>OZ016477.1:927500-2425000 GCA_963966605.1 Caenorhabditis sulstoni
CTAGTGAACATGTTGGGAATAGTGGGCGTGGTATAGTGAAACTGATGGGAAAAGTGGGCGTGGCCTAGTGAACATGTTGGGAATAGTGGGCGTGACTTAGCGGAAACGTTGGAGAAGTGGGCGTGGCCAAATACAAACTTAGGGGAAGTGGGCGTGGCCTGGTGAAAATGTTGGAGAAAGTGGGCGTGGCTTGTTGAACATTTTTGGAAAAAGTGGGCGTGACTTAGTGAAAGTGTTAGAAAAGGTGGGCGTGGCCTAGTAAAAGTGGTAGGGGAAAGTGGGCGTGGCCTAGTGAACATGTTGGGAAGAGTGGGCGTGACTTTATAAAAAGTGGGCGGGATCTATTTCACATTATGAAAAATGGGTGTGGCCTAGTTGAGAGTGGGCGGGGTCAAACTGCAATAAGCTTGGTCTAGGTAAAATGGGCGCGGCTTATCCAAAAGCTTTGAAAGGGGCGTGGCCTAATCAAAAGTGGACGTGGTTTGAAAAAAAAGAAGTGCGACCTAATTGAAAAGGTAGTAGTGGTCCATTCAGAAAGGGGCGTGGCCTATATCACTAAGTGTGATCCAGATAATCAAGCGTTGTCAATTAAACTAAAGGGCGTGGTCTGAAGAAAAGGGGCGTGGCCTAAACTCACAGAAGTTCGAGATCTAACCGAATGGGCGTGGCCTCAATCGTCCTCCACTTTTCCAGGACCGCACAATATTCTGGAATCGTTGTGTGTCGATGGTGACGTCGCACAGTCGTAAAATGTTGCTGTTGAACTCGTCGTCGGCCTACTTCACCGAAGTGTTCACCGATCTGAAACACTGCTCCACATCTGAAAATTGAATTGATTCCTTTTCTTTTCTCTCTACCATAGCCGCTTCCTTTCCTCTTCGCTTTACCAAATGTCTCTCTCTTACGTGCTCATCACCTCCCACTTTTCTCTTCTTTCCTTTTTTTTCTCTCTCTCTCTTTTTTGATCTTCCCGACCGCCTGCGCGCAGCTAAAAAACAAAACGCAAGAAAAAAATGGTGCTACTCCTTTTTTTAGAGCCTAAACCGTCACTTTTCTCGATTTTTTCCCCCCGCCCGGAATTTTGAATGAATTTGCACGACCCGCCCCGGTTTTTATGGAAAATAAACGATTTTTTCTATGCGAATGATGCAGTTTTTGATTTTGAAATGGTAGTGCCACGTCATACCATTTTTAACTATGAAATGGTAGTGCCACGTCATTTTGATTCGAATTATGAAATGGCAATGCTACATAGAGTTACTTCTAACTGTGAAACGGTAGTGCCACGTCATACCAATTTCAAATATAGGATAGTAGTGACACGTCATACTATGTGAAGTTATGAAATGGTAGTGCCACGTCATACCATTTTTAACTATGAAATGACAGTGCCACGCCATTTTGATCCCAATTATGGAAGCTACGTAGAGCCACTTCTAACTGTGAAATGTTCGTGCCACGTCATACCATATTTAACAATGAAATGGTAGTACCACGGCATAGTAACTTAAGTCATGAAATGGTAGTGCCACGTCATGCCAACTTCCATCATGAAACAGTAGTGCCACGTTGTTTCATATTACAATCAAAACATAAAAAAATGAAACCAAATAAGTCCAACTCCAATTCCAATCATGAAATGGTAATGCCACGTAACACCAAAAAAATAGAAAATATCACAGTTTATTATTTATCCAACTAATGGTAACCTAATATGTAAATATTTAGAAATAAAATTTTTTCAAAAAAAAAAAAAGAATATCACAGTATGACGACTCCAATTTTCAACATTCAAATCAATAAATCACGGAAAAAAGAGAGAGAGAAAGAGAAAAATCAATCGATATGACATCTGAAGACAGTGAAACAACACCAAAACGAATCAATCGATAATCGTGTCAACAATCCTCGTTTTTCGCCGCCGGCTCACTAGAGTCTCGTGGCCGTTTTCTGACCAGATTCTCCTCCGGAAAACACAATTCCATCATCACAACCAACTGTCGCTCGTCCTCGTTTGTCCTGAAAAATTTCAAAAATTTTCAAAAAAAAAAAAAATTTTTTTTACATGTATTTTGTAAATTTTTTTCGAAAAATACGCGAAATTTGAGTGTTTTTCGAACTTTTTTCTTCAAAAAAACACTCATTTCAATTTTAAATGCTTTAATTTCCGAAAATCAATATATTTTTCCACATGTATTTTCTAAATTTTTTTCGCCAAGCGCGGAGTGAAAAAAGAAACGTGCATTGTGTCGATGAAAGGCGTGAACTCGGCTTCGGGATGGTCTTTTTTGAAGTGGCCAGTGGCGAGATCCTGTCGACTGAAGAATTTGTGGCACAGCGAGCATTTGAGGCTGAAAAAATGGGTCAATTTTAGGTTTGGGTGGCCGAAAAATCGCAATAGGGTGGCGGAAAGTTAGGCCATCGAGCGGAAAAATTCGTTTTAGGCCACCAGAGGTCATTAGTCTGAAAGATAGGTCACGATTTAAAAATTTAGGCCGTCACTTTGAAAACCTATGCCATCATGTCAAATTTTGGTTCTAGGCCACCAAGTGCGAATCCTAGGCCACCAGATGGAAATTCTAGGAAACCAAGTGCAATCTCTAAGCCACCAAGTGTAAAAGCTAGTCCACCAAGTGTAAATTCTAGGTCACCAAGTTCAGATTCTAGGCCACTAGGTGCAAATTCTAGGCCGCCAAGTTCAGATTCTAGACCACCAAGTGCAAAAGCTAGTCCACCAAGTTCAGATTCGAGGCCACCTCTTGGGAATTCTAGGCCACCAAGTGCAAATTCTAGGCTACCGTGTGCGAACACTAGTCCACCAAGTGCAAATTCTAGGCCACCAAGTTCAAATTCTAGGCCACCAAGTTTAGATTCTAGGCCACCAAGTGCAAATTCTAGGCCACTAAGTTAAGATTCTAGGCCACCAAGTGCGAATTCTAGGCCACCAAGTGCGATCTCCAGGCCACCTGGTGGAAATTCTAGACCACCAAGTTAAAATTCTAGGCCGCCGAGTTCAAATGCTAGGCCACCAAGTGCAATATCTAAGCCACCAAGTTCCGATTCTAAGGCCACCCAGCGCGAATTCCGGGTCATCAGTCACCCGGTCGGGCCAAAAACCAAAAAGCGCGGTGATCAATATCAGGGGGGAGAGAGTGGGGGGAAAAGTGCACCTCCTCTTCCTCCTCCTCCTCTTCCTCTTTGTCGACTGCAATACACATAAAACTCACGTCTTGAATCCCAAATGAGTGATAGCGTGCCGCCGTCGATGCGTCGTTATCAGCGACACTTCGCGATTGCACACATGACACACGCCGCGTTTCGTCGACGCGTACGCCGGTTTGTAGCGAATCGCCGACGCCGACGAGCCGCCGGCGTCGAGTTGAAATGAGCCGGTGTGGGTGGTGGGAGTGGGCGTCGTCGAGCCGTTGTGATGGTGATGATGATGATGGTGATGGTGAAGGTCATGGGCACTCGCGTCATTCTCGAGACTGTCCGCCTCCTGCAGTGTCACGAATCCGTTCAAATTGTTCTGAAGAGTGAACATGGTTGTCGTTAGGGCGCACTTTCTGACCCAGGCTTCTGATGGACTTTGACCTACTTTAAGTATGTTATCAATAGAGCGCATTTAGTGACCCGGGATTTCAGACTAGGCCTACTTTCTAAGCAGTTCACCCACAGTAAGCGCGCGTTATCATTAGAGCGCAACTGCATTCTCACCTGACTCTTGGGAAACAGCGCCTGAATGAGCTGGTTCTGCATGAAGTCGGTGGTGATGTCGTCCTCGACGGACGCCTCCTCGGGCTCCTCCTGCTTGACGACGACGATGCTCCGTTCCGGCTGCTCCGCCGCCGCCTTAATCAGCCCCCTCAACACGAGACCCTTCGAGCCGGGCTCCGACGGTGTCGCCGACGAGCTCGGCGACGTCGAGCCGCCCTCGTCCTCTCGCGACGTGTTGCTCTCATTGTTGTTATTGATCGACGTGTTGATGACGGTCGGAGCAGTGTTGGAGCACATTCTGAGCCGCTTGCTCGCCGGACCACCACCGTGCTCCGCCGCCTCTTCCCTATCGTTCTCAACTTTCTCGTCGGTCTGTGTGGCCACTTCGCGGCGTTCCGGATTTACTGCAAATTGAGAAATCAATAATTATTTTTATATTTAAAAAAAATTTTTTTTAGTTTGAAAAAATAGGGAAAGTGGGTGAAAATTTAAATTTTTCAATCAATTTTAAAAAATTAATTTTTTTTGCTTTTTTCAGAAAAAAAATTAATTTAATTTACTAACGAAAAATTTGAAAACAAAGATAGTTTTTTAAAAAAATTAATTTAATTTTTATTAAATCAAAATTTTTTGTCTAAAAAAAAATTTTAATTTTTTTTTCTCAAAAATTTTTTTAAAAAAACCAATCTTACCAATTAAAAATTACAAATTTTCAAAAAAAATTAAAATAAAAATAAAAATTTTTTTTCCACCAAAAAAATTAAAATTTGGCCTAAAATTTAAAAAATTCTAATAATTATCACTCTAAAATTAGTGAAAATTTGAAATTTTAAAATTTTGGGGTCTAAAATTTTTCATTCACAAAAATCTCCAAAATCTCGCTCATTTCGACCGGAATATCGATAATTTCTTTTTTCGATCGAAAATTAAAAATTTTCAGCCATTTTTTGGTGATTTTCACCAAAAATGACCCATTTCCCAGTGAAATTTGGCATTTTTTCAGCCGGAAATCAAAAAATTCAGAAAAAAATTATTTTCAGAACTTTCAGGTGAAAATGACTTAATTCCAGCTAAAAAATGGGAAAATTGGAAAAA
The DNA here is from genome assembly GCA_963966605.1 of Caenorhabditis sulstoni. Taxonomy (NCBI): domain Eukaryota; kingdom Metazoa; phylum Nematoda; class Chromadorea; order Rhabditida; family Rhabditidae; genus Caenorhabditis; species Caenorhabditis sulstoni. The sequence goes on from OZ016477.1 coordinate 932,313, forward strand.
AAATGGGAAAAAAATTATTTTCAGCCAAATTTCAGCCAAAAATCCGTGACAACGAATGAAAAGAAAGAGCCTGACCCGTCCTGTCACACAACCGTGACAATTGATCCGTGACCGAGAAGGTGATCGTTTTTTGTGTCATAAACGCCATCAACTCGTTGAGAGTGCTGCCCGGATCGATATTGATCACCACATACATTATATTTCTCTGGAAAAAAAATGAAAAGTAGATGAAAAGAGAGAGAGAGAGAGAAAGAGAAAAGAAAAAGAAAAATGCATCGCGAGATGATGGAGAAGATGAAAATGAAAAGTGAAAAGTGAAAACGGATAGCGGGGGGTGGGTGCGAGGCGAAAAACGGAAGCCAAGTTTCCAAGCTAAAAACTTTTGAACCATCGCGAAAATTTGAATTTCGACACTTTTCCCGGGTAGATCAAATTGCGACGAATCGATCGATACCCCAACTTGACTGATTTCGACACTGGCCGAGCGAGTTACAGGCTGGCGAAGTTTCAAAAATTCATAACTTTTTTGGCGAACGTTGAAAATGGTCAAGTTGGGGTATGAATCGAATCCTTGGGACTTGGTCTAGCTGGGAAAATTATCAGAAAAATGCTGGAAATTTTCAGCGCAAAGTTATTGGTCAAAATGTGCCGGCTATGAACCATTCGTTTGAATTTGCGGCAGAAAAAAAAGTTTCTAACTTGATTAACTTTCCGTGCTAAGCTAAAAGGTCAAAGTTCACCGATTAGCTCAGATAAAAAAAAATTAAATATATTAAAACACTCAAATTAATGGATATCAGTAGAAATTCACGCGATTTGATCTACCACGAGAAAAATTTTTTTTTTCGGTTGGTTAAATGGTAAGGTTTAATGGGTCAAAACATTACTAAAAGTTGATCATATATATATATATATACCCAGATAGTGTGGAAATGAAGATGAGAGAATGGGGGGGGGGTCTGGGAAAAGGGGTAGGAAAAAGAGGGGTAGGGACACACAGATGGCCTTCGGAATGTCGGTCGCGTCGGCGGGTCGCCCAGTGGAGAAGAAGAGAGAGAGAGAAGAGAGAGAGAGAGAGAGAGAGAGAGAGAGAGAGAGAGAGAGAGAAAGAGAGGGGAGGGAGGGAGGGGGTCTTATGCATTGGGGCTGGGCGGTCGGGAGGAAAACAGCCGATAGAGGGAGAAAGAGAGAGAGAGGCACGTCAAGAGCGGTCTTGGGAAAGAGAAGTGACACCAGAGACACAGGGGGGTACTTGCCAGCAGAGTGGACCCAAGGACCCCCCCCCCAGTGGTAAGTGGGTCACTGGACATTGAGAGCGCCACTGGCGCTTGGCGCACCCGCCAATGGCCATTCCCCGGCGCACTACACCCCACCAAACCGGGAGATAGGCCTGCAGAATTAAAATTATCATTTCTGCCCCCACAGATTGTTAGATTGTCCAAAGTCCTCCAAACGTCTCTGGCCATTCCCTGGCCGTTCCCTGGCGCCCTACACTCTACCATCCCGGGATTTCTAAAGTTCGTCGCGTTGAGGACTGATGTACATAACTTGGATTTTGACCACAGATTGTTAGATTGTCTCTCCTCTCCAGCGCCAATGGCCATTCCCTGGCGCGAAACGGTCACGTCACTGTCACTGTCACGAATCGAGGTGGGTGGCCTCGACGAGGACGAGACCCTATGCGTATTCAAGCGCGCGCGCGCGCCCCGACCGCCGCGCAAAAGTGGAGGGGGAGGAGGAGGAACGCGTTTGAGGGATAGCCCACTTGTTTTGCAAAAGTGGATGGATGGATGGACGGGACGGGACGGACGGATGATGATGATGATGATGATGTGGAAGGGGGGAGGCGCGATGACTACCGCCCCTCCGACGACGGGACGGGACGGGACGAGGGGGGAAGGGGGAGGAAGGTTGTTTGATGTCTATTCTATACGTTTTGAAGGGAGGGAGGCTATTTATGAATTGTGAGAGTGAAAATGAAAATGTGGAAGTGGGAGTGGTGGGTGGTGGTGTAGAAGGAGGAAGAGGCGAATAGTGCCCCGATGCATGCACACTGCTGATATCGGAAACCTTTTTCTTCTCTCCCACCCCCACTAGCACACAATATACAATTCTACTATTTGATTTGGAGCGGAGGGCTGATGGGCGAAAAGTGATAAGCAGCGAGGCTCTCACCTCCACCTCGTTTCTCCCCCCGTCTTTTCCTATCACTATACCATGAAATGGCACTTGCTATGTTTTCATCGGGTAGGCCTGATTGCGGTGATTCGATTGATATCCCAACTTGATTGATTTGCACTTAGGCCAAGCGAGATACAAGCGAAAAGGGCATAAGGCATAGCACGCGACGCGACCGCGTCGCATGGCAAAAATGGTCAGGAATCTGACTTCTGACCCAACTTGACTATTTTCCTGCAAGGAGAAGCGAAATACAGGCTGTAAGGACAAAGCACGCGACGCGACCGCTTCGCAGCAGTGCCACATGCCCCAAGTCTATGAAACGGCAGTTTTAACAGTTGCAATAGATAGATCTCATCGCGAGGATTCCAAAAATACCCCAACTTGACAGTTTTCGAGCACTAGGAAAAAAGATACATTCAGTTAAAGTTTGAAAATTCTCATCTCACTCGGCCTAACTCCAAAACGGTCAAGTTGGCACAGAAATCAAATTCCCGCCGGCAAAAATGAGAAAACAAGGCTAAAACGACATTTCGATTCGGAAATGTCATCAAAATTGCCGTCTTCGTCGGCAGCACACCCTCCGTTTCCATAGTTATCCGAGCTATACCCCCCTTGCTGCATTGTTCACAATTTTTTTTTCCTATTTTTCCCGATTGAAAATGCACCTGTTGGCAAGAATGAGAAAGGATTAGGGAAGAAGAAATTTACAAAAACAAAAAAAAATTTTTCACCTACCTCAAAACACATTGAAATTGAACCGGAAAGCACAAAATTGAAGATGGAAACTGGAAAAATAGCGAAAAATCGATATCGAACCCGATAAAGTTGAAATAAATCTACAAAATACATGCTCGGAACCCGAATCTTGTTTCACCAAATCCTTTGGGTTACTGTACCCCCCTTTGAATCTAGGTCAAACTGGCTGTTACAGAACTGCTCATCGACCCCCTCCCCTCGGGGTGCTCGCGGGCTCACGGGCTCCGCGAGCACTTCTGAAGACGTGCCACTTCACATCGACTACAATTGACGTCTTCAAAACAGTGCCCATCTCAAGTGTTTTCGCTGTTTCCGTTCCAGCCAGTCAGTGTGGATTTCTCGGCTGGAAATTGCCTTTTCTTCCATTCATTGAGATTCGGGAAAGATTTCTGAGCAAACAATCAATATAGTATGGCCTAGAATTTTCCTAGTCCCCCATTGACCATTGACCCACTTTTCACAGTTATACGCGATTTCTGGGCCTTACCGGTGATAATCTACTCAGGTGTCATTTTTTATGAGATTTTGGATATCGGCGCTCAGAAAACAGATTAGTGTCCCCCTAGAAATGATGACGTGCGGAAATTTGAGGAGTTCGCTAGAGCGCACTTCCAAATATCATGGAAACGCGTTTTTATTTCGACCTCCTTCAAGGAGTTCGCTAGAGCGCACTTCGAACAATCATGGAAACGCGATTTTATTTCGACCCCCCTTAAGGAGTTCGCTAGAGCGCACTTTCAACAATCATGGAAACGCTTTCTATTTCGACCCCCCTTAAGGAGTTCGCCAGAGCGCACTTCCAAATATCATGGAAACGCGTTTTTATTTCGACCCCTCTTAAGTAGTTCGTTAGAGCGCACTTCCAACTATCATGGAAACGCGTTCTATTTCGACCCCCTTTAAGGAGTTCGCTAGAGCGCACTTCCAACAATCATGGAGCCGCGTTCTATTTCGACCCCCTTTAAGGAGTTCGCTAGAGCGCACTTTCAACAATCATGGAAACGCGATTTTACTTCGACCCCCTTTATGGAGTTCGCTAGAGCGCACTTCCACCCTCCCCTCCACTCTTTCCAGACAACTAATCACCACAATGCTAATCGTTAGTGGGAAAAAGTCGAAAAATCAAGAAAAAAGCTGAAAATTGCAGACTACACGAAAATAGACACAAAATGGGCACCAAAGAATAATTCGAAAACGGGCGGGAAGTGACTAACACGAGCGACACGGCAGATGCAAAATGCTCCCGTCGTCGTCGTCGTATTCTGAATTCTGAATTCTGAATTCAGACGACGTCGAAATGTCGTCTCGCTTCGCGGTGCCCGCCAACGCCTCCTACGACGATCCGCTGCCGTTCGAGTGCGTGACGGATCCGAATCTCGCAATGTCACTCGTGTTGTACGCCATTCAGGCTGCCTATCTTTTGTTCGGCGCCGTCTTGAATTTTCTGATTGTGCACACGATTTTCAAGTCGAAGAAGGGCGTTTATCGACAGAATTCGTTTTATTTACTTTATACGGCCGATGCGATTGTGGTGAGTGTTTTGATTGAAACTGGGCGAGCGGAGCGGTCGCGTCGCGTGTCTTTTCAATGGTAACGTTTTCGATTAGTTTTGATGCGTTGCGGTCGCGTCGCGTACCACAAAAAACTTCTCATTCAGTCGCGTTGCGGTCGCGTCGCGTGTCACGAAATCCTCATGTTTCATTCGCGTTGCGGTCGCGTGTCACGAAACCACTCCTTATTCAGCTGCGTTGCGGTCGCGTCGCGTACCGCGAAACCTTTCATTTTTCAGCCGCGTTGCGGTCGCGTCGCGTGTCACGAAACCATATCTTATTCAGCCGCGTTGCGGTCGCGTCGCGTGCCAGGAAATTCTTCATATTTCAACCGCGTTGCGGTCGCGTCGCGTGTCACGATATGTTTCATTTTTCAGTGGCGTTGCGGTCGCGTCGCGTGCCACGATGTCTTTAAAATTTCAGCCGCGTTGCGGTCGCGTCGCGTGTCACGAAATTCTTCATTTTTCAGCCGCGTTGCGGTCGCGTCGCGTGTCACGATATTCTTCATATTTTAGCCGCGTTGCGATCGCGTCGCGTGTCACTAAATTCTTCAATTTTCAGCCGCGTTGCGGTCGCGTCGCGTGCCGCGAAATTCTTCATTTCTCAGCTGCGTTGCGGTCGCGTCGCGTGTCACGGAACATTTCATTTTCCAGCCGCGTCGCGTGTTCCACCTCAAAACACACAATTTCAGGGAATCTACATCAACCTCTCGGAACTATTGATCGGTCGCCTCTTCCTGTTCGTCACGCCGTTATGTCCCATCGTGACGCCACACTTCTTCACCCCCTCCATCCTTTTCAAATTCTACTACGCCGCCGTCCACTACTCATCCGGCTTCAAAACCGTCTCGCAAATCTTTCTGAGCCTCAACCGAATGACGTGCGTCATTTGGCCGCTGAAACACGTTCGAGTCGGTGGACGGAGCTGAAAATTCTCTGGAAGAAATGCGATTTTCAGATTTGGCGGACAGTGCTGAAACCGGTGTTGGTCGCGCTGTTCGTGCTGCCGTTCGGCGTGATCTGGAACATTCTCATCTCGCGCGTCTACTTGAATCCGAACGGTGCCGGCTTTTCGGTGAACTACAAGGATCGCATCGCATGGGTACGTGACACGTGACGCGACCGTGACCGTGACGCACACCCGATTTCCAGGCGAACGTTTCGTTGTTGCACCTCGGCTACAGTGTCGTTGGCTTTGTGCTAGTCGTTGTCACGTTCATCGTGACGATCGTCGGACTTTTGATGATGGAGCGCAGGGTCAAGGACACCGAGAGATCGTTGACGGTGGCCACGCTTCTGATGGCCGTCCAGATGGTGTTGTTCGTCGCGATACAGGTAGAGGAGTTCGCTAGAGCGCACTTTCAACTATCCAGGAAACGCGTTTTTATTTCGACCCCCTTTAAGGAGTTCGCTAGAGCGCACTTCCAACAATCATGAAAACATTCTTCATTTCGACCCCCCTTAAGGATTTCGCTAGAGCGCACTTCCAACAATCATGAAAACATTCTTCATTTCGATCCCCCTTAAGGAGTTCGCTAGAGCGCACTCCCAACAATCATTGAAACGCGTTCTACTTCGACCCCCCTTAAGGAGTTCGCTAGAGCGCACTTCCAACAATCATTGAAACGTGTTCTATTTCGACCCCCTTTAAGGAGTTCGCTAGAGCGCACTTCCCCTCACTCTGCAGATCTACTTTGCATTCTTCGCCGCCGCCACGCCAAGCCTCCGAAGCGTCCTCCTCCTGTCCGTCGTCGTCATCTACGACTCGATGAACGTCTCCTCGCCGGTCGCACTGATTCTGATGAGTCGTCAACTGCGCGCCGACGTCTTCCACCTCAAACCCGACGACACCACCGCCGTCGCCTCGAGGTTCGACGTCACATCGCGCAAACGCGCTCCACCGACAACCTTTTTCAGAAGCGTCTCGACCGTCTCACACCAACAACCGCCCGCGTTTCGCGCCATCTCGTCCGTCGTCGCGCCGACTGTGCCCTTGTGATTTTTTTTAAGGGGGAAGAAATTGGCACGATGCCAACTTTTCGTTTCAACTTTGACATGAACATTTTGCAAGTGTTTCGCAGAGATTATCGCACTTGGCACCATGCCAACTGTTTTTTACATGGTTTTTACTAAAATCTTTCACAATTTCAGCCAGATTTCGCAATTTCAGTCAGATTTCGCAATTTCAGTCAGATTTCGCAATTTCAGTCAGATTTCGCGATTTCAGTCATATTTCGCAATTTCAGCCAGATTTCGCAAATTTCGCAACATTCTACATGTATTTCGCAATCGGAAAAACCAACAATTCTCGCAGAAAAAGCAAAAACTAGAAAAGTTTGAGGCGACGACTCTCGTCGACAAGCTCACAAACGCCGACGGAACTTCGCGCGTGACCCTTGGGACATCCGCATCCGAACGCCTGAACGTCACGTTGAAACGAGCAGCGGGCCGCCTCGTTGCACACGCCGTCGTGCATTTCGCAATAGTCTGTGGGAAAAAATTCCAGTTTATTTTTGAGCCAACAAAAAAAAACGTTTGACTCACTTTCATCACTTCCGTCCGCGCAGTCCTCGTCGCCGTCGAGCACTCGTGCCACGTCAAGACACTCTCCGTTCAAGCAGCGAAACTCGCCGAGCTCGCATCGTTCTGGAATATGTGATGCGATGCGATGCGTTGCGGTCGCGTCGCGGGCGATGGTTTTTCTGGTTTTTCTGGTTTTTGACCTACTTTCTTCATATTTGACCTACTTTTAGGCAGTTTGACCTAGTTTTTGAGCTCTGACCTACTTTCTTCATATTCGACCTACTTTCTTCATACTTGACCTATTTTTTCGGCAGTTTGACCTAGTTTTTGAGCTCTGACCTACTTTCTTCATATTCGACCTACTTTCTTCATACTTGACCTATTTTTTCGGCAGTTTGACCTAGTTTTTGAGCTCTGACCTACTTTCTTCATATTCGACCTACTTTCTTCATATTTGACCTACTTTTTGGCAGTTTGACCTACTTTTTGGCAGTTTGACCTAGTTTTTGAGCTCTGACCTACTTTCTTCGTGTTTGACCTACTTTCACCAAATTTTTCTACCTTTCCGAATAATCGGCTTCTTTTTGGCTTCCACCGCCTTCTCGGTCGACGTGATCGGCTCCAGACGCGCTGACGACGTCGTGCACGACACGAGACCATGCGCGCACACATCCTCGTCACTTCCATCGCCACAATCGTCTTTTCCGTCCATCAACCACTTGGCGAACACACAATTCATCGTTTTGGCGCACTTGAACGTTCCCTGATAGGCGCACAGGTGTTGCCCTAAATGCGCTCTATTGATAAATGAAAGAAGGGGGCGGGGCTTATTCACATTTACGATCCAGGCACTGGGTGGCGATGTCGTGCGGTCGCACACACTTTCCGCACCTCTTCGTGGCGAGACCCGCGTCGCACAGAATCATTCCCTGCGCGCACCCTGAAACATTGGAGAAACCGCGCTCTACTGCAAAAGTGTGTGCGGTGGAGCGCACTTACACTCGTCACTCATGTTGGGACAGTCGGGTGTGCAGTCTCGGACGGCGACGAGTGGAATGCACAACGGAGTTCGCGCTCGCGGATCACAATCGAATTGGAATGGGCCGCAACGACCGCCGATTTTGCCCGGATAGTCGGAAAACGGAGAGTAAGTGATTTTGACCTACTTTTCACGAAACTAGGTCAAAGTTATCCATTTGACCTACATTTGACCAATCTAGGTCGATGTTGTTTATTTGACCTATATTCTTTTGACTAATATAGTCAAAGTTGTTCATTTGACCTACTTTCCACTAAACTAGGTCAAAGTTGTTCATTTGACCTACTTTTGATTAAACTAGGTCAAAGGTCTTCATTTGACCTACTTTTCACTAAACTAGGTCAAAGTTGTTCATTTGGCCTACTTTTCACTAAACTAGGTCAAAGTTGTTGATTCGTCCAACCGCACTTACCATTCGGACCGGGCAATTGTTGTAGTGATATTGGGAGATTAGTTGAAAGTAAAATTAAAACGAATAGCATTTTGGTCATGAGTTGAGAATATAGGAGAATAAATGGAAAGTCACTTTGAAGAGAAAGCGGCAAAAAAACGTGGAGAAAATCAGGGGGCGGAGAGGGCAATTATAGACTCTTTTTCGCACTCTTTTCAAAGTTTTTTATTCTGCGTGCACTTAATAGCGTTTCTCTGAGTTTTGGTTTTGTTCCGTGGAGAGAAAGGGGTAAAAAAGGCATGTTCCGGGTTTTGGAGATGAGATTGGAATGACGCTGCTGAAATTGGGTCAAGGTGTTTAGAAACTGTGAATGAAATGAACAAAAGTAGGTCACGACTTCATTTTTCCCTTAAGTTTCGAAAATTTAGGTCAAACGATCAACATTGACCTGATTATCTGAAAGTAGGTCAAATGAACAAGCGCGATCTATTTTTTCAAGTCTCTAACCGTAACCTACTTATTTCAGGGAAAGTAGGTCAAACCAACGTTTGTGTTGTAGCATACTGAAAAGTAGGTCAAATGACAAACGATGACCTAGATTTGTGAAAACTAGGTCAAATCATCATTCTGAATTTAACCATAGGGATTATATCACTATTTCGCAATTTCTAGTCAAAAGTAGGTCAAATGAACAACTATGACCTAGTTTAGCCAAAAATAGGTCAAATAAACGGCGATGACCTAGTAAAGTGAAAACTAGGTCAAACAAACAACTGTGACCTAGTTTGTGTGAAAAGTAGGTCAAATGAACAACTGCGACCTAGTAAAATGAAAACTAGGTCAAATAAACAACTGTGACCTAGTTTAGTGAAAACTAGGTCAAATGAACATCTTTGACCTAGTTTAGCCAAAAATAGGTCAAATGAACGGCGATGACCTAGTTAGGTGAAAACTAGGTCAAACCACCAATTTTGATCTACCCGAGTCTAATTCAGTGATCTTCTTACAATCTCGCAGGTTCTAGTGTAAAGTAGGTCAAACTCTCCACATTCCGTGGTTTTTCGAGAAACCCTCCGGTTTCCCCGCAATCAAAGAGCGCTTGTCGTCCCCTCCTCCGTCATCGTCAATCCGCTTCTTCGCACAAAAGCAGCCGGCCCCTCCCCTTTGCTCACAAGTTAATCCGTCGTCCTCGGAGCAGCGACGGCGGCGACGGCGGGGCTCCATCGTGTCCATATATCTCACTCTAACACTCACACACACACAAACTCATTATCTCGTCATGGCTGTCGAGCCCGAGCGACGCCAGTGTGCTCTTTGCGCTTATTCCTACTTTTTCTTCATGTTTTCTCATCACTTTTCTCTTGTTGTCGCATTTTTCTTCCTTTTTTCTTAATTATTCATGCGATTGTGGAGGCTCCGCGAGCCGGGACGGAGAGCTCACTGGAGCCCGTCGGCAGTTTCATTGACTTTCTCTCGAAAGTAGGTCAATCCATGTGGAAGTGGGTCAAAAGCTGGCTACAAAATTTTTGCCCCATAACTACCGTAACCCATGCCCTCCGAGCTCATATCTAATTTTCCGTCAAAAGTAGGTCAAACTAGGTCATAGACAAGAAAAGTAGGTCAAGCTATCAAAACTACCGTAACCCATTGTTTGTTTCATGAAACCTGCGCAGGGCTCGCCGAGCCCATATCTGTTTATCCCTCCGGCTCTCGCGCCTTTCTCTCTCTCTTTCTGCGCCGCCACTTTTGCTCATGCTCCGTCAAGCCGTCACGGCTGAAAATCAATGAGACGGTGTGTGTGTTTGTGTGTGTGCATGTGCATGTGTGTGTGCTCGGCGAGCTCCCTGAGATGAAATGTGCTTGTCGTCGCCTCCGGGGAGGAGTGTTGCTCCACGCGAGCCCCACACAAGGCACACGGGCTCTTTTTCTCTCTCTCTCTCTCTCTCTCTCTCTCTTTCTCTCTTGCTCACTTCTCATCATCGCTTCCGGATTCCTTTACCTGCTCTCGTTTTCTCGTCACGTGAGCTTGAGCTCGTGAGAGAGCCCACTTCTCTGCCTCCAGAGAGAGAGCTCATTTTCAGAGCACACTCCACACACCTCTTTTTTTTCTCGATGCAAACATGAGCATATCGGCCGAGAATGTTGAGCAGGAGTATGTGCACTCGATCTACTCACGTCTTGCCACTTATCAGCAGAAGGTGAGCTTTCGATTCACCTCCCGGGCGAAATTAGGTCAATCTCAAGGTTTGACCTACTCAAAGCCTCAAAAACTAGGTCAAACCTCAAAAACTAGGTCAACTCTCAAAAACTAGGTCAAACCTCAAAAACTAGGTCAAACCTCAAAAACTAGGTCAGACCTCAAAAACTAGGTCAAACCTCAAAAACTAGGTCAAACCTCAAAAACTAGGTCAAACCTCAAAAACTAGGTCAAACCCCACCATCCGGTCATTCCCAGGATCACAAACCGTCATCGCCGCGTATCTGGCCGCGCGTGCGTCAGTTCGTCGACCAACAACCCATCGGCAGCATCGTTCTGGACGTCGGATGCGGCGAGGCCAAGTACACGTCCACCAAATGCCACGTCATCGGTTTCGACACGTGTCCCGAAGTGTTAACCTCCAGCAAGAAGGAGGACATCGAGTTGTGTCTGGCGGACGCGGTCAATATTCCGATCAGGTAGGTCATATCCTTCAGGTAGATCAAAAAGTTGGGGGAAATATCGATTTTTTTTTTTGAAGAGACGACAGTGTCGATGCAATTCTGAACGTGTCGGTGATCCATCATTTGTCAACTACGGCACGTCGACGTCAAGTGCTCCAAGGTACCGTAACCTCAAACCCGAAAGGTTAGCTTACTGTAGTTTCCAGAATGCGCTCGCTGCCTCCGCATCGGCGGCCAAATTTTGATCTACGCGTGGGCTTTCGAGCAGCCGAACGGAAAGTTCGCGGCGCAAGACATTCTGGTTCCGTGGAACATGCACGAGACCGCGATTGGAGGTATGGCCTTGAATAATTGGTAGATCAAAACGAAAAAGATATTCAATTCGATTTTTCAGGGAGGCTGCCGAAAATCAAATTTCATATGAACACGACGAAAGAGCAACGAATCATTGCCGCCTCGATTCCGGTGAACATTGCCGATAGTTCGCCGGCGAAATGGTATTCGGGAATGTTAAATAAGGTAGGTCGGGAAAAGTAGGTCAAACTTTGAAGTTTTGGGTGGAGTATGAGAAAGTAGGTCAGAGGAAAAGAAAAGTAGGTCAAATCTTGTTAACTAGGTCAAAGAAACGAAAACTAGGTCAGAGGCAAAGAAAAGTAGGTCAAATTTTGAAACTAGGTCACAGAAACGAAAACTAGGTCAGCGGCAAAAAAGAGTAGGTCAAATCTTGTTAACTAGGTCAAAGAAACGAAAACTAGGTCAGAGGCAAAGAAAAGTTGGTCAAATCGGCTTGCAGGTGACCTCGCTGACCGAGCAACTCCCCTACTTTGTCAAACGTTGCCCAACGACACCGGGCTCCGCGAGCAGCAACCACAGTACCCCGGTGACATCACCAATGGTCCAGAAGCTGCCGTCAGCCGCGCCGCAATTCCTGCCCACCACCAACTCGATCATCTCGGGAATTCGTCGATGGAGCCCGATGCTCGGCAGACGGCTCGCCTCGCTTTTGGTGCCCGTCGAAGAGCAGTTCGGCGAGGAGCTCGCCAACGTCATCATGCGCGAGAGCATCACCGAGGCGATGGCCACACTCCGAGAGGTATCGCTTTTCAAAGTTCGCGCCAAGAGAGTTATTCGGTGGAGCGCGTTTTGCATTTCGGGCGAAAATCGAGAATTTTTTCAAATTTTGCGCCAAACCAATCGCAGTCCAATAGAGCGCACTTTCCTTTTCGAAGAAAACCCTGTTAGTTTCGAATTCCGCGCCAAAATAATCTCAGTCCAGTAGAGCGCACTTTCATTTTTAAAGAAAACCTCGTTATTTTCAAATTTCCCGCCAAAACCATCGCGGTTCAGTAGAGCGCACTTTCGTTTTCAAAGAAAACTCTGTTATTTTCAAATTTCGCGCCAGTTCAATAGAGCGCACTTTCCCTTTTTCAGAAGACTTTAAGATTTTCAAATTTCGCGCCAGAATCCCTCAAGTTCAATAGAGCGCACTTTTCTTTTCAAAGGAAACTTTATGATTCTCAAATTTCGCGCCGAAACTATCGCGGTTCAGTAGAGCGCACTTTCCTTTTCATAGAATCCCTGTTATTTTCAAATTTCGCGCCAGTTCAATAGAGCGCACTTTCCTTGTCAAAGGAAACTTTATGATTTTCAAATTTCGCGCCAAAACGTGTCAAGTGTCCAATAGAGCGCACTTCCATCGTCTTCTTCAAGGTCACCTTCTACCGTTTCTACCACGTCTTCAAAGAGGGCGAACTCGCCGATCTGGTCGATTCGATCGATAATCTTCGCGTCGTTTCAACGACGTTCGAGCACGGTAACTGGTGTGTGATCGCCGAAAAAATACCGGAAAACGTGATTCGACCATGATGTTTTTTTTTTCCGAAAAAACCTGCCATTTATGTGAAATTATTCAATTTTCCCCATTTTTCTCCAGTATTCCGCATATCTGTGTATTTCTAACAATAATCAATAAATCAATAAATCGTGACTTTGCCCCCAATTATCGATTTTAGGCATTTGTTTTTGAAAAATCCATTTTTCCCAAATTTCGGCGCTACAAAATGGTTTGCCCGGTATCACTTCTTAGTCAATTCTCCAGGCGGGTCTCGCCACGAAAATCGATCGATTATCGATTGATTATCGATTATCGATCGATTTTATCGATTTTTATTTTCAGTTATGCGTTATGCAGTCCGAATATGTGGATGATCATCGGATGCACACTGATGAGCCTGCTCACAATGATGCTCGTCGTTTATTTGCACCACGGCTTTCGGCGTGACATCCGATGGCTCGTTTTCGCCGATTGGAAGGTCGAAAATCGATAAATCACCTTGTTTTTCGAATTTGCGGCCCAAAAATTGAGCTACTGGTCGAGAAAAACGAGAAAAAATCAATTTTGGCCTAGTTTTCCACTTCGGCCATAGAAAACTCGGCCATCATCGGTCAAAAACTCGTTTTCCGGCCTGGTTTTCCGAATTTATCGCTGAAAACTCGGCCACTGACAGAGAAATTCCAAAAAATCGATCAATGGCCTAGTTTTTCAGCTCGGCCATGAAAAACTTGGCCATCGTCAACAAAACTTCCTTAAAACTCGTTTTCTGGCCTTGTTTTCTCAATTTCACACGAAAATTAGGCCGCCGAGACCCAAAAACAAGAAAAAACGCCGAATGGCCTAGTTTTCCACTTCGGCCATGGAAAACTCGGCCATCGCTAGTCAAAAATGCCAAAAATACGCTTTCTGGCCTAGTTTTACCAATTTCCCGCAAAAATTAGGCCGCCGAGACCCAAAAACAAGAAAAAACGCCTAATTGCCTAGTTTTTTACTTCGGCCATGGAAAACTCGGCCATCGTCGGTCAAACTTCCAAAAAACTCGTTTTCTGGCCTAGTTTTCCCAATTTCCCGCAAAAATTAGGCCGCAGATGCTCAAAAACCTGAAAAAACGCCGAATGGCCTAGTTTTCCACTTCGGCCATGGAAAACTCGGCCATCATCGATAAAACTTCCAAAAAACTCGTTTTCTGGCCTAGTTTTCCAAACTTCACGCGAAAATTAGGCCGCGGAGACCCAAAAACCTGAAAAAACGCTTAATGGCCTAGTTTTTCAGCTCGGCCATGGAAAACTCGGCCATCGGTAGTCAAAAATGTCAAAAATACGCTTTTTGGCCTAGTTTTACCAATTTTCCGCCAAAAATTGAGAAAAACAGCAGCTAAGACGGCGAAACTTATCGATTTTCGGTTTGCAGCTGCAACAATTGGCGGAACGCCTTCGAATCCAGGAGCCCAACGTGACACTTCTCGAAAAGATCACGCGTAAACTGAACGAGACGAATTGTCTCGAGGAGAGCACGTTCAACGACTTCTTCGCGCATCAGAAGACGTCGACGGCGTCGGCGGGGACGACGGCAGGGACGTCGGCGGCGGCGGCGAACGACGTCGACGAGGTGGCGGCGCAGGTGCAGAAGGCGCGCGAGGACGACGCCGCCAAAGTGCTACGCGACACAAACATTGGTGTCAGCACGCCAAAGTTAGTCATGAAAAAGTTCGGCCATGAAGGCTAGCCCATAGCTGGCCGAGTTTTTGCGAAACTAGCGAAACCTCGGCCAGATTACCAAATGGCCGAGATTTCGGCAAATCGGGGCAAAAACTAGGCCATGATGACCGAGTTTTCTTGTTCGGAAACTCGGCCACAACGCTTGTCCGACTAGTGGCCGAGTTTTCGGATGCTAAAACTCGGCCACCGCCTCTCCAAACCTTGCAAAACTTCGGCCACCTCGCGTACGCATGTGTTTCAGCCTAAAAACGCCGTCCGACGCGACGACGGCGTCGTCATCGTCGTCGTCGAAGAATAAGAGAGGCGGAAACGAGAGTATACTGAAAAAGTGGACGGACGCGACGAAGGACATTCTGGCGATGAACGACGACGCCGATCAGAATAACAATGGGCACGGCGGTGGCGGTGTCGACGCGACACAAGACGACAACATGTACTGACCCCACTGGCCTAGGAATACTGGAGGAAAGTTAGGCCACCACGTGATTTATTAAGTGTTGCCGGCGTTTGGCAGAGAAAAAGCACGACTTCATAATTGAGATGTACTGTAGACAGTGGAGTTTTGACTCGTCGAACTGTGTCCGCGCCGCCGACGGACTGCACAAATCGATGCAGTCGGGAGGGACTAGCTTCTGCAACGAAACGCGTGGCCTAGAAAACCGAATCGGCCAGGTGAACTCACGGTTTGACAGCACGCGTGATGGTCGATGTTCCGGGAGGCGCAGTAGTGGATCACACGCAGCGACGACATTGGACACCTGTGGGGGACGAGCATTTGGCGGATTCTAGGCCATGGCCTAGTTTCCTGTTGTTTTGGGGTTCTAGGTCATGACCTAGATTTGGGGTATTTGGGGTTTTGGGCCGTTCCCCAGTTGGTCGTGGCCTAGTTTTTGCCGTTTTGAGGTTCAAGTGGGTTCTAGGCCATGGCCTAGATTTGGCATTTTGAGGGTTCTAGGCCATTGCGTTTTCCAGGTCAATATTGGGGTTCTAGGTCATGGCCTAGTTTCAGTCTATTTGGCGCACTAGGCCATAACCTAGTTTTGATTCTTCTTGGTATTCTGAATCTAGGTCATGACCTAGTTTTCCGCAATTTGGGATTCTAGTCCCTCGCGACTAACCTGTTCGGCTCGGAAAGGAATTGAAAAACGGACGACTCGGAATAGGTTTTCGGCGTGCAAAAAGACATGCATCCACGTGGCACACCGCCCTCCTCGCAACACTTTTCCATTTCTCGGCCCACTCGTTGACTATCACTCGCCGTATTTCCCAAAAAACTCTTGGCACCCATCATCGCCCGACTCGAACGAATGCAACGGAACCGACGACAAATGTAACCCGCCTGGCACGGATTTCTGAGAGAATAACAGAATTTTGGGACAAAAAAATTAAATACCTGGAAAACTGCAATTTTTTGGGGGTTTTAGGTTTTTTTTTCACCTTTGGTTCAACTTTTCAAAATTAAAAAAAAATTTTTTTTTTTGAAGTTTTTTTATTACAAAAAATTTTAAGAAATGTGTTCTTTATTTTTATCAAATTTTTAAAAATTCTAGAAATGTTTTAAAAAATTTTTAAATAAAAAAAATTAATTAAAATTTTTAAAAAATTTCAAAAAAAAAAATTTTTTTCAAAATTTTTTTTCAATTTGAATTTTTACTTTTCAAAAAAAAATTCTGAAATAAGAAAAATTGAAATTTTTTTTTTCAATTTTTTTTTCAAATTAAGAAAATGAAATTTTAATGAAGCGAAAATATTGATTTTTTAAAATTTTTTAAAAATTTTAAAATTAAAACATTTTTTTTTAATTTTTTTGTCATTTTTATTTTTCAAAAAAATGTTAAAATTTAAATCTTATTTTCTGAAATTTTCTGATAATTTGCGTTATAGTTTTTCCGTTTTTATTTTAAATTTAATTTCGAAAAAAATTTTATCAATTTTTTTCAATTTTTTCTAAAAAAATAAAATTACTGTTTTCTGAGGCACTCCATGTGAATCACAGGCGGCGGCAAATTCAAACTGGCCAAACTTGGTGGGCACTAAAAAAATAAAAATAAAATTTTTTTTTTAATCTCCAAAACTTCGAAAACTCACAGAATCACTGAAATTGCACAAAAATAAAATGGTCGAAAAAAATAAAAAGCGCATAAAAACGGATTTCATCGCGTTTTGTGTTCAAAATACGAAGAATAAGAAGAAGAATAAGAATAAATAAATAAAATTATTACTATTCGATGGGAGGAGAACAAATATGAATAAAAAGGGGGCACAAATAGGAAAAAGGGAAAATCCGGTTTTTGGTTTTCGAAAACACCGGAGAAATTGGGAGAAATTCCGGAAAAATCGATATTCAAGTTATTTTTGGAATGGTCACGGTCACGGTCCGTGACTCACTTACGGAACACTGTAGCATCGCCTAAAATCTAGTACCAATTTTCAGAGAGCCAGCAATTGTGCGTGACTGTGACAGGAGGAGACGATCGATGCGACGCGTGTGCCCTCCCGCCCAGGTGACCCACATTCCTCTCGCCGAGGTGTCAACCCCTTGTCACGGACCGTGACAATGCAAGACCGTTCGATATCAATTTGAGTCAAAAAGATGTAAGATACCCTTGTGCGGAAATTGTCACGCATAAAAATTCCCAAATGATGATTTGAAAGGGATTAACATTGGACATCCGGATCGGTTACTGTAACTCTCAACTTTCCCACCGAGACCCAATGGTATGACATATCAATCGATAGATAATTTTGTGCTGATCAATTTTCCAGTTGACCGTTTCCTCGTATCTCTTCTGGTTCAACAGTTATTTCCTGAAAACTGTCCCTCGCACCTCCTCGGCTCGGTGAGCCGCCGAAAAGGACTGTGCGTGACTGTGACAGGAGATGTCCCCAATCAAATTAGCCATTATAATTTCCTGAAAACTGCCGCTCCGTACCACCCCCGTACATACAAGAGTCTTATTTCCAACTGCTACCGTAATCCTAAACTCTCATTTTTCTCTATGTTCTCGATGAAATTAAATAGACTTCCCGACGTTGATTCGATCGATATCCGATCTTTGAAAGTCCAACAAATTAGTGTTAACAAGAGAAATCCACAGTTTGGATAATTACTAATTGCTTTGAAGACACCTAGTGTCACGGTGTCACGCCTAGTCCTTTTCGTCTTGCCGATAGCGAAGAGGTGCGAATAAAGGGGACAGTTGTGACGCTGTAACTCGAGAACTAGAAGAGATACGAAAAAACGATCAACTGATACTCTGATCAGCGCAAAATTATCTATCGATTGATATCTTGAACACAATCATTTTTTAACTTTGAAAATGTTTATCTATGAGTTGATTAACTTTGTACAATTATTAAGAACATGAAAAGATACAAATTTTCACAATTGAACTATAGAACTATGTACATCAGACAAAAAAAAGGTGCCTATCGAACTTTGACCCAGAAACATCCTGGATTCCTCTCCTCGATCGCCAGCCGCATCGATCGTAGCATTCCGATGACGTGGGGGTTTGATCTTGGCGCCACCACTCTTCGAGTGATTGCCAGCCCCAGTGATCAGCTCCATCGGGTGTCCCCTCGTGGCTCCGCGCGCCACCCTCTTCCTGATCGCTTCCACAGCTTCCATGACGAGCCTCTTGGCGCCCTCCACCGACATGCAGTGAAGGTCGATCAGCCACGGAGACCGGTGCGCCCGACGGATCGACTCGTCGATTTGGCGCACCCGTCGCGTCCGCTCCTCCGTCCGTCGCCTGCTCTGGGCGAGGTGTCGATGCTGCTCGCGTGCCCACTCCTGGGCGTCACGCAGCGCCATCCGGTGCCCGTAGACTTCTTGCAGGAAGATGTTGACACCTTCCTGCTCCACTTCTTCCTCGGGCTGCTCGTCGTGCCCTTTCTTGCAGGTGATCGTCTTGCCATTGTTCATCATTGGGATGATCGCCATTTTTTTTTAATATCTGAAAACAAAAAAACAAAAACTGAATTTGCAATTGAATGAACTAAACTAATCCGCTCAGGTGTCAGGCTCATATAGGGGGGGGGGGGTCTAATTGAAAGTGGGCGGGGTGTAGATGACAGTGACCGTGACAGTGTCCCCGGGGTCATGAGCCCTCGGTAATTGCTCCTGAATTTTGAAGTAAGTATCGAGCACTGTGTCCCGCCTCTTTACGCCACGCGAGCAGAAAATGTGTGAATATCCAGAGAGTTTTTCTTTTTCTTCCAACTCCTAACATAGTGATATGACATATCAATCGATAGACAATTTCGTTCTGATCACTTTGTCAGTTGATCATTTCCTCGTATCTTTTATCTTTCTCAAGTTACAGCCGGAAAAGACTGTGCGTGACTGTGACACTAGGTGTCAGTCACGATTCCCCATGATCCTCTAACATTTTCCAGAACTTCAAACTGTATGCTGAAACTGACCTCTGTGAACATGCCTCCTGGGTACCGTATCTCCAGATGACCCCCTTTTGACTGTCAGCAGCAACGGGGCCTCTCAACGAGGTGACAATCCTTTGGCACTCCGGGATTCATGGCTCATGTCACGAATCGTGACAGTGCAAGACATTTCGATATCAATTTGTTAGCATGCTACTACAATCATAAAAATTGCGAAATGATGATTTGAAAGGGACATCCGGATTGGTTACTGTAGCTCTCAACTTTCCCGCTGAGACCCAATGGTATGACATATCAATCGATAGATAATATTGTGCTGATCAATTTTCCAGTTGACCATTTCCTCGTATCTCTTCTGGTTCAACAGTTATTTCCTGAAAACTGTCCCTCGCACCTCCTCGGCTCGGTGAGCCGCCGAAAAGGACTGTGCGTGACTGTGACAGGAGATGTCACCAATCCAATTAGTAATTATCCGAATCGCCGATTGTTCTCCTGGGGTAATTGGTTTGTCGAGAATGGCGATGCACTTGGGTGGAATGGCAACAACCGTACATCAGTTAAAACTAACCCAACGGTTTTGCTCCTATCTCGACGGTTTTGAGAGATATCAAAAAACCGTCAACTGCAATTTTGATGTACATAAAATAAGCTACAAAATGGTTTTTAGACCAAGTGAAAATGCTCAGGGAGAGCGAAGATATGATTTTTCAAATTTTGCAATAGTTCGAAACATGGTGTATCTCCGCCCTCCACGAATATTTTCACTCTGTTCCGAAAAATTCTACGAATTTCAATTTTTTTCTTGTGAATTTAATTTGAATTATAGCATTTTCATATAATGTCAAATTTCAAAAAAATGATTTTTTTTTTGAAAATGGAAACAAAATTTTTTAAAATTTTTCTTTTTTTTCTAAAATTTTCCGATTTTATTTCAATTTGTCATCGATTTTTTTTGAATTAGAAAATAAATTTTTAAAATTATTTCAAATTTTGAATTAATTTATTTAAAAGAAAAATTTGAAATTCTCGAAAAAAAATTTTTTGATAAAAATTTTTCAAGCATTTCTATTTTCTATTACTTTTTTTTAATTAAAAAAAAACCATTTTCATAAAAATAAAAATAAATTCATTTTCCAAAAAAAAAAATTTGAAAAAATTTTTTTTTTTGATTTTTGAAAATTTCGAATTTTTCAAATTAAATTCTGCTTGAAATTCTGAATTTTGCAATTTTTTTAAATTATTATTATTTTTTTAATTCCGCAATTTTTCCGAATTTTCCGATTGAAAAAAATTTTAATTTTTCTAAAAAAAAATTTTTTGGAATTAAAAAAAATTCCTTTTTAAAATTTTTTATTTAAATCCAAAAAACCCTTCAATTCCCAGTTCCAAAAACCGCGACGCGAACCGCGTCGCGCCCATCCTTCACCCAAAACGCGTCAATCTTTCAATGTTTTGTCTCCTCGATGGGTCTCCAAATGATCATCACATTTTCATTTTCATTTTCACCTTCAATCATCGATCTTTTCCTCCTTCCCCCATTTCTCTTATCATATCATCACATTACGTGACAAGAACATAGAACGTGATCGTCCCCTTTAACGATTGTCAGTGGAGCGCGTTTGCATCGTCGCCGCCGCCTGTCAGCGGTGGCGGCGGCGGGGGTTCCCCCCCCCCCCCCCATGTGATTTTCAGTGGTCACAAAGACTCATGGTGTGTCCGTCTGGCCGAACTCTCCACAAACCGCACACTATCTCGGCCGCCCCCTTTCGCTCGCCCTCCTCCTCCTCTTCTTCTTCTTTTTCTTCTTCTCCTCCTTCTCATCGATTTGTGTTGTGTGTTTGTGTGCGACAGCGCGCCCGCGCGCGCGCGCTTTTCCCTTTTCTCGCTCTCTTTTCTTATTCTTCCTCTTCTTCTTCTTCACCTATGTGTCGGTATCAATGTGTGTTTGTTACCTCCCCCCCCCTCCCCCTCGAGACCAAACTTGGTCACTTTTTTATAACACGTGACAGCAGAGGAATTTCACAATTTTCTCGTTTTTCTCACCGGAAATTGCGATAAATTGCAAAAATTTCTGAAAATTTTCAAAAAAAAATGTTGAAATCGCGTCGAGACCCAAGCGCACGAAACCGTCGTGCGCCTTTAAATCCACCGTATCCGTTTCGATCATTTTTTGTTCGCTTTTTTGCGCCGATTTTCGCGTCGATTCGCGGCCCCTCATTTCTCTCTCTCTCTCTCTTTCTTTTCTCGATTTTTCGTCGATATCACGTGATACGTGTTCTCGTCGCCCCCCCTCCCTCTTCTTTTTCACTCTCTTTTCGACAAGAACAGGTAGCGATAACAGCCACCAAAAATCGCCGCTCGTCGCCTCTCTTACCGTCCAAAAACCGCCAATTCTCGTTGAAATTTCAGATAAGGAAGGATGGGACAAACGCTCAGCGAGCCGGTCACCAAAAAAGAGTCCGCCTCGTGCGCCAACGAAACGTATTTGGTGGGCAGCAGTTGTATGCAGGGATGGCGCGTCGGTTCGATTTTCAGCAGCCCGTCCGTCGACACATTTCATCATTTTCACCCGATTTGCAGAGATGGAAGACGCGCACACACACCTTCTCGCGCTGCCCGACGATCCGAAATGCGCGTTTTTCGCCGTCTACGACGGGCACGGCGGCTCGAAAGTCTCCCAGTACTCGGGCATCAATTTGCACAAGAAGATTGTGGCGCGCAAAGAGTTCGCCGACGGCAATCTGAAGGAGGCCATCGAGCGCGGGTTTCTCGACCTCGACGCGCAGATGAGGGTGAACGAGGAGCTGAAGGAGGACGTCAGCGGCACCACCGCCGTCGTCGTGCTCATCAGGGACGGCGACGTCTTCTGCGGTCAGTTCACACCGGCACAAACCTGAGAAACACTGGAAATTCGATGGTTTTCATCGATTTCCCCCCATTTTTGCTGGAAATCCTGCGAATTTCAAAGATTTCTCGGAATTTTGCGAATTTTTCGGGCTTTTCATTGATTTTTCTAGTTTTTTCCCTGGTTTTTTGCCTAGATTTCATCGATTCTCTGCGTTTTTCTCCCGAAATTACGGCGAGAATCCTGAAATTTAAAAAAAGTGTCACGGATCCGCTTCACATTGAACAAAAACCGAGGATTTGAAGGTTTCTATCGGTTTTTCATCGATTTTCGGCGATTTTTCAAGTTTTTCCTGGATTTTTGACTAGTTTTCAGCGATTTTACCAGTTTTCTTGCTCGAATTCATCAATTTAACCATGAAAACCCTCGGAAATCGCCTTTTTCGGTGTAGTTGGCGGAATTTTATAAATTTTACTGATTCACCTTCTGCGGGCCAGTTACCGACCGGTTCACGGTCTCCTGCACGAGGAATGCGCCAGCGAATTTTGCTTTCTGAAGAACGGAAAGTGCGCCAGCGAACCGTTGGCGCGATTCTCGATCTTTTGAAAATTTGGCAGTTTTTTTGAATTTTCGAGCCACAAAGCCAGAATATATCGGCGGTGAAACCGTAGATTCATAGAATGAACGATTGCGAACATTTTGGTGTGAAAAACGTCAAATTTGATGCATGACCCAGTGCTCCAAGACCATTTTAGTGAATTTTTCTTTATTTCAGATTTTTTTTTTCACCAAAATTTTTGCAATTTTTTTCTTCGAAGTTTCTGGGGTTTTCCAATAATTTATTTCGGCTAAAAGCTCAAAAATTCAAAAAAACTGGCAAATTTTTTAAAAAATCGAGAGACGCGCCAGCGTTTCGCTGGCGCACTTTCTGCCCTTGAGAAAGCAAAACACGCTGGCGCATTCCTCGCGCAGGAGACCGTGCGGTTTACACGGAAAAACACCGAGAATTTGATGGTTTCTATCGATTTTTGTGCGTTTTTCAAGAATTCTGGTCAATTTTTCGTCGATTTCCCGCGATTTTCGAGTTTTTTTCATAGAGTTGAAAGAAAACATCGAGAGAATCCTTGAGCAGGGTCTTACCACGAAAACCAAGGGGCACCATAAACTTTTCTTCCCCAACGCCTTTACCATCATTCTTCTTAAAATTTCATCGTTTTGAGAGAAATTCGACCAGGGAAAGCGCGGTTCAACAAGTTTATGGTACCCCGTGGTTTTCGTGGCGAGACCCTTCTCCAGTTTGTCTGTGGAATCTCTTGATAATTTCTTTCAATTCTATGAAAAAACTAGTCGAAAATCACGGGAAATCGATGAAAAATTGACTAGAATTCTCGAAAAACGCAGAAAAATCGATAGAAACCATCAAATTCTCGGTGTTTTTCCGTTTAAACCGGTCGATAACTGGCCGGCAGAAGGGGAATCAGTAAAATTTATAAAATTCCGCCAACTACACCGGAAAAGGCAATTTCCGAGGGTTTTCTTCGTTGAATTGATGAATTCCAGCGAGAAACTGGTAAAATCGCTGAAAACTAGCCAAAAATTCAGGAAAAACTTGAAAAATCGCCGAAAATCGATGGAAAACCGATAGAAACTTTCAAAATCTCGGTTTTTGTTCAATGTAAAGCGGATCCGTAACACTTTTTTAAAATTTCCGAATCCTCGCCAAAATTTTGAGAGAAAAACGCTAGGAATCGATGAAATCTAGCCAAAAATCCAGGGGAAAACTGGAAAAATCAATGAAAAACCTGAAAAAGTCACAAAATTTCGAGAAATCTTTGAAAATTCGCAGGATTTCCAGCAAAAAACGTGGGGGAAATCGCCGAAAAAGCGCGGGAAAATGGGCGATGCGAAGCAGAAGAATTGCAGGAAACGCTGGCGACTCGCGAGCCGTGTGCTCGGTGATTGGCGAGGCTCGCGCGCTCTCCTACGACCACAAACCGGCGCACGACGTCGAGGCGCGTCGGATAGTGGCCGCCGGCGGATGGGTCGAGTTCAACCGTGTGAACGGGAATCTGGCGCTCTCGCGCGCCCTCGGCGACTTCACCTACAAGAACAATCCGGCGAAGAGTGCCGAGGAGCAGATTGTGACCGCCTTTCCGGACATCATCACCGACAAACTCACGCCCGACCACGAGTTCATCGTGCTCGCGTGCGACGGCATCTGGGACGTCATGTCCAACCAGGAGGTGATCGATTTCGTCCGCGAGAAGTTCGCCGAGAAACGAGACCCACAATCGGTACGAAATTAATTTTTTTTTTTTTTTTGGAAAAAAGTCTGGTAGCTTTACCGATGTTTCTTTGAATTATCGATTTTTTTGGAAAAAAATTATTAAAATTGAAAACAAATTTTAAATGAAAAAAATTTTCTCTAAAATTTTTTTGAAAATTATGAAAAAGCGCATAAATTTTTTTTTTGAGAAAAAAATTTTTTTAACGATTTTTTGTTTTTTTTTGCTCTAAACAGAATATCCAGACAAAATTTCCAGTTTTCTGAAAAAAATCTGAAAAATCTGAAATTTCTAGTTTTTGTCCCTGTACGATTTTTCTGAAAATTTCTGAAATTTTGAAAAAATTTCCTGAAATTAAAAAAATTTCAAACAATTTTTTTTTAAATTTTTTCAGCCGAAGTTTTGAGAATATCGAGAGAACATTGGAAGTTGCAATATTATTTTTAAAATAAATTAAAAAATTAATTCAAAGTATTAATTTTTTGAACAAAAAAATCAAGAAAAATCCTGGATTCCAATAAAAAGTGCTCCGAAATTGTAGATTTGCGAGGAGCTGCTGACGCGTTGCCTGGCGCCCGACTGTCAAATGGGCGGTCTCGGATGCGACAACATGACGGTGGTGATTGTGGGACTGCTGCACGGACAGCCGTCCGAGGCGCTCTTTGCAAAGTGCGCCCGTCCGGCCGTTTTCACCGGAATCGTGAGTGTCTCTTCGAGATCTTCGTCCCCCCCGTTCCTCGACACTTTCGTCGTCTGCTTAAACACTCTCACGGCTCGTTGCGAGAAGTTTAGTTGCTCTCAGTATCCCAGCTACTCAGCCAATTAGCCTAGAGCTTTGACGCTCCGTATCACCGCCACTCAGCCAGTTAGTGAAAAGTTCAGTTGCTCTCAGTATCTCTGCTACTCAGCCAATTAGCCGGAACTCTAGCTACTCTGTATCGCTGCTACTCAGCGAATTCGCCTGGAGCTTTGTCACTCTGTATCCCAGCTACTCAGCCAATTAGTGAAAAGTTCAGTTGCTCTCAGTATCCCAGCTACTCAGCCAATTAGTGAAAAGTTCAGTTGCTCAGTATCCTCGCTACTCAGCCAATTCGCCTAGAACTTTGTCGCTTCGTATCACCGCCACTCAGCCAATTAGTGAAAAGTTCAATTGCTCAGTATCCTCGCTACTCAGCCAATTCGCCTAGAACTTTGTCACTCAGTATCGCCGCTACTCAGCCAATTAGTGAAAAGTTCAGTTGCTCTCAGTATCCCAGCTACTCAGCCAAATAGCCAGAACTCTAGCTAGTCTGTATCACTGCTACTCAGCGAATTCGCCTAGAACTTTGTCGCTCCGTATCCCAGCTACTCAGCGAATTCCCTGTCCAACGTGCCTTGACTCTAGCCACTCTGTATCATGGCGGCTCAGCCAATTAGCTATACACTACTCTAAAAATTTCGGCACCCCTATATTCGTCGAATCCGAAGCGAAAGTCTAGTTAGCGACTCTCTGTACCCCCGCTACTCAGCCAATTCGCCTAGAACTTTGTCGCTCCGTATCCCCGCCACTCAGTCAATTCGCCTGGAACTTTGCCGCTCCGTATCCGCGCTACTCAGCCAATTCACCGAGAGTTTTGTCGCTCCGTATCCCCGCCACTCAGTCAATTCGCCTGGAACTTTGCCGCTCCGTATCCGCGCTACTCAGCCAATTCACCGAGAGTTTTGTCGCTCCGTATCCCCGCCACTCAGCCAATTCGCCTAGAACCTTGTCGCTCTGTATCCGCGCTACTCAGCCAATTCACCTAGAACTTTTTCGCTCCGTATCCGCGCCACTCAGCCAATTTGCCTCCAACGCGCCGTGAGAGTGTTTTTTTTGTTTCCTTCTCCTGCTCCTAACCACTTTTTTTCCCCTTCCAATCAAAAAAGCAAAAGGAATTGCCGCCCCGAATAACTCTGACACCCACCCATTCTCCCTCTCTCTCTCTCCACATTTAAACCCAAAAAAAAAATCGAATCGATTCATCGATTTTCGCACAGAGTGACCACGAGATGGGCCAGTGTCAGACCACCAACGAACAGGATATCACGCGTGTGATTAACCAGTTTGTCCAGAGAGAAGGTTATTATTATTATTATTATTATTTTTTTTTTTTTAGAATTTTTTAAAATTTTTTCTAAATTTTTAATTTTCAGTTTCAAAATTTTTTTTTTTTTAAATTTTTGTTTTGCAGAGCGAATGAAGAACGTCGTCGTCGCCAACACGACGTCTTCTACCACACTATCGTCGTCGTCGTCGTCGAAAATTGAAGACGTCGAGCACGACGACGACGACGATGACGATGACAACTCGCCGGCTCCCGCCAACTTTGATGTATAATTAATTTTCACGTTTTACCAATTACCAATTACCAAAAGCAAAAAAAAAATCGATAAT
Source organism: Caenorhabditis sulstoni (assembly GCA_963966605.1). Taxonomy (NCBI): domain Eukaryota; kingdom Metazoa; phylum Nematoda; class Chromadorea; order Rhabditida; family Rhabditidae; genus Caenorhabditis; species Caenorhabditis sulstoni. Next base: position 958,912 of record OZ016477.1, read on the forward strand.
ACTGCTGTGCTGTGATATGTGTCCTCCAGAAAAAAAACGAAACAATTTTCACCCGAGAAAAACATTCCAGAAAAAAAGAAAAAAAAATCAATTTTATTCCCCCACCTCTCTTTTTTTTTTTTAATTTTAAATTTTAAAAAATTACTAGAAAAACTTGGAATTTAATTTTTGTTTCTAGATTTTTTTCTTCCATTTTATTGATTTTTTTCCCTCCCACGCATTTTTTTCCTCCGGTTTTTAACGCAATTTCGCCTATTTTTAAATGTTTCCTCTTTTTTTTTTCCAATTTTTTCTCCTCAATGTCAGTGCTCTCTGTTCGTTTCCTCGCCAATTCTTCTTATTTTTTTTTGTGTGTTTGCATATCTTTTTCGAAACAAAATTCAAAAATTATTATTTTCGTTTTTTTTTCCCCTACTTCTGCTAATACATCAGTTTTTCTCTAGTTTAGAGGAAGTGCAGAGATAATTTTTTTTCGCAAGAAAATAAATAAAATACTCGGAGACCCCGCCCATTTTTCCCATTAAAATCTGTAACTGTTATCGATTTTCTCTTGTCTGAATTCATTATTTTATGGATGAGAAGGTGTAATAAAGCTCTGTTTTACCCGAGAATTCTAAAATTTTAAAATTTAAAATTTGAGTTTCCAGAAAAATTGCAAAATTTTTAAAAAATTTCATTGAAATTATTTTTTTTTGATTTTATAATTTTTTTTTAGAAATTTTTGATGGAAAAAAAAACGATTTTTGTTTTGAAATTTTAAAAAATATTTCTGAATCAGGAAAAATTGAATAAAATTATTATTTTTTTAAATTTTCGTAATTTTTAAAACATTTTTTAAACTAATTTTTTATCGATCAAATTTAATTTTTTAATTTTTCAAACATTTTTCCAAAAATTTTTTCAAAATTTCATTTCGCTTCAAACATTTTTTTTTATTTTTGTGAAATTTTTTTTTCCAAAAATTAGTACTTTTGGTTAAAAATCGAATTTTTTCTCAATTTTCAGAAATTTTTTCTCAATATTTGGGAGAAAAAATCGATTTTTTTGTAATTTAATTCAAATAATTTCTCCTTTTTTTAAAAATATTTTTTTCCCAGTCTATTTAAATATTTAAAATTTTTTTAAATTTTTTTTTCTAAAAAATTATTGTAATTTTGCAATTTTTAGGTGTTCCTCAAAAAAAATTTTAAAAATTGAAAAAAAAAAATTCCAATTTTTAAAAAAATTATTTTTTGTCTGGTTCATCATTCTTTCACTATCGATTCAAAAAAAGTCCATCAACAAAAAACCGCCAATTTAAAAAAAAAAAAACAGAAAACAAACTACAGAGTTCTAAATTTTGCATCCATTCGGAGAGGAGGCGGGCTCGTGCGGGTGCAGCACTCCGTCCTCTTTGAGCTTGTGCAGCGCCGGCGTCCAGTACTGTTCGGGCAGGCTGCGCAGCTCGACGACGCGTCTCTTGTAGGCGGGATTGTTGTCGCGACGCCAGATGCGCTCCTTCTTCGTGCACTGCCACACCGCCTCGTCCCAGTACGAGCACTTGCCCAGCATTTTGCCTGCCAATCACACACTTTGCTTCTTTTACGCGCGATCATCTGGGAGGTGTGACACGTGTCACGGGACATGTGACCGGCCACATTCTGTATGACATTCTAGGCCAAGCAGCTCAAGTTGCACGGAGTCAATTCCGGAACTAACACGCAAAAAAGGTGAAAAGGGCGACAGGGGGAAGTTAGGCTAATTCGTCGTGACAAGCGTGACACGTGTCACATCTCCCCCGACCGCTTCACATCTAGATGATCGCGCGGAAAAAAGCAAAGTGTATGTTGGCAGCAGAGTTTCACGGAGTAAATTGCGGAACTAACACGGAACTCGTCATAACTTTTTTGTGATGAATACTATGAAAATGGTGCAGTTACTAAAAATATAAAGCTTTTTGAGCCCTTTCGAATGGTGCAACGAGAATGTGGGAATCTTGACTTTGAAGAATGTTATGCCGGTTTTAGTATAAAATTTTCTTTCTCGAGAAAAACATCTACTAAAACCGGCATAACTTTCTTGAAAATCAAAATTTTCAAATTCCCATTGCACCATTCGAAAGGTCTCAAGAAGCTTCATATTTTTGGTAACTGCACCATTTTCATAGTATTCACCACGAAAATGTTTTGGCAAGTTCCGTGTTAGTTCCGCAATTTACTCCGTGCAACTCTGCTGCCAACAGACACTTTTCTTTTTCCGCGCGATCATCTAGGTGGGAAGCGGTCGGGGGAGATGTGACACGTGTCACGCTTGTCACGACGAGGTGGCCTAACTTCCCCCTGTCGCCTTTTTCGACTTTTCGCGGTGGAAGAGCATTCTTGTCGGAATGGCGACATTCCAGTAAAAAAATGAATTTAAAAAAATTAGCTGGTACGATGCTCCGAAATAACGGGCGTCGGACGGCTCTTTGTTTATCGTAAATCGACACAAAACGCATCTTTTTCTCCCTTGAAATTTGAACATCTTTTCAGGGAAAAAGACCCCCCCCCCTCAGGATATTTAGCGCCAGGGTTGGCGGGAAGCCGCCAGACATCGGCCAGTCATCCGCTTGACATCCGCCAAAATAAGCGCCCCGGCCGCCAGTGGCGCTTCAAAGTCGGCCAGTGGCGTCGGGATAGCGCCAAATTTCCTGAGCCGATCAACTAGTGTTGCAAACGCGCTCCACGGTCAGTTTTCAATTTTTTTTCTCACTGGAGCGCACTTACCAATCGGCTTCTCCTCGTGACACCGTTGCAGAAATTCGATGAGCATATTGCATTCTCGAGTGTGCAAATGGGGCGACAAATCGGGAAGCATCCTGAAAAAAAAAGAAATTTGACAAAAATAATTAAAATTAAAATTAAAAATAAATAAAAATACTCAAACCCTGTTTTGAAACAGCAAAAAAAAATTATAAAATTTTCAAAAAATTTGGAGGGAAAAAAAATAATTTTTTTCTATTAATAAACATAATAACAATAATCGGGAGCAAGGAAAAAATTGATTTCGAATTTAAAAAAAAGAAAAAATTAAGAACTATTCGATTTTGAGTGAAAAAAATTACAAAAAAACGTAGAAAATCCAACTAAAAAAAAATCAATCGATATTGATGTCTTTTCCGTCGTCTCCGTACACATAATTGTCGTGAATCTCGTGGAAGAGGCCGCCGCACGAGACGGTGGCTCTCAGTTTCGCGGCGAGCAGATAGCAGCCCGACAGTTTGCGGTGCAACGAGTAAATCTCTTCCGGCGGCGATGTCAGACTGCAAATTGAGAAAATTAATTCGCTTAAAACCGCTTTAAAAAATTTTTTTTAAATGAGAAAAAATTTGGTTAGAAAAATAATTTTTTTAATTAAAAAAAAAATTTTTTTTTGGAATTAAAAAAATTTTTTTTCGAAAATTTTTAATTTTCAGTATTTAAATATAAAATTTATTCTTTTTAACTGATTTACCTGGAATTTTTTTTATTTTAAAAAAATTAAAAATTTTTTGACAATTTGATGGTTGGTTTTTTCTCGAAAACTATTTTTCCATTTTATAATATTTAGAAAAACATTTTTTTTTTTGGAAAAAAAACTGGTTTTTTGAATAGCTTGTTTTCATTTTTTTTTTTCGAAAAAATCATGCAATTGTTTAAAAAATTTTTTTCAATAATTTTTTTTTCAAAAATTTTTTTTCCAATTTTTGCAGTTCGAAAAAAAAATTTCAGGGAGTTAAGAAATGTAAAAAATTGAAATAAATTTCCTAGAAAAAATATGAAAACTTTTTGTGACAATTCTGATTTTTTTTAATTTTCAAATAATTTTTCCGATATTCCCATAATTTTCAATTTTCACCAAATCGATCAAAATAAAATTTTTTGACAGTTTGAAAAAAAAAATTAAAATGTTAGTAAACTCTCATAATTTTTCCGATTCTTTTCCTCCAATTCCTCTTCTTTTTTCGCATTCAAAACGTACCGATGCTCCAACATGACGGGAATGAGCTTCTGAATTCGTTTGGTGACGTCCTGATGGGCAAAGTCGTAGGGATGGTTGCTCGCTAGAGTTTCGCCCATTATCATCACCGATTCGACGTGCGCCTGCTCCATTACAGCCGTCTCGTAGCCCGTCAGAAAACCGATCTCACGCGAATATCTGAATGAATGCGCATGCGATTGACATTTTTCGTATTAAAGGCAGTGCCATACGCCCCCCTTCTTGAGGGTCTCGCCACGAAAACGTAAAATCAGTGATGCACCTTTAAATTTGACTGAGGTACGGTATGAATTTTCAGTTTTTCGCTGCAGTTATGAAAAACTAGTCGTGAGAATGCAATCATTTGCAAAACGAAAAAAAATGAAAAAAGTGTGACGTGGCACTACAGTATCATTTGCAAATTCAGAAAGGGATTGGAAAATGACGTGGCACTATCGTAACACACCCGAACTTTGAAATGAAAATGATTTTTGACGTGTAGTGACGTGGCACTAGAATGAAGTTGAGAATGACGTGGCACTTCCATAGCATTTCACAACTTTGAAATGAATTCGGTCATGGCGTGCGAGTGACGTGGCACCATCATACTGCACTTCTAGTTTCAAGAATGAAACTGACAATGACGTGGCAACACCCCGTCAATCATATGACGTTTTGAAAAAAAAGGACTAAAAACGACTCAAGTAGAAATGACATGGCACTACCACACTGTTTCCAAACTTTAAAATGAGACACTGGTCGTGGCGTGTTAGTGACGTGGCACTATCACAGTGACGTGGCACTACCATACCATTTCCAAACTTCAAAATGAGACACTGGTCGTGGCGTGTTACTGACGTGGCACTACGATAATGACGTGGCACTATCACAGTGACGTGGCACTACCACACTGTTTCCAAACTTCAAAATGAGACACTGGTGATGAGTGACGTGGCACTATTACACCATTTTCAAACTTCAAAATGAGACACTGATCATGGCGTGTGTTGAGTGACGTGGCACTACCATAATGACGTGGCACTCCGAGAGAGAGACCCAGAAAGAGAAACGAAACGCACTCGATGATCATCCGTTTGTCGCCATCGTACGCCGCCTTGATGATATTCATATAAATGTCCACAAATCGTTTGCCATAGGCTCGCGACGCGCCAAAATCGAGCAGCACGAGGCGCGGCTCGCCCGTCTTCGGGTGTTGGCCGAGCAAAAAGTTGGACCAGTTCGGGTCGGTCTGCATGAAACGCCACACGAAGATCTCCTTGAGACACAGCTCGATGAACTTGCCGGCGATGTAGTCGCGCACCACTTGCGGCTCTTCGGCGCACGCGTCGACCGGTTTGCCGTAGACGAGCTCGGTGGTGAGAACGCGCGCCGCGCTGAGCTCGTCGATCACCTCCGGCACGTAGACGTCACGCCAGTCGCCGATGAGCGCGCGGAATTGGCGCATCGCGCGCGCCTCCCGCTCGTAGTCGCACTCTTGTTTCAGCTCGCGTCGCGCCACACCGACGAACGCGTCGAGGAACATGCCCTTGGGAAAGATGCCGCCGACGGAGAGCACCGACACCAGATTGTCAATGTCCGAGTCGATGCCCTCGGCGACGCCCGGATACTGGATCTTCACCGCCACCTCGCGACCGTCGCGCAACGTCGCCTTGTGCACCTGTCCGATCGAGGCGCACGCGAACGGTTTGTCGTCAAAGTGGAGGAAGTTGTCACGCCACGTGTCGCCGAACGCGTCACGCATCTGACGATGCACTTGTTTCAGTGGCATGAAGTCGGCCGATTGGCGCACACGTTCGAAGATTTGAAGGAGCGCCGGCGGAACTGTCGAACTGTCCTGGATCGAGAGCATTTGACCGAGTTTGAGGGCAGCGCCGCGAACCTACAAGAAATCACATTGTGACTTATGGACGCGTGACACAGTGTCACGCGCCCAGGGATTCAGAAGACGTCAGTCTGTGTCAAACTCACCCGACACAACGTGGCGACAATGCGATCGGCGTTCGCCTCCGACAGAAACGGATTGGTCGCCGCGGTGCCGCTCTCCTCGCCGCCACTCGACCGTCTCCTTCCGATGCCCAACGTTCGTCTCGTCACCTCGGCCGTCGCGCCGCCCAACAGTCCGACGGCGAGCTGTCCGAACGTGGCGAGTCGTCCGAGCCGCGTCGCCGGCACACTGCTCTCGTTGCTTCGCGTCAACGTGTGCGCCGCCGTGCCCGTCGCCAAGTCGAGTTTGAAGTCGTCGGGCAGCGCGGGCCGATAGACCGCCGGCTTCGTCGTCGTCGCGCCGCCGTATATCGATTTTTCGGCGTTCTCGACGTCCTCCACCGATTTGGCGGCCTGGATCAGGAATTGCGCCTCTTCGCGTGTCAACGTGCGATCGATGGGCTCGCCGAGCCCGTCTGGCGGCGGCGGCGGTGGCTCGGATGCTCCGGGGAGCCGCAGTTTCAGTTTCGGCGATTGAGCCGGCTCGACACCGATCGCCGACTGGACGAGCGCCTCGAGCTGCGAAATCGCGGGAATCGCCGCCTTGATTTGCGCGGGAATCGGGAATTCGGGCTGGCGGTTCGCGATCGCCCAGTGGCCGAGTTTCGTGATCGTCGGCAACGGGAACGGCGCCACCGTGACGACGCCTTTCGCGATTCTCTCGGCAGTCGAGAGCAGATTCGCGACAATCGTCGTCGAGGATGATTTGGTGGCGGAGGGGGCGAAGAGTTTGTCGCCAGTGTCGGAGACGGTGAAACCGGCCGAGCCGGGCGGTGTGCCCTGCGATATCAGTTTCGCGAACGTCTCGATGCCGGCCGAGATGACGCGCGCGCGTTCGAGAGCCTCGTTCGCGGCGGGAAGAGCCGTCGAGAGGAGCGGCGCGTTCGTCGCGTTTGGCGTCTGAAAACAACGTGGGTCGGGTGAGAATGAGGAGAGACAAATAGGGCTGAAACTGGTTGAAAATCTCGAGAGAAACTAGGCGAAATCGCCATTAAATGGGTCGAATCGAGAAAGAAAAGATGGTGAAACCATAGAAAAGTAGGCCAGACAAAAAAAAAGAGGACTAAGTCAGATCGAGATTCAAAAAGGTCAAGTTCCGACAGAAAACGCGTCGATTACAGACAAATTCGGTCGAATTTAGAAAAACTAGGTCGAGATTGAAGAAACTAGGTCAATTCCGGAAAAATCTAGTTCAAATCTGGACGGACTAGGTCAGAACCAGAGAAACTAGGTCAAATTCGGAGAAAATAGGTCAAGTCTTGAGAAACTAGGTCAAATCTCGAGAAACTAGGTCAAATCTCGAGGAACTGGGTCAAATTTAGATAAGCTAAGTAACTTTTAGCAAAATTAGGTCAAATCTAGACAAACTAGGACTATTATCGGGAATTTAGGTCAAATCCGAGAATCTGGGGTCAATTATCGAAAATCTAGGTCAAATCTCGAGAAACTAGGTCAGATCTTTGAAAAAACTAGGTCAACTCCACCTAGTTTTCCTGAGCCTGACCTGGGTCTGACCTAGTCCCTTCACCTGCTAAAGTTTAGAGAAACTAGGTCAATTCTAGAGAAACTGGGTCAAATCTGCGAAACTTAGGTGAATGAATTCAAAAAGCTAGACCAAATCTCGAGAAATCTAGGTCAAAGCTCGAGAAACTAGGTCAAATCTTGAGAAATCTAGGTCAAACCACAAAAAAAGCCAAAAAGCTGCGAGCTGCCGCCCGCCTCCATCCTCACCTTTCTCGGATCGATCTCGGCGCCGCCGAGGACGACCGTCTGCAGCGCTTTGCGTCGAATGCGTCGTTCGAGCCGCCGCGCGTCGTATCCGATCTGACTGCGCACGATCATGCCGATGCCGTCGCAAATCGGTCCCATCTCCTGACGGCACCACTTCAACGTCGACGCCGGCGCACGTTTCGCCGCCATCTGTCACCTGTTTAGTGGAGATTGGAGATTAAAAAGAGTGGAGAATAGATAGGAAACGGGGTGAGAAACCCGAAAGCAACAAAAAAAAATTTCCTCAACAGGATGGAATAGTCTAGAAACTCGTTTATTCCTGTTTTTGAAAACACGCTCAAATTTCCGGGGTCTCGGGCCTATAAAAATGGTGGAGTTATCAAAAATATAAAGATTTTCGAGATCTTTCGAATGGTGCAATGGGAATTTGAAAATATTGACTTTCAAGAAAGTTATGCAGGTTTTAGTGATCTTTTCCATAGAAGAGCCACTAAAACCAGCATAACTTTCTTGAAAATCAATATTTTCAAATTCCCATTGCACCATTCGAAAGATCTCGAAAATCTTTATATTTTCGGTAACTGCACCGTTTCAATAGGCTCAAGAACACAAAAACAAAAAAGTTCCGCGTGTCTACGATCGTGGTCGTAGCTGCTTCCACTCGGGCACTCCCTCGACGAGTATCTGATTCGTGTCCTGCGTCTCGAGCCACGCGACCGTCGATCGGATGTAGGTGACGACTTTCAGGAGATGCGTCGGATCGACGGGCCGATTCATGTAGAGGCATCGCCAGACGGCGCCGGCGAGCACGCGATCGTCGGCGAGAAAGCCCTCGTCGTACTCGAAGAACGTCTGGAGGTGGAGACCGTGCATGTGCTTCATATCCGACTCGCCCGTCATCACCTGACCCAGCTCCTTCGACACGATGCTCAGTCTGTAGTAGTAGTAGTCGTTGGGAAGTTAGTTTTTTTTTTGAGTGGTCCCGGTACGACTTTATCGAAGAACTAGGACTATGAATATATTCTGACGCTCGCTGCGCCATCAGAAAGCTCTTCCAAAGCTTGATTTCAGCGAATTGAACGCAAAAAAGTTAGGCCACATTGCCGTGACAAGCGTGACACGTGTCACACTACACCCATCTTCCCGACCGCTTTCTATTATTTGTTTGTTTTTTTTTTTTGGGAGTGATCCCGGGTCACGTGACTCCAGCGAGATTTGGAACGAATAAAATTTTTCAATATTTTTTTCCGCATCTCCTTCTTCCGGAAAGTGTCACGTCACGTGACTTACATGACCTGACTATTGACAGAACGAGAATTTTTTTTGATTAAAAATGTTGTTGATATATTTAGAATTCACCAGAAAATTGAAAAATTCAAAAAAAAATTTTTGGATATAGTTATTTTTAATATAGAAACAATTTTATTCGTATTAATTTTAAATCAATTTAAATTTTTCAAAAATTTTTTCAAAATTTTCCGAAAAACTTGGATGAATGTTTTGAAAATACAGAATTTTTGTTAATATTAATAAAAATTAATGAATTTTTTATATTCTCAAGCTTTTTGAAAATTAAAATATTGCAAAAAAAAATTTTAAATCAATTTAATTAATTTTTTTTTCATTTTCAAAATTTTTAAAAAATATTTCCCGAAAAAATTTTGAAAAAAAAAATTAAATTAAAAAAAATTTTTTTTTTTTAATTTTTCAATTAAAAATTTTTTTTCAATTTTTAAAATTTTTTTTCAATTTAATTTTTTTTTTCAATTTCAGGATTGATAATAAAATAACAGATAAAATTATTATTATTCTCGAAAAATTTCCGAAAATTTTCAAATTTCCACAATATTCACCAGTATTTCGCGGCCACTAATCGAATTACACCCCTGTTTTTCTTCCCGCGAAAATTATGTTTTTCCCTATATATACTCATCTTTTTCCTTATATACTCTCATCTTTTTTCCAAAAAAAACCCAAAAAAAAATGTCAATATATTCCAAAATCTCATCGAAATGGTCTGAAATGCTGGTAAAACTCGAAAATCCGTGTAAGTTTTTTGCTTTTCTCGAGAAAAAATTAGAAAATTCGTCGTTTTCAACAGAGCGCACTTGCATTTCAGCGAGAAAACGTTGATTTTCATCAATTTTCCGATAATTTGACCGCACCTTTGATCGATATCCAGCCACATAGTGGACAAAAGGCCTCTTTGCAGCCTCATGTACGCTTTTCCGTCGAATTCCGAGTGAAGACGCATCAAAACCATCCAAGTGTGCATTAGTGTCAACTTGTACCTGAAAATAGTCGAATTGCAGCCGGGAATTATCGATTTTTAGCGGATTTTTGACTTTTGGGCCAGTTTTTGGGGCCTAAAAAATTTCAAAAAAGTATTCACGCACTCTACGATCTGTCAAATTGTAGCTATTTGAATCGCAAAAAATAAGAAAATCGCTGGAATTTTTTTCAATTTTTCTTCGCTCTGAAAATCGCCGATTTGTCGAAAAGACAGATTTTCGGCGATTTTCGAGGCTCAGAAAAATTAGAAAAAATTCCGGAATTTTTTAATTTATTCACCGTCAGAATAGCTACATTTCAATGGGTCTATCGAATTGAAACAAATTTTTTTGGATTTTTTGAACCCAAATTATCGATTTTTTGCGAATTTTTGACTTTTCGGCCAGTTTTTGGAGCCTAAAAAATTTCAAAAAAAATATTTTCGCACTCTACGACCCGTCAAATTGTAGCTATTATAATGGCAAAAAATGAGAGAATTATTGAAATTTTTTTCAATTTTTTTGAAGCCGGAAAATCGCCGATTTGTCGAAAAGGCAGTTTCCGGCGATTTTGAGGCTCAGAAAAATCAGAAAAAAATTCCGGAATTTTTTAAATTGTTCGCCATTTAAATAGCTTCAATTTGACAGGTGGATTGACTCGTGAATATTTTTTTCGAATTTTTTTAGGCCCAAAAAGTGATCGTTATCGGATTTTTCGTCGATTTTTTTCCCCTTCCCATCGATTACCACGACGACATGTAGTCTCCGAGTCCGAAAGCGTCGCAAAGTTTGCGAAAATCGAAATTATCGGCGCAATTGTAGTAGAGTTGCGCCGACGCGCGGTCGAGTATCGATTTGACGGACGCGTCGAGCCCGTCCGGCCGGAATCGCATTTTCAGCGTGCTCGCGATTCGCTGCACAGTCGGCGGCACTTGCGACACAGGCATCTGAAACGGAAAATGCACGGGAATATAGCGGAAAATGGGCGGGAAACAACCTGCAACATCTCTTGCGTCATTTCCTCCACCGTCTTCTTTTCGCGCTTTTGGGCGGCCTCGAGAAGACGTGACGAGGTGGCGAGCCGTCTGATGATGTGGCGGTTCAATCCCAACATTTTTCGACCTGAAAATTCGCAAAAATCTCGTCGAAAAACGCTTAAAATCGGTGAAAAATGCGGGAAATTGAGTGAGAAAACGGGGTGGCGGCCTAGAAACCCAAACAGTGCGAAACCTAGGCCATCGTTTTTTTTGAGCCGGCTAGCCCGAAAAATGATCGTTTTTGCTCGATTTTCATCGATTTTTCGCCGATTCCCCGATTTTTCGCCAATTTCAGACCTTCCGCGTCGCATCCGTCGCCTCAAAATGATGATTCCACGATGGGACAACGTGAAACAGGCGCTCACCTACCACCACCTCTTCAACACCCTTCTGAGCATCGCGTTTCCGGTGCTCCGCACCACTTTTCTGTGCGACTACGTGTTTCCCACCGAGGCCAATCGACAGTGTGAAATCGATTCGGTAAGTAGCTGACGGCGACGATTTGCGTGGCAAACTATCGATTTTGCAGCGAGAACGCGAGATCCTCATGTTTTTGCTGATCATCTGCGCGTACAAGGGACGACGGGCGACGAATTGGATGCACTACGTCGGCAACGTGTTCATGTTCTCAAAAGTGCCGAAAATTCGAGGCCTAATAAAAAATATATATTATTGCAGCTCGCCGGCATGTTTCTGTTCACTCGCGCCGACGTGCTCGCCGGCATCGTCTACATTTTCGCGTGTCTCGGTACGAGAAGGAAGTGCGCTCCACTGCGCACGTCTTAAAGGGCGTCGACAATTGATTGCTCTCTTTCAGTGGTCACCGTTTTGTGTCCCGAACCGGCGTACACCGGCGCCGAGCAGATCACCTATTTCGAGGAGAAATCGCTGATTCGCGAGCTCAGCGACAGTCGCGGCACCATTTTCGTCATTCAGTTCTTCACCACGTGGAGTCCCGAGTGCAAACATTTGCATCCGGTTTTCGCCGAGCTCAGCGAGAAGTGAGCGAGTTTACAGCTGTTTTGAGGAGCGCGTTGTGCGGTGGAGCGCGTTTGCATCATTCCACCAAACTCTTGGTTTTTATGGGAATTTCGCTAGAAAAATGAGAAAAAAACGGTGAAAATCATAAAATTGAAAGTTTTGAAGCGAGTGCGATGGAGCGCGTTTGCATTGCCACTTGAAAATTCTGGTTTTCATCAGAAAAATTGAAATAAATCACCGAAAAATGACGAATTCCGGTAACTTTCGAAAAAATGTGCGATGGAGCGCGTTTGCATCATTCCACCAAACTCTTGGTTTTTATGGGAATTTCGCTGGAAAAATGAGAAAAAAAAACGGTGAAAATCGTGAAATTGAAAGTTTTGAAGCGAGTGCGATAGAGCGCGTTTGCATTGCCACGTCAAACTTCGGGTTTTCATCAGTTTTTCACCTTAAAACGACGGTTCTTATCGAAAATTTGAAGAAAAATCACCAAAAAACGGCGAATTTTGGTGGATTTCAAAAAAGTGCGACAGAGCGCATTTGCATTGCCACGTGAAACTCCCGGTTTTCACCAGTTTTTCACCTTAAAACGACGGTTTTCATCGAAAAATTGAAGAAAAATCACCGATAAACGGCGAATTCTGATAATTTTCAAAAAAGTGCGATAGAGCGCGTTTGCATTGCTAAGCGAAAATCTCTCCTTTTCACATGAAAACCGCCTTTTTAATGGAAAAAGTGAGAAAAAACGAGTGAAACCATAGAAAAGTGCGATGAAGCGCATTTGCATCGCCGTATAAAATTCCAATTTTTTCGCAGGTTTTAATTTTTTTTTTTGAAAATCGCTAGTTACATTTAAATTTTCACAAAAAAAATCACTTCTAAAAACTGCAAATTCGCAATAGAGCGCATTTGCAGAAAAATCGCGATTTTCTGAAATAGACCAGTGCAATAGAGCGCATTTTCGCCCCCATTGAATTATCAATAGAGCGCACTTTTCTCTGTTCCAGATTCTCGCTTCCCAATCTGAAATTCGGCAAACTGGACGTCGGTCGGTATCCGGAGGCCGGCGAACTTTTCCGCGTCAACAATCATCCCGCCTCTCGACAATTGCCCACTGTTTGCGTTTTCAGGTCAGTTCTCCGCCCCCTGAAAACATCAAAAAATCGACAAAAATCGGGGAAAACCGCGAGAAAACGCGGAAAATCGTGAAAATTCGGAGAAAAATCATGTAAAATAGCGAAAAATCGTGAAAAACTAGAAAAAATGCAAGAAATTCGGAAAAAAATCGCGAAAATTCGTATAAAATTGCAAAAAATCGCGAAAAATCCGGAAAAAATTGCGAAAAGTCGTATAAAATTGAAAAAAAAAACAGAAAATTCGGAAAAAATATAAAAAATTAGTGAAAAATCGCGGAAATTAGTATAAAATTACAGAAAATCGCGAAATATCGTTATAATTTTTTAAAAATTGTCAAAAACCGTGAAAAAAATTGAAATCGCAAAAAAACGTGAAAAATTTTATAAAATCGTAAAAAATCGTGAAAAATTGGAAAAAGTTCATCACAAACCGTAAAAAATCATGAACAATCGCGAAAAAAAAAACAGTATTTACAGTTACTGAAAATTCACGAAAAATTGCAAAAAATTCTTGAAAACTCGTGAAAAATCACAGAAAATCACAAAAATCGCAATTTGCAGAGACTCGAAAGAAATCATGCGCCGGCCAGAAGTGAAAGACCGCCGCGCGATTCCATTCGTCTTTTCCGAGGTATTCGATCCGCGAAAATTCGCCGAAAAATCGATAATTTGACAGGACAACTGCACTTTGGCGTTCGACTTGCACAATTTGTACAAAGAGCAAAAAGCGAAGAAGGCAGCGAAAAGGGCCGAAAAAAAGAATGACTAAATGTTCGATTTTTGAAGGAAAAAAAAATCAAAAACCGAATCAAAAAATTTGAAATTTTTTTTTTTTGAAAACACAAAATAATTTTTAGTAATGCCCCCTTTAAGCATTTAAATTTCTAGCTATGCATTTTTTTTTGTTTTTTCCCTAAAATCAAATTTTTTAGCTTTATTCCCTTTCCAAAAAACAGGAAATTTGTTTTTTAATTTTAAGAAATTTTTTTCTAAATCTTTGAAAAATGTTCACAAAATGTGAATTTTTCTCAAAAATTGAAAAAAAATGTTTTAAATTTTTCAAAAATTGTGTTTCCTGTTTATATTCGTTAGTGCCACTTTTCCATACCCCTCTAGATTTTTTTAGTAATTTTTTTAGCTTTATTACCATCCCAAAAACAGTTTTCTTGTCCCTAAAAACCCAAAAATCGCAATAATAATCATTCTGCGTCATTCTATCGTCATTCCATCATTCTTCTGGTGTCATTCTAGGCGTCATTCCATCATTCTTGAGACATTCATTCATTTCTGCAGTCACGCTCAAAGTGTGTCACGCTCAAATGTCACACTCAAATGATTCAAACGACGACTCGCGGATCCCAGCAAGTTTTGTGATCGACGTTCAGAGCGAGAATGCGATCGATATCGGACTGCGAGATCTGAAAGAAAAGGGGAGAGACAGTGTGGAGATGACGTGGCGGTGTCGATTTACGGGACACTCTCCGTAAATCGACACCAAAACGTCTCTTCCGTGCGGGACCCATTGTCGTTTAACGGGATGCTCATTATTCCCCCGTAAATCTACACCAAATGATCTCTTTCGCTCAAGACTCTGAAACTCCTTAGCCGTGTCGATTTACGGGGGAAGTGGAAGCTCCCCGTAAATCTACACCCAAAATCCCAAGCGTCTCTTCCACCCAGGACCTTGAAACTGCAGTAGCTGTGTCGATTTACGGGGAGAAGCGGAATCGGCCACCTCTCCGTAAATCGACACCAAAACTCTCTAAAACTCCCTAGCTGTGTCGATATACGGGGGAAGTGGCGGCTCTCCGTAAATCGACATTGAAAAATCGCTTCCGTGTGGGACCCATTGTCGATTTACCGGGATGCTCACTATTCCCCCGTAAATCTACACCAAAACCCCAAACTGCGTAGCTGTATCGATTTACGGGCTTCTCCGTAAATCGACACTGCGACCCGCGCCCCGCTCACCGCCAATTTGGTGACGTTGAAGTTGTCGACGACGTGCTCGCGACTCGTCGTCCTCGGCAGCACACTGATGCCCTGACAGTAGGCGAATCCGAGCAACAGAGTCGGCACGTCGACGGCGTACTTCGCCGCAAGCTCCAAAATCACCGCGTCCTTCGAGAGCGCCTCGCGGTACGTCGGACTGCCCAGACTACTGTACGCCTGAACGAGAAAGTGCGCCCTATTGATAACGCGGTGGTCAACCCGCGTAAGTCCACACCAAAACAACATCTCTTCCGTGCGAGACCTTGACTATGAGACTCTGTGATAGTGTCGATTTACGGGGCAACGGGTAGCCACCGTAAATCGACACCAAATCTTTTTCCGCGTCTCTCTCACCTGAAAATGAATATCATTCTCGTCGCAATACTTGACCAAATCGTCCTGATGAAAATGCGGATGATATTCGACCTGCAAACAGATTCGAAAAGAAAACAAAAATTCCAGTGAGTGTGCAAGTGCGCTCCACTGCAAACCTCACCTGATTCACCGCCGGAATCACGGCCGAAACCGATTTCAGCGCCTCCAGATGACCAATTTCAAAGTTCGACACACCAATCGATTTGAGTTTGCCCTCTTCTGGAAAATTGGAAAACTCTTTATTTTGAGATTCGAACAACACTTTTTTTTAATTTTTTAAAATTAAAATTTTAAAATTTATGGAAATTCAGCAAAAACAAAAATTTATTTTATTTTTGAAACTATTAAAATTTAATTGAATTTTTTTTGTTTTTAAAAAAATTCAAAAAATTAGAAAATTAGAAATTTCACCTGAATTTTTTTGACAAAAAATTATTTGAAAACAAAAATTTATTTTAAAAAAATTAATTCAGTGAGTATATCAGTCTTTTTAGAAACTATTCGAAAAAAAATTTTTTTTTCGAAAATTGCCAAAAAATTGAAAAAATTTTTTTTTTTAATTTTTTAAAAAACTGGATTAAAAAATTACTTTGAAAAATATAAAAATTAGAAAAAAATTAGAAAAAATTTTTTTTTAATTTAAAATTAAAATTCATTTTTCAAAAAAAAAATTTTTTTTTTTGGATTCGAAAAAAAAAACAGTTTGAAAAATTTAAAAACTAGGAAAAAAATTAGAAAAATTAGAAAATTTTTTTTTCCTTATTTAAAAATTAAAATTCATTTTTCAAAAAAAAAAACAATTTTTTCAAAAATAATATATTGGCGCTCACCCATCAATTTGACCATGGCGGCCCACGTTTCGGCTCGCAATTGTTGATTTTTGGGATTCTCGCTTTTCAGCGAACTGCCCGGCCAGTGAATGAGCATCAGATCGATGTAGTCCGTTTTCAGATTGCTCAACGACTTCAGAATGCTCTTTTCGGCGCTCTTCGAGCCGGCGTTCGACGGCGACACTTTCGATGTGATCCAAACGTCGCGGCTGCGAGAGAAAAACTTGTTTTTAAAAAAAGGCCTAGAAATCCCACGCGAAAAATTAGGCCGCAGGCCTAACAACAGTTAGAATCCTAGCTTTTCCGCGGCGCTGGCCTAGAAGTTCTATGGCGAAACTTAGGCCAGCGACACTTTTGTGGTAGCCGCCTGACATCGGCCAGCCATCCGCTTGACATACGCCAAAGTCGGCCAGTGGCGCTTGAGAGCGCAAATTCCGACGGTTCGGGGACTAGAAAGTTGATATGAAGGGAAAGTTAGGCCAGCACTGGAAAAACATGCAAAAAATCCATCAAAACGTCATAACAGATGACCTAGAAACCTCAGGCGAAAAGTTAGGCCATAGTGATAAAGCTTGCAACAAAAAAAACGGTTAGAATCTAGCTTTTCCGCTCAAAAAAACTAGTCCCCCATCCAGTGGCCTAGAAATACAGCGTGGAAAGTTAGGCCACTGACTTTTTTTTTTTGGGGGGGGGGGGGGGGGAAACTTGTCCCTCACAGGATGGCCTAGAAAAACCAATGTGAAAAGTTAGGCCACAGTGTTTTTTATTTGAAAATTTACCCATCCAATGGCCTAGAAATAATACATGTAAAGTTAGGCCACTGACTTTTTTTTGGGAAAAACCTAGCTTCTCGTTGAAACCTCGCCTTCCCACACCGTAAAAACTAGTCCCCCACCTGATGGCCTAGAAAAACCCAATACAAAAAGTTAGGCCACTGACATTTTCTCAGTGGAAAACTTCCCCAGTCACTCCGTTAAAACGATCACTTTTCCGACATTCACCGGATGGCCTAGGAAAACCAATGCGACAAGTTAGGCCACAGTGTTTTTAGTTTGAAAATTTGCTCATCCGATGGCCTAGAAATACTACATGCAAAGTTAGGCCACTGAATTTTTTTTGGGAAAAACCTAGCTTCTCGTTGAAACCTCGCTTTTCCACACCGTATGAACTTGTCCTCCCACCTGATGGCCTAGAAAAACCCAATACAAAAAGTTAGGCCACTGACTTTTTCTCAGTTTCTCACTTTTCCGACATTCATCGGATGGCCTAGAAACCCCAAGTTAGGCCACACACACTGACCGTTCTAGTCCGTGTTTCGGCAGCACTTTCTCGAGAATCCGCCCGATGGCCGCCTCGTTTCCGTAAACTTGGGCCGTGTCGATAAATCGATATCCTCTCTCCAGTCCCGCGTCAATCACCTCGCGCAGTGTCTCCTCTTTTGTCACCTCAAAAAAAATCGATATTATTATCGATTTCCCCCCCCCCCCCCCCAACAAGTGTTCTCATTAGAGCGCGTTTGCACCGACACCAAAAATCAAAGTGCGCTTTGATGAGAATTGCTGCAATCGCGCTCCACCGCAATGTTGTCAATGGAGCGCGTTTCCTCACCTGCCACGTGCCGATTCCAATCAACGGCATCTTTTCGCGAACGTAATCTCGATGGCTCATCGCTTTTCGCTTCTAAAATTCCGGTTTCACCTGCAAAAATGTTAAAAAAAAAGCGAATTTCGTGAAAATAATTGATTTTGAACGGAAATTCGAGGAAATTCGGTGCAAAAAACTTCACAAGAATACGATTTTTTCGGTTGAAAATTCTGAAGAAATACACAAAAAAATAGGAGAAGGGAAGAGAATATGCGGTAAAAAAGAGCATTTTTCGGTGAGAAATGTGAGCAAAGTGAGTAATTTTTTTTGTTTTCGGGAATTATAAGTTTCTTATTATCAGTAAGAAGCTAGCGGAAAAAAATGGGTGCGGTAGAAAATTTTGAAAAAAAATATGAGAAATAAATAAAAATCCGGGCGATTAGAGGCGTTCGCGGACTCCCGACGCTTTGAATAGCTCCTCTGCAAAGTAAAAATAAAAATATTTTCCAAAATTGTGTGTTAGTCGAGAAAAATGCGGAAGAATCCAAAGAAAAACCCGAAAAAAAAAACAAAAAACAAAAAAAAACAGATGAAAATAATAAAGAGGGCGCGAGTACGACACTCCGCTCGTTCCGTTTTACCTCCACGCGAGTCCGAGTAGACGAATTTGAAAATGGTGTTGAAGAGGGCTCCGCGAGCCGGGTTCACTTCCCACTGACCGGTTTTGGTGTCAAAGACGAACATGTTGGCAATGTTCATGCACAGACGACGCCAGTAGACGCCACGTGGCAAATAGTACTCGGGGCGGGGCGTCGATTTCGACGGCGCCGTGCACTGAAACGATAGATGGATCGAATCTGAGACCGAAAAAAAAAACCGTATTCTCTGAAAAAATCGCGTAAATCGACACCAACTAGCGTAAATCTACACCAATTAGCGTGAATTGGCACAAAACCCTCCGTAAATCTACCCGAACGTCCCGTAAATCCACACGAAACTCTCCGTAAACCTACACTAAACTCTCGTAAATATACCCGAACACTCCGTAAATCTACACTAAACTCTCGTAAATTTACACAAAATCTCTCCGTAAATCCACACAAACTTCCGTAAATCTACCCGAACACTCCGTAAATCTACACTAAACTCTCGTAAATCTACCCGAATGTCCCGTAAATCCACACAAAACTCTCGTAAATCGACACCAGAGCTGCACGGAATTCCGAAACCCGCATTCCGAAACCCGCATTCCGCGGTTTTTCGAACTCCGAAACCCGCGTTCCGAAACCCGCAAAATTTTTTGGAGTTCCGAAACCCGCGTTCCGAAACCCGCAAAATTTTTTGGAGTTCCGAAACCCGCATTCCGAAACCCGCAAAAACAATAATTCCCATCAGAAAAATGAGAATTTTCAAACGAGTTTATCAACTAGGTTTACTCACTAGGATTCTACAGAATAACGCGTTTCTCGGACTTTGTCATAAAGTTTTGCGTTTTGTTTGATTTCAGCTTTGTAACGACACCAAATATCGTTGCAAATTTCCGAAACCCGCTTTCCGAAACCCGCAAAATTTTTTGGAGTTCCGAAACCCGCTTTCCGAAACCCGCAAGTCAAATTTTCAATTCCGTGCAGCTCTGATCGACACTATAACTCTCCGTAAATCTACCCGAACACTCCGTAAATACACACAAAACTTTTCCGTAAATCCACACCAGCTCGCGTAAATCTACCCGAACACTCCGTAAATCCACACAAAACTCTCGTAAATCTACACTAAACTTTCATAAATCCACACCAACTCTCGTAAATCTACCCGAACACTCCGTAAATCCACACCAACACTCGTAAATCTACCCGAACACTCTGTAAATCGTACCGTGCGTGTGATCAAGCAGAGCTCCTCCATCACCTCCTCGTACTCGATTCCGCGCCTCTCCAACTCCAACTCGACGGGATTCGGTCGACACTTGTATCGTTGGTACATCAGTTTGGCCAGTCCGGGAAACTTGTTGAGCGCCTACAAAAGAAAAAGCGAAGAGCATCATGAGACGAATCTTCTCGCACATTGCGATACGGTTCACTCTTGCCAATCGGCTCGCGCTTCCACTCGGCAACGTCTCGCAGCGTGAATCGCTCGAATCCGAACCACTCGTCGACGTTCGGATGGAAGCATCGGAGGAGGTGGTGGAGGTCGGCGAGCTGCTGTCTCGCCCGCTCGTACGGCACACGCTCGATGGCGGCGAGGCGGCGAAAGTGGGCGAGTTGGGCGGCGCGCGACATCGACTCGAGCTCGGCGAGCTCGTCTCTCCACTGAAGACGTGTCGCCTGAAGGCAGGCGACGTCGAAGCGTGTGTCGCGAAGAGCACAATGCTCGCGAGCCGTGAGCCGCGCGCGGCTCCACAACTCGTCGGGCGACGACGTGGCGGCGGGCGGTGGCGCGCGATAGAATTGCACAAGGTTGCCGAGATCGGCGACGCCACGTCGCAACCAGTCAATGTATTGCGCGACGACGTCACGTGACGCGTCGATTTGCGCGCCGATCGACGCCGCCAACGCGACGGCGTCCGGCATTTTGGTTGGCGGCGGACGACGTGAGCGCGTCGATCGCTTCACTTGTTGCATCTTCTTCCGATGCGGCAACGACGGCGTTGACAGACATTGCACTGCAATTAAAGAGCCTTCTTTTCGACGAATCGTGTCGATTTACGATAAACACAGAGCTAGTTGCCGTTATTTGCGGAGTGTCGTACTAAACAACTTTCTGATACCTTCGGCCGGTTTTACGAGCACAACTTGAATCTCGTCCGACTCGTCATCGATTCTCGTTTTGGAGAGCGGCGGCTGCTTGTGCCATTTGACCAGGGACACTTGCTCGGTCCGCGTGACACTCGCGTAACGGACACGCGTCGGCGATTCGTCACAACTTGCCGCCTTTTCCACCGTTCCTCCAATTGTCACATCCGTGACCGGTGGTGTGACAACTCGCGGACTCTCTGAAAATCGATACACATTCTGTTGTCAAATTATCGCCGTTTTTTCCAAATTGTCCGCAAACACCAAAAAGGGGCGGAGTTTCGGGGGTGGAACGCGTGGAACGAACAGAGACGATTTCTAGTGTCGATTTACGTGTCTAGCCGCTCTTCAACTACGCGGGACCCCCGAAGCTCCGCCCCTTTTCGGTGTTTGCGGACAAATGTTCGAGAAAACTGTCGGCACCGAATTCCGACACGTTTCCAGCCAAACGAGCCTCAAAACTCGCAAACCCTGACCATTTTCCGACAGTCTCGACCGTTTTTTCGGCGGTCTCTCGTTTTCGGCCAAAAGTGGCGAGCAGCGCGCCTCGTCACGCGTCTCCTCGACGCAAAAAGTGTCTGGACTGCACTCCGCATCGCTCCTCTTCTTCGCCACAATCGTCAACGTCTTCTTCTTCTCCTTCTTCGTCGTCGTCGTCGTCACCGGCGTGTCCGACGTCTTCCGAGCCGTCGTTCGACTCTTCCGTCCGAGTTTCGACGTCGTGGCGGCAGTGGACGTCTTCTGGCCCGTCTTCGTCTTCGCATCACCTTCAGAAGGCGTCGACGACGATGTCACCCCGCCTTGGCCGCCGCTTCGCCGCCGTTTTCGCAAATTCTAAATTGAAAACGCAAAATTATCGAATTTTCGACGATTCTGGAAAAAACTCACATAAAAATTCGCGTAAAAAATGGGCGGCGACTCAGTTTTCGCCGTTCTCTCCATTCCTCGAATCGATTAATTGCCCCTGGAATACGGCGAAAAAATCGAAAAAATTTAAAGAGAAAACACAAAAAAGCAGTTGGAAAAAGAGAAAAAAAGTGTGAAAAAAGTGTTTTTCAATGGAAAAAGAAAAGAAAAAGAGTGTGAAAAAAGTTCAGCGACGACGAGTTTCCGTTTTGGCATCAGAAGACGTCGACGACGACGACGACGAGGGCGGCATCGAATCTTCAGAAGACGACGAAAGGCTCGAGCACTCCTGCAATCAAACTCTGGAAAGTTCTGCGCCTGACATCGGCCAGCCATCCGCTTGACATACGCCAAAGTCGGCCAGTGGCGCTTTAGAGCGCAAATTTCGAGGGTTCGGGGACTAGAAAATTGATATGGAGGGAAAGTTAGGCAAGCACTGAAAAAAAACATGAAAAAATCCATCAAAACGTCTTAACAGATGGCCTAGAAATCCCAAAGTTAGGCCACAGTGAGAAAACTTGCAAGAAAAAAAAACGGTGAGAATATAGTTTCTTTTCCGCTCAAAAAACTAGTCCCCCATCCGATGGCCTAGAAATACGGCATGGAAAGTTAGGCCACCGACTTTTTTTGGGGGAAAAACTTGTTTCTCACAGGATGGCCTCGGAAAACCAATGCGGAAAGTTAGGCCACAGTGTTTTTTATTTGAAAACTGAAACAACCATATTTTCTGTCAAAAACTAGTCCCCCATCCGCCGGCCTAGAAATACGGCATGGAAAGTTAGGCCATTGACTTTTTTGGAAAAACTAGTCCCTCACTGGATGGCCTAGAAAAACCTTGTAAAGCCAGCCAAAGCGCGCAAAATTTGCTGACAGCGCACATTCTCAATGGAGCGCGTTTGCATTGTCAGTTGAAAACAGTCTTTTTGCAATGGGAAATTGCGCAATATCAAGCGGCATCGTGCTCATGCTCACCTCAAATTCGATGCGCATGCTCACCGGAGCCGGCTCGAGTCGTGTGGGCGGAGCCTGTGGACCACCGCCGCCGCCGCATCCGTCACGCGACGAGCGCATCACCACGTTAAACTCGTCACGGTAGTGGGCGTCACGGGCGGCACGAAACTCGGATCGTGTTGTGCCGCCGCATCCGCCAAACGCCGCGTTCGTCGATTGGGCCGACGAGCCGGTGGGCGCCGGCGTCGGCGGATCCGGCTGCAAAAAAAATGGTTCTTCGTTCTGTTTTCAAATTTTTTTTTTAAATTTCCAGAAACCTTTTTTCAATTTTTATTCGAAAATGAGAAAAGTTTTAAAAAAATTTTTCATTTCTAATTTTTTTTTTAATTTTTGAAAAATGTCTATTTTTCTAATTTTAAGTGATTTTTTAAAATTTCTATTCGAAAATGAGAAAAATTTTTTCATTTTTTTTGTTGGATTTTTTTTTCAATTTTTGAAAAAATGCCAATTTTTCCAATTTTTTTAGTAAATTTGTTTTTCGAATAATTTGAAAAAAATTGAAATTTTAAGAAATTCAGTAATTTTTGTCCGTAATGCTAATGCGCTCTACTGACAAAATGTTTAATTTTTAACAAATTTTCTAAATATTTTTTTAATTTTTGAAAATTTTAAAATTCTAAAAAAAATTGTTTTTTGGAAATTTTGAAATTACTTTTAATTTTTTTCTTAATAATTTACAAAAACTCAAAAAAAAAATTTTTTTTTTGAATTAAATCAAAAAATTATTTTTAAAAAACCATAGAAAAATGGGTCTAAATTCTGCAATTTTTTGATGGCGATGCAATTGCGCTCTATTGATAAAATGCTAATTTTTCAATTTTTAGCGAATTTTTTGGAATTTTCAAGAATAAATTGATCAAAAAAGGAACCGGACAAGTTAAAATATTTGAAAATTTCGCAAAAAATTCGAAATTCAAAAAAAATTATAATTTTTCCAAAAAAAAATATTTTTTTAGTTTTTTTAATTTTAAAATTTTCCGTTAAAATTTTTAAAATTGACCAAAGATTAAGAAAAAAAAACAAATAATATTTTTTTCCGAAAAAAAACTAGAGAAAAATAAACTGACAGTGAAGAGGTGTCCGTGAGTGAGGGCGCGCGGTTGGTAGGTGAGCAGCAAGTTGTGCTCGTTGAAAGTGGCTCGGCGAGCCCGTGACATCGACTGACCGAACGTCAGAAACCACTGAAAACAAAAAATGAATGGAGAGAAAGAGGAATCGCTCGAGAAATCGCGCAAAAACGACGAAAAATCGCGCAAAATATCCAAATTCGCGCCAAAAAATTTCGATTGTCAATGGAGCGCGTTTGCATTATCACTCAAAAAGTGATCGTTTTTCTTGGATTTTCTCGCTAAAAATTAGTTTTTCTCGTAAAATTCACCAAAAAAACCCAATTTTCTGCGCAAAAAACACAAAATTTTCGAAAAAAAACGTACAAAATAGACGGCAATCGTTGTGAGAAGCGAAAAAATGTGCACCGGTGCTCCGCGGGCCGCGAGCCACGCGATCAAATGATTCACGCTGGCGAGAGTGATAAAAACGGCGATTGTCGCTCGAAATCGAACATCTTCGAATCTGCGGGAAAAAAAATTTTTTTTTTTTTTTTTGAAAATAATTTTGCAAATTTGCGGCATCTTGAATTTTTTGGGGGAATTTTTCGAAAAAACATTTTGTTTTTGTTCGCGGCCGTGCATTTTCTCGGCCATCCATTTTAGTCTCGCGATTATTTTAATTTTTAAAAATTCGCAAAAAATCGAAAAGAATTTAATTTTTTTGCCACAAAATCACGTGGCCGTGGTTTTTCTTGGCCATTTTTTTAAAAATTTTTCCAAAATTTTTTCGAAAATACCAAAAAAATTTAAAAATACAAAAAAAAATTTTAATTTAAAAAAAATTATAAATACAAAAATCTCGCTAGAAAAAATTGTAAAATTAAGAAAAAAAAATTTTTCCAAATATTATTTTTTTGAATTAAAAAATGTTTTTGATTGAAAAAAAATTAAAAATATTTTAAATATAATAAAATATTCAAGCTAAAAAAATTTTTTTCAAAAAATTATTTTTTTTATTCAAAAAAAAATATTTTTACTAAAAAAAATATATTTAAAAAAAAAAAAAAATTTCAAAAACGAAATATTAGCAAAAAAAAAAACGAAATATTGGCAAAATTTCCAAAATTCGCGCCGATTCTCAATGGAGCGCACTTACTGCATCCCAGAAAACGGCGATCGTCAGAGTGTGTGTGTGTGTGTGGCAGGGGGGAAATGAACGATTTTATTGAATGGACACAAAACAAAAAAACGTGGAGAAAATTGATATCACAAAAAAAATTTCACGTTTTTTTCTGGTTTTTTGATGAGAGATTCGAACAAAATGGGGGCGTTTTTGAGTATCATTCGTGACAAAAAAAAATAAAATTTTAGGAAAAAAAAAGAAATTAGCGAGAACATTTGCGAAAATTGGAAAGGGGAGGGGGGTAAAACGAGTACAAAATGTATGGGAAAATTGGAAAATTAGAAAAACAGTGGGGAGAAAAAAAATTTCAAAAAAAAAAAAAAAATTTTTTTTTTTTGGAATAATGAAAAATACAAAAATACACGATTTTCAGACGGAAAATTGTACATGATTGATGGACAGAAAAAATCGATTTTTTTTAATCGATTTTTTTTCGCCGACAAAACTCTCTCTTACAGTCCCACAAACTCTTTGAGCGTTTCGAAGAAGTGACGATGGATTTTCATGAATTTCGGATAGTCTTCGGGCCAGATGACGTCGTCCGGATGCGAGCGACGATAGTGATGATGATGTTGATGTAGATGATGATAACGTGGATTCAGATGACGTTCGGACGGTGGCAATGGCATTGGCGGCGGCGAGCGAAGCGGCGGCGCGTTGTTGTTCGACAATTGGACGAGCCCCTCTTCCAGCGATCTTATTCCGCACTGCAAATGTTATTTATATATTAATTTTTTAATTTAGGGAATTTTTTGGGGGAAAAAAAATTTTTATTATCGTTAATTTTGAGAGAAAAAAATTTTTCGCAAAAATTTTTAAATCTAAATTTTTGGTAAAAATTTGACGACCAATATTTTCCACCGATTTTTTTTTCCGCACTGGAAATTAATTTATTATTATTTTTTAAAATTTAGGTATTTTTTAGGAGATTTAAAAGTTCCTTTTTTTTTTTGGAAAAATCATGGTTTTTTTTCGAAGTTTTAAAAATGTGATTGGAAAATCAATTTTTTAGAATTTTTGGAAGAAAATTATTTTTACGGTAATTTTGGGAGAGAAAAAAATATTTTTATTTTTCAAAAATTTTAAATCTAAATTCTTGGGATAAACCCCCTTCCGCTTTGAATTTTATTAACTTTTTTTTTAAATTTGTAAAAAAAATTTTATTTCGATTTTCAGTGAATTTTTTATTTATTTTTTTTTTCGAAAATTAAAAAAAAAAAATTATTTTCGTAATTTCTTTTTATTAATTTCAGATTAAAAATTCTCGCGGAATTTTTTAAATTTTTCTTTCAATTTTGCCAATCATTTTCAAAAAAATTCGTTTTTAAAATTTTAAAATTAAAAAAAAATAGAAACGTGTCTGTGGTACCTTGATGGTGTTGACGTCGACGACGTGCCTCAGAAACATGTGAACGAGCGGATCGATGCGAAACGTGAGGACGGGCTCACGGTTGCCGGAGAGCAGCGCGCCGCGTTTCGAGAGCCGCTTGAGCCGATCGGCGACCTCCTCGTCGACAGTGTCGGGCTCGTTGGCGACGAGATCGACGGGAATGACGCACGACCAGATGCGGATGGGGATGTCGACGCCGGGCGGCATGACGACGGCGAACGCGAGCGACGAGCGATCCTCGTCGGCGAGCAGCTCGACGCATCGCTGCAGAGCCGACGGCAGCGATTTGTGCGCGTAGGGCGTGATGCACTCCACCGCCGACAGACCGCGCGACTCCATTTTTTGCGTCAGTTGAGACATTCTGCAAGAGCACCATTGGCGGGTGAGTTCGGCCAGCCATCCGCTTGACATACGCCAAAATAAGCGCCCCGACTGCCAGTGGCGCTTCAAAGGGCGCCAGTGGCGGCGCGATGACGCCAGTGGCGCCGGAATAGCGCCAGTGGCGGGCTTCACAAATCGCTTGGCCGACTGTCTTCGGCCAAGCAATTGGTGGACCCGCCAAAGCGTGCAAAATTTCCAGAGAAGCGATTTTGGCGACGATTTTGACGGGGCGGGGCAATCGGTGAGAAAATGAGCCAGTAATATTTTTGCAAAAAAAAAATTTTTTTCTAGCATTATTTTTTTCATTTACGTTTTTTTCAAATCTAGGTCACAAAATTCACAAAAAAAACTATTTTAGCATTTTTTTTAATCGATTTCCTACATGTGAAAAATTCAGAAAAATCTTTACTATACTATTTGCGTAGTTCTGTTTGTCCGGTCACTTAGGCTGGAATAACTTCCCAGCCTTTGACCCGATTGATTTGAAATTTTGCATAGGCCCATGGGTCTCGGAGCGCTTCACCTCTATAACATTTTTGGTCAGGTATACGGTAGAATTACGGTACCTACAGTACAAACCGTCATTTTCGACCCCTCTTCAAACTGAACCGATCGACTTCAAACTTTGATGGTAGCATGTTTTGGATGGGAGAAGGTTACTGTATCAATATCCAGGGGGTAGCATCAGGATTACGGTAGATACGGTAGTCGAAAGTTCGAGATGTCACTTTTTCGAAGGGATATTACTGCCGTCGTGGGGATGGGAGGGCAAGGGAAAGTGGTTAATAGTGAAGAGTACTAAGGGTACTACAGCTACAGTAACCGGGAATTATCGATTGATTCGGATTACGGTAGAAACAGAGACACGAAATATTGTCTGCGTCTCTCACTTTTACGCACTCTCTCGCCTCATTTTTTGGAGAACGGAGTTTGAACGTGCTAGAAATGGTCAGAAAGTTCCAGAAACGTTTCGGCGGGAATTCAAAAATCTGAGGGAAGGACCGTTTCGGCGGGAATTCAAAAATCTGAGGGGAGGACCGTTTTGGCGGGAATTCAAAAAGCTGAAGGGAGGACCGTTTCGGCGGGAATTCAAAAAGCTGAAGGGAGGACCGTTTTGGCGGGAATTCAAAAAGCTGAAGGGAGGACCGTTTTGGCGGGAATTCAAAAAGCTGAGGGGAGCACCGTTTTGGCGGGAATTCAAAAAGCTGAGGGGAGGACCGTTTCGGCGGGAACATAAAAACTGAAAAGTTCCCTCCATCGTTTTTCACACCAAAAAGTTACTCCATTTGGAAAGGCCTGCACCCGTCCAAGCGAAAGCCAGCGGGGTGGTCGCGGCGATAGCCGCGACCATCCCGCTGGTTGAGAAAAATTACGCGAAAACCTTTTATTATTAATTTTTAGATATACATTTTTTTTCAATTTTTCTGCCCGGTGCGGATTTTTTTCAAAAAAAAATTTTTTTTTTCAAATTTTATGGGCTAGATTTGAAAATTGTGTAAAAAAGGTAATTATATGAAAAAAATTTTTTTCTAATTTTCAAAAAATAAAAAATTGTTTTAAAAGTAAAAAAAATTTAGAAAAAAAGTATTTTCTTTTTTTTGCCCGACGCCGACTTTTTCAAAAAATGATGTAGGAGATTGAAAAAAAAAAATTTTTAATTTTTTTCCCCGAACTTCATGGGCTAGATTAAAAAATTTGAAGGAAAAAATAATGCTATTTAAAAAAAAAATTCCTTTTTTCTAATTTTCAAAAAACTAGAAAACTTTTTTTCCTATTATTAATTTCAGTGTCCCTTTCCAAAAAAAAAATAAAAATAAAAATAAAAATAAAAAAGTGTGTCCAACTGACTTTTCAAAAGTTTTCGGCTCGCACGACTTGAAGATCATCATGAGGAGGGCGGGATTGCCGCTGGCCGCGTGGACGGCCTGCGCGAGCACATCCGCCTCGTACTGGTCGTCGGGCGGCGGCATTCCGTGCGCCTCGAAAAAGTCGAGCGACTCGTCGCCGCTGAGTGGCGTCACCTCGATGTAGTCGCACGTCGGCGTCACCGCCGCGTTCGAAATCTCAATGTCACGCGTCGTGACGACGCACCGGAGACGCAACTCTTGCGCCCAACGGATCGTCTCCTCTTGGACGACGTCGTCGAGCACCACCAGAGTGTTCGGACGGTCGATTAGCGCGTTTGCAATCTGCAATTTTTTTTTTGAATTTTTTGGTTTTCTTCTTGAATTTTAAACAATTTTTTTTAGAAATTTTTTAAAAATTTTAAACAATTTTTGAACCCAATTTTTTGCAGTTTTTTTTGAAAAACGAAAAAATTTTTTTTTGAATTGTGCGTTTTTTTTTAAATCGATTTTTATTCACTCATTTTTGCTCCAAACAAATTTTTTTTTGAAAATTTTTGTGAATAAAATTACATGAATGTTTTTAAAAACTGAGAAAAAATGTGCGATTAGTGAGTTTTTGCTAATTTTTTTTGAATAAAAAAAAATTTCGATTTTAATTATTTTTTTTTTTTGAAAAATTGAACAAGTTTTCCGATATTTGTAATTTTTTAATTTTGAAAATGTTTGAATTTTTTGAAGTTGAATTTTTAAAACTAAACAAATTAGATCGCATTTTTTTTCTAAATCTGCGAATTTTTAAAAAAATTGTTTTCCTTTTTTAAAAATTCTAATTCAATTTTTTTTTAATTGAAAAGAAAGAAAACTCGTTAAATTTCCGAAAAACCATAATTTTTTAAAAAAAACAATTTTTAAAATTTAATCTGAAATGGAAAAAAATAGAAAAAAAAATATTATTTCATTTTTAAAACAATTTTTCCATCCAATTCAAGCTCAAGCTCAAGCTCAAATTCAAATCCAAAAAAAAAATTTTTTTTTACCCCTCCTCTAACTCACCATTTTTTTGAGGACAACAGAGGTGACGTGGTCGACGGACGGGAAATTGAGCAGATCGTCTTCGCTTCTTGAAAAAAGGAGAGCACTGTTAAGAGGAGGAAGAGAAGAAGAATTGGTGTGATTGGAAGAAGAAGAAGGAGGTGCGAAGAGGAAGAAGCGCTCCGGATCCGTGTCGAACACAACACGAGCCCGTCTAGTAAAAATCATTCTTTTAAATCGCCGGGCCCGTTTCGAAAATTCTCGGCCCGCGTTGTCACTAGTTAACATTTTGATCCTCGATCAGGCGTGTTATTTTTTTCGGAGAAAAAAAAAATCCAAAGTGGGGGTAGTGCAGTAGGGCGAATTTGCATTTCTATTTAAAATCGGATGGCACCGATTTAGCAACCGGGCCGAAAAATCCAAACACCGCCCGGCCCCGGCCCGGAATTTTTAAAGTATGGTAAAAATCATTTTTGAAAAAAAAAAACACAAAAACGCATTTGCAACAAATTGTTCAGGGGGGGTCTCTAGTGCAATTTTTCGAAACATTTTTTTTAGGTTAATTTATTTAGCGATAGAATTTTTTTTTGCAATTTTTCGAAAGAGTGTTTTTTTTACGATTAAGAAATGTGTTTAAAAAGTTTTTTAAAGATTTTTCGAAACATTTTTTTTAAGGTTAATTTATTTCGCGATTTTGATTTTGTTTTAATTTTAAAACAGAAAACGCAATTTCCAAATTTTTTTTTGAAATTTTTTTAAACAGATTTTTCGAAAACAAAAATTATTTAAAACATATTTTACAATTTTAGTTCAATTTTTTTTCGGAATTTTCTGAAAACATTTTTTAGGATAATCTATTTTGCAAAACTTATTTTTAAAAAAATAAATTTTTAAATGAAAAACGCAGTTTCCAAAATTTACTCGAAAAAAAAACAAAATTTTTTTTTGGGACTTCAATTTTTTTTTGAATTTTTAAATAAAAAACGCAATTTCCAAGCATTTTCTCGAAAAAAAAATTTTTTTTTTAAACTTTAATTTTAGCAGTGCAATTTTCATGCAATTCTTCTTCTTTTTCGTGCAATTTCATTATTAACTTAATTAATTTCCAATTTTTTTCTATTTTTTTCCCAAACCCGATCATTTTCAAGAAATGTTTTTTTTTAAATTTTTAAAATAAAAATTTTTTTCCAAAAAAATTCCATTCTCATGCAAAAAAAATTAGTAGCACCAATTTCAAGCTACACATGCCATGCAAAAATTTCGAAAAAAAAAGTGAGGGTGAGAGAAGGGGGGCGGAGGCCTACTTGAGCATGAGAAGGAGGTCCGAGAACAGATCGAACGTCGTCTTCGGCTCCATTCCGCCGTCTTTCAGCCAAATCACCGAATCGTAGCATCTGGAACACGGCCGCCTTTTTTCCGTTTAGTTTTCTCGTCTCCGAACATCGCAGTCACTCACATTCCGACCAGCGTGTCCGATCTCGCCAACGCTTGAGCCGCGATCACCGATTTTCCCGAGCCGGCTCTTCCGTGCACAAACAGAAAAAACGAGTCTGGAAACGACGGGTTTTATTTCCTCTTTTTGTTAATAAAATTACTCGGAATTTTTTTTTTGGATTTTTTTTCGAAAAAAAAATATATTCAAATTTTCAAGATTTAATTTTTTTTTTTTCAAAATTTAAGGTTTAAAAAAATTTATATGAAAAAAAAAACAGATTTAAATTTTCATAATTTTTTTGAAATTTTTAATCGAAAAAAAAATTTCCAAATTTTGAATTTAAATTTTTTTTATTTTTAGATGAAAAAAACACAAATTTTTCAGTTTTATATATTTTTAAATCTTAAAATTTAAATATATAAAAAAAAATAATAAAAGAATTTGAACTCAATTTGGAGAAAAATAGGGTTTTTAGTTAACAAAAAATGGAAAAAAAATTTCTTCACCCCTCAATTTTTCTGCATTTTTTCGCGTAAATTTTGCGCGTTTTACTATGTTTTTTCTCGATTTTCTGGTTAAAAGTCACGCAGTTTAGTGTCACGCACTGTGACACTTTAAGCCAAAATTTTGAGAGTGTGCGACTAAACAAGAACAAAATCGAACACGCTCTCGAAATTTCGGCTGAAAGTCACGCAGTTTTGTGTCACGGTCACGGTGTCACAGTGTCACAAAACGCCATTTTCATACACTTTGAATCAGAATATCGTTGAAAAGCACAGAAAAAAGTCAAAATTTACGCAGAAAAGTGCAAAAATAGGTCACGCCCCTTTTTTGGTCACACAAAATGTGACGTACCGGTATCGCAAAGAGTGTCGAGTTTGTCGACGAGCCGCTCGACGAGTTGTCCCCTCGTGAAGGTGCTCATCGCTTTGGGCACGTTGCCGAGCAGCAGCTTCCGATCGATCATCTGTCGCTGAAAGAGGGGCGCGATGAGCACGGCGCGCAGCTCGTCCGGCCTGTTCAGCGCCGTTTCGATGTAGTCCTCGAGAAATTCCGACAGGTGACACTGATTGTTGTATCTGCAGTGAATTTATTCGATTTGAGGGTGAAATCAAAATAAAAACGCCTACAACTTTTTCGTTGATTTTCGCTGATGATTAGAGTTCCGCACCGGCACGGAAACCGGCGAATTTACCGCCGGCAAAAATTTTTATTTTACCGACATTTACCGGTAACTACCGGTTACCGGTAGAAAATTTTTTACCGGTAACCGGTTACCGGTAAAGGACGGTTACCGCGGTTTACCGGTAACCGGTAACCGGTAACCGCAGCGAAGTTTACCGGCGATTACCGGTAAAATGTCGGCCGAGTTTTGGAGGACTAGAATTTGCACTGTGTACTCCCCGTGGATAATAAAATTGATTAAAAAGAATTAGAAAACAATTTATTGTGAAAAATTAGAAAATAATGAATGAAATGACAGGAAAAAATGAAAGAACGGGATTATTTTAAAATGACACGGTAAATCTCACTGAAATGGCTCCGGGACATTTCGAAACGCGACATTTCGAAACCCAGACATTTCGAAACTCAGACATTTCGAAACCCGACGTTTCGAAACCCGACATTTCGAAACCGGACATTTCGAAACCAATGAAACATGGGTCAAAAGAGGCGCTGTAAAATGCTCAAATTTTGAATTTTCGCGAATGTTTTCGAGAAGAAACTTTGGGTTATATTGTTATCATAACGGATTCACTCTGCCGTCCTGTGAAAGTTTCCCTCACAGTCAAAATTTGCGAAAGCAATAATCAAGTCAATAACTCAAACAACACTTTTCGAACTCCTCGTGACATTTTTCATGAGACGAAGGTGGAATATGGATTTTCTCGCAAGCTTCTACAGATTTCAAAACTCAGCTCTTGTCAGAACTCCTCAGCCTTCGGAATATTCAGTTCCTTTTCGAAAAAGTTCACGAAATTCAAAAATTTGAGCACTTCTCAGCGCCTCTTTTGACCTATGTTATAACGGTTTCGAAATGTCCGGTTTCGAAATGTCTGGGTTTCGAAACGTCGGGTTTCGAAATGTCTGGGTTTCGAAATGTCGCGTTTCGAAATGTCTGAGTTTCGAAATGTCTGGGTTTCGAAATGTCGCGTTTCGAAATGTCCCGGAGCCACTGAAATAACAAAAAAAAAACGAACGAGAAATAATTAAATGAGGCACCACAAATTATCGACTTTCGACAAACTTAGAAATTGATTGGATGTCCTTGAATAGTCTGTGAAGGAGACCAAAGATCCGAATCAGTAGCTCGATCTTCTTCGTCGTCGTCTACGGATGAATCATCGGAAGATTCCTCTTTTTTCATTTTTGCTAACGCTGAATTCAGCAGCAAATCGTTGAGTGTCTTCGGAGAGAGCCGATTTCGACGAGTCGATGCCAAAATTTCGCCGCATCGACTGCAAATTTGCCGTTAGTGGGGATCACTATTGCATAATTTTACCTGAAAAGTCTCTCTACTTGCGCAGATGATTGTGGAGAAGAAAGAAAATGTCGAGCAAGATGAGCCAGTTTTGGGAAGCGTTCTCTATTCGTTTTCCAAAAGTCCATAGGAGAAGATTCAATAGAAGGTCTTCCGGAATTGATAGAAGCCTCGTATTCAACCATTTCACACTGTAAATGTATAAGAATGAGACTAAAATCACGGTTTAGATACCTTCGTCGTTGATGTGCCAGAATGATGAGACTTTTTCGAATTAATGAAATTCAAAAAACTCGAGGATGTGCGGGTTTTCTTTGGAAGAGGTGGTGAAGTCGAGTTCGTATTGATTCCGTCGGTTCTTGGAGCAGTGAATGAATCTATAAAGACATTCATACGTACTCAGATGTTAGTTTTGGTTTCACACTCACCACAATATAATGCCACTATTTCTTCGATTTCTTCCCATTTTCTTAGTCTCAAAATGTCCTCCATATATGCGAAGCGTGCATCAACAAAAGTAGAGATCAAAGCGACATCATTCCACTCATAATCGGTGTATCTAAAAATTGAGATTATATTCGTGAAAAACAAAAGATAATGCGCTCACCTTTTAACTGTTTCGTCTTTGAGAATTCTTACAACAGCTTTTCTTTGATTTTGTTGAGAAATGTGATGATACAAGGAAGCATAACGTGGCAGAATTTCTGAGCAAAAAGAACTATCAGATTCCGCTTGTTCAATAGCTTCAATGAATGGGACCATCATCTCGACAAACTCCTCAAGTGTTTCTTTTTGGGTGGAAGAGAGTACAAATTCTTGAAAACGATTCAAAGACGAAATGCTCTCATACTGAAAAGTCCATAGTTTTTTTTTAAATATTTCACTCAATCTCTCAGCTTACATGTGTTAAGTAACATTGCGCAAGTAATACACATCCTCCCCATCGAGTCACACAGAAAGGCAATGGAATCCGGCCACCAATTTTGAGCGCTTTCGAACGACTGAAAAGAGGAATTAAATTATGGAAAGTTCATCCAGCAGTAACCTTCTGAATTTGTTTCTTTCAACTTTTGATCTCGATAGATGAGAAGCAAGTGACGTGACAATAGACAAGACCTCTTTAACCGTGTGATTCTCGCATGCTTTTTTCACAATCAAAGCCACGGAATGAGCTGTGCAATGCAGACTGAAAAATTTCAATTATCACGATTTTCTCGGGAATTCCCTTACTGATACAACGCATTTCTGTCGCAGAAACTTTTCAAGTTTGATCCAGCATCACAGACCGCACCGATCACTTTTTCAACGCCAAAACCAAACTGCTTCATTGTATCGGTGATCAGATTTCCAACATTGATGGCATCCGCAGCACCGTTCAAATGCCGAACTCCCAAAAACTGCAAGTTAGTTTTCAGATTTTCTAACATTCTCGCTCAGCTTACCACTTTCTTCACTTCGAACAATTTATCCACAAAATATACGAAAACAGCATAGATTGAAACGTTCTCATATTTGCCATCCCATCCATCAAAAGTTAGAAAGCATCTCTGCAAAAATAAGTGATTTAGAACTCGAAATTTCAAATAAATAGTTTCTCACATCCATGTCTGTCAACTGATCTTTGACAAGATTCTCATAAAACTCCGAATTTCGTTCTAATCTCCGTTTCAATGTGTCCGGCGACATCAATACATATTCACTATTCAATGCGAAAACGAATTTTCGAAAAGAATGATTTTTCAAGAAGTTAAATGGCACTGAACTTGTACTTAAAGCTCTGAATTTTTTCTAATGAAAAACGGCATTTTCATCGAGATCTTACAAAATCAGTTGCTCATCGGCATTTTCGAATGAATCACGTGCTTGATTTGAAGCTTTACCGGTGCCACGAGACTTCTGAGAATAATCATTATGAATTACTAATAATTAAAGCGATTTTTATCCCACCAATTTTTCCAATGCTTCTTGTTCTTTTCCATGGACAGATTTTACGTGAACTATCATTCCAGACGTGGAGCCACTGTACCGAAGAACCACATTTCGACATTTTTTACAACGAGCTTCTTTTGAATCGCTCGATAAAACGAAAAATTTCCAAACGATCGATGTTATTTTTCGGTTTTCCATTACAATTGTCGTTGTCTTGATCTAAAAAATCATAAATACTATGAAAAAAAATAAAATTTCGGAAGAATAATTTGAAAATCCATAAAAATTCACGAAAATTCACGAAAAAACGAAGAAATTACAAGAATAACGAAGAAAAATCATTTAAGGATTAGCAAGGTCAATAATGTCCACGGGGAGTACACAGTGCAATTTCTAGGCCGCCAAAACTCGGCCGACACTTTACCGGTAATCGCCGGTAAACTTCGCTGCGGTTACCGGTTACCGGTTACCGGTAAACCGCGGTAACCGTCCTTTACCGGTAACCGGTTACCGGTAAAAATTTTTTACCGGTAACCGGTAAAAAACAATTTTCCGCCGGCAACAACCGACACTATTTTTTCAATTTTACCGGCATTACCGGCACGGTTTGTTGTCGGTGCGGAACTCTACTGATGATTGTTTTTTTTTGTAATTCAAAAAAAATATTTTTTTTAATGCTCGAATTTTTTTAAAAATTAAAAATTTTGTTTTTCAAAATGAAAAAAAATACTTCTCACTTTCAAAAAAATATAATTTTTTTTTTCAAAAAAAAACTTAGTTTTTTCCCGTTTTTTTTTTTTTTTTTTAAATATTTTTCTCATTTAAAACTATTTTTTTCTGATTTTTTTATTATTATAAAAATTCAATTTTTCTACGAAATTCCTAAAAAATTCTCGTTTTTCCCCATTCTCAACTTCTTTTCATTCAAAAAAAAAACGCTATATTTTAAAAATTTTCCCTCATTTGGAACTTTTTTATTCGAAATATTTAAAAATTTTTTAAAAACGCAATTTAAAAAAATACTCAGTTTTTCCCGTTTTAATTTTTTAAAAAAATGTTTTTCTAATTTTAAAACTAAAAACTTATTCAAAATTGCAATTTTCCCAGAAAAAATTCGAATTTTAAATTTTTAATTAATTGTTTTTTTTCTTAATCTTTCGAAAAATTTCAATTTCCCCCCCCCCCCCCCCCCCCCATTCCCATTTTTTTAATGTTTTAAAAAATTTTTTGAGTTTTAAGGAAAAAAAATTAATTCAAAAATTTCGTCGAATTTTTTTTCTGAAACTCTTTTTCATCCAAAAAAAACGCAATATTTTTTCCGGCTCAAAAAATTCCAAAAAAATTTCAAAAAAATTAGAAAAGCGAGTTTACTTGAAAAAGTCGATGAGCGGCTCGAGATCGGCGGCCTGTCGACGGTAGGTTCGGAGAAAGTGACGGATGCGCTCCATTCGAGTCGTCATGTTCGAGATGACCTCCGTGTGGTCCTCCGTGAAGATCTTCTTGTTCTCGAGGTAGGTGAGCGCGTCGCGCGGCTCAAAGTCCTGGACGAGCATGCGGTGAGCCGCGCTGAGAGCTCGGCACTCCACCTCACACAGCATCTCTTCTCAACAACAAACAATTATTAAATTTTTTTTTTTTTTTTTTGAGTGGGGGAAAAAAATTGAAAGATGAACTGTGCTAAATTTGAATTTTAAAATGAGATTTTAAAAAAAAAAATAATTTTTTTCCAAAAAAAAAAATTTAATTCACAATTTTTTTCACT
Source organism: Caenorhabditis sulstoni (assembly GCA_963966605.1). NCBI lineage: Eukaryota > Metazoa > Nematoda > Chromadorea > Rhabditida > Rhabditidae > Caenorhabditis > Caenorhabditis sulstoni. The sequence goes on from OZ016477.1 coordinate 996,026, forward strand.
TTTCCAACGTTATAATAGTTTTTTTTTTCGATTTTCCAATTTTTAAAAATGAATTATAATAATTGAGTGGGAATATCTTAATTATATAATTTTTGTTTTTGTGGGAAAATAACTTAATTTTTGAGAAAATTTTTTTCAATTTTTGAGAAAACTTAAATTTCAAAATTTTAATTAAATCATTTTTTTGTGGGAAAAATTTTTTAAATTCAAAAAAAAATTCTGAAAAAAATTAATACGTACGTTTTTTCAAGATTTTTTTAAAAAATTTTTGTGACTCCGAAAAATTCCAAAAAAAACCAATATTTTTTTTAATTAAAAATTGATCTAATAATAATATTAAATTTCACTTTTAAAAAATTATTATTTTTTTTTTGAAAATTGCAATCGATGACAAAAAAATTAAATTTTTTGGCGATTTTTCTCTACTTTTTTTCCTGAATCTGAAAAAAAATTGAAAATAAATCAAAATGAAACCAAAAAAAAACCATGCACGGGGTAAAAAAAGATAGATAAAACCTCGAGAACTCAACGAGAAACCACACAGAAACAACAAAAAACAAACAGAAAAGAATTAAAAATTCACAAAAAATTAACCATTATTTAAATTTTTAAAAAAATTCGAAATTTAAAAAAAGAGACAAAATGGCCAAGAAAAATTTTTTTTCAATTTCAAATTTATAAAAAAAAATTATTATTATTTCGGCCCAATTTCCAACATTTTTTCGTGATCACCGACTCCGAAAGAAATAATACAGGAATGAAAAAAAGCGGAAAAAAATTTTCAAAAAATAAAAATAATAAAATTTTGAACGGAATTTAAATTGCGGCGAGACTATCGAAGATGAATACTTCCAAAAATAAATAAAAAAAAATTTTTTTTCAGTTTCAATTTTTTCCACGTGGCTGTTTTGCGAGAACGACACGGCCCACTTCCAGATCGTTGAGTGTCGCCGTGATTTGACGAGTGTCCCACGACTGAAAAAAATTGAAAAAATTGAGAAAAATAAGAAAACAATTTTTTTTTTTGACAATTTTTTAAAATTGGATATAAACCGACAGGCCTATTTTCTTTTTTTTCGTTTTTTTTTTTCAAATTTTAAATTTTTTTTGAAAATACGAAAATTGAACGGCTTATCAAAATAAATTTTTTTTTAAATTGAGCGCTCTGACTCAAAAATTAATATTTTTTTTTTCAATTTTAATAGTCAAAAAAATTTTCCAATTTTTTTCCGATAATTTAAATAGGCCTAGTTTTTTTTTTTGAAAACACGAAAATTGAATTTAATGAATAATTCTATTTTTATTTTTTATTATTTTTTTTATTTTGAAAATACGAAAATTGAACCGCTCATCGAAATAAATACCTTCAAAAATGATTAAAAAAATAATTTTGATTTTTTTAGAAAAAAATTTTTATTTTAAATTTTTTCGTCGTCTAAAATCTAAATTTCCGGAAAAAAATTCGGAAAAAATCGAAAAAAATCAGAAATTTTTTCTAGACTTGAAAATTGCCAATTTCGACATTTTTTCCTAGAATTTTTTTTTAAATAAAAACAATTTAGTGACGATTGAAATTCAAAAAAATTTCAGAGCCAAAAAAAAAATCAAAAACTTCCAACAAGAAAAAATTCAGAGCAACCCTTGTGAGAAAAATTGCTCAAGTCAGAATTCCGTTCAAAACTATTCAAATTTTAAAATTAAAAAAAAAATTAAAAAATGTTTCTGGCTCGAAACGAAAACTGGCTCACGTGGGCTCCTTTGAGCAGAATGAGCCCCTCGTTGACAATGTCGATTTTGGCGAGCAAATGATCGTAGAGCCCGTTGGAGACGGTCACGTCTTCGCCCTGTTTGAACGTGCGATTCTCGATGACGAGACGCGGCTTCTGAATTTGCACCGTGTAGACTTTGGACGACGAGCCGCGGTTCGGATTCATCTTCGTCAGGTCTTCGACGATGCGCTCCTCGTTGAACGACAAATCGAAATTTGTGTCGGGAATTTTGAGCGCGTTCTGGTTCGAGTTGAAGTACGACGCCGGCTCGATCAGTTGACCTCCTCGTCCTGGCGAAGAAATTCTTTTTTTTCTGTTTTTAATTATTCTTGAAGAATATTTGTTTTTGAGAAAAAAATTAAAAAATTACATGGTATTCTGTTTTTTTTTTAAATTTTTTAAATTTAATTTTTAACGAAAAATTAGTTTTTTTTTCCACTTTTCACAAATTTTTTGTTAAAAATTTGCGAAAAAAAAAATTTTTTTTTAGAATTTAAAGCATCCTAATTGTTCTGATTTTCTGAAACTAAAAAGGATAAAAAATAATTTTTAAATTATCGAATTTATTAAATTTCAAATTTTTGTCAGAATTTTTGAAAGGTGATAGAAATAAATTCGAAGTCGGAGAAATTTTTTTTCAAAAAAAAAGCTTTAGAAATTATTTTTTAAGCGTTTCTCTCAAAAACTGATGAGATATTGGAAAAAAATATTTTTTTTTTTAAACTTTTGAAAAAAGAAAATTGTTTCAAGAAGTTTAATCAATATCGACTTTCACAAAAAAATATATTTTTTAGAATTTCGATAAAACACCGACGAACTATTTTTTTTTCCTCATTGTCGATTAAAAAAATTCAATTTTAGTCATTTTTCGAAGCAATTTTTTTTATTTTAATTTTTAAGGCATTTCAGATCAAATTATGTTTGGAACATTGTTTTTCGATGCAAATTTTTCAAAAAAAAAAAAAAAAAAAAAGGATCTGCTCACCTCTGAGTGTCTTTTTGTTGGTCTCGAACTGCGGAACGACGACGACGGGCTTGTTGATGTCGATGACGCTGAACTCGTGATCCGTGTGCCGTTCCATGTCGTCGGCGCGTTTGCGCGAGTCGTCCATCGCCGCCTCGAGACGCGTCTCGAACTCCTCCTCGACGGCCGCCTCCTTCGTCTCGTACTCTTTTTTCGTCTTCGTCTCCGAGTAGGTGCGAAGCCAGTGACTCCGATCTTCCGTTTCTTGGCGACTCGCCTCCACTCGACGTCGAACTGTGCTCAGAAGCGGATGCTCTTCTGGAAACAAAACAACAAAGAGAGTGTGACAAAACCGGAGCAAAATCGGACGAAACCGGAACAAGCGTTGCCAATTTTTGTATCGAAAGGGGTCTCGCAACGAAACGACGGTTACTCTCTAGTGTCGATTTACGGAGAGTGTGACAAAACCGGAACATGCGTTGTGCAATCACCGTGACGCACAAATACAGAATTGCAACACTGCGGCGCGCTTTTTCTGTTCTTTTTTTTTCCTTCTAGCAAATTTGGCAAGAAAAGAACAGAAAAAGCGCGCCGCAGTGTTGCAATTCTGAATTTTTGCGTCACAGTGTTTTCAGAGCGCATGTTCCGGTTTTGTCACACTTTCAAAAAAAAAAAAACAACCACCAACTGAAAATTCGGAGGGAAAATGGCGAATTTTGGAGAAAATCGCGGAAAATCGCAGCGTTCGAGCTCAAAAAATTTCAGAAAAATGCTAAAATTTAAGTCGACCCCTTGAATTGTGGGTATTTCTACGGGTGATTCGATAAAATTCACCCGGATTTTTTTTTTTGAGAGCGCAGAAAAATCGGACAAATTTTTGATAAATTTTGCCGAATCGCTCTTTCAAATACCTACAATTTGAGAGGTTTTTTGGAAAAATAAAGTTTTTCATCGTTTTTTGAGCGGGAATCTGCGATTTTCACGGTTTTTTGATTGAAAAAACGAGAAAAAGTGTGCGAAAAACGTTGTTTTGCTGGAAAACTGCGAAAAAATCGACGGAATTTCGATTTTTCCAGATTTTCAAGGTCCGAATCGATTTTCTATGGGTTTTTTCGCCTATTTCATTCAATTTTTCGGTTTTCGCACCACTTTGCAGCAAACGCAGCTCCGCTTTCAACTGTTTCACCGTCATTCGGCCGGCTCGCGCGATGAAATCTGAAAATCTCGCAAAATGTTTCAGTTTTTCGCCGAAAATCGACTACTCTTATCGAACTCCACATCTTTTTGGTTCGATGTGCTTGCCACTGGGTTAGACTGCAATGAAAAATGATGAAAAATGGTGGAGAACCGATTTTCTTACCATTGATCCGCAAAGTGTCGATTTTCCCTGATTTTTCTGGAATTTTAGGGGGTTTTTTCGATTAAAAACGTCAAAAAACAAGTTTTTACACATTTCTAGCTAGGAAATCATGTAAAATTAACAGAAAATCGCTGAAAATCAGCGCTAAAACCGTTAAAATTCAAAATATTCGAAAACGGCGCGTGTCGTACGATTCGGTGTATTGTGTGCAACGCGACGTGCGGTGTTTGCGGACTTTTTTTTTCTTTTTTTTTCGATTTTTTTTTTTGCATTAGTTTAGCGCGAAATACAAAAATTGTTTTTGTTTTCGAAAAAAAGGAAATAAAAATAAATTTAAAAAAAAATTATATGTAAATTTTAAAAATAAAAACATTGATTTCCACCAAAAACCAGTCAAAAAAGGAGAAAATTCTAAAAATTGGTGAAAAAATTCAGAAAAAATCGCAAAAATTCCAAATTTTTTCCTACAATTTTTATTTATTGTTTTCTTTGTTCTAAGTTTTTATTCTCGCCCATAATCCCTCTAATCCCTCAGATTTCGTTCATTTTTCCAGTTTTCCCCACCTCCAACCCACTTTCTGCGTCTCTCACCGAAAAGTGCACGTGATCCAATGGCGTCTTTCTCGTTTTTTTCTCTTTTTCCTCTTTTCGTTTCTCTAACCTCGAAAACTCAATTTCCAGGTTCAATTTTTTGAATTTACCGCCAAAATGACATCGAGACGGCATGAGCAGTGTTTCGCGTTCGACGCCGAGCCGCGCGAAATTCGAAAATGTGTTCGCGAGGGACATCCGGTGCTCATTGTGCTCCGCGGAGTCACCGGATCCGGAAAAACCCATCTCGCCAAGTAGGCCGTCGAAAAATTCGAGAAAAAACTGGGAAAACTTTCCAAAACCTTCAGAAATTGCGAAAAATCGAGGAAAAACGTGTTTTTTATCGTGAAAATTGGCCAAAATCATGTGAAAATCCTGAAAAAACGCTGATTTTCAACAAAAAATCCATAAAAAACACGAATTTCCACTTTATTAAATCGCAAAAAATCGAAAAAAATATTTTTTTAATCAATATTTTCGCAAAAATTTGTTCCTCGACTCCCACTAGGAAATACAAATTTTCCTAATTTTTTGTTATTTTTAGTCCCAAAATTGGTGATTTTTGCAGACAATTCATGTCGGCGTCGTCGAACGCGGCGTACTGGACGGTGGAGCACCCGCATCTGACGAGAAGTGTGCGCGGCTCCGTGAGCCAGGACTCCAAATCGCTCGTGATCGTCGACGCGGAGCACGTGGAGCGGCGGAGCATCAAAGAGTTTGCTCGCATCGCTCTCGGCGGAAATTACGAGCTCTATGTGATCGAGCCGAGCACCGAGTGGCGCTATGACGCCGAAAAGTGCGCTGAGTGAGTTTAATTATTCTAGAAAAAAAAAATAATAAATTCGAAAAAAGAAATCAGGAAAAAATTTAGAATAATTTATTTTCCAATTTTGCCCTGCTCAGAAATGGAGAACTTAAATTTTCCCGATTTTTTTTGAAAAGTAAAAAAAAATTTATTTTCAATTTTCAAAAATAAAAAAAACTGCAAAAAAATTTTTAATTAAAAAACAAATTTTGAATTTTTTATTTTTTCCAAACTTTTAAAAATTAATTATTTTTATTTCAAAAAAAATCGAAAAAAAATTTTAACAAAAAAATATAACATTTTTCAATTTTACGGCTTTGAAATTTCCAAAAATTCAATAACTTTTATTTTTTTCAATTCAAAAAAAAATATTTTTTCTTAATTAAAAAAATTTTTAAAAAATTAAGTTAGTTTTCTTATTTAAAAAAATGAAATCAAAATTTATATTTTATGAAAAATATTTAAAAATTTGAAAACTCAATTACTGATGAACTAATTTATACTATTAAAAAAATTTTATTTTTGTTAATTTCTTTTTTCGAAAGCTTAAATAGCCGTTTCAAGCGATATTTCAGTCTGGGATCACGCGGCGAATCGATGGAATCGATCGGTGTGAAAATCCAAACGATTCTCGAAGAATCGATCGGTTGGGAGCATCTGGTGCCGGGCGGCGAGAAGAATGTCCAGTGAGTTCACCGAAATGGCCGAGGTTTCGCACCCGTGGAAAACTAGGCCACGCATCGAAAAGCCCTATTATGGAATGTCACAAAAAATTTATTTTTAAAACCGGACGAAAATTTTTGAAAATTTTTTTATTGAATTTGGAGCTTTTACAAAAATCGCCCCCAACTTTTTTGTGCTCGGGCCTATAAAAATAATGCAGTTACCAAAAATACAAAGCTTTTTGAGATCTTTCGAATGGTGCAATGGAAATTTGAAAATATTGATTTTGAAGAAAGTTATGAAGGTTTTAGTGGCTCCTCTATGAAAAAGGGCACTAAAACCTGCATAACTTTCTTCAAAATCTATATTTTCAAATTCCCATTGCACCATTCAAAAGATCTCGAAAAGCTTTGTATTTTTGGTAACTGCACCATTTTTAAAAGCCCAAGCACAAAAAAGTTGGGGGACGAGCTCTGTGATGGCCTAGCATTGCAAAAAGTTCGGCCACGAGATTGTGTCTCTCTCCAGAATCGTCAACTACCATGACGACGACGACGATGAGAAAAAAGAAGAGGTGAACGTCGTCATGCCGATGTCGCCGGCTCGCCGAGCATCCTCCAACACTCCCGCCGACTCCGCGACGCCACAATTCTTCTCGTTGATGCCGAAAAAGACGATAAAAAACGTGCGAAGCGTCGGAACTCAGGTCAAACCCGATAGCAGTGAGTGAGAGAAAAAAAAAATGGAAAATGGAGGAGAAAAATTTGAATTTTTTTGATTGGGAAACATGGAAAATGCGACCAATTTCCATCTAAAAAATCGAAAAAAAAATTTTTTTTTTTGAAAAAAAATATTCTTTTTCATTTATTTATTCATTTTTCAATTTTTAACATTGAAAAAATATGGAATTAAATTTTCAGTAAATACTGATAAAATTTTTTTTTTAAATGAAAAAAAAAAAATTTTTCTGGTGAAATATTTTTTGTGCCAAAAAACCCTTGAAAAATTGGGAAAATTTTTTTTTTAAATTTTGAAAACTGGAAAATATCCTTTTAAGAATAATATATTTTTCAAAATGTAATTAAATCAATGAAATTAATTTTTTTTTGAAAAAATCAAAAACCCAAAAGACAGGGTAAATAGGAAAAAAATGAAAACAAATTGAAAAAATTTCAATTTCTAGTAAATTTAATAACTGCAAAATATCTTTCAAAAAAAAAAATGTTTTTTGATAAATAAATAAATAAATTACTTAATTAAAATAATTAAGTAGTTTGATTGTTTGCAGTCGTGCGTAGTCTGGCCGACGTCGCCGAATGGCCGACTCGTGGATGTGTCGACGTTGGCGTCGAGACGAGCGTCGAACAGACGCCCAAGACTCTTCGAATGATCGATCGGTGTCTCGGAGCACCGGAAGACGTCCGTCGAAACGGACAAATCCTCCCCGCCGACCCTCTTATCAAGTGAGCTTTTTCATTTTTTTTTTTAAATTAAAATTTTTTTGTTCTCGGAAAAAAATTTTAATTCAAAAAAAAAATTGGGAAAAAAATGTAATTTTTCCTAATTTTTTTTAGAAAAAAAAAACAAAAAAATAAAAATTTATCGAAAATTGAAAAAAAAAATTTATTTTTTGAATTAATTTTTTTTTGCAATTTTATTTTTTTCTCTAAAATTTTTCAATTGAAAATTCAATTTATTTTTTATTTAAAAAATTATTTAGAAAAAATTATTTGAAAACAAAAAAATTTTAAAAAATTAAAAAAAAAAATTTTTTTTTTTTTTTGAAAGATTACTTTTGAAATTAAAAAGAAAAATTTTCAAAAAAAATTGTTGGAAATCTATTTTTGCTCAACTCCCAGCACCAAAAATTAAACTGAATTAAATTTTTTTTTAACTTCGAAAAATTAATTTTTTCCAATAAAAATTTATCCTATTTTATTAAAGCTAAAAAATAGCAATAAAATTAACGAACAAAAAATTGATTCAACAAAAGAATAATTAATAATTAATAATAAATAAAAATTCGGTCAGGGGCACATCGGAAGAGGTCGGATTCGCGTTGATCCGTTCGGTGTTCACGTCGGCCGACATGCAACACATTCATCATTTTCTACAAATTTTCGGCTTCGAGCACGCCTACCAGATAATGGATATGACCGGCGAGGTGGCGGAGCTCGACAATCTGCCGACCGACGACGCGTGGCTCCACGAGCTGCTGACCTACAACATGAGCCAAACGACGGGAAACTGGACGCCCGACGACGAGATCGCCGATCTGCGACGACAATACGAGGAGATGAAGTTGCGGCAGCGACGTGTCGTCGACGACGACGTCGTCGAGACGTCGTCCGACGAGCAAATCGCACGCATTCTTCACGAGGACGAGGTGAACAATCGAGCCGAGCAGCAGCCGGAGGAGAAGGCGTTGAGTCTCGACGACGAGGCGAACATCGAACACCTTCGACTCGTGTTCCCGGCCGCCGACGCGCTTCTCATCGTCAACGCCTACAAAGTGGCCGGCAGAGACGCGTCGTTGGCGGCCGAAATCCTGCGTGACGAGGGTGTCGAGGAGAACTTGCGCGCGCGCCGAGCACCGGCTCCGCGGCTCACGTGGAGCCGCGTCGCCGCGACGACGACGACGACGACGACGATGGAGCCGTCGCTCATCAACGGGCCGCCAAAAAGCGCCGCCGAGAAGGCGAACCACTTCCTGCAGCCGCGCGCCGGCCACAATCGCCTCAACCTGAACGCGGCACAAAAGCTGGCCGCCGAGCAGCGTGTGCACATTGAGCACGCTCGCGGCGCCAATCGGCACGCGATCGCGTTGACAATGAGCGGCGGCGGCGCGTCGGCGGCGTTGCGCGCGGAAGCGATCGCGGAACGCGCGCGTCACCTCCGTCTCGGCGAGCTCGACTCGGTGGCGCGAATCGACGCGCAAATTCGGCAGGCGCACGAGTCGCCGTTCGCGCTCGACCTGCACTACATGTCGGCGACGGGCGCCACAAAACTGGTGCAGGAGGCGATCGAGGCGGTGCGATACATGCAGAAGAGCGCGACGACGACGACGACGCCGACGCCGGGCGGCCTCCCCAACCGCATCACAGTCGTCACGGGCGCCGGCAACAACTCGCGCAACGGCGCGCAAATCAAACCGAAAGTGATGGACATGCTGAGAAGAAAGAACATACAGTTCGACGAGCTGAACGCGGGATGTCTATGCTTGCGCGTCACTTAGTGCCAAAAATCGATATTATAGGGGCGTGACACCGTGTCACGGTCACGCAACGAACTTTAGCAGGGGCACAGTTGAAATCACTGCTACAGTACCTCCTCTGTTCGCTGCGAGACCCGCGCGGTGGCGTTTTTCCACGGTTCTCATCATTTTTTAAAATGTTTCTGTTCCAGAAATTATCTAGATTTCTCCTCGAATTTTCCGCGATTTTTTTTTGACCTCGAGAATTTTTCCAGATTTTTCCTCTAATTTTCTCTAATTTTTCCACAATTTTCAGTTATTTTTCCCGAAATTTTTCCAAAATCATTCATTTTTTACGTATTTTTCACGAAATTCCTCGAATTTTCAGCATTTTTTTCAATTTTTTTTGGATTTTTCCGATTTTCGCCAGAATTTTTCCTTGAAATTATATATATTTTTCCCGAATTTTTATCGATTTTTTCCTTGTTTTTCCGAATTTTCACGATTTTTTACATTTCCCTCAGATTTTTTTTCCCGATTTTTCACTATTTTTAGTGCCTGCCCGGGTCTCGCAACGAAACAAAACAAAAAAACGAATTTAGTCATGCGACTTTGAACTCTTTGGGTTACGGTAGCAATTTCAAAAAGTTTAAAGGTGCATGACTAAATTCGTCTTTTTTTTTCTTTTATGTAGTATATTTCTCGCAGTTTTCGTGTTAAGACCCACCTGAATTTATCGATTTTTGTACAAAATCACTAGATCTCAACATTCTTCATGTCCGATTCTCGACGATTCACAATTTTGTGCTATTTTTTAAAAATAAATTCAGTTTTGCATAGAAAATTTTTTTTTTCGATTTTTTATTCACTTGTCTCAAAAATCAAAAATTTTATTTGAATTTTTCATTTAAATTAAAAAATTTTTTTTTTTTAATTTTTAAAAATTTTATTCAATTTTTCCTATTTTTTACGTGTTAATATGGTAATTATTAATTTATTTAAAAATTAAAAAAAAAAAAAAACTAAAAAAAAAAATAAGCGTTCCACACTATATCGAGATCGGAAAATTCGAGAAAAATGAGCTAAAAATTGTCAGTCGGCCGATTTTCCTCGACTTTTTTCGATTCCTCCACTTTTTCGATGCGCTCCATTAGGACGGCGCCGGTTTTGGAGAGAATCGAGAAGAAAACGAAGCCGCCGACGATGATCGCCGCTGCAAAAAATCAAAATCGAGTCGGGTACGCAAACACCGAAAAGGGGCGGAGCTTGTGGGGAACCTCGCGATGCCCGTAAATCGACACCAATTTGTCTCTTCCGTGCGAGACCCAAAAATGTGATTGTTTCGATACCCACAATTAGAATTCTCTCTGTTCAACTGAAAACAGTGAAAGGGAAGCTCCGCCCCTTTTGCGGTGTTTGCGTTTAAATTGGTAGGTACAGTAATCTCAACTTTTTTTTGAAATGTGAGTCTCTTGGAAAAAATCGATTCCCCCGTAAATCGACACAAAACCGTAAGCCCCGCCCCTTTTCGACCCTACTACTCACCTCCGACGGCGATCAACTGCCACGCTGGTTTCGTGAGAAGGAAGCCGATCAGCGCGATCGCCTCGAGAATGTAGACGAACGAAGCGATGAGTTGACGGTGCAAATGCGATCCCAAAAACGATCCGATGGGTCCGCCGCACGCCGAAACGGGCACAGTGACCGAAAAGTATCGCCACGCCATCTGATCGATGTCGCCCATCATGACGGCGCGATAGTAGAAGCCGAAGACGGCGATGGTGCCCTTGAGCACGACGGTCGTCGGTGTGGCCGTCTTCTCGGTGACGCGGAACAGCAGTGTGATCACCGAAAAGATGCAAATGTCGATGCCGGAGCCGGCGAACGCGTCGAAAATGCCGCCGACGACGCCGGTGGCGAAGAGTGTCCACGCCTTCCACGCGCAAAACTCGGGTATCTCGCGGAACGTGGAGCGCTTCTTCTGCGCGTTGAGGATGCCGAGCGCGAACGCGAACGCCGTCCAGATCGACACGAACAACATCTTCTTCTGGGGTCCCGTGAAGAGCGGATCGATCCAGTGGACGCCGATGATGAAGCCCGGCACCGCGCCGACACATCCCAGCACCACCGCGCGCACCTCGAACTTCACCTTCATGAACAGCACACACACCAGCGCCGACGTCATTCCTGTGATGTCATCATGATGATCAGGGTGGGAAGTGCGCTCCAATGCGAACCCTTACCGATACTCTGCATCATGAGCGAAAAGTCGCGCGCAATGGTGGGATCGATGTGCAGCGCGAGCGTCATGACGGGAAACGCCACGGCGCCGGCGCCCTCGGACGTCATTCCGCCGACGATTGCGCCGAGAATCATTGTGATCGGCATGTGCCAGTAGTCCGGATACAGACGGAACAGGTCGTACCGAATCGCGATCGACCACCACACAATCTGCAATGTCACGCTGATTCGATCGATATCCCGACATGACTGGGGAATAGATAGAACACGCGACGCAACCGCGCCGCTTCAAAACATGCACTCACGTGTATACACAACATTGGCAAAATCAACGCCACCCATTTCCGATACTTGATGAAGATCAGATCGTGAACACTCGGGCTCGCCGGCAATTTCGCCACTCTCTCAGCTTGCTCCTCGTCCAGTGATTGACCTAGAAACGGATAGATGGAAGCTCAAAAATCGATAATACGTGGCTTTTGACCTACCCTCAAGGAGGTACTTTTTGCACCAACGGACCACTCGTCCGTCCGCGTCCGGCGCCACTTTCATGCTGAAAAACGCTGAAAATCGCGATGAAAAGTGACACGGCACGCCTTCATTTTATACACACACACACACTTCACTGTTGAAAGGGGGAGGCGACCGGATTACGGTAGATCGGCCGCTTCGGGTTTGAACGTTGAAAGTTGAGAGACCAACCGTGTCTCGCGCACACTATTTCGCCACCCGCGCGTCGGAAACAAGATGCTATTTTTAGACTTTTCAACTATTCTTTTTGATTCTTCGATTCATTCGCTTGGCCTACGGGAAGTTTGACGTTGTTTGGGTACATTTTGGATAGGACCGATGGTGGCCTAGAAATCCAAGGAAGGCGTGGCCGAGGTTTTCTCAGTTTCACATTCTTGATTATATTTGGAAATATTTCTTGGGTGGCCTAGAAATCTACCCCTTTTTATGAGTGGCCTAGAAACCCAAAACATGGCCTAGAAACCTCGAAAAACGAGTTGTGGCCTAGAAATCCAAAACATGGCCCAGAAACCCAAATCAAAATATGGCCTAGAACCCCAAAGTCACAGCATGGCCAAGAATCCCAAGATCACAATATGGCCTTGAAATCCGAAATCGCAATATGGCCTAGAAACCCAAAATTGCAATATGGCCTAGAATCCCAAAATCGCAATATGGCCTAGAAGTCCAAAGCATGGCCTAGAAACTCAAAATCAAAATGGCCTAGAAACCCAAAATCACAATATGGCCTAGAAACCCAAATTCATAATATGGCCTAGAAACCCAAAATCACCGTATGGCCTAGAAAACCAAAACCGCAATATGGCCTAGAAACCCAAAACCGCAATATGGCCTAGAAATCCAAATCACAATATGGCCTAGAAACCCAAAATCAGAAGATGGCCTAGGAATCCAAAATCACAATATGGCCTAGAAACCCAAAATCACATCATGGCCTAGAAAACCCAAAAACAAACAAGTGCATAAATTTCATGAAAATGACGTGGCATTCGATAAATCCGCATTACCCCCCTCTAAAAAAGAGATTATGTGAATTACCTGGTCAAACACTCAAAATAACCGAAGCAAAAAATGCGCTCAAAAAAAACCTCGGCCACGTTTTGGATTTCTAGGCCACCGGCGAATTTTCGAACTTGTAGAGCTTAAAAATCGAGAGAAAAATGGCTGAAAATGCGAAAGATCAAAAGTTTTTATCTGTAAAACGCGAGGAATTTAATTTTGAGCGAAATTCGATTTTATTGAAAAAAAATATTGGAAAATTGAAGAAAAAAAATTTAATTGAAAAATAAGAAAACAATAAATAAAAATTTCTGAAAAATAATCGGAATTTTTTGTTTTTAAATTAATTTTTTTTAATCAGAAAAAAAAACCAAAAAAAAATTTTTTTTTTTTAAATTTTTCCAAAAAATTCGAATCTATCGAAAATGCGCTCTATTGACAATTTGACCTAATTTCTATTTTTACCATTTTTTAAAAAATTTAATCGTAAAAAACTCGAAAACACAGCGATAAAACTCGAAAACTGAATGTGAATGAAAAATTTAATTTCAACCCAAAAAAAAAAATTTTTTTCATCCGTTCACCCTTTTGTTTTCCATTTTCCGCCCAGAAATTCTCCTATTAATCCAAAAAAAAAAAATAAAAATAAAAATAAAAATTGAGATTTTTATTTATTACAAACCGAGGCAAATAGCGAGAGAAAATTGTTAAAAATGATATACAAAGAGATCACATACAACAAAAACAAAAAAAAGAAAAAAAACTAATATATGACCTACCGAACTGTTTAAAAAAAAAAGGGGGGGGGGGGTAAAAATTAGAGGGGTACCCGAGTTGAAAAAATGTCAAAAAAAGTGGTGTTTTACATGAGATTTCCTGCCGAATGGTCAGTTAGTAGGTTCCGGACGTGATGGCGGCCTTTTGGGCGGCCTTGGCCTGTCGGGCCTCCACTCGGCCCATCAGAATCGCGCCGGCTTTCGAGAGCGCCGAGAAGAACACGAAACCGCCGAGGATGATGCAGCCTGGAAATACCGTGTGCGTAAAACGACACTAAACCAGCTCTTCCACTCGAGACCCATTGGGCTCTAGGTCTTGCCGTAAATCAAAACTAAAGTAACTCTTCCCTTCGAGACCCATTGGATTCTTGATCTCACCGTAAATCGACACTAAAGCAACTCTTCCCTTAGAGACCCGCTGGGTTTTCAATCCCTCCGTAAATCGACACTAAACTGGCTCTTCCTCTCGAGACCCATTGGGCTCTAGGTCTTGCCGTAAATCGACACTAAAGTAACTCTTCCCTTCGAGACCCATTGGATTCATGATCTCACCGTAAATAGACACTAAAGTAACTCTTTTCTTCAAGACCCGCTAGGTTTTCAATCCCTTCGGAAATCGACACAGATAGGATGTTTGGTAGAACGTTGGCAATGTCTCGGTGTCGATTTACGGGGAACCTCCCACCCACCACTGGCCGCTTAGCGCTAAGCCCCGCCCCTTTTCGTCCCTACTACTCACCTCCGACGGCGATCAACTGCCACGCTGGTTTCGTGAGAAGGAAGCCGATCAGCGCGATCGCCTCGAGAATGTAGACGAATCCGGCGATGACCTGCCGGTGCAGATGCGATCCGAGGAACGATCCGATGGGTCCAGTGGCGGCGGACACCGGCACCGACACGCAAAAGTATCGCCACGCCATCTGGTCGATGTCGCCCATCATGACGGCGCGATAGTAGAAGCCGAAGACGGCGATGGTGCCCTTGAGCACGACGGTCGTCGGTGTGGCCGTCTTCTCGGTGACGCGGAACAGCAGTGTGATCACCGAAAAGATGCAAATGTCGATGCCGGAGCCGGCGAACGCGTCGAAAATGCCGCCGACGACGCCGGTGGCGAAGAGTGTCCACGCCTTCCACGCGCAAAACTCGGGTATCTCGCGGAACGTGGAGCGCTTCTTCTGCGCGTTGAGGATGCCGAGCGCGAACGCGAACGCCGTCCAGATCGACACGAACAACATCTTCTTCTGGGGTCCCGTGAAGAGCGGATCGATCCAGTGGACGCCGATGATGAAGCCCGGCACCGCGCCGACACATCCCAGCACCACCGCGCGCACCTCGAACTTCACCTTCATGAACAGCACACACACCAGCGCCGACGTCATCCCGATCGATTGGATCATCAGCGAGAAGTCGCGCGCGATTTCGGGTTTGATGTGCAGCGCGAGCGTCATGACGGGAAACGCCACCGCGCCCGACCCCTCGGACGTCATTCCGCCGACGAACGAGCCCAACGCCATCGTCAGCGGCATGTGCCAGTAGTCGTGGTAGAATTGGAAGAAGTTGTGACGGATGGCGGCCGACCACCACACGCAGTGGATCAGTGTGAATGGTATGAGCATGGCGACAAACTTCCGGTACTTGATGAAGATCAGATCGCCGGTCGTCGGGTTCGCGGGCATTTGGGCCACCTTCTCGGCCTGCTCGTCGTCCAGGTGCTGGCCTAGAAAACACTCGATCAAGTTTCTCGGCCACCCGCAAAAAGTAATCGTTTACCTTCCAACAGGTACTTCTTACACCATCGCTTCACTTTTCCGCCGCACGTCAGCGGCTCCTCTTGTGTGTACGGCGACTTTTCGAGCTCCATCGGTCGAATCGATGAGGTCATTTTAAGAGAAAAGGGGGGTACAAAACTGAATGTGTCGACCCCTGAGCGTCGCGTTTTATATATTGTGATCTTTGGAGGCGGGAACTTGGTCGGGTGGCGCGGCGGGGGGAGTACGGTAGGCGTCGGTGTCCGAGAGACAAAGAGAGACAGGGTCACATGCGAGGGCGAAAAGAAGTGGGCGGAGCCTGTGTGGACGTTGAGAGATCAGTTTTGCCTCTGCGTCTCTCCGACGCAAAGTGTTTGACATTTCACAGTTCGAAAAGTTGTTGCAAATGGGAGGGCGGTCTTGAACTTCTTTTTCCCCTTCCCCTAATCGGAATATCGATTGGTTAGAAAGCGTTTCCATGATTGTTGAAAGTGCGCTCTAGCGAACTCCTTAAGGGGGGTCGAAATAAAAACGCGTTTCCATGATCGTTGAAAGTGCGCTCTAGCGAACTCCTCAAAGGGGGTCGAAATAAAAACGCGTTTCCATGATCGTTGAAAGTGCGCTCTAGCGAACTCTATGCAATTCGCGGTGGAGCGCATTCGCCCACCTCAATCACTGGCTTTCAGGCCTATAACCAATCGATAGAGCTCTCTTCGGGCTTTCGATTGATAGGGTGACCCGACCATTTAAACCGATTTTGAACAAAGTTATGCGACGGCAAAGTCGCTCAACGCTCAACTTTGGTTTTTGACCTACTTTCGGAAAATGGCAGTACTACTAGTAGTAGTAGTTATGCGGAGAGGAAAATGAAAAAAATAAAAACAACCCGGGCAAATCGTTCCAGTTTGTTGTTGAAACTCGAAACCCCTTTGATCTAGAAATTGTTTGGCCTAGAAAATTTGGCTTGCCGGAAATTGAATAAGGTATATCTCCGAAACTAGCAGAGTTGGAAAAAAGTTGTCAACTAGAAAAATGTGGGAAATTTCAAGCTGATCAAGTTCGTAGTTGACAACTTTTTCACAACTCTGCTAGTTTTCCAGATATCCCCGGTTTTAGAGTCACGCTCTTAAAGGGGGTCGTTCTAAATTTTTGAGTGGTCAACGATAGTTTCAAAGTCTTCAGAAGAAGAAAACGATTTCATAGCCCCAGAAACTGTGGATTAATTCGGTCTAGATTCTGGAGACTAACCATCTTTCGAGCCCAGTCACGGTCGGCCGAGTTAGGCCCAGGCCGCGGCCTATCTCCCGGTATGAAACCGTGCGCTTCGGACTTTCAACGTCGACAAATCGACAAATCGAGAATATCTCTTCTCTATCTCTCTTCTCTCGGTGCGATTCGTGATGAAATTGTCGAGGAAAGGTGGTCGATGGACGACCATCTATCTCTCTCTTTTTCTCTTTTTCTCTCCCACCGCCGCCGCCGCAAAACGCAAAAAGGAAGGTTTTCATCTATGGTTTGGTGACGTCGAAACATCAAGTTTCGGTATTTGGACAGAGAGAGAGAAAGATCAGCGACTGACGACTATTTTCGGCGCAGTGGTCAGAATTGATGGCGATTCGCCGCCCGGAAACTGTGTGTGTGTGTGTGACAAGTTTATCGCTTTTTCTTCTCTTCGTTTTGTGTGTGTGTGTGTGTTTTGGTGGGGATTCACATTGAAATCTCATTTTTCTAGGGGTTGAAACGCGCTCCATTGAGAAATGTCACACTTTGAGATGAAATGACAGTGTTTCTAAGCAATTTTTCACCTAAAGACCGCGACGCGTTCCCGCTGCGTCGCGGTTTCCGGAAAATCTTTCGTTTTTCCCTGTTCCCACTGAATTTCTGGTTTCAAAAAAAAAAGTTCAAAAGGACTGGCTTGACTTTCATGAGGAAGCCCGTGAAATTCTCTATCGATCGGTTATAATCATCATGGAATTTATTGATTTCTGATTTTCGGGCCTTCACGGGCCCGGGCCCGGCCCACTTCGGCCCATTTCGGCCTGAAAAGTCAAATTTATTTTTTGCCCATAGTTATTATAATCAATCGATAGGAAATTTTCTCGACTTTTCATTCATAGTGCTACACGGCGATATAAACAGTTTTCAAAAAAAATTCTACGGCAAAAAACTCCGATAACCAGTTTAGGTCCAGTTCGGCCTTCTGTTCGGGTTACTGTAGATTCTCGATCGGCAAGAATAAGGTTCAGAATGTGGTGTAACATTGAATGAAACAAATGGAACAAAGAAGGAGGGCAAATCTACCGTAACCCGTGTCGCTCCCCTTTAAGGCGACTTTTTCGAATCTCGCTCGTTCTTTGTCCGTTGTTTCTTTTTTTCATTTCTCACCCCAAAAAAAGGGAAAGAATTTGCTGGAGACTGAAAAAAAACCGGAAAGAAATGGAAATGTTGATGAGACGGGGGGTCGAATTTGTGATTTTTGACACCTTTTTTCATTTTTTCTGTGTGCATTTCACGAATGAGGGTTACTGTAGGGAAGTTAAAGGCGCACCACTGGATCTGTAAAAATTGCATTTCCATTTTTGAAGTTTGTTTGAGGTGCGTCGCGGTCGCGTCGCGGCTCATGACACTTCTCGATCCCTCGCCTCAATTCCGTCGTTCAATGTCGTCCGAAAAAGGAGTTTTTCCATGAAAAGACATTGCGAATTCAGAATTCGCGCAGAAGAATATTGGCTATTCAGAATCCAGAATTGACGTGAAACTCATCGCGCCCCCACACACGCACAATGCAATCACGCTCCAGCGAACCGGAAGAGGTCTCCGCTCTTGCCACGTCATCGGCAAGTGTCGCGCCTGACACAAGAGAAGGTGTCAACCAATCCAATCATCACAAAGAGGAACCTGTCTTTGTAGGGGGAGGCGTGAAGACAAGGAGAAGAGTGTACTCTGAACTGGTCGATCGTTCAAAGAAGACGAAGATAACGGTCGTACAGTGGCGATAACGATGACAATAGCGGTTCTACAGAGAAGGGACGAGAGAATGCCATAACAAAAGACGTTTGTCATCCGCAGGATTCGAACCTGCGCCCTCCGGAGAGGACTGCGACCTGAACGCAGCGCCTTAGACCACTCGGCCAGAATGACATGCTCAGCCGGCGCTCCGAGGCTGTCATATTCTCGGTGTCGAAGCGCTTTTTCCTGGCACTTGATGAGCAAAATGTGAGCGTTTATGTACACGAGCACACGATTTCGGAGCAGATTACGGTTTTCGGAGCACTGTCTCCAGCTCTTTTTCCTTCTCGCGAATCGCCGCGTTCTCCTTGAGCTGCTGTGTCGAGAGGCCGCTTTTCAGCAAACTCTCAGCCTGATCCGATATCGACGTCTCGGGAAGCGCGTTCGTCGGCTAAAACTCTCCACAGTTCATCAAAACTACAGTAATCCGACTCACTTTGAGGCCTTTCTCAGTTTTGGGCTGCGGAGCCTGATCGCCTGTTATCACGCCGGCCTCGTCGTACTCGTCGTCGTTCCAGTCCGAAATGAGCTCACAGTCGAACAGGAACTGTAAACGAAAAACGAAATTAGGTCAAGAGTGGGCGGGGCCTGGATACGGTCAAAAAACGACGGGTCTCCGGAACGCACCTTCATACACCTGTACCAATCAAATCGCGTCGAGAACGGATCACAGATGACACGTGGCAAGTTGTACAAGTGCATGCACCGATAGTGCACCTTGATCCGATCGCGCGTCAACTCCACCAACTCTTGGCCCTTTTCGCGACGCGCGCGCTCATCGCACGACAACTCGTACTTTTGGCACCAGCGCGCCGTTTCGAACCCGAACCGACGCCACACGTTGTCGTACGGCTCGCAGTAGCAGTCGACATCGTGGGTGAACGAGAGGCACGGGTTCTTTTCGCAATGTGTGCAAAAGCGTTTGTAGTGACGATACTCCGACTCGCACCAGTCATCCGTCGGATAGTTAGCGTTGGCGCATTGGTGCTGAAAATTGGCACGTGGATTTGAATAGAGCTTTTTGCGAGGAATCGATTGATATCCCAACTTGACGGTTTTCGATTCTTCCGAACCGAGATGCAGGCCGTTAAAGCGGGACACGCGACGCGACCGCGCCGCAGGTCTCAGTCGATAGACTATTTCGCGAGGATTCGATTGATATCCCAACCTGACCGTTTTGAGCCCCTGCGTGCCGAGAAACACGCGATTGAAGTGGAACACGCGACGCGACCGCACCGCACCGCACGCGTTCACCCATCGAAACGTGTGAAACGTGAAACGCCGCCATTTCTCTCTTATTTCAATGTGTCCGTGCGTTCTGTTTGACAAGTTGAAAAATGCGATAGGAATCAGAAAGAGAAAGAGCAAAAAGAAGACGTCGGATGATTCGCGAAGCTCGGGGAGCAGCCGAAACGAGGTGCCGTCGAGCACAAGTCCGCCGGAGAGTCCGGCCGACAAGAAGAAGGAAAAGAGCGCGTCGCTGCCGGTAAAGTCGCCCGGAAGCGAGATAAACAGTGTGGAAGGAAAGGTGAAGAAGTTGGAAGATGTGCAGATGAAGGTGGAGGTGAGTGGTATTCCGAGGCACGCGACGCGACCGCGCCGCATGAGCCACAATACAATTTTCCTTCGTTGAGCGCCGCCGCCGCCACCGGCAAGATTAGAGCCCTGAGGCGCTGCGAGCGAGCGTGTCATTCTGGCCGAGTGGTCTAAGGCGCTGCGTTCAGGTCGCAGTCCTCTCCGGAGGGCGCAGGTTCGAATCCTGCGGATGACAGATTTCCTTTTTTTTCACTCACTGTTTTCTCAGCTCATCGGTCAAATCGTCGAGAAGAAGGCGAATCCGGCGAACTTTGGCCTACACGTGCTTCAGGCGGAACGGCCCGATCTGGTGCCGACGGACGATGCGAAGCTGAAGCCGGAAGAGGTGAAGACGCTGGACGACTATCTTCTGAGGAAGGGCGAAATGCGCGGCGGAATCAGCATCACTCTCGGAAAAGTGGTCGATTGTGACAGGTAGAGGAGGGACTAGAAAAAGCTCGGCCACACCACCCCCCGGATTACAGTAGTCTTCGCGTCGGCGAGGGCGAAGACGTGACAGTCGTAATGTTGTACGCGCACGGACGCTTCGGCGCGATCTATCTCGTCCATCGAGAGGCCAACAATGAGCAGTACGTGTTTCTTTTTTTTTTTTTTGAAAAAAAATCCCAAAATACATTGTGCAGAGAGCGTCGCGGGCTCGGCAACGGAATGGCGCTGAAGACGAGCCGCCGGATGTACGCGTCGGCTCGAATCGAGCAGGAGATCCGTGTGCTCTCGCACCTCTGCACACTGGATCGCTCGAAAGGACCGCTCAAGGGGGTCGCGCCGCCGACACACATCACGCCAATGTTCTTTCACGGAACGGCGGCCGGCACGCCGTACCTCGTGATGCCGATGATGGACGCGAATCTCGAGAAGATGCGACAAGAGTTGACGTCACGCCTGCCGCCCGTCGACGCCTTCTACATTGGACAGGAGGCGTTGCTCGCCGTCCGCCAGTGTCACGACCATCGCATCTGTCACCGTGACGTCAAACCGACGAACCTCGTCCTCAGCACGCAACACAATCGCAGCTGGTGGCTGTGCGATTTTGGCGACGCGTGCGCGATTGGCGAACGCCGAAAATTGTCGCCGCCCGACGCGCACACCCTGGTTTTCTTGTCGCGAAGTGCGCACGCGGCGATTGGCGCCGATTCGAAGGTGGCGGCGACTGTCGAAATGGACATTGAGAGCTGGTTCTATTTGCTCGTCGACTTGTGAGTACGGTAGTTTGAAAACTTGTGTCGATTTACGACGCCCGTTATTTGCGGAGCGTCGTACCACGAACCATGTTCAGTACGACGCTCCGCAAATAACGCCATTCACACTTTTAGATTCATTCCGTTGCCGTGGCGAGAGACGACTGAAATCGCGGAGACGTTGGCGTCGAAACGGCGATTCTGGTCGTCGCTGGACACGTCGCTCAACGATGCTCCGCCCCAATTGTCGCAACTCGCCAAAATCATTGCGGCGTGGCACGAGGAGGAAGGCAGAAACGAGAAGCGGTACGGCGAGTTGACGGCGTGCCTCCGCGACGGTTTCACCAAATACAATGAGACGCCGCCGTGGAAGCCGAGTTGGCTGACGAGAAGACCGTGTGCTCCGAATGCTCCGAATGCTCCGAATGCTCCAAGTGGTGCACAAAAGAGCCAAGCGGCGAAGAGCTCACAACAAGCTCCAACGACGACGAAAAAGGGTGTGGAGAAGAAGAGCAAGAGCCAAAAGTCGGGACAAAAGAAGAAGAAGAAAGAGGGGGAGAAGGAGAAAAAGAAGACGTCGATTTAGGCGTGTCAATGAGTCAATAAAGGGAATTTTAGTGGAGAGTTGTTGAGAAACGCGCAAAACGCGCGATTGTTGTTCAATGGAGCGCGTTTGCTGCATTAAGGGATATTGGGTGAAAATATCGATTTTTGATAGATTTTTGCGTGGGAATCGTCAAATTTCATAATTTTCCTGAAATTTCCGCTATTTTACATTAATTCGCAATGGAGCGCACTTGCATTATTGGGGAATTTCAACTGAAAAACACGATTTACAATAGATTTTTGTTTAAAAATTGAAAATTCACTCGAATCACATCGAACTGCCATCATTTTTCAGTGATTCTCAATAGAGCGCACTTGCATTATTGAGGATTTTGGGTGAAAAAGTCGATTTTTAACTGATTTTTGCGTGGGAATTGTGAAATTTCACGAAGTTCCTCTAATTTCCGCAATTTTACATCAGTTTGCAATAGAGCGCACTTGCATTATTTTCCCCGAATTTCATTGAATTTCCATCATTTTCCAGTGATTCGCAATGGAGCGCATTTGCATTATTGGGGGATTTTGGGTGAAAAAAAACGATTTTTAATAGATTTCTGTCTAAAAATTGAAAAAATTCCCTGAATTTCATCGAATAGCTTGCATTTTTCAGTGATTCGCAATAGAGCGTATTTGCATTATCGCGGGATTACAGATTTCGGACGTTTTTCTAGATTTCGTTCTCCTCACCTTGTATCCGAGACAAAATGGCACCAGTTGAATGGGCGGCGATTCGTCGGCGCACGCCAACGCGTACGCGTCGATTTCGCCGAAACACAGGCGGTCGCGCATCAGCTCGTTGCGCGGCTCACAAAACCAGTTGAGCCGTTTCGGGAATCGGTTCGGAATCACGAGAATGTCCTTCTCGAGACTCTTCTCCTCGTCGCCCTCCTCTTCGAGCTCTTCGGGAAACTCGAACGGACCTCGAATTATCGATTTTTGTTCGTTTGGCGCGCTGACCTAGTTTTTCCGAGGTCACACGGTCACTTACTGTTTTTGGTGAGTTGGCAATAGTGGAGTTGCGAAATAGTGAGTGTGGCGAGGAAAAGTTTCAACAACAACAACATTTTTACGGGTGATTCGATCCGATGCGAATTGCAATGACATAACGAGGATGGAGTGAGGGGAAACGTGATTTTTTGGGTGGGGGGGGCTACGCGGAAGATAAACTTGTTCGCGCGAAATTTGATCTCAATGATAGGGAAGGTGCGCGCGAAGCGGTCGCGTTGCGGATATGACGAGAGAACGATAGAAAAAAACATCGATGCGTTCGGGGGGAATCGAACCCCCGTCGAATGCTTGGAAGGCATCCATGCTGACCATTACACCACGAACGCGACGGGAGCGCGAACTCCCGCTTGCCGTTATGTTTC
The DNA here is from genome assembly GCA_963966605.1 of Caenorhabditis sulstoni. Lineage (NCBI taxonomy): Eukaryota > Metazoa > Nematoda > Chromadorea > Rhabditida > Rhabditidae > Caenorhabditis > Caenorhabditis sulstoni. Next base: position 1,019,425 of record OZ016477.1, read on the forward strand.
GGACATTTTGAGATTTGCAATGTTTCTGAAGCACCGAGTATATGACTGCAATCAAAAATCGTTGTTATCAGCGCGTTCGTGGTGTAATGGTCAGCATGGATGCCTTCCAAGCATTCGACGGGGGTTCGATTCCCCCCGAACGCAGAACCCTTTTTTCTTCACGTGTTTTCTCCGCCGACAGACAATCTCATTATCTTGCGCCCGGATTACCCCCCCCCCCGTTCTCACGAAGCCCCTCATTTTCCGGATGATGAAGGGAGAAGATGTAACAAACGAAAAATGGTCCCTTGGGAGGGGGGGAAGAAGGCGTGCACTGCCTACTAACGACATAACTTGGCCGCGGCGGGTCCAAAACGAGAAAAAAAAACGACGCCTAATAGCTTTTCATCTTTCGGAAGAGGGGAAGAGCGAAAAAAAGTAAAAAAAAACATTCGGTTTTCCATCTTTTGTTGAACCATAGATCACTTTTCACAGGGCCGCGTTGCGGTCGCGTCGCGTGTCCTATCAAAACGCACTTGATCATTCTTATCCGCCTCAAATGTCAGATTTTGTTCTTTTGTTGCGTGTATCTTTTTTTCATGTTTCTTTGTCTGTTTTCTCTCGAATTTTTCCCCTCGAGCCACCCCATTGTTTGTCGGGAGGGAGGGGGGGGGGGGGGGGGGGGGGGGCAGCGCGAAATTCGAATAATTATCACATTTCTGAACACGAGACCTCTTCTTATTCTTCTTCTTTCTCTTTTCTCTTTGTTTTCCGTGAAAAGAGAAAATGATGATGAGAAAAAGAAGACGTGCGCGCACGTTGAGCCGTGGAGCTAAAAGTGGGCGGAGCTTGTAAGGTGGGCGGAGCCAATGCGATGTGAAATGAGAAATGGAATTCATATTCATTCCGGAGAGCTTGCGCGCAGTCGCCGGAACTTGTGCGCGCTTTTTTTCGGAAGGCTGGATGGCGCAGGCGGTAATGGTTTTGACTATCAAGCGAGAGGTCCAGGGTTCGCATCCACTCAAGGCCTTTCCTTTTTTGTTTTGTTGTTTTTCCTTTTTCAGCTTTTCCTCAAGCAAAAAAGTTGTTTTTTTTTCCCTAATCACCGATTTTTCCACTTTCAGCTCTTAGGCCATTGTTTTCCATCATGTTTTTCCAGTTTTTCTGAATGGTTCTCAATGCAAGGAATCGATTGATATCCCAACTTGACGGTTTTAAAGTAATAGCCAGCGAGATACAAGGTGTTGAAGCAACGCACGCGACGCGACCGCGCCGCACGCCTCAAACACTTCAATTACCAGTTTTCCCAATTTGATTGAAGTGTTAAGCTTAGTTTCAACTTTAATTTGACTTTTTGAACCAACGCTGAAAAACTAGAAGAAGGCAAAACCAAGTTTAGCGCTTTTTCGAAAGTTTGATCTTTGCGAGCCTCTATCTTTTTTGGCAATAGTCCAAATCAGTCAAGTTGGGATATCAATCGATTCCTCGCAACTAGATCTATCCAATGAGACTATGAAATCGAGTGAGTCATCAAAAATAAAAGTTTTGCGTGGTCTTCGAGTCTATCTGACACATTTTGACCTACCCTACTCAATTGGCTTAGTTTGAAGTGGAAAAAAGAGACTTTCATTGTCGAGTGTACTCATTTAGTCATGCACACACCCATTACTCTTCACTTTTTCTCCGTATTACTCTCATCATTTTCAAACATCACTCCTTTCTCGCTAAATGCCATTTTCCGAATAACTCATCTTTGCTCTTTCCTCGTTATTTCTCTTCTTTTTTTTGAGGTGAAATTTCTCGCGGAATCTGGGTGACTGGTACGTGCCTGGTGGCTCGTGAATTAAAAATTGTGTGCATTTTGAATTTTGCCGGGCGGCGGCCAGTCGGCCGGACATGAGTCACGGTTTCTTTTTTTTCGCGGTTTTCCACGAGAAGAGTTCAACTTTTTCAGTCACGCAACCCCCCGATTCGGTTTTCAGTGGCAGGCTCAAGGCTTGAGCCTTAGGCCTTAGGCCTAAGCTTAGGCCTAAGCTTAGGCTCAGACGTTAGGCCTAACATTGATTCTATGCTGATTTTTAGCTTGTTTCAAGACCAATCTGGTTCTAGATCTCTGGCCTGTCGTTTCAGACGTTGGGCCTAAGGCTTAGGCCCACAGCTTAGGCCCAAACGAGTTTATGCTCTCTAGACAATGTTTGGCCGCCCACCCACTTTTCTGCCCATTCTGACTCCAAATCTGAAGTTGACGATATGTTGTTGATGGTCAAGTTTCGCGCGCGCGATTATCCACAGATTTTCGCCGCCGGCCGCCGCCGGTTTAGTTGATTTTTGGCGTTTCGCGAGGCGCATAAAATCCACGAGGTTTCCGTTCGGTTTTCCGTTTTTATTGAGTTCGCAAAACCCAAAACACATCTCAAATGAGGTAGGACCATAGACTCGATGTTAGGCCCAACGTTTGAGCCTAAGCTTAGGCCTAAGGCCTAAGACTCAAGTATTGAGCCCGGATTTTGGTGAACGCCCTGTATTCGCACTTTTGGCACTGTGCCAACAACATCTTCTCTTTTGTGATTTTGCAGAGAATGAAGTTCGTTTGGCGAACACTGGTGCTGGCCGCGGTTTTCGTCATTGCGGCCGCCACTCCATGCCGGCAGGGCGAGCGATGCTTGTGTGAGTTCGAATGACATCTCGAAATCTGAGTCACCGACCGACCGAAACCAAAAAAAAAATAACGTCGATGTGACGGCGCGCGAAATTTGAAATTCCCGCGATTTGCAGCGATGCGTGACGTGCTCCGTGACCCGCTTGGTCTCTCGAACTGGAAGACGTCATCGCTCGCCAGAGCGATCAATCAACTGCAGGCCTATCAGCAGCTGTTCCAAGGTTTGTGTGGTTTGCGATCACATAGAGTGGTAGTATTACGGTTGAAGATAAGGTTCAAGCTTAGGCCCAAGCTTAGGCCCAACATAGTCTCTCGTAAGTTCACGGTTATCCTTAGGCCCAAACGCAGGCCTGAACATAAACTCTTGGGCCTAAGCCTAAACTTCTCCATAAGCCCAACCCATCCTTCTGTAAGTTTAAGATTATCCTTAGGCCCAAGATAGGCCTAAGGATAAACTCTAAGGCCTAAGCCTAGACTTTCCCATAAGCCCAACCCAGCCTCCCGTAAGTTTACGGTTATTCTTAGCCCCACGCTTAGGCCTAAGCCTAGAGTTTTCCATTGGCCTAGCATAGTTCAGGTAAGTTTACGGTCACCCTTAGGCCCACGCTTAGGCCTAAAGATAAACTTTGTCATAAGCCCAACCCAGCCTCCCGTAAGTTTACGATTATCCTTAGGCTCATAGTTAGGCCTAAGCTAAGACTCATCCATAGGCCCAACACAGTCTCGCTCAAAACTACGGTCATCCTTGGGCTCAAAACTAGGCCAAAGCTAAATTGGCTCAATCGCAAGTCTTCTCGACGTCCATATAAGCCAAATCAGTCGAAAATAGCGGCCAATTTGCAGAAGACAAGCGAGCCGGAGCCGCCGAAGGGTTCGGTCCGTTGTCCGAGATGCGACGACGACGACGATGACGATGATGATGGTATTCAGAAGGCTCCAGATGATTCGAGCCAATTTCTCCTTCTTGGGCTCATTTTCCATCAATTTCTCTCTCTCTTTCTCTCTCTCTCTGTTCCCTCACAATACATTCATTTGTCATTCGTCATTCGTCCACTAGCCACCCCCCGATTCTCTCTGTACCATCGCGACCAATTCTTGAACATCCGCAAAGAAAAAACAACCGACGATAAATCATTTTTACTGTTGTTAACTCTTCGAAATCGTCCGGTTCTCGAAGGATTTTTCAAAATGGAGGCGGCGATGGAGGACTTCAAACGGATTCGCGCGCGTTTTGTGCAGCGGAAGGTGCTGAAGTACGAGTTCGAGTTGTTCACAAAGTTCGAGGAGCACACGAGACACTGTTGGGCTCTGTACCAGCAGGCCGTCGTCGGCGACGTCAATGTTCCCAGTGAGTACGGTATTGTTTTCAGTGTTTGTAGAAAGGGGTACCGCTCACGCCAGTGGCGGTTTTTAAGGCGCCAATGGCGGTTTCAGGACGCCATTGGCGAGTTGTCAATGCGCCACTGGCCGTTTTGAGGCGCCAATGGCTATTTTAAGGCGCCAATGGCGGTATTCAGAGCGCCATTGGCGGTTTTTAAGACGCCACTGGCGGGTTTTAAGGCGCCACTGGCCGTTTTTGCAAGGCTATCGGCGGTTTTGAGACGCCAGTAGCGGTTTTTAGTGCGCCACAGGCGGTTATAATGACGCCACTGGCGGTTTTATGGCGCCACTGGCGGTTTCGAGGCGCCAATGGCGGGTTTTAAGGCGCCAATGGCGGTTTTTGCAAGGCTATCGGCGGTTTTGAGACGCCAATGGCGCTTTTTAGGTCGCCACTGGCGGTTGTAGGTATGCCAATGGCGGTTGTTCGGGCGCCATTGGCGGGTTTAATGGCGCCACTGGCGGTTTTAATAGCGCCAATGGCGGTTTTAAGACGCCAGTGGCTCATTTTAAGGCGCCACTTGCGGTTTTAATAGCGCCAATGGCGGTTTTTAGAGCGCCACTGGCGGTTTTTATGGCGCCAATGGCGGTTTTTAGGATCCTCACCCAAATGAGCAGCAGTCAGGCAACGCGAGTTTCCGATTTCAGAGCTCAACTACATGGAGATCGACGAGGGCGAAAAGTCGTGGATGTGGCGATGGATAAACGGAAACGAGAAGTGGCACGCGTGGAACAAGTGTCGCGGACTCGAGAAACACGAGGCCGCCGAACGACTCGTCGCCGCCGTCGAACGCCTAAAAATCGATATCGATCGATTGGCGGACGAGTGGCGGCGCGAGGTTAGCAACGAGCCGCGACGCGAGTGAGCCGCGCGTCGCGGTCCGTCTCCCATCGATCGAATTTCATGTTGTTTTTGTGTGAATAAACACGCCGTAAATCGACACCGGGGGCTGATTTGTTGAGTCTTGGCACTGTGCCAAGTGTCAAACGTGTTTTGTAAGGAGGAAAACATGCGAAAACCGCTATTCTCGTGCCGGAAATTGAAAAGAGGCGGCGAGAGAGCACACGTCTCCATGGCAACTCGACGGGCTCCGCGAGCCCTTCATCCACTTCTCCCTCTCTCCATTCTCACCCGTTTCTCATCGATTTTTCTGGTTTTTTGCGGGAGAAGCGATGAAAATTGTTGATTTTCATGGTTTTTAGTGATTTTCAGAGTGAAAACTCACTTTTTTCATAGGTAGCGTCGATTTTGCGAAATTTTAGGTTTTAGTGCGGTTTTGATATGGCCTAGAAACCCAAAATTATCGGAAGCCGGCCTGAAAAATGAAGAAAAAACAAAGTTTGGCCCAAAAAACTGAAAAACACGCTGTTGGCCTTGAAATTTGAACGATGACCTAGAAACCCAAAGGCATGGCCTAGAAACACCGGGTGGTGGCCTAGAAATACAAAAAACGTGGCCTAGAAACCCAAATAGTAGCCTAAGAGAATAAGGAAAAAACAGAGGCCTAGAACCCAAAAAACCACATACCGATGGCCTAGAATCCCAAAAACCACGAAGCAATGGTCTAGAAACCGATTGCGTGGCCTAGAAACCCAAAAACCACAAAACGATGGCCTAGAACTCTAAAAGCCATAAAAAGATGGCCCAGAAACTCATTTCGTGGCCTAGAAATTCAAAAACCACAAAGCGATGGCCTAAAAAGCCATTGCGTGGCTTATAATGCCAAAAACCATAAAAAGACGGCCTAGAAACCTATTGCATGGCCTAGAAACCCAGAAACTACAAAACGATGGCCTAGAAACTCATTTCGTGGCCTAGAATCCCAAAAACCATAAAAAGACGGCCTAGAACCCTCAAAACCATAAAAAATGGCCTAGAAACCCAAAAACCACGAAGTGATGGCCTAAAAACCCATTTTGTCGACTAAAACTCTGAAAACCAAAAAAAAGATGGCCTAGAAACCCATATCGTGGTCTAGAATCCCAAAACTCATAAAAGGATGGCCTAGAAACCCATTTCGTGGCCTAGAATCCCAACAAAACCATAAAACGATGGCCTAGAACACCCCTTTTCCCTTTCCAAAAAGCCCCCCAACAAAAGCTTTTCCCTCTCCCCATCCGACTCTTTTGTGCGTGTTTTTACGACCCCCCCCCCTCCCTTAATTTATGCGTTCCCTTTTCTCGGCGGCCGCCTTTCCGCCGATTCGGGATTCTCGGCCACGCACGGATTAGTCCCTCCGAACACGCAATCGGGGGCATTGAAAACGGGCGGAAAAGCGCGCACAAAAAGATTGCGCAACTCTTCTGTATAATTTTAATCTGCCTTCCCGACAAAAAATGAATAAATAGAACCGTGGGAACCTCCAGATTCATTTTATTGACTTGAAAATTTTTTTTTTTTGAATTTTTTGAATGTTTTTAAATTGTTCGATATTTAATTATGAAATCGCAAAAAAAAAATGTTTTTCTTAGAATTTTTCGAAAAAATTTTTCGAACCATTTTTTTGAAATTTCTCAACTTTATATTTTTTTTTTGAAAAAAAAATTTTTTTTCGAATTTTTTCAATTTCTTCAAATTTCTGTTTTCAAAAAAACTTTATAAAAATGAATCCCAAAAAAAATTTTCCAAAAAAAAAAATTTTTTTTTTCAAAATTTTCTATTTTTTTTTCGAAATCGCACAAATATTAAATATTCGGTTTTCAAAAAAACTGTATAAAAATTAATTAAAAATGGAAAAAAATTCGAAATCCCCAAAAAAAAAAAAATTTCCAAAAAAAAAAAAAATTAAAATTTTTTTTTTCCAAAATTTGAAAAACCCTCCAAAAATCCAAAAAACCTTAAAAACCCAAAAATCCCAATGAAAAAAATGTTTTTGAAATCGCACTTTTTCTTCCAAAAAACAAAACAAAGCAAAAAAAAAGGGCGGTCACCTTCTGTTAATGATGACACCATCTGTATACCCCCCCCCCTTTCTTTTTCTTTTCTTTTTCCCATTTACCCCGCTTTTGAACTCGTTTGACCAGAAATGACCCGAAAAAGCGCGCGCGGGGAGGGGGGAGGGTCACAACCTGTCATCCGTCTTAAAGGGGACCGTATTGTCTACGGTACCACCAATAAATCATATCGATGACCTCTCTCACTCGCCTTTTCCATTTTTGAGCGCGGCAAATTCGAATTTCAACATTCCAGCCAAACTCGAAAATAGAATGGGCTTCTTCTCGTCGCTGTCGAGCCTGTTCGGGATGGGCAAGAAGGAGGTGAGCATTGTGGTCGTCGGGCTCGACAACTCGGGCAAGACGACGATTCTGAATCAGCTGAAGACGCCGGAGACGCGCGCGACGCAAATTGTGCCCACCGTCGGTCACGTCGTCACACACTTCACCACACAGAATCTCAGCTTTCACGCGTTCGATATGGCCGGACAGAGTGAGCGATGGGTTTGGTTGGATGGATCTGTTGGTGCTGATTCGATTGATACCCCAACTTGACGGTTTTGAAGCTCTTAGAAGAGAGTTATAGGCGGAATTGACAAAACACGCGACGCGACCGCGCCGCGTCCCCTTATCTAGTTGTAACCTTGCTCATTTGATAGTTCTCGTTGTGAGGATTCGATTGATACCCCAACTTGACGGTTTTGAAGCTCTTAGAAGAGAGTTATAGGCGGAATTGACAAAACACGCGACGCGACCGCGCCGCGTCTCCTTATCTAGTTGTAACCTTGCTTATTTTATAGCTCCTATTGTGAGGATTCGATTGATATCCCAACTTGACTGATTTGAAGCTCTTAGAAAAGAGTTATAGGCGGAATTGACAAAACACGCGACGCGACCGCGCCGCGTCCCCTTATTTAGTTGTAACCTTGCTCATTTGATAGTTCTCGTTGTGAGGATTCGATTGATACCCCAACTTGACGGTTTTGAAGCTCTTAGAAAAGAGTTATAGGCGGAATCGACAAAAAACGCGACGCGACCGCGCCGCGGCCCCTTATCTAGTTGTAACCTTGCTCATTTGATAGTTCTCGTTGTGAGGATTCGATTGATACCCCAACTTGACGGTTTTGAAGCTCTTAGATTGAAGCAACAAGCGAATAAAGCAGGACACGCGACGCGACCGCGCCGCTTGCCTCGATTTGCTCTGACAGCACTCAATGCTAGTTCATGTGGTAGATCTTGTCACGCTGATCCTATTCATACCCTAAATTGACTTTCTCAGCGATTTTTCGGAAAGATACATAGCGAAGTGCACACTATTTCGCAATACCTCCAACTTTTACCCAGAACCTTCAAATCGGTCAGGTTGGGGTATCAATCGATTCCTCACATTTAGATCTTTCTATTTCACTCGTGCAAAATGCGATTCCACCAAAATCGGGCTTGCGGCGCGGTCGCGTCGCGTGCCTCACCTCAACCCTCTGTAACTTTTTTCTAAAACGCTCAAATCGCTCGGGTTGGAATATCAATCGATTCGTCGCATTGAGATCTATCCAATGAGAATATGAAAAATTCTCTAAAACCAAAAAACAAAAAAACTTCTTGCAGTGAAGTACCGCGGTCAGTGGGACAGCTATTTCAGCAGTTCGCAAGGTGTGATCTTTGTGCTCGATAGCTCGGATCGTCTGCGAATCGAGGTGCTGAAGGACGAGCTGTGGATGGTGCTCGACCACCCGCACATCGCCTCCCGTGGGGTAAGAGAGGCTGGCAATAAAATAAGAGGGGGGGGGGGTAATAAATATGACAGTCGACAGTCGACAGTTTCATCCCAAAAGCAGGTTAGCAAACTGACATGTCACGTCACGTGACACACTACTACCGTAACCCGGCACGATCCCTTTAGCGTGCAAAGTGAAGTGTTTTCAGATTCCCGTCCTGATTCTCGCCAACAAAATGGACATTCCCGGCGCGATGACCGCCTCGGACATCTCCACGGCACTAAGTGAGTCGTTTGTCGCAAACGCGCTCCACTGACACCTTCCAGACCTGAACCTGCATCGCGGCGGCACCTGGTCGATCCACTCGACGTGCGCTCTCACCGGCTCCGGGCTCGACAAAGCGATGGCTCAACTGTCGGCGGAGATCATCAAATACACCGAATCGCGGCGATCTTAACACTGCGAGCCGTGCAACTTTTTTGTGAATTGAGATTTTTGGACAGTCGGGGAGTGAAAAATGATGGTTTTGATGAGATCTATCAAATGCGCTAGAGCAATTCGAGTTTCATCGAAAACTGACAAAGTTGGAAATTTTCGTAATTTTCAACTTTGCCAGTTTTCGAGCAATCTCAGATTTCTTTGTCGCATTCGATAGATCTTGTTGAGAGGATCATTTTTCACTTCCAACCTGTCCAAAAATCTCAATCCGCAATGAAGTTATGAAGTAAAATAGCCCAAATCGTCTCAATCCGTGAAATCGGCCGTCTTAAAGGGGTCCAGACTTGGCGAGCCGTGTAACTTTCCTGTTAATTTGAGTTTTTCAATTTTTTAGAAGTAAAAGAGTGGCAAATCATGGTCTTGGCGAGATCCTTCCAAGTTTCATCGAAACGGTTTCGACGAAACCTCACAAAGTTCAAAACTACAAAGGTCTCTAACTTTGTCAGTTCTCAATGAAATGCAAAATGCTAAAATGCAGACTTGCGACGGGCCGGGCCGGGCCGGGCCGGGCCGGGCCCAAATGAAAAATTTCTCGGCCCGGGCTGAGCCCGGCCCGGCCCGTTGGGCCCGTGGTAGTACTAACTTTTTTAAAAGTAATTTTGTGAGACAATTTCTGCTGATCAATTTCAAAATAAAGGGGACGAAATTCGAAAAAAGCTTCAAGAAAATGTATGCAGTGGAGCGCGTTTGCATTACTCTGAAATCGGAGGGCTCCGATTTGGATGGGCGGAAGCAGTATCTCAAAATTTGAGAGCTTCTACTTAGCTTTTCAAAAACGGGCTGGGCCCGGGCCGGGCCGAGTTTTCGCTCAATGGGCCCGGGCCGGGCCCGGGCTCTAAAAAACACGGCCCGGCCCGGGCCGAGCCCGGGCTGAGCCCGGGCCCAGCCCGAAAATCGCAAGTCTGCTAAAATGCATTCGATAGATTTCGTCGAGAGGATCATTTTTCACTCCCCGACTGTCCAAAAATCTCGATCCACAATCAAGTTATGATGCTCGACCCCCATTAGCATTAAACATCGCATCAATTGTTTATATTTGATACATTTATATATAAAATAAACGATCGGTATCTGTTGGGTCGGTGGTGTCAGTGACACAAAAGATGCGCGAAAAGCGTAATCCGAGACCCTGGGGTCATGCCGCGCGCGCGCTTTTTGCGGCTTCCGCGCGGAAAGCGTTCCGCGCGGAAGGCACTCGAATTATACGCGAACAAGACACCGCGAGCATTTCTTGGGCGGCTGACAGCAAAAAAAAGTGTTGACGCGACACTGTTTAATCCCTATTCTCGCCCCTCTTGAGAGGGGGGGGGGTACAAATTAGCATGCTGGCTAGCATTGCGCCATTTTCATTCGGAATGACTGTGGGAATGAAATGCTCTTGGGCTCGCTCGGAATGACAATGACAGTGGCAATGACAATGACAATGACAATGAAACATTGGGTTATGAGGGGAAAAGTTTTGGAATTGGGAGAAATTTTTTTTTTTTTTTGAAAATTTTTTTTTTCTGGGATCGGAATTTTTTTGGTAGTGATATTAATTTTGAAAAATGCAGAAAATTGCAGCAAAAAAAATAAGAAATAATTTTCACATTTTTTAGAGCAAAAAAAATTTTTTTTTTTTTTGGAAAAATTTTTTTTTCAACGACGGAAAATTTGGAAAATTATGAAACAGCAGAAAATTTTTTTTAGAAAAAAATTTTATTATTTTTTTTTGCATTTGAGAATGCGGAAAATCGCAGAAATAACAATGTCTTTTCAAAAAAAAAAAAAAATTGTTTTGCATTTTTTTTGTAAAAATAATAAAACGCCAAATTTTTTAATTTTTCAATTTTTCAAAATTATTTAATATAATTTTCCAATTGAAAAACAATAAAAAAAACAATTTTTTTTTTTCATCTATTATTTTTTTTTTCAATTTCGCAAAAAAAAAACAATAAATTTCATGACAATTTTATTTTTTTTAAAATAAATATTTTTGGAAACAGATAAAAAATGTTTAAATGAAGGAAAAAAATTTCTCAATTTTTTGAAAATTAAAAAAAAAATTAATATTCTCAAAATTTGGAAATTTGGGAAAAAAAAATAAAAAATTTCAAAAAAAGTTTTTTTTCTTTTCAAATACCCAAATTTTTATCCAATTTTTTTTGTGTAATATGGTACCTATATATAAATATATATAAATATAAATATAAATCACAGTTGGAAGCCATCCTCATTGAAAATGAGACCATTCTCATTCTTTTTTCTTTTCTCTCCAATGCGTATCGAATGCACATCGGCGGGAAGATGCACAAAGAGCCGCCGCGTGTTGCGCAATATCCGTTCTCAAAAGTAGGTCAAACGTGATAGTGTGGAGAGAACGGTGATAGTGTGTGTGCACAATGAGCAAATTTCCCATGCCCGTAAAACGGCGCATTCACGCGCCGATAGATGCGGCTCATGGCTCATTTTACCGCATTCTGGCTCGAAAACGACATGGTAAGACCCTGGAATCATTTAGAATCGCCAGAAAAAAAACATGATCATTCTCGTGCATTCTGGTGCATTCTGGTGCATTCTGGTGCATTCTCGTGCATTCTCGTGCATTCTTGTGCATTTTCAGGCCATTAGAACTGTTGGAAATGACTGAAAATGCCAGAAAACATGCGAAACTCACATTTTTATTTGAAATTTTGAAAAACGCAAATCGATCATTTTCGTGCATTCTTGTGCATTTTCGATCATTTTCGAGCATTTTTGACATTTTCCGATCATTAAAATTGTTGAAACTGACTGAAAATGCGAGAAAACCATAGTTTTGTTTGATATTTTGAAAAATGAAAATTGATCATTTTCCGTGCATTCTCGCGCATTCTCGTGCATTTTCGAGCATTCTCGATCATTTTGGCATTTTCAGGTCTTGAGAACTGTTGGAAATGACTGAAAATGCTAGAAAACCATATTGTCATTTGATATTTTGAAAAATGCAAATTGATCATTTTCGTGCATTCTGAAGCATTCTGGTGCATTCTCGAGCATTTTCGATCATTTTTTGGCATTTTTTAGCTGGAGAACTGTAGAAGATGATTGAAAATGTCAAAAAACTTGAAATGAACTTGTTTTTTTTTTCTAAAATTCATGAAAACTGATCATTTTCGGTCATTTTCATGCATTCTGTGTCATTTTTAGTCATTTTTCAATCATTTTTGATACATTCTGACTTTAAAGTACAACAAAACCGCAAAAAAATTGAAAAATGTCTGAAAACCGTTCCAGAATCGCTGTAAAATGACAAAACCGCTCATTTCCAAGCATTTTCATGCACTTCTCGGCATTCTCGATCATTTTCGCAAGTTTTAATCAAATTCCAATCTCAATCTTGTTCAGTTTTCAACTTTTCCAATTGCACATGACAAACAGTCACTAAATGTCTAACCAACAATTGACAGGCGATAAGAGAGACGCCGCCAACCGACTACCGTAACCCGGTCGCCTCCCCCTTTCCCTCCTAAACTTCAACCCATCAATCGACAATGTTCTGATTTCAATATCATTCCGATTTTGTCATTCCCACACCGATTCCATGATGATTTCCGTCGAAATTCCCGGCTCCTATCCAATTGGATCAATTGCCAGCCGGCTGACACTTCTTTTTCGGCGAACATCGAAAATGAAGTGAGTTTTAGATTTTTTCACCTATTTCTAGCGTTTGAAATCGTTTTTTACCCCTTTTTCCCGAAAATTTCCGTTAAAAAACAAAAAAAAATGCAAAAAATCAAAAATTCAAAGTTTTCGCTGCGAGACCCATTAAAACTTTTGAGGGTGTGCGCCTTTAAACCGTACCACTCGAGATTTTTTTCTCGCCGGGAAATCGCGATTTTCGGCCAGTTTTTCGCGTTCTCCATCGATTTTCTCCACCATTTTTTGTTTTTCTTGTCAAAAATCGCGATTCGCCCCGTTTTCCCACTGCTCGCGCGAGCAGCTGCGCTCCCGCGAGCCATATAAGCGTCATCGAGTCGCGAAACTCCTCGGAGAGGGGGATACCTACCGTCTGGAGGAAGGAGGCGGTCGTAAATCAATCGTCGGCGATGAGAAGACGACCTCTGAAGATGTGCCGTCTGCGGCTCCGCCCACACACACACACAGCTCGCCGAGCTCCAAGTTAAAAGTGGGCGGAGCCTAAGAGAGCAGAAGGCAAAAGAGGGGCTCATCACTTTTTCCATTCCATCCTCACTCAAATCGTGTATTTTGTAGAAAAATGTCGATCGACGTCAAGTCGGACTATTCGGAGAACGAGACGCCGTCGCCGAACACCACACCCCCCGCACCTAATCACCATCACGATGCGACGTCTTCAAGCGCGTCATCGTCGACGTCGTCGTCAGGCCTTCTGAATCCGGACGCCGCCGCGTGGGCCGCCACCAACTATCCGTCAATGTTCTGGAATCCGCAGCCGCTGAGGTAGGCTGATGGCAAATATCGTAAAATGATGGAAAGGGGGGGGGGTACAAAATATTTGCCCTCTTCTCTTCTCTCCTCCACTATTCTCGTGTGGATTTTGTCTCAAAAGGTCTTTCCGATTCGATTTAGGCGAGGGTTATATGCAAATCGGTAGAGAAGCGGCGCGGTGTACTGTAGAGAGCGTAAGACTCCGCCCACTTTCGGGCCTGTGCATTGGAAGCGCGCCCGTTCGCTCCGCCCACTTTTTTGGACACTAGCTAGCCGTGCGATGACGGGTGGGCTGGAGACCGTTTTCGGATAGCTTCTGAATAGAGTTTTATACTGATTCCCTGCGTTTCTCATTGTTTTCAATGATTTCTCGCCTGGAGAGCCGTAAATGTCTTCTCAAAACCCTTTCCCCCCTCGTTTTTGAACGTTTTTCCCCGGAATTCCCGGTTTTTTCGATGTTTTTGAGTCCAAAACGCGAATTCCCCTTGGAAATGCTAAAGTCTCGATTGTTTTTAGAGAGAAAATGCTGCAACCGTCGTTCGACCCGCAACTGTACGGCCGATGGCCTCAGATGGGCGACGCGTCGGGCTTCTACTCGCACCCCGACATCTACTCGTCGTTCGGCATTCCGCCGATGACGACGACGTCGTCTGGCACGACGTCTTCATCCGTCACTTCTTCTCAACAACAGCAGCAACACCACCATCACCATCACATTGTCGACGTGAAGCCGCCGCACTCGAACGGCTCGAGCAGCGGAAGCGACATGTATCCGTCGCCGGACATGACGCCGTTCGGCGTCGCTTCTGGCGCCTCGACGTCTTCTGGCGGTGTCACGTCTTCTTCTTCGTCGTCGTCGTCGTCGTCGGGAGCCGATGTTGCGGCCGCCGCAGCCGCAGCCGCCGCCGCCGCCGAGTATCAAATGCGCGCTGCCACGTGTTATCAGCAGGCGGCAGTGTGGCCGTTTATGGACTATCAGCAGGTTCGTAATTCGACACTCGAAACTCAACACCCCTTGTCGTCGTCGTTTTTTCAGCAGCTCTCGTGGAAAATGCCGCTCGGCAAAGATCGTCGCGCGCTCGGCACGTCGTCGTCGAAACCGCTGCCGACGGGTCCCGGCACGAATAGTGAGTGGCTCGATTGTAAATCATTGGAAGCGGGTCTCCTTGTACACGTACCCCTTTAGAGAATGATAACAGAGAGAGAGATGGAGTGCTCACTGATGTTATCAGACCGCGGAGAGAGAGAAAGAGAGAGCAAAGACGTGTTTACGAGCACCGTGACACGTTTCGGGCCCGAATTCGTCGATTCCGAGCATCCCGCGTTTTGCAGACATTCGCGTCCGAACACAGGACAAGTACCGCATGGTCTACTCGGAGTATCAGCGGCTCGAGCTCGAGAAGGAGTTCATCACGTCGCCGTTCATCAATTCCGACCGAAAATCGCAACTGTCGACGTTGTTGAGTCTCACGGAGCGGCAGATCAAGATTTGGTTCCAGAATCGGTGAGTTGCTCGCGAGTTTTTCACCCGGTTTTCATCTTGTCGAAAAATCTTGTCGATCCAGGCCATTTTGGGCCGTTTTTAGGGTTTTCGAGGGTTCGGGCCGTTGATAGGCGTGTTTTATGGATCTTGAAAGACAAAGGGACTCTCTAATCCGTTTGGGCTAGGCTAATTCAGTTCTTTCCGGCCTTTTCGGCCTTTTCTTGCGATTCGATGGATTAGGCCAGGCTCTAGGCCTTCTGTCGGTTGATTCGGGCCAATTCCAGGCCTACCGCCTGTTCCAACCTTTTTCTGGACTTTTTGCCAGCTCGGTCCGTTTCTAGGCCTTCTATATCGATCTGGGCCCATTCCCTATCCCTGATCTATTCCCGGCCTTTATCAGGTTTTCCGTTCTTCCCTTGGTTCGGGCCAGTTTCAGGCCGTTCGGGCCCTTTCTTTCTTTCTCTCTCTTGCTTAGTACCACCATACTCTTCGGCACCTTCATAATCAGATACAAATTGGTGCGGCGGCCCCCAACTTGACACAGATTGCATGCCGAGATGAAAGGGAATGCGCTCGCGTGCAAACGGTATGTGTGACAGTGTGAGTTATAACCCCCTCTCCTCATCGGCTCAATTGCGTAACTCGCAAAATCCGTAGAGTTTTTGTCTCGGTTCGGGTGAGAAGTTGCGTCAACTTTTCCGCTATCTCCGCCTTTTATCGTCCCTCGGTTGAAGACACCGAAAAAGGATGACAAATTGTAGGGCTAATTGATGACGTGGGGCGGTTTCAGGCTCTTATTAGGGTATTCTCACTGAAAATGGCACCCTGAAATCGAGCAGAAAGGCTGAAAGGCTGAGATTCAGCCAAAAATCGCTATCTTCGCCCGAATTTTCCGGTGCAACACTTGTCATTGTCGTCGTGGCGCACCCGAAAATTCATCATCTTCGGTTTGAAACACGTCGGCACGTCATCTAATTACGCGAATCTCATTAGAGATTTCGGATATTCCACACACGTTGTTTGCTCTCTCTCTCTCTTTGTAGTCCACACTTTTCTGAGAGCCTTTTGGTTCCGATTTGGTGGGAGGAGGAGGAGGAGAAGGGGATTCGGCGGGTTGCGCGTCGAGACCCATCTACCGTAATCCCTCACCTTGCCCCCCTCTTTAAGAGGCGAAGAAAACGCCGCGTGACGAAGAAGAGGAGGTGGAGGCGATGGAATTAAAGAGTCGTAAAGTTGTGTAATTGGTGGTGAAGGTCCTAGTGGGAGAAGACGACGAGGGAATGGGGAGAAGTTTGTTAATTGGTCTGGTTTACGACGGTCTAATTGGGATTACGGTAGGAAGAGGGGGACGATCGTCGGCGCGGTTTTCGCCCGTCGAGGAAAAATCGTTGGGTCGCTAGCGACGGGGGTCCGAAGATGGTTTGAACGAGTCGAAATGGTCTGACAGACACTGAGTGACCTAGGAAACCGGCTAATTTTGGTTGAAATGGTCCAAACAAGTGTGGAGGCCTGAAATCTGGGTGATTGGACGACGGATTAGGCCGGAAAGCCCAATTGACAGCCCAAGTGGCAGATTGGCGGCCTTGGAATCGAACAATGTCCGGCTCAAACTGTGGCTCCGATCAGATTTTGATCGGCGGTACCCCGGAATAGAACTCGCCGGAATCGAACTGGCCGGATGAGAACTGGGACGGATTGGAACCGTTATCAGTGGAGCGCGTTTGCTTTCCATAGTTTTTTATTAACTTTTTGGGTTACTTGCGTCACAAAAAGAATTATACCTAACTTAGTTCCAATCCGTCCCGGTTCTATTCCGGCGAGTTCTAATCCGGGGTACCGCCTTTTGATCGCCTACTGGTAGCCCGCAAAAGCCCAAAGCTCGGACTATGACGAGGGCCTTTGATGATTAAAACACAGAGAGTTCAATTGGCCGAGTTCATCCGAAGATAGTCGTGCAATTCTAGAAACCCTTGAGAAGCTAGCGGTCATAAAAGCCTGAAGCAAGCTTTATGCCCAAGCTTTTGCTTCCGGTTTCGATCTCGACCGTCCCTCATTGACATCATCGTCATTGTCACCTGTCATCAACAGACATAGACAGAGAGAGAGAGAGAGAGAGAGATCTGTCTCGAGACGAGGAGCAGACAAGCGGTGTTCTGTTGTGTTTCCTCTCTAAAACGTGTGTGTGCGCGCGCACACACACATGCCAATTTACGACTTTCCCAGAGCTGTAATATGGAAATGTGTCTCCAAACATTCTTCGCCTTCTCGATCGAGAAGAGAGAGAGAGAGAAAGAGAAAGGTGGTCCGAAAGAGAACAGACGGAAGGGTCTCGCAACAGACGGACCCCCCCCCCCCCCCTTTTCGGACGTATTGTGATCGGGTCAGAGAAAAGAGAAAGAGGTGAAAGGGTGAAAGGGCACACAAGATTGATGGTGGTTTCCAACGGAGCCGCTTTTTGAGCGCCTTTCCTTCAGTAGTTGCGAACAAGTCACCGATCGACGGGCCCCCATGACCATGAAAAATTTCAGCAAAAAATGCTGAAAAATCAGTCGACCGACCCCTTGAATTGTGGGTATTTACACGGATTCTATTTTGAAAGCGCAGAAAAATTGGACAAATTTTTGATAGATTTGCCCGAATTGGCCTTCCAAATATCAACAATTTGAGAGGTCGACTAACTTTTGAGCATTTTTTTTTTGCAAATTTTTTGAGCTCGGAAGACCTCGTATTTAAGCCCGTCGGCGGATAAAAGAAGAATATGGGAAACTGACGATATTCTTGGAAAATTTTGAGCCGGAAGAAAAATTATAGGCCACGCCCCTTTTTCTTTGGGTCTTGAACGGAAAGTGTGTCCCTTTAAAGTTTTCAAAACGCAAAAAAGTTAAAATTGACATAAAATTTATTTGGAGGCACTCTATCGATCGAATCGGGTTACGGTATTTCGGTTCGAGACCCAAAAAGGGGCGTGGTTACTATGAAAAATGCGGGAATTTGGAATTTTAATTTTTTGAAAAACATTTTTTGCTTTGAAAAACGCCTAACTTTTTTTGATTTCCCAATTTTTTTAATTCTAGAAATTTTAAAAATAATTTTTCGAAAATTTGTGAAAAGTTTAAAAATATCTGTAGAAATTCAAAAAAATTTTTTTTTTAATTTTCCGAAAATTTCAAAAATATTCTCTCAAAAATGCAAAAATCTTAAACAAAGTGAGAATTTTTTGAAATTTAATTTTATTCAGAAAAAAAATTATTTTTTTTTGTATTTCAGAAAAAAAAATGAAAATTTCAGAAGTTTTCTTATTTGGAAAATTTGCAAAAATCTGAAATTCAAAAAAAATTGTTTTTTTTTTCAAATTATATATTCCCGAAAAAAATTGAAGAATTGCAAAAAAATTTTTAAAAATTAAAAAAAAAATTTTAAGAATGCAAAAGATTTTTTAAAAATTAAAAAAACAATTTTAAAAATGCAGAAAATTTTTTTTCAATTTTTAAATTTTCAGACGCGCCAAACAACGTCGCGACGACCAAAAACACCGTCTCTAACCACTAACCACCCCTCATTTTTTTTCAAAAAAAAAAAAAAAAGAAAATGCTCACTTTCCTTCTTTCTATCTCTCTCTCAAGAAAAAACGGTTGCTAATTCTCTTATCTTTCTTTTTTCATTCACTTTAAAAATTTTAAAAATTTTGTTTTCCTCATTTTGAGCTCTAAATTGCACAATTTCTCTTTTTTTTCTCCTCCTCCTCCCCATTCACCCGAAAAATTGTATATAATTAATAGAATTTTACTCGAAACCCCCCGAAGAAAAAAAATATGGGGGAAAATTCAAAAATCGCTAATAATTTCCCCACCGAAAAGAGCTTTTATTTATTGTGATTTTTTTTTTTTGCAATTTTCGAAAAAATTTTTCCAATTTTTTTTGTTTTTTGAAAAAAACATGTAGAAAAATTGTCAATTTTTCCCCAAAAAAAAATTCTTGTCCATTTCTTTTCTCTTTTTTTGTACAATTTTCATCTGAAAATTATCGATTTTTCCCCCACCCAATTTTTCACATATCTTTATGCATATTTTTTATTCGATTGTAATGAAACACCGCTCAGCCACGGAGTGTTTTGCTAATTTTTATTGGGTTTTTTCCAATTTTTTCTTTTTTTTCTGTTCAAATCAATTTTTTATGGTGAAAAAATGGCATTTATCGCCTCTTGCAGCGTTTTTGGCCGCCCGTGTTCGACGTCGTTTTTGCGGAAGTTCGCCAAAATTCGAGACAAGGATATCTGCAAAAAATCGATAAAAATCGATCGATTTTCGCGTTTTTCTAGGCCACGGACGAAGGGAGAAAAAAAGTAGGTCAAACTTTCCTGCTCAATTTCCGGCTCGTCGATGAGCGGCGAGTTCTGAAAATTTGAATAGAAAAATTTGAATAGTGAGAAAACTAGGCCGTGGCCGAACTTTTTCAAAACGGGGGGAAATCTAGGCCATAGACGAAAACTGAGGCCGTGGCCGAACTTTCCTAAAATAGACAAACACTAGGGATGACCTAACTTTCTCAAATCACGGGAAACCTAGGCCATGGCCAAATTTTCGGAAAACACAAGAAACCATGGCCTAACTAGTTTTTTCGAAACAGCGAAAACCTAGGCCACGGCCTAACTTTCTCAAATCGCGGGGAAACCTAGGCCATGGCCTAGTTTCGTCGAAACCGTGAAAAAGTCGGCATGGCCTAACTTCCTTGATAAAAAAGAACATTAAGGGCATGGCCTAACTTTCTTGACTATTTTCGAAACTGCGAAAACCTAGGCCAGGGCCTAGTTTCCTCAAATCACGGGGAACCCAGGCCGTGGCCTAACTTTCTGAGAAGACCAGAAACCTAGTCCACTTCCGAATTTTGTGAAACCGCGCAAAACCTAGGCCATGGCCTAGTTCCTCTCGAAAAAGAGGAAACCTAGGCCGCGGCCGAACTCTCTAAAAACGCCAGCCTAGGCCAGGTCGTAGCTTTCTCAAACCGCGCAAAACCTAGGCCATGACCTATTTCTTCTCAAAAAACTAAATATCCTAGACCGCGGCCTAACTTTCTCAAATCGTGGAAAACCTAGGCCATGGCCAAGTTCCTCTCGAATCAGAGAAAAAGTCGACCATGGAAACCTAGTCCACGGCCGAACTTTCCCCCCCAATCGGTCACCTCTTTCTCGACGTCACACTTCCACACGGCTCGCACAACGCCGCGCGAGTCGGTCAAAACGTCCATTCCGAGACGGGCGCCGAGTCTGCAAAACGCAATTTGCCCCCCGAAAAACAGCTCGCACCGCTCACTTTTCGCGCGTTTCCGCCGAAATTGGCGTCGCGAAATGGGTGAAGAGGTGCAAAAACACGTGGCACGACGAGTCGTCGAGAGTGTCGAAAAACTCGTGAATTCGCGGCAGAACGCGACTCGAAAAGCTGCAAAATGACGCGTAATTCCTTGATCTTGAAGGAGGAGTTCAATGGAGCGCACTTACTGAGCGGCGAGATCGCCGGGCGTTCGTCGTCGCGAGTCGTCCGGGTACTCTTTCCACACGTCTTCTGAATCCGTCGTCGCGCCTCTTCTTCTGGCCAAGTGTTCGGACGCCTTCTCCGATTTCATTCGATCGATCAGGTACCGAACCAGGCGATGATCCTCGTCGATTATCGATTGATTATCGATTTTCGGCGAACTTATGCTGCAAAATCGCAAATGCGCTCTATTGAGAATCGGTGGAGCGCACTTACGTTTTTGCGAATTTCGACGTCCAACCGAAATACTCACAAATTTCGGCGCGATCCGTCGGCGGCACCAACGTGAATTCGTCGATTTTCGGCAGAAGGCGTCGACGGAATCTGCAAAATGAGCGTGGTGGCCTAGAAATTCGGGGAAGTTAGGCCATCTATAAAAAGGTTTTCCAGAAAATTCTTCAAATTCCCGCCCAACCTGGAGCATATGCTTGCCGCCGAATGGTGTGATCCGATGTCGTTTCGAAAATCGCGCCACGTGGCAATCCCTATCGGCGCCAACGGTAATTTCGTCGTGGCGCGTCGGCACGTCTTCTCGTCTCGCATTTCGGCGATCAAATAGTTCCACATGGCGACGTCGTCTTCCGATGTGTAGACGTGACGACGTCGCGATTCTGAAGACGTCGTCGTCGTTGTCGGAGATTCTGAAGGTTCTGATGAAGAGGACGACGTCTTCTGATGCTCTGACACCGGTGGTTTCTCGATTTCCGACGACGTCTTCTGATTCTGAAGTTTCAGCGTCGTCCCATGGTCAGAAGACGTCGCATCGTCTGTTCTCGACGTCATCCGATCTGCAGAAGTTGACGTCTTCAAATCACTGATTTTCATCGTCGTTGGCGCATTCTGAAGTTTCCGACGGTCAGAAGACGTCGAATCTTCGGTTTTCGACGTCTTCTGTCTCCCCAAAGTGTTCAGTTTATCGATTTTCAGCGTTGTCTTCTGATTCTGGAGTTTCGCCACCGTCCCATCGTCGGATCTCGCCGGAGAAGTCGCGCACGTCTTCTGAATCCCCAACGTCTTCTTTGGAATCGTCCCACGGCCGACTCGCAACGTCTTCAGAACGCGCGACGTCTTCCGAACCCGCCTCTCGACGTCGCGAATCTTCTTCTCGAGCCGTCTCACTTTTCGCTTCGACTTCTCCATCCTCTCGATTTCGCGCTTCAGTCGCCCATTCAGAAGACGTAGGTTTGACGTCATCTGGAACGATGTCTGGAAAAATTTGCGAGAACTCGGCGAGAAGAAAAATCGATAATCTGAGTGAATATGGACCGAAAAACACATTGGAAATTGTGAGAAATGTGAGGGAAAAAATGCGATATTTATTAATTTATTCGGATTTTTTCTGAAAATGCATCAAATCGACGGCGATGTCGACGGCTTTTTGTTTGTGAAATTTGTAGGTGGCCGGCAGATTCCAACGCATTTCGGCGCAACATTCGACCTGAAAAAATCCCAAGAAAACAATTTTTTGGTGGCCTAGAATTTTTTTGGGGAAAGTTAGGCCATTGCGAGTTTTTTTTGCAGTTTTTTGCAAATTTCTAATCTTCGGCGAGTTTTCCAAACCGTATTTAATTTTTTAAAAAAATTTATAAAAAAAAAAGATTTTTTAAAATTTTTGCGACTTCGAACGGAAATTTTATTTTCCAACAAAATTTTTTTAAAAATCGTCGAAAATTCCACAATTTATTGTTAAAAAAATTTTTTTTTTAAATACGTTTTTTCAAAATTAATCTCCTAAAATAGAAAAAAAAATAATTTTAATTTTTTTGTATAAAAAAATTTCACCAAATTTTTCGCAATTTTTTTCCGATTAAAAAAAAATTCACATGGCCTAGAAAAAAAAATGAAAAACCTAGTCCCACCTTCTCCACACGTTCCCATTTTTTCGCCGTTTTCAGTATAAAATCGCGCGTCGTCGTTTTGTGCAGCGAGAAGACGTGTCCGCCCGGAACGACCATCTCTAGGCCGGCTTCGACGAATTTCATGTCGATTCCTGTTTAAACAAAAAAAATTAATCGATAATTAATCGATTGGAAAGTTTTGGAAAAAAAGCGCGCGCGAATTGTGTCGATTTACGATAAACACAGAGCCGTTCGACGCCCGTTATTTCGGAGTGTCGTACCAAACTATTTTTATCAACTATTTTGCGGTTTTTCTTCATTGAAACGATTTTTTCTTCCTGAAAACGAAGAAAGCCCGCAAAATAATCAATAAAAATAATTTGATACGACGCTCCGAAATAACGGCGTCGATTTGTGCTCTGTGTTTATCGTAAATCGACACAATTCGCGCTTTTTCTGCGATTTCCAGTGAAAAACAGCGCACAACCTGCATTATTTTTCGTTCCGAACGGCGGATTGATGAGTGCGATGTGAAAAGTGCCACGTGGCACCGTCGATTCATCCGAAGCCGGCTCTTCTGGAGAAGTAGAAGACGTTGCCGTCACGTCGAGAATGTCGGCGTGCACGAGACGACATCTGAACAGACAAGCAACTTTTGGCTGAGAATCCGTCCCCCGCTCACTTGTCGAGAATGTCGGCCGTCTCCAGATTGCGTCGGCACGTCGTCAACGCCTCCGGGTCCACGTCGACGCCGACGATCTCGGCGACGTCGTAGAGGCTGCCGGCCGACGTCATCAGCATTCCGGTGCCGCATCCGATGTCGATCAGTTTGCGACCGGTCAACCCGACGCGCGAATCGATCATCTCCATCATTGACACTGGAAGAAGAGGAAGTGCGCTCTATGGCGAGGTATATCTCGAAATCTGGAATAGTTGGAGAAAAGTTGTCAACTAGAAAAATGTGACAAATTTCAAGGTGATCAAGTTTGTAGTTGACAACTTTTTCATAACTCTTCTAGTTTCCGAGATATCCCGGTTTTAGAGTCACGCTCTTAAAGGGGGTAGCTTTCTAGAGATTGCAAACGCGCTCTGCTGATGAAAACAATCAGAGGCGGGGCAGGAAATGCGCTCCAATGAGAATTTCGATGGTTTTTTGAATTCCAAGACTTTCCCGGGTCTAGAAGTGGGTCACACTGCGAAGATTTCGTAAATCGACAATTTTCCAGTGAGAAAACGCGCTCCAATGTTAATTTGTCTAAAAATTAGCCATTTTCGAGTCAGCAAACGCACTCTATCGCTAATTTTCGCGAATCCACCTTTTCTGAGTTAGAAAACGCGCTCTATCGCTAACTTTTTAAAGCTCAGCTATTCTTGGGGTCAGCAAACGCGCTCCAACGCTAATTTTTCAAAATTCATCAATTTCTGGGTCAGAAAACGCGCTCCAACGCGAATTTCGAGATTACCGGCCAGTTCCGACGACGTCGCGTACTGCTCCAGTTTGATTTTCGGTTTTTCGAATCCGTCGAGCTCATTGAGCATCCAAATCACCTTCTTATCGTGCTGAGCCATCTGTAAAAAAAATTGCAAAGAAAAATCGATAAAATCAAACAAAATATGAGTAAAGGATCCAAAAAGACCGCGAAAAAAATCAATAATACATTGAGTTTTTTTTTGCATATTTTTCGACAAAAAACCATTCAAAAAATATCAATTTTAGCATTTCAAGACAAAAAAATAGGGAAAAATGGCAAATTATTCAGAAATATCGTGCGTTTTCGTTTTTCAATCAATTTTTTGACAAAACAAAAAATTTGAAAAAAATGGGGAAAAAGGGGCGGGGCGAAGGACTAGTTATGATGAAAATGTGACGGAAAAATCGATATTTACAAATTAAAAAAAGAAAAAATAATCAAATTCTACCCATTTTTTGCGAGAATACACCCAATAATACCACAAGTGAAATACAAAAAAATTTCGAAAAAAAAGAGGGTGGAAAATATAAAAAAAATTAAAATATTGGAATTTTTTTCGAAAAATAACCAGCAAAATTTTTTTCAAAAATCGGGAAATAAATTAAACATTTTCTAATTTTTTTTTCGAAGAATTTCAGAAATTATTTAAATTTCGAAAAATTATTTAAATTTTTTTCGAATTTTTTTAAATTTTTTGTAAATCTGAAAATTCTTCGAAAAAATTTCAAAAAAAATTTAATTTTTTTTTCGAAAAATTATTCTAATTTTTAGAAAAAAAATCTGAAAATTCTTGGAAAAATCTATAAAATTTTCAAAAATTTTTTCGAAAATTTCGAAAAATTATTTTAAATTTTTCAAAAAAATATATTCAAAATTTCAAAAAAAAAAATCTGAAAATTTCCAATCTCAAAACGATAAATATTTTGCGGTGAGAAATGAGGATGGAAGGGGGGGGGTCTAATTTATCGTCCAATGTTGACGGGCGCCTTGAGAATGTCAAATTTGTTGGCCGACTCGAGCAGATATTGCACAATTTGCGACTGCATTATCATCGAAAACGCCAGATGCGAGTTGGATTGGATTGGCGCCGGTGTCGGCTCTTCCTACAAAACGATCAAAAGTTAGGCCATGGCCTAGAAACCTCCTTCGGGGTGGCCGTGACCTAGTTTTTTCCCACCTTTTTCGACGCCTTCGTCTTTTTTGCGCCCTTCTTGTCCTTTTTCGACGCGCCGCCCGTCGAGTGAATCGAGGCGGCGCCGTCGCCGTTGTGAAACAGTGTGGGCCCGAAGACGATCGCCAGATTGTGTTGCTGCATTCGATTCTGTGACGAGTGCGCGGCGACCAGATTCAGATGGCGTAGCAACAGTTTCAGCGTCTCGCGATTCTCGTTCGGCAGACGGCCGAGCAGCTCCTCGAACTTTTTGAAGCGCGTCGTCACGTTCGGCGTCTCTGGAAAAAACACACAACCATCGGATAGAGGCGTGTGTCGACGGCGGCCGTGGCCTAGGTTTCACCCGGCCGCCTAACTTTCGATCGCGAAAACTAGGGCAGAGGGAAATGATGATGGCCTAGCTTTTGACGACGGGAAAACTAGTCCGTAGCCTAGCTCCCAAAACTGATGGCCTAGTTTTCTCTGAAGGGGAAAACTAGGCCAGAATGATGGCCTAGATTCCTCAGCACTAACGAAATGGGGGGAGGGGGTTTCTAGGCCATGGCCTAGTTTTCTCTCCCCCCCCCCCAGGCGAGCCAACACAACGATGGCCTAGCTTTCCGCCGCTGAAAACTAGGCCATGACCAAACTTTCTCAACAACAAAAAAAAACTCACGCATCGCCGACGTGTACTCCTTGTGCAGTGCCAACGGGAACAGCGGCTCGCCGAGCTCTCGAAAGAAGAGTTTGAGTGCTCCGGTGAGCACATGAATGTCCTCCTCGGCGACGAGCGCTCGATAATTGTCCTGATCCGCCTGACACCGAATCTTTTGCACCGCCGACAAGTTGCCGCTGACTCTGAACACATTTTTGAAAGCGATTGACTTCGATTGACTTCGATTTCGATTTTGATCTTGTTATCAATGGAGCGCGTTTGCGACAACACGCGCGAAAAGACCGAAAATCGCCGTTTTCAGCGGTAAAATGACTGAAAATGGCTGAAAATCGCCGTTTCCCGCGGTAAAATGGTTCAAAATGACTGAAAATCGCCATTTTCAGCGGTAAAACGGTCCAAAATCGCCGTTTTCAGCGGTAAAATGACTGAAAATGGCTGAAAATCGCCATTTTCAGCGGTAAAATGGTTCAAAATGACCGAAAATCGCCATTTTTTGGCTGAAAATTCGCCAAATGTACCTGTAGATTCCGTCCGTTTCGAGTCCTTTGCTCTCAATCACCTCCGTTATCACGCGAATAAATTTGGGCACCAACGAGTTCTCGTGCTGACAAATCGCCGCCAGTGTTGAGCCGAAAACGGGCTCGGCTGCAAACAGAAAAAAAAATAAACGTGGGTGAAAATCGCCAAATACAGTTTTCCTTAGATTGTTTTTCCGTGCAAACCGTGAAAAGTCAATAAAGTGAAAAAAATTTAAGATTTTTTTTCATGAATTTTAAAAAATTTGGGGAAAAAATCGTTTCGAAAATTCAAAATGAACAGTTTAATTTTTTTTTTCAATTTTTCAAAAATTTGTTAGAAAAATTGCAAAATTGTCAAAAACTACCGTTTTTTTCCAATTTTAAAATTAAAATTTAAAAAAAAACTTTAATTAAATTGTTTTTTAATTGAATAAAACACCCTTTTTAATTTTTCTTAACAGATTTTTTTTTGAATTAAAAAATTTTTTTCTGATTTCCAAAAAAAAAAATCGGCAAAAAATCGTGAAATTTCCTAATTTTTTTTTAAATTTTAAATTTTTATGAAATTCAAACCAAATTATAATTTTTAATTTTTATTGGATTTTTTTTTCAAATTTTAAAGATTTAAAAAAATCGTCAAAAATCAGTTTTCAAAAAAAAATGTTTTTTTAATTTTTAAATTGTTCAAACTGTGATTTTCGAAAAAGAAAATTCTCAAAAAAAATCCTAAAATTTTCAAAAAAAAAAAAAGAAAAAAAAGAAGGAAACGCACGTTTGTAGATGCCCTTCTCTTTTAGAGCCTCGACAGTGGGCCGTGTGCGGAAGAATCGCCGCAACTTTTCGAGTATCGTCTCTTTCGACGGTCTCGACTCGTCGACGGCCGCCGACGTCGACATCGAGTCGATCGCCGACTGCGACATCGGATCGTCGCGACGTCGCATACTTCGGCTGCTGCAGAAAAAGAGACATAGAGATGAAGAATCGGTGAGGCAAGCGTATCACCGCGGCGCAGTGAATTTGAGACGGCTTTCTCGCTCCGTATCACCGCAGCGCAGCCGATTCGAGCATACCTTTCTCGCTCCGTATCTCCACGGTGCAGTGAATTTGATAGACTCTATTTTTGACTTCGTATCACAAGAGCGCAGCCAATTTGAAAGTTTGAAAAAGTGGGGGCTCCGTATCACCGCGGCGCAGCCAATTCTAGCCTACTTTTTTTCGCTCCGTATCACCGTGGCGCAGTGAAATTGAAAATTTGAACGGTGGTGAGGGCTCCGTATCAGAAAGCTCGAGAAACTTTTCTCGCTCTGTATCACCGCGGCGCAGCCAATTTGAAAGACTCTCTTTTTGACTTCGTATCACAAAAGCGCAGCCAATTCGAAAGTTTGTTTCGAAAGCCAGCGAAACTTGCGGTACATTGAGCACCAAAAAAAAAAGAAAAGAAAAAAACGACCGACTCACATTGGTATCAATGCATGGGAGAGTGGCCGCGTGCTGCCGATATAAGACGGATTGCGCGCCACCGACGTCGTCACATCGATCACCGCCTGCGTCGACGAGCCCGCCGATGGCTGCAAATTATTTATTTTTTTCAATTTTTTCTAATTTTACCTATTGAAAAAAATACAGTTTTTTTATCTCTGAAAATTCAATTTTTTGTTTATTATTTTTTTTCGATTTTTAATTCAAGAAAAAAATGAATTTAATCAAATTTTTTGTTTTGGAACTTTTTTTAAAAATTTTTTTATTTTAAAAATTAATTAAGAATTTCAGAACTTAATTCAAAACTTGCAAAAAAAAAATTCAAAACTTGCAAAAAACATTGAAACTTTAAAATTTAAAAAAAATTTATTTTAGAAATTCCGAAAAAAAATCTGAAAATTTTGAAAAATTTTCCAGCAAATTAAATTTTTTTTTAATTTCAAAAAATATATATATAAATTTCAAAATCTCCCAAAAAAATCTCTAAAATTCGTGAGCACCCCTTTTAAAATTTAATATTTTCAGCCAAATTTTTTTCAAAAAAAAATTCTTTTTAATAAGAGTTTGAAAATTTTCCAGCAAATTTTTAAAAACTTTTAAAAAATTTCAAAAAAAAAAAAATTTTTTTAATTTCAAAATTTCCCAAAAAAAAAGTCCGTAAAAAATCGTGAGCACCCCTTTTAAAATTTTACATTTTAGCTAGTTTTTTTCCAAAAAAAAATTTGAAAATTTAAAATTAAAAAAAAAAAATTCTTCACCTCACTATTGGATCGCTGTAAACTGAGCTGTCGGACTCGCGAATACGCCGTATGCCACATTTCTTTTTCTCTTTTTTCTCAACTAACAGAAGAAAAAGTTTGAAGAAAAGAGGAAGAAAGAAAAAGGGAAGAAAAAAAAACAGAAAAGCGACCAAAAAGATGACTGTTTTGAGGGGCAAGGCAAAGCAAGGAAGAACGAAAAAAGAATTGTTCTCACCATATTTTTTTTTTCAAATTTCCGATAATCCAAAGCGAGAGAGAGGGGGGTCTAATCTCAAAATTGTCATGTTTTCGCTCAGCACTTCTTCACAAACACCCCCTCAAAAAAAAAAGAAAGAAAAAACACTTGCCAATTTGGCGACAACCTCCTCGAGCGCCTGAAACCACTCGTCCGTGTCGTTTTGCGCCGCGCATCGCAGCAGATACTTTTTCGTGTTGCACAATTCGAGCTGGATGTAGTGGCGGCTCTTTCGAACGTCCTTCTTCTCCTCTTGGAACCAGGTGATGTGGGCGCCGCGCAGATCCCACACGCCTTGCGGAGCGTCGTAGTGTTTGCCGTGCTTCTGCAACAAACAAGGGGCATAGGAGTGATGGGGCGGGTGTTTCTAGGACATCGCATTGAACTCTCGGGTTTCTAGGCCATCCTTTTGGACTGTTTGATTTCTAGGTTTTCTAGGCCACATGGGCGCGTGTTTCTAGGCCATCGCATTGGAATTTTGTGCTTCTAGGCCATCGTCTGGGTTTTTTGGGGTTCTAGGCTATAAAATGGGTTTCTAGGCCACACCGGTGGGTTTCTCGGTCATCTCTCCCTCTGTTTGGTGTTGGATTCCTAGGCCATCGCACACGCGTTTCTCGGCCATTGGGTTTCTCGGCCATCTCTCCCCCCTGTGTCTGTTTGGTGTTGGATTCCTAGGCCATCGCACACGCGTTTCTCGGCCACCTCTCTGTCGCGCCTCTGCCCCCACCGCCTACCTCGGCACTCTTCTGATCCTTGTAGAGAATGAGGTGTGCCGTCGTCAGATACATGTAGTTGGCCACCCACTCCCTCTTCATCCGCTTCCCGCCCGTTCCGATCGTCGTCGTCGTCGCCGCGGCGGCCGTCTCCTCCTTCTCGGTGCGCTCCATGTCGCCGCATCGGATCGTGCGCACCGGCTCGCGACTCCCTCCCTCGCTCGAACCGCGTCGCTCCTGACTCGCCGTCGTCGTCGTCGTCGTCGACGTCGTCTCGTCGTGCGGAAGGATCGACGGCCGATCCGGCGTGTTGAAGCCGGACGAAGAGGAGGTGACGATGGTCGTCGAGGACGTCGGAAGCACCTGTGCCGCCATCGGAACGTTCTTCAGCACGGTGCACTTGTTGTTGTGAAAGGAGACGGAGCGAAGGCTCGCCGGCGACGGACGTCGCACTCGGGTCGTCGTCGGCGTCTTTTGCAACGGCGGCGGCGGCGGCGACGACGTGGAGGAGGACGGCGATTCGAGAAGAGCGTCCGGCGGAGTGTAGTACGCTCGTGTGTCCTCTTCTTTCGGCCTGCAAAATGCAATGTTCTATAGGGTTTGGAGTTCTAGGCCATGGGTTTGGAGTTCTAGGCCATGGGTTCGGAGTTCTAGGTCATGGGTTTGGAGTTCTCGGCCATGGGTTTGGAGGTCTAGGACATCGGTTCGGAGTTCTAGGCCATGGGTTCGGAGTTCTAGGCCATGGGTTCGGAGTTCTAGGCCATGGGTTTGGAGTTCTAGGCCATGGGTTCGGAGTTCTAGGCCATGGGTTTGGAGTTCTCGGCCATGGGTTCGGAGTTCTAGGTCATGCGGTTTGGAGTGCTAGGCCATCAAACATTCTGTTTTTAGGCCATCTTGTTCGAAATCTAGGCCGCCATTGTTTCTAGGCCATCTAGCTCGGTTTCTAGGCCATCCAGAAACTTCGAGTGGCTAACTGTTCTGTTGAATTTCTCGGCCCCCTTCATCCTAGGCCACCTCCTTCTCACCTCGCCTGTGTGCTCTGAAACGTCGACAGTTGCACATAGGGATTCGGCATCATTGCTCCAGACGTAGATGACGTCGTCGTCGTCGTCACCCCCTTCTCCTCCACCTCATCTGAATCGTCCGAGAAGTCGTCTTCCTCCTCCTCTTCTTCTTCGTCTTCCGAAAACGTCATCGTCATCGGAATCGGCAGAGGTCGTCCAGAAGACGTCGTCGTCGTCGTCGGCACGTCTTCATCGACGTCGTCGGCGACCTCGTCGAACACCTCCTCGTCTTCGATCATCTCCGACTTTCGGTCATCTCCGCCTCTCATCGACGTCGTCGACGTCTTCTGATGATTCTCCTTGTGCTCGTCGCACGACGACGTCGACGAGCCGCCCTCGAACGTGCACGTCTCGTCGAAATTCGTTCGTGTCGCACGCAGAAATTCCTACAGCCAAGAAAAAATTATCGCAATTTTCCCGCCGCATTCTGCACTTTGTCTATCGATTTATCGATTTCTTCCCCCCCACCACATAGTTTTGCGTGTATACAAACCTGCACTTGCGCGGGCGTCCGTATGAATCTCGGCGGTATCCACTGACTTTTGCCCGTCTCGCGATTGTGGAAGAACGTGCGTCCGACGTCCGTCTCGTACTCGTACCATCCGTTCAGCAGGTCTCGACGCGGTTGCGCGTCCGATCGCGGTGTCGGCGGTATCGGGCGACTGCAATCGACCCAACGAATTATCGATTGATGTTCGTGGAACGGAGTAAATTCCGGAAGTTACAGGAAACCCGCCATAACTCTTTTGTACTCGGGCCTATGAAAATGGTGCAGTTACCAAAAATATGAAGCTTTTTGCGATCTTTCGAATGGTTCAATGGGATTTTGAAAATATTGATTTTCAAGAAAGTTATGCAGGTTTTAGTGGCTCCTCTATGAAAAAGGGCACTAAAACCTGCATAACTTTCTTGAAAATCTATATTTTCAAATTCTGATTTCACCATTCGAAAGGTCTCAAAAAGCTTTGTATTTTTGGTAACTGCACCATTTTCATAGACTCGAGCACAAAAAAGTTATGACGAGTTTCGTATAACTTCCGGAATTTACTCCATGCAACTCTGTTGGCCCGACACAATTATCGATTGATTCGTGGCTCGAAAAATTTAAAGCGAACCATCACTGGAGCCGTTTTTCCACCTGTCTTTTCCGTTCGAGACCCACAAAAAAAGGGGCGTGGCTACGGGCTCGGAGCTTCGTGTGCTCCTATAATTTTTCTAACAGCTCAAAATTTTTTGATTTTTTAAAATACAATGTGCAAAATTTTGCAACAATTTCTCAAAAAAAATTTTTTTTGAACTTTTTTGTTGAATTTGCTGTTTTTTTCCGAGTTAAAATTGATTTAAAAATTAAAAATTGAAAAAAAAAATTTTTTTCAAAATCTAAATTTTAAAATTTTTTTCAAATTAATTTTTTTATTTTTTCCCATTTTTTTTGAAAAAATCAAAAAAAAATTTCGTAATTTCCAAAATGTTTCAAAAAACAAAAAAAAGGCAACAATTTCGCCAACCTGTTCAACTCTTCAATTTCTCGTATATTCGTGTAGACGTGCGACGGCGGATCGTCGCAAGAGTGCGACGACGGCGGCGGCGGCTCCAGCGAGCCCGGTGTGCCAGTGCCAGTGGTGCCACGTGGCAGTGACGACGACGTGGACGAGTCCGTCGAGTCGGACATCTGCAAAATAATCGCATCGATTTGTGCGTCGCGCCCTCGTTTTTTGTTTTTTTCTCCTCGTCAAATTTCCCGCCGAAAACGTTCAAAAATCGATTCGTCGCGGGTTACTGTAGAAAATTTAAAGGCGCATGACGAATTTGAATCTCACGTACAGATTCGGCGGCGAATTTCGTCACGAATTCGCGTCCGCCGCCGCCGAAATTCGTGTCGGACGGCGGCGCCGACGACGTCATCACTTCCATAATAGTCGCGTCGCGTTTATCGATCGATTTATTGATTGATTGATTATATCGATCGATTTCGTTGATGGCACATTGGCGGGGGGAGACAAACGAACGGTCTGGAAGAAATTGGAAGGTGAATAGTAAAATAGGTAAAAAAAAAGCGCGTGTTTTGCGTTGAAATTGAAATATTTATGCAAAACTTTTGAACAAACAATACGAGAGCGTCTGTTTGTATAGTGATAAGAAGAAGAAGAAAAAGAACGAGAAAATATATATATTTTTAAATGAAAAAAGAGAAATTATGAGCAATTTTTTTTCTGAAAAATTGAGAAAAAAAATAGTTTTTTTTTCGAATATTTATTGAAAAAATCATAGTAAAAAAAAAATTTATTTTGCATTTTTTAAGATTGCGAAATTTTTTTTCGAAAAAAGGAAAATAAATGAATAATTTTTTCTTCAAATTGAAAAAAAATAATGACAAAATATGTCAAAATAATTTTTTTTTAATTTTAAAATCAACTGATTGAATTTTTGACAGAACTATTAAAAAAAAATTTTTTTTTTTTGGAATTTAAAAAAAATTAAAATTCTCTATTTCTATGCAAATTTTATTTTTCAAAACTCAAAAAAAAAAATTAAATTTTTAGCAATTTTTTCTGAAAAATTGAGGAAAAAATTTAAATACGCATTTATTTAATAAAAAAATTTTTTAGATTGCGAAATTTTTTAATTTAAAAAACTGGTGTTTTTTTCAATTTAAAATATATTTTTTAATTTAAAAAAATTTACAATGATCGTAATTATTTCAAAAATTTAAATTTTTGCGAATTTT
This sequence comes from Caenorhabditis sulstoni, assembly GCA_963966605.1. Classification (NCBI taxonomy): domain Eukaryota; kingdom Metazoa; phylum Nematoda; class Chromadorea; order Rhabditida; family Rhabditidae; genus Caenorhabditis; species Caenorhabditis sulstoni. Next base: position 1,052,660 of record OZ016477.1, read on the forward strand.
TGCGAATTTTTCGACGAATTTCTTATCAAAAATTATCAAAAAATATATATATTGAAAGTAAAGAAATTTTTTATTTATCTAAATATTTCCAAAATTTTCTAATAAATTCGAAATCGGCGACCGAAAAATCGTCGGAAAATCGTTCAAAATTTGAGAATTTTCGACGCCGCTAAAGGGGGTCGTTTTTGAAATTCGACACTTTTCGGGACCACTTAAAACCGAAAAACCCCCGAAAAATCGATAATTGGGCCGGGAATCGCGACAATTTTATCGATTCGCTAGTTTTTTTTCTTGGATCATTCAACGAGATTTCGAAATCTCTGCACATTCGCGCGGCGGACAGCCGAAAAATTGTGTTCCAAAAATCGATTCGCGCCAGTTTTTTTCCCCATAATTTCCGTGGGAAAATATGGGAAAACGAGGTGAAAACAGGGAAGAGGAATTGAAAAATAGTAAAAAAATTTCAAAAAGAGGAAAAAAAAGAGAAGAAAAAGAGAGAAAAGAGAAAAAGAAGGGAAAAATGGAACGGCGAAGAGAGAAAGAGAGAGAGAGAGAGAAAGAGAAAAGGGACGGAAGAGAAGAGGAGGGCGCTCTGTTTGCGTGTCTCTCTCTCTCTCTCTCTTTCTCTCTCTCGCCGCTCTGACGCACCCGAAGAAAGAGAAAGAGAGGAGGAGAAAGAGAGAGACTGTTTGTGTGTCTGTGCCGATCGGCAAGAACTGGGGGAGAAAATGGCGGGAAACAGGGAGATCGTTTCAAAAAAAAAGTCCCTTTTTTCTCGGAATTTCTCGCTACGAGACTCCGAAATAACGGGTCTCGCCACACCGCGCGCTGTTTAGCGAAACATTTGGCGCGCGAAATTTGAAATTAATAAAACTTTTCAATTTTTTTTCCGCTGTGTTCTCTTCAATATTCACTTTCGAAACATGAAATGTATGTTTTAAAAGTGAATTATTTGAGAAAACACAGCAGAAAAATAAAAATATTGCGGAAAAAAAATTGAAAAGTTTTATTAATTTCAAATTTCGCGCGCCAAATGTTTCGGTAAACAACGCGCGGCGTGGCGAGACCCGTTATTTCGGAGTCTCGTACCGGGGGATCACTCCAAAAATGAAAATGGTGAATTCCTCCTCCAAGTTTCCACTGTGGAAACTGGGTACAAACTGGAAGCCATGAGCACTTTTTATTCAGTCCAGCACGACCGCCCTCCCCGTTTCCAATTTCCATCGTCCGATCCTTATCTCTTCATGTTAATGTCTGCGCGTCTTTCCGAAAGGGAGCGCAAACTGCCACGTCATTTGCCATCGAATAATAAATTCACGTTTTATGGGTTGATGGGTGAGGGTTGTTGGATGGTGGTGGTGGTCTTGTGTGCACAAGAAAGAGAGAGAAAAAGAGAAAAGAGGCCTCTCTCTCTCTCATCCGAACACATCGTTTGATGCCAATCTTGACATGGGCAAAACGGAGCGGGGGGCGGGAAAATAGAGAGTGGGGGTGGGGGGAGGAGGGTAAAGAGTGCTAGATATCAAGAGACAGAGACAAAACTCCATTTCTCTTTCAATTATTCGAGTGGGAGAGAGGGAGGAAGGGCTACAAGAGGGGCCCATAATGGAGGGCGAGAGGGAGAATTGTAAGCTTCCAGAAAACTTTATATGAATTTGCATTGGGGAGACGGGGCGGTGGAACTCTGGAAAAGAAAAACAGACACAAATGTCCTAATTTCTACATATTGCGTCTGCCAATTGCCGTTTAATTAAGAGAAAATAACAAAAATATCTTGACCAGATGCAGGAGGCAATAGGGGAATGCGATGGAGGGGAAGTGTGTTATTTCTACTTTAAACTTATAAAAAATGAGCCGGAGAGGAGGAGGAGGAGTTGAATCTCGAAATTGAAAAGGAATGTGAAAGAAACCTATTCAAATGCGTCGAAAGGTGGAAAGGATTATAAAAAGAATTCAACGGTTAAGACTTTGGATAGCGTTAAAATATGTGGGGTGGGGTAGAAAGGGTGGAGGAGGGAGGGGGCTGTAATTGGAGATTGTACAGATATTCTTGTCAAATCATGCAATACGAATCGAGTGCACAGAAAGAGATCGCGAGAGAGAAGATCACCAGTCGTCCGAATCGGGCAGACCACTCTGCAGCGCCTCGTCAATCAGTCTGCGGGCTCTCGAGGAGGCCCGCGAGGAGGCCGTCGACGGGAACGCAGACATCGGACGACGAGACGAGAGCCCGACGCCGGCTCCCTTCGACATTGGCGGCAGTTTCATCGGTTTTCGAGCCACTGGCGCCGCCGCCGCCGGGTTCACCTTCGGCAGCTCTCCCCAACCGTCGTCGTCGCTGTCAATGACTGGAAATGAACACGTTTCTAGAAGCTTTGAAACAATGAGAACTCCTACCAGTTTGCTTTACGCCTGTCAACGAGTTCTCCGAAGTTCCTGTCGTCGGCCCGAAAAGCGAATTCGACTGTGTTCCGAAGCCGAAGCGACGGGGAACCGGCTGAAATGTTCAGTTTCCCCCCGCTCAACTCGGATGCTCAAAATGGCTCCTACCGCATCATGCTCCTGCCGTTTCACCTCCGACAACGCGCGCCCAATCAAACGATGCGTCGGCGTCGTGTTGATCGACGAGAACGGACGCATTCTGACAGGCGGCATGTCGGGCGGCGAGATCGACGACAACGAGGCGGGTGTGGCTCTCGACGAGAGGCTCGAGTCGGTCGGCGAGTTCTGGAGCTGCGACAAAGTCAGAGCCGCCGTCGGAGCAGTCGAGGAGACCGTCGTCGGCTTGCGTAACGGCACCATCGTCGTGTTGGTGGCCGTGTGACGGATGGAGGTCATCACGGGAGCCTGTCCGTTGACGGTCGCCGGACGCCGTTGTCCCTTCTTCGTGACCGGTATCAGATCTGGATAGTCTAGGGTTTCCGTCAATATTGTCGTCTCGCCAACAAGCGAACCAGAGTTGCCCGGGATGAAATTCGCAACTTTCACGAGACTAGCTCTATTCTTTTTCAAACTAAAGATTTTCTAATTCTCGTTTTGCCATTCAAACGGCCTCGAAATTCTTCATATTTTTGGTAAGTACACTATTTTCATAGTTCTGAGCTTAACAAGTTAGGGTTGGTATAAGCTCCAGATTTCATTCCGTGCAACTCTGGAGCGAACCCACCGTTGAGCGCCGTATCGATACGATTCTTAATCTCTGAAGTCTTTTCGAGCATCTTCAGATTGCGCATGTTGTTCGAGTCGTACTCGTGCTCCGCGAATCGCTTGCCGACCGGAGCTGAAGCCTCGTCAGAACCCGAACTCGGAGCCGGAGCAAGAGCTTTCTGAGCCGACACCACTGAATTCGGCCGCTCTCGGAACAAGTCCTGGAGCGGAGTCGTCGGACGTTGCGCCACCCTCATTCCGGGCGGCTTTTCCGGTGTCGGAAGAAGTGTGCGACAGCGCGCGCTGACGGTCAGGCATCGCATTTTGTTGCACACTTCGTCGGTCGGAGAGCTGGGCTCCTCGGGAATCTGATGCTGGAAGCCCTGCTTCGGCGGGAAAAGCTCGGAGCTGGAAGTAGGCTCGGCTGACTGACGTGTGGAAAGTTGAGTGGATGACGGTGGTTTGGAAGACGTCGCCTGCTCTTTGTAGGCTGTCGCATACTTCTTGAACCACTCGTCACGCAGAACGACCTCGCCATCGATGATCTGAAGCCAGTCTTGGAAAGTCGTTTGTGCGAGCATCTTCCAGCTCTTGCTGAACAACTGAAGAGGGTCGACGATCACGCCGTACTCCTGATTGTAAAGCTCGGTCAACTCGGAAAGCTGGAAACATGAAAAACTTGAAGAATGATGAGAAACGAGCAGAAGGCATACATGAACCGGTTTAGGATGCATCATAACCATCATTCGCTTCGAATTCTCCGAGAACTCCTTAATCGACGGCATCTGACTCGACGACTTTGTCGCTTCCTTGACGGTGGCGCTTTGTTGAGCCGGTAATGGCGTTGGCGCCGACAAAGTCCCGTTTGGCTGACGAAGCGGACGTTGTGAAGCTGGAGGTCCGTCGAACGGATTCGGGGCTCGCGCCTGGCTCAAGCCTCCGAGTCCGGAAGACGACGACGAGGATTGACGGACGGGCGCGAGCGAGCTCGTCGGACGTATCAGATGGAAGCCGCTCGATTTCTGATGAGACGAGCGCACCGAGAGCCCGGTCATCGGCCTCACACCAAATGGTTTCGGCGACGTTCGCAACACAAAGCCACTGGACTGACGAACACCAGTCGACGTCATCGGACGAGCCGGCTTCGCGCCATATCCCCGTCCTTTTCGCCGCCCTTTTCCATCCTTTTGTTTCGCGATGAGGGCCACCAAATCGGCAACCTCCTCCGTCGGAACAATCTTGAACTTTCCGTCGCTCAGCTGCCGCACTTGTTTGTGCTCGCGGAGCAACTGTGCCATATCATGAACGCCGCCCTGGTAGTACTTGCCATTGTACGTGTAACCGAGTGTGTCGCTGGAAATTTGGCATGTTGAGCACGAAATTCAACCCGAAAACCACCAACTCCATTCGTTGCTCGAGCTGCATCGGTGTGGCGCCATCTTTGAACGAGAGAAGCACCGAATAGGTGTCCCGTTCCATGCGCACTCGATATTTTTTGATTTTCTCCTCATCTTCAGCCATTTTCAGATGAAAATCTGTAAACAGCCATGGGAAATCGCCGAAAATCTTCAAAAAACCGCTAAAAACCAAGAAAATCGCGAAAAATGATCGAAAACAGGCGGCCCAAAACGATCTGTGCCGATGCACAGCAAGCATCGAATGCTACGACACCTTGCACACTTTCCCGCTGTCTACCGTAATTCGGCGCGAGAAAAAAGAGATAAAGATCAAAAAAAGATAATTTATCGGAAGTTAAAAGAAAAATGGAATTTTGACATGGTTATTGGTGCGTCGGGCGGCGAGTAGACCTGCGAAGCGATGGTGTCTGCAAAAAATCGATAGAACCTCGAAAAAACGGCGGAAAACTACCTCCGCGACGTCTTCCTCTTCAATTTCGTCCAAAACGCGCGGTCTTCCGCGTCGCGGCGTCGTTGCGGAGCTTCCGGCGGCGTCCGACGTCGTCGACGTCTTCCTCGGACGTCCGCGTCCGCGTTTCGGCGTCACGACGTCTTCGGAAGCGCTCGGAGCACCGGGAGCCGTCGCGGAGCTCGACGTTCGAGCAATTTCGCTCGCCGATCGTTTTCGCGACGGCGTCTTCGGCTTTTCGACAAGCACTGAACTTGCGCGACTCTGCAACAACAGAAAATCAATAGAATGGCGATGAAGGTGTCATACCGGTGCTCGGCGAGCACTTCCCACTCGGCTCGCGATGCTCTCCTCGTCGTCTTGCTCCACAATCGTCGAGCTGGCGGCTCGCGGACGGCCACGTGGCGTTTTCGGAGCCGGTGGTTGTGGTGGCTCGCGGAGCTCCGAACCGGCTCGCGACGGAGTTCGCGAGCTGCGACGCAGCGGAACGGCGACGGGCTCGCGGAGCTCCGAACCGGCTCGCGACGGAGTTCGCGAGCTGCGACGCAACGGAACGGCGACGGGCTCGCGGAGCTCCGAGCCGGCTCGCGACGGAGTTCTCGTACTTTTGCGTAGTGGAACCAGCGGCTCGCGGAGCTCCGAGTTGGCTCGTGATGGGGTTCGCGAGCTTCGCCGCAGAGGTTTGAGCTCTGGCTCTGGCTCTGGCTCCGGCTCCGGCTCGGGCTCGGGCTCGGGCTCGGGCTCTTTGAGCTCCGGAGCCGCGAGCACTGGTTCTGGCTCCGAAATCGGCTCCACAGGCTCGAAATCGTCGTCGCTTTGAATCTCGAACGTCCGATCGATTCCGTCGTCCTCATCGATAGGCGTCGGGCTCTCGGGCTCCGGAATTGGCTCTTCGACTGACTCAGGGCTCTCGGATTCTTGTTTTTCAACCAGTTTCTCGACGACGGGCTCAGTGGGCTCGCCGAGCTCATGCTCCGGACCCTCCGATTCCTGTCTCTCCACTGTTTTCTCGAGGATCGGCTCTTTGACTGGCTCAGGGCTCTCGGATTGTTGTCTCTCTTCGCTTTGCTCCAAAATCGGCCGAATCGTCTCGACTGGCGCCACGAGCTCCGTGAGCTCTTCAGTTTCCACGGGCTCGACGAGCTCAATGGGCTCCAAAACGTGCTCCGGGCTCTCCGACTCTTGTCTCTCCTCCAGTCGCTCCAGAGCTGGCTCGGCGGGCTGCGGGCTCTCCGATTCTTGCCTCTCCTCCTGAATCTCAAGGTGTTGGGGCTCTTCGGGCTCCAAACAATCCAAAAACTCTTCCACAGGCTCGGCGGGCTCGGCGCACTCGAAAAACTCGGGCTCCGGGCCCTCCTCCTCCTCCTCCTTCTCCTCGACTTTTCGACCCAATTGCATCGATCTCCGCCCCTTTCTCGTCGTCACCTCGTCGTCCTCGTCCTCCAGAATCATCGTAAAGTCCAGACGACGTGGCATCGGATCGTCCGCCTCCTCCTGAACCTCTTCGGTCACCTCCATCACCTCGCCTTTCCGAACACTCTCGTGGAATCGGATCCGTCCGCGGCTCGGCGACTGCACCGCCTTCGCCGTCTTCAGAATACTATTCTGCGTCGTCGTCGTCGTCGGAATCGTCGCACGTCTTCGCGGCGTCGTCGTCGGTGACGTCATCTCATCTGCCACGTCATCGATATCGATTCGCATCGGTCCGATCGTCGGACGTTTATAATAACGCGCCGGTGTGGCGATCAACGCGTTGATTTCCGCGTCGTTTCGCCGCCGCGTCGGACTCGTGGACGAGTTTTCGCCGTTTGTCGGATCCTCGGCCACCCGTTGCGCGATGCGTTTCGCCGTCTGGAAGAGGAGTTTTCTAGGCCATTCACTCATTTTTTCCCGTTTTTTTTTTGGAAATCGCAAAAAAAGTGCGAACTGTGTCGATTTACGATAAACACAGAGCAAATCAACACCGTTATTTCGGAGCGTCGTACCAAACAATTTTTATCTGTTATTTTGCGATTTTTAGTCCTTTTCAGGTCAATTTTCGGTGTTTTTCGGCTGAAACTTAAATAATTCTTAGTGTTCTTCCAGTTTCACCGATTTTGAATTGATTTCGAATGATTAACGCTTAATTTTCGGGTTTACTGAAAATTAGAAAAATAAATATTAAAGTTTCCAAATGTTCCAGCAAAAAAACATTGCGAATCGATTTAAAAATGATGAAAAACGCGAAATAATTCAATTTTTGGTTATTTTTTCAGTTTTCAGTAAACCTGAGAATTTTTCCTGAAAATACGCGAAACCGAGGCTCTAAGTCATTTAAAATTGATTCAAAACCATTAAAATTGGAAAAAAATACTGAAATTTAGCTACATTTCAGCCAGAAAACCCGAAAATTGGCCTAGAAATGAAGAAAAATCGCAAAATAACTCATGAAAATTTTTTGGTACGATGCTCCGGAATAACGGGTGTCGATCGGCTCTGTGTTTATCGTAAATCGACACAATTCGCGTTTTTTAGGGATTTTGAGACAAAATAAAAACGAAAAAAGCAAAAACGTCGAATGGATGGAAGAGAAACTCACGGGCGGCACGTAGGCCACCGCCGAATCGTCGCCGCCCGCTTTTCGATCGCCAATTTTCGCGAAACACTCGGCATCGTCGGTCTCGCGGGCCGCGTTTCTCGCGAACATTCGCCGGACGGCCGTCTCGATTTCGCGCTGCTTGCACGTCTTCTGAAGTCGTCCCGACGCGTCGCCACGTGGATTTTGGAGTGTTCCGGGCACGAACATGCGCAAAAGTTGGTTGGTTTGAATGGCTTCCGGCGACATCATCGCGTATTTTTCGTTTTCGAACAGGTACACTTGGTAGAGCATTTCCGATTCCGGATCCAGAAGCGGCACTGAAACGAGAGAAAATTGATGAAGGCGTGGAAGCGGGGCGGTCGCGTCGCGGTTGCGTCGCGTGTTGTAGTTCTCAGTTTGAAGGGCTGCGTTGCGGTCGCGTCGCGTGTCCTGCCGATTTACGATAAACATAGCGCACTGCCGTTATTTCGGTGCGTCGTACCAAAACTTTGAGTTTTTTTCAGCCTTTTTTCGTGGAAACGTCAAAATTTGACCTTAAAGTCAAGAAAAACGCAAAAAAATCACCAAAAAATTATTTGGTACGACGCTCCAAAATAACGGCGTTAATTGGCTCTGTGTGTATCGCAAATCGACACAATTCGGGAAAAAATGAGTGGATGGCCTAGAAAACTCCTCTTCCAGACGGCGAAACGCATCGCGCAACGCGTGACCGAGGATCCGACAAACGGCGAAAACTCGTCCACGAGTCCGAAGCGACCGCGACGCAGCTGGTGTGCGTCGCGGTCGCGTCGCGTGTCCTTCCCACACACACTCACATGCCGCCTTCTCGTTCTGCATCCTCATTCGTCTCTCAAATCGCTCCAAATCCGTTTTGGCGATCGTCGTCTCCAGACTGATCTCGCCGCTCCACAAACGCTCAAAACTGAGGCGATGATCGTCGCGAAGTGCGAAGACGTGTCGCATTTCGGAAGACGTCGACGACGACGTCGTCGCCTCCAACGCCTTCTGCTCGGACTCGAGCACGAATCGCACTTTTTCGACGTCCACCTCGAGCATCTGATTCGACATCACTTTGATCGTTTCGATCGCCAGACGACGTGGCTCCTCGCGATGCTCCGAGTGCGCCGCGCGGAGCCAATCGAGCACATACTGCACAACTAGGTCACGTTTCACGCGGTCCGGTATCGTCACGTTGAGGAGCGGCTCGAGCAGGTCGAGAGGCGTCGGCGGATACCAAACGTCATACGGAGTGTCGTTCCAGAATTGTGCCGTCGGCGCCAACCGATGCATTTGTCGGCACGTCACTTGGATCGGAAGCGCCGTTCTGGAAACAAAGCAAAGGGGGACTAGTTTTGGGTTTCTAGGCCACCCACCTGTTGCGACGCGCCTCGTCGACGCGTTTCTCGTGCTCGCCGCGCATCTTGTCGACCAATCGCCGATCCTCGGGCACTAGTCCGAACGCGACGAAGCGGGCGACGAGCTTCGTGTGATTCCGCATACACTTCATCGAGTGCGCCAAACTGAGCCATTTGGCCTTGTGCTCCGCTCCACCGCCGCTGCTCCGCGAGCCCATCACCTTCAGAAACTCGTTGACGACGCGGAACAGTTTGACGCCTTGGAGCAGCGCGTCTTCGGCCAATGGCGCCAGCGCGGCGCTTCGACCCTCGAACACGGCCGCCGTTTTGTCGCAAATCGCGCGTCGAAAGTCGATCGCCTCGTTCACCGCCCACTCGGCGATCTCCGCTTTTTGCGGCTCGCCGAGCACTTTTCCGCGCGCCAACTCGCACAGCTCGTCCACTTTTCCGTAGTAGACCATCGCGCTGAGCACCACTTTTTGGTGGGTGCTCAGCGAGCATTCCGACGGCTCCACGGCACTCTGAAATTGCAAAAAAATGTTTTTTTTCGATAAGTTATCGATTTTTTTTTATTTTCCATTCATTTCTTTAAAAAAATACTAAGAAATCCCGGAAAAACAGCGAATTGTATCGATTTACGATAAACACAGAGCCGATCGACACCCGTTATTTCGGAGCGTCGTACTAAATAATTTTTACGAGCTACTATAGCCTTGATTCGTGTTTCAAACGCGCCCCATTGCACTCAAGCCAAATTTCCCGGAGGCGTCGACGAAATACTTTTTCTCAGTTTTTGTTCATTTTTTATCGAATTTCTTCCGATTTCTTTCATTTTTTCAATGAAAATACGTTTAGAGTGTGATAATTTCGTAATGTAAGCAAAAAATATCAAGATTTGCTGTGAAACCGAGCGGAAAACGTCGTTTTTCCATTTTCTGGTGATAAGTTCAGCAATACAGTGATTTCACTATTTTCGGGTATTTTCGCCGAAAACTAAGACGCATTTCGGTTTTATAGCTAATTCTGACTATTTTTATCAAAAACTTATCGAAAAATTGAAAGAATTCGGACGGAAATGGATAAAAAACAACAAAGACCGACTTCGCCGCTGAAAAAGAATTTCGCCCGAGTACTGAGTGCAATGGGGCGCGTTTGAAACACGAATCAAGGCTATAGTATTTTGCGATTTTTCTTGTTTTCCAAGCCAATTTTCAGTGTTTTTTTGCTAGAATATTGGGAAATTTCAGTTTTTTTGAAAAATTTCTAAGTTAATCTGAAATTTAGCGTTAAAATCGAAATACGAAAAAACTGACGCGCTAAATCGTTCGAAACTAAAAAAATATCTTTAAAATTAAGAAAAACTATAATTTTTCTATAAAAACGCTAATAAATACCCTAAAAATAAGGAAAAAATAATTTGGTACGATTCTCCGAAATAACTGCATTGCACTGTGTTTACCGGAAATCGACATGTCGGACTTTTTTTCGATAATTTGACAAAAGCATGACACGCGACGCGACCGCAACGCAGCCCTTAAAACGGAGAATCGCACTTTTGAGAGTGTGACAAAACCGGAACATGTGTTGTGCAAACACCGTGACGCAAGAATGCAGAATTGCAAGTTGCAACACTGCGGCGCGCTTTTTCTGGGAAATTTAGCAAAAAAAGAACAGAAAAAGCGCGCCGCAGTGTTGCAAGTCTGCATTTGTGCGTCACGGTGTTTGCACCGCGCATGTTCCGGTTTTGTCACTCTTCAAATGGGAAAACGTTGAGAAAACAAAAGCTGACCGAGTTGGGTGATCCGTTGAGGATGCTCTTGCGGACGAGCCCCGCGGCGAGCACGTCTTCGGCCATCGTCACCGGATTCTGAATGAACGAGGCCAGACGGGCGGCGCATCGCGCGAGAATCGTCTCCTGCACACTCTGAATCTTCATCCATCGCACGTCGCCCGGCGCGACGACGAACACGCGCTCGAACGAGAGCGCCGACGGGTAGAAGAGCGGATCGGCGTCCGAGACGAGGCTGGCGAATCGCGTCACGTCCGTCTCGTCCAACGTCAGACATCCGACGTCGTGCACGTCGTCGGCGACGACGTCCGATCGGATTGTCGAGATGAACGGGCACTGGGCGAGCGAGGTGCCGTCCGAGGACACCCGCCCCGGCACTCGTTTGTAGTACCACGCGTCGATGTCGAAGATCGACGCCTCCACGTGGCACTCGTCCGAAGTCACTGCTGCTGCTTCCGAAGACGTCGACGTCGTCCGTCTCGCGTAGGCCAGCAGCACCAGACTCCGGTTCGCCGCCGCGCCGAACGATTGCGAGCCGTTGAGCAGCAGCGAGTCGTGTCTCGTCGTCGCGTGCTCCGCACTCCGATCCACGACGATCGAGCTCATCGCGATCCAGCGCGAGCCGCGCGCGATTTTGTGCTCGAGACACACGCTAAAGTACGGTCGATCGTATTTTTGCGACGGCGACGACGTCTCCGGCGTTTTGAACGAGCCGCGGTAGAGTTGAATCATTATCGGGTGGCGCGGAGATCGACTGCAAATGAAAAACCGAAAAATCGATAAATTTTCCGCGTTTTGCTTGATTGGGCGCGAAAATGCGGCCGTGGCCGAGGTTTCACACTGGTTTTTTCAAATTTTCGCGCCAAATCTAGTGGAGCGCGATGTAACGTGTCAAAAAGTTTCTTTTGGGTGGTTTTTTGCGATTTTCTAGTCAAATTGTATGAAAAAACCTGTTTTTCAATAGTTTTTCAGTGAATTTCAGTTTCTCCGGAAAAAACGACGATTTTCATGAAAATTTTTCGGTCATGGCCTAGAAAACCCGAGTATTTTTTCAAAATTCGCGGTTTTCAGCTGGAAAATCGATTTTTCGTAATTTTCAGCACTTTTACAGTAGTTTTCACCGTAAAAACATAAAAATTGGGAAAAATGGCAATTTTCATGAATATTTCTCGGCCATGGCCTAGAAAACTCGCATTTCGTTCGAATTTTCGCGGTTTTTAGCTGGAAAATCGATTTTCCGTGATTTTCAGCCGTTTTATAGCAGTTTTCACCGAAAAAACATAAAAAATTGGGGAAAACGGCGATTTTCATGAAAATTTCTCGGACATGGCCTAGAAAACCCGCGTTTTTTTCAATTTTTCGCGGTTTTTTCGAAGAACTCACTCGACGGCGGTCATAAAATACTCGAATTTGTCCGGATCGTCTTCCGGTTCGAGACACGAGATGTGACGAATGAGGCGCTCGTGTCGCAAGTCCAAGAACGTCATCTGATTGGAGGGGTTGAGTGCGGCGGCGAGGATGCCGCCCATCGAAAGACCGACGAGGAGAGTCCGACTGCGTGGCATCACCGCCAGTGCGGAGACGTGCACGTCTTCCGACAGGTACTCGCGGTAGAGACCGTCCTCTTGTGTGTACCGAAACTTCTTCTTCTTCTTCTTCTTCTGGCCACCATCGTAGTCGTCGTCGTCGCCGACGTCGTCGCAGAACGACTTCATCAGATCGATGCGGTTTCTGATGACGTCGCTCACCTGAAAAGGCGCTTCTGACGCCGAGACGACGACGACGGGCGGTTTTGAAGGCGTGAGACGCGTCACGTAGCAGTGTGTCCCTTTGCACCCTGAAAAACCACGTTTTCCGATTGTTTTCCTCGATTTTTCACATTTTTCCCGGCTAGATCTGATTGCAAGGAATCGATCGATATCCCAACTTGACTGATTTGAAATTTTGCGAAAAAAGATATAGGCAATGGAAAATTTGAATTTTTTTTTCGAAAAATTGCAAAATTCTGCTTTTTTTGTTTTTTTGTGGATATTTGACCATTTTTCCCAGAAATCAATAAAATTTTCTTCGCAAAAATCGCAAAAAAATCAAATTAGGGTCTCGCCACGAAAAAGAGGAAACCAGTGCTGCGCCTTTAAATTCTACCGGTGGTACGGTATGAATTGTCAATTTTTTCCATTTTTCGCCGGAAAAACAGCTGTTTTGCTGGAAAAAAGATGTTTTTTATCGGTTTTCAATCAATTTTCAAGCAAATAATGGGAGAAAACAGCGAAAAATTGGATGTTTAGACCGCAAACCGCATTTTCGTGGCGAGACCCTGAAGAAAAGGGTGTGGTTGTGTAAAAACTGACGAACCGACGGCCACAACGTGCTCCCACTCCATCAATCGATAATACAATCCCAAATCGCGTCGCTCCGCCATGTCCATCTCCGAGAACAACGTCTTCACCACACTGATCTTGGCCGGAATCGCCGCCGTGCCGACGATTCGCATCGACGGCGTCGACGACGCGGCGACCAGCGAGACGACGAAACTCTCGACACCCCACGACGTCTTCTGATCCTCGACGCCGACCAGAATGCCGAGTTTTCCCTCTGAAATGCGCAATAAAATCGATGGGCTACAAAAATCGCCGCCAACTTTTTCGTGGTGAGACCTATGAATATGGTGCAGTTACCGAAAATATAAAGCTTTTCGAGATCTTTCGAATGGTGCAATGGGAATTTGAAAATATTGATTTTCGGGGAAGTTATGCTGGTTTTAGTGTCATTTTCCATGAAATGGCCACTAAAACCAGCATAACTTTCTTGAAAATCAATATTTTCAAATTCCCATTGCACCATTCGAAAGATCTCGAAAATCTTTATATTTTTGATAACTGCACCATTTCCATAGGGTCAAGCGCAAAGAAGTTGGCGGCGATTTTCGTGAAAATCTCGCGTTTTCACTACCTTTCGTGGGAAAATAATCGATATCAACAATTTGGCAAGTGTCGGGAAACTCGAAACTGTGCGTGATTCGTTCCCATTCAATGTCGAAAATTTGGCACGCATTTCGGCGCGAATTGACAATGTACGGCAGTTGGCGACCTGAAAATCGATAAAATCAATGAGCTCACCGCAAAAATTGGGGTTTTACCGATGGAATTTTTGAGAATAAACTGTTTCTCGCCGCGACAACACTCGTATTTTTGATAGGGCTTGAAAATGGACGAATTTTCCATTCTGAAAATTTTTGAGAATGTTTTTCCCGGTTTTTCCGCTGAAAAATTGATAAGAAATGTGAAAAACTGATCGAAAACAACTGTTTATCGTCGTATCGAACGGGCGAATTCAAAATTACACTGCCAGGTCCGCAAACACACTGCGGACATGTAATACCGTACCACTAAGTGGCCTCCTTTAGAAAAATGTGCCGTTTCGGCGGTTTTGTACGGAAAAACTGAAAAACAATAGTTTTCAGCTGGGAAACAATAAAAAATATGGGAAATAGATGAGAAAATCGATAAAATTAATGATTTTATTGATTTTTCAGTAATATGAAAATTTTTTAATAAAAAAATGCAAAAAAACTTACTTTTTCGTTAATTTTTTGAGAATAATTAGCAAAAAACATGTTTTTCCACGTTTTTTTCTTCTTTTCAGCTAATTTTCAGATGCAGTTCGACGGAAAAACGCTGAAATTTCAGGAAAATGAAAATTGAGTGCTACCGTAGCTTTAAAATATTAAAGGCGCATAGCAGTTTTTGTAAAAAGGTCTTGACACGATATATATTTTAATAACGTTTTTTGTTGTTTTTTTTTCTGTTTTTCCGGAATTTTACTTCCTGAAAATAAACTTTTCGAGTTTTTCCAACGTTTGTTTAAATTTCATTTCATTTTTTTTCGAAATTGAAGCGTTTATATCCATAAAAACCGTCCTAAAATTGCAGCTACAGTACGCCAGTTAACTTTTAAAGGCGCAGACCTTTTTTTGTTGATGGGTCTCGACACGATTTTGGAGAAAAAGCGCGAATTTTTCGATTAAAAAGTGTAGTTTGATCGCGTTTTCGCTCATTTTCGTCTGTTTTTCCGGCTATTTTCGCGATTTCTTGTCGATTTTTCGTCGATTCTTCGAAATTTCGCCGTAAAATACGCCTAAATATCCAGTTTTTCAGCGCCCGCCGCTCGAAATGATGCTCACCACACAACTATTCCGCGACATCATTCGACCGTGTCCTGCTTGTGACACACGTGAGAGAAAATCACTGAAAATTGCTGAAAATCGCTGAAAATTTCTCCTGAGGAAATAAATTTATCGCGCTGTCAATAAAAAACAAAATTTTTAAAAAATTAAATTTAAAAAAAATCAATTTTTCAAATCTTCAAAATTAGTCGATTTCCAAGCTTAAAACCTCTGTAAATCAAGATTCGCATTCAAAAAACATCCAAATCCCGTTGAAATCCGATTTTTCAGCGTACGACTGCCGACTGCACGCGCCGCACGTGCTGCCCTGCTCGCACACGTTCTGTCTGATGTGTCTGTCGAAGCACGAGCAGCGAAAGAAGCGAAACTGTCCCATATGCAAGCAAAAGTATTCGAAATTCGCGCCGAATCTGGCTCTGATGGAGGCCGCTCAACGCATCGACGAACGCCGCCACTATCTGGACGCCGAGACGCGACAGTGTGACGAGTGTGACAATCGAGTCGTGCGCAGCATGCTTCGGCACTGCGAGACGTGCGAGAAACAGTTCGTCACGCGCACCGAGTACAAATTGGTCAGAACACTCAAAATCCGTGACATCGTGTCACGTGGCAGGCCGGGTCTCGCAGCGAACGCAAGAGGTACTGTAACAGTGTCACAGCTGAAATCACTGTTACAGTACCTCGCTTGTCTACAACGTGACACGGTGTCACGCGTTGGTAAACATCGAGAGTCTGCAAGAAAAGCAAGGGGTACCTCTTTCTTTCGTGGCGAGACCCATTACCTGTGAACTCTCGATGTCTCTTTAACAAGAGAACTTGCGCTGAAATTTCCAAAAAATTTTGAAATATCCAGGAGTGCATTGTGTGTCTGGAGTGTTGCGTGAACACGCACAACGGTCACGAGCTGAAGCACATGATTCCGCCGGTGCCACCGTCGATCGAGTCGTCGCCGATGGTGCAGCAGAGGGCACGTCGTCCGTCGACGTCTTCGGCAGTCTCCGTCCACTTCCGGCCACAGACCAGCAACAGCAACACTGGCGGTGGCAGTGGCAGAATGTAGGGCGTCATATCACCTTTCTTTCTTTTTCATGGGTGTATCTCGGAAACTAGAGTAGCTGGAAAAAAGTTGTCAATTAGAAAAAGATGGGAAATTTTGAGCTGATCCAGTTTGTAGTTGACAACTTTCTCATAACTGTCCCAGTTTCCGCGATATCCCAGAAATGACCACTTTCCACAGTGGAGCGCGTTTCCAGCACGACGAAAGGCATCATCAACACGATCAAGAGCTGGTCGTTTCGGACGTCGAACAACGAGCTCTCGTTCATGCTGACCCCAAGATCGAAAGTGGCGTTCAGCGAGGAGGACATTGTCATGCAGTCCCAATCGCCGTTTTATGGTAAAACGCGGAATTTTCACAGAAAATCGCCGCCAACTTTTTTGCGCTTGGGCCTATGAATTTGGTGCAGTTATCAAAAATATAAAGCTTTTCGAGATCTTCCGAATGGTGCAATGGGAATTTGAAAATATTGATTTTCACGAAAGTTATGTTGGTTTTAGTGATCTTTTCCATGTAAGAGCCACTAAAATCAGCCTAACTTTCTTCAAAATCAATATTTTCAAATTCCCATTGCACCATTTGAGAGATCTTGAAAAGCTTTATACTTTTGGCAACTGCACCATTTCCATAGGCCGGAGCACGTGCCACTCTGCCCAACTGACAATCGATTCTCTCTCGCAGACAGTCCGCCGTTCTCGTCGCAACACCACCGACGGACGACGCCGTTCGGATCGTCGAGATACATCTGCTACGACACTCCGCCGAACGACAACACTTCGGTCGACAGCGTCTTTGGTGAGATTCCCGGTTTCAGAGAGAAAACTAGTATTTGGATCTGATTTCCAGCCGAGTCACCGCAATCGCTCTCCGCCGTCCGTCAATCCTCACCGCTGATGTCGTCGGCGCGTCGATCTCACCACCTCCTGCACCAGAACGATTCGGGAGTGATGATGTCGACGCCGTCGTCGGTGACGGGCGCCTCCTCATCGCACCACCATCACCTCCACCTCAGCCATCACCACCATCCGATGTCGTCGGCCCATCATCACCCACAACACCAACACCATCATCATCATCATCATCATCAGAGTCACCGCTTCTCGGCCACCTCGCTTTGTCTGCCATCGCCGACGACGACGACGACGACGACGTCCGGCTCGTCTTCGTTGACGGCGTCGAAGATTCAGACGATTCAGGAGTGTTTTGGGACGCAGCGGGTGCCGCGTAACACGCGCATTCTGATGGGCGTGACCGACATTGTCACGTGAGTTGTCATCAAAAAGCAGCTCAGACTCCTCTTGGGTCTCGAACGGAAAGTTTTTGAATGGGAGGCACCGCGAATCGTTTCTCCACCTGTATTTTCCGTTCGAGACCCTAAACTCCGATCTTTAATATAGAAACCAGCGGGATGGTCGCGGCGATAGCTGGCTTTCGCTTGTACGGTTGCAGGCCTTTCCGAATGGAGTAACATTTCTAACGAAAAAAAAACCGATGAAAAGATGTTCTCTTAGAGAACTAAATTCAATGTTCACAGATCTTTCAATTGAAATTTGGTTCCTTCACCCTACCCTCGAATGTGTAGGCAAATCCGAAAGATTTAAGTTCTCCTATCACCAAAACGGTCCTTCCCTCAGCTTTTTGAATTCCCGCCGAAACAGTCCTCCCCTCGGGGGTACCACGGAATAGAACTCGCCGGAATAGAACTCGGCCGGAATAGAACTCGGCCGGAATAAAACTTTTCACTTGGCCTTACTCATTTTTGAAAAATTTTGAAATTTTGTGATAATTTTACTCGCATTTTCGCTAAGCGAAAATATAAAAAGAGGAATCCCAAAAAAAATCGATACGCGCGCAATCCACCAAAAACGGAGTTCTATTCCGGCCGAGTTCTATTGCGGCCGAGTTCTATTCCGGCGGGTTCTATTCCGTAGCAAGTTCTATTCCGTCCCAGTTCTAATCCGGCGAGTTCTATTACGTGGTACTCCCCTCCCCTCAGTTTTTTGAATTCCCGCCGAAACGGTCCTCCCGTCAGCTTTTTGAATTCCCGCCGAAACGGTCCTCCCCTCAGATTTTTGAATTCCCGCCGAAACGGTCCTCCCCTCAGATTTTTGAATTCCCGCCAAAACGGTCCTTCCCTCAGCTTTTTGAATTCCCGCCAAAACGGTCCTCCCCTCAGATTTTTGAATTCCCGCCAAAACGGTCCTTCCCTCAGCTTTTTGAATTCCCGCCAAAACGGTCCTCCCCTCAGATTTTTGAATTCCCGCCGAAACGGTCCTCCCCTCAGATTTTTGAATTCCCGCCGAAACGGTCCTCCCCTCAGCTTTTTGAATTCCCGCCAAAATGTTTCTGGAACTTTCTGACACTTTCTGGCACGTTCAAACTCCGTTCTCCAAAAAATGAGGCGAGAGAGTGCGTAAAAGTGAGAGACGCAGACAATATTTCGTGTCTCCGTTTCTACCGTAATCCGAATCGATCGATAATTTCCGGTTACTGTAGCTGTAGTACCCTTAGTACTCTTCACAATCAACAACTTTCCCCTACTCTCCCATCCCCATAACGGCAGTAATATCCCTTCGAAAAAGTGACGTCTCGAATTTTCGACTACCGTATCTACCGTAATCCTGATGCTACCCGTTAGATATTCATACAGTAACCTTCCCCCATCCAAAACATGCTACCATCGAAGTTTGAAGTCGATCAGTTCAGTTTGAAGGGGGGTCGAAAATGACGGTTTGTACTGTAGGTACCGTAATCCTACCGTATACCTGACCAAAAATGTTATGAGGGTGAAGCGTCCCGAGACCCATGGGCCTATGCAAAAAATCAAATCAATCGGGTCACAGGTTGGGAAGTTATTTCAGTTTTCCCGCGGGACAAACAGAACTACGCAAATAGTATAGTAAAAGATTGGAAATTATCATCAACAAATCTGTTAAATGGGGTTGAAATCGTGCGAAAATGCTGGATTCAGTGTGCAATTGTAGATGTGGGCTCTGCCCCGTGTCTTTTCGCAAAGAAATCGCGAAAATGCATCGAGGCCGTGGCCTAGAATTCCCGCGAAAAGCAGCAGCTAGGCCACGGCCATTGATTTTTGCCCCTAAAATCGATAATTTCAAATTCTTGCACTTGTTTTTAAAGCGTCGGCACCATTTTATTAGGTGTATTCGACAACGCCTCTAGTTTATTCTTAAGCAAACGCGCTCCACTAGACTTGGCGCGAAAATTTGAAAAAATGATAGTGTGAAACCTCGGCCGCCTAGAAAAACGCTAATAATTTGCCGAGTCCGCAGAGCCGCCTCGCGATCATACTTCGGAACGGGCCGGCCCGGCCCGGCCCGGCTAGTTTGGTATTCACAGCGAACTTATTTTTAATGATTTTTCAAAAAATATTACCAATACGGTCCGTTCTTCGTGTTCAATTACCATTTTTTGAAGTTCTTCAGGTGTGTGAACGCTGCTCATTGTTAAAACAGAGTTTAAAAAAAAACTATTGATAAAATATACAATAGCCGGGCCGGTCATTGAAATTTTTTGAGCCCAGCCCGCTATTCCGAAGTATGTTTGAATGTTTGCGGTTCAAAGATTCTGTTCGAGACCAGACCCCCGAAAAAAAAAGCCGGAGCTTCTTCGCGCGACCTTGTAGCAGTTGCAGTGTGTTTCAGACCGCGCCGACCGTTGCCAATGCACACGTCGACGCCGAACATGAAGACGACGCGATCGGAGAACTCGATCTTCCCGCCGACTCCGCCGCGTCGACACAAACAATACATCTGACGAGAAGTTGACTCGTTGTGTTGTCCCATTTATCAATTATGTATATATTTATATATTATATCTAGGTGTATTGGCTTGTTTTATGATCTCTCTCTCTTTCTCTTTCTTCCTCTCTCTCTCTTCAACGACACCGAATACATTTGATAACTGCTGCTGATTTATTGATTTTTTTTTGCTGGTGTCTAGATTTTTGTCCTTCTCCTCTCTTTCTCTTTCTCTCTCTCTCTCTCTCTCTTTCTCGGTTTACACTAATATTTTTGAGAAAAAAAAGAAAACGCGAGAGAGAGAGAAAGAGAAAAAGAAATAATCAATCAATCGAAATTGTTTAGATTTTTCTGCATCGCGGTGTAAACACTCTTCACACCCGCCAAATCGAAAAAAAATTATGATGGTGAGGATGCGACTTCTTCTTCTGCTTCAACTGACGACGATTCTCGTCGTTTTTCAAAGATGAGTCGAATTTTAATTTTAATTTTATCGATTTTTTCGGTTTTTTGAAAAATTTCAGTGGAGCGCATTTGCCACGCTTTAGAATGACCTGGAAATTTTTTGGCGAAATTTGAAATACTTTTCATTGGATTTTCATTGAAAAAAAAAATTTTATGATCCCTCAACAAGACTCCGAAATGACGGTGCGCTGTGTTTAGTGAAATTTGAAAAATTAATTTTTTTTTTTTGAAAATTTTCTGACCTATTCTCTTCAAATTTATAATTTTTGAAAAAATGTGAAACGAATTTTAAAATTTCAATTCAATTGAATTTTTCATAATTAAAAAAATCACTAAACACAAATCACTAATCACTAAATATTTGAAAAAAAATTTTTTTTTTTTTTTTTTGAAATTTTTCTCTTCAAGTTTTCGGTTTCTGAGAGAATGTTGATCAAATTTTAATTTAATTGAAAAAAAAATTTTAAAATTTTAAAAAATTCGCTAAACACAGCGCAATGCGATTTATCGGAGTCTCGTTGCAGGATTAGGATTAGCAATGGAGCGCATTTGCCCCCCGCTGAAAAACATTTTGCAGATGTCACGCCGACTCGTGCAAAACGGTCTTCTGTCCCGAACAGTCGGGAAAATCGATATCGTGTGACACGTGTCACGCGTGTCTCGACGCCGGCGCCAGGTGGCCTAACTTTCCCAAACTCGGCCACCGCTCGAAAAACTCATCGCTCTTCTCAGATACTGCTTCACCGCCGACCACAAAAACTGCCGATGCGCCACAATTGTGCCCGAAACGTGCGAACTGACGGGAAACGGAGCCAACTACACGTTTTGCCATCTTCTCGGTGCGTCCGCGTATTTTATAGATTTTTTTCAAACAAAAAAATAATTTTTCTCGTTGAAAATTGATTTTCAAAAAAAATATATTTGTGTTTAAAAATCTAATTAGGTTTTTTTTTTTTTAATTTTTGTTTTTGACATTTTAAAAACTTGAAATTAGAAAAAAAAATTCGAAATTTTAGCAATTTTTTTAAAAAAATTTAATTTTTTTTAATCGGAAAAAATTTAAAGTTTTGAAAAACTTTACAACAAATTAAACAAAAATTTTTTTCGAATGTTTTCCAAAAAATCGTGAAAATCACCAAAAATCGTGTGTATTTTCTAAACTTTTTTCAAAAAAAAATTTTTTCTTTTTGAAAATCAATATTTTTTAAAAATATATTTGTGTTTTAAAAATTAATTTGCTTTTTTTTTCAAAATTTTTTGTTTTTGACATTGAAAAAATTTAAATTTTTAAAAAATCAAATTGTTAGTTTAAAAAAATGGTTTTAATTTTTTTCCCTGAATTTCCCCCGAAAAAATCACCAAAAAATTGTGTGTATTTTCTAAATTTTTTTCGCAGACGACATTAAAAAATTGAAAATCCTTCTAAAAAATTTTTACAAAAAAAACTCGCGAAAAAAAAAGAATCGTGTGTATTTCCAAGATTTGTTTCTTTCTCGCAGACGACATCAGTGTGCCGGCTCCAGAAGTGCTCGCGCACGACGAGCACTCCGTGTCGGCAGTGGTTCCGCGCTTTTTCCAGGAGCCGCCGTTCGACGACTCGCTGAAACCGTCGTTTTTGTATCTGTTGGCGAGTTTCGCCAAGGTGAGGGGCCGAACTTTTGATGCGTTGAAAAACCTAGGCCACGGGCGATTTCAGAACGGCACCGAGTGCTCGACGATCGGCCACATCGAGGCGTTCCATCGGAGTCAGGACAAGTGTTTGTTGCGGGTTCGCGTTCAAATGCCCAAAATCGACTATACCGGACACGATGTGAGTTTCGGCCACGGCCGCGCAATTTTTCTAGGCCAACCTCCCGCCCGCCGCCTCGTTTCAGAACTACTACTACGACGATCGTTCGGCGCTCGAATCGCAATTTTCGCGCGAACTTTTCGGCGCATCGGCGACAAACGTCACGTTTTGGACCGAGGTGACGATTCGAAAAGTCGAGCGGCTCAAAAACAACGCGTCGCTCTCGTTCGCCACCGTCCTCAAATCGGCGAGAGTCGATTTTGAGTTGTGATGTCGGGAGGAGGACAAAGAACACCGAATCGATTACTTATTACGACAATTGAATGAATGTTTCCGAATGGGGATTCTCTCTCTCGAGAAGAGAGAGAGAGAGAGAGAAAAGATCGATACAATTCAGGCGAAGAAACAAAAAGAAAAGAAGAAAGGTGGGGGGAGGAAGAGGGCGGTAATAATTAATCAAGTTTTAAAGCGATTGTTCTTCTTCGGGAACGTGGGGCGAAAGGTGCGACGTCTTCTACTTTCGACGCTGATGGGCTCCTCCTCCTCCAGCTCCGCCAGTCACCGCCTTCTTTTTCGAGGCGCCCGTCGCGGCGGGACCACCGCCGCCGAAGAAGTTGGCCATCATTTCGCCGACGTCCGGCATGTCCACTTTCGGCATTTGCATGTTCTCCATTTCACGCTTCAGCTCCGGATCGTTGGCCGTCATTCTGGAATGATTCTTTTTGCGAACCTTCTCAGCATGAACTATACGGGATGGCCTATAGAAACCTCATGGAAGTCTGTTTCTAGTCCTCAAGGGAGTCGGAGGGACTAGAAAACTCTTGACGGTGAAAACTTGGCTATGGACTAGAAACCCATCTAGCAGCGAAAACTAGGTCAATGACTAGAAACCCATCTAGCAGCGAAAACTAGGTCATGGACTAGAATCCCATCTAGCATCGAAAACGGTCATGGACTAGAAACCCATCTAACAGGGAAAACTAGGCCATGGACTAGAAACCCATCTAACAGGGAAAACTAGGCCACGGACTAGAAACCCATCTAACAGGGAAAACTAGGCCATGGACTAGAAACCCATCTAACAGGGAAAACTAGGCCACGGACTAGAAACCCATCTAGCAGCGAAAACTAGGCCACGAACTAGAAACCCATCTAACAGCGAAAACTAGGCCACGAACTAGAAACCCATCTAGCAGTGAAAACAAGGCCACGGACTAGAAACCCATCTAGCAGCGAAAACTAGGCCATGGACTAGAAACTCATCTAACAGGGAAAACTAGGCCACGGACTAGAAACCCATCTAGCAGCGAAAACTAGGCCACGAACTAGAAACCCATCTAACAGCGAAAACTAGGCCACGGACTAGAAACCCATCTAGCAGTGAAAACAAGGCCACGGACTAGAAACCCATCTAGCAGCGAAAACTAGGCCATGGACTAGAAACTCATCTAACAGGGAAAACTAGGCCACGGACTAGAAACCCATCTAGCAGCGAAAACTAGGCCACGAACTAGAAACCCATCTAACAGCGAAAACTAGGCCACGGACTAGAAACCCATCTAGCAGTGAAAACAAGGCCACGGACTAGAAACCCATCTAGCAGCGAAAACTAGGCCATGGACTAGAAACTCATCTAACAGGGAAAACTAGGCCACGAACTAGAAACCCATCTAGCAGCGAAAACTAGGCCATGGACTAGAAACCCATCTAGCAGCGAAAACTAGGTCATGGACTAGAAACCCATCTAGCAGCGAAAACTAGGCCATGGACTAGAAACCCATCTAGCAGCGAAAACTAGGTCATGGACTAGAAACCCATCTAGCAGTGAAAACAAGGCCACGGACTAGAAACCCATCTAGCAGCGAAAACTAGGCCATGGACTAGAAACTCATCTAACAGGGAAAACTAGGCCACGGACTAGAAACCCATCTAGCAGCGAAAACTAGGCCACGGACTAGAAACCCATCTAACAGCGAAAACTAGGCCACGGACTAGAAACCCATCTAACAGGGAAAACTAGGCCACGGACCAGAAACCCATCTAGCAGCGAAAACTAGGTCATGGACTAGAAACCCATCTAACAGGGAAAACTAGGCCACGGACTAGAAACCCATCTAACAGGGAAAACTAGGCCACGGACCAGAAACCCATCTAGCAGCGAAAACTAGGTCATGGACTAGAAACCCATCTAACAGGGAAAACTAGGCCACGGACTAGAAACCCATCTAGCAGCGAAAACTAGGCCATGGACTAGAAACCCATCTAGCAGCGAAAACTAGGTCATGGACTAGAAACTCATCTAACAGGGAAAACTAGGCCACGGACTAGAAATCACTTGGAAGTTAAAACTAGAGACGACTAGAAACACCCCCTATCGGCTGGCCTAACTATACCCAATGGCATTCCTAGTCCCTCCCCATCGCCGCTCCTATTCTCTCCGTTTTCTGACCCACTTTGGCAAAATGAGCATGACGACGAGCGGAATGACGAGCATCAGCACCATCGGGCTCATCAACATATCCGTGATTCGCCACTCCTCCCTCTTTCGGAAATAGCGAGACGGTCCGCGTGCCGAGATTCGCAACGGATATTGCAGAGTGTTCACGTTGTTCGGCTGCAAAACGACAGTGCACATTTTCATCGATTTTCGAGCAATTTTGCGTTCAAACTCACCTGCAAAATGGTCAGCTTGCGTGCTCTCATTTTGCCTTTGGAGGTGATGTCGACGCGAATCGGCTCGAAGACAAAGTCGGTGTTCTCGATTTGGACAATGTAGGAGCCGTGCGGCACGTGGTCGACACGGAATGTGCAGTCCTGACGGATGAAGCCGAGGTGTTGGCCGTGATTGAGGTGGACGCGCGCCGACGACGACCACTTGGCACAGTTGGCACGCGAGGCGGGCAGTGCGATCTGCAAGAAGTGACTAGGTAGAAGAGCTAGGCCACGAGGAGAAAACTCGGCCGTCTTTTAGAAAAGAGGGGGGGGGGGGGGACTTTCTAGATTTCGCACGCAGATGGCCTAGTTTTCAAACCCGATTTGGAGCGATTCTCAAAACTCTGGTTTTTCTAGGTCACCCCGCGAGGGACTAGAAAACGCATTCGGAAAAGCTAGTCCGCACGATTTCCTGGTAAAACCGATCGATTTGAACCAATTTTTCAAGTTGCTGTGGTTTTCTAGACCGATTTCTTTAGGAGGGACTAGAAAACCCATTTGGAAAAGATAGGCCATCGACAGAAAACCGGTTAAAATCGATGAAGACCTCAATTTTCTGATAAATACCTGATTTGAAGCGATGCTGAGAACTCTAGGCTTTCTAGGCCGTCTTCTGAAGAGGGGGACTAGAAAAACCATGTGGAAAAACTAGGCCGCGAAGCCTGGTGGCCTACGGTTCTAAAACTAGGCCATGTGCACAGTTTGTTGACCCCACGGCCTACTTTTTCTAGATTTTTCACGCAGATGGCCTAGTTTTCTCAAGCATATTTATTAGGACTTTCTTTTCCAGAGATTTCTAGTCCCTCATTTGCGAAATCTAGTCCGCGCGGTTTTTAGAGGAAAAGTTAGGCCAAGGAAAATCGATATGGTGGCGTTTTTCATCAATTTGAGGTTTTCTAGGCCACCGATTGAAGATGGCCTAGAAAAGCTATTTGAAAAAGCTAGGCCACGACGCCTGGTGGCCTAGAAGTTGCATATCAGGCCATGGTTTCAGAATTTTCAGGGCCTAACTCTCCTACCCAGAAATTTCTAGTCCCCGACTTGCGAAACCTAGTCCGCGCGCGGTTTCTAGTCCATTTTTCGTTCCGCTTCTGCTCGCAAAACCTCGATTTTCGATCCGAAAGTCAAACAAAAAGCACGCACCTCGCCCTCCACCGACCAGGCGCCGACTGTTTGCTCCGCCGCCGTCGCAGTCGTCGGAGCCGTCGTCAGCTCATCGGCGTGAGCTGGAAAAGAAGAGCCGACGGCCAAACAGGCCACCAACAAACGAATCCACATCGAGTGCGTCTGCAAAAATTGAATATTGAAACTTTTTTGAGAGGAAAATTTGAAAATTGATTTAGAAATTTTAATTTAATTCAAAAAATTTCAAAAAAATAAAAATTTTGTATTTATTTTTGGAAATTAACGTTTTTTTCAGAATAAATTTTTCAAAGCTTTCGATTTTTTTAAATAAAATTTTTTTCAGAATAGCTTTTCCATAAATTTTCCAAAAATTTCCAAAACTTTTGATTTTTTTAATTTTCCAAAAATTTTTCAAAATTTTTAACTTTTCTGAAATTTATATTTTTAAAATTAAAAAATTCCCAAAAATTTTCCAAAAAAAATTTAAAAAATAGCAAAAAAAATGGTGAAAATAGCACAAAGCTCGCAGAATAACGAGAAAAAATGCAAAAAATAAATTAAAATAAATTTCGCGATAAAAATAATTTAATTTTCAAGGCAAACGGGGGGGGGGGGGTCCTAAAGTGGTCATTTTGGAGAAATTTTCGCGGATGCGGAAAACATTGAAAAAAGTGAAAAAAATAAGAGGAAAAAATGGGAGATTATATATATTTACAATGCTTTTTTTAAAGGGGAGATGGGGGAATTTTTCGAATAAATTTTAAATTAGAAAGTAAAAATAAAAATGAAAAAAAATTTTTTTTTGTTTAATTCGAAAAAAATTGAGGTGCGGGGCGGAGTTGAAGGAGATAAAACCGTTTCCAAAAAAAAAATCAATCGATATATTTTTTTTCCTCAGTTGAAGCGCTTCAAAAATTCTTCGGCAGAGACACGCGCACGGGCGTTCAACGACAATTTCATCTCGCTGATTTCCTGCAACAAAAAATCAATAAATTCGAGAAAATAAAATTCTTGCTTTTTTTTTTCAAATAAAAAAGTGAACTTCTGACCGAAAAATGAAAAATTTTGTAAAAAAAAAAATTTTTGTCGAAAATTTTTTCAGTTTTTTTTTTATAAATCGAGGAAAAATGTATAGAAAATTTCCTAAAAATCGTTAAGTTTTTTTAATTATTTAATTTTTTAAAAAAATTTTAACCTAAAGACTGCACAAAATTTTGATTTAAAAAAATTTTTTTGCCGAAATTTTTTTTCTAATTTTAAGCAAAAATCGACAATTTTCAGATTTTCACTGAAAATTTCAAAATTAATGCTGAAAAAGATTGAAAATATTTTTTAAAACATCTTGTAAAAAATTAGAAATTTAATATTAAAAAAAAATTTTTTTGGCGAAAAAAATATAAATTTTCGAATCAAAAATTTTTCTAAAAATTTCAATGTTTACCGTGAAAAATGCTATTTTTTTAAAATAAAATTTCCAATTTTTCCTGAAATTTCCAAATTTTTTTTCGAAATTTCACAGCTTCAGATGGAGAAAATCTATAGAATTTCGTCGATTTTCGCGGCGAAAACACGAATTCTCGTCGAATTTTCCAGTTTTTCACTGATTTTCTCACCTTATCGATTTCTTGCATGAAATGGAGCAGAAAGTCGACGAGCTTGTGCTTGAACATGGCCTCAGTGTGCGAGGCGGTGATCAGAAACGAAATGTCGTAGCCTGGCAAACAAAAGTCGATAAAAAACGGGGAAAATCAGAGTTTGTGGCCCGGAAATCGCTGAAAAACGGGGTTTTCTCATGATTTTTCATCGATTTCCGATAAATTTTGATGGTTTTCACGAGAAAATCGATGAAAAATCATGTTTTTACTGATTTTCCGGCTAAAATCGGGGTTTTTCGATGAAATTTATTGATTTTTGCGGGAAAATCGACGAAAAACCACGTTTTCAGCAAAAATCAATGAAATTTATGGGAAAATGACGATTTTCCCGCAAAAATCGATAAAATTTATCGAAAAACGCCGATTTTGGCAGGAAAATTAGCCAAAAACCTCCAAAAATCAACTGAAAACTTGATTTTTCGTTGATTTTTCCCCAAAGTCGATAAAATTTATCGAAAAAATAGGATTTTGGCCGGAAAATCAACTGAAACCGTGATTTTTCGTCGATTTTACCGCAAAATTCCGGCCAAAATCGTCATTTTTCCATAAATTTTATTGATTTTTGCGGGAAAATCGACGGAAAACCATGTTTTCTGTTGATTTTCGAGGGTTTTCGTTGAGTTTACAGCCAAAATCGGCGTTTTTCGATGAAATTTATTGATTTTCCGGCGGAAAAATCGACGAAAACCAGGTTTTCAGCCGATTTCCGGTCAAAAACCTATTTTTTCGATAAATTTTATCGATTTTGGGGGAAGATCGACTAAAAATCACGGATTCAGTTGAATTTTGAGGGTTTTCAGTTGATTTTCCGGCCAATTGATTTTCGCAAGAAAATCGACAAAAAACCATGCTTTCAGTTGATTTTCCGGCCTAAATCGGGGTTTATCGATGAAATTTATCGATTTTCGCGGAAAAATTGACAAAAAATCACGTTTTCAGCTCGGTTTCCGGCTGAAATCGTCATTTTTCGATTAACTTCATAAATTTTTACAGGAAAATCGACGAAAAACCACGTTTTCAGTTGATTTTTAAAGGTTTTCGTTGAGTTTACAGCCAAAATCGGCGTTTTTCGATGATATTTATTGATTTTCCGGCGGAAATCGGCGCGTTTTCCGTAGTTTCGCGGCGACTCACCGGGCAACGGTTTGCGACGGAGCACGAAGAAGTTGTCGGCGCGCTGGCACATGAACCGCGTGAATTTGTGGCAGAGAATCTTCTCGATCTCGTCCGACTGTTTGATGGCAATCGATATTCTGACCGAGTTGACCGAGGGCTCAATGAGCACACGCTCCTGCTTGTTGCGAGCCACCACCACCGGCGTCATCAGCAACTCTTTCGACGTTTGCACTTCCACCTGAAACCAATTTTTTTTTGGGAGGATTTTTGGGATTTTTTGTTTTTTTCTGAACAATTTAGTTCGATTTTCGAAATTGAAAGGAATTTTAATTTTAATTTAATTTTTTTAGTTTTAGGATTTTTGGAATTTTTATATTTTTTCTAAAAATTTTTAAAAATTAATTTTTGAAATTAAATGAAAATTTTTAAAGCATTTATTCTTAATTTTTTCCAATTTATTTTTTTTTAATTTTGGATTTTTTCTAAAATAATTAAAAAATTTTTTTTCGAATTTAAAAAATTTAATTTTGAAATTGAAATTAAAATTTCAAAGAATAAAATAAAATAAAATATTTTTCGAATTTAATAAAATTCAAATTTTTGTGATTTTTATGAAAAATTCGGAGAAAAAAAATCAAAATTTTAGAATTTTTCAATGGAATTTAAAATTCGATTAGAAAACTTTTTTTAAAAATTTTTTGAAAGAAATGCGAAAAAATTATAGAAAAATACTAGCAAACCCAGAATTTTTTTGAGGTTTTTTTTAAATCGCGCAATTTTCAAAAAAAAAAATTTCCAACCCGCCAAAAAATCGTAAAATTTATCGATTTTTCCCCAAATTTCTTCACATTTTCAGCGTTTTTTCTCGAATTCCAGCAATTTTCAATTGAAAAATGCGTTTTTCTTCGCCTACCTCCGGTTTATTATGCCTCTCGACGACTTGCGAACTGAATTGCTCGAGGCAAAGCGCCGCCTGAAGCGTATGACGGACCGCCTCGAGGTACGGCTGAAGTGTCGCGCTCATCACCTTCAAAAATCGATAATTTCGTCTCGTAAACGCGAAAAACGCCGAAAATCGACGAAAAACCGGCGAAAAATGACGGCGAAAATCGTAAAATTGCGGTCGATAATCCGAAAATGATTCATTTATTTGTCTGGCGGCACGACGATGCAAACGCGCTCCACCGCACTTCTTTTCGAAATTTCGCGCGCCAAACCGGAATTGTCATCATTTTTCTCTCTCTCGCGCGCCCATTTCTCACCAATTTTCACCGATTTTTTTTTAAATTTCTCGCTTTTTCCAGTCTTCAAATGTCCGGAGGTGTTCAATACGAGCTGATTGCGATGGCTGACCGCGAGGAGAGCGCCAAAACGATGGCGATTCTCAAGAACAAGTATAAGGCGCCGGTTGGCAAAAAAGTCACGCTCAACGAGCGGTTCGGCGTTATTGGTAGGGTTTTTAACCGAAAAACACCGTTAGAATCACTGGAATTATCGATTTTCAGCGGAAAATTCGAGAAAAATCGCGAAAATTTTGCGGAAAAAGGGCAAACGCGCTCCATTGCGAATGAAACTAAAAATTTTGCGTTTTTTCCAGAAAAAGGCTTCATTCTGCATGCGATCAACCCGAAGAGCATGGAGTCCGAGCCGCCCGTCCATCTGGTCATCCACGAGCGTCTGCTCACGTCGAAACGCGAGTTTGTCAAGGTAGTCCAGTGGAGCGCACTTGCTGACCCCCCATTCAATTTTCTCTCTCTCTCTGCAGAAATACGTGGCCGCGCATCCGAACGCCGCCAAATCGGCGGCGGAACTCAACGAAAACGACAAGGAGAACGGTGCGGGACTTCAGAATGCTGAGAAGACGTCGTCGACGACGTCTTCGGAATTCTGCGCCGACGCCTACATTCGTGACGTGGCTCGTCAGATTCTGAAGCCGGTGGCCTAAGAAAAGATTGCTGGAATTTCGTTTTTTCGCAATTTTTCTCGATTCATGTGCATTCTCGCCCGATTTTCCCGAATTTTTCCATTGTGATCTCTGTGATTTTCACATCATTTTTTTCTTGAAAACAACATTGCTCGAGTAAATTTTGGTTAATTTGTTTTTTTTTTCTTTTTTTGCATTTTTTTTTTGAAAATTCGAAAAATTATTCGATTTGGGAATATTTAATTTTCAAATAGGAATTTTTCAAAATATTGAAATTTTTAATTTTTGGTTTTAAAAAAATGAAAAAAAATTTTTTTTTTTTGAAATTATGAAAAATTATTTGGTTTGGGAATATTTAATTTTAAAATAGGAATTTTTCAAAATATTGAAATTTTGAATTTTTGATTTAAAAAAAAATGAAAAAAAATTTTTTTTTTTTTGAAAATTTGAAAAATTATTTGATTTGGGAATATTTAATTTTAAAATAGGAATTTTTCAAAATATTGAAATTTTGAATTTTTGATTTAAAAAAAAATGAAAAAAAATTTTTTTTTTTTTGAAAATTTGAAAAATTATTTGATTTGGGAATATTTAATTTTAAAATAGGAATTTTTCAAAATATTGAAATTTTTAATTTTTGGTTTTAAAAAAATGAAAACAATTTTTTTTTGAAAATTTGAAATATTATTCGATTTGGGAATATTTGATTTTTTAATTCAAAAAATGAGAATTTTCAAAATATTGGAATATCGAATTTTACAAAAAAAAAATTTTTTGGAAAAATTATTTTTAAGAAAATAATTTTTTTGAATTTTTCACCACCGTAGAGGCGAGAGAAGAAAAAAGTTTAAAAAAAAAAACAAAAAAAAAATGAGAACCATATAATTTAAAGAGCAACGAAACAAAATTTGAAGGAATAAACGAGAGTCCCCGTCTACATCTTGGGCACTTCACGAATTCCGAGAATCTTGAAGCACGTCGAGATGACGTTGGCGGTCACTTCGCACAGAGCCAGACGATGGAAGTGGACGACGGGCGCTTCTGGAAACGATGAGCCGGCTTTTGTGGAGGTTGACGCGAAAAAATGGGGATTCTGAGGGGGAGGGATGTTTTTTTAGAGTCTCGAGAAACTAAGTGCAAGTATTTTCAATTAATACTCCTGTGGCCGTGGCCTAGAAACCCAAATTTCGTTTGCGATATCGATTGATGCTCCGCCTACAGACACGTGTCTTTTCGCGAACAAATCTCGAAAATGCACCGAAGCCGTGGGGCCTAGAATTCCCGCGAAAAGCAGCAGTTAGGCCACGGCCACAGGAATATTTATGTTGGCCCCGCTACCGCAAAAAGGCTCGTCTTATCGTGGCCTCCTATCAAAAGTCAGCGTCTCTTCCGATTTTGACAACGTAGCCGCAAACTAATAGACGGCGCTTTTGAGAGCGTGACAAAACCGGAACATGCTTTGTGCAATCACCGTGACGCACAAATGCAGAATTGCAACACTGCGGCGCGCTTTTTCTGTTCTTTTTTTTCGGCTAAATGTTCTAGAAAAAGCGCGCCGCAGTCACGTTCCGGTTTTGTCACACTCTCGGAGCTTCCGTCTATTCGTTTTCGGTCGACTTGATTCGTTTCGAATGTACAGTCGAAACTCGCATACCTCCGTCCTTCTTCTCGATGACGTAGCACTCGTTGTAAAAGTCGTGGAACAGTGTGGCCAACTGATACACGTAGTCGCACATTTGATGGAGCATCAGCGAGTCGAGCACCAACAAGACACAATCGGCCAGCTTGAGCAGCTGCTTCGCGAGCTTCAGCTCGGCCGGATGGCTCAACGGAAGCGTCGGCGTTTTGGCGATGTAGTCGGCGAGGTGCGCGTCGGTGACGCCCGACGTGCGGACGATGGATCGGATGCGCGCGTAGGCGTACAACAGGTACACCGCCGTGTTTCCGCGGTCGTCGAGCATTCGGTCGAACGAGAACACGTAGTCCTGGGTGCGCGTGTGCGACAGATCCGCGTATTTGACGCAGCCGAACGCGACGGCGTCACGCGCCGCCGCCAACTCTTCCTCGCTCATCACCTGCAAGATTGATCCATCCATAGATCGATCGATAAGGGGACAGTGTGCGTACCTGATCTCTTCCCTTCTCCCTCAACTTCTCGGCGGCTCGCTTGACGCCCTCCGAGAGCAGATCGAGCAGTCGCACCGTCTCGCCACTTCTCGTCTTGAACTTCTTCTTGTCGTCGCCGAGCACCAGGCCGAATCCGACGTGCTCCACCCGTTGCACCGACTCGTCGTACCAGCCGAAATCGCGTCCCGCCGCGTACACCGTCTCCAGATGCAACGATTGGCCGGCGTCGACGACGTAGATGTTCCAGTCGCACTTCTCGTCGAGCATTCGGTACTTGAGCGCCGCGAGATCCGACGTGTCGTAGGTGAAGCCGCCGTCGGATTTGACGACCGTCAGCGGGACGTCGCAACCGGACGGGAACATTATCTGACGACCCTCCTCTTCGCGCAACATCGACGGTCCTGCGATGAACAAATGATCGTTTTTATGCTTGTTTGTTTCGAAGAACGGACTAGAAAAACCTCTTCCACGTTGCGTTGGAGCACATTTTGAATTTGTTCGTAAAAGTTAAGTGTTCATTGTGGATTTACGCGCTCGACTGGTCAAAACCGTCTCTTCCGTTCGAGACCCGCCGCGTTTTTTTTGTTTTTTGGATTTTCGGTTCGCGTCGATTTACGATAAACAACACGCGTTTGCCGTCGCATCGGAGCATCGTACTAAATGATTTCGAACATTTATTTTTGATATTTTTCTTCCTTCATTTCTAGGCCGATTTCCGGTTTTTTCAAAAAATGAGCTGAAAACGAAGAAAAACCCAAAATAATTGATAAAAATTATTTGGTACGACGCTCCGAAATAACGGCATTGGGCTCTTTGTTTATCGTAAATCGATATTGCGTTTTTTTTTTTGAAATTTTGCAAAAAAGAGGAAAATTATCGCCTGGAAGAGGTTTTTCTAGTCCCAAAACTGAAAATGGCTCAAAAACGCCCCGGGGGAGAAAAGGAGGTTCGGCGGTTATTAAAGGTGTGACACTTCGCAGAAAAACCGCTGTGCGGGTCTTACAGCGAACCGAGGAGATACTGTAACAGTCGTTTCAACTGTGTCCGTTCGTTTTTCACTGTCACACAGTTGAAACGACTGCTACAGTACCTCCTCCGTTCGTTGCGAGAAATACTCACTGTTCTCCTTGATCCACTTGACGAGCTCGACCATTTTGTCCTGATAGAACGACTCGCCGACGTCTCGGATTTTGATGTCCAAATGATCGTAGACGATTTGATTGTCTGCAAAGTTTGAGAGTGTGACAAAACCGGAGCATGCGCTGTGAAAACACCGTGACGCACAAAGGATGTGCTTTTTCCCGAAGTTTTGGGTTAAAATGTGCAGTTTTGTGTCACGGTGTCACAAAGTCACAAGAACGCGCGGTTTTTCGAAAGTTTGACAAAACTGTCTTTTTTCGAATTCTGTGCATTTTCGCGTCAAATCGAATGTCTACCGACGCTGAAAGCGCTGAAATCGAGAGTGTGACAAAACCGGAACATGCGTTGTGAAAACACCGTGACGCACAAATGCAGAATTGCAACACTGCGGCGCGCTTTTTCTGTTCTTTTTTGATAAATTTCCTAGGAAAAGCACGCCGTAGTGTTGCAATTCTGCATTTTTGCGTCACGGTGTTTGCACAGCGCATGTTCCGGTTTCGTCTGTTCCGCCTTTTTGATTTCTTCCGATTTTGTCACACACGGTTAAATTGAAAAACTGACACTTTTTGGAGACGTCACAAATCGTGTTCCACGCCTTCACAATGTCGACGTCGCCGGACTGAAGGCGGACGACGCAGTCGTAGGCGCGCTTCTTGAACTCGCCGTCCTCGTCGAATCGCTTCTTCGACTCTTTGTAGAACGCCTGCAGATCGGAAATGTCGGGCAGTTGATTGAGAAAGTTCGGGAAACGATCGTAGAGGTGGGCGATGAGCATTCCGAACTGTGTGCCCCAGTCGCCGATGTGGTTCACTCGAAGCACCTGCAAACATCAAAGTAACGCTTGAATGGCTCGCATTTCCAATGAAAACTTCAATTTTAAGAGCACGAAAACGATTCAGAAGTGCGAGGACGTCTTCTGGCAGATTCGGAAGACACAATGATTCGAATTCTTGACAAAACCTGATCGATTCGCCGTTTCTTTTCAAATCTTTGTGAAAAAAAGTGCTCAGTGTGGGAGATCTTCCGAAATTACCCATCGGGATCGATGAAACTGGCAATTTTCACCGAAATCTACGGGTTTCGGCTGGAAAACTGCCAAACTTGTACCGGAATTAATGAATATAGTCATTTCCCACCTAAAAACCCTCAAAAATCACTGAATTCTTTCAAATTCTTCTATTTTTCCATCAAAAACCGATCGGAATCAAAGATACTGGCTATTTTATCGCCAAAAACTCTTAAAAACCACTAAAATCTACGGTTTTCGGCCGAGAAGTGGTTCAATTGTCTCGAAATCTTCCAATTTCCATCAGAAAATCGACCAGAATCAATGAAACCAGCCATTTTTCGCCTGAAAACACCCCAAAATCACTAGGATCGACGATTTTTCGGCAAAAAATCGTTCAATCTGATCGAAAGTCTCTTATTTCCCACTAAAAACTGATGAGAATTCCAGAAATCGCTTGGCTGAATACAGTCGGCCAACCGATTTGTGAAACCCGCCACTGGCCGACTCAGAAGCGCCACTGGCGGTCGGGGCGCTTATTTTGGCGTATGTCAAGCGGATGGCTGGCCGAACTCGCCCGCCAATGGCCAGGCCATTAACTGGCCTTTTTCGCACGAAACTAGAAGAAACGCACATCGAATCCGACCGACTCGAAGAGTCGACAAATCGAGTCGCCGATGATTGTTGATCGCAAGTGTCCGACGTGCATCTCTTTCGCAATGTTCGGCGACGAGAAGTCGACGAGCACTCGCTTCTTCTCGACACGTGGCAGTGTGACGCCGTTCGCGGCGAGCGACGAGATTTGCGCGCGAATGTAGTCGGCGTTCAGGAAGACGTTGATGTATCCGGACGGCAGCACGGTGATCTTCTCGACGAAATCGATCGACGCGGGCAGTTTCTCGTGAATCTCTCTTCCAATGTCGCCCGGCTTTTTCGCGTTGCCGGCCGCTTTCAGTTTCTGCAAAAGGCAACACGGGAAATGCGATACAGTTTCAAAAAGCTTCGCCGCGTTGCGGTCGCGTCGCGTGTGGCATCTAGAAGCCCAAAACCTGAACTTTTACAGAGTTTTCTCCAACTTTTTCGTGCTCGGGCCTATGAAAATGGTGTAGCTACCGAAAACACATAGCTTTTTGAGCCGTTTCGAACAGTGCAATGGGAATTTTGAAATATCGACTTTGAAAAAAGTTTTGCCGGTCTGCCACATAACTTTCTTCAAAATCAATATTTTCAAGTTCCCATCACACCATTCGAAACGGCTCAACAAGCTTTGTATTTTCGGTGACTGCACCATTTTCATAGGCCCGAGCGCAAAAAAGTTCAGGTTCCGGGCTTCTAGATGCCACACGCGACGCGACCGCAACGCGTCAACCTCAAAAACCAGATTTTCACGCTTACCGCCGCAATCGAGAACACCGAAGTGCACTGATAGTCGCCAAACTGCGGATTGGGCGTTTCGGCCAACAAAAGTGGCACGTCGAGTGCGGGAAACGCGTCGGCGATGGCTCGTTTGAAGAGCGCCTGAAGGCGTCCCAGAATGCTCGATCCGTAGTCCTCGACACGCACGTAGTCCACTTTTCGCGTTTGTTTCGGCGCGGCGCCGCCACTGAAATTGCGATGGAACAGAAGGAAAAACTGTTTGTGTGGAAACTGATGGTAGGGGAAGGGGGGCAAGTGGGTGTCGAATCGGAACGCGTTTATTCTAGATTAGGAGAAGAAAGAAAAGGACCGAACGGAATCTAAACGAATTTTCCTCCGGGCTCCACAAATCTGGCTCACACGCACGTTTTGCCCTCCTTTTTCGCCTTCTTCTCGGCGGGCGGCGAGCCGTTTTTCGCGTTTCGAGCCGTCTGCTCGGCGACACTCCTCTCGAGAATCGTCTTCCGGTACTTGAGCTTGTCGTTGAGCTTCTTTTGCTCGGCGAGCTCTGGCACGTGCTCCAGCAGCTCGTCGGTCAGCTCGCCCGACTCCATTGCGGCGACGAGACGTTCGAGAAGAGCCGATTGGTCGAGCTGCAATTGTGGCCGTCAGAGTTTTCTAGTCCCTCCTGATTTAGGGGGGCGAAATTCGATTGTGGCCTAGTTTTCACATGGTTTTCTAGTCCACATTTTCAACGCTGGCCTAGGTTTTCAGCACGATTTTTCCGAGTCCCCCCGTTTTTTTTCGGCCCAGTTTTCGCGAAAATTTTTCGTTTTATTGATCTTGTCGCTGGTATCCCATCAATCGGCTATTCTGATGAAGGAATTATAGCCGGGCGAAGCTTACCGGCTCGAAAAGCTTCCTATTGGGCTCCGGGACATTTCGAAACCAAGAGATTTCGCAACCAATGTGACATAGGTCAAAAGAGCCGCTGAGAAACGCCTGACAATTTGAATTTTCGTGAACTTTTTCGTGAAGATGATGCCTTTTCACTATGAGCAGTTCTCAGCGCCTTTGTTGACCGATTTCACATTGGTTTCGAAATGTCTCGGTTTCGAAATGTCCCGGAGCCCAATAGGAAGCTTTTAGAGCCGGTGAGCTTCGCCCGACTATCATTCCTCCATAGCCGATTGATGAGATTCCAGCGAAAAGATCAATAAAACGAAAAATTTCCGCGAAAACTGGGCCGAAAACAACGGGGGACTCGAAAAAATCGTGCTGAAAACCTAGGCCAGCATTGAAAACGTTGTATATTCTCGTTTTCGTCGAAATCGCGCAAAAAATGCAGTTTTTTCGATGGACTAGAAAATCTTGTGAAGACTAGGCCACAATCGAATTTCGCCCCCCCCCCTAAATCAGGAGGGACTAGAAAACTTCTGGTTTCTCGGCATGATTTTTCTAGTCCCCTCAAATTTCACATTTTCGCTTCAAAAAAAATAGGAAAGACTCACCGCTGCCGCGAAATCAGTATATCCTTGTTGCAGCTCTCGATTCGCTGACATTTCACTGTAAACCCTGGAAAACAATTTTTTCCCATTTTTCCCCTATTTTATCGTCAAATTTGGGTCGAAATATCATAAGTATCACACAGTTTCCAATAAAAAACTGAAATTTTTGGGAAAAACCGGGTTAAAAAATTAAAAAAAAAAGATTTTTGTTCATAGCGCGAGAAAGGAGGATCGAAAATTGAAACGAGATGAGGGGGAAGGTGGAAAACAATTTTTTGAAAAATTTGAAAATTGGAAAAAAATTTCAAAAACAACATGGGGGGAAAACGATGGAAAACAAGGTGAGATGGTTTTTCGGGAATGAGAAAATTCAAAAAAAAAAAAAATATATTTTAATTCCATCGACCTCTCAAATTGAAGACATTTCGATGGGCGATTCGACGAAAATCACCAGAAATTCGCCAGATTTTTTTTGTTTTTTTTTTTTGAAAAATCCCATCGATTCCCGGTGAAATTTTTCGAATCGCCCTTCAAAACGCCTACAATTCGATAGGTCTACGGATTTCATTTTATTTCTTTTTTTTTTCAAATTTTTTTAAAACCCGAAAAACTAAAACCGGGGTAACATGATTCAGTCGGTCTTCTTCATGAGCAGATAGAGATTCATGTCGACCTCGAAGCCGTGCAGATTAATCGCCTCGCCCTTCAGCCGCATCAGAAGGCCGCCGAACGACGCGTAGGCGGCCAGTTTGCCGCCGTCCGTGCCAGTGTCGTCGTCCTCGAGACGGTAGACTTTGCCGTACATCACGTACTCGTACTGCTTGATTCGCGGGTAGTCGGCCTGCAAAAACGCGAAGAGTTTCTCGAATTTTCAGCGAATTCCGCAAGTTTTCGCTGGTGCAATCAACTCATCGATTTTTCAGTTTATCGTGCCATAAAACACTGAAATTCGGCGGCTTTCGCGGACTATCGCAGGTTTTTTCAAAAAAATTATTAATTTTTCTTTGATTTCCCATATTTTCCGCCGATTTTCGTGAATTTTTTGGAATTTCCGGCGGAAAAGCGCATTTTTAACAAGATTTCACCTTATTTTTGCGATAAAACACTGAAATTCAGCAATTGTCTCGCAATTTCGTAATTCTTTGTCGAAACACAAACTTTCGCGATTTTCAGGAACTTTTGGACGTTTTCTCGCGAGAATTCGTTCATTTCCCGCAGATTAACGCCAATTTTAGTGAAAATTCGTCTTTTTTCGCAGATTTTCAGTTTCCGGGGCGAACGCAACGATAGAATCACCTTCGGATCGTATTCTCCTTCGTCGGCGAGCCCGTCTTCTCGGAGTGACGTCGCGAGCACCAGACGGAACTTGTCGTTCTGTTTCATCGGATAGATTTGTGAGTTGATGTCGAGAATGAGCTCCATTCTGAAAAACTGCCAATTGTGACGGGGTTTTGAGGGAGAAGCGGAATTTTATCGATTTTTCCATCGGAATCCATGTTCTTCCGCTTTTTTTACACGTTTTACTTCATGAATTCACAAAAATTCCAATTCCTTCCGTGCGAAAATCGATTTTTTGGGATTTTCGACAAAACTACAAAAAAAACTCGAAAATCCATCGATTTTTGCGTTTTTGATCGCATTTTCTCATGAATTTCCGTGTTTTTAACGATTTTCCATGCAAAAAAAACTCAAAAAAAGCGCTTACTTGAACGATTCGGCCTCGCAAAAGAATCGCGAAACTCTGTCGAACTTTTTGCCGTCCGGATCCACTTTTTTCACCTGGAACATGTCGTCGAAGATGATTCCGGCCATTTTCTGCAATTTTAAATCAATTATAAGCGGAAAATGAGGCAAAAAACGATGAAAATTAACCGAAAATGCGCGAAAATCGGTGAGAAATACGAAAAAATGTGAATTGACAATTTAAAGGCGCATGTCGATTTACGGCGGGTCTCGCCACGAACAGCCCCGTTTTTCGGCGCGAAATTCGAAAAATAAAACAAAATCGGGGTGAAAACCGGTGAAAAAGTGATTTTTCGGGATTTTCCAGCGCAACAAAAGTGTTTATTTGTGCTCTGTGGTTGAAATCGGGGGAAAAAATCGATAAATAAAAATGATTGTAAAACATCGGGACGAGAAAATCAGAGTTTGAGTGTGGCCGAGTGTTGGGTGTGACCGTCGAAGACGAAGGTGTTGTCGATGGGCACGTATTGATTGGTGGCGAGTTTGATGATCTCCTGGGCGGCGATTCCGCCGATCAGCGACGAGACGACGTGCAGCTCGGCGGCGCCGAAACGGCACATCTCCGAGACGGCGGCGTCGGGCACACGCGTCAGCACCGTTTGAGCCGTCGAGTCGGACTGCAAAGAGCGACGAGATGAGACGACGTGGCACGTCTTCGGAATTCTCTTTTTGCGGAAGCGCCCCTCTCTTCGAATCAGCCCCAGACATTCTTCTTCTAGACGTCTTCTGAATCCCTCCAGAATCCGCGACCGTCTAACGTCATCGAAATCGCTAGAATTCGGCAGAATCTCATTGAAAACTAGCGAATTAGACAGATTCTGTGGCATTTGGAAAACTTTTGAAGACTTTGAAACTATCGTCGAAAATTTAGAACGACCCCCTTTAAGAGCGTGACTCTAAAACCGGGGACATCTCGGAAACTAGAAAAGTTGTGAAAAAGTTGTCAACTACAAACTTGATCAGCTTGAAATTTGCCATCTTTTTCCAGTTGACAACTTTTTTCCAACTCTGCTAGTTTTCGAGATATACCCCTGGTGAAATTCGAACTACATTTGAACCTTTCTTTAAAGAGGGGGGGGGGGGGGGGGGGGTGCCAACTTGAAAAAAGTTTGCTTTAATACAAACTAGAGGGGTGGGAAAATGCAGCGCACAAGGAGCGACGCTTTAAAAATGAGTGCAAGTATTTTTAATTATCGATTTTAGGCCAAAATTAATATTCCTGTGGCCGTGACCTAGAAATCCAAATTTCGTTGCGCGCCTATGCGCGATATCGATTGATTTGCGATATTTTTCGGCCGCTCGATGCTCCGCTTACAGACACGTCTTTTTGCGAAGAAATCTCAAAAATTCGTCGAGGCCGCGCGAAGAATTCCCGCGAAAAGCAGCAGTTAGGCCACGGCCACAGGAATATTAATTTTGGCCTAAAATCGATAATTAAAAATACTTGCACTTATTTTTAAAGCGTCGCTCCTTGTGCGCTGCATTTTCCCACCCCTCTAGTTTCTTTTTAAGCAAACTTTTTTCAAGTTGGCACCCCCCTTTAAGATTTCAGACAGTTCTAGAGAGTTCTGGACACATTCCCAATAAAATTCTGGCTGATTTCAAGGATTTCAGCGGGTTAACCTCCTAAAATCTCCGAAATGTTTCCAAAATTCTTAGGATACCCTTTAGAATCTCCCCGAACCTTGAAAATTCTACGAAACCCTCTGTTACACACTCTTTTTGGGTCTCGAACGGAATTTCATGTCACGTGACGCGTGACACCATTCTTCCGTTCGAGACCCATAGCCCTCCAAAACCATTTGAAACGTGCCTAAAGTCTACCAAAAACTCAAAACCCCTCCAGAATCTTCCCCGAACTCTACGAGCCTCCCCACCTCGGCGGCCTCCTTGACAATCGCCTCGACTCGCTTCCTCAAATCCTGCGCGTCGATCGAGACGGGCACGCCGTTCGTGCCCGGAAACCGTCCCTTCTCCTTCCGGAACCGCTCCACCGCTCGCATCAACAGAATCCACGTGGCGGCCGACACTCGGCCGCCGCCGCCGCCGCCTTCCGGCTCTTCCGGCTCTTCCGCGACGATTCGCGAGATGAGCGCGGCGAGTTCGCGTCGCGAATCGACGCGCTCGCCGCGCTGCACACATATCCGATCCGCGTTCTTGCAGAATCGATAGCACATCTCGTCGGAGATGACGTCGCCGACGCCGCGCTCCTTCTCGACGGCTCGCGTCAGCCGCAGCACCTCCTGCGCGTCCTCGATCGCCTTCTCGTGGAACAGGGTGGCGAGACGTGTGTAGCGGACCGTGTCGGATGTCATGTCGGGCAGTGTGCCGTGCAGCGGCAAAAGACCGCCCGACGCGGCGACGAATCGGCGCAGAGCCTCGCAGATCAGCCAGAACGGTTGTGTTGACGTGGAGCGGTGCGCGTCGGCCAGCACTCGACGCACCGAATCGTCCATCTGCAACGTGGCAACGGTTTTTGGGCGCAAAGTGTCACGAAACGGTAGTTTTTCGGTAAATAGTGTGAGTCGCGTTGCGGTCGCGTCGCGTGCTATGACATTTGCCGTTCTGAGATGTTTTCGGTGGGTTTTTGGCTGTTTTCAGTGAAAAATTGTGATAAAACATTGAAAAAGGGACAAAATTTGCCGGAGCGTTGCGGTCGCGTCGCGTGCTATGACACTTGCCGTTTTTGGACTGGTTTTCAGTGAAAAACTGGATAAAAAACTTCCGGTGCGTTGCGGTCGCGTCGCGTGCTTTGCAAACGATCCTTTTTGAGAGGTTTCGATGTTTTTGAGCAGTTTTTCATACAAAAATTATGAGAAATCGTTCAAAAAACGGAAGACTTGAGTCGCGTTGCGGTCGCGTCGCGTGCTATGACTTTTGCCGTTTTGAGATGTTTTCGGTGGGTTTTTGGCTGTTTTCAGTGAAAAATTGTGATACAACATTGAAAAAGAGACAAAATTTGCCGGAGCGTTGCGGTCGCGTCGCGTGCTATACCTTTTCCCGTTTTTGGACTGCTTTTCAGTGAAAAACTGGATAAACAACTTCCGGTGCGTTGCGGTCGCGTTGCGTGCTTTGCGAATGATCATTTTTGAAAGGTTTAGATGTTTTTGAGCAGTTTTTCATACAAAATTATGATAAAAAGTTCGAAAAACAAAAAAAAATTGTGTCGCGTTGCGGTCGCGTCGCGTGCGATGGAAGTGATGACAATG
Organism: Caenorhabditis sulstoni; assembly: GCA_963966605.1. Lineage (NCBI taxonomy): Eukaryota > Metazoa > Nematoda > Chromadorea > Rhabditida > Rhabditidae > Caenorhabditis > Caenorhabditis sulstoni. Next base: position 1,095,271 of record OZ016477.1, read on the forward strand.
CCAGTCATTTTTATCGGATTTTTTAAAGTTTTCAGCCATTTTTCAAGCTTTTCGAGCAGTTTTAACGTAGAAATCGCGGAAAAAGTGGGTTGCGTCGCGGTCGCGTCGCGTGCGATGACAATTTCATCTAAAACACTGGATTTGGATGGTTTTTCGTGGAATTTTTTGAGGTTTTTAGTTGTTCTAAGCCAGAAATCGACGAATTCAACTCACGGTGGTTTTCAAAAACGCGCGATTGACGGCGAGCCGCGCCTCGTCGAAATTCTCCGAGTCTTTCGTTCCGGAGCCGTCGTCTTTGGCGCGTCGCAGCTCGCGCAGAATTCGTTGAATCTCCTGTCGTTGCGCGTAGCTCGCCGGAAACGCTTTCGGATCGTTGTGCTCGCGACGGTAGGCTTCGAGCGCTTTGAAGTGGAGCAGCAGGTAGGGCGTGTGACGCAGCTGCTCCACCGTCAAATCGCCGAGATTCGTCTCGTTGACCATCTCGAGAAGCGCCGGAAACGGCACATCGAGTCTGCAAATTATTAGCGGGGTTAAAAAAAAATTTTTCCCAAAAAAAAATTCATTTTCAATTTTTGAGAAAATCACATTACTTTCTTATCCTGGCGCATCAATTTTCGTATTCTCCTTGCGATTTGGAGTTGTTTAACACCCATATTCACCTAGTTTTGTGAATGTCACAAAATGCTCCGCGAGCCGGCTCGCGGAGCACAACACTTTTCATTTTTTCTCGGATTCTTTGAATTGTTTTTTTAGTTTTAGGCTAGCTATGTTAAACTGCAAGGGCTCTATGAAATTTTTCAAATATGCTCCGCGAGCCTGATCGGGTTCACCGGCTCGGCGAGCCCAACTCATCAAATTTTGAATTTCGGGCTTGATGGATGTCTATCAACTCCTCTCGAGCTCCGGAATTTAGAAATGAGCATATTAAACGTTTTTAGTGAAATTTCAGCTGATTTCCACTGAATAATTGCTTCGAGTGATTAGGCTCTCCGGGCTCGCCGAGAACAAGACTCTTTTCAACGGTCACAAACAGTTTGCTCATCTAATTTGGTGATGTTTGAGCCCCATATTGACTAGTTCGGACAACTTTTTCGAAAACCGGCTCCGCGAGCTCTGACCTCGCTGCTCGCGGAGCCCATCACAAAAATCGTCAGAACCCGGTCAAACTGGGTGTCAATCGACTCGCCGCACCGAGCTGAGCCCGAATCCGCTCACCTCAAGTCGGGCCGCGGATTCTCCTCGTGCGTGTTGGCAATCGTGTGCTCCTTCACACAAACCCGCACCGTTCCGATCAGACCGAACGTTTTGACGGCGACGAACGGCACGCCGAGCTCGAAGAGCACACCGGCGAACTTTTGCTCAATGTGCTCCGTCTGATTGGCGGCGACGACGACGGCGAACGAGGCGAGCTTCTCGACGTCGGCGGCGGTGAGACACGCGGCGGGCAGCGACGAGAACGTGCCCGACACTTGCGGATTCAGCTCGATCAACTTCTCCAGCGTCGCCTCCGACCGATGTTTGCCGACGTCGTCGGCGTGCACGAAGAAGTTCTGGCCGACGTCGGCGATGTCGACGAGCGCGTCGTCGACGATGTGAAACGACTGAATTCCGGCGAGCGTCAACGATTTCAGAATCTCGGTCGCTGAAAATGTGGTTCCACTTTCCTATCGATTTTCTCTCCGAGTGGCTCACCGAGCGAGTCGGAGCCGAGCACACACACGGTGGCTGCTCCGATCGACGCCTGTCCCTCCTCGCCCCACAGTCTCACTTGACGATCGTATCGAGTGGCCGCGTCGAACTGAGCACCACTATTACGCGCCATTTCTGAAAACGAATCGAATTGAATCTGAAAGTCCGTTGACCCACACGCCCCTTGTTCAGGGTCTTGAACGGAAGCGATGTCACATGACGTGGGACACGCAATGTCACGTCACGTGACGTCACTTCCCTTCGAGACCCAACAAAGGAGCGTGGGTCAACAGACTCCGAGCTTGTGGGCTGAACGCGAGTCACGCTATTCGAAACGGCTCGAAAAATTCTATACTTTCGGTATTATAGGAGCGTGACACCGTGACACGTCGCAGACAAGCCGCTGTGCGGGTCTCGCAGCGAACAGCAGAAGTACTGTAACAGTCGTTTCAACTGTGTTTGTTCGTTTTCCACTGTCACAGTTAAAACGACTGCTACAGTACCTCCTCTGTTCGCTGCGAGACCAGTACAGGGGCTTTTCTGCGAGGAGGTGTCACGGTGTCACGCGCCTCTAATAACTGCACAAAAAAATGAATATTTCGGACAACTCTACCGTGCAATTCATAAAAAAGAAAGAAAAAACGAAAGAAAGTGGCTATTTTCAGAGCTTGCAAGTCACGGGACAAAAAATTAAATTTTTTTTTATAATTAAAAATTTTTTTTTCAATTTTATAAAATCGCCCGTCAAAATACCGACAATTTAAGAAATCGACTGATTTTTCAGCATTTTTCTGAAATTTTTTCTAATAATTTCAAAAAAAAAATTTTTTTAAATTATCTGATTTTTTTTTTGAGAAAAATGAGAAAAAAAAACCATTTTTCAAATTTAAAATAAATATTAAAAAAAAAAAAACAAAAAATAATGCATTTGGGTGTGCAATACCCTTGTACACAAAGTTTCAATAAAAAAAATTTTTTTTTTTAAAGTCACAATTCTCATTTTATATAAATATATACCTCTTTCTACATTCACACATAAAACAAACATTAGAAAAGGAAAGAATAAAAAAAATCTATTCAAATTTCAAAAAAAAAATTTTTTTTCAAAAAAAATGGGCAACAAAATGGGCAATAAAATGGGGGAAGGGGCATTTCAAAAAAAAAAAATTTTTTTTTTGAAATCGATTTCACTTTTTCTTGTTGTCGTGAAGCGATTTGCGGACCCATTTCATGTTGGTGAACGAGTCGGGACGGAGATACGTCATCTCCTCCGTCTTGTTTCGCATACACGCCGTTCGGCCCAGAACGAACAGCAGATCCGACATTCTGCAATTGAAATTGGGTCAGACGACGTGGCACGTCTTCGGAATTCTATTCGGAATTCTCTTTTCGCGGAAGCCCAGCCTCTGTTTGAATCTTGAAGCCCCAGACATTCTTCTTATTCTTCTTCTAGACGTCTTCTGAATCCCTCCAGAATCCGCGACCGTCTAACGTCATTGAAAGCGCTAGAATTCTTCAGAATCTCATTAAAAACTAGCGGATTAGACGGATTCTGTGACGTTTGGAAAACTTCTGAAGACTTTGAAACTATCGTTGACCACTCGAAAATTTTAGAACGACCCCCTTTAAGAGCGTGACTCTGAAACCGGGGTCAACTCGGAAACTAGAAGAGTTGTGAAAAAGTTGTCAACTACAAACTTGATCAGCTTGAAATTTGCCATCTTTTTCTAGTTGACAACTTTTTTCCAACTCTGCCAGTTTTCGAGATATACCCCTGGTCAAAGTTTGCTCCTCTTATATTAGAATATGATTTCGGAATTCTCCGAAAACTCCGGAAAGCGCCGAATTTCCAAATATTTCTAAATAAAATGAATGACGTACAGTACTCTAAGCAAAGAATCAATCGTTGCGAGACCCGCACCATTTTTTTTTTTTGAGATTTTCAATTTTAGCGTTGAAAATTTCAAAAGATATCTCGAAAACTGGCAGAGTTGGAAAAAAGTTGTCAACTACAAAAACGTGGCAAATTTCGAGCTGATCAAGTTTGTAGTTGACAACTTTTTCACAACTCTTCTAGTTTCCGAGATATCCGGGTTTCTAAAGTCACACATAACAGTTTCCAACCTGTTGAGAAACTTGAGTGCCATCGGATCGACGTCCTCGTCGCGCAGCAACGGTACGACACTCCGCTCGGCCCGTCGGCACACGGCGCGCGCGTATTGTAGTTTGGCCGAAGTGGCGCCGCCGCCCGACAGAATGAACTGCCGCAACGGCGGCACCGCGTCGCCGTATCGATCAATCTCCGCGTTGATCCACTCGACCATCGCCACGTCGAACGCCGTCTTTTCTGTGGCGAATTTCAGAATTGAAGCTGAATAGTTGGATTTCTCACTCTGTTTCCGTTCCGACGAGTTTTTGGGCGGTGTGGCGAGGTGCGCGCCGACGTCCTGCAGACAGCACTGCAGCCGCGTCAACGTCTCGACGACGTCGTCCATCGTGCCGTCGGTGACGGCCGAAGCGCCGCACACGCCCAGATACGACGAGAGCTCGTCGGTGGCGCCGATCGCCGCGAAACACTCGTCGTCTTTCCACCGACGCTCGTTGTTGTACAGCGACGATTGGCCCGAGTCGCCAGTGCCGCGGCCTGCAAAAAGCACGTTCAGATGAATGCGTGCGCCTAACATAAGCTCAGCGTTTCAAAAAATGCGGACCAGCCGGGTGGGCGGGGCTTGGCATCATGCCAACGACTAATCAATGTTTGCGAGTGGTAGCGAAAACGCGCTAAGTTTGAAAGGATCCCCGCGATCGCACGAAGCATCAGGGTCTCGAACGAAAGTGACGTGACGTGACGTGACGGGACGTGACGTGATGTGACATTGTGCGTCCATTCAAACACTGTTCATTTTCAGATTGTTTGAAGGGACACGCAATGTCACGTCACGTCACGTGACGTCACTCGGATAAAACGGAACTTTTTACAAAACTCGCCCTAACTTTTTTGTGCTCGGGCCTATGAATTTGGTGCAGTTACCGAAAATATAAAGATTTTTGAGCCGTTTCGAACGGTGCTATGGGAATTTGAAAATATTGATTTTTAAGAAAGTTATGCAGGTTTTAGTGCCCTTTCCACAGAAGAGCCACTAAAACCTGCATAACTTTTTTCAAAATCAATATTTTCAAATTCCCACTGCACCATTCGAAAGATCTCGAAAAGCTCTATATTTTCAGTATTTGCATCATCTTCATAGGCCCGAGCGCAAAAAAGTTCTGGTTTCGGGGTTCTTGATGCCACACGCGACGCAACCGCAACGCGTCGACCTCAGAAACCGGATTTTCACGCTTACCGCCGCAATCGAGAACTTCACCTGGGCATTTTCATAGGTCCGAGCACAAAAAAGTTTTGGAGGCTATTTCCTTAAAGCTTTCCGATTTTCACCACGTGCAACTCTAACTCTAGTTGTGAAGCTTCTTGATGCCACACGCGACGCGACCGCAACGCGTCAGTTCGGTTAGGCGAGCTCCCGTACTATAGTTTCCCCTCTCTCTCACCCTGTTTGAATCCTCTCGCCGCTTTCGAGCTCATCGAAATGCTCCGATTCCACGTGGAGGCTCTCGATCCGAAGTCGACTCTCGTCGACATTTGTGTCGTCGTGGCGAGCCGAACGACGCGCTGACAACAGCTTCTTATCATTCTCGCTGCTCTTCTCTGCAGATTTTTTAGACATGTGAATCGTGAGAAACCAAAAAAATTAAAAATATTTTTTTTTGAAGGTTAAATTTTTTTGAAACTAGAATTATCAAAAATAATTTATTGAAAAATAATTTGAAAATTTCCATTTTTTTTTTAAATTTGTTTTTTTTTCAAAATCACAATTAGAGGATGTAGCTAATTTTTGATTTTTTTTTTCAGAATTTTTAAAAAAATTTAATTTTTAGAATTCAAAAAAATATGGTTTTTTAGGTATTTCATTTGGGATAAATTGAAAAATTTCAAATTATTTCTCATTAAAATTATATAAATTATATAAATTTAAAAAAAATTCTTTAAAAATTTTTCGATATAATTTTTTTTGATATTAAGGAAAATTGTGTTTTTATTTTTCTATTTCTTTTTTGAAAAACAGGAAAATTATTATGAAAATTGTGAAAATTTTAAATTAATTTTTAAAAATTAAAAAAATTATTTTCTGTTAATTAAATAAATTATAATTTTCAAATTTTTTTTGATCGAAAAAAAAATATTTTTTTAAATCTCAAAAATTAAGTTTTTAAAAAAATTCTAATCAATTAATTTTTTTAATCAATTAATCAATAAAAAAATTTTAAAAATGAAAAAAAATTCTCGCAAAAATATAATAAAACTGTGATTTTCACAGAGAAAAAAATTGCAAAAAAATATAATAAATAATAAATAATCCAATTTTGACACATTTCATTCGCGTTTTTTTGTCATACAAAAAAAATCGATAAAAAATGGAGGGAAAAAAACGAGGAGAATTTGGGAAAATCAATCAATAATAATTGGGAAAAATGGGAGAAATAAAAATGAAATAAAAAAAGACACATAAAGAGAGAGATTCATAATATTGATTTTTCGCCGTTTGTTTTCATTTTTAAAGGGAGGGGAGAATTGATTTTTTTTTTTGAAAGCACATATCGATTTTTTCGTGTGTGTTTGAATGAGGGTGGAGGGAGGAAAAAATAAAATAAAATTTAAAAAATTCGTTAGCCTAATAATCGTCGGAAAAAAAATTAAAAAATTTTTTTTTTTGAAAGGGGTAGGAGGGATAAAAACTCGATTTTTCAGCCAAAAAAAAGAAAGAAAACATACAAAGAAAATAAAATTTTTTGGAAAAAAAAAATTGCAAAAAAAAAGAAATTTTTTTCAATTTTTTCCAATTAGTCGGTCCAGCAACGAGTTGTACAGGGAAGAGAATTTTTTCGAAAAAAAATAAGAAAAAATTCGGAAAAATAACAGAAAAATCGAGAGATCTGCAGGAAAAAAAATAAAATGAAAATTTTCAAGAAAACGCGTCGCGGGGGTAGAGAAAAAAATGGAAAATAAAAATAAAAAATAAAAATAATTGTGACAGATGGGGATTTTTTTTTCATTTTTTTTTTGTTTGAATAATGATAAAAATAGTGGAAATAGGGCGGAAAAATTCAAATTTTTCGGAAAAAAATCAAAAAAATTTGGAAAAAATTTAATTTTTTCGAGAAAAAATACAATTTTTTTTACAGAATTTTTGCATTTTTTTTCTGAATTTTTGCATTTTTTTCTGAACTTTTGCATTTTTTTTCTGAATTTTCAGAATTTTCGAAAAAAAATTCAAAATTTCCAGAAAAAAGTCCAATTTTTTTGCATTTTTTTCAAACTTTTGAAAAAAAATCCAGAATTTTTTGGAAAAAAATCAAAAATTCCTGGAAAAATCGAAAAACTTCGAAAAAAAATCCAAAATTTTTCAAAAAAAAAAAAAACCAAATTTTCAGAAAAAACTCCAAATTTTTTTGCACTTTTTTCCAATTTTTTTGCATTTTTTCCAAATGTTTTCCGGTGAAAAATCCAAATTTTCCTGCCATCTCAATTGAGAAATCCGCGACACTGTTTCGCTCCGCACAGACAATCGATTTTGTCGTCCTCGATGGGAAACTTGTAGTCGTACGTGATCTCGGCGCCCTTTTCGATTATCGTTCGGCTGTAGATCACGATTCGCTTCTCGCCCTCGATTGTTAGCACCTGCAACAACAACAACACAATTAAAATAATTATAATTAATAATAAAAATTGCAGAGTATTTAGTTCGCTTTTTTTCTGGAAATTTCCGCATTTGAAAAAAAAATAAAAATTTTTTTTTGAAATTTTTGCATCTCATCACTTTATAGAGTAATTTTTGATTTAAAGAAAGCGCGCGCTTCCAAAAAAAGGAAGGGTTTCAAAAAAGAAAGAACAACTTCTGGTACGGATTAGAACCGTTATCAGTGGAGCGCGTTTGCTTTCCATAGTTTTTCATCAACTTTTTGGGTTACTTGCGTCACAAAAACAAGTATACATATTTTAGTTCCAATCCGTCCCGGTTCTATTCCGGGGTACCGCCCACTGGCCAACTTTGAAGCGCCACTGGCGGCCGGGGCGCTTATTTTGGCGTATGTCAAGCGGATGACTGGCCGATGTCCAGCGGCTACCCGCCATTTGTCTGACTTATCGGCCAATGGCCGAATTCGCCCGCCAACCGCTCGCACAAAATTTCCAGAGATGTTACACGATCGCCTTGTCATTGGGTCTCGCCACGACAGTTTTCAAATGGGAGACGCTCTCGATGACTGACCTTGGCATAGCAGTTGGGTTGGCACGAGTGATTGATGAAGCGCGCAAAGTTGCCGCGTTTCGTCGCGTCAATGACAGTGTGCTCGTCGATTCGAAACAGGTACGAGCTGCCGATTCCGCGTCGCTCGTACGCCTTCTCACGCTCGTCGGCCACCAGCGAACGAATCTGAAACACACACACACAAATCAATTGGTTCATGGTCATCTTGGTTTTTGGTTATACCTTCTGTCCAATGTACTCGACAATCATCTCGTCCTGCGCGATCGTCTCCATCGCGTAGAGTCCCCATCCGTGGATTCGCGAGCGCGCGAATTTGATCATCTTTTTGCGGAACTGAATAAATGATTTCCTTTTTCGAGTGGAAAATGCTAGTTTCAACGAGAAATTTTCCACTTTTTCGCATAAAATTGGTTTTTTTCAAGCCCAAACACCAATTTTCGCACTTTTTCAATTGAATTTCACGATTTTCACCCAATTTCCATGACAAAACCTCTCATTTCAATGATTTCTATGGGAAATTTGCACTTTTCATGACGAAAAACACAATTTTTCTCGTTTTCAGGCCGGGAAAACCCCGTATTCTCCTCTTTTCCAGCCGCCTAATCACCTTGAGCTGATTGATTTTGAAAAAGTCGTTGTTGGTGTCGCCGAGCGAGGTGAGGAGACGTCGCTGCAGCAGCCGCTGATCCTTGTTGGCCACCTGCTGGTGTCGCATCGCCGTCTCGTCGCGCTCCGAGAACAGTCCCGTCACGCCGATCGTCTCGTGTTCGGGACGTCGCACCAGACTTCGCTTCTGTTTCATCGTCAACTTTTGGTAGGGACGCGCGCGTGCGCATCCCTCGGCGATCGGAATCACGCCGTCGAGCTCCGGATCCTCGTAGAACACGTCGAGCACGCCCTTCTTCGAACGAATCGGATTCATCTGGAAACCACGAGAATGACGGGGGGTACTGTGGGTACCGTAATCCTACAGTATACCAGTGAAGCGCCTAGCGGGTCTCGAACGGAAAAGAGACATGTTTTTCGGCGCGAAAATTGAATTTGAAACTAATTTTTCGAAAGTTTCCGTTCGAGACCCAAATTGAAACCGTTCAATTTACCAGGAAAAACCGTCAAAAATTAGCAAATTTAGCGGTATTTTTATGAAAATTCCAGAAAAACTGTCAGTTTCACGTGCTATCGAAAACGCGCTCCACCGAACAAAACTGAGCGCAAAAATGCCAATTTCTAGGCCATGGCCGAGGTTTCCTTCGAGATTTTTCAAAATTTCCCGCCACTTTCCAGTGGAGCGCACTGTAATCCGACCCAAAATACACAAGTGTGTGTGCTCTTGACAAGAAGAAAAAAAGAAGAAAGAGAAAGAGAAAGGGTGCTCGGATAGACAGAAAGAAAAGGAAAAGGAAAAGAAAAGAGAAAAACACTGAGAGAACCCACGTTTTCCGAATCCGCATTGATTCGCTGAAAATTGTCACCGATTCGTGACAGAATGAGAAAAGAAACGAAAAACTGGAAAAGGCAGCCAAAAAAAGAAAACTGGGCGTCTAATCCTCTCAAAAATTGTCTACTCTGGAAATTTTGCGCACTTTGGCGGGCCCACAAAATCGCTTAGCCGAAGACTGACGCTATTCCGGCGCCAGTGGCGTCATCACGCCGCCACTGGCCGACTTTGAAGCGCCACTGGCGGCCGGGGACGCCTATTTTGGCGTATGTCAAGCGGATGACTGGCCAAGGTCCAGCGGCTACCCGCCATTCGCGAAAACCCCTCGAAAAGTTTGGAAATAAATGAATCAGCCGACAAAATCATAAATGTCAAGCTTCTCGGCCCAATTTCTCTAGGCGCGTGACACAGTGTCACGCGGGTCTCGCAGCAAAAGGAGGAGGAGGTACTGTAACAATCATTTCGACTGTGTCACTGTTACAGTACCTCCTCCGTTCGCTGCGAGACCCGCGCAACCGCTGGTCTGCATCAATTCCAAGAGCTGTGCTCACCTTCAACACGGGCTCATCGGCGGCGAGAATCTCCTTGAACTTGAGCCTCTTTCCCCACGGCAACTCGTCGTCGGCTGTGGCCGCCGCCTGCATCTCGGCGAGCATCTCCCTCAGATAGTACTGATCCTCGAGATCCGGCAACGCGCCGCAATCCTCCACAATTCGCCGCTTCTCGTCCGTTCTTCGCTCGCCAAACGTCACCTTTTTGCGACGCGGCGGCGCTCTTCTCGTCTCCGACTGCAGAAGACGTGCGAGCTCGCGTTCCGACGCCGACGCGCCGAGCAGCTTCCGCGGTCGTCTCGCCTTCGTCGTCGTCGTCGCCTTCGCCGTGATCTTGGCGATTTTGGCGGGCGGCTGACGCGTCGTCGAACTGCCAATTTCGTGTCGTGGCGCGGCGGCGGCGGCGGCGTCGTCGTCGACACGAATCAGCGGTCCCGAAACGCTCAGATCCTCCTCGTCGGCCGCCGTCTTGAGTGGCCACGGCGGCGGCGCGATCGTCGGGATTCGCGCGCCGGGCGCCAAATTCGGCGGTATCTCGTCGAACAGTTGGAAGCGCGTCGATTTGGTCGAGAGTTTGAAGTAGCAGTGCTCGGTGAACGGATGCCAATCGTCGCGACGCTCGAGATGACCGCCGCCCGGCAACAGGTCCGCCTCCGAGTGCGTCTTCTTCGACCACTCTATTATTTTGAACGGCAGCAGGTCGGGCTTGTGCCCAAAGTCCGCGTCCTGCGCGAGATCCATTATCGGGTCGGCGGCTCGCGGAGCCGCCGCCGCCGGAGCCACTGACGAGTCGCGCGAGTGTTGCGAAGCGTCAGAAGACGTCGACGCCGAGCTCTCGCTCGACAATATCAGTTTTCGCTTTCGGACACCACCGTCACCGCTCTCTTCGTCACGATCTTCGTTGACGTCTTCTTCTTCGTCGTCGTCCTCCTCCTCCCCTTCCTCCTCATCGTCGGACCTTCTGGAGACCACCGACGGCGCCCGCGAGCTCTGAATGCTCGTCGAGCTGAACGAGGCACGTCGTCGCCGTTCGTCGGTGCTTGACACTGACGACTTCCGCTTGCTCTTCAAATTCCGTTGACCGACGACGACGTCGGCGTCGGACGTCGCCGTCGTCGCCTCCTCGTCGTCGTCGTCCTGTTGTTGTTGTTGACGATGACGACGTCGTCGTCGCGACGCCGATTCAGATGACGTCGTCGTCGTTGAAGAAGTAGAGGATCGAGACGAGGATCGAGAAGACGTCGATTCGGACGACGATATCCGACGACGTTCCGGCGAATTTCTTCGCGTCGATGAGGCCGACGAAATCGGCGACGCCGGACGATCATCGCGCGCCTTCTTCTGCTTCGGTATCGGCTTCTGCTTCTGAAAACTCTTCTGTTTTTCTGATTTTCTTCGATGACGTCGTTCTTCGTCACAATTCTGATGACACACGCATCACACGCGCCTCACACGCGCCACACACGCGCCACACATGCGCCAAACTTACGCGATAAAACGAAAAGTTGGGACGAGACGAGTTGACGAACGATTGATTGTTGTAGAACGTCTGAGGCTTTCGATTCGTTAGACAAATACACTTTAAAAAATTTTTTCAAACTATATTTTTTTATTTGCTAATTATTAGAATTTTTTAATGTTTTTGCAACTTTTTTTGAAAAAAAATTTGAAAAAAAAATTTTAAATTAAAAAAAAAAAAAAATTTTAAATTTTTTCTAAATTTTTAGAAAAAAATGATGGAAAGCGGGAAATCGCTCAAAAAGTATTTTTTTTTTATTTTTTATCTAATTAAATTGAAAAAAATTACTTTTTTGCTAATTATTAAAATTTTTCTGCTGTTTTTGCAGATTTTCGGAAAAAATCTGAAAAAAATGAAAAAAAAATGGTGGAAAGCGGAAAATAGCTCAACAATTTTTTAAAAAATTAATTAAAATTTTTAATTAAAAAAAACGTTTCAAATTCAAAAGTCTAAAAATTTGAAAAAAAAATTTTTTTCAATTTTTATTTTAAAAATTTGTTTTAAACCCCGATTTTTCGCTCAAATTTTCAGAAAATTTCCCAAATTTTTAAAAAAAAAAAATTAAATGAAAATCAAAAAAAAAAGAAAATTTCCACAATTTGTTTTTTCCGGTAAATGAAAATGAAAATGAACAACTTTTCCCCCGGCAAAATTTAATGAATTTTCCCGATTTTTTTCAACAGAAAACGAAAAAAATTGCCCCTCTATCATCGAAAAAGCCAAAAAAAAAAGAGAAGAGAGAGAGATAGAAAAAGAAGTTCACCTTTTCCGACAATGTTCGATAATATCTTTGCGGCACATAGGGCACTTTGAAAACGGGCGGTTCGGGCGGAACGACACGTCGTCGAACGATGTAAACTCGCCGTGGCGGACCCAGATACGGAATCGAGACGCGTTCTCTCGTCGGCGACGACGACGACGACGACGTCATCGTTCTCGACGCGGACATTCCGGATTCGTTTTCAGAAAAAAAGAAGAAGGAGAGAATGACTAGCGGAATTCATACATGATCATAAGTGAATATAGATGAATCTATTCTAAAATATATAAATCTATAGAGGCGGCTGCGAGTTCTCCCTCTGCGTCTCTCGTCTCTCGCTCTCTCCTCGCCATGATGAGAGGACGAGAGACGCAGAGAGAGAGAGAGAGAAAGAGAGAGAGAAAGAGAGGAACATTCGAATAATAAAACGTAGTGAAGGAGGACGAGGAGGAGGAGGAGGAATGCGCGAGTGACCTGTCCCCTGCACTCTGCCCCACGCACCATTTCCCGCCCGAACCGCACCGCACGATTCTAGTTTTTTTTTTGATCTACCCTCGTCGGTTGATAATTACCGCGCTGTTCCGGGGGTACTACGGAATAAAACTCGGCCCTATCCATTTTTGAAAAATTTTCAAATGCTAAGCGAACAATCCACCGGCCATCTAACTAGAAAACAGAGTTCTATTCCGTGGTATTCCCCCCGCTGTTCGCCGCAACGTGTGGGTCTCGCCGCGAAAATAGTGTCTCGCTTGGCATGTCTAGAGTTCAGTGTTACGGTATTATAGGATCGCGCGAAGCGCGGAGTCCGCAGTTCCGCCCCTGGCGGGTCTCGAACGGAATTGACGTCACGCGACGTGAAATTGCGTGTCCCTTTAAAGTTTTTGTGTTGAATTCAAATTTTCGCGGTTCAAAGTTTTTAAAGGGAGGCACCTTGATTCGTTTTTTACCTGTAGATTCCGTTCGAGACCCGCCAGGGGGGCGGAACTGCGGACTCCGCGCTTTGCGCGATCCTATAATACCGTAAACTGTACGGACGAGGGAAAACGCGCCATGTCTCGAAAAAAAATCGTCCGCAAAATTCTAGACGTGCCCCGAGACAAGAGGAAAAGATCGTGCGCGATGCAGCTCGGCCTTACAAAGTCGGCCCAGTTCTAGACATGTCAAGAGAGACGCTATTTTCGTGGCGAGACCCGCACGCTACGACGAACACGTTCTGAGAGTTCAGAAAAAGAAAAAAAACACAATAGAAGGGCAATTTTCGATTTTTAATATTTATATCACTTTTTGCGAGTTTTTGACACCAGATTTTGAGCGAGATTTCGTTCAAATCGCCGAGAAGAGGCGTTTTAAATTAAAAAAATGTTTTCCGTTTTTTTTTTTTTTAACTTTAGAATCGATTAATTTGAAGAGACTGCTTCAAACTTTTTTTTCTTGGATTTTTTGCGATTAAAAATTTTTTTTTGTTGGAAACCTAGTTTTGAGAAGGGTTTTCCTTTAAAAACCAAACTAAAATCACCAAAACCCAAAATTTTTATAACTTTTCTTTTCGATTTCCACCATATCTCAATTTTTTCAAGGTCAGATTGAACTTTGAAAAAAAAAGACTCACCATCATGTCGGCGATGAGTTTCGGCTTCTCCGCCTCGACTCGCGCCTTCTCCTCGCGCTCGCGCTTCCGTCGCTCCTCGTCGGCGGCGGCGCGCGTCTGGAGTCGTTCGTCGACGGCCGACAGGCACTGTCGGATGATCTGCTGCCGAATGTCGTCGGCGATCTTCGTCTGCAGCTCGTCGAGCATCTTCTGACGACACTTTCGCACGATCGACACCGAGACCGTTTTCAGGTGGTCGCGGCGCGCTTTGAGGCGCGCCTCTTGCGCTTGATGAGCCCGCTCGGCGATGTGATGTGGTGGCGGTGGCGGTGGTGGCTCGCCCTCGTCGGACACCTCCACGTCCATGTCTTCCAGCGAGTGATGATCGTCGTGCGATTCGGAATCGCGTACGACGACGTGGTACGCGTCCGCCGTCGCATTCGGATGCGCTTTCGACGTGGAAGACGTTCGAGAAGTGGGCGGAGCATCGTCTTTCGTCGTCGTCGTCGTCGGAGTGCCAAAGATGCCTTGTAGACGTTGCTGAACGCTCTGCCTGTGCTCCGGCGATGGAGCCGATTGAGCCGGAGCACTGGCCGGCGCACTCGCCGACGCTCCGGACAACGATGGAATGACGAGCGACGGTTGTGGAAGGTGGGCGTGATGCGGATGAATCGGCGCATGGTGTGGATGATGCGACGGCGGCGGTGGAGCATACACCGGTTGAAACGACGAAATGAATCCGGGCGGCGGTTGACTGATGTCACATGGCGGCGGCGCCGTCGACGTGGACGCGGACGATGCCGGCGGCGGCGGCGGTGGCGGCGCGGAACCGTGCGGCAACGGAAGCGGAACGTAGTACGGATAGCCGGGCAACGGCATTCCCGGCGGAAACGGAAGCGGCGGATAGTGCGGATGGGGCGGCGGCAGTGGCGGATAGTGCGGATGATGAGGGTGATGATGAGGGTGGTGCGGAAGTGGCGGATAGTGCGGATGACACTGGGCTCCCGAAGCGCCCGACGACGACGATGAAGACGTCGTCGGAAGCGGTGGTGGCGGCGGAGTCTTGTTGGCGGTCGAGTGATGATGATGGTGATGCTCCGAGGTGAGCACAACGCGCTCTTTGGCTCGCCCGCGTGATCTCTCTTTCCGCTGCTCCGGATCGCGTTTCGAACGGCCGCCGCGACGTTTTCGCTGCCCGTCGTCCGAGTCGTCCGTATCCGTTTCCCATCCGAAACCGGATCGCGACTTTTGCTGCAACGATTTCAGCCCGTTTTCACACTTCTCACGTCGTTCAGTATAGCTCACCTTCTTCATCTTCTCGCGCTCCTCGTCCGAACCGGCCAGATACGTCGGTGTGCTCGACGTTCCGGTGTCGTCCGACGAGATGTCCTCCAACTCTTTGCCGTCTTTGCCGCGAATCACCGACGTTCGCTTCCGAATCTTGACCTGCTCGAACTTCTTCTTGCCCGCCTCGTACTCGATGCTTCGCTTCTCCAACTTTGTCTTGTACACCTTCAGCACCTCGTCGTCACCTCCACCGCCACTGGCGGCGGCAGAGGCGGCGACGGCGGCGGCGACGACGACAACGCCGTTGTTCGGCGCACGATGCCGTGATTCGGATCGTCGACGCGACGATCGACGGCGACGTGTCGGTGAGCGGCGTCCTCCGCCTCCGCCTCCTGCCGACGAGCTGTCACCAGACGAGGACGCCGATCGACGGCGACGTCGTTGATCGCGAGAAGGCGGCCGAGATGAGCGACGCGAGAACGACGACGACGACGGGCGGAACGGATCGATTCGCGAGTATTGGGGAGGTGGGTCTGGAAGAGAGAATCTGGTTAGGTTTTTGCGGTGATGAGAAAGGGAAACGGGTGCCGATAGGAATCGAGAGGACACAACGATCAATATTATAGAGTTGCGAGAAAAATCGATAGTCCTCAGGAAATTTTGCGCGCTTTGGCGCTATTCCGGCGCCACTGGCGTCATCGCGCCGCCACTGGCGGCCAGAGCGCTTATATTGGCGTATGTCAAGCGCATGACTGGCCGATGTCAGGCGGATCATTACGAAGCACAAAAAGTACCATAAACTTTTTTCCTAAAGTTTATGGTACCCGCTTTCGTGGCGAGACCCGATCTAGACGTTTCTCACTATTTGGACCCTTCAACCTCGCCCCAAAAAGTGCAACTCTCCACGGAAAAGCAATCAAAGCCAAATCCGAGAAACGAGAACAAAGATCCAGTTCCAATTTCGAACGAGCCTAGACCTTCATTCTCGTTCATCGGATTGTGTGAACGAAACCGCACAAGAAACATTCCGAAGCTCGGTGAAAAACGAAATGGGTTACAAAAAGCAAACTCTCATGCGACACCTTGATGATGGTTGTGATGGTTATGATGATGATGGTGTCTCGCGTGTTCGCCACTCCTTCTTCCCGCCGATCGCCGCCCGCTCTTGCTGCTCTTCTCGTACGGCGAGTACCGAGTCCTCCGCGACTCGCCGTTCGACCGTCGCTCTCTCTCCTGAACCTTCCGTCCGAATCGTTTCGTCGGCTCAACACTCTCTTCTTCTTCTTCTTCTCTTTTACTCTCTTTCTCTCGCCGATTCTCTCGTTTCTCTTCCGGTTTCTCCGTCAGATTCTCCTGCTCACTATTGTATCGTGTCGATCGTGGAGCTGATGACACTGGCGGAGGTGGTGGTGGTGGTGGTGGCGCTGCTGACGTCTTCTCATTCGCTTCCTCGTCTGAAATGGATGGTGCACACACAAAGGGAAAGGCGGTGGTGTCGAGTGCAGAGAACTGAGCAACAGAAAAGCGTCATGCAAAGCGAGAAGAGCAGAAAAGTGACATGTTTTTCCAGTTACCTGACGGCTGAAACTCGGGCAGCGGCGGCGCCAGAGAAACCGACGGTCCCGGGATCGGAATGGAGATCGGAATCGGCATCGACATCGGCATCGGCATTGACATCGGCATCGGTAGTGGCATCGACATGGGAATCGGCAACGACATCGGAATCGGCGCGTAGTAACCGCCAGGGTGTCCGTGCGGCGGTGGAGGCGGATGCTGATGCGGATGCGGATGCGGATGCGGATGGGGGGAGTAGTCCTTCGGAAGTGGAGGCGGTGGCGCCGATGAGGACGGCGAGCCGTGAAGCATCGGAGAAGTGGTGCCACGGTCTGGAAGACGAATGTTAGGCAGTGGAGATCGTCTACGCGGTGTGGTGAGTGAGTCAAAAAGCTCGGCCATCTAACTAGAACGATCGTTTTTCGATGGGAAACTGAGCGTGGAACAGAAGACCTGGTGCCACGGTCTGGAAGAGGAAACTGTCGAGTGGGAATGTTAGGCCGTTTTCACCTCGCCAATGGCCGTTTCGACCCGCCAATGGCTGGTTTTACCCCGCAATTGGCTGTTTTCACCCGCCAATGGCCGGTTTCAGCCCGCCAATGGCCGTTTTCACTTGACATTGGCTGCTTTTACCCGCCAATAGCTGTTTCACCCCTCCAATAGCTGCTTCACTCCGCCAATGGCCGGTTTCAGCCCGCCAATGGCCGGTTTGACCCGCCGATGGTCGTTTTTACCCCTCCCATAGCTGTTTTACCCTGCCAGTGGCTGTTTCACCCCGCCAATGGCCGTTTTCACTTGCCATTGGCTGTTTTCACCCGCCTTTGGCCGTTTTTACCCGCCAGTGGCCGTTTTCACTTGCCATTGGCTGCTTTTACCCCGCCAATGGCCGGTTTCAGCCCGCCAATGGCCGTTTCGACCCGCCAATGGCCGTTTCGAACCGCTAATGGTCGTTTTTACTCCGCCAATGGTTGCTTCACCCCGCCTTTGGCCGTTTTTACCCGCCAGTGGCCGTTTTCACTTGCCATTGGCTGCTTTTACCTCGCCAATGGCTGTTTTACCCCTCCAATATCTGCTTCACCCCGCCAATGGCCGGTTTCAGCCCGCCAATGGCCGGTTTGACCCCGCCAATGGCCGTTTCGACCCGCCAAACTTCTCCGAGCCGGCTCGTCGCACCTTGATCCATATCGGCGGATCCCTCGCGATACTCGTCGGGCGACGTCCTCCTCCGATTCCGAAACGCGTCCTCCATCTCCGTCTCGATGCGATCCGCCGTCTCCCTCTCGTAGTTCTCGCGCAAAAAGTCGTTTCTCAAATCGCGCAACTTGGCCGGATCGATCGGATTCAAGTGTTTCGGAAGGTTCGACAACGGCTGCCCCGTCACACTCTCGTACGACTCGTTCAGCTTTGAAACTGCAAAAAGTGCGGTGAGAATCGATATTCAGCGATGGTTTTTATTTGCCGACTCACGGAACGGATCCAAAACGGGCGCGCATCGGGTGGCCAGCAGATTTTGTCGTTCGTATTTGTACTGAAACGACGCCGCCTCTTTGACGGTTCGAAACACGACGTACGCCATTTTCAGGTGACGATTCGTCTCCGGATGACGACAAACGAACACGTCTTCCACTTCTCCGACTTCTCTGCAACTTTTTTGTGGAAAATTTCTTGAAAAAAAGGGAGAAAACTCACTGGGCGAGCTCGCGGAGCAGCTCCACCGAGCAATTATCGTCCATGTTGAACAGCGACACCTCTCGTTTCGCCGGAATCGCGCAATAGTTCGAGTCGAGCCGGAGTCGGGGACGCGTCACAACCTGCGCCGTCCGAAACAAGCCCCGCTTGCCGTAGACTGTCGACGGGCGGTGTTCGGCCGCCTTGCGCGGATCCGCGAGCTCTTTCCGCCCGCACGCCAACGCTTCCGCGTCGTGCTCCACTCCCCATCGTTTGATTCGCTGGAAAAACGCGATTTTCCAATGTTTCGACGATTTTCTCACATCAAATTCTTCTTTGGAGGTGCACGATTGCGGTTCGGCGTCGATTCGAAGGTACGTTTTGCCGGGCTGCGCGATTTTTCGCCACGCCTGCTTACACTTGTGATTCTCGCCAATCTTCGCGACGACGACAGCGGCGCCGTTGTTGTTGTTGGCGTTGGCATTGGGCGCCTGAAAATTTCCCCGAAATTCGACTTGAAAAGACCAAGAAACTCACTTTGCCGGGTTTTTGAGCCGTTTTTCGGGGCGGCGGCGGCGGCGGTTGCGACATTCCGATCGGTTCGGATTCTCATTCGAGTCTCTCGTCGCGGCCAGCCGAAAAAACGCGAGTTTCGGCCCGATTTTTGTGCGGAGATCTGAAAAAACGGCGATTTTCGGTGTGGGACTTGAAATCGCGCGGAAATTGCGATTTTTTCGCTGTTTTTGGGCGTTTTTCGGTACGAATCGATGGAAAATTGGGTTAGAAATGAGGTTTGACAAAAATTTGAATTTTTAGCGCCGAAACGGGGGCGCTGGCGGCGGCCGCCAGCAGTGAAAACTGACGCGAAAACGTGCGCGGACTAGCCGCCGCCTCGCCGCGTTTCTAGGCCATCGCGCGGCGGCCACGGCCCCCACCGCCTAAGGGGGGTGGTTTTTGACGGCGAAACGCGGAAATATCGAATTTTCTCGTGTTTTCCGCGCGCGCGCGCGGGATTACGAGCAAAGAGCACACGTGCAGCGAATGCACCTGCCAATATTGATTTTTGGTTTCGGCCGGCCGCGGGGTATGACGATAATTAGCCAGGTTAAAGGGGGTCGAAATGAGAATTTTCTGTCGCGAAAGAACGAGGATTTCGAACTTGTTTTTGAATTCTTTTCTGAAAAAGCTAAAAAATCAGATAAATCTTCTAAAAACCATGTTCTCTGACTTTTTTATCCCAGAAAATTCCAGAAAAATTCAATTTTTTCCAGTTCTTTTTGCATTCCAAATAGTTTTAATTCAAGCAAGTGACCGTTAAATTTTTCTAAAAAATTACTTATACTCAAAGAAAAAACCACGAAAAACGCAGATTTTCACGTTTTCACAAAATTTATCCATTAAAAAATGATTTTATTTACAAAAAAAACAAAAAAATTATTGATCAATTTGAAAATAAGTTAGCTGTAGTTGATTCTCTGAAATCAAGTGAAAAAAGAAGGAAATTTAAAAAAAAGAAAAAAACTTTTCTGGAAAAAAAAGTTAAATTTAGACTGTAAAAAAGGCATTTTCCAACAATCGAACAACGAAAAACCATAAAAATGTCATGATCCTGTGAAAAAAAAACAAAAAAAACGAAAAAAACAAAAAAGTCCGAGTGTGGAGTCGAACCAAGGACCTCTCGTTTACAAGTCAAACGTGTTACCAGGTACACCAAACGCGTCAATCAAAGAACAGCGCCGCCGCCGCCGCCGCCGCGGCATCGTTTCTCTCGCAAAAGCAAGTGCGCTCCACCGCTAAACCAATTTATTCGCATCGATTATCTCGCCGGCCGCTAATCCTCGCCAGACTGCGTCTTCTCGGTCGTCTCGTTCGGCGATCCGCCACGCGATTCGCTCAGCTCGCTCGTCGATGCTTCCACAAGCGATTTTCGTTGCTTCTCTGCAACAAAAAAAGACAGCATTTCAGTGGAGCGCATTTGCTGCTGCGTGCGACTAACTGAACGTCTCCTCAAACTCGTCGACACAATTCACCAACGCCGACACCGACTCCTCCATTTGCGCCAGATTCGTTCGTTCGCAGTTCACCACGCCGCGTATCATCGTTTTCGCGTGAAACCGGACAAGTCCGAATTTGAGCGCCGACGATGTGGCGGTGAGGAGAAAGTTGAAGAACAACGACGTCATCCGGCTCACGTCTTCCTCTGACACGCGATCTTTCACCGCCTTCTGCAAGACAACAAAAAATCGATAATCGTCACGCGTGACGCGTATCGTGCGATTCACATTTTTGTATTGGAACAGGACGACGCCGTGCTCGTTTCCGTGTTGAACGTCGAACAAGTCGGCGTGTTGCGCGATTCGCTCGCAAAACGCCGTGCCAAGTGCCAGTTTTCGGCGAACACTTTCGCGTATCGATCGAAAACCGTAGAGGCGGACGAGAATCCAAAAGCGTAGCGGATCCTCGTCGGACGGCGCGCGCGCTGCTGTAAAAAGAGACAAGAAAAATCGATAATTTGTCAGTGGAGCGCGCACCTTCCAACTTCTCCGTACTCCACACAATTGACACGTTGCCGGCGTAGGGGAGCAGTGTGTTGAATGACACGTGGCACGATGTGACTTCGGAGAGAAGCGCGCTGTGAGAGGGAGGGGGAAGAAAAATCGATAATTGTGAATCGTGAATCGATAGTCTTACTGCACATGGTTACGGTGATTCTCGTCGAGCCACTCGCATCCCGCATACGTGGCGTCCACGTGGAGCCACATGTTTCGGCTGGAAACAAATGAATCAACACGTTTTAGGTCGATGGCCTAGCTTCCCTCCGGAGGAAAAACTCTTCCACGCGCTTTAGAAGTGCAATGTGGCCTAGTTTTTCCGTGGGAAACCTCTTCCACAAATTAGAAGTGAGCCAGGGACTAGTTTTCCACGATGAAAACTTTGTCCACGCTTTAAAACTGAGCGGTGACCTAGCTTTCTTGCGACGGGAACCTCGTCCCCGCTCGAATATTCCCCCATGGCCTAGTTTTCCGGGCTTAAACCTTGGAAACTTCTTCCACGCCCTGCATTCACACTGTGGCCTGGTTTTCCCTTCTAAAAAACTCTTTCACATCCCAAAACCGCCCGTGGCCTAGTTTTACTGTCGAAAACCTCTTCCACAAGTTAGAAATGAGCCACGGACTAGTTTTCCACGATAAAAACCTTTTCCACGTTCTAAAAATGGGCGGTGACCTAGTTTTCCTGCATCAGAAACCTCGTCCCCGCTCGAATATCACCCCATGGCCTAGTTTTCCGGGCTCAAAACTTGAAAACTTCTTCCAGACCCCAAAATCGCACCGTGGCCTAGCTTTCTCAGCTAGAATCCTTTTCCCAGCTCGAACATCACCCCGTGGCCTAGTTTCCCGTATTCAAAAGCTCTTCCATGCACGATAAACGCGCCGTACCTCGCCGAAACCTTGACAATGTCCCAAATCTCGTCGTTCGCCGCCACCATCGGCGATCCGTAGTTGGCGACGATCATCAGCGGCTGCCAGCCTCGCGCCACATCTTTCTCCATTTGTTTCTCCAAATTCCGTGCGGTCATCGCGCACGAGTCGCGCTCGTACGTCACGACTCGCCGCAATTTGACGCGTGCCACGTGGCACGCCTCCTCGATCGCCGGATTCGCGTCGTCGCCGCAGTAGACGACGAGTCGCGCGGTGTCGGGCGACGGTTTGTCGGCGTTTCGGCACGCGCGCCGAATGATGGCGAGGAAAATGTCGCGCGGCGAGTAGATCAGCGACGGAATCGCGTCACGCCGCTCGCCCATTCTCGGGATGGCGAGAGCGGCGGTGAGCCAATTGCCGAGTGCTCGTTCCAGCGATTCGATGATCGGCGAGGCGACCTGTTTAAAACGAATTTGCGCGTTTTTGGGCCGGGACGAAAAATCGATAAATTTTCAAATTGGCTGGTTTTTGGGTGAAAATCAATAGTTTACAATTATTTCGGTTGAAAAACGTATCATTTTAAACTTTTTCTAGTGAAAAACGATAAACTCCCGCGTTTTCAGCAAAAAATCGATAAATTCCCGTCTTTTCGGCAAAAAATCGATAAACTCCCGCGTTTTCGGCAAAAAATCGATAAATTCCTGCGCTTTCTTCAAAAAATCGATATTTTAGCGCGTTTTCGGCAAAAAATCGATGAATTCCCGCGTTTTCGGCAAAAAGTCGATAAATTCCCGCCTCTTTTTTCGAAAAATCGATAAACCAACATTTTTCGGCGAAGAAAAACGAGAAAGTTATCGACTTTCCACGAGGAAGTCGATAATTTATCGATTTTTCTCGACAGAGCGCACTTACTCTATCGCACGCAATCGCCGTCGCAATCGTCGTCGCCATCACGTCGGCAAGCGATTTTCCGCAAAATTTCGCATGATATCTCGGATGTTGAGTGTGACAAATCTGCGTACGCGATAGAAATGAGAGAAAAAATCGATAAATCGATACGCTCACATTGGGAAGCACAATTTCTTTGACATCTTTGAGTATCGCGTCGCACGTCTCCGACTTTTCCGGCGACGCCTTCTGAATTCGCAGAAAACTCACGTCGCCGTCTGAAAACGTTTGCGTGACGAAAATTGAGTGTGGAAGTGCGCTCTATTGAGAAGGGGGGACTCGCCGGGAACGACGGGCAACTTTTGTGCGTCGTCAAAGTAGTCGTTGACGAATTTGACGACCATTTTCATCGATTTCTCGAATTCCTCGTTTCCGACGGGCTCCTGAAGGCGTTGACGATCGCTGCGCTCTTGTGGAGCACGACGTTTTTGCTGGAATACGAAAAATCGATAATTTATCGATTTTGAACGCCTAAAGATTGATAATTTATCGAAAAATCGATAATTTATCAATTTTGAACGCTCAAAATTCGATAATTTATCGAAAAATCGATAATTTATCGCCTTTGAACGCCTAAAAATCGATAATTTATCGAAAAATCGAAAACTCATCAATTTTGAATGCTCAAAAATCGATAATTTATCAATTTTGAACGCTCAAACGTCGATGATTTATCGAAAAATCGATAATTTGTTTTTTGAATTCCCGCCGAAACGTATCGATTTTCGCGCCGAAAACTCCACGATGGCCTAGAATCCGACAACTCTCAGCGGGGCGCACTTCCTCACCCCATCCTGCGAGCGTAAATCGTTCTCCACGGATCGCAACACGACACTCTCGGCGGGAATCGTCGGTTTCGTCGGCTTCTCCGCGATCTCCTTGCTCCGCCTCACTTCCACCGGCTCATTGTGCTCTTTTCGCGGCTCTTGCTCAACTTCCACGTGTTTCTCGACTCTCTCCACCTCCACCTCATCGATTTTCTTGTACTCGGCCGACGGTTTACTGCAATCGATAAATCGGGACGAATCGAAAGTGCGCTCTATTGACAAAACGCACTTTTTCCACACCGAAAGCAGGTAGCCGGCGGCGGCGATGTTGAGCAGAATCGAGATTGTGAGGAGAACGATGAGCGCCACCGTTTCTGCCACCATTTCTTCACGGTTTCAGTTACTTTTTTGTGTCAATCGGCAAAAATCGATAAATTGGCAAAAATCGATAATCTTCCGCGCCGAAACTCACTTTCCAATCGATTTTCTCGCGTTGAAAACACTAATCTTACTCACTGTCACTGTTTTGCCACACGATTTCGTCGAGTTTGTGCGTGCGTGCGTGTGACAACGTGTCAAAACGTTGTCACGTCACGCGAAAAAGCGGATGGCCGAACTGGCGAAAAAGTTCGGCCACGCCTCTGTCTCCCGGAGCATTTTTGTTTCCAAAGAAGAAAAAACGCTTTATTGTCTCTCAAACGGCCCTCTTTCCGCACACGTAGCCGCGGAACCGATCGTTCCACGTGAACGAGCACACCATCGAAAAGAAGGTTCCGTGGACGCGCGCGTCGACTTCCCGACCGCCCGGCACCCACAGCCACATCAGTCCGCAGTTGTTCGCCTCGCCGCTGCAATCCGTCGGATTAGAGAGCCTGAGTGACTTGGTCGGCCCGATTGGCTAGGCCTAGTCGGCCTAATTGTAAAAACGTCGGTCTGGTCGGCCCGATTGGGCCCTAGCCTATTCTAGTGCAGATTTGCAACGGGCCGGGCCGTGTGCCCAAGTCAAATCTGCTCTAGGCGGCCTGAATGGGCCTAGTCGGCCTAATCGGCCTCAAATCGTGGTTGGCCTAACCGATCTATGCATTAGGCTAGAGGGCCTAAAAGCCAGAATGGCCTGGTCGGCCTAGTCGGCCTGACGGACCTTTAGACCTTATAGGCCTTTCGGTCTAATTGTAAAAGCCTAGTCAGCCTATTACGCTAGTCGCCCCAATATACTTATCGGCCTAGTCGGCCTAATCGGCCTAATCAGCTTAACAGTCATTTGGGCCAAATGATCCAGTCGGCCTAATTGGAATAGGCTGCCCAACGGACTAGTCAGCCAAAAAGCCAACGCGGCCTAGTTGTCCTTCAGTGGTCACAAGGCCTGCTCGGCCTCCTCACCTGTAAGATCCGCTGCCTGGCTCTCCTGGACTCCACACAACTCCCTGCATTCCCGAGGCGTTACCGTCGGTGATGGCCCAGGGCTGGAACGGAAACTGTTATAACGCTGAAATGAGCAGTGATGGCTTCGATTTCTCAGTTTCTCCCGGGTAGATCTGATTGCGAGAAATCGATTGATACCCAAACTTGACTGATTTGGAGCCCTAACTCCAAATCCATCTATCCAGGGGAACTTGAGAAATCGGAGCCATCACTGCTCATTTCAGAGCGATGACAACCCACACTCCACAAAGTGTCCCTCCGCAGTCCGATCCGCAACGTTCCGAACTTCCACGCCGACGAGCCCGTCATCAGCGCCCGTCCCAACTCGGCGATCGTCAATCGTTCCGCGTTGCTCTCCACACCCGACAGTGTGGCTCCGTGAGCATTGCACGCGCGCACCGCGTTCGCCTGATTCGTGACGCCCTGGAACACTTTTACACACCATCCGCCGACTTTTCGCTGAACTCGCGTCCATCCGGGCTCGCAGCGAGTTGGCGGCGGAGCCGGTGGAGCCGGTGGAGCCGGACGTGGCGGAGCCGGTGGCGGGGCTCTTTTCGAGTTGTACCCGTATGATGAGTCATAGTACCCACCGAGCACTGAAAACTCGAAAAATTGTTTCATTTTCAGGTTGCTCCTTGTATTTACGATAAACAAAGACCCAACACCGTTATTTCGGAGCGTCGTACTAAAAAATTTTAAAAACCTGAGAATTGGCAGAAAAATGACCTAGAAATGAGGAAAAATCGATCGATAACTGATGAAAATTGTTTGGTACGACACTCCGAAATAACGGACGTCCATCGGCTCTGTGTTTATCGTAAATCGACACAATGCGCGTTTTTTTAGGGAATGGCAGCGATTTTCCATTGAAAACAACGGCAGCCGACGAAAAAATTGCAATGTATTTTGTAAATTGATTTCGCAAATACACCAGCAAGAAAAAAGCGACCAAACCTTCGAAAATTCCGATTCCAAACAAGAAAAAGACAGGTAGAATGCGCATTTTCGGCTAAAATTTTTCGATTCACGGATTATATATAAAACCGTTTGGGTTTGCAATAAAAAAGAGCGAAGAATCGATAAATCGGCGGCGATAAAATGCGCTTCTTGCAATTTTTTGACCCAGATCTTCGACTTTTCGAAGGTTGCAGTAGGAAAGTGCGCTCTATTGATAAAAGGCCGAGTTTTTGTTTCAAAAGTAGAAAAATTTAGGTCAGAGGTATGGCAAACGCGTTGAAATGGCCACCATCGCAAAATTACAGAGTTTCGTGTGGCCTAGTTTTCCAAAAATGGAAAAGTTAGGCCGAGCGGGAATTCTTAGCAAATTTGAAAGATACCTTGCTGCCACGTCATTTCATCTCACAATCAGCCACATCACAGAATAACCTCAAAGTGTGACGTGGTGTGACGTGGCACCAACTCGAAACTTGCCAAACTTGGCCTCCTTCCTTGTCTCATTGTCAGTGTATGTGGCCAAATAGCGATACATATCTGCTATGCCACGTCACAACCAGCAGCACTTTCTAAAGACATTGCCACGTCAAAAAATGGTGAGAGAGACAGAGATGGCAGCCACAGCGGCAGGGGGGAGTCTGCTGTGCCATGTCATGCCACGTCATAGCACGACTCAATTGGGCATCGGATATGGGCGAGATAGTGGTGTAATTGTCGAGAAAAAGGACAGATGGTGGAATTAGAACAGGATGTGGTAGGTCTTCTTTGAGTCAAGCCGTCTACCGTAATCCAATACTATCCCACTTAGCTGTCAAAGCGAAAGTGATCGTTTCAGGCTGTTTCCAGTAGTTTTGGGGACAAATTCGGGTCATTTAGAGCTGTAGGTTTCAATTTCCAACACTTTATCCACAATCCTCATCGTTAGGCGGGCTTCTTTCCGCACACATAACCGCGATATCTGTCGCTCGACGTCTTCGGACACATCATCGAGAAGAGTGTTCCGTGCACTCGCGTCCGCTCCCACGCGTTTCCACCCGGCACCCACAACCACATCATTCCGCAGTTGTGACCGATTCCGCCAGTGCTACCGCCGGACGGCTCGTTGGGACTCCAAACGACACCCGCGTTTCCCGAAACGAACGGATCCGTCCAGTAGAAGGGCTGAATAAACGGGGAAATAGTCGAGGAAGTCGAGAATCCTAGTCCCTCACACTGTGAAGCGAGTCCCTCTGATAGGCCAATCGGAGTGTTCCGTACTTCCAACCGGTCGCCACCATCGCCGTCTGTCCCAACGCGGCGATCGTGGTCCTCTCGAGCTGCGTCTCGATTCCCGATAAGATTGCACTGTGCGCGGCGCATCCGGCCTGCGCTTCCGCCTGATTGGTGATACCCTGGAACACTCGGACACACCACGCGCCCATCGATCGGCTCACACGAGTCCATCCGGGCTCGCACGCCTTCGGTCGAGCCGTCGTCGGCGCCACTGGCGGGTTCGGACGGGGTCGACGCGTCCGTTTACCACTTCCGCCACCAGAATAACCTCCAGAATGCCCTCCAGAGTATCGTCTAGAAGACTTGTCATCAGATGACGACGAGTCGTCACACGACTCGCTCGAATCGAATCGTAACGCCCATGTTGTCGAAACGAGTAATAGGCCGAGCAGGCAGAAAAGTGGTAGGACGCGCATTTTCAGGCTGAAAAGGGTAGCACTATTCGAAAGAACACTTTTATACCCTTCTCCGAACGACTTTTTCATTTCTATTTTCCGTTCAGAGAATCATAGTTGAATGATTCGTTCCGATTTTCAATGTCGTTTTATGACTTTGATTTTTCGGTCTATGTGTGAGCGGATGGCGGAAGCTCGGCTATCGGGATCGGAAAACTAGGCCATCTAGCAAGATGGTTTTATGGAAAAAGTTAGGTCATCGGAAACTAGGCCATCTAGCAAGATGGTTCTATGGAGAAAGTTAGGCCATCGGAAAACTAGGCCATCAAGCAAGATGGTTCTATGAAGAAAGTTAGGCCATCGGAAAACTAGGCCATCTAGCAAGATGGTTTTATGGAGAAAGTTAGGCTATCGGAAACTAGGCCATCTAGCAAGATGGTTCTATGGAGAAAGTTAGGCCATCGGAAACTAGGCCATCTAGCAAGATGGTTCTATGGAGAAAGTTAGGCCATCGGAAACTAGGCCAACCTGGAAGAAAGTCGGCCCAGCATTGTAAAACTGGGAAATCGCCGACAGTCATGTAATCTCGACATCTGGGCGACCGGGGCAGTAATTCATCATGCGACTGCCACGTCATTACCGCCTCACCCATATCGTATAGCATCATAAAAACGAGCCGTTTGGAGTCGAGCCTGCCGCCACGTTGTACCACGTCACAGCGGGGGTAGAGGTCAACCAATATTTGCCGAGCATCGTTTTCTGGCGCTTGGGAACATGTGAAATGGTGTGATGACGTGGCAGTACCACTTCACGACATTCTCTCGCTACCCTCCCGGAAAACAAAACCAAAAGTAGACGGGCTCGTAAATCGACACAGAAAACCGGAAGGAAACCAGGAATCGCGCATCAATCTAAACTATTCCGAACAGAAAAAATGAAAACGTTCCTGATACATTCATGTGCAGCCAAGAAGTGTTCAATGACTCAAAATGACCCGATTTAGTCTCCAAAACTACTGAAAACAGCCTGAAACGATCACTCTCGCCTTGACAGCTAAGTGGGATGGTATTGGATTACGGTAGACGACCTGACTCGAAGAAGATCAACCACATCCTGTGCTAATTTCCCCATCTGTCCTTTTTCTCGACAATTACACCACTATCTAGCCCATATTCGATGCCCAATTGATTCGTGCTATTACGTGGCATGACATGGCACAGCAGACTCCCCCCCCCCTGCCGCTGTGTCTGCCATCTCTGCGTCTCTCTCTCTCACCACACACACACACACACACTGTCTCACCATTTTTTGACGTGCCATAGCAGATGTGTATCGCTGCTATTTGGCCAGAGACACTGAGCGAAGAAATGGGGTCAAGTGGGCGGAGCCTAAGCGAGCCGTATAAAAGGTACGAGACGTTCCCAGGAGAGCATCATTCTCGGATCGATTTTTCCGTTTCTGCACCTAATTCACTGTTTGAAAAAAGAATGGCCGGACTTTCAACGCTCAAGAAGCAATTCGCCCCGTAAGTGCTTTGAATTGCTGTTATGGCCGCATGGCCTAACTTTTCCAACTTTAACAAGATTGTCATTAGAGCGCACTTGCCATATCGTTGGCCTAGATCTGGATATCGATCGATTCCCCCGCAAATCTGATTCTCTCCATTTTCAGCCAAACGACGGCGCCAAAGCGGAGCGAGAAGAAGGCGAAGAAGACGTTCCCGCTGCTCGCCCTCCCCGACATTGCTCTCGAAAGAGTCTTGCGAGCGTTCGAGCCGATGGATCGGTGAGTTTCTTGATCTTCCCTTCCGCGTAAAGACAACCCCCCTTCAGAGTGGATCTGTCGCTGACGTCGAAGCGGATGCACGCCTACTGCCGCACCTACCAGACGATCTTCCCCTCGCGCTTCTACCTGGGCGTCGGCACCGTCCGAATGGAGTTCGACGAGTTCCCGGCGCGAGTGTTCGAGGCGCGCGTCGCCGAGCAACACGCGTGGTGCACCGCGACACAACGTCGCACCATCGCCGGAACGACGGTGTGCTCGGCGCGAAAGTTGCGCGACGACTCGTGCTACGTGAACCGCAAGTCCGATTGCGTGACGACGCTGTGGACGGATCGGCTGGAGGGCACCGTGCGATGGGCCTACTACCTGGCCAACTTCTTCCATCACCGCGCCGTCGACCTGCTCGTTCTGGACGTGACGCAGTTCGCGACGACGGCGCTGATGGACCAGTGGGTGCGACGGATCGGCGCGACGAAAGTGATGCAGTTGAAGGGCGACTGCCGGCGGCTCGACGACGCGCGCGCGAGACACGCGATCGCCACATACCGCGGCACGCGATTCCTGCAGGTGGGAATCGAGACGCGCGACGGATTCCGAGCCGACGAGACGCCCATCGAGAGCGAGTATCTGTCGGTGAAGCACGCGCACTGGTTCACGCTCGCCGACCTCGCCCAGACGACGGGCAGCTACGTGCAGCTGATCGGATGCACGCTCACCGATTGGGAGGTCAACACGTTTCTGCTCAGCTGGCTGCACGGCGGCAACGATCGACTGCGCTACCTCGACTTGCGGCGACTCATCGTGCGCGGCGAATTCGACATTGGCGTCGTGTTCCGCGACGTGTCGATCGCCGACGGCGCACTGAATCCCGACGACGAGCGACGCGTCTTCCCAATGATGGACCAGTTTCCCGAGCTGCGACACGGCACGTTCGGCGTGCACGACCGGCACGTCGTCGGCGGCGTCGATCTGTTCCGGCCGGACGGCACTCGCGCCACCGTCGTCTTCGACCCGCCGCCGATCACGCCGCCCGATGAGTGCGATCGATATTACGAGCACGGCACACCGAATCGACACTCGCACATGCGCTTCTTCGTCTGGCCCAAGGGCACCGTGTTCGCGTCGGACGCCGCCAGAAGGGAGGCCGACGTCGTCGACGACGAGCTCCGAGTCGTCCACCAACTCGATGTCGACGCCGAGCCGGAGCAGCTGATTGTGCAGGGACAGGTGGTGGACGGACACGTCGCCGCTCCGAACGATGGGAGGCGCGTGGTCCGCGAGGATCCGGAAGACGTTCCGCACGACGACGATCAGCGAGTCGTCGTCGTCAACATCAGAGACAATATTCACGGATTCAATGGCTAGACGTCTTCTTCTCACCTCATCTGGAGCCACGTCTTCTTGTGACATCGTGTGTAAATCGAAATCGATTTTTTTTTGTTTTGTTTTGTTTTTTTTAACGAATCGCGGGTTTTTAAGAGTTTCATTTTTTGATTTTTTTTGAAAAATTCAATGCTTTTTTTCAAAAAAAAAAATCTTCTCAAATTTTTTTTTCATGTTTTTAGATACATTTTTTAAAATTTTACTGTTATTTTTCGCTTTTTTTTTGTTAATTTTTGCATTTTTTAAAAATAAATTTATTGAATTTTTCTGTCAATTTTTAAATTCTTTTTCAAAAAAAAAATAAATTTTTCTATCAAATTTATTCATTTTTTCAAATTTTTTTTTGTTAATTTTCGCATTTTTTCAAAAATTTTTTTAATTTTTCTATCAATTTCATTCATTAAAAAAAATTTTTTTTTGTTAATTTTCGCATTTTTTTCAAAAAAAATTAATTTTTTTTTTGTTAATTTTTTAATTTTTAAAAATAAATTCACTAAATTTTTCTATCAATTTTTTAATTTTTTCGAATTTGCATAAATTTTTTTCATGCTAAAAAAACATATATTTAATTTTTTGAACTTTACAAATTTCCATCAAATCGCAATTGAAAAAATCAGAAAATTCAAGTTTTCAGATAGATTTCAGATTTTCACGGAAAACAAAAATAAAAAAAAACAAGTTCATAATCAAACAACCATTATGATTTCTTTCTTTTTTTTGCAATTCAATTCAATTCAATTAAATGGAAATCGGGAGGACGTTTCAAAACCGGGACGTTTCAAAACCAAAAATTTTCCGAAAAAGTTTGGTTTTCTCGAATTTCAGCAGAAAAGAAATGTACTTACTTGGATACTTGGGGTCCGTTGGTCTAGCCTGATAGGCTGCGGACAAACTCCTTCCATTGAGCACGACTGCTTCGTGCTGCTGTGGACCATGTTATTCTGGGGTTCAGAATACCCGCTCGACGCCTTCCGGGAACAATCAGCCCTTCTCTTGATCGAGTGTCCTGGAATTGCTTCAAGTGGGAAACGATGTCGTCGGACCATCGTTTCTTGGGCCTCCCAGGGTTCCGATGTCCGATCCGCGGCTGCCATTCGGTCACGACTTTGGAGATCCTTCCGTCTTCCCTCCTGGCCAAGTGACCGGCCCACTTGGCCTTCCTTGACATGATGATTCTGGCGGCGTCGGGATGTTTTCTCAGATTCGCTGCGGCTGTCAGGGCGGCCAGGGCACGGTTGAGCTTGTAGATGGAGTCGGTAGTGACACTCCACGTCTCGCTTGCGTAGAAGATGGCAGGGTTGACATTCTGTCGGAAAAGCTGCGTTCTTTCCTTCCGGCTTGCTGTTTCGAGGATCGGCTTGATGGCGTGAAGAGCTGCCCATCCACTGCGAATTCTTCTCGTGATCTCCTGATCGAGACTGCCTGACGAATCGAACCATCTTCCCAGATAGCGGCATCCATCAGAAGCTTCGAGGAGTTGTCCGTCAGGAAGAGTGATGCTCGAGGCCGTATTCTTGTCGTTGACGAGGAGGACAGTCTTGGATGGGTTGATGGTGAGTCCGTGGGCCTCGCTTTTCTTGCACAAGAGCCCCAGACGTTTCTCGAGATCCGTCGCGTCTGATCCTATTAGCACCACGTCATCCGCGAACTCTAGTCGCCTTATGTCGAGACCATCCACGCTGATTCCGGTGCCCATGTATTCTTGGTCGCAGGAGTCGAGAATCATCTGGAGTGTTGCACCAAAAAGGGCGGGTGAGGCGGAGTCGCCTTGCCGAACTCCACATTTCAGATCGATCTCGATCGGGCGTCCGTGAACTTGAAGGATTGCTTTGCCTCCGAGCAAGATGAGCTTGAATGAGTCGACGAGTTCGGGGTCGACGTTTGCTTGCTGCAGACTGTTCAGCACCGAGTCATGGCGTATTTTGTCGAAGGCGGCCGAGAAGTCGACGAAGATGCAGTGGAGAGGGATGTTGAATTCCGCGCATTTCTCGAAGAGCATGGCCACTGTCTGAATATTGTCGGTGCAGCTGCGACCGCGCCTGAAGCCGCTCTGCGTTCCTTCCAGGTAGGTCTCGAGCTGACTCGTGATTCGTCTTGCCAGGATTCCGGAGAACATCTTACTTGCGATGGGGAGCAACGAGATTGGTCGGAAGTCCTATCTCGTTGCTCCCCATCGCAAGTAAGATGTTCTCCGGAATCCTTTTGTTTTGTTTTTTTTAACGAATCGCGGGTTTTTAAGAGTTTCATTTTTTGATTTTTTTTGAAAAATTCAATGCTTTTTTTCAAAAAAAAAAATCTTCTCAAATTTTTTTTTCATGTTTTTAGATACATTTTTTAAAATTTTACTGTTATTTTTCGCTTTTTTTTTGTTAATTTTTGCATTTTTTAAAAATAAATTTATTGAATTTTTCTGTCAATTTTTAAATTCTTTTTCAAAAAAAAAATAAATTTTTCTATCAAATTTATTCATTTTTTCAAATTTTTTTTTGTTAATTTTCGCATTTTTTCAAAAATTTTTTTAATTTTTCTATCAATTTCATTCATTAAAAAAAATTTTTTTTTGTTAATTTTCGCATTTTTTTCAAAAAAAATTAATTTTTTTTTTGTTAATTTTTTAATTTTTAAAAATAAATTCACTAAATTTTTCTATCAATTTTTTAATTTTTTCGAATTTGCATAAATTTTTTTCATGCTAAAAAAACATATATTTAATTTTTTGAACTTTACAAATTTCCATCAAATCGCAATTGAAAAAATCAGAAAATTCAAGTTTTCAGATAGATTTCAGATTTTCACGGAAAACAAAAATAAAAAAAAACAAGTTCATAATCAAACAACCATTATGATTTCTTTCTTTTTTTTGCAATTCAATTCAATTCAATTAAATGGAAATCGGGAGGACGTTTCAAAACCGGGACGTTTCAAAACCAAAAATTTTCCGAAAAAGTTTGGTTTTCTCGAATTTCAGCAGAAAAGAAATGTACTTACTTGGATACTTGGGGTCCGTTGGTCTAGCCTGATAGGCTGCGGACAAACTCCTTCCATTGAGCA
This sequence comes from Caenorhabditis sulstoni, assembly GCA_963966605.1. Classification (NCBI taxonomy): domain Eukaryota; kingdom Metazoa; phylum Nematoda; class Chromadorea; order Rhabditida; family Rhabditidae; genus Caenorhabditis; species Caenorhabditis sulstoni. The sequence goes on from OZ016477.1 coordinate 1,129,044, forward strand.
CGACTGCTTCGTGCTGCTGTGGACCATGTTATTCTGGGGTTCAGAATACCCGCTCGACGCCTTCCGGGAACAATCAGCCCTTCTCTTGATCGAGTGTCCTGGAATTGCTTCAAGTGGGAAACGATGTCGTCGGACCATCGTTTCTTGGGCCTCCCAGGGTTCCGATGTCCGATCCGCGGCTGCCATTCGGTCACGACTTTGGAGATCCTTCCGTCTTCCCTCCTGGCCAAGTGACCGGCCCACTTGGCCTTCCTTGACATGATGATTCTGGCGGCGTCGGGATGTTTTCTCAGATTCGCTGCGGCTGTCAGGGCGGCCAGGGCACGGTTGAGCTTGTAGATGGAGTCGGTAGTGACACTCCACGTCTCGCTTGCGTAGAAGATGGCAGGGTTGACATTCTGTCGGAAAAGCTGCGTTCTTTCCTTCCGGCTTGCTGTTTCGAGGATCGGCTTGATGGCGTGAAGAGCTGCCCATCCACTGCGAATTCTTCTCGTGATCTCCTGATCGAGACTGCCTGACGAATCGAACCATCTTCCCAGATAGCGGCATCCATCAGAAGCTTCGAGGAGTTGTCCGTCAGGAAGAGTGATGCTCGAGGCCGTATTCTTGTCGTTGACGAGGAGGACAGTCTTGGATGGGTTGATGGTGAGTCCGTGGGCCTCGCTTTTCTTGCACAAGAGCCCCAGACGTTTCTCGAGATCCGTCGCGTCTGATCCTATTAGCACCACGTCATCCGCGAACTCTAGTCGCCTTATGTCGAGACCATCCACGCTGATTCCGGTGCCCATGTATTCTTGGTCGCAGGAGTCGAGAATCATCTGGAGTGTTGCACCAAAAAGGGCGGGTGAGGCGGAGTCGCCTTGCCGAACTCCACATTTCAGATCGATCTCGATCGGGCGTCCGTGAACTTGAAGGATTGCTTTGCCTCCGAGCAAGATGAGCTTGAATGAGTCGACGAGTTCGGGGTCGACGTTTGCTTGCTGCAGACTGTTCAGCACCGAGTCATGGCGTATTTTGTCGAAGGCGGCCGAGAAGTCGACGAAGATGCAGTGGAGAGGGATGTTGAATTCCGCGCATTTCTCGAAGAGCATGGCCACTGTCTGAATATTGTCGGTGCAGCTGCGACCGCGCCTGAAGCCGCTCTGCGTTCCTTCCAGGTAGGTCTCGAGCTGACTCGTGATTCGTCTTGCCAGGATTCCGGAGAACATCTTACTTGCGATGGGGAGCAACGAGATTGGTCGGAAGTCCTATCTCGTTGCTCCCCATCGCAAGTAAGATGTTCTCCGGAATCCTTTTGTTTTGTTTTTTTTAACGAATCGCGGGTTTTTAAGAGTTTCATTTTTTGATTTTTTTTGAAAAATTCAATGCTTTTTTTCAAAAAAAAAAATCTTCTCAAATTTTTTTTTCATGTTTTTAGATACATTTTTTAAAATTTTACTGTTATTTTTCGCTTTTTTTTTGTTAATTTTTGCATTTTTTAAAAATAAATTTATTGAATTTTTCTGTCAATTTTTAAATTCTTTTTCAAAAAAAAAATAAATTTTTCTATCAAATTTATTCATTTTTTCAAATTTTTTTTTGTTAATTTTCGCATTTTTTCAAAAATTTTTTTAATTTTTCTATCAATTTCATTCATTAAAAAAAATTTTTTTTTGTTAATTTTCGCATTTTTTTCAAAAAAAATTAATTTTTTTTTTGTTAATTTTTTAATTTTTAAAAATAAATTCACTAAATTTTTCTATCAATTTTTTAATTTTTTCGAATTTGCATAAATTTTTTTCATGCTAAAAAAACATATATTTAATTTTTTGAACTTTACAAATTTCCATCAAATCGCAATTGAAAAAATCAGAAAATTCAAGTTTTCAGATAGATTTCAGATTTTCACGGAAAACAAAAATAAAAAAAAACAAGTTCATAATCAAACAACCATTATGATTTCTTTCTTTTTTTTGCAATTCAATTCAATTCAATTAAATGGAAATCGGGAGGACGTTTCAAAACCGGGACGTTTCAAAACCAAAAATTTTCCGAAAAAGTTTGGTTTTCTCGAATTTCAGCAGAAAAGAAATGTACTTACTTGGATACTTGGGGTCCGTTGGTCTAGCCTGATAGGCTGCGGACAAACTCCTTCCATTGAGCACGACTGCTTCGTGCTGCTGTGGACCATGTTATTCTGGGGTTCAGAATACCCGCTCGACGCCTTCCGGGAACAATCAGCCCTTCTCTTGATCGAGTGTCCTGGAATTGCTTCAAGTGGGAAACGATGTCGTCGGACCATCGTTTCTTGGGCCTCCCAGGGTTCCGATGTCCGATCCGCGGCTGCCATTCGGTCACGACTTTGGAGATCCTTCCGTCTTCCCTCCTGGCCAAGTGACCGGCCCACTTGGCCTTCCTTGACATGATGATTCTGGCGGCGTCGGGATGTTTTCTCAGATTCGCTGCGGCTGTCAGGGCGGCCAGGGCACGGTTGAGCTTGTAGATGGAGTCGGTAGTGACACTCCACGTCTCGCTTGCGTAGAAGATGGCAGGGTTGACATTCTGTCGGAAAAGCTGCGTTCTTTCCTTCCGGCTTGCTGTTTCGAGGATCGGCTTGATGGCGTGAAGAGCTGCCCATCCACTGCGAATTCTTCTCGTGATCTCCTGATCGAGACTGCCTGACGAATCGAACCATCTTCCCAGATAGCGGCATCCATCAGAAGCTTCGAGGAGTTGTCCGTCAGGAAGAGTGATGCTCGAGGCCGTATTCTTGTCGTTGACGAGGAGGACAGTCTTGGATGGGTTGATGGTGAGTCCGTGGGCCTCGCTTTTCTTGCACAAGAGCCCCAGACGTTTCTCGAGATCCGTCGCGTCTGATCCTATTAGCACCACGTCATCCGCGAACTCTAGTCGCCTTATGTCGAGACCATCCACGCTGATTCCGGTGCCCATGTATTCTTGGTCGCAGGAGTCGAGAATCATCTGGAGTGTTGCACCAAAAAGGGCGGGTGAGGCGGAGTCGCCTTGCCGAACTCCACATTTCAGATCGATCTCGATCGGGCGTCCGTGAACTTGAAGGATTGCTTTGCCTCCGAGCAAGATGAGCTTGAATGAGTCGACGAGTTCGGGGTCGACGTTTGCTTGCTGCAGACTGTTCAGCACCGAGTCATGGCGTATTTTGTCGAAGGCGGCCGAGAAGTCGACGAAGATGCAGTGGAGAGGGATGTTGAATTCCGCGCATTTCTCGAAGAGCATGGCCACTGTCTGAATATTGTCGGTGCAGCTGCGACCGCGCCTGAAGCCGCTCTGCGTTCCTTCCAGGTAGGTCTCGAGCTGACTCGTGATTCGTCTTGCCAGGATTCCGGAGAACATCTTACTTGCGATGGGGAGCAACGAGATTGGTCGGAAGTCCTATCTCGTTGCTCCCCATCGCAAGTAAGATGTTCTCCGGAATCCTTTTGTTTTGTTTTTTTTAACGAATCGCGGGTTTTTAAGAGTTTCATTTTTTGATTTTTTTTGAAAAATTCAATGCTTTTTTTCAAAAAAAAAAATCTTCTCAAATTTTTTTTTCATGTTTTTAGATACATTTTTTAAAATTTTACTGTTATTTTTCGCTTTTTTTTTGTTAATTTTTGCATTTTTTAAAAATAAATTTATTGAATTTTTCTGTCAATTTTTAAATTCTTTTTCAAAAAAAAAATAAATTTTTCTATCAAATTTATTCATTTTTTCAAATTTTTTTTTGTTAATTTTCGCATTTTTTCAAAAATTTTTTTAATTTTTCTATCAATTTCATTCATTAAAAAAAATTTTTTTTTGTTAATTTTCGCATTTTTTTCAAAAAAAATTAATTTTTTTTTTGTTAATTTTTTAATTTTTAAAAATAAATTCACTAAATTTTTCTATCAATTTTTTAATTTTTTCGAATTTGCATAAATTTTTTTCATGCTAAAAAAACATATATTTAATTTTTTGAACTTTACAAATTTCCATCAAATCGCAATTGAAAAAATCAGAAAATTCAAGTTTTCAGATAGATTTCAGATTTTCACGGAAAACAAAAATAAAAAAAAACAAGTTCATAATCAAACAACCATTATGATTTCTTTCTTTTTTTTGCAATTCAATTCAATTCAATTAAATGGAAATCGGGAGGACGTTTCAAAACCGGGACGTTTCAAAACCAAAAATTTTCCGAAAAAGTTTGGTTTTCTCGAATTTCAGCAGAAAAGAAATGTGAAAATTCGAAAAAAGAAACCAATTTCTTCGGAAAAAACAGCGGTTTTGAAATGTCTCAGTTTTGAAGTGTCTCAGTTTTGAAATGTGCCGGAGCTGAAGAATTTGGGGATATCCAAGTATTATAAGAAACAGGAATTAATTGGGAAATAAAAAATTGGGAGGGGGGGGGGGGGGGGAAAGAATGCAAGTGCGCTCTACTAGACTCTCTAGAACAGTAATAGTTATATGAAACATTGGAAGGCGTGAAGTTAAAACGAAAATAGCTCAAGACAGATCGAGGCAACGAAAATCAGAAACGCTTTTGTAAAAATGAATGGAAATCGATAAAATCGATAATCGATCGATCGATCAATCAGTCCAGTTCCTCCTCCACCTCGATCTTCTTCTTTTGTGGCGGCGACACCTTCTGCGGAGCTGCTCCGTGAGCACTTCGGGCTCCGGACGGCGGTGGCATCGCAAAGTTGGCGAACGGCATTGGACGCGAGGCCGCCGCGGCAGTTGGCGGTTGCTTCCGGACGGGTGTCCGCGCGGAAACGTGCGACACCGCGCGCTCCTCTCCTTTCGGTCCACCGCCGAGCAGATCTGAATGCGGAGAGTAGCTTTTCGGATAAACTGCTTCGGGTCTCGCAGCGAAAACTGATACATTCATGAGTTGCCTCGAATCGGAGAGGCATGCGCCTTTAAACTCAATTTTGTGGTGAAATTCACGAAAATCTATCATTTTTCAATCAGGAAAGTCGATTTTCAGAACAAATTTCGTCGTGTTCTACCATTTTCAAGCCAAAAAAAAGAAAAAAGAGCTTCAAGACGCATTTTTTCCACTCTTTTCAAAACAAAATCCTCAAAAAACCTGGTTTTCTCGGAAACTAGTCGAGTTATGAAAAAGTTGTCAACTACAAACTGGACCACTTTCAAATTTCCCATCTTTTTCAAGTTGACCACTTTTTTCCAACTCTGCCAGTTTTCGAGATATACCCTGGTTAAATTTTAAAATTTAAAAAATCAAAAATTTTTTTAAAAACTCACTGGCAAACAGATCCGAGAGCCCGCCGGCCATACAATTCACATCGGCGATTCCCAAGTACAGCTTTCCGATTCTCGTCAAATAGCCGGTGAACGTCGACAGCTCGCCGCGATACGTGTCCAGTAGAGCGGTGAATTGGGCCGACTGCAATGGCAAACATGAAGATCGAGATGATAAAGATCAGGATTTCAGAGTGCGGAGCACCTCTGGCGGGTCTTTCGCTGAGCCTGGTTCATGTGGAAATTTCGATTTCGGCCCGGCCCGTGGCAACTCTTGTTTTCCATTTTTCACTTTAAAAAATGGCTAAAATCCGAAAACCGTAGAAAGGGGGCGTGGCCTAATTGCAAGTGTGCGGCGCGAGATTTCTGCCCTTTTTCGCGTAAATTTCGGCGTGCTTCCCAATATTTTAGCTAAAAGTCTGCAGTTTTGTGTCACGGTGTCACAGAAAGCGCATTTTTCCGGGTTCGTCTACAAAAATCCTCGCTTTCGTGTCGAGACCCGTGTGCGGCAAGGTTTTGGTTCAAAAAAAGAAGAAAGAAGAAACCCACGTTTTCCGTCTCGATGACGTCGAACAGAATGTGCTGGAAGTTGAAAAGCGGCCGCTCGAACTCGAACTTCTTCGGTGCGACGTACGCGGTGAAGAGGGCACGCGCGAACGGAAAACGGTCGAGACACAGAGCCTGGAAGTGAGCAAAACAGATATTGAAACCAGTTCGCGATTCAGAAGAAGGAAGAACCTTCTGAAACTCACCTGCAAAACCGCCTCGACGAGGATTTCGTCGTGCGGATCGCCGTCCTCCTCCTTCTCGTCTTCAGCCGCCTGACGGAGCATGTCGGCGAATCCGGTCGCGTCGTCCGACAGCAGATAGTGATTCTTGGCGAGTGCGCCCTGGTCGACGGCGTCGAACGCCTTCGCGAGATACTTGTGGAAACGCGCAGAACCGTACTTCTTCTCTTCGGGTTTGGTCGCCTTCTGCTTCGTCCTGCAAAAAGTTTCACGCTCGAACAACAATAAAAAAGTCGGAAATTCGTTGTGAGAGCCGTGGTAGTCACGCGAGAGACGGTCCGAAAAGCCCGTTTCGAGAATGGTGGGAAAGAGTTCAGTGTTTCGGAGAAAGCGAAGGAAATTGAATTTCGACGAGAAATTGGCAAAGTGCGAGGAATGGGCGACGGAAAAGGGACAGTGTGCTACCTGAACGGACTCGCTCTGCACACAATCAACGAAGTCGAGAAGGTACAGTAACCCGGCCGCCCGACTCGTACAGTAATCCTCGACAGATTCTGTTGGGAGTGTCGAAGGGCGCGAAGCGGTGCGGAGACGAGCGTCGCTCCGAGTGTTCGGACAGGAAGCTGCAGCTGCTGCCGTCTCGTGGCGACGTCGGCGTCGGAAGCAAGATGAAGAAGAAAGAGCCGCGTCCGTTGGCTCTTTCGCCCGAGCAGCCGAGCCAGAAGCACGTCAAGAAGGCCACCGTACTCAAACTCGGAGATGATCCGAAAAAGGTACGAGTAGGCACTCTCTCTCTCTCTCGTTTCAACGAGATATGTGAGAGTCTGAGCTTCGAATCGCATCTCCAACTGACTTTCAGCTTCGAATGCGCAGATACATTCCACATTTCCACGGTTCTCTCTCTCCCCCCACTAATTCCAGTGTCATTGCAGACGTCGCCGTCGTGCCGCGTGCTGTCCGACCAGATCCGCGTCTCGCCGATCGTCTCGTGCGCCGGAGTGATTCTGGAGCTCGACGTCGAGGTGACGATGCCGGACGGCGGCGCGAAGAAGACGTTGAGACTCGAGATCGAGTGCCCCGACTTCGTGCCGGCTCGCATCAAGATCGGCAACAAGTGGAAGAACATCCAATGATTCCTTTCTCACTTTTCCGATGATGACACACAAATCAGCAAACAATCACTCTACCGCCTCTTTTCGAATAAAAATCTTGATGGATTCGATGCGATTCTATCGATTTTTGCGCGGAAAACTGCCGAAAACTTTGAAGTTTTACGTTTTTCGCAGTTTTTTATCGGGTTTCGCTTCAAAATCACTAGGAAATAGCATTTTTTAGGAAATTCGCACACATTTCGATGAGAAAATTACCAATAAATTCGAAAAATTGGTGATTTTGCTGGTTTTCAGCTCGAAATCGCCTAGATTCGGTGATTTCTCAGAATTGCTACGGTTTTCCCCTGTTTTTGCATGTTTTGATTGTTTTTCTGCCTGGAATCGCTTGAAAACAGCGATTTCTAAAGAATTTTCGGTTGCCGAGGAATTCAACAAAGAAAATTATGATTTTATCGACTTTCGCGAGGAAAACAATGAAAATTTGAAGATTTCTGGGGTTTCGAGTGTTTTTTCGCTGATTTTCAGCAATTTTCAGGTAGAAATCGTTCAAAAAACGCGGTATTTTCGAAATTTCGACGGAAAACTCACCACTGAATGGCCAAATCGACGATTTTGCAGCGAGCGGCGGTCAAAAGTTGCTCTTTCTGCTCGTCGTCTTCGATTTCCGCCAAATTTGCGAGCTTGGCAAGAATATCAGCAAGCAATTCGAACGCGTCGTCCGAAAAATCGACATTATTCTTCGAGAGGCACTCGGCGTACTGTGTGGTGATGTCGACGGCGCACTGCAGCTGATTTTCTGCAGAAAAATGCGATTTACCCGGCATTTCCAGCTAAAATACCGTTTAGAAAGAAGTTGAGCGCGTGTTTCATCAGCGGAATCGCCGCCTCGTTGGCGTTTTTGAGTCGGAAACTGCGTGTCACTTTGGTGCGGCAGAATTGGAGCGCATCGTAGAATTTCTTGTTTTTTTCGAACTCGGCGAGTCTCGACAACGTCGTGGCGTCCATTTTTAAGCGTCTGAAATCGGAAAATTGGCGAAAAATCGGCGAAAAACGGCGGAAATACGTGGAATTTGGCTGAAAAATAAAAATTCCGTGAGTCGGATTCTAGGCCGCCGGCCGAGGAACCGACTCGGCCGCCACAACGAGAAATTGGTTTTTTCACCGAATTTCGACGATTTTTCGATAATTTCCGGAGAAAATGAGCATTTTTCAAGGTAAAATCAATAAAAATCGGTAAATTCATTCAAATATCGAACATTTTCAGAGATCCGCTCGACAACATGGGCATTTTTAGAGGTGTACGGCTGGCTGACAGTGTTTCTCGTCATTCTCGCCTACGTCATTTATAAAAAGTACATTTACAATTTTCGAATGGCGCGCGACGCCGAAAAACGGCTGATCGAGCAGAAAAAGTTCGGTAGGTCGGCGAAAAGTCGATAAAACCCCGCGAAAACAGCGATTTCAGATCGTGAAAGTCGCGAAAAAGACGCGGAAAAGATGCGGGAAGCGCGAGAGAAGCAACAAAAAGAGCACGATGTGCTCGCGGAGCTCGAACGGGCTCGGCGAGCCCAGAAAGAGCGCGAAGAGGCGGAAAAGCGGCGGAAAGAGGCTCAGGAGGCCGAGAAGGTGGGCGATGCCACGTGGCGGCCGGAAATTCACGAGAAATCGCTGTTTTTCGTTGATTCCAGGCTGAAAAACAATCAAAATATGTTAAAAACTGTGAAAAACGGGGAAACCATAGCAATTCTGTGAAAAATCACCGAATCTAGGCGATTTCGAGCTGAAAACCAGCAAAATCACCAATTTTTCGAATTTATTGGTAATTTTCTCATCGAAATGTGTGCGAATTTCCTAAAAAATGCTATTTCCTAGTGATTTTGAAGCGAAACCCGATAAAAAACTGCGAAAAACGTAAAACTTCAAAGTTTTCGGCAGTTTTCCGCGCAAAAATCGATAGAATCGCATCGAATCCATCAAGATTTTTATTCGAAAAGAGGCGGTAGAGTGATTGTTTGCTGATTTGTGTGTCATCATCGGAAAAGTGAGAAAGGAATCATTGGATGTTCTTCCACTTGTTGCCGATCTTGATGCGAGCCGGCACGAAGTCGGGGCACTCGATCTCGAGTCTCAACGTCTTCTTCGCGCCGCCGTCCGGCATCGTCACCTCGACGTCGAGCTCCAGAATCACTCCGGCGCACGAGACGATCGGCGAGACGCGGATCTGGTCGGACAGCACGCGGCACGACGGCGACGTCTGCAATGACACTGGAATTAGTGGGGGGAGAGAGAGAACCGTGGAAATGTGGAATGTATCTGCGCATTCGAAGCTGAAAGTCAGTTGGAGATGCGATTCTAAGCTCAGACTCTAACATATCTCGATGAAACGAGAGAGAGAGTGCCTACTCGTACCTTTTTCGGATCATCTCCGAGTTTGAGTACGGTGGCCTTCTTGACGTGCTTCTGGCTCGGCTGCTCGGGCGAAAGAGCCAACGGACGCGGCTCTTTCTTCTTCTTCTTGCTTCCGACGCCGACGTCGCCACGAGACGGCAGCAGCTGCAGCTTCCTCTCCGAACACTCGGAGCGACGCTCGTCTCCGCACCGCTTCGCGCCCTTCGACACTCCCAACAGAATCTGTCGAGGATTACTGTACGAGTCGGGCGGCCGGGTTACTGTACCTTCTCGACTTCGTTGATTGTGTGCAGAGCGAGTCCGTTCAGGTAGCACACTGTCCCTTTTCCGTCGCCCATTCCTCGCACTTTGCCAATTTCTCGTCGAAATTCAATTTCCTTCGCTTTCTCCGAAACACTGAACTCTTTCCCACCATTCTCGAAACGGGCTTTTCGGACCGTTTCTCGCGTGACTACCACGGCTCTCACAAAGAATTTTTGACTTTTATTCCGATAATTTCTTCAGACATGCCAAGTTCTGGGTCGCTCGCCGAATCCGCCCACTCCGCCACGTGTCACCCGGAATCCACGTCATCAGGCGATCGATCTGGTCGATAATCTGTCCGGATCCGCCTCAATCGTCATCTTTGGCCACTCGACGTGCCCCGAATTCAGGTTTCACAAGAAAAATTCAAAAAAAAAAAAAACAAAAATCAATTAAATTCGCGCAGAAAAGCGTGCCAACTGGTCGCTACGTATCGCCTCGACGCGTCGAAATTCCAAATTTTCGAAATGGACAAACAGACGACGTGGCCGGTGGAGGAGGTCGAAAAAGTGATCGCGACGCGTCACGGAGCCCCAAAATCGCCGTTCGTGAGTGGCGGCATACGCGCTCCACTGAGAATCATCGCATTTTCGCAGGTTTTCGTGTGCGGCGAGTTCATCGGAGGCCTCCAGGAAGCGAGGGAATACGATCGGGAGCACGGGCTCGAAAGAGCACACTTGAGCATGTTTTGAGCGAAATAAATTATTGATTTTTTGGATTTTGTAAACATTTGAAAAAAACACGGTTTTCTATCGATTTTTACCTGGAATTTATCGATTTTTTCATTTTTTTAAAAAACTTTTCATGGGAAAAGTTCGAAAATTATTTATTTTTAGCGATTTTTCAGCATAATGACAGATAATTTGAACGATTTCGAGGCGCAAGCTGAAGCCGATGGCGGCGATTTAAATTTGGGTTTTACGGTGATTTTTTTTTTAATTTTTGAAAATTAATCAATTTCTAGTTTTTAAAAAATTTAATTTTCTTTGGAAAAATAAAATTTTCTTAATTTTCAAAATATTATTTAAAAAATATTTTTTTTAAATCCTTTTTTTTTGTTTTGTAAAACTAAGATTGGAAAATATTCAAATTTTGTAAAAATTCTGAAAAAAAAATTGTTTTTCTAGTTTGAAAAATTATATTGCATTTTTTTTTCAATTTTTTCAAAAATAAATAAATATATTTTTTTTAAAATTGAAAATAAATTTTTTCGCATTTTTTCAAATCAAAAAACGATTTATTTCCCAAAAAAAATCTTTTTTTTTCATATTTCCAACGAATTTTTACATTTTTTCCAAGAGAAAATGAACAATTTTTTTCAATATTTCGTTTTTCAACAAAAAAAATCGATAATTTTTCAGAAAGAGCTAATCGATGAGATTCGTGACACAAAAGAGGCGAATCCGGGAATGTTTGTGTCGGCGTGGCAAGAGGATACGGAGGGTGTCGACGAGAAAAATCTCGAGGATCCTGTCGAAAAGTGCGCGAAATTTGAAAATCTGACGAATTCCCGACAAAATTATCGACTTTTCCCGTTCAAAATCAAAAAAGTTTGAGTTTTCATAAAAATCCCGACATTTTATTAATTTTTTCCGTTCAAAATGCCCAAAATTCGAATTTTCGTAAGAATTGCAAAATTTATCAATTTTTCCCGATCAAATCGCCCAAAATACAGATTTTCGTGAAAATCCCAAATTTATCGACTTTTCCTACTCAAAATACGAATTTTCGTGGAAATCTCAAAAATTATCGACTTTTTCCGATAAAAAAAAATGAAAATTTTAGTTTTTCGGAAAAAATCCTAAAATTTATCGATGTTTCCCGTTAAAAATGAAAAAAATTGAGTTTTTGCAAAAAATTCTCAAAATTTATCGATTTTTCCCGTAAAAAAATCCCAAAATACGGATTTTCGTGAAAATCCCATAATTTATCGATTTTTCTCGAATTCCAGATGGCTGACAGCTGCCGAGGAGGGGAATTTGGAGTTGGTGAAGGTGTTGCTGACTGAAACACCCGATTTGATCAACGTAAGAGCGGAGATTTGTATTGATTTTCCCGAAAATTGCGAAATTCCGGCGTTCTCAGTGGAGCGCACTTGCGAAAACGCCGGAAATTTGAGGGAAAACTGTTTTTCGACAAGATTATCAGCAGAGCGCACATGCATTGTTGAGAAACGAGCGAATTTGGCTGATTCTCGCCAACAAGCTGAAAATCGACGAATTTCGATAGAGCGCACTTGCAGAAACGGCGAAACTAGCGGAAAGACTGAATTTTTCGAAATTTCAGACAGAGCGCGTTTGCATCATTGCGAAATATGCGATATTTTCCAAATTCTCAATAGAGCGCACTTGCCAACGAGCTCCAAAAGCTGTACAGTTCGATAGATTCTCAATAGAGCGCACTTGCAGCGTCACGACGCCGACGGCTACACGGCACTCCACCGCGCCTCGTACAACAACGAAAACGACGTCGTCGCGTGTCTTCTGACATCTGGAGCCAACGTCGACGCGCGAACGAACGAGGGATGGACTCCGTTGCACTCGGCGAGCAATTGGGCGAACTTCGAGTGCGTCGGAGCACTGCTCACCGCCGGCGCCGACGTCAACGCTCCTTCCAACGGCAATCTTACTGTAAGCACCGATTAGCAATAGAGCGCACCTGCCCCATCGAAGAATATCGATCGATTTGCAGGCTCTTCATTTGGCGGTGAATAGTCGGGCCGAAGAGCCGGAAGACGTCTATCGCACTGTCAGATATCTTCTTCAGGCTCCAGGTAGGCCGAGTTCGGGCTTTCAGGCCATTCAGGCCGATTTCAGGCCCTACAAACCTTATTTTCCCAGTTCTCAAGCCATTTTTCGGCTTGTTTAGCCCGGAAAACCTCATTTTCCAATGATTTGGACTTTGCAGGCCGTTTGGCTTATTTTCAGTCAATTTCAGACCGTTTTAAGTGATTTTTGGCTGTTTCCACCGTTTTCAGACTGTTTTTCAACGTTTTCAGCCCGAGAAACCTCATTTTTTTTCTATCTGTAGGAATCGATGCGGGAGTGATTGCTGGAAACGGAGATACCCCTCTGATGATGGCCCGTCGCACTTCCGAACAACTCTACAACGCGATCAACGATTTTCTCAGTAGACCTTGATTATCGATTATTTTTCTGTCTCTCGGCGCCTTTTGATTGTGATTTTTGAACGATGAATGAATTATTGATTGATTGATTGATTTATCGATTGAGACTTCAACAAAGTTATACATAATTAGAAAAACGAGTTGAATTTGGAAAATTCATCACGGAAAAGTTGGAGAAATTTGGCGTTTTGAGACCCGAAATTGAATGGGAAATTATCGATTTTTGGAGGAGTGTGGAAATGCGCTCTACTGGACTTTTTTTCGGGAAGTTTGAAAAACTAGCAATAGAGCGCGTTTGCTTTGAATTTTCTGAAAATTTCGTGGAAATGCAAATGCGCTCTATTGCAAATAATAAATAAACTATGAAAAAATGAGTAAAACTCCAAAAATCGATAAAAATTATCACAAAAAATCGAAAATGAATTGAAAAATACAGTAAATTCTGGGGAATCGATCGGAAAAGCGAAAAGTTCGCGAAAATCAATCGAATTGTGAGGAATTGCATGGAAAATTCAAGAAAAATCGACAAAAATGAAGAAAATTTCGAAAAATCTCTCGAAATTTGCGAAAAATCGATAAAAATCAGAAGAATTTCTGAAAATCTATCAATGTTGGCGAAAAATCGAAAAAAAATGGTGAGAACTTTGGGAAACTATAGGAAATTGCAAAAAATCGATAAAACTCGGGCGAATTCTCGAAAATCTCTCAAAAATTGCAAAAAATCGATAACAAATCCGTAAACGTGGCGAAAAATCGATAAAAGCGCGGCGCTCATCGACACTTCTCGTCCTCCCACAACGATTTCGAGTACGGTTCGCGGACGGCGACAAAAACGAGCGTGACGGCGAACAGCGAGACGTAGAGCGCGAGACAAACGTATCGGACGAGGGTCTCGACGCGATGCTCGACGACGTTGTACAACACGAAATAGCCGAAGAAGAGGCCGGTGACGGCGCCGGCGATGTGCGCCAGATGCGACACCGAGTCGCACTGGTCGGCGTAGAAGCGACGGAACAGCGCTCCGCCGAAGTCGAACGAGATGAAGACGGCGAGGACGAGCACGCGGAGCCAACGAAACGGCATCTCGTGCCAGTTCTGAAATCATAACCAAATAATTATTAGGTTTTTTTGCGCTTAAAAAAGCTTTTTTTTGTTTTCTTCAATTTTTTTTCAAAAACCTGATTTGAATTCGCCAGAAAAAATTTTTTTCCAAAAAAATTTTTTTTTTTTTGGGGATAATTTTTTTTTATTTACTCATGAGAGTTAAATTTTTTTCAAAAAAAAATTTAACTTAAAAATTTTTTTTTTGATAAAGCTGAATTTGAAATCGCTAAAAAACGTTTTTTTTCCAAAAAAATTTTTTTTTGGAATTATTAAGTTTTGTAATACAAATAATTTTTCACGTTTTTATTTTGATAATTTTTCGTTTTTTTAAAAACTGTTTTTTGAAAATTTAATGGGAATTTGCTAGAAAAAATATTTTATTTATTGAAAAAAATTTAATTAATTTTTTAAAAAATTATTTTTTTAACTGGAAAATTTTTCAAATTGGCGTTTTTTTTTATTTGAAAAAATATATGCAAAAATTTTTTTTCAAAAAAAATTGTTTTTTAAATTTCAAATCTAAAAAAACCCAGCTATTTAAAAAACCAATTTCCAAAAAAAAAAAATTTTTCAATTAAAAAAAAAATTTTTATCTCCCGCCAGTACGCTCTATGTATCAAAAAAAAAATTAAATTTTACAAAAAAAAAAAAAATCAAATTTTCTCTCTCTCTCACGTTCCTCTCATTATTCCTTCCGTGAACCGCCCATATCTTATCGACTTTTTGTTTTTTTTCTATGGAAAAAGATCGATAATTCGCGCGTGTCCCCCGCTTATCTGATCTAGCCTCCGCCCGTCAGAGTTTCCCTCCGAAAACCAATCATTTTATATAATTTTCCATCAACTAACCAATCGATATTCCTCTCGTCTCCCAACTACTCACTTTCTTCACCAACTAACTAACAAAAATGGCCAACATTCCCAGTTTTATCGATCGATTGCTATCAGGTTGGGAATTGGCGCGCGTTGCGGTCGCGTCGCGTGCAATGCGTTTTTGCAGTCAACGACACAACGAATCCGTCGTTGACGCATTGCATTAAAGCGCAAGAGATTGAGGACGTCATCCAAATGTGCACACAAGTGATTCTCGAGCAGGCGACGATGGTCGAGGTGCAGGCGCCGATTGCGGTACGCGGGAGGGACTAGAAAACGCACTGTGTGGGGGAGGGGGTTTCTAGGCCATCCGATGAATAGCTAGGCCAGCTGCGGCTGTAGACTGTCACGTGACATTAGTGAGCCATAACTTTTTTGACGCGTAACCCATCAGAATGGTCTGGTTAGAAGAAATGTTGGAAATTTCAAGATCTATCGATGGCGAAAAGAATGGCTGAAAATGTCCATTTCGAGGCCCCAAAAAACCTCGGCCACGGCCTAGAAAACCGCTTTTTGAAAATTTTGAAACGGGCGACCAGGTCTCGCCACGCTACCATAAACTTTCTTCCCAAATAATCATATGCGCCTTTAACCTTATTTTCTCGATTCGTCATCATTTTCTGAAAAAATTTGATTTGGGAAGCTTTGATTGTTTAAAGGCGCATATGATAATTATTTGGGAAAAAAAATTTATGGTAGCGTGGCGAGACCTGGCCGCCAGAGTTGCACTCGCCATAACTCTTTTGTGGTGAGTCCTATAAAAATGGTGCAGTTATCAAAAACATAGAACTTTTTGAGATCTTTCGAATGGTGCAACGAGAATTTGAAAATATCGATTTTCAAGAAAGTTATGCTGATTTCAGTGGTTCTTACATGGAAGAAGGCACTAAAACCTGAATAACTTTCTTCAAAATCAAGATTTTTAAATTCTCGTTGCACCATTCGAAAGATCTCGAAAAGCTTTATATTTTTGGTAACTGCACCGTTCTTATAGGATTCTGCACAAAAGAGTTATGACGAGGAGTGCGTGTAACTTCTGAAATTTCCCCCGGGCAACTCTGGTCTCAATCGATTTTTTCTCTCAACTCTATAATACTATTGATTGGTTATTCAAGGTGTGCGGCGACATTCACGGCCAGTACGTGGACCTGCTGCGCATCTTCAACCGCTGCTCGTTTCCGCCCGACCAGAGCTATCTGTTTCTCGGCGACTACGTGGATCGCGGGCGGCAACAGATTGAGGTCATTTGCCTTTTGATGGCCTACAAGATTCGCTATCGCGACTCGTTTTTCATTTTGCGCGGCAATCACGAGTGCGCGTCGATCAATCGCACCTATGGTTTCTATGACGAGTGCAAGCGGCGCTACTCGCTCGGACTCTACAATTCGTTTCAGGTTGGACACGGGGGCTAATAATAGAAGAGTGGCTGAAAATTGACAAACAAAACTGGAATAGAAACTCCGCCCCGCGTAAATCGACCCATGCGCCTTTAAACTTTTTGGGACACACGCATTCCCCTTCTTCCGGGTCTCGCCACGAAACAAGAAAAATCAGTGGTGCGCCTTTAAACTCCACCGGTGGTACGGTATGAATCTTTCCATTTTTCGAAGGAAAATCACTGTTACCGTACCACTGGTTGAATTTAAAGGCGCAACACTGATTTTTCTTGTTTCGTGGCGAGACCCGGAAGAAGGGGGACGCGTGGCTATAATTTGGTTTTGATTTTTGATTTTGTCTGGTTGATTTTCGGGTGATTTTAAAGTTTTTAAAGATTTGGAAAAGTTTTTGGAAAATTGGAAACAAATTTGGAAGAATTTCCGTCTTTTCTAGTTTTGGTGATTTTTGGGGTAATTTTTGGCATTTTTGAAATTTTTTTTCGAATTTTTGAAAAACTTTGAAAAAAAAAAAACTTTTTGAAAAATTTTGAAAAAGAAATTTTGAAGATTTGAGGAAAATTGGCAATTTTAGAATTTTTTTCTGAAAATTTTGAAAATATTTCAAATTTATTTGAATTTTTTAAATTTTAAAATTAGAAAAATAAATATGTTTTCTTGTTTTAAAAAATTTCCACGTTTTTATAGACTATTTAAAAAAAAAGGTAAAAAAATTACTACAGGACATGTTCAACGGTCTTCCACTGTGCGCACTAATCTCGAGCCGCATCTTTTGCATGCACGGCGGTCTGAGCCCGAATCTCGACTCGTGGCGCCAACTGGCGGCCATCAAACGACCGTTTGATCCGCCGAACAAGTCGATTGCGATGGATCTGCTGTGGGCGGATCCCGAGATCAACATGTCGGGATGGGGCAAGAACTCGCGCGGCGTCTCGTTCATTTTCGGCGTCGACGTGGTGCGCGAGTTTTGCGAACGCATGAATATTGACTTGATTGCGAGAGGCCATCAGGTTAGTTGACTCAAGAGGGGAGGAAAAGATTTCTCCCCGGCCGGGAATTGAACCCGGGTCTCGCATGTGACAGACGCGGATACTCACCACTATACTACCGAGGACACGCTGGACGCCGGCGCCGCGGGGCTATGAAGAGCGCGCGCTTTTCGCTGCCCCCGCCGTCTGTTCGCTTTTATCGATTTTCCATTTTTGCAGGTTGTGCAAGATGGCTACGAGTTTTTCGCCGACAAACGGCTCGTCACCATCTTTTCGGCGCCCAAATATTGTGGCGAATTTGACAATAATGCGGGCGTGATGATTGTCGACGCGCGACTCGTCGTCTCTTTTGAGATTCTGAAGCCGGCGACGCGCGAGGTGACGATTCGGGCGCGAGGCACCAAAAACGAGTCGTCGCGCAGTTTGCTGATTAGCAGTCGTGGACCCAAATCGAAACGGGGATGATTGAACCCAAAATTGTCGATAATCGATAATCGATCGATAATCGATCGATAATCAATCGATAATGAATGATTTTGAAACAGTTGTTCAATAGAGCGCGTTTCCACTCCACTCACCAGTATAACATTTGCCACGTGGGCAAAGATGAGCGCATAGACGCCGGCGGACGCTCCGACGAGCAGTGTGTTGGGATCGATGGCATACTGTAGAAGTGAGCCGGCGGTGACGGCGAGCAGGTAGATTGGACCGATTCGCCAGATTTTGTGCGCCACCTCGAGCGGTATTCCGACGAGAAGTTGTATGACGACGTTGGCCAGCAGGTGGTTTAGCCTGAAAAACGTGGATTTTGGTGGTCCCGGAGGGTCTGTGAAAAAGTTTCGCCAAATGAGACGATTCAAGCATCAATCGATAGAGCTTGAAAAGGCGGTCGAAATTGGGCTCGAAAGGTGTGGCGGCCTAGAAAAAGCTAGTCCGCCCGATTTTTCGCAACATACCCAGCATGCAGAAACATGTAGGAAGTGAATCGCCACGCTTGTTCTCGTAATCGTGGCGAAAAGATGAGAATTCCCGGTTGTGTGTGGTTGTGATGGTGAAAACAGCCGGCGCAGTCTGTCCAAATGCTTTTTTGGCCGTCCGTCTCCCAGTAGAAGAGAAAAATTCCGATCTGAAACGTGAAAATCGCGAAATTTTGGGCGATGCGTTGCGGTCGCGTCGCGTGCGCTGCCATAGCTTTGTCTGCGTTGATCGAAAAGTGTCATAAATTGCATCACTTGATAGATCTGATTGCGAGGATTCGATTGATATCCCAACTTGACTGTTTTCCTGCATTTAGAAAAAAGTTATAGGCTGTCAAAGTCAAAACTGTAATTATTGCGAAATATCGACTAAGGCATGCGTCGCGGTCGCGTCGCGTGTCCCGCCTCCAAACCTTGTAACTCCTCGCAAAATGCGTCAAAACCCCGTCAACCCGGGATATCGATCGATTCGTCGCGTCGAGACCCATCCACCTATCACCAACCTGTATCATTGTGATCAAAAACATGAACACGGGCGGCGGACAAAGTGTGTACGAGTCGATGTACGAGTGGACCTCGATTTTCTGGCTCGGCGAAATCACCGGATCCGCCACATCGTACATGAGCCGCTTGATTGTCGACGTTTGGGCGGATTTCGACGTGATCTGCAAGTCTCACTTGGATGCATCGTTCTCCGTGGAGCGCACTTACGATCCGCTGAAACGCGTCGACGTCGACGAGATCGTCGGGCGGCGCGGCGCGAATCGCGCCGATTTGCGCGCGCGACAACGGTATTTTGCGCGTTTCGACGCGCGACGCGATCGTCGACAACGGAATTTCGGTTTCGTCGCCGGAGCGCAGTTGATTGAAGTGGTGACGGTAGGTTTTTCGCCATTTTCCCTCGCTGCTGAACATGTTCGCCTGAAAATTCCGGCGAAAAACGGTGGGAAATGAAGCAGAAAAGCGGGTGGCCTAACTTTTTCACCGCAAAATCTAGGCCGCCGGCGATTTTGCGCGGCCTAGCTTTCCCGAGACGAAAACCTAGGCCGCACCTGTTTTAACTCGAAATTCCGGGAAAAGAGTGAGAAAAAACGGGGAAAAACGGAGAATGACTTTTTTTTTTGCGAAAATCGACGGTTTTTTATAGGCCGCCCGTCTCTATATATGTGATACAGAGTGATAAGCGAATGTTTATATTTCGACGCGGCGAGGTGATAAAAATGAGCCAAAAATTGTGTGATTTGCATATGTTTGCATTGGAGCGCCGGAAAAAAATCGATAATTTTTTTTTTTGAATTTTTTATCATTTTTATTTTGTTTTCTTATTGTTTTCATCGAGCTAAAACAAGGAAAAAAAAGAGAAATAAAAGAAAAGAAATAAAAATAAAATAAAAATGCAACAATCCAGGCGGAAATCGGGCAGGAATGACCTATTTCGATGTGTATCTACTCTCTCCGCCGGGTAATTGTAATTATATGAGTCATGCGGAGTGATTCATCATTTATTTGTCGGAAGAGAGTCGAGGTGCAGTGTATTGGTTGTGAAATAACACGCCAATTGTGTGCTCCGTGAGCTCCGATCCGCGTGGAAGAGTTTTGCGGGTTTCTAGGCCATCGCTCGAAAATAGTTGTTTTTTTCGATTTTTCCCCGAAATAATCGCGGTTTTTTGCATAAAAACCTGAAAGAATTGTTGTTTTTCAGATCCAATGTCAAAAACACCGAGAAAAAACGCTGGAACACGGCGAAAAATCGATTTTCCACCGCGCGCGGCCGAGCAGCGTTTTCTAGGCCACCGCTCGAATTTTGGCGGCGCGAAGCGGCGGAATTCGAATCGCGCGTGACCTCTTCTCGATTTTTCGACGTTTTCCGATGACGTGGCACGGAGTTTTTCGGGTTCGGGCGCGCCGTCCGTCGAGCAACACGCAATTCGTGCGAAATGGACGATTCGAAGGTAGGTGAGTCGCGAAAACTCGGCGAAAAATCGATAATTTCAGGAGCCGGTCGTGGCGAAATGCTCGAGCTGCGATCGCATCTTCACCTCGCACCGTTCGCTTCGTTGTCACATCAAAATTCACAGTAAAAACCGGCCGAAAACTGGGGCCGGCGGAGAAAAAATCGATAATTTGCAGACGAACGCCATCTGACGTGCTGCTTCTGCGAGAAGGCGTTCAATCGGACGGATTTGCTGTTTGTGCACGCTCTGGAGCACTTGCTCAAAGAGCCCGTCAAGTGTCGTGCCGAGAATTGCGACGTCGTCGTCGCGAACGTCGGCGACGGCGAACGCCACGTGGCTTCGACGCATTCCGCAGGAATCAAGTGTTGTGTAAGTGCGCTCTAGTGATAAACTGAGAAATGAAACAATTTGGAATTGTTTTTAAGATGCTTCTTCAAATTTGTTAATAATTTTCTAAAAATTAAAATAAATTCCGAAAAAAATTCTTTTTTTTTTTTGATTTTCCAGTAAATATCGATGAATAACCACATTTTTTTCCACAATTTGAATTTAAAACTATACAATTTTTTTTTAATTTCAAAAAATTAATATTAAAAAGCATTTTATTTTTTATTATATAAAAATATATTTTTCAAAAAAAAATAAAAAATTCTAGTTTTTCAGAATTTTTTTTAATTTAAAAAAAATTCAGTAAAAAAAGTAAAACCGTTTAAAAATGAAAATATACAAATTTTTCGCTATTTTTCTAAAATTTTTTTGAAAAATTGTGAAAAAAATTCTAGAAATTTCCATTTTTGAAAAATAAATTTCGCTTTTGAATAAAAAAAAAAACAAAAATATTCACAAAAAAAAAACTAAAAATATTTATGTGATCAGTTTTTTAAAATTAAAGAAAAAATTTAAAAATAAATAAAAATTAAAAAAAAAATTTTTTTCAAATTACTCACAAGAACATTTTTTCTTTAAAAAATGTCAAATAAAAATTTTCAACTCCAAAAAAAAACCAAAATTTTTAAAAAATTCCAAAATTTTCAATAAATTTTCAAGAAAAAAATTGTTAAAAATTGTAAAATTTTCTATCAATTTTCAAATTTAAAAAAAATTAATTTAACGAAAAAAAAATCAAAAAACTCGAACATTTTCATTAAAAAGAAAGCATTTAAAAATTAAAAAAAAACGCGATTGCAGGATTGCTCAAAAGTGCAAGCGAGTTTTCGCAAACTACTGCTCCACCACGTCATCCAGCACGGCGAGCTGAAGACGTTCGGCGACGAAATGATGGCGAAACAACGCGATTTTCTGCTGAAAAAGAAGCGAGAAACTCGGCGAAAAGCGACGAGAATGACGGCGGAAATTCCGGCGAAACGCGAGAAATTGGACGAAAAAATAGAGGAAGAAGAGGCGGAAA
Organism: Caenorhabditis sulstoni; assembly: GCA_963966605.1. Taxonomy (NCBI): domain Eukaryota; kingdom Metazoa; phylum Nematoda; class Chromadorea; order Rhabditida; family Rhabditidae; genus Caenorhabditis; species Caenorhabditis sulstoni. The sequence goes on from OZ016477.1 coordinate 1,150,663, forward strand.
AAAAGGAAAAAGAAGAGGAAGAGGAGGGCGATAAAGTGCTGGAATTGCTGAAAACGGCGATTCTGAAGGCGGACGGACGCGACGACGACGCGGACGCGGACGAGATGATTGCGAAACTGTCGGAAGTGGTCGCCGAAATGTTTCCGCTCACCGACGACAACCAGTACTATCAGTGTGTCCACTGCGCCGTTGTATGTTTCCTTTTTTTTAATTTTTAAATTTTTTTTGAAATTTTCATTCAGTTTTTATAATTTGAATTAAAGGGGATTTGCATATAAACTGGAAAAAAATTGGAATTAAAAATTTTTTTTTTTTTCAAATTTTTTTTGTTTATAAAATTAAAAAAAAATATAACACGTGAAATTCGATTTTTAAATTAAAAAAAAAGAAAAAAAATAACTTTAAAAATTTCAGTTTTTTTAAATTTTCAAAATTTCTTAAAAATTTTATTGAAAAAATTTTGAAAAAATAAAAAATGTATTTTGGCACATGAAATTCGATATTTATTTTCAGAAAAATCGTAAAAAAAATAAGAAAAAAATTTCGTTTTTAAATTTTAAAAAAATATAATTTTTATAGAACCTCAAAATAAAAGTGAAGTTTTAAAAAAAGTGAAAATTAAAAAAAAAACATAAAAACATGTTTTTTTTTTCTATAATTTTAAAATTTTCGCGAGCAAATAATATTTTTTTTCAAGTTTTAAAAATTATAAAAAAATTTTAAATTGAAAAAAAATTTCAAGCAACCAAAAAAATCGAAAAATCAAGAAATTCAAATTTATTTAGCTTTATTTTTATATATTTTTTGGATTAAAATTCTCAATCAGTTTTCGCTCCGAGACCCAATGTTGGTCCCTTTTTTTCCAATTATCATTATTATTTTCATTTTGCTTCCGATAGAATCATTTCGGCCCTCAAAAAAACTGGTTAACACAATTTCGTCTCGAGACCCGGATATTATTTTCGCGCTACTTATGCGGAAAAAAATTGCTAAACGCCCAGATTTTGCGGCGAAAATGCGCGGAATTATGTCGTTTTGATAGGAAAAATTGGAAAAAAATTGCGAGAAAACCGCGACGCGACACGCGACGCGCCTGAAATTTTTTAGAAAATTATTTTTTTTTGCAGAGCTTCTCGGACGCAATTCTATGGATGATGCACCTGAAATTTCACGATGCGACCGAGCCATTTTTGTGCACAGGATGCTCGCGTCGCTTCTCGAACCGACAGACTTTTCAGCTCCATTTGACGTGGTTTGCTCACGGAGCACCACCGCCACCCGCCGAGCCAGTGGAGCCAGTAGAGGAGCCCGAGGAGCCTGTGGAGCCTGTGGAGAATATTTGAATAGAGCGAAATGAATTTTTATTGATTTTTTTGAATTTTTTTTTTGTTGTGACTTTTGAAATCAGTTGGAAAAATTGAACGATTCGATTTTTCTTCTGAGAATTTTATTTTTTATTTTTTATTTTTTTTCGATTAGAAGAATTGTATTATATATTTAATTTAATTTTTTTTTCTGCAGACTAAATTTCGAAGAAAAAAATGGAGCTAAAAGCATCGGAACGACGGGCTCAGCTCGCCGAAATGCTCGACTCGACGGTGCAAAGTTTCGAAAATGTGCTCGTCGAATCGAAGGATTTGGCCAAATTGGTAAGTGCGCTCTATTGAGAATGATGAGAGAAAAAAAACATGAAATTGGCAGAATTTGAAAAAAAAAGACTTTGTAAAAATAAAAATTGGTTTTCTTTGATTTTTTAAATTAAAATTTTTTTTTCAAATTTTTGAATTCCTATAACAATTTCGTGTTTATTTTCGGTATAAAAAATTAAAATTTTTTTTTTGAGTTCTAAAAATCGGAAACTTTGGGGAAAATTTCAAAAAAATATTGTTTTTTAAAAAATTCAAATTTTTCAAAAAAATTCAAATTATAAGTAATATTTTCAAATTTTTGGCTTAATTTTTCAAAAAGTTTTGAAAAAAATTGAATTTTTCTATCTTAAAATTTTCAAAAAAAAATTTCCAATAAAAATACAATTCCCATTATTTTTATCAAAATTTCCAAACAATTTCCGAAAAAAAAAATTTTCTTTTCCTCTTGTTTACATCAAAATTTTCCAAATAATTTTATAATTAAAAAAAGAAATTTTTTCCAAATTTTTTCCTCTTATTTTGATCAAAATTTCCAAAAAAATTTGATGATTTAAAAAAAAATGTTTTAAATTTTCAAACCTTTTCCCCCTATCATTTCCATCAAAATTCCCAAAAAAAAAAAAAATTTTTTTAATATATATTTTTAAAAAATTTTTGAATTAAATCAAAATTTTGAATTGTCAGACACGTCACAGCGGAATGCGGCTGGAGAAGCGCGAAATCGAGGAGATTCAGTGTCGGATGGCTGGGACGGCGACGCGACGAGTGCACGAGCTGACGGCGAAAATGATCGCCGAGAATCAGGTGTGCGAGCGATTCGACGAGCTCGACGAGTGGAAGACGCGCTGCGAGACGGCCAATCGCCAACTCGGACGACCCAACGGATATCGATTCATCAAGGTGAGCTCTTCTTCTTTTTTTTGGGGGATTTTTTTTGGAAATTTTTTTTGAGATTAGAAAATTTGGCGAATTGTGAATATATTAAAATTAAAAAAAAAGAATTTAAAAAAAAATTATTTTCAGATCCAATTTTAGAGAAAAAAATTTCTAACCGGAAAGTCGATTAAAAAATTTTTTTTTAGCTGAAATTGTATAAAACTGGCAAAATAATTTTTGAATTTTTTTTTCTCAAAAATTAATTTTTTTCTAGGATTTTTCCTCACTTTTTCGAAGGTAAATTGGTTTTCAATTTTTTAAAAATAAAATTAATTTTTTTCAAAGCTGAAAATGAATAAAAATTCCAAACAAAACGAAACGAAAAAAATTTTCTTTAAATTTTTACCCTAAAAAAACGCAATTAATTTGAGAAAAAATTGAAATTATTCAAAAAACAATTTTTTTTTTGGAGAAGAAATCCAAAAAATCTAATTTTATCAACGATATTCATAGTTTTTTGTCGCTGAAAATCCAATTTTTTCTTCATAATTTTTCTAAAAATTCGAATTTCAAAAAAAAAGTCAATCAACAAATTCCAGCCAAAACGCGACATTGGCCTCCATCTAAGCGAGAGCACAAAATCGATGATATCGGCGTGCGACTCGGAAATCGAGCGGCTCGCCGAGCAGCTGGAGCAAGAGAGCCGCGAGTTGGCTCGCCGACAGGCAGTCGCCGCCGAGCTCGCCGCCGTCGTCGAATCGCAACAAAAAGAGCTGTGGCACGACGACGATGAAACTGACGAGAACGACGAAAATGACGGGAAATCCGTCAAAAATCAATAATTTTTTACCCCCATCCCAACGAAAAAGACACACACTCACACACTCACTGATTATCGATTCGATGATTTTCAAAATTTTTTGAAGACAAAAAAAAACCACACACAATTTTCGGAATTCACATGAAAAAATCGATCGAATGGGCAAGAAAATTACCACAAAAAAAGAAGCGAGGGAGGCCAAAAAAAAAAAAAGAAACGAAGTGGTTAGTACATGATACAGAATAATTACGAGGAAAATTTTCGGCAAATTTTGTGGAACATTTTTTTTTTAATTGAGAAACTAGCGGGTATGTTTGTAGAGGGGAAATGAGGGAAGGCAAGTACATACAGAAAAAAAGATGGAGGAGAATTTTTTTTTTTTTGAATTTTGAAATTTTGGAAATTTTGGAAAAAATGTGGAAAAATGTAGAAAAATTATTTAAAAAATGTTTTGAGAAGATCAGAAACTAATTGTGAGAAATCCGAAAAATTTCACAATTTTTTCCGGATTTTTCGCAAATTTTTTTTCAAAATTCAAAAAAAAAAAAATTTTTTTTTGCAATTTTTCGAACATTTTCCAAAAATCTCAAAATTTTCCAGAAAAATAAAATTATAAAAATTTCTAAAAAATTTTTTTGAAAAAATCAAAAATTATTTCTACAAAATTTTCAAAAAAAATCCGAAAAATTGCAAATTTTTTTCGGGATTTTTTCAAAAATTTTTCTCAAAAATTCAATTTTTTGCAATTTTTTCCAAAAAACATTTCCCAAAAATATCAAAATTTCAAAAATTTCCAAAAAAAAAAAATTCCGTCGAGTATTTATGAGGTGGGAGTGGGTGGGCGATGATAGTGAGTTTCGGCGAACTCGTTCATCCGTTTCACATGCTCCTGGAAGTAATTGACCATTCCCGAGTGGACGAGTCGACGCGGTAGGCCGCCTGCAAAGCGCGGGAAATTTTCCTGGCCTAGAACGGGTGAATCGGGCTTTTTAAGGGGCCTTTTTTATCGATGGCCTAGTTTCCAACGCTGGTTTTTCTAGGCCACGCATTGAAACATGGCCTAGAGTATTCGTGCAGATCGATTTTTCGAATAGTTTTTTTCTAGGCCACGGTGAGAAACGCGCTAAAACTCATGTTTTGAAGTGTATGGCCTAGTTTTCTCTCTAGCTTTTTCTAGGCCACTCTATTCCTGTCTGACCTAGTTTTCTCTCCAGCTTTTTCTAGGCCATTGCTGGCCTAGTTTTCTCCCTAGCCATTTTCTAGGCCACCCTTTTCCCGTCTGGCCTAGTTTTCCCTCTAGCTTTTTTAGGTCACCCTCTTCCCGTCTGGCCTAGTTTTCTCCTTAGCTTTTTCTAGGCCACCCTTTTAACGTCTGGGCTAGTTTTCTCCCTAGCTTTTTTTAGGCCATTCCCTTTCCGCTGGCCTAGCTTTCTCTCCAGCTTTTTCTAGGCCACCCTATTTTCGTCTGGCCTAGTTTTTTCCTCCAGCTTCTTCTAGGCCGTTGCCGGCCTAGTTTTCTCCTTAGCTTTCTCTAGGCCACTCCTCTCCCACCTGGCCTAGTTTTCTCTTTATCTTCTTCTAGGCCATCCCCTTTCTCGCTGGCCTAGTTTTCTCTCTAGCCATTTTCTAGGCCACCCTCTTCTTGTCTTGCCTAGTTTTATTCCTAGATTTTTCTAGGCCACATCTGGCCTAGTTTTCTCCCCAGTTTTTTCTAGACCACGCCTTCTTTCTGGCCTAGTATCATCCCTAGCTTTTTTTAGGTCACCCTCTTCCCGCTGGCCTAGTTTTCTCTCTAGCCATTTTCTAGGCCACCCTCTTCTTGTCTTGCCTAGTTTTATTCCTAGATTTTTCTAGGCCACATCTGGCCTAGTTTTCTCCCCAGTTTTTTCTAGACCACGCCTTCTTTCTGGCCTAGTATCATCCCTAGCTTTTTTTAGGTCACCCTCTTCCCGCTGGCCTAGTTTTCTCTCTAGCCATTTTCTAGGCCACCCTCTTCTTGTCTTGCCTAGTTTTCTCCCCAGCTTCTTCTAGGCCACCCCCTTCCTGTCTGGCCTAGTTTTCTCTCCCTAGCCATTTTCTAGGCCACCCCACACGCACCTTTGAGATCGGTCTTCATGAGCCACTCGAAACCGGTGACGCCGTCCTCCGACTTCAACGTGCGAATCATCGACGGAAAGTTGTGGCCGCGCACGATCTTCGGATTGCCGTTGATCGGGCACAGACTCGACTCGACCGACACAAAGTAGCCCGAGTAGACGTCGTCGTGCGAGTCGAGCCGAATGCGTCGCAAATCGAGAAAGTCACGTGACGCGATGTAGCCGCGCATCGCCGGCGCGCTCACCGAATAGTACAGATCGGTCGCGTTGTCCAGATGGGCGATCATCTTTCCCTCGATCACCTGAAAATTCGGAAAAAATGGAATTTTTTTGTAAGTAAAAATAACAATTTCGATTTTTTTTGAAATATAATTTTTAAAAATTAGGAAAATTTAATAGAAAATAAAACTGTTAATTGAATTTTTTTATAAGAAAAAAATAAATTTTAAAACTTTTTCAAAAAAATATTTTTTTTAGTTTTAAAATTTTTTTCTAATTTTTTTAAATTTGAGAAAAAAATTATAAAAAATCGTAGAAAAACATTTTTTTTTCAAATTTTGCAAAAATGAAAAAAATATGAAACATTTAAATTTAAAATTTTATTTTTTAAAATTAATTTTTTACAAAATAATTTTTTTTCGTTTTTTAAGTTTTTTGCGAATTTTTAAAAAAATAATTTTTTTGGAAAATTGAAAAAAATTTTAAATTAAAAAATAAAAATTTTAAAAATTTAAAAGTTGAAAAAAAAATTTTTTTTCGAAAAAAAAATGTTTTTCACTAATAAAAAATTTCAAAAAATCAGAAAAAAAACTTTCCAAAAATTTTCAAAAAAAGGGAAAAAAGAAGCTGACCTGAGTGTTCCATTTGAGCATGTCCTTCCAGGCGATGTTGAACAGCACGAGTGCGGGGAATCGATCAAAGTCGGCGCGCACGAGAAAATAGTTGTCGGGACCCTGGAGGACTTGCGGATTGGCGGCGCGGAGGCACTTCCAGCCGCCGAGCCGCGAGTCGCGCATCAGCTCGTCGACCTGATCGACACACTCGCGCAACGTCATCTCGAACAGACGCTTCGTGTCCGGCGGCACCAGCAGACGCGTTCGCGCCTCTTCGTCTTCAATTATCATTATTACACGTATGATGTCACGCGTCACGCGTCACGTGACATGAAATCGCGTCTCCTTTTTTAGTAGATTCTGTAGATTCCGTTGGAGACCACGTCCCGCCTGGGTCTAGTCATGCGCCTTTAAACTCGTCGGCCTACTGTATTTTAGTTTATAAAATTGTTTTTGGAAATTGTAGTAGGCCCAAAAAAAGTTTAAAGGCGCATGATTACGCTCTTCTGGGTCTCGCCACGAAAATCAAAAAATCAGTGCTGCGCCTTTAAATTTTATCGGTGGTACGGTATAAAAGTTCAATTTTTCGCCAGTTTTTCCCATTTTTTGCTGGAAGAAACAGTGTTTTCGATCGTTTTTAAACAATTTTGAAGCAAAAAACGGTTGAATTTAAAGGGGGGGTGCCAACTTGAAAAAAGTTTGCTTAAAAAAAAATAGAGGGGTGGGAAAATGCAGCGCACAAAGAGCGACGCTTTAAAAATAAGTGCAAGTATTTTTTATTATCGATTTTAGGCCAAAATTAATATTCCTGTGGCCGTGGCCTAACTGCTGCTTTTCGCGGGAATTCTTCGCGCGGCCTCGATGCATTTTCGAGATTTCTTCGCGAAAAGACGTGTCTGTAAGCGGAGCATCGAGCGGCCGAAAAATATCGCAAATCAATCGATATCGCGCATAGGCGCGCAACGAAATTTGGGTTTCTAGGTCACGGCCACAGGAATATTAATTTTGGCCTAAAATCGATAATTAAAAATACTTGCACTTATTTTTAAAGCGTCGCTCCTTGTGCGCTGCATTTTCCCACCCCTCTAGTTTGTATTAAAGCAAACTTATTTCAAGTTGGCACCCCCCCTTTAAAGGCGCAGCACTGATTTTCGTTTTTTCTTTTTCGTGGCGAGACCCTAAACAAGGGGACGCGTGACAGTGTTCACAAGCAGGGCTTGTCCGGAATATTCCGAAAAATTTCGAAATTCCGATTTTTTTCGGAATCGGAACGTTCCGAATTTCGTTCCGACTTTTTGAACATTCTGAGTCGGAATTCGAAAGAATTCCGAATTTTCCGATTCGAAATTTTCGGAATTCGGAATAATTCCGACTCGAGATTTCGGAATTTCCGAAAATTCTAAAAAGTTTTGAATTTCTAAATAAAATGCCGTACAGTACTTTAAGACACAATCGCTGCGAGACCCGCACCACTTTTTGAGCCTATATCCTTAAAAAAATACCAAAACTTTGCAAAATTTCGAATTTTAGCGTTGGAGATTCCAAAATCCCGAGTCGGAATAATTCCGAAATTCCGAAAATTTGGGATTTTCGGAAGTCGGAATAGTTCCGAATTTTCGGAATCATTCCGAAATTATCATTCCGACCAGCCCTGTTCACAAGCAAGCAAAAATATTCACCGGATGAGAATTCGGCGGCACTTCTGAATTCGTCGTAGTCGGATGCGATGAAGACGCCCGATGAGACTCGCGACGGTGTCGCCGTCGCGTTCTCCGATTGGCTCGCCGAGTTCAGCGGACGGCGGCCGCGACGTGGACGCTGCCTGTGACGAGACAAAATTTAGATTTGAATTAAAAAAAATTTTTTTTTTTCAAATTTATAAATCGGTGAATTTGTCTGAAAAACTAAGGATGGCCTAGGAATTTCCGTAAAAAAAGTTAGGCCAAACTTTTTTTCCCGATTTTTTGGTGAAAATTTGAAAAATAATTTTTGAATAAAACCCTAAAACTGCCTAGAAAAACCTGGGATGGCCTAGAAATTTCCGGAAAAAATTAGGCCAAATTTTAATTTTTAAAAAATTTTTTGGTGAAAATCTAGGCTAAACCCGTTAAAAATAGAGATAAATGCGTTTTTTTAAAAATTGATTCTCGAAAAACCCAAAAAAAGCCTAGAAAATATGGAATGGCCTAGAAATTTCTGCCAAAAAGTGAGGTCAAATTTTCATATTTTTTTTCAATTTTTTGGTGAAAATCTAGGCTAAGATCGTTAAAAACATAGATTTATGCGTTTTTATTTAAAAATTTTTTATAATTATCCTCAAAAATCGCTAAAGAAATTCTAAAAAAATTTTGAAATAGGCCAGAAACATTGGAATGGCCTAGAAATTTCTGCCAAAAAGTTAGGCCAAATTTTCGAAAATTTCCAATTTTTCCAATTTTCTGGTTAAAATCTAGGCTAAAATCACTAAAAACAGAGACTACTGCGTTTTTTATTTAAAATTTTGAAATAGGTTTTTTAAAAATCCAAAAATAGGCCAGAAAAATCTGGGATGGCCTAGAAATTTCCGTGTGTAAAAACTAGGCCACAAATAAAAAATAGTTCAAATTTATTTTTTCGAAAATATACCTCACGATCCTCTTCAGGTGGCCTAGAAAAATCGTCTGGGAGCCTAGGCCATCATTTTCAAAACAAAAAAAAAACAAATTAAAAACTCACCCAGCTCGCGCCTCGTCGTCCGACGAATAATCGGGATTTTCGATTCCATCGCGGCGCGCGTCTGCAAAAAAAAATGTTTTTAATTTACATAGAAAAACTGTGGAAAACCGGTTTTTGGCCTAAATTCCGCCGGAAAATCGCGTTTTTTTCGGTTTTTTGAAAATTTTAATGAAAAAACCTCGATTTTCAGCTGAAAAAATGCGTTTTCAGTGTTTTTTGCGCTAAAAATTTTAAAAAACCCCCAATTTTTCGGCGATTTTCAGCCAAAACCCTCCAAATTTTCAGAGCTCCAGGACATTTCGAAACCGAGACATTTCAAAACCAATGAAACAATGGGTCAATAGAAGCGCTGAAAAAGGCTTGAATTTTTGAATTTCGTGAACTTTTTCGAAAAAAAAAAACCGAAATTTGGGTTTTATTGCCATTTTTTTCACAGGAATCAAAGAAAAACCAGTTCCTTTTCGAAAAAGTTCACGAAAATTCAAAAATTCGAGCATTTCATTGGTTTTGAAATGTCTCGGTTTCGAAATGTCCCTCCCCCCCCCCCCCCCCCAAACGTTCAGTATTACATCGTCTCTCGCGAGGTAGTATTTGGAAGGGCATCAGATAGAATTCGGACCAGCACAGAGTGAACGAGGTGATGATGAGGAGGAGCGGCGGAACGGCGCTCGACGAGTGATTGAAGTAGAACAACACCTGAATTTCCGAGCCCTCAAACTCAAATTACACACTGTTTCAGCTGATTTTCACTAAATTTTAGCGAAAAAACTGCCCGAAAACCTTGGTTTTCAGCGATTTTCTGTGTTTTTTCGCGATTTTTGTTAAAATTTTTCGAAAATTCTCAAATTTCCACAGTTTTTAGCTATTTTCTGAAGATTTTCAGCGGAACACTGATGAAAAATCTCAATTTTGTACGGTTTTTAGTAATATTTCACAAATTTTCAGAGGAAAACTTCTCGAAAACCTCGGTTTTCCGTGATTTTTAGTGTTTTTCTGCGATTTTCGGTCACAAACCGCCGAAAAAGTTCAATATTTTACAGTTTTTCGCTATTTTCCAATGATTTTCAGCCGATTTTCAGCTGGAAACGGCTCACTTTCATGAGGATGTAGGCGCTGGAGGCGAGAGTGGTGAACGCGACCGTGTGCCACTGTTTGACGAGACAAATACCGTAGACGGAGCACAAGATGAGCATTCGGAGCACCGCCAGGAGCACTATGTCGAACAGCGAGATCTGCGAGAAAAAAATTGACGAATAGCTTTTGCAATTTAAATTTTCAAGTAATTTTTTTCCGAATATTGAAATTTGGTAAACTAATTTTAAATTTTGCGGAATTTATTTAATTTTTTACTAACTTGCCCTAGTTTTTTGTTTGTGAAAAAATTTGAATTGAAAAAAAATTTAATTTTGGTGAAAAATAATTTTTTATTTTTAAAAATTTAAATAATTTTTCAAATTTTTTTTGAAAAATTTTAGAAATTTTTTTTTCAATTTGACGGAATTTATTTGATTTTTTGTAAACTTTCTCCAATTTTTTTTTGCAAAAAAAATTTAAATTTTAAAAAATTAATTTTTTTGAATAAAAATTTTTTTTACAAATTATGTGATTTTTTGCATTTTTTTTGCAAAAAAAAAATTTTGAAATTGGAAAATTTGAATTATTATTTTTTTTTTCGTTAAAAAAATTTTCAAATAAAAAAAATTAATTTTTTAATATTTTTAAAAATGATTTTTCGATAAAAATTTTTCAAAATTAAAAAAAAATCACAAAAAAATTTTAATTATTTTAAAAATTTTCCCGCCTTAAAAAAAATTTCCAGCTCACTTTGATGAATTTCGGATTGAAGATGTTAATTTCATCGAAGAAGACCTTGTCCCAGTCGTCGTCACGCGTGACAGTGCACAAAAGCCAGAGTAGAATGGTGATGGAGGCGTCGAAGAAGGTGACGACGACGAATCTGAAGAGGAACACGTGAAAATCGATAATTTCAGCCGATTTTCAGCCCACCTTTTTCGCTCTTTTGACAGTGCGAGACGGCCCGGCGACGCGGATCCCGTCGAAATCAATTGTTGTCGACCGCTCATCGTCTTCTTTCGTTTCTCATTCTTTTTAGGCCTAAAAACTGCGATTAAAATGAGTATTTCCCCATGGAAAATATTCACTTTTCCGGCTCGGAAAATGTGAGGTACGATGTGGACGGCGAGGCAATTTTCGGCGGCGTTTTTCGAAATTTTGAGGGTGACGGAGAGGGAAAAGTGAGCTGATAACACGGCAGACAAGGTCAAAATGATAAGAAAAACGAGTTGGAAAGGTGGAAAGTGGAGAAATTGATGGGGGCGGGAAAGCAAAAATCAAAAATATTTTTGAATTTAAAAAATTGAAACAACTTTCAAAGGAACATTATCCGCAACGCGCTAAAGGTCTCGCAACGAAAGCAAGGATTACGGTATTTTGTTTTGTGTACTCCTCTCGGACAAGTTTGAAACTTTTCGAAATTCAAATTTTTTCCACTGTTTTTCTCTTTTTCCCCCGTTTTTTTTCTCTCAAGCAAGTTTATTATCACTTTTTCAATTAAAAAACTAATAATAATCGTTTTCTGTAAGAAATTAACAAAAAATTCCATAGGAAATGACTCATAATTCTGTCCTCCAGCGGAAATCAAATTTTCCGCAATTTTTCCCCATTCCTTTCGCTTTTTTCAGTCCTGAAAGTTTTTGTTTCTACGAAATTGGCAGAAAAATGATTGATTTGCTTGCGAAACGGCTCGAAACGCCACATTTTGACACACTTCGGATCGATTTCGATCTTTTTCTAAGACTTTTTCGGGTGCGAAGTGTAAACAATCGAGTTCCGTATCGAATTTCTCGCCGATTTTCGACAAAAATTTCAACTTTTTCCCGAAAATCCCTTAATTTTTCGAAAATTCCGTGTTTTGCGGGTGTTTTGCAGTGAAAATCGGCGGAAAATATTGATTCACAAAAATATTCATGATAAAACTAGCGAAAAGTGGGCTTGAATTCCCAAAAACTGCAAGAAAACCGTGCGTCACACGTGCGATTCCCAAGCTCCGCCCCCAAAACCGCGCCGCACCCACCATCCCGCCCACTTGGCAGCGTGCCAAATCGACCGCCTCACGAGGCATCGCGGCGACGAAAGTGCGGCGATTTCTTGGCCACGTGCCAGCTGGTGGGCGTGTCCGCTGCGTAGCGGCTGCGTTTAGTGTGTGTCATGCGTGCGCGGCGATACGGAGCGCCCGCCGGGCCGACTCTCGTCGTCTGCACCCTCTCGCCCCGCCACACTCTCTCGCCTCACCAGACAACTCGTCGCGCGTGCAAAAGTGCGCGCTAATTGCTCTTTTTCGGCGAAATGACGTCACTTTTCTCGATCGATTTTTTTCGGAATCACTAGAATTTAATTCGATTTCTCGTCTCAACCCAAATTTTCCGCACTTTTCTCGTCAAAAACCGCCGAAAATCGCCGTCAAAACCGGGTGTTTTTGCGGTGAAATGATAAATAAATTAGCTCGTTTCTCCCCGGAGAGTTTCGCTATTTTCGCCGGTTTTCGCCGTTCTTCTCACCATTCTCGTCTCGTTTTCGTATATTTCACGTCGTGGCCGCCGAAAAACGCACGATAGTCAACACGAATTCTTGCAGTCCGCACTCAAAGTGTGTCCGCCCGCCGCCTAGCACATTGGAATTGGTAAAGTGTTGTGCTCTGTGAGCCCGAGAGTTTACGCAACCCAATCATCATCACCAACACCAACACCATCGTCAACAACATCTTGGCCACGCCCCCTTCGCCATCCTTTCGCAAACATCGAGCAGAAATGAGGAAAGCAGCAGCAGCAGCAGCAGCCGTCGTCGGGGAGAGGCCGAATTCGGCGGTGAATGGAGCCGCGGGACGACACGAGTCGCCGCAGAACGCGATGATTCAGAATAGTCAGAGCAGTACGACGCCCAGTTTGAACGGGCACGATCAGTTGAGGTGAGAATGGAGGGAAGAGGAGGGAGAGAGGGGGACAGGTGCAACCGGAAACGACCGGGTGGCCTAGGAAATTTGGAATCGGAGAAAGTTAGGCCACACGTCAGGCTCACTGTTATCTCGGCCATGGCCTAGTTTCACAACTGATTAGACAGTTGATCGGGTGGCCTAGGAAACCGAGATTGAAAAGGGGTGGAACGTTAGACCGCACATTGCGATGGCCTAGAATTCGGCCATGGCCTAGTTTTCCCACATATTGAAAGGTGAGAAACTCGGCCATGGCCTAGTTTTCCGAAACATGAATAACAAGGCAAGTCGGCAACGGCCCAGCTTCCAGGGACCATGGCCTAGTTTTCCGAAAGTTTAGAAGTTCGGAAACTAGTCCATGGTCTAGCTTTCCAGTTTCCCAACCAACCAGCCATTCCGCAGATCGACATCCTCGTCGCCGCTGCTCGGAATGGACCTACTGCCCGAGGACGATCACGCGCACTGCCCCTACTGTCAACAGGATTTCCGCAAACCGCGCGTGCTCGACTGCCTCCACTCGATGTGCGAAGACTGCATCATCGCCCAACTCGACGGTCACCTCCAGGCCAAATCCGCCGCCGTCGAGGACAAGAAGCGGCCGAACGCGCTCGAGTGCGAAATCGAGACGCCGAAGATCAAGGAGCGTCCGACGCCGCCCGGCGTGATCCGATGTCCGATATGCGCGCAAGAGTCGCACGTCGGCAACGACGTTCGATACGTGCACGCGATGCTTCTCGACTTTGTGAGTGATGTTCCGAATCGCCCGCACCGTCTCATCGATCGATTTTTCAGGTGCGTCTCGCCGAGGCCGAAGAGGTGGAAGTGGAGAAAATGGTGGCGAACCATCGGAAACCGTGCACCGCGTGCAAATCCGAACAAGAGGCGATCGCGTTTTGCGATCAATGCTCGTCGGATCTGTGCGAGAGTTGTCACGCGGCGCACACCGTGATGAAGATGTTCGAGGGTCATCAAGTGAAGAGTTTCGCCGATCTACGATCGCACGGCACGCAGCCCGAACTTCGTCAAGTCACCTGCACCACTCACAATCAGCTGATGCGCTTCTTGTGTGCCGCGTGCGAGACGGCCGCCTGCAAACAGTGTCTGGAGGCGGAGCATCTCAATCACAAGATAATCGATATCAATGAGCTGGTGATCAACGCGATTCGCGACGATGTGACGAGCACGGTGGATCGTGTCGAGAAGAAGTACAACAATTCGGTGGAGGAGATGAACTCGTTGCCGGACAAGAGTTGCCAACTGCACGATCAGTACGAGATGGCCAAAGTGCGTGTCGAGCAGCACTACGACACACTAATCGGCGCGTTGATGGACCGTCGCGCGACGATCATCGCCGAGCTCGACGACGCGCTTCGCCGTCAGGAGGCGAGCATCGAGGACATCTATCGGAAGGCGCAAGTCAACGAGGCGCGCGTCCACGACGCGATCCTCTTCACACGCCGTCTCCTCATCAAGGGCAACGGGCTCGAGTTGGTGGTGTCGCGCAAGAAGGTCATACAACAGCTCGGCAATCTGTCGCACGCGATTCCGAGCCACGGATATCAGGTCGAGCTCGAGTTTCTGACGCCCGGCAAGAAGCAGATCGAGCATTTCGTCCATCAGCTCACCGGCACTGTCATCGGACGCGTCGTTCAGCCGACCGGCAAAGATCTGGCCGGCGCTGTCGTCGCCGCGATGGGACAGGAGACGAGCGGTGGCGTCGGAGCGGCGGTCGTGGTGGCCGCTCAGCCGACCGGAGGTGCTCAGGTGGCTGCGCAAGTGGCCGGACCCGTCATGGCCGCGCAGGGAGGAAGAGCCAGCTCGGCCGCGCAGCAGGATGACTGGGGCCGTCCGATCTACACCCAGAATCCGCAGCTCGGCGCGATCGGCGGCGAACGCAAGAAGAACTCGCAGAACGGAAACGGCAACGCGACGAACGGTGGCGCTCGTGGCGGCGACTATGGCGGTTGGCCGCCGAGCAGCCATCCGCCCGACTCGGCGAGCCCACCCAACGGAGGCGCCGAGCCGATGATCGGCGGAGCTCGTGGAGGTGTGCCGACCACTCAGCAGCAACAACAACAACAGCAGCAGCAGCAGCAGATGGCCGGACTTCCGAACGCGGCCGCACTCGCCGCCGCTGCCGCCGCCGGCATTCGTCCCGAGATTCTGGCGCTTCAGATGCAACTGAACGAGCTGCCGAACGGAGCCGGTGCTCCGGGAGCCGACGCGGCCGCCGCCGCCGCTCTCTTCCCGGCTCTGTGGGCTCGTCAGGGACTTCCGAATGTGCCGGTGCCGACGACGGCGACGGCCGGTCTGTCGCAGAACGCGTCGGCCGCCTACATGCAGCACAAGCTCGCCGCCGCCGCCGCCGCGACCAACATGCAATTGCAGGCCGCCGCCCAGCTGAATCAGTTGAGAAATCCGCAACTATTGGTGAGCCGGTCTTGAACAGCTTGTGAAGAGATATCGGGGTTTTTGCAGAACTCGCTGCGCTCCAACCAGCTCGAGCAGTTGCTGTCGATGAACGCGGCGATGAGCTCGATGAGTCTGAATCCGCAACTGTCGGCAGCGGCGGTGTCGGCGGCCGTCGCCGCCGCCGCTGCCGCCGCCGCCTCGAACAACTCGAACGCGGTCGGCGGCGGCGGCGCTGCGGCCGCCACGACGACCGCCACAGAGACGTCGGGCGCGAACGCGGCGAACAACGCAATGTCGCAACGTGTGTCGGATCTGAAGGTGCACAGTGTGTTCGGCACGTCGCAACAGGGAAGCACGATACGCGAGCTGCACTGTCCGTCGGGCTTTTGTCTGTCGGACACCGACGACATACTCATCGCCGACACCAACAATCATCGCGTCGTCGTGTGCGGTCCGCCGCATCCGTGGAAAATCGGACGTCCCGGCACCGACGACGGACAGTTGTGTTTCCCGCGAAAAGTGATCGCGTTGCGCGGCGAGGCGGTCCGCTACGTGGTCCTCGACAAGGGCGGCGACGGAAAGACGCGCGCGCAAATCTTCGAGTCTCGCGGCGAGTTCGTCAAACGGCTCAACATGGTGGCGTTGGTGCCGCGCGGAGGGATCGAGGTGTCGGCGGCGGCGGCGACGCCGAACGGACAGCTGCTGCTCGTCGACACCGCCGGATTCGTGTACTCGATCGACGTCGACTCGCCGCGCGTCACCTTCTGGTTCGACGCGTCCGCTCAGCTCGGCGAGGCGTCCGACGTGGCCATGTTCGACAATCTGATCTACATCACCGACTTTAAGCATCATTGTGTTCAAGTGTACACTTCGGAAGGTACCCAAACACCCGCTCAGAAGTCACGCGAAACGTTTCCCTTTTTGCAGGAAAGTTTATTCGTAAGATGGGCGAGCCGTCTCAGACGCCCTATCCGATCGGAATCGACGTTTCGAAGGCGGGCGAGGTGCTTGTCGCCGACACGCACGGCAATCATCTGCACGTTGTCGTGTTCAGTCCCGAGGGACAACACATTCACTCGTTCACGCACAACGAGTTTAGAGTGAGTGGCGAACTGCGAGTGGGCGCCCGTCATCCGCTTGACATGCGCCACAAGGAGCGCGCCAACCGCCAATGGCGCCTTCAAAGTCGGCCATTGGCGGCGGACTAGCGCCAGTGGCGGGGTTCGCGGTGTTTTGAACGCACGCCACGCCCCATTTTTGGGTCTCGAACGGAAAAGAGCGACTCTAAATGTGTTTTGAACCCGTTCAGAGCTTGTCTTTTCCGTCCGAGACCTCAAAAAGAGGCGTGGCGTCGCAACTTAGCCACCGTAATCATCCCTGAGCCCCCTTCCAGCATCAACAACAAATTCATTGAAATAGTGTGAAAATCGTCGAAAAACGTGATCATTTCCACTCTCTGATCGAGTTTATCTGAGAATTGCAACTCGCATTTTCCAGCTGTCCCGTTGCGTCGGTCTGCGTATCGCGAAGAGCGGTCACATCGTGACACTGTGCAAACACAACCACACCCTGTTCGTCTTCAAACCGCTCATACTCCCGAACGGCATACCCGTGCCGACGCCGGTGCCGCACGCCGCCTCGCTCATCACAAAGTTCTAAAGAGCTCTGCACATTCGAGGCCAGCCTCTCTCCTTTTTGTACATTTCCCCCCATTCCCGTTACTTTTTCTTTTCCCCTCTCATTTCTAGCCGTCTTCTCGTTCATTCTCTATTCCTCTCTCTCTCTTCTTCTATTTCTGTTTCTTTTTGCTTGTTTTGCCCGGTTCTTCCCGTTTTTTTTCTTTTCTTTTCTCTCTTTCGACATTTCTAATCATCCTGCTCCTCTTTCTCTCTCCAAAAAATCCGTCCCAAAAAGCATATCCTTCCAATCGAAGCAAAAAAATCCTGTCACCTCAGCCGCCGCCTCATTCTCTTGACCTCGTTTTTTTTGCTCTCTCTCGCTTGATTTTAAAAATTTTTTCAAAAATTTTAAAATTCCTTCTCTACCCCCAACCCGCAAAAATTTGCTCAAAAACAATGCTCAAAGTTTTATGTTTTTTTTTTCGTCTTTTTTGTATGACTATTTTCATGATACCCCCCCCCCCCCCCCTTAAAAAAAACTACAAAAATCCCAAAAAAAAAACCAAATTTTTTTCTTTTAAATGTAAATACCAGTTAGCTTTTTCTCCTCGCGCTCGCTCAAAAACCACCACCCTCCCAAAATTTCTTTCCACTCCTCATCTCGCTCGTTTTTTTCTTTTTCCCCCCAATTTTTTTTCCGAATTTTTCGTCAATTCCTAGGACCCTGAAATTGAAAAAAATTTCCAAAAAATTTTTTGTAATCACCCCCTTTAAGAAAAAAAATTTCAAAAAATCCCAAAAAAAAAAAAATTCCCACCACTTTTACTCACTTCCATTTCTTTTCCGTTCTTTTTTTTTAATTTTCACTGTTATTCTCTTATTCTTATACCCCCTCCCCCTTTAAAAAAATAGAAAAATCAATCAAATTCTGTCCCAAAATCAATCGATATTTGATTTATATATATATATATATATATACATATATATACATATTCCAAATTTTAGCGAATATTTCACTGTAAAACCGTCCCGTTTATTTTTTTTGTCACAAAATATCCACACCCACTTTTCCCCGGCTTTTTTTTGAGTTTCTAGAAAAGTGCCTTAATTTTTCCCGCCTTTGCCTTTTTCATTTTATTTTCATTTTATTCTTTTCTTTTTCTTTTTTTTTGGTTTTTTGATTTATCGATTAGATGGCAATTCTCTTTTTTTGGAAAATTTTGAATTTTTTTTTTGATTGAAAAATTGAGAATTTTTTGAAATTTACTCTCAAAAAATTAAAAAAAAAATTTTTTTGGTTTTTTTTTTTTTGGAAAGTTTTTGAAAAATTTTGGAATTTATAGAAAATTTGAGAAATTTTCGAAGAATTTTTTAAATCGAAATTTGAGATTTTTTTGAAAATTTTTCTTTCAAAAAATTCAAATTTTCGGATAATTTTTGAAAAAAAAACTAGAAAAAAAAATTTAGTTTGAGAAAAAATTTTTCAAAAAAAAAAAAAAAAATTTCAAAATTTTTTTCGATAAATCAAAGGAAAAAAAAAGAAGAAGAAGCGCGTCCGATTCCCATCCCCCTCACAGTCCCCATCATTCATTTTCTTTTTTCTTTCTTCGTCGTGTTGTTCTAGCGATTTTAGAGACCAGTTTTCGATTGTTTAGCCCCCCCCCCATTCCTATTCCACCTTCATTTCCCTCCCCCCCCAAAAAAAAAACCACCAATATACATAGTATATATACCATATACATATACATAATATGCGCGCGGTGCACATAACTTTGCGCGATGAGAAGCGAAAAAAAATTGAAAATTTTCAAAAAAAAAAAAAATTCAAAATTTTTTTCTCGATTTACCTAGCTCAATTTCAATTCCACCACCAATTGAAGAGAAAAATTTTAAATTTTTTTTTGAAATTTTTATTGTTTTTTTTTTTTGCTTTTTTCTCGTCACGCGCCTAATACATTCAATGTATTTCCTTCTTCGCAGCTAGTCCCCGCCCCCTTCTTTTGTCCCAACACTATTGAAAAATTGAAGCTCCGCCCCCCATTTTCGTTACCCAATTTCTTCTCGACTGCTTCGAAATTCCTCCCTCTTCCCCCGATATTTCTTTATTATTATTTTTTTTTTTTTGATTATCCCCCCTCTGTACATTTTCATTTTCACCGATGATTATAGACACAATTTGAACCCCCCCCCCCCCCTTCAAAAAAAAATTTCCTTTTTTTATTCCTTTTTCGACGCTAACCACTTCTTTTCTCTCTCTCTCTCTCTTTCTCTTTCTCTTTTATTTTTCTATATCCAATCGGAATTACCCCAGATTTTTATTATTATTTTTATGTTCCTCCCCCCCCCAACCCCGCCGGCAAAGCCAATTGCGCTTTCTAGAAGAGAACACTATTTTCTCGAGATCGGTTCGATTTTTTCTATTGATTTATTGATTTTCTCCTCTCTCTCCACTCCCATCCACATCAATATTTTTGCTCCAAAAAAATTTCCCCGGCTGTTTTTTTGTGCTCTTTTTCCACCACCACCACCACCTCAAAAAATACACCAAAACAAGGAAATTTTCCAAATTTCACTGCTGTAACTTTTTTTTTCTCCCCACCCTCCCTATTATTTCTCATTTCGTCTATTGGTGTGCACATAAAAACAATAGTTTTCGAATGAATAAAACGCAGTTTTTTGTAGAAAAATATTTTTTTTTCGAATTTTTTTTGCTTTTTTTTCAGGAATGGTGAAATCCGATTTTGGCAGTTATTTTCTATTTTTTTCGAATTTTTTTTTGAAAAAAAAAATATTTTTTTCAGATTTTTTTTTAAGAAAAATGGCCTAGAAATTTTGGTGGAGAAAGTTAGGCCACGAGTATTTTTTCTTGAAAATTAAAAAAAAGAAACCTGAAAACCTGCATTTTTTCCCGAAAACAATTCTGTGAAAGTGTAAGATTAACAAGAAAACCTCCAATTAAAATTTAAATTTCCCAATTTTTATTTAAAAATTTTCCAGGCGAAACTCGATTTCGGCCGTCATTTTCTATTTATTTTTAATTTTTTTTTTGAAAGAAAATTTTTTTGGTCGAAAAAAAACCGATTAAAAAAAATTATTTTCGAAGAGATGGCCTAGAAATTTTGAATGGGGGGAAAGTTAGGCCACGTGTGACTTTAGTTTCTTTTTTCGTGAGAAAAATATATCGACACCAAGTCAACTGAAACGCTTGTTTGCGTTCAATTACTTTTTTTTTTAAACAAGAAAAAGAGAAGGGGGCGGCGCCTAATTTTGCAACACTGCGGCTCGCTTTTTCCTATCATTTTTAGTACCGAACTTTTTTTTTTTGCAAATTTTTGCATCAAAACGTGCGCAACTTTACAATATTAAAATCTCCATGAAGTCGAACCAAGCTACGGGTCTCGCAACGAAAATAGAATTCTGCATTTGTGCGTCTCGGTGTTTGAACAACGCATGTTTCGTTTTTGTCACACTCTCCGTAAATCGACACTTGGAGAAAAAACCGTCATTTCTATTTTCGTTGCGAGACCCCCTAGCTTTATTCGCGCACAATTTCGTCTGTTCCGGTTTTGTCACACTCTCGATATACACGGCCATCGAAGCTCCGCCCCCTTTCGGTGTTTGCGTACATTTACGCGCGGATGTGACTGTGTATTATCTGTTTTTTTTGAAGTGATCCCCGGACGAGACTCCGAAATAACGGGTCTCGCCACGCCAGGCGTAGTTGTTTAGCAAAAATGTTCGGCGCGAGATTTGAAACGAATAAAATTTTTCAATCTCTCTGTCCGCAATTATTCGTTTCAAATCTCGCGCGGCGAATATTTCGCTAAACAACAGCGCGCGGCGGGGCGCGTTATGTCGGAGTCTCGTACCGGGGGATCACTCCAAAAAAAACAGATAATAGATGTGAATATGACGACGAGAGTGCGTGACTGTTGTGGGAAAGATTTGTGAGGAAGATAAGAAGAAGAAGAAGAAGAGAGAGAGAGAGAGAGAGAGAAAACGGTGTAGTGAGAGACGCAGACAGAGACGTCGATCTCCACCTCATATTTCTCGTGTTCACACGACATCTGCGATGGCGACGTTTTCGATATTTATCGATTTTTTCATTGTTGCATTTTTCTTGCAGGTGGTGGTGTGAAATGTCATCGACTAGACCGACGACGTCTTCTTCTTCTTCTTCTTCTTCTTCCGCCGTCGTCGTCGCCACTTTGAATCAGTTGGCACGTGTAGACGTCGAACCGGCGGCGCCGACGGCGCCGACCACCAGAAAAATGAGTGAGTGATTATTGATTTTTTTTTTGAAATTTTGGAATTTTTTTTCCGTTCATTCTCGCAATCCGAGTCCATATTGGAGCGCGCTTCCACCATTTTTATGGGAAATTTGATAATTTTTAATTTTATTCGAAACAATTTTTTTTTTTTTTTTTTTTGGAGAATGAAATTAAAACTCAAAATCACAAAAAAAATTCTAAAAATGCCATTTTTAATTTCAAAAAAATTCAACAAAAAAAAAAGAGCGCCGCAGTGTTGCAAAATCAGGCTCCGCCCCTTTCTTTCTAAAAAAAAAGGGGCGGAGCTTCGCGGGGGATTTGGTGTCGATTTACGGAAATTTGACGGAAATCGGTGATTCTCGTAAATCGACACCTAAAAAAATGCGTCTCTCTCTTCCAGGCGAGACCCATAAACTCCGCCCCTTTTCGGTGTTTGCAGACAATTTTGAAACATTTTTTTTTGAATGAATTTTTTTCTGAAAAAAAACCTTGTGATTTTTTTTATTGGGAAACTTTCAGAAATTTTTTTTATTTTTATTAAAAAAATTTTATTCACAAAACTGTTTTTGAAAAAAAAACAGGTTTAAAAAAAATTTCCAAAATTTCCCCGAATTTTTACCGGTCAATTTTATGTTATTTACACAAAAATAGTTTGGAAAAACTATTTTTTTGCCATTTTTTTTTCTCGAGATTTTTCGCATAATTTTCGATTCCATAATTTTTTTTTTTTTTTTTTTTTTGGGGGGGGGCCGAATTGTGTCTATAAGCATCGGTGAAAATGGAAATGTACAAAAAAAATTTAAAGAAAAAATAATTTAAGAAATATGGGCTCCGGGACATTTCGAAACTGAGACATTTCGAAACCAATGAAACATAGGTCAAAAGAGGCGCTGAGAAATGCTCAAATTTTTGAATTTTCGCGAATGTTTTCGAGATGGAACTTTGGAAACTATATTGTTATCATAACGGATTCACTCTGCCGTCCTGTGAAAGTTTCCCTCACAGTCAAAATTTGCGAAAACAACAATCAGGTCGATATCTCAAACAACTCGGTAAAAGGCCGCAAAGTTTGCGCCGGTTTTGAAGGGTTCACAACTTTTGCGCCGTCTTTAAGCCATCTTTGAGCCGACATTGTGAGGTAGCAATTTTTGCGCCGACTTTGAGCAACTTTTACGCCGAGGTTGTTACAACTTATCTTTTGATTTTTACAACTTATCTTTTTTTCCCCTAAAATTCGTCTTTTATGTTTTTGTTTTCACTATTTGTGACAGTTTCTGTTCATATTATAAACAATCACAGAAAAGCTGGCACTACCGAAAGGATGTCTTGATGGCAGAATGAGTTTCTGGAATTTGGAACGAGAAGCTGCTAGAATCAAGAGGCCGCTTATTATCGAAATCTCAATGAAAGTCAGTTGTGGCCGAAGATTCAGCCTTTTTTTTCATGAAAACAAACAATATCTTTGAAAACAGATTAAATCGATCAAAAAAGCTTAAAAATAGGAAAAAAAATTTAAATTTTTTCGAAAAATTGTTTCAAACTACGGTAACACTCGTTTTCTGTGTGTCCAAATTCGTGGTGCGATATCGGTTGGCCGAGAAGGCTGAATCTTCGGCCACAACTGACTTTCATTGAGATTTCGATAATACAAATGGACAAGTTGGTACGTGTTCTCCGTGCGTGTACTACACAGAAACTGTTTTTCCAGATGAGCAGTTCACGTCTGCTCTGCATCTGCATTCTGTTCAAAACGCTGCAGATCGAGCTAAGAGGACAGGTAAGCAATCGCTCCACTTCGGTATTGAATTCGTAACGTGAATTTCTACAGGAGAGTCGTCGGGACTTTATTCAAGTCGCTATGATGAGGATACCCATCGCATGCGAAATGATGCAAATGTTTCGATGTTTTCACCTCAAGTCTCCGAACAGATAGACACTTCGTTTTTTTTTTCAATTTTTCAATTTTTTTTTGTTTTTTTTCGTTTTCTGTTTTTTTTTACGAAATAAATTTTATATTGAATCAATTGGTTTTCATTTTGCGGGGAATGCTTTGAAGAAAGAAGAAACTTTTACGCCGCCTTTGCGCAAAGTTTACGTCGAGATTGCAAATGCAGCGCACAAAGAGCGACGCTTTAAAAATAAGTGCAAGTATTTTTAATTATCGATTTTAGGCCAAAATTAATATTCCTGTGGCCGTGGCCTAACTGCTGCTTTTCGCGGGATTTCTTCGCGCGGCCTCGACGAATTTTCGAGATTTCTTCGCAAAAAGGCGTGTCTGTAAGCGGACCATCGAGCGGCCGAAAAATATCGCAAATCAATCGATATCGCGCATAGGCGCGCAACGAAATTTGGGTTTCTAGGTCACGGCCACAGGAATATTAATTTTGGCCTAAAATCGATAATTAAAAATACTTGCACTTACTTTTAAAGCGTCGCTCCTCGTGCGCTGAATTTTCCCACCCCTCTAGTTTGTATTAAAGCAAACTTTTTTCAAGTTGGCACCCCCCCCCCCCTTTAAAGACGGCGCAAACTTTGCGTAAACCCGGCGCAAAAGTTGCGGCCTTTTACCGAGAACACTTTTTGAACTCCTCGTGACATTTTCCATGAGACGAAGGTGGAATATGGAGTTTTTCGCAAGCTTCTACAGATTTCCAAAACTCAGCTCTTGTCAGAACTCCTCAGCCTTCGAAATATTCAGTTCCTCTTTCGAAAAAGTTCACGAAATTCAAAAATTTGAGCACTTCTCAGCGCCTCCTTTGACCTACGTTATATCGGTTTCGAAATGTCCGGTTTCGAAATGTCCCGGAGCTGAAATACCGGGGGGCTGATTTGAAGGGTTGATGTTCGGCGAGCGTCGCGAGGGACAAGTGGTCATTCTGCGATCGGACGGACTGCGGAGTCGAGCGATTCGCGACGAGAAGCAGAGGGAACGGGAAGAAAGAGAGGAGGAAGAGAGGAGGAGGCGACGACATCTCAACGAGATCATCGAAGACGTCGGCAGAGGAGGAGGAGGAGGAGGAGGCACGTCTTCTTCGCCGCCGTCTTCTGAAGACGTCCCGATCGCGACGTCTTCTGAAGACGCGACGTCGTCGTCGTCGTCGAAAATCGAACGATGGCAGCGTCTTGTGACGACGAGCACCGGCGGCAATCGAAAATATCACCCGCCGACGCGGTTTCATGGCGCTGGGTCAGTAATACTTTTTTTTTTTTTTTTTTTTTTTGGAAAAAGCGCATGTATTTATACAGCTTTTTCTTCGCTAGATGATTTTTTAAAAAATTCTCAATTTTTATTATTTTTTTTTTGAGCAAAAAAAAAATTAATTACGGTTTTTTTTGGAGAAAAATTTTTTTTTTTTGAAAAAAACGCATTAACTTTTTTTGCTAGATTATTTTTTTTTGAAAAATTTTTAATATATATTTTTTTGCTGGTTTAGGCATTTTTTGATAGCTTAAAAACAGAAAATAAACAAAAAAAAAATTTTTTTGGATAAAAATTTTTTTTTGTTAATTTGTTAAAATTTTTGAATATGTATGTTTTTTTGAGTAAAAAATCTTAGAAATTCGTTTTAAAATTAAAAAAAGTTCCCATATTCGCCAAAAATTAAAAAAAAATTAAAAACTTTGAAAAAAATTTAAAAAAAAAAATTTTTCTCCCAAATTTTTTTTGGAAAATTTTCAAAAAAAATTTTTTTTGGATTTTTTTCAATATCAGAAAAAACCTGAATAGAAACAGAAAAATTAAAAATATTCTCTAAAAAATTTTAAAAATTATAGAATCTCAAAAAAAAAATTTTTTTTAATTTTTTCAAACGGAAAAATTCAGCAACTATATTAAAAAAAAAAAAAAAAAACTATAATCATATAAATAAAAATATATTTCCAGAACAATGGTGGAGCACAAAAAGCGTTGGACATATCAGATGACGTGCGACATTGACGCCGCCGAACAGTCGGACGACGGGTAACGTGACTAAAAATCTCGATATTTGCGCATTGGAGCGTGTTTTCAGCCAAATGTACTACATCGCGCATCCGTTTCTGCCGATGCCACGTGGCCGTCGAAACGGCGCCTCGGCGGCGACCCGCATGAACTACGCCGCTCAACGGCTCGACAATCGCAAGTTTCGCGGACAAGTGGCGGCGGTGAATGGGATCGCCAACAACGAGAGTGTTACGTGCGAAAAGTAGGCTGAAAACGCGCAAAATTTGATCTGAAACACTCCCCCTTTAGTAGTAGAAGTACGATGCTCCGAAATGCCGCTCGCCGGGACCGGTGCGCTGTGTTTAGCGTTTTTCTCTCTCTTCTCCTCCAATTTTGGCGCCATTTTTCAATTTTCCTCCGCCGCTTTTTTTGCTCGTTTTTCCCTTGACACTCAAGGATTTCGGTCGATGTTTGCAGGTGCGGAATGCGTTTCTTCTTCGAATCGCTGAAAATGCAGCAGCGCATCTCGTATCTGCAGCCGACGAACGAGGAGGACCTGCCCACCGTGCTCTTCGAGTGTCCCCTATGCAAAATCACCACTCGCGCCGACGTTTTTGCCTAGCGGAATTTTTCTCGGTTTTTTTTTTGCAAAAATGGGATTTTTATCGATTTTTTGGGAAAATTTTGAAAAATTTTTGAGAATTAGGCGAAATTTTTGAATTTTTAAAAGTTTCCCAACGTATTTTTCTCGACAGTTTGATATTTGTTTGAAAAATTCTATCAATTTTTTTTTTCAATTTTTATTTCAAAATTGCGATTTTCGCCGAAATTTTTTAGCGTGAATTCCCATTTTTTCCAATTTTTTTTTTGTTTTTTTCTCCTCAAAATTTCCACAATTTCCCTGAAATTTTTCGATAAATTTATTGTTAGGCAAAAATAATTTTTAAAAATCCATTTTTTTAATCGATTTTTTTTCGAGATTTTTCGCATAATTTTCGATTTTTCCCCCGAATTTATTTCAATTTTCAAAAAAAAAAATTTAAATTTTTTTTTCCAAAATTTTCCTTTTTTTATCCTCATTTCTCAAAATTTCTTTCAAAGTCTCAAAATTTTTTTCAAAATTTTTTCACCAATTTTCTGAAAAAAAAGTAGCAAATTTTTTGTAATTTTTTTCCGAAAATTGAAAAAAAAATTTAATTTTCTTGCTTGAAACCAATTTTTTTAAATTTTTATAATTTTATTATTTTTTCTCAAAAATTGCAAAAAAAAATTTTTTTTAAGTAGTAAAAAATTTTTTTTCAAGCTAGAAACCAATTTTTTTGAAATTTTATTAATTTTATTATTTTTTTTCCAAAAAAAATTTGTTTTAAATCTTAATAGGAGCCTCGTTTCTAAAAAAAAAGTAGGATAATTTTCGTAATTTTTTTACCAAAAATTAATTTTTTTTTTTTTGGAATTTTTTTCGCTTCCCCATCTTTTCATTGTAATCTTCTCTCTCTCTCTCTCTCTCTCTCTCTAAAATCAGAAACACTTGCCCAGATGTGTGACAGAGATAATCAATTATCTCTCTGATTTTATCTATTAGGAAAAGGGTGCGGCCCCGGAGACCAAAAAAAAGAGGCAAAACTGGTCTGCCTCGCCACATTTTATGGATTTTCCCCCTTCATCCCCTCCATCATTTTCTCTCACAATCAGGTGTAAAATTACATTTTTCCCCCCTATTTTATTCGCATTTTTTTCTGATTTTTTCTGATTTTTCGTGTACAGTTTTACCCAGAAATGCTCAAATTTTTCCAAAAATTTTTTTGAGTTTTTTTTTTTTTTTGAAAAATTATAATATTCAAAATTTCATCAATTTTCTGAAAAAATGAAGTTTATCGATTTTTTTAAAATAAAATTTTTTTTTGCATTATTTTGTGTGTGTTTTTTCGGTTGTTTTCCCCTGTGTTGTGGCTATCTGGTTTTGTTTTTTTTCCTTTTTTTTGTTTTTTTTTGTTTTTTTTTGAATTTTCTAACAATTTTTCCCGGTTTTTCAACACTAATTTTTGATTTTTTTTTTGATTTTTTTCTCGAATTTAAGATTTTTGCAAAAAATTTTTTTTTCAATTTTTTTTCAAATTCAGAAAAAAAATTACAAAAAACTAAAAATTTTGTAAATTTTATTCAAAAAAAAATTGTTTACAACTTCCTCTCCGGGAATTGATTCTGAAAAAAAAAATTTTTTTTCCAAAAATTAAAAAGTGAAAAAATTTTCAATAACATATTGTGAAAATAGGCAACTTTTTGTTTCCTATTTGATTTTTGCAAAATTCAAAAATTCTATTTTTTACTTCCGAATTTAACTCTGAAAAGATATTTTTTTTTCAAAAAATTCAAAAAAAAATTCAAAATTTGAAATAAAATTTTCAAAAAAAAACCGCTTTATTTTCGCACCAGAAAAAAAATTCAAAAAATATTGAGAAGAAACATTATGTAAATTAAAAAAAAAAATTTTTTTAAATTTTTTAAAAATTTTTTTCACTTCAGAATTCAATTCTGAAAAATATATTTAATTTTCCAAAAATTAAATTTAAAATTGAAAAAAAATTTTTTTTTTCAACAAAATTTTTAATTTTATTTTAAAAAGTGCAAAATTTTTCAAAAAATAATTATTTTCAATTTTCCACTTTCGAATTTAACTCGAAAAAAAAAGTTTTTTATTCTCAAAAATTTAATTTTAAACTGAAAAATATTTTAAAAACACAAATTTTTTCACTTCAAAAAACCGCGAAAAAGTGAACCGTTTTATTTTCACAACGGATTTTCCCAGTGATTTCTCGTCGCCTTCGCCTTCTCCTTCTTCTTTTTCCAATTTTTTTTTCACACTTTTTGTTTGTTTTTTTTTTCTGTTTTTCGTCCCGAACCTCTTTCTGTTTGCACTTATCATTGTCCGTTTCGTCGCTTTCCGGTGCCTTCTTCCGGTGTCACTTATTATCAATTTCTCTCTCTTCTCTTCTGTTTGTTTGTTTTTCTTTTTTTTTGGTCTTTGGAATGTTGATTTTTGTTTCAAAAAAAAAAAAGAAAAATCTAGAAGCCTTTCTAGAAGAAAAAAAAAATGTTGATATTTTTAGAAAAAAATTCCGACAATTTTCAGAAAATCGATTTTTTTTATTTCCGAAAAACCCTATAATAATTATATATATATTTTTTTTTCAATTTAATTTTCTTTATTTTTCAAACTCAATGTTCATTTTTTGCAGACTCTGCGAGCAAGAGAAACCAATCGATAATGTCGTCGCAGTTCTCGTCGCGATTCAAAGAGACTCCGCCCACCAGTGCGGGTGCGATGTCTCCGAACAATATCACGTACCGCAAGAAGCTCGCCACCGTCTCCACATCACTTCTCGGCGACGACAGTAAGTGGGGATTACATTCAATTATTCTATTAAAACGCGGCCCACCGATTTGTGAAACCCGCCACTGGCGTCATCGCGCCGCCACTGGCCGACTTTGAAGCGCCACTGGCGGTCGGGGCGCTTCCTTTGGCGTATGTCAAGCGGATGACTGGCCGATGTCAGGCGGCTACCGCGCCATTTGCCTGACTTTGCCGCCAATGGCCGGATTCGCACCGCCAACCTTAAAATTTCCTGAGATATCACAGGATCACGCCTCGCGTGGGTCTCACACGGAAAAATGACGTCGTCACGTGACAGTTCATGTCCCTTTAAAGAGGGGTGCCGCCTTGAAATAGGCTAGCTGAAGAAGAAACTAGAGGTGTGTGAAAGTGCAGTGCAAGTATTTGAAATTATCGATTTTAACGGACCAAAATTAATATTCCTGTGGCCGTGGCCTAACTGCTGCTTTTCGCGGGAATTCTAGGCCACGTCCTCCTCTGTGCATTTTCGAGATTTCTTTGCGAAAAGCCACGTGTCTGTAGACGGAGCATCAATCGATAGCGCGCATAGGCGCCCAAAGAAATTAGGGTTTCTAGGCCACGCGCGCGATATCGATTGATGCTCCGCCCACAGACACGTGGCTTATCGGAAAGAAATCTAGAAAATGCATAGAGACCGTGGGGCCTAGAATTCCCGCGAAAAGCAGCAGCTAGGCCACGGCCACAGGAATGTTAATGTTGGTCCCTTAAATTCGATAATTTGAAATGCTGCCACTGCGTTTTCCAACCTTATTTCAAGTTGAAAAAAAGAAGAATCCTCCGAAAAACTGTGTAATTTCTTGTCTTCAGTACCCGTGGCGTCGTCGCCGCGCAATTGTTACACACGCAACGCCGTCGTCCCGTTGCGTCGTCGTCTTCATCACGACATGGGCTCGATGCTCGACGACGAGCCGGACGGATGCACAATGAGCACCATCGGACAGACGCCCGTCGAGCAGCGCGCCGCCGAAATCCGCCGAATGAACAGTCTGAAGGCGGCGACGACGACGACGAAACGCGACGAATTGTGAGTCGAAATGAGCATGAAAAGTTGCTCTCCGGCTCACTGAGCACAAAAACCATTTTAGTGAAATTAGAGAAATGTTTCGCAAAAGTTGGGGAAATCCATGAAAACGCAGTTTTTCGACGAAAATTCAAAAATTCCCGAGTTTTTCCGAGTTGTGTGAAAGTGCGCTCCATTGACAATGGAAGATTCGCATCGAGTTTTGGCCTCAAAAAAGCTACCGTAACCCGATTGTCGGAAAAAAAAATGGCTCCCTGCGCAGTACCACCTTCTCACACAAATAAGCAAGAAAAGACCATTTCTGATTGTGAGTGAAAAAAGAGCGAAATTGAGTCATAGAGAACTATTTCTTTGTATGCGGTTTGTCTTTTTTGTACTCTCTTTCTCTTTTTCGAAAACTATTTTTCTCTTTCTTAACCACCTTTTCTCTTTCTTCTTTCTTTTTTTTTTGGAAATTCTTTCTCTTTCTCGAACACTCCTTTTCTTTCTTGAACTTTCTTTCTTTTCCATGATCTCTCTTTCTCTTTTTCGAACACTGTCTTTTTGTTTCTTGAACACTCTTCCTCTTTCTTTTGAAAACTCTTTCTCTTTCTCGAACACTCTTTCTCTTTCTTGACCACCTTTTCTTTTTCTTGAACTCTCTTTCTCGAACACTCTTTTTCTTTCTTGCCTTCCCTCTTTTTCTTCCTTAAAAACTCTCTTTCTCTTTTTCGAACACTATCTTTCTGTTTCTTGAACACTCTTCCTCTTTCTTGACCTTTCTTTTTCTCTTTCTTGATCTCTCTTTCTGTTTTTCTCCCCCTCTACCACCTCCCGATTTGTTGTGTGTGTGTGTGTGTGTGGGGGAGATGCAAACAGAAACGAACGAATCAGTGTCTCGGACGAGAGGGGGGCGAAAAAGAAGAGTGGGAGAAAGAGAGACCTGTTGCCAAATATTGGCCGTTTTACTCCTGAGGAAAGTGGCCTCCTCCTCCTCTTTCTCCTCGATTTCCTCCATATTTTCTCCCCGTTTTTTTCTCTTTTCTAGAATTGGATAGTCATTTTTCGAAAAACGCAATAGAATTGAGCATTTAAAACCAATTTTCAAACAGTCGGGTTACGGTAGCCAATCTTTTATTGTCAACAGAGCGCACTTTCACACAGCTCGAAAAAATTTGTGGATTTTCTAGTTTCTTTCTTCTCCCGGTAAAGTTTAGGCTGAAAACCTGAAAACTCTGAAAATTTGACTGAAAACGCAGTTTTGTGCTCGGCGAGCCCTAGCGAGCCCATGAGCTCATTCCTTGGAGTTTATCGAGTGATTGAGACGCGGGACGAGGAAATACACAAATAGACATACTCCCCCCCCCCCCCCCCCCAAATATATATATATATATATATACTCGTCGGTCTGCCTCTAGAGAGTTTAGTCAAACTGTATGTTAGTCATCGACTAAGTATGTACGGATGACTCTCAGAAAGTCGCCCGTTCTCTTTCTCAACCCCCACTTTCTGTTTCTTGGCCTCCTTTTCTGTTTCTCGGACTCTCTTTCTCTTTTTTGAAAACTCTTCCTCTTTCTTGACTCCTCTTTTTCTTTCTCAAAAACTATATTTCTCTTTCTTGAACTCTCTTTCTCTTTCTTGAACTCTCTTTCTCTTTCTTGAACTCCCTTTTTGTTTCTTGACTCCTCTTTTCCTTTCTTGGACTCTCCTCCTATTTCTTGAACGATCTTTCTCTTTATTGTACTATCTTTCTTTTTCTTGAACTATCTTTCTCTTTCTTGAAGTCCCTTTCTCTTTCTTGAGCTATTTTTCTCTTTCTTAAACTCTTTTTCTCTTTCTTGAACTCTTTTTCTCTTTCTTAAACTCTTTTTCTCTTTCTTGAACTCTTTTTCTCTTTCTTGAACTCTTTTTCTTTTTCTTGAACTCTTTTTCTCTTTCTTGAATTCCCTTTTTGTTTCTTGAACTCTTTTTCTCTTCCCTATGTGTTCCGAGGTCTTTAGATCAGTTGAAACGCCAGAATGCCGTTCGTTTGGCACTGCGCCGGAAGGTTTGTCTTTGTTATTATTTCCCCCCTCCGGAATCTAGGAATTTTCCGGTTGGTCGCAATAGAGCGCTCTTTTTAACGTTTCAAATTGGATTATGGTCATGTGTCCGTAAATCGACACCACTAATCGTCTCCTCCGCCCAAGACCCAAACGCTATGAGAAAGTGGGAAAGTTAGGCCATGGCCTAGAAACCTTCTGGTTGATGGATAAGCTTGTACTTGTGAGGGAAAGTTAGGCCGTGACCGAAAAGTATCGTACCGTAGTTTCCGTGAATAGCAGCACTGCTCGTAAATCGATACCACTGATCATCTCCTGTGGCCAGCGGTGTCGATTTACGGGGCAGCGCTGCTATTCACGAAAACTACGATACGATACTTTTCGGGCACGGCCTAACTTTCCTCAACAGTACAGGCCGATCCGCAAACTAGGAGGTTTCTAGGCCATGGCCTAACTTTCCCACTTTCTCTCAGATTCTCGCACCGCAGCCACAATGAAACATTGTTTGCAGAGCACCCGTCCAATCGATCGAGGGTCCCTCGTCGGCGTCGACGACTGTCACGACGGGCTCGTCAACCGAAAAGCCGACGAAAAAGTCGCGAACGTCTTCATCGTCGCTCGTCTCGGCGCTTCGCTCGCGCGCCAGTTCGCCCATCGACGGGATGCGCAAATTTTTCGGCGGGTAAGCGAACGACCGACTTGTCACGCCCTGGACCGAGACTGATTTCCGCAGAAGATCCAGTTCGAAGCAGCAGCAGCAGCCGAAAACGCCCGAAACGCCGCCGTTGCCGGTGTCGGTGCTCTCGGAGCAACGTCACAACGAGGTGCTCATCGAGAAGCTGCGCGTCGAGTTGGCTCAGACACAGTTGGAGCTGCGCGAGGCTCGACTCAAAGCGGTGACGACGACGACGGGTCAACAGTGCGACGAGATTCGGCGGGCCGACGTGGCGACACAAGCCGAGTCTCGAGAAGACGTCACTTCTGGCGACGACGACGAGAACAAGGAGAACGCGACGCCACGTGGCGCCGAGCAACGCATCCGTCGTCTCGAGACGGAGGTGGCCGAGCTGCGCAAAGAGTGCGCCGAGAAGACGGAGGATTTTCGGCGAACGCGAAAAGACTTCATACTCATTCTCAAAGAGGCCGTTTTGCGAAAGAACGAGGCCGAGAAGCGGCTCGGCGAGTCGACGACGTCGTCGTCGTATCAGCAGCAACAACATCATCACGAGACGGCGTCGGAGGACGACGAGGATTGGGGCAATCTGATGTCGCCGCATCGGCCGACACTGAGACGGAACGCGCTGCTGATGTGGGTTCAGAAGAGGTGAGTGATGAAAGTGGGAATGTTTTAGGCCACGGCCGAGAACTGCTGTGGAAACCTATTCTTCTCGGAAAGTAAGGCCATGGTTTCGGGGCGGCGGTGGCCTAGAAACCTCCTAGTTTGCGGATAGGTCTGTCTTCGAGCGAAAGTTAGTCCATGCGCCAAAAGTACCGTAGTTTCCGTTTTCGGAGGGTTTTTCTAAGCCATGTGGGGAAGTAAGGCCATGGTTTTGGGGCGGCGGTGGCCTAGAAACCTCCTAGTTTGCGGATAGGTCTGTCTTCGAGCGAAAGTTAGTCCATGCGCCAAAAGTACCGTAGTTTCCGTTTTCGGAGGGTTTTTCCAGGCCATGTGGGGAAGTAAGGCCATGGTTTTGGGGCGGCGGTGGCCTAGAAACCTCCTAGTTTGCGGATAGGTCTGTCTTCGAGCGAAAGTTAGTCCATGCGCCAAAAGTACCGTAGTTTCCGTTTTCGGAGGGTTTTTCTAAGCCATGTGGGGAAGTAAGGCCATGGTTTTGGGGCGGCGGTGGCCTAGAAACCTCCTAGTTTGCGGATAGGTCTGTCTTCGAGCGAAAGTTAGTCCATGCGCCAAAAGTACCGTAGTTTCCGTTTTCGGAGGGTTTTTCCAGGCCATGTGGGGAAGTAAGGCCATGGTTTTGGGGCGGCGGTGGCCTAGAAACCTCCTAGTTTGCGGATAGGTCTGTCTTCGAGCGAAAGTTAGTCCATGCGCCAAAAGTACCGTAGTTTCCGTTTTCGGAGGGTTTTTCCAGGCCATGTGGGGAAGTAAGGCCATGGTTTCGGGGCGGCGGTGGCCTAGAAACCTCCTAGTTTGCGGATAGGTCTGTCTTCGAGCGAAAGTTAGTCCATGCGCCAAAAGTACCGTAGTTTCCGTTATCGGAGGGTTTTTCCAGGCCATGTGGGGAAGTAAGGCCATGGTTTCGGGGCGGCGGTGGCCTAGAAACCTCCTAGTTTGCGGATAGGTCTGTCTTCGAGCGAAAGTTAGCGCTGCCTCGTAAATCGACACCACTGGCCCTCAGGAGACAGGATACTTTTCAGGCATGGCCTAAATTTCGCTCGAAGACAGACCTATCCGCAAACTTGGAGGTTTCTAGGCAACCGCCGACCCGAAACCATGGCCTAACTTTCCGAAAAGAATAGGTTTCCACAGCAGTTCTCGGCCACGGCCCAACTTCCCCACATTGCCTAACATTCCCGATCAGTGGCCTAGAAACCCTCGGCCACAGCCCAACTTCCCCACATGGCCTAACATTCCCGATCAGTGGCCTAGAAACCCTCCTAGAAACCCTCGGCCACGGCCCAACTTCCCCACATGGCCCTACATTCCCGATCAGTGGCCTAGAAACCCTCCTAGAAACCCTCGGCCACGGCCCAACTTCCCCACATGGCCTAACATTCTCGATCAGTGGCCTAGAAACCCTCCTAGAACCCCTCGGCCACGGTCCAATCTCCCCACATGGCCTAACATTCCCGATCAGTGGCCTAGAAACCCTCCTAGAAACCCTCGGCCACGGCCCAACTTTCCCACATGGCCCTACATTCCCGATCAGTGGCCCAACTTCCCCACATGGCCTAACATTCCCGATCAGTGGCCTAGAAACCCTCGGCCACAGCCCAACTTCCCCACATTGCCTAACATTCCCGATCAGTGGCCTAGAAACCCTCCTAGAAACCCTCGGCCACGGCCCAACTTCCCCACATGGCCTAACATTCCCGATCAGTGGCCTAGAAACCCTCGGCCACAGCCCAACTTCCCCACATGGCCTAACATTCCCGATCAGTGGCCTAGAAACCCTCCTAGAAACCCTCGGCCACGGCCCAACTTCCCCACATGGCCCTACATTCCCGATCAGTGGCCTAGAAACCCTCCTAGAAACCCTCGGCCACGGCCCAACTTCCCCACATGGCCTAACATTCTCGATCAGTGGCCTAGAAACCCTCCTAGAAACCCTCGGCCACGGCCCAACTTTCCCACATGGCCCTACATTCCCGATCAGTGGCCTAGAAACCCTCCTAGAAACCCTCGGCCACGGCCCAACTTCCCCACATGGCCTAACATTCCCGATCAGTGGCCTAGAAACCCTCGGCCACAGCCCAACTTCCCCACATTGCCTAACATTCCCGATCAGTGGCCTAGAAACCCTCCTAGAAACCCTCGGCCACGGCCCAACTTCCCCACATGGCCTAACATTCCCGATCAGTAGCCTAGAAACCCTCGGCCACAGCCCAACTTCCCCACATTGCCTAACATTCCCGATCAGTGGCCTAGAAACCCTCCTAGAAACCCTCGGCCACGGCCCAACTTCCCCACATGGCCCTACATTCCCGATCAGTGGCCTAGAAACCCTCCTAGAATCCCTCGGCCACGGTCCAATCTCCCCACATGGCCTAACATTCCCGATCAGTGGCCTAGAAACCCTCCTAGAAACCCTCGGCCACGGCCCAACTTTCCCACATGGCCCTACATTCCCGATCAGTGGCCTAGAAACCCTCCTAGAAACCCTCGGCCTCGGCCCAACTTCCCCACATGGCCTAACATTCCCGATCAGTGGCCTAGAAACCCTCCTAGAAACCCTCGGCCACAGCCCTAATTCCCCACATGGCCTAACATTCCCGATCAGTGGCCTAGAAACCCTCCTAGAAACCCTCGGCCACGGCCCAACTTCCCCACATGGCCTAACATTCCCGATCAGTGGCCTAGAAACCCTCCTAGAAACCCTCGGCCACGGCCCAACTTCCCCACATGGCCTAACATTCTCGATCAGTGGCCTAGAAACCCTCCTAGAAACCCTCGGCCACGGCCCAACTTCCCCACATGGCCTAACATTCCCGATCAGTGGCCTAGAAACCCTCCTAGAAACCCTCGGCCACGGCCCAACTTCCCCACATGGCCTAACATTCTCGATCAGTGGCCTAGAAACCCTCCTAGAAACCCTCGGCCACGGCCCTAATTCCCCACATGGCCTAACATTCCCGATCAGTGGCCTAGAAACCCTCCTAGAAACCCTCGGCCACGGCCCAACTTCCCCACATGGCCTAACATTCCCGATCAGTGGCCTAGAAACCCTCGGCCACGGCCCAACTTCTTCACATGGCCTAACATTCCCGATCAGTGGCCTAGAAACCCTCCTAGAAACCCTCGGCCACGGCCCTAATTCCCCACATGGCCTAACATTCCCGATCAGTGGCCTAGAAACCCTCCTAGAAACCCTCGGCCACGGCCCAACTTCCCCACATGGCCTAACATTCCCGATCAGTGGCCTAGAAACCCTCCTAGAAACCCTCGGCCACGGCCCTAATTCCCCACATGGCCTAACATTCCCGATCAGTGGCCTAGAAACCCTCCTAGAAACCCTCGGCCACGGCCCAACTTCCCCACATGGCCTAACATTCCCGATCAGTGGCCTAGAAACCCTCCTAGAAACCCTCGGCCACGGCCCAACTTCCCCACATGGCCTAACATTCCCGATCAGTGGCCTAGAAACCCTCCTAGAAACCCTCGGCCACGGCCCAATTTCCCCACATAGCCTAACATTCCCGATCAGTGGCCTAGAAACCCTCCTAGAAACCCTCGGCCACGGTCCAATCTCCCCACATGGCCTAACATTCCCGATCAGTGGCCTAGAAACCCTACTAGAAACCCTCGGCCACGGCCCAACTTCCCCACATGGCCTAACATTCCCGATCAGTGGCCTAGAAACCCTCCTAGAAACCCTCGGTCACGGCCCAATTTCCCCACATAGCCTAACATTCCCGATCAGTGGCCTAGAAACCCTCCTAGAAACCCTCGGCCACGGCCCTAATTCCCCACATGGCCTAACATTCCCGATCAGTGGCCTAGAAACCCTCCTAGAAACCCTCGGCCACGGCCCAACTTCCCCACATGGCCTAACATTCCCGATCAGTGGCCTAGAAACCCTCCTAGAAACCCTCGGCCACGGCCCTAATTCCCCACATGGCCTAACATTCCCGATCAGTGGCCTAGAAACCCTCCTAGAAACCCTCGGCCACGGCCCAACTTCCCCACATGGCCTAACATTCCCGATCAGTGGCCTAGAAACCCTCCTAGAAACCCTCGGCCACGGCCCAACTTCCCCACATGGCCTAACATTCCCGATCAGTGGCCTAGAAACCCTCCTAGAAACCCTCGGCCACGGCCCAATTTCCCCACATAGCCTAACATTCCCGATCAGTGGCCTAGAAACCCTCCTAGAAACCCTCGGCCACGGTCCAATCTCCCCACATGGCCTAACATTCCCGATCAGTGGCCTAGAAACCCTACTAGAAACCCTCGGCCACGGCCCAACTTCCCCACATGGCCTAACATTCCCGATCAGTGGCCTAGAAACCCTCCTAGAAACCCTCGGTCACGGCCCAATTTCCCCACATAGCCTAACATTCCCGATCAGTGGCCTAGAAACCCTCCTAGAAACCCTCGGCCACGGCCCAACTTCCCCACATGGCCTAACATTCCCGATCAGTGGCCTAGAAACCCTCCTAGAAACCCTCGGCCACGGTCCAACTTCCCCACATGGTCTAACATTCCCGATCAGTGGCCTAGAAACCCTACTAGAAACCCTCGGCCACGGCCCAACTTCCCTACATGGCCTAACATTCCCGATCAGTGGCCTAGAAACCCTCCTAGAAACCCTCGGCCACGGCCCTAATTCCCCACATGGCCCTACATTCCCGATCAGTGGCCTAGAAACCCTCCTAGAAACCCTCGGCCACGGCCCAATTTCCCCACATAGCCTAACATTCCCGATCAGTGGCCTAGAAACCCTCCTAGAAACCCTCGGCCACGGTCCAATCTCCCCACATGGCCTAACATTCCCGATCAGTGGCCTAGAAACCCTCCTAGAAACCCTCGGCCACGGCCCAATTTCCCCACATAGCCTAACATTCCCGATCAGTGGCCTAGAAACCCTCCTAGAAACCCTCGGCCACGGCCCAATTTCCCCACATAGCCTAACATTCCCGATCAGTGGCCTAGAAACCCTCCTAGAAACCCTCGGCCACGGTCCAATCTCCCCACATGGCCTAACATTCCCGATCAGTGGCCTAGAAACCCTCCTAGAAACCCTCGGCCACGGCCCAACTTCCCCACATGGCCTAACATTCCCGATCAGTGGCCTAGAAACCCTCCTAGAAACCCTCGGCCACGGCCCTAATTCCCCACATGGCCCTACATTCCCGATCAGTGGCCTAGAAACCCTCCTAGAATCCCTCGGCCACGGTCCAATCTCCCCACATGGCCTAACATTCCCGATCAGTGGCCTAGAAACCCTCCTAGAAACCCTCGGCCACGGCCCAACTTTCCCACATGGCCCTACATTCCCGATCAGTGGCCTAGAAACCCTCCTAGAAACCCTCGGCCTCGGCCCAACTTCCCCACATGGCCTAACATTCCCGATCAGTGGCCTAGAAACCCTCCTAGAAACCCTCGGCCACAGCCCTAATTCCCCACATGGCCTAACATTCCCGATCAGTGGCCTAGAAACCCTCCTAGAAACCCTCGGCCACGGCCCTAATTCCCCACATGGCCTAACATTCCCGATCAGTGGCCTAGAAACCCTCCTAGAAACCCTCGGCCACGGCCCAACTTCCCCACATGGCCTAACATTCCCGATCAGTGGCCTAGAAACCCTCCTAGAAACCCTCGGCCACGGCCCTAATTCCCCACATGGCCTAACATTCCCGATCAGTGGCCTAGAAACCCTCCTAGAAACCCTCGGCCACGGCCCAACTTCCCCACATGGCCTAACATTCCCGATCAGTGGCCTAGAAACCCTCCTAGAAACCCTCGGCCACGGTCCAATCTCCCCACATGGCCTAACATTCCCGATCAGTGGCCTAGAAACCCTACTAGAAACCCTCGGCCACGGCCCAACTTCCCCACATGGCCTAACATTCCCGATCAGTGGCCTAGAAACCCTCCTAGAAACCCTCGGTCACGGCCCAATTTCCCCACATAGCCTAACATTCCCGATCAGTGGCCTAGAAACCCTCCTAGAAACCCTCGGCCACGGCCCAACTTCCCCACATGGCCTAACATTCCCGATCAGTGGCCTAGAAACCCTCCTAGAAACCCTCGGCCACGGTCCAACTTCCCCACATGGTCTAACATTCCCGATCAGTGGCCTAGAAACCCTACTAGAAACCCTCGGCCACGGCCCAACTTCCCTACATGGCCTAACATTCCCGATCAGTGGCCTAGAAACCCTCCTAGAAACCCTCGGCCACGGCCCTAATTCCCCACATGGCCCTACATTCCCGATCAGTGGCCTAGAAACCCTCCTAGAAACCCTCGGCCACGGCCCAACTTCTTCACATGGCCTAACATTCCCGATCAGTGGCCTAGAAATCCTCCTAGAAACCCTCGGCCACGGCCCTAATTCCCCACATGGCCTAACATTCCCGATCAGTGGCCTAGAAACCCTCCTAGAAACCCTCGGCCACGGCCCAACTTCCCCACATTGCCTAACATTCCCGATCAGTGGCCTAGAAACCCTCCTAGAAACCCTCGGCCACGGCCCTAATTCCCCACATGGCCTAACATTCCCGATCAGTGGCCTAGAAACCCTCCTAGAAACCCTCGGCCACGGCCCAACTTCCCCACATGGCCTAACATTCCCGATCAGTGGCCTAGAAACCCTCCTAGAAACCCTCGGCCACGGCCCAACTTCCCCACATGGCCTAACATTCCCGATCAGTGGCCTAGAAACCCTCCTAGAAACCCTCGGCCACGGCCCAACTTCCCCACATGGCCTAACATTCC
The DNA here is from genome assembly GCA_963966605.1 of Caenorhabditis sulstoni. Taxonomy (NCBI): domain Eukaryota; kingdom Metazoa; phylum Nematoda; class Chromadorea; order Rhabditida; family Rhabditidae; genus Caenorhabditis; species Caenorhabditis sulstoni. The sequence continues at coordinate 1,190,455 of OZ016477.1, forward strand.
CGATCAGTGGCCTAGAAACCCTCCTAGAAACCCTCGGCCACGGCCCTAATTCCCCACATGGCCTAACATTCCCGATCAGTGGCCTAGAAACCCTCCTAGAAACCCTCGGCCACGGCCCAACTTCCCCACATGGCCTAACATTCCCGATCAGTGGCCTAGAAACCCTCCTAGAAACCCTCGGCCACGGCCCAACTTCCCCACATGGCCTAACATTCCCGATCAGTGGCCTAGAAACCCTCCTAGAAACCCTCGGCCACGGTCCAATCTCCCCACATGGCCTAACATTCCCGATCAGTGGCCTAGAAACCCTCCTAGAAACCCTCGGCCACGGCCCAATTTCCCCACATAGCCTAACATTCCCGATCAGTGGCCTAGAAACCCTCCTAGAAACCCTCGGCCACGGCCCAATTTCCCCACATAGCCTAACATTCCCGATCAGTGGCCTAGAAACCCTCCTAGAAACCCTCGGCCACGGCCCAACTTCCCCACATGGCCTAACATTCCCGATCAGTGGCCTAGAAACCCTCCTAGAAACCCTCGGCCACGGCCCTAATTCCCCACATGGCCCTACATTCCCGATCAGTGGCCTAGAAACCCTCCTAGAAACCCTCGGCCACGGTCCAATCTCCCCACATGGCCTAACATTCTCGATCAGTGGCCTAGAAACCCTACTAGAATCCCTCGGCCACGGTCCAATCTCCCCACATGGCCTAACATTCCCGATCAGTGGCCTAGAAACCCTCCTAGAAACCCTCGGCCACGGCCCTAATTCCCCACATGGCCCTACATTCCCGATCAGTGGCCTAGAAACCCTCCTAGAAACCCTCGGCCACGGTCCAATCTCCCCACATGGCCTAACATTCCCGATCAGTGGCCTAGAAACCCTACTAGAAACCCTCGGCCACGGCCCAACTTCCCCACATGGCCTAACATTCCCGATCAGTGGCCTAGAAACCCTCCTAGAAACCCTCGGCCACGGCCCTAATTCCCCACATGGCCCTACATTCCCGATCAGTGGCCTAGAAACCCTCCTAGAAACCCTCGGCCACGGTCCAATCTCCCCACATGGCCTAACATTCCCGATCAGTGGCCTAGAAACCCTACTAGAAACCCTCGGCCACGGCCCAACTTCCCCACATGGCCTAACATTCCCGATCAGTGGCCTAGAAACCCTCCTAGAAACCCTCGGCCACGGCCCTAATTCCCCACATGGCCCTACATTCCCGATCAGTGGCCTAGAAACCCTACTAGAAACCCTCGGCCACGGTCCAATCTCCCCACATGGCCTAACATTCCCGATCAGTGGCCTAGAAACCCTACTAGAAACCCTCGGCCACGGCCCAACTTCCCTACATGGCCTAACATTCCCGATCAGTGGCCTAGAAACCCTCCTAGAAACCCTCGGCCACGGCCCTAATTCCCCACATGGCCCTACATTCCCGATCAGTGGCCTAGAAACCCTACTAGAAACCCTCGGCCACGGTCCAATCTCCCCACATGGCCTAACATTCCCGATCAGTGGCCTAGAAACCCTACTAGAAACCCTCGGCCACGGTCCAATCTCCCCACATGGCCTAACATTCCCGATCAGTGGCCTAGAAACCCTCCTAGAAACCCTCGGCCACGGCCCAATTTCCCCACATAGCCTAACATTCCCGATCAGTGGCCTAGAAACCCTCCTAGAAACCCTCGGCCACGGCCCAATTTCCCCACATAGCCTAACATTCCCGATCAGTGGCCTAGAAACCCTCCTAGAAACCCTCGGCCACGGTCCAATCTCCCCACATGGCCTAACATTCCCGATCAGTGGCCTAGAAACCCTCGGCCACGGCCCAACTTCCCCACATGGCCCTACATTCCCGATCAGTGGCCTAGAAACCCTCCTAGAATCCCTCGGCCACGGCCCTAATTCCCCACATGGCCCTACATTCCCGATCAGTGGCCTAGAAACCCTCCTAGAAGCCCTCGGCCACGGCCCAACTTCCCCACATGGCCTAATATTCCCGATCAGTGGCCTAGAAACTCTCCTGGAAACCCTCGGCCACGGCCCAACTTCCCCACATGGCCTAACATTCCCGATCAGTGGCCTAGAAACCCTCGGCCACAGCCCAACTTCCCCACATGGTCTAACATTCCCGATCAGTGGCCTAGAAACCCTCCTAGAAACCTTCGGCCATGGCCTAACTTCCCCACATGGTCTAACATTCCCGATCAGTGGCCTAGAAACCCTCCTAGAAACCTTCGGCCATGGCCTAACTTCCCCACATGGTCTAACATTCCCGATCAGTGGCCTAGAAACCCTCCTAGAAACCCTCGGCCACGGTCCAATCTCCCCACATGGCCTAATATTCCCGATCAGTGGCCTAGAAACCCTCCTAGAATCCCTCGGCCACGGTCCAATCTCCCCACATGGCCTAATATTCCCGATCAGTGGCCTAGAAACCCTCCTAGAAACCTTCGGCCACGGCCTAACTTCCCCACATGGCCTAACATTCCCGATCAGTGGCCTAGAAACCCTCCTAGAAACCTTCGGCCATGGCCTAACTTCCCCACATGGTCTAACATTCCCGATCAGTGGCCTAGAAACCCTCCTAGAAACCCTCGGCCACGGCCCAACTTCCCCACATGGCCTAACATTCCCGATCAGTGGCCTAGAAACCCTCGGCCACAGCCCAACTTCCCCACATGGTCTAACATTCCCGATCAGTGGCCTAGAAACTCTCCTAGAATCCCTCGGCCACGGTCCAATCTCCCCACATGGCCTAACCTTCCCGATCAGTGGCCTAGAAACCCTCCTAGAAACCCTCGGCCACGGTCCAATCTCCCCACATGGCCTAACCTTCCCGATCAGTGGCCTAGAAACCCTCCTAGAAACCCTCGGCCACGGCCCAACTTCCCCACATGGTCTAACATTCCCGATCAGTGGCCTAGAAACTCTCCTAGAATCCCTCGGCCACGGTCCAATCTCCCCACATGGCCTAACCTTCCCGATCAGTGGCCTAGAAACCCTCCTAGAAACCCTCGGCCACGGTCCAATCTCCCCACATGGCCTAACATTCCCGATCAGTGGCCTAGAAACCCTCCTAGAAACCTTCGGCCATGGCCTAACTTCCCCACATGGTCTAACATTCCCGATCAGTGGCCTAGAAACCCTCCTAGAAACCCTCGGCCACGGCCCAACTTCCCCACATGGCCTAACATTCCCGATCAGTGGCCTAGAAACCCTCGGCCACAGCCCAACTTCCCCACATGGTCTAACATTCCCGATCAGTGGCCTAGAAACCCTCCTAGAAACCTTCGGCCATGGCCTAACTTCCCCACATGGCCTAACATTCCCGATCAGTGGCCTAGAAACCCTCCTAGAAACCCTCGGCCACGGCCCAATTTCCCCACATGGCCTCACCTTCCCGATCAGTGGCCTAGAAACCCTCCTAGAAACCCTCGGCCACGGCCCAACTTCCCCACATGGTCTAACATTCCCGATCAGTGGCCTAGAAACCCTCCTAGAAACCTTCGGCCATGGCCTAACTTCCCCACATGGTCGAACATTCCCGATCAGTGGCCTAGAAACCCTCCTAGAAACCCTCGGCCACGGCCCAATTTCCCCACATGGCCTAACATTCCCGATCAGTGGCCTAGAAACCCTCCTAGAAACCCTCGGCCACGGCCCTAATTCCGCACATGGCCTAACTTTCCCGATCAGTGGCCTAGAAACCCTCCTAGAAACCCTCGGCCACGGCCCTAATTCCCCACATGGCCTAACTTTCCCGATCAGTGGCCTAGAAACCCTCCTAGAAACCCTCGGCCACGGCCCTAATTCCGCACATGGCCTAACTTTCCCGATCAGTGGCCTAGAAACCCTCCTAGAAACCCTCGGCCACGGCCCTAATTCCGCACATGGCCTAACTTTCCCGATCAGTGGCCTAGAAACCCTCCTAGAAACCCTCGGCCACGGCCCTAATTCCCCACATGGCCTAACATTCCCGATCAGTAGCCTAGAAACCCTCGCAACTTGTAGACTGGAGCCGTACGGCCTGAGTGTGACCAACTTCTCGTCCGACTGGACCGACTGCCGCGCGTTCTGTCTCCTCCTCGCCGACCTCTTCCCCGACGCGATGCCGCCTCCATCGACGACACCCGACGACGTCGTCGTCGAGTGCCCGATCGTGCGATGCCGTCGCGCCTTCCACCACCTCGGCATTCCGTTCGACGAACGCGCGCTCGGCCTCTCCGCGTCGCCTTCCGCGACGACTGGCACGGGTGCAGACGACGCGGACGAGACGGACGACGCGTCGTCGTCCGCCTCGTCGAGCATCACCGGACTCACCGACTGGCGATACATTATGAGCACCGTGTTCGCCATCTACAAGCGCGGTGTTCTCGGAAAATGAGCGCTCCAAAATTTTTTAAAAATTTTAATCGTGTTTTTTTCTTCCCATTCCAATTTTATCTCTTTTTTTTTCTTTTTGAAACGAAAAATTCGAAAAAAATTGCGAAAATCGCATTTTTTCTCTCCCTGTGTGACCCATTTTTACTGGTTTTTTCGCTCCCCATCATCAAAATTTTTTGGTTTTTTTCGTGTTCGCTCCAATGAAAAATCGCGGAATTTTCGCATTTTTCTTTCTCTTTCTCTCTCTCTCTCTCTCTCATTTTTTTCCGCCGAAAATAAGTAATAAATGTGTGAGCGATTTAACGAAATTTTTATTTTTTTTTTATTTTTGAATTTTTAAATTTTTTTTGAAATTTTTTGAATTTAGAAAAAAATTAGTTAGTGGAAAAATTCGGGAAAAATTTGGAAAAAAAAATTTTTTTTTTGGAAAAATTAAGAATATTTTTGAAAAACTGGGGAATTAACATAAATAAATAGATAAAACTTTTAAAAAAATATAAAAAACGGAGAAAAAAATCAAACTGAAATAAAATTAAAAAATGAAATAAATTTTTAAAAAATTATTCCCAGTTTTTGAATTTAGGAAATTATTGATTACTTTGGACCATGCCGGAAGATTAAATAAAAATTTTAGAAAAAATGTTTTGAAATTAATTTTCTTCTTTTTAATCGAAAAAAAACAATCAAAAATTGAAGCCAAAAAATAAATTACTAAAAAAAAATTTTTTTAGTTAGTATTACTTTTTTTAGTTGATTATTGATTTCTGATTATTGATTATTTTGGCGGTTGAAACCCGTAGCTCAAAAAAGTTCGAAGGCGCATGAGTGTCACGGTCACGGTGTCACGCGCCTACAATACCACCCCATTCTAAGAAAATTTTGCGCGCTTTGGCGAATGATAGCCGTAGCTCAAAAAATTTAAAGACCCATGACTAGCTTAGTGTCACGGTCACGCTTCTCTGTGTCACGGTGTCACGCGCCTATAATACCACCCGCTTCTCAGCAAATTTTGCGCGCTTTGGTAGTTGAAACCCGTAGCTCGAAAAGTTTTAAGGCGCATGAGTGTCACGGTCACGCTTCTCTGTGTCACGGTGTCACGCGCCTATAATACCACCCGCTTCTCAGCAAATTTTGCGCGCTTTGGCGATTGAAAGCCGTAGCCCAAAAAGTTTGAAGGCGCATGAGTGTCACGGTCACGCTTCTCTGTGTCACGGTATCACGCGCCTATAATACCACCCCATTCTAAGGAAATTTTGCGCACTTTGGCGATTGAAAGCCGTAGCCCAAAAAGTTTAAAGGCGCATGACTAGCTTAGTGTCACGGTCACGCTTCTCTGTGTCACGGTGTCACGTGCCTATAATACCACCCGCTTCTCAGCAAATTTTGCGCGCTTTGGCGATTGAAAGCCGTAGCCCAAAAAGTTTGAAGGCGCATGAGTGTCACGGTCACGCTTCTCTGTGTCACGGTGTCACGTGCCTATAATACCACCCGCTTCTCAGCAAATTTTGCGCACTTTGGCGATTGAAAGCCGTAGCCCAAAAAGTTTAAAGGCACATGACTAGCTTAGTGTCACGGTCACGCTTCTCTGTGTCACGGTGTCACGCGCCTATAATACCACCCCATTCTAAGGAAATTTTGCGCGCTTTGGTGGTTGAAACCCGTAGCTCGAAAAGTTTTAAGGCGAATGACTAGCTTAGTGTCACGGTCACGCTTCTCTATGTCACGGTGTCACGCGCCTATAATACCACCCCATTCTAAGAAAATTTTGGGCGCTTACCTTGGCGTATGTCAAGCGGATGTCTGGCCGATGAACTTCCTGAGCTCTTCTCTCTCTCTCTCGCTTTTTTGCTGCTCCCGTGCGCGCGCGCGCGCACGCACTCTCCTGGAAACATTTATTTATATCCAGCGGATGTAAATGTATTCAAAGTAGATGCGCATCTCGGCGACGCTCATTTATTTATTCACGCACACTGAGAAAAAGAAAAATGAGAAAAAAAAAACGCGTGAATTCTCAGTTTTCTCCTTCTCGCGCGCACAATCTTCTGAGAGCATTGCTTGAATCAGACTCATGTTTATACTTACGAAAAAAAAATTTTTTTTAATCAAAAAAAATTTTTTTTTTCGAAAAATATTAAAAAAAAATTTTTGTTGTGTTTTTCAAAATAATTATTATATTAAAACAGTCTGTACAAAAATTGGCAATTTCTCAAAAGAATTTTTTAAAATTTAAAATAAATTTAATATTCGCTTTCAAAATTTCAACGTTTTCAACAAAAAAAATAATTTTTCCTAATTTTTTTGATTTTTTTTAGATTTTAAGCCAACACAGTATAATTTTCAAGAAAAAAATTTTTCAAAAAAAAATTTTTTTTTTGCGAAATAATTATTTTTCAAAATATAAATAAAACAGTTCACAAAAAATGATAAAAGTTTTTTTTTCAAATTAAATTTAATTATTTAATAATTCAATTTAAAATTTTAAAAATTAAAAAAAATTTCGCAAATTTATTGATTTTTTTCTTTAATTTCAAAAAAAAAATTAATTCTTATAAAATTTTAAAAATAAAATTTCAAAAACTTTTTTTCTGAATTTCTCATATTAACGAAAACCAATCGATATCGATTGTTAATGAAAACCAATCGATATCGATTAGTTTCTCGTAATAATTCACATAAATTTCCAGGTAAAATGCCGTCACGGGGTCTCACCTACCTCCTTTTCTTCTGCGTCGCCCATCTGCCGATGCCATGTCACGCCACGTCAGTGCTGATACCGATTCCACGCGCGCCACGTCCCAACCTCATCCAGTGTTTCGAGCAAGAGTTCGCGATCAACGAAACGACTCGTGTCACGGTGTCCGGTCACGAGTTCGAGATTTGCGTGCTCGACGTGATACGCATGGGCACGAACGCGAAAGTTGAGATACACGTGAAAGGGTTCGTGCCGCTCGAAGACGGCGAGCACGCGATCGTCGAGTACTTCAAAAACGCGCCGCTCACCACCTATTTGTGTCTCACCGAGGTAGGACCGCGCATTCGTGACCTGTCACGATTTTGCGTGACACCGTGTTACGTGTCACGTGGCAGACAAGCGGCTGCGCGGGTCTCGCAACGAACGGAGGAGGAGGTACTGTAACACTCGTTTTAACTGTGACACTGTTACAGTACCTCCTCCTCCGTTCGTTGCGAGACCCGCGCAGCCGCTTGTCTGCCATGTGGCACGATGTCACGCAAAATCGTGACAGGTGACGCAACGAAAATGCGTTTTTAAACTGATTGGCCTACGTCAAAGAGTTTAAAAGCGCATGCCTAAATCCAGTTTTTCTTCGTTGCGAGACCACGCAGTAGGTTGTCCGCGAAGTGTCACGGTGTCACGCCCCGTCGTGAAAAACGTCTTATGAAAATATCAGTGACAATGGCGTGACACGGTGTCACGCGAAATCGTGACAGATCGCGGAAAAACAGCGGCTGACTGATTGTGAGTGATCTTGCAACGAAAAACAACTTAAATTAGTCATGCGCCTTTAAACTGATTGACCTATTTTTCAGCCCTAAAACTGGTTTTGACCTACTTTTGTACTTTGCCCTAATATTATCAATGCTTAAAATTATTTTCGTGAAAAACCTCTTGTGACAATCTCAGAGGTTTTTCAGTCTTTGAACCCCGATTTTCAGCCTTAAAAGTTAATTTCACGAAAAATGTCAAGAGACAATGTTAGACAACTTTCGAAGCTCTATCGATAGATTATCGATTGATTGCTCAACTCCAAAATGTCATTTTCACCAAAATTCAAATTTAGTAACCGCCGACCCAAAAAAATTGAGAAAATTTTTTTCTCGAAATGGAATGAATGATATATCAATCGATAGAGCAAGTCGAGTACTATCTTTCAGCACAATTTGAAGATCTTAAAACTAGTTTCAGCCATTTTGTCCCAAAAAAACTGTTTCTGACCTAGTTTACTACTTTGAACCCCGATTTTCAGCCTTAAAAGTTAATTTCACGAAAAATGTCAAGAGACAAGAATAGACAACTTTCGAAGCTCTATCGATAGATTATCGATTGATTGCTCAACTCCAAAATGTCATTTTCACCAAAATTCAAATTTAGTAACCGCCGACCCAAAAAAATTGAGAAAATTTTTTTCTCGAAATGGAATGAATGATATATCAATCGATAGAGCAAGTCGAGTACTATCTTTCAGCAAAATTTGAAGGTCTTAAAACTAGTTTCAGCCATTTTGTCCCAAAAAAACTGTTTCTGACCTAGTTTACTACTTTGAACCCCGATTTTCAGCCTTAAAAGTTAATTTCACGAAAAATGTCAAGAGACAAAAATAGGCAACTTTCGAAGCTCTATCGATAGATTATCGATTGATTGCTCAACTCCAAAATGTCATTTTCACCAAAATTCAAATTTAGTAACCGCCGACCCAAAAAAATTGAGAAAATTTTTTTCTCGAAATGGAATGAATGATATATCAATCGATAGAGCAAGTCGAGTACTATCTTTCAGCAAAATTTGAAGGTCTTAAAACTAGTTTCAGCCATTTTGTCCCAAAAAAACTGTTTCTGACCTAGTTTACTACTTTGAACCCCGATTTTCAGCCTTAAAAGTTAATTTCACGAAAAATGTCAAGAGACAATGTTAGACAACTTTCGAAGCTCTATCGATAGATTATCGATTGATTGCTCAACTCCAAAATGTCATTTTCACCAAAATTCAAATTTAGTAACCGCCGACCCAAAAAAATTGAGAAAATTTTTTTCTCGAAATGGAATGAATGATATATCAATCGATAGAGCAAGTCGAGTACTATCTTTCAGCAAAATTTGAAGGTCTTAAAACTAGTTTCAGCCATTTTTTCCCAAAAAAACTGTTTCTGACCTAGTTTACTACTTTGAACCCCGATTTTCAGCCTTAAAAGTTAATTTCACGAAAAATGTCAAGAGACAAAAATAGGCAACTTTCGAAGCTCTATCGATAGATTATCGATTGATTGCTCAACTCCAAAATGTCATTTTCACCAAAATTCAAATTTAGTAACCGCCGACCCAAAAAAATTGAGAAAATTTTTTTCTCGAAATGGAATGAATGATATATCAATCGATAGAGCAAGTCGAGTACTATCTTTCAGCAAAATTTGAAGGTCTTAAAACTAGTTTCAGCCATTTTTTCCCAAAAAAACTGTTTCTGACCTAGTTTACTACTTTGAACCCCGATTTTCAGCCTTAAAAGTTAATTTCACGAAAAATGTCAAGAGACAATGTTAGACAACTTTCGAAGCTCTATCGATAGATTATCGATTGATTGCTCAACTCCAAAATGTCATTTTCACCAAAATTCAAATTTAGTAACCGCCGACCCAAAAAAATTGAGAAAATTTTTTTCTCGAAATGGAATGAATGATATATCAATCGATAGAGCAAGTCGAGTACTATCTTTCAGCAAAATTTGAAGGTCTTAAAACTAGTTTCAGCCATTTTGTCCCAAAAAAACTGTTTCTGACCTAGTTTACTACTTTGAACCCCGATTTTCAGCCTTAAAAGTTAATTTCACGAAAAATGTCAAGAGACAATGTTAGACAACTTTCGAAGCTCTATCGATAGATTATCGATTGATTGCTCAACTCCAAAATGTCATTTTCACCAAAATTCAAATTTAGTAACCGCCGACCCAAAAAAATTGAGAAAATTTTTTTCTCGAAATGGAATGAATGATATATCAATCGATAGAGCAAGTCGAGTACTATCTTTCAGCAAAATTTGAAGGTCTTAAAACTAGTTTCAGCCATTTTGTCCCAAAAAAACTGTTTCTGACCTAGTTTACTACTTTGAACCCCGATTTTCAGCCTTAAAAGTTAATTTCACGAAAAATGTCAAGAGACAAAGATAGGCAACTTTCGAAGCTCTATCGATAGATTATCGATTGATTGCTCAACTCCAAAATGTCATTTTCACCAAAATTCAAATTTAGTAACCGCCGACCCAAAAAAATTGAGAAAATTTTTTTCTCGAAATGGAATGAATGATATATCAATCGATAGAGCAAGTCGAGTACTATCTTTCAGCAAAATTTGAAGGTCTTAAAACTAGTTTCAGCCATTTTTTCCCAAAAAAACTGTTTCTGACCTAGTTTACTACTTTGAACCCCGATTTTCAGCCTTAAAAGTTAATTTCACGAAAAATGTCAAGAGACAAAAATAGGCAACTTTCGAAGCTCTATCGATAGATTATCGATTGATTGCTCAACTCCAAAATGTCATTTTCACCAAAATTCAAATTTAGTAACCGCCGACCCAAAAAAATTGAGAAAATTTTTTTCTCGAAATGGAATGAATGATATATCAATCGATAGAGCAAGTCGAGTACTATCTTTCAGCAAAATTTGAAGGTCTTAAAACTAGTTTCAGCCATTTTGTCCCAAAAAAACTGTTTCTGACCTAGTTTACTACTTTGAACCCCGATTTTCAGCCTTAAAAGTTAATTTCACGAAAAATGTCAAGAGACAATGTTAGACAACTTTCGAAGCTCTATCGATAGATTATCGATTGATTGCTCAACTCCAAAATGTCATTTTCACCAAAATTCAAATTTAGTAACCGCCGACCCAAAAAAATTGAGAAAATTTTTTTCTCGAAATGGAATGAATGATATATCAATCGATAGAGCAAGTCGAGTACTATCTTTCAGCAAAATTTGAAGGTCTTAAAACTAGTTTCAGCCATTTTGTCCCAAAAAAACTGTTTCTGACCTAGTTTACTACTTTGAACCCCGATTTTCAGCCTTAAAAGTTAATTTCACGAAAAATGTCAAGAGACAATGTTAGACAACTTTCGAAGCTCTATCGATAGATTATCGATTGATTGCTCAACTCCAAAATGTCATTTTCACCAAAATTCAAATTTAGTAACCGCCGACCCAAAAAAATTGAGAAAATTTTTTTCTCGAAATGGAATGAATGATATATCAATCGATAGAGCAAGTCGAGTACTATCTTTCAGCACAATTTGAAGATCTTAAAACTAGTTTCAGCCATTTTGTCCCAAAAAAACTGTTTCTGACCTAGTTTACTACTTTGAACCCCGATTTTCAGCCTTAAAAGTTAATTTCACGAAAAATGTCAAGAGACAATGTTAGACAACTTTCGAAGCTCTATCGATAGATTATCGATTGATTGCTCAACTCCAAAATGTCATTTTCACCAAAATTCAAATTTAGTAACCGCCGACCCAAAAAAATTGAGAAAATTTTTTTCTCGAAATGGAATGAATGATATATCAATCGATAGAGCAAGTCGAGTACTATCTTTCAGCAAAATTTGAAGGTCTTAAAACTAGTTTCAGCCATTTTGTCCCAAAAAAACTGTTTCTGACCTAGTTTACTACTTTGAACCCCGATTTTCAGCCTTAAAAGTTAATTTCACGAAAAATGTCAAGAGACAATGTTAGACAACTTTCGAAGCTCTATCGATAGATTATCGATTGATTGCTCAACTCCAAAATGTCATTTTCACCAAAATTCAAATTTAGTAACCGCCGACCCAAAAAAATTGAGAAAATTTTTTTCTCGAAATGGAATGAATGATATATCAATCGATAGAGCAAGTCGAGTACTATCTTTCAGCAAAATTTGAAGGTCTTAAAACTAGTTTCAGCCATTTTTTCCCAAAAAAACTGTTTCTGACCTAGTTTACTACTTTGAACCCCGATTTTCAGCCTTAAAAGTTAATTTCACGAAAAATGTCAAGAGACAAAAATAGGCAACTTTCGAAGCTCTATCGATAGATTATCGATTGATTGCTCAACTCCAAAATGTCATTTTCACCAAAATTCAAATTTAGTAACCGCCGACCCAAAAAAATTGAGAAAATTTTTTTCTCGAAATGGAATGAATGATATATCAATCGATAGAGCAAGTCGAGTACTATCTTTCAGCAAAATTTGAAGGTCTTAAAACTAGTTTCAGCCATTTTTTCCCAAAAAAACTGTTTCTGACCTAGTTTACTACTTTGAACCCCGATTTTCAGCCTTAAAAGTTAATTTCACGAAAAATGTCAAGAGACAATGTTAGACAACTTTCGAAGCTCTATCGATAGATTATCGATTGATTGCTCAACTCCAAAATGTCATTTTCACCAAAATTCAAATTTAGTAACCGCCGACCCAAAAAAATTGAGAAAATTTTTTTCTCGAAATGGAATGAATGATATATCAATCGATAGAGCAAGTCGAGTACTATCTTTCAGCAAAATTTGAAGGTCTTAAAACTAGTTTCAGCCATTTTGTCCCAAAAAAACTGTTTCTGACCTAGTTTACTACTTTGAACCCCGATTTTCAGCCTTAAAAGTTAATTTCACGAAAAATGTCAAGAGACAATGTTAGACAACTTTCGAAGCTCTATCGATAGATTATCGATTGATTGCTCAACTCCAAAATGTCATTTTCACCAAAATTCAAATTTAGTAACCGCCGACCCAAAAAAATTGAGAAAATTTTTTTCTCGAAATGGAATGAATGATATATCAATCGATAGAGCAAGTCGAGTACTATCTTTCAGCACAATTTGAAGATCTTAAAACTAGTTTCAGCCATTTTGTCCCAAAAAAACTGTTTCTGACCTAGTTTACTACTTTGAACCCCGATTTTCAGCCTTAAAAGTTAATTTCACGAAAAATGTCAAGAGACAATGTTAGACAACTTTCGAAGCTCTATCGATAGATTATCGATTGATTGCTCAACTCCAAAATGTCATTTTCACCAAAATTCAAATTTAGTAACCGCCGACCCAAAAAAATTGAGAAAATTTTTTTCTCGAAATGGAATGAATGATATATCAATCGATAGAGCAAGTCGAGTACTATCTTTCAGCACAATTTGAAGATCTTAAAACTAGTTTCAGCCATTTTGTCCCAAAAAAACTGTTTCTGACCTAGTTTACTACTTTGAACCCCGATTTTCAGCCTTAAAAGTTAATTTCACGAAAAATGTCAAGAGACAATGTTAGACAACTTTCGAAGCTCTATCGATAGATTATCGATTGATTGCTCAACTCCAAAATGTCATTTTCACCAAAATTCAAATTTAGTAACCGCCGACCCAAAAAAATTGAGAAAATTTTTTTCTCGAAATGGAATGAATGATATATCAATCGATAGAGCAAGTCGAGTACTATCTTTCAGCACAATTTGAAGATCTTAAAACTAGTTTCAGCCATTTTGTCCCAAAAAAACTGTTTCTGACCTAGTTTACTACTTTGAACCCCGATTTTCAGCCTTAAAAGTTAATTTCACGAAAAATGTCAAGAGACAATGTTAGACAACTTTCGAAGCTCTATCGATAGATTATCGATTGATTGCTCAACTCCAAAATGTCATTTTCACCAAAATTCAAATTTAGTAACCGCCGACCCAAAAAAATTGAGAAAATTTTTTTCTCGAAATGGAATGAATGATATATCAATCGATAGAGCAAGTCGAGTACTATCTTTCAGCACAATTTGAAGATCTTAAAACTAGTTTCAGCCATTTTGTCCCAAAAAAACTGTTTCTGACCTAGTTTACTACTTTGAACCCCGATTTTCAGCCTTAAAAGTTAATTTCACGAAAAATGTCAAGAGACAATGTTAGACAACTTTCGAAGCTCTATCGATAGATTATCGATTGATTGCTCAACTCCAAAATGTCATTTTCACCAAAATTCAAATTTAGTAACCGCCGACCCAAAAAAATTGAGAAAATTTTTTTCTCGAAATGGAATGAATGATATATCAATCGATAGAGCAAGTCGAGTACTATCTTTCAGCAAAATTTGAAGGTCTTAAAACTAGTTTCAGCCATTTTGTCCCAAAAAAACTGTTTCTGACCTAGTTTACTACTTTGAACCCCGATTTTCAGCCTTAAAAGTTAATTTCACGAAAAATGTCAAGAGACAAAAATAGGCAACTTTCGAAGCTCTATCAATAGATTATCGATTGATTGCTCAACTCCAAAATGTCATTTTCACCAAAATTCAAATTTAGTAACCGCCGACCCAAAAAAATTGAGAAAATTTTTTTCTCGAAATGGAATGAATGATATATCAATCGATAGAGCAAGTCGAGTACTATCTTTCAGCACAATTTGAAGATCTTAAAACTAGTTTCAGCCATTTTGTCCCAAAAAAACTGTTTCTGACCTAGTTTACTACTTTGAACCCCGATTTTCAGCCTTAAAAGTTAATTTCACGAAAAATGTCAAGAGACAATGTTAGACAACTTTCGAAGCTCTATCGATAGATTATCGATTGATTGCTCAACTCCAAAATGTCATTTTCACCAAAATTCAAATTTAGTAACCGCCGACCCAAAAAAATTGAGAAAATTTTTTTCTCGAAATGGAATGAATGATATATCAATCGATAGAGCAAGTCGAGTACTATCTTTCAGCAAAATTTGAAGGTCTTAAAACTAGTTTCAGCCATTTTGTCCCAAAAAAACTGTTTCTGACCTAGTTTACTACTTTGAACCCCGATTTTCAGCCTTAAAAGTTAATTTCACGAAAAATGTCAAGAGACAATGTTAGACAACTTTCGAAGCTCTATCGATAGATTATCGATTGATTGCTCAACTCCAAAATGTCATTTTCACCAAAATTCAAATTTAGTAACCGCCGACCCAAAAAAATTGAGAAAATTTTTTTCTCGAAATGGAATGAATGATATATCAATCGATAGAGCAAGTCGAGTACTATCTTTCAGCAAAATTTGAAGGTCTTAAAACTAGTTTCAGCCATTTTGTCCCAAAAAAACTGTTTCTGACCTAGTTTACTACTTTGAACCCCGATTTTCAGCCTTAAAAGTTAATTTCACGAAAAATGTCAAGAGACAAAAATAGGCAACTTTCGAAGCTCTATCAATAGATTATCGATTGATTGCTCAACTCCAAAATGTCATTTTCACCAAAATTCAAATTTAGTAACCGCCGACCCAAAAAAATTGAGAAAATTTTTTTCTCGAAATGGAATGAATGATATATCAATCGATAGAGCAAGTCGAGTACTATCTTTCAGCAAAATTTGAAGGTCTTAAAACTAGTTTCAGCCATTTTGTCCCAAAAAAACTGTTTCTGACCTAGTTTACTACTTTGAACCCCGATTTTCAGCCTTAAAAGTTAATTTCACGAAAAATGTCAAGAGACAATGTTAGACAACTTTCGAAGCTCTATCGATAGATTATCGATTGATTGCTCAACTCCAAAATGTCATTTTCACCAAAATTCAAATTTAGTAACCGCCGACCCAAAAAAATTGAGAAAATTTTTTTCTCGAAATGGAATGAATGATATATCAATCGATAGAGCAAGTCGAGTACTATCTTTCAGCAAAATTTGAAGGTCTTAAAACTAGTTTCAGCCATTTTGTCCCAAAAAAACTGTTTCTGACCTAGTTTACTACTTTGAACCCCGATTTTCAGCCTTAAAAGTTAATTTCACGAAAAATGTCAAGAGACAAAAATAGGCAACTTTCGAAGCTCTATCGATAGATTATCGATTGATTGCTCAACTCCAAAATGTCATTTTCACCAAAATTCAAATTTAGTAACCGCCGACCCAAAAAAATTGAGAAAATTTTTTTCTCGAAATGGAATGAATGATATATCAATCGATAGAGCAAGTCGAGTACTATCTTTCAGCAAAATTTGAAGGTCTTAAAACTAGTTTCAGCCATTTTTTCCCAAAAAAACTGTTTCTGACCTAGTTTACTACTTTGAACCCCGATTTTCAGCCTTAAAAGTTAATTTCACGAAAAATGTCAAGAGACAAAAATAGGCAACTTTCGAAGCTCTATCGATAGATTATCGATTGATTGCTCAACTCCAAAATGTCATTTTCACCAAAATTCAAATTTAGTAACCGCCGACCCAAAAAAATTGAGAAAATTTTTTCTCGAAATGGAATGAATGATATATCAATCGATAGAGCAAGTCGAGTACTATCTTTCAGCAAAATTTGAAGGTCTTAAAACTAGTTTCAGCCATTTTGTCCCAAAAAAACTGTTTCTGACCTAGTTTACTACTTTGAACCCCGATTTTCAGCCTTAAAAGTTAATTTCACGAAAAATGTCAAGAGACAATGTTAGACAACTTTCGAAGCTCTATCGATAGATTATCGATTGATTGCTCAACTCCAAAATGTCATTTTCACCAAAATTCAAATTTAGTAACCGCCGACCCAAAAAAATTGAGAAAATTTTTTTCTCGAAATGGAATGAATGATATATCAATCGATAGAGCAAGTCGAGTACTATCTTTCAGCAAAATTTGAAGGTCTTAAAACTAGTTTCAGCCATTTTTTCCCAAAAAAACTGTTTCTGACCTAGTTTACTACTTTGAACCCCGATTTTCAGCCTTAAAAGTTAATTTCACGAAAAATGTCAAGAGACAAAAATAGGCAACTTTCGAAGCTCTATCGATAGATTATCGATTGATTGCTCAACTCCAAAATGTCATTTTCACCAAAATTCAAATTTAGTAACCGCCGACCCAAAAAAATTGAGAAAATTTTTTTCTCGAAATGGAATGAATGATATATCAATCGATAGAGCAAGTCGAGTACTATCTTTCAGCACAATTTGAAGATCTTAAAACTAGTTTCAGCCATTTTGTCCCAAAAAAACTGTTTCTGACCTAGTTTACTACTTTGAACCCCGATTTTCAGCCTTAAAAGTTAATTTCACGAAAAATGTCAAGAGACAAGAATAGGCAACTTTCGAAGCTCTATCGATAGATTATCGATTGATTGCTCAACTCCAAAATGTCATTTTCACCAAAATTCAAATTTAGTAACCGCCGACCCAAAAAAATTGAGAAAATTTTTTTCTCGAAATGGAATGAATGATATATCAATCGATAGAGCAAGTCGAGTACTATCTTTCAGCAAAATTTGAAGGTCTTAAAACTAGTTTCAGCCATTTTGTCCCAAAAAAACTGTTTCTGACCTAGTTTACTACTTTGAACCCCGATTTTCAGCCTTAAAAGTTAATTTCACGAAAAATGTCAAGAGACAATGTTAGACAACTTTCGAAGCTCTATCGATAGATTATCGATTGATTGCTCAACTCCAAAATGTCATTTTCACCAAAATTCAAATTTAGTAACCGCCGACCCAAAAAAATTGAGAAAATTTTTTTCTCGAAATGGAATGAATGATATATCAATCGATAGAGCAAGTCGAGTACTATCTTTCAGCAAAATTTGAAGGTCTTAAAACTAGTTTCAGCCATTTTGTCCCAAAAAAACTGTTTCTGACCTAGTTTACTACTTTGAACCCCGATTTTCAGCCTTAAAAGTTAATTTCACGAAAAATGTCAAGAGACAAAAATAGGCAACTTTCGAAGCTCTATCGATAGATTATCGATTGATTGCTCAACTCCAAAATGTCATTTTCACCAAAATTCAAATTTAGTAACCGCCGACCCAAAAAAATTGAGAAAATTTTTTTCTCGAAATGGAATGAATGATATATCAATCGATAGAGCAAGTCGAGTACTATCTTTCAGCAAAATTTGAAGGTCTTAAAACTAGTTTCAGCCATTTTTTCCCAAAAAAACTGTTTCTGACCTAGTTTACTACTTTGAACCCCGATTTTCAGCCTTAAAAGTTAATTTCACGAAAAATGTCAAGAGACAATGTTAGACAACTTTCGAAGCTCTATCGATAGATTATCGATTGATTGCTCAACTCCAAAATGTCATTTTCACCAAAATTCAAATTTAGTAACCGCCGACCCAAAAAAATTGAGAAAATTTTTTTCTCGAAATGGAATGAATGATATATCAATCGATAGAGCAAGTCGAGTACTATCTTTCAGCACAATTTGAAGATCTTAAAACTAGTTTCAGCCATTTTGTCCCAAAAAAACTGTTTCTGACCTAGTTTACTACTTTGAACCCCGATTTTCAGCCTTAAAAGTTAATTTCACGAAAAATGTCAAGAGACAATGTTAGACAACTTTCGAAGCTCTATCGATAGATTATCGATTGATTGCTCAACTCCAAAATGTCATTTTCACCAAAATTCAAATTTAGTAACCGCCGACCCAAAAAAATTGAGAAAATTTTTTTCTCGAAATGGAATGAATGATATATCAATCGATAGAGCAAGTCGAGTACTATCTTTCAGCAAAATTTGAAGGTCTTAAAACTAGTTTCAGCCATTTTTTCCCAAAAAAACTGTTTCTGACCTAGTTTACTACTTTGAACCCCGATTTTCAGCCTTAAAAGTTAATTTCACGAAAAATGTCAAGAGACAAAAATAGGCAACTTTCGAAGCTCTATCGATAGATTATCGATTGATTGCTCAACTCCAAAATGTCATTTTCACCAAAATTCAAATTTAGTAACCGCCGACCCAAAAAAATTGAGAAAATTTTTTCTCGAAATGGAATGAATGATATATCAATCGATAGAGCAAGTCGAGTACTATCTTTCAGCAAAATTTGAAGGTCTTAAAACTAGTTTCAGCCATTTTGTCCCAAAAAAACTGTTTCTGACCTAGTTTACTACTTTGAACCCCGATTTTCAGCCTTAAAAGTTAATTTCACGAAAAATGTCAAGAGACAATGTTAGACAACTTTCGAAGCTCTATCGATAGATTATCGATTGATTGCTCAACTCCAAAATGTCATTTTCACCAAAATTCAAATTTAGTAACCGCCGACCCAAAAAAATTGAGAAAATTTTTTTCTCGAAATGGAATGAATGATATATCAATCGATAGAGCAAGTCGAGTACTATCTTTCAGCACAATTTGAAGATCTTAAAACTAGTTTCAGCCATT
Organism: Caenorhabditis sulstoni; assembly: GCA_963966605.1. NCBI lineage: Eukaryota > Metazoa > Nematoda > Chromadorea > Rhabditida > Rhabditidae > Caenorhabditis > Caenorhabditis sulstoni. The sequence goes on from OZ016477.1 coordinate 1,209,658, forward strand.
TTGTCCCAAAAAAACTGTTTCTGACCTAGTTTACTACTTTGAACCCCGATTTTCAGCCTTAAAAGTTAATTTCACGAAAAATGTCAAGAGACAATGTTAGACAACTTTCGAAGCTCTATCGATAGATTATCGATTGATTGCTCAACTCCAAAATGTCATTTTCACCAAAATTCAAATTTAGTAACCGCCGACCCAAAAAAATTGAGAAAATTTTTTTCTCGAAATGGAATGAATGATATATCAATCGATAGAGCAAGTCGAGTACTATCTTTCAGCAAAATTTGAAGGTCTTAAAACTAGTTTCAGCCATTTTTTCCCAAAAAAACTGTTTCTGACCTAGTTTACTACTTTGAACCCCGATTTTCAGCCTTAAAAGTTAATTTCACGAAAAATGTCAAGAGACAATGTTAGACAACTTTCGAAGCTCTATCGATAGATTATCGATTGATTGCTCAACTCCAAAATGTCATTTTCACCAAAATTCAAATTTAGTAACCGCCGACCCAAAAAAATTGAGAAAATTTTTTTCTCGAAATGGAATGAATGATATATCAATCGATAGAGCAAGTCGAGTACTATCTTTCAGCAAAATTTGAAGGTCTTAAAACTAGTTTCAGCCATTTTTTCCCAAAAAAACTGTTTCTGACCTAGTTTACTACTTTGAACCCCGATTTTCAGCCTTAAAAGTTAATTTCACGAAAAATGTCAAGAGACAAAAATAGGCAACTTTCGAAGCTCTATCGATAGATTATCGATTGATTGCTCAACTCCAAAATGTCATTTTCACCAAAATTCAAATTTAGTAACCGCCGACCCAAAAAAATTGAGAAAATTTTTTTCTCGAAATGGAATGAATGATATATCAATCGATAGAGCAAGTCGAGTACTATCTTTCAGCAAAATTTGAAGGTCTTAAAACTAGTTTCAGCCATTTTGTCCCAAAAAAACTGTTTCTGACCTAGTTTACTACTTTGAACCCCGATTTTCAGCCTTAAAAGTTAATTTCACGAAAAATGTCAAGAGACAAAAATAGGCAACTTTCGAAGCTCTATCGATAGATTATCGATTGATTGCTCAACTCCAAAATGTCATTTTCACCAAAATTCAAATTTAGTAACCGCCGACCCAAAAAAATTGAGAAAATTTTTTTCTCGAAATGGAATGAATGATATATCAATCGATAGAGCAAGTCGAGTACTATCTTTCAGCAAAATTTGAAGGTCTTAAAACTAGTTTCAGCCATTTTGTCCCAAAAAAACTGTTTCTGACCTAGTTTACTACTTTGAACCCCGATTTTCAGCCTTAAAAGTTAATTTCACGAAAAATGTCAAGAGACAAAAATAGGCAACTTTCGAAGCTCTATCGATAGATTATCGATTGATTGCTCAACTCCAAAATGTCATTTTCACCAAAATTCAAATTTAGTAACCGCCGACCCAAAAAAATTGAGAAAATTTTTTTCTCGAAATGGAATGAATGATATATCAATCGATAGAGCAAGTCGAGTACTATCTTTCAGCAAAATTTGAAGGTCTTAAAACTAGTTTCAGCCATTTTTTCCCAAAAAAACTGTTTCTGACCTAGTTTACTACTTTGAACCCCGATTTTCAGCCTTAAAAGTTAATTTCACGAAAAATGTCAAGAGACAAGAATAGGCAACTTTCGAAGCTCTATCGATAGATTATCGATTGATTGCTCAACTCCAAAATGTCATTTTCACCAAAATTCAAATTTAGTAACCGCCGACCCAAAAAAATTGAGAAAATTTTTTTCTCGAAATGGAATGAATGATATATCAATCGATAGAGCAAGTCGAGTACTATCTTTCAGCAAAATTTGAAGGTCTTAAAACTAGTTTCAGCCATTTTTTCCCAAAAAAACTGTTTCTGACCTAGTTTACTACTTTGAACCCCGATTTTCAGCCTTTAAAATCGATTTCATGAAAAATGTCAATTTATCGATTTTTGTTCTCGCAGGTTTTCGACCACACGACAAAAGTGAACCGTTGCTTCTGCCGAACGTCCCATTGCAACGTGCCGGGGAGCGTCGCCGATTTCGTCGAGTACCAGCGACGACCCTCCTCTTCGCATCCCTACTTTATGGCAAGATTCCCATAAAAAAAATGTTGGGAGAAAAATGTTGGGGAAAAAAAATAAATTGAAAACTGTTTCAGACAAAAAATTAAAAAAATTTTTTTTTTTTTTGCAAAATTTTTTTGATGCTGAAAATTTATTTCCAGCTCTTTTTTAGGTTTTTTTTAATTTAAAAATTTTTTTTTGGAATTTTGAAAAATTGTCGAGAAAATTTTTACAATTTTTTTAAAATTAAATTTTTTTTTGTTTCAAATTAATTTTTTTTGTTAATTTTTGGCTCAACTAAAAAAAAATGTTGTGAATTTTGAAAATTTTGGAATTAAATTTTTGAATTTTTAAAATTTGAAAATTTAATTTTTTTTTTAATTTTCAGAAAAACAATATTTTTATTTTTATATAACCGAAAATTGTAATTCTGGATGAGTGAAAAATTAAAATTTGATTTTTTTTTGAAAAAAATTTAATTTTTAATTTTTCAAAAAAATTTCTTTTTTTTCCCGAAAAAAAACCAATTTTTGGATGTAAATTTTAAAAAATTCAAAAAAAAATTTGAAAAAAAAAATAATAAATAATAAAAATACATCTAAAAATAAAATCAATAGGGATAATAAACTACACAAAAAATATAATAAAAAACGTTGAAAATCACAAAAAAAAATTTTCAAAAAAAATTTTCGCCAATCGTTGTCTCCCTAGTGATAAAAATTTTCAAAAAAAAACGAAAAAAACATTTTTTTCTACTTTTTTTTCAGGAACTACTGATGCGATTCAACGGAACGGATCCGGAGAGGCTTCAGATAGTTTTGGAGTACGAAAGAAATAAGACGGCGGAGATGGAGGCCGAGGAGAGGCTCGACGAGCTCGAGGCGCTGCGTTACGAACCGCGCATCAGATACGTCGGCTCTTCTCCCCGCCAATTATCGATTTTCTCGTCGATTCTCGCGTTTTTTCTGTTGATTTGAGCCCTTTGGCGCCAATAAAACTGTTTGACCTAGTTTCCCATATCGACCCCCTTTAAGAGTTTTCAATAGAGCGCACTTACCGCTATTGAGGAAGTTGCTTGTTGAGCGTTATTGAAGCATTATGACATGGCAGGACGACGTCGTTTTCTGGAATTTAACGGAATTTATAGAAGAATAAAAATTATCGATTTTTCCAATTTTCCCAAAATGTTTGGTTTGTTTTCAAAAAAGTTGAAAGTTAAAAAAAAATCGATATTGTATTTTCAAAACAGAGAAAAAAACGAACCAGAATTTGGAAAAAGGAGAGAATGGGGAGCGCATTCCAAACGAAGACGTAGAAAGAAAAAGGAAATGAGTGTCACGGAGGAGAGCGTGACAGAGTGTGACAGGACCAAGACCTAAAGAGGCTCCTCCCCCCCCCCCCCCCCACAAAGAATCTAGGTCACACCTGTCACACCTGTCACACCTGTCACACCTGTCGCACCTGTCACACCTGTCACACCTGTCTGACGACTGTGGCCATCACGTGACCGAACACGTGACAACAAATGGTCAACGATGAGAAAATAACGTTCCCCAGGGGATTCCCTATTGAACGACACCCCACAAGCTATAATTTGAAGCTTTTTGAAAAATGAGCACAAGAGCTCGTGGAGAGCCAACGTGGGCTCATTGAGCCCATATCGAAAAGTCGACAGACACATGGCTTGTTGGGTGTTTTTCGAATGCTCGCAACACTCTGAATCTTAATTTGTGAACAGGAGGTCATGAAGACAAGTTTCCAGGAAAAAAAAACTAGGTCAAACCATTAGTTTTCCAAAAAATGAAAAAAAAAACAGGGAAGCCACGTGGCTATAACAGGATTCAAAACGCAGAATGAAGTAAAGAAGAGATCGATTATCGATTGATCTAACGTCGTCGGATGTGGTGGTACCGGGACATTGTATAGTGACACGAATGAGCTTTTTGTCACGCCGACACAAGCTAATCAACGTTCCCCCCCCCCCCATGGGACGCTAAAGTGCGCGCATGACTTTGCTCGAAATTCGATGAAAAAGGTATATCTTAACGAGCTCGCGGAGCACTTTGTCTAGTGTTATTTTTATCAAAAACTTGAGTGTAGCTGTGAACCCCGGAAAACGGGACAATTCGAGGTCACCGTTGCGAAAATAGCATTCTCCAGGTGATTTGCTTTTGAATGACACCCCGAATGCCATAATTCGAAAAACTTTGGAAGAAAAGCTGACGAGCTCGCGGAGCAAGAGTGGGCTCATTGAGCACAAAATTGAAAGTTGACAAAACCCTGGCTTAATGGGTGTTTTTCGAATGCGCTCGATATTTTGCACCTTATTTTGTTACTCAAAACAGTGACAATCGCAAATCTAGGTCAAGATTCTCGAAATCGGCCATTTTCGCTCAAAAAATGACACAAATCACCGACGGCACTGATAAGAACTAGAACTGGTTTCGGCCGGCGGGGTTTTTCGGTTTCAATTTCGCGCCGACAACTTTTTCGCTTATCAGTGGGTCAAACGCGGTGTTTCTCAATGCGCTCCGACTGATTTTTTTCTGTTATCAATTACCGCCAGAGTTTTCGGCTATTTTCCGAATTGACGCTCTCTCATTTTTCCAATTTCTTGCGTCGAATTCGATCGTGTCACGAAAATGGGTGTCGAAAAGGACGCGCGTTTTCTTTTTGTCGGTTAGCAATGAATTTCGGCCATTGTGAGAATGAAAACGATGATCGCCGTCAAGGTCAGTGATAAGAGCGTCGCTGCGGTCGAGACCAGAACTTCGGTTCGAGACATTTCTTTCCGATTAACTTTGGACTTGTTTTTCGTCACTTTTTTCTCAGTTTTTCTCGCTCATCACTTCACAACTCTCGTTTTCTGCGTTGAAATTGTGAAATTCGAACTTTCCGCATCATTTCCTATCGATCGACACCCCACACGATAGTGTTTCCGAAATTTGACAGCTGGGCTCTTCGAGCTCACACAGCTGGCACGTGCTCCGAGAGCCCAAAAGAGCAATTTTTACGATTTGGGGCATGATTGGTGTCTTTCAACTCGTAATCGGCCATAAAATTCGAATTTCGAGATAATAACCAGCAATTTTCAATTTTGAATTTTATAACTTAATTTGAGAGGCTACTCTAGATTGGAGTTTGATAATTATCTATTCTTTTTCCTGCTCAGAACTCGAAAACTTTAAATTCACGCCTAGAAATGTGGAAATTCAAATTTCTCATGTCATTTCCTATCGATCGACACCCCACACGATAGTTTTCCAAAAAATTGGCAGCTGGGCTCTGTGACCTCGCTCAGCTCGCACGTGCTCCGCGAGCCCAACAAAAATTTTCACGATTTGGGTCATTATTAGTGTCTTTCAACTCGTTTTCACTCATAAACTTCGAATTTCATCATAGTAATCGTTTCACTATTTTTGAATTCCCGAAATTTTTCGCATACCTTCAAAACTTAAAATCTAAGCCTATTCATGCTCGAATTCAAACTTCCCACATCATTCCCTATCGATCAACACCCCACATGACTATCCTTTGTCACCTGGGCTCCAGGGCTCTCTGGGCTCGCAGAGCAGGAATGTGCTCCGAGAGCCCACTTGAAAGTTTTTACGATTTGGGGCATGATTGGTGTCATTCAACTCGTAATAGGCCATAAAATCCGAATTTCGAAATAATAGCTCGCAATTTTCAGTTTTGAAGTTTATGACCTAATTGGGGGAGGTGTGGCCTAGGCTTGGATTTGGATTCGAAATCCAAATTCATTCTTTCGTTTTCGTTTCCAGTGAGTGGTGAATCTCTTTCCAAGTTTCTCCAAATTCCAATAAAGTCCTACCTACTGTCCAGGTAACAATGCCGCCATCGCAAAACTTCCGCAACGATCGCGTCAGTCCGGTCAACGGCCAAGTGCTCGGCCCGTCGTTGGGTCGCGGCTCGTGGCAAGAGCGCAGCCTACGCCTTCAAGCCTCCATCGCCATCATCTCGCTCATCGTGATGGACGTCGCCGCGATCACGCTCATCGCCGCCAGCTACCCGCTTCCCGTCGAGCCGCTCGCCGATCGCATCGTGCTCACCATCCTCAAAACGGAGCTCATCGCCGAACGTATGGCGCTGATCGGTGTGCAAGTGGTGGTGGCTCGAATCGTCGCGCGCAGCCCGGTGACGATCACCGCTCGCGAGCTCTGGGAGATGTCGTCGATGATGAGCGCCGGTCAGGCGATTCTCGACTCGGCGCACGTGCTCGCCGTCGTCGGCATCCATCCGCCAAAGTTCGTCTCGATTCTCGTCCTCCTCCTCGTCCTCGCCCTCGCCAACATTCCGATCTTCATCTGTAAGAGTTCACTTGTCACAAGCTAAATTGTCACGTCACAACAACGATGAGTAACTTTTCCAGTCAAAAATTGGGAAGTGCGAAAAGTGCTCGTCGAGCTCGAGAACGTGCGTCGTTTGCCGCCCGTCGTCATCAACATCGTCACCGAGGCCGATGTGCAACGTGGAAACGCCGAACCGCCCGCCGAACAAGCCACCAGTTAATTTGTCATTTTTTTTCCGAAAAGAGTTTGACAAAAATAAACTCTCTGTTAATAACTCGCTCGTTTTTGTGCTCACCGTGAAATTTGCGGTCGAATGACACCCCTTTTGACCTAGTTCAGTCAAAGTGAGTATTTGGAGCATGTGTGCTCGGCGAGCCCTCGAAAAATATAGGTCAACGGAGCACCTGGCAGATACAGGGCTTGATGGGTGTTTTCTGAGAGCTCTTGGCACTGCGAATTTAGATTTGGTGGTCCATCGTTTGGTTTTTGGGAGTTGATGAACAGTGAGTTCAAAACTATGGTGGTTTACATGAAAGTCAAACAAAAACACATTTTCAGTTCACAGCTCCCTCATTTTGGTGTTCCCTGTGAAATTTGCGCTCGATTGATACCTATTTTGACAGAGTCAGCTAAAAGTTAAGAATTGGAGCATTTGTGCTCGGCGAGGCCTCGAAATATGTAGGTCAACGGAGCATCTGACAAAACTGGGGTAAAATGGGTGTTTTTCAAAAGCTTTCAACCTCGCGAATCGAGCCCTCATATTCACTGTTCCAAATAAAATTTTCCCGGATTTTTGTCTTTTTCGATTTTTTTTCACACCGAAACTCTTGCATTTATTCCTTTTCAAATTTACGGCTCCATTACAGATATTTCCAGCTTTATCGCTTGAAAAATCGAGGAAAAAACCGTGAAAAATTTGAAAAATCGAAATACGCGCCAGCGCCCTGCTGGCGCACTTTTCGTGATTCAAAAGCGCTGACGCGTTTCTCGTGCGTTTAAATCCTAAAGGCGCTTGGCCTAAAATCGCCGGTTCGAGACTATTTTTGAAGCATTTAACAGCTAATTTTGTAGTTTTCAAGATGATTTTTGTAATTTTTGAACATTTCTCGCAAACAATTTCCGCTAATTAATTGTTTTTTTTTTTGAGGCTCACTCTTTTACCCCACTAAAACTCCTGAATCAACGTAGAATTACGTTCTCTGACTGTTTTTCACATAAAAGATAACAATTTTCAAATTTTAGACCGAAAACGTTCAGAAACACTTGACTTTGTCGTATTTTCTAGAAAAAAAAGTGATTCGAATGTCAAAAACACAGAATTTTTCAATTTTTCAGTTTTTCAGCCCTGTTCTGCCATTTTTTACTGTCATTGAAATTTCTCTCTCTCTCTCTCTTTCGGAAACAAGGGAAAAAATCACACAAAAATATACAACTGTGTACTTTTTTAAACTAGTGAAAACTAGAGCGCAGAGCACCAAAATTAGGTTCGCAAGGTTGAAAACTTTTGAAAAACACCCATTTTGCCCTAGTTTCATCAAATGCTCCGATGACCCAATTTTTCGTGGGCTCACCGAGCAAAAATGCTCCAAATTTCAACTTTGGGCAAACTAGGTCAAAATCGGTGTCATTCAACTGAGAATTTCACGGAGAACCCAAAAAAAGAAACCGCGATGAGCTTTGTGAGCACCACGCAGAGCCGAGTCAGTCGGGAATAGAAACTTGACTCAGTAAACAACTAGCTCACCTCGAAATTCCGGTTATTGAAGTTACGAGCTTTCGAAAAACACCCATGATCCCCTATTTCTCTCCGATGCTCCGCTGACCTACATATTTCGACGGCTCGCCGAGCACAAATGCTCCAAATCTTAACTTTAGTGAACTAGGTTATTATGGGTGTCATTCGATAGCAAATTTCTTGAAAAAGACAAAAACAAGAAAATTATAAGTGGGGCGTTCATTATTATCGAACTATCATTAGAACCACTAAAATTTTAATCGAAATTTTAAAAAAGCTAACGCTAATTTCGCGCTAAACAGCGCGCACTTATGAAACGACTTTTCACATACAGTTCGATGTCTGTATGCGGTGTGACACCGTGACACCGTGACGGCGTGACACCGTCGAAATGATTCTCTTTTTTTTCAATTAAAGCTAATAATTTTTTTCATTAATTTTTTTGTTTACATTATCTCAAAATTTTTAAATTACACTATTTTTCCAGGTTTGCCCGCGAATTTAAGTTGATGAAGCCGATCCACTTAAAGAAAACGGATGGGCTCGGAATGAGCTCCCCAAAGCTCCGCCACATGGAGGGTGAGCTTTTTTTTTCTTCAAATCACCAAACAAAACATGGACAAGTCGTCTGGCCAAAGATAGTCCGCCAAGCGCTCCGTCTGGCGCCATTGGCGCAAGTTAGCGGTGGTCACTTTGGCGTATGTCAAGCGGATGTCTGGCCGATTCCACCTCCGCCAATGGCCATTACCTGGCGCAAAGTTTCACAACTTTGTTTTTCCAGGAAATGACAACATCAACGCCATTCGGAGCGACCAAAGCGGACGCGCCCGAGTTTGTGACAAAGATCAGCCATTTCTACAAACTGGGAATAGTGCGCGAGAGGAGGAGAGAACATCTTGAGCAGTACTCAAGGTACGAGCTTCGCGCGGGAGAAAAAGGAAGCGAGCCCCGTAAGCCATGTTCTCGTATGTGGAACCCTTCTGCCGGAAAGATGGGTGTTAACCATCGCGTTCTATATATACCGAACACGATGACACCCACAAGCCGGCCACCCCGATCGGACAACCCTCGTCTGTTGTCTGAACCACTCTGGGTGGCGGCGTTCACGAGAATAGAAGGAATGCGCGCATTCGGAAGTCAAAGAGCAAATCTTTGACTTCATGGATAGGACAGTGGCGGAAAGGCCCAACCGAACCGCCATTCTAACACAAGGAATGCTCTTCACCAACTCCCACCACGGATGAAAGGTAAAACACCTTTTCGGGAACTTGTACTTGCTCAAAGTTCAGTGAATTTCAGAAGAGAGCAGCACCGCTTCTGAATTGAGATCGGAGACGACAAAACAGTTTCTGATGATTTGATCATCCACTCTCAGTAGGCAGAGGTACGATTTGGTTTCAAACTTTTTCGAAAATTTTTGAATTTTGAAGAAAAAATCAGATAAGACTGAGCTACGGTTGACAAAACCCTCTATTTCGTGTTCTCCGTAAAATTTGCAATCAAATGACACCCATTTTGACGTAGTTTGCTCAAAGTCAAGATTTGGAGCATTTGTGCTCGGCGAGCCGTCGAAATATGTAGGCCAACGGAGCATCTGATAGAAAGAGGGCATTATGGGTGTTTTTCAAAAGCTTGCAACGTTTTGAAGCAGATTTTCCAGCTCAGCTTTCTGGATTCCGAAATTTCATGGAATTTATACTGAAAACCTTTATGGTTTTCATTCAAATTCGTCGAAAACAAACTTTTTCTATACATTTTTTCTTGTTTTCTTGCTGTCCGCAAAATTTGCAATCGAATGACATCCATTTTGACCTAGTTTTCTCAAAGTCAAGATTTGGAGCATTTGTGCTCGGCGAGCCCTCGTAAAATTGGGTCATCAGAGCATCCGGCGAAAGAAGGGCATTATGGGTGTTTTCTGAAAGCTCTCAACTTCAAGAGCCCAAATTTCGAGGTCTTGAGCCTGATTTTCAAATTTCAATCGCGGTTCTAGTCGTTTTCGATTTCCTGATCTCACTTCTCATTTCGTCACCGCTGAGTCATGTCTGTTTTCAGCTTATTCGGCTTTGCGTGATGCTCACAAAGCTCATCGCGAGGGCTCAGCGAGCTTTGACGTGCGCCGACGGGCTCACGCGGAGCACGGAGCTCTCTAATTACCACATGCTCTCTCTCTCTCTCTTCGGCTCGGCGACTGCTCCGTGCCTCTTAGTGCCCGGCACGAAGGGAGCTCACATCTCCTCGAGCCGCGTGCTCTTTTAAGCTGAGCGGCTCCGTGGCTCCGCGCAGACTCCGCCCCATTTTCTGCTTCTCTAATTTCTCTCACTCCCTCTTTGTTTCAGTGTCACGGGCTCAGCGGCTCAGTTGGAGCTCCGGCTCCACGATCGGCTCCTCTGCCCTCAAAGTGTTCCTGGTTAGTTCACTTTTTTTTTAAAGGTAGACGTTATTTTTCATATTTAGGACCTCCGTCCGGAATAACACATTGGGAGGGGCCTCCTGGAGGACCGGGGGCCCGGGAAGATTGGACCTTCCTTATAGGGTCACGTGACCACCCTGTCACGTGACATCACACGATGTGACAATATGCCTTCTGGGGGACCAGTAAAAGGTTGGGCCTTCCTCATAGGGTCACGTGACCACCCCGTCACGTGACATACAATGATGTGACAATATGTCCTCTGGAGGACCAGTGGATGGTTGGACCTTCCTCATAGGAGCGCGTGACCACCCCGTCACGTGACATCGCATGATGTGACAATAGGTGCTCTGGAGGACCCGTAGAAGGTTGGACCTTCCTCATAGGACCACGTGACCACCGCGTCACGTGACATCACATGGCGTGACAAGGGGACCATAGGATCGTCTGCTGCGCACATCTTCCTCAATTTTCAAGATCTGGAAGAAGTTGGAGGGGATCCCCCCGTCAAGTCACTAGGTGCCACTATTATTGTGTGCACCTCTAGGGGGCCCTGGCTCAATATATGTTTGACAAAACAAAAAGAGTCCAGGAATCCCCCATTCGTGACTTTTCGGGGAGGCTCAGTGACAGCCCCCTTCAAGTCACTAGATGCCAAAGTTTTTTGTATGTCACGTGACACTCGAAGATATATGTCACGTGACACCGCCGCGGAGCAAGGATTAGACCACCGACACACCACCAACTTTCACATCTTCTTCAATTTTCGATTCTCTCTTCTTTTTTTTGTTTTTGTTCGCTAAATAAATTTGGTTTCAAAAAGATTGCGCGTGTTTGAAAGATTTTCAGGAACTTCAGATTTTCAGCATTTTTGTGACAGTGGTCCAAAGTGGTGGCCTAGAAACAGCAAACTCTCAGATGGCCTAGGAATCCGAAAGCCGTGGCCTAGAACTCGCAAGTTTTCAGATGGCCTTGGATTCGAGAGACAGCCTAGGATCCGATAGATGGCCTAGGATCCGATAGATGGCCTAGGATCCGATAGATGGCCTAGGATCCGATAGATGGCCTAGGATCCGAAAGATGGCCTAGGATCCGATAAATGGCCTAGGATCCGATAGATGGCCTAGGATCTGATTGATGGCCTAGAATCCGAAAGATGGCCTAGGATCCGAGAGATGGCCTAGGATCCGATAGATGGCCCAGGATCCGATAGATGGCCTATGATCTGATGGATGGCCTAGGATCCGATAGATGGTCTAGGATCCGATAGATGACCTAGGATCCGATAGATGACCTAGGATCTGATGGATGGCCTAGGATCCGATAGATGGCCTATGATCCGATAGATCCGATAGATAGGATCCGATAAATGGCTTAGGATTCGATAGGTGGCCTAGGATTCGAAAGATGGCCTAGGATTCGAAAGATGGCCTAGGATCCCATAAATGGCCTAGAATCCCGTAAATGCCCTAGGACCCGACAGATGGCCTAGAATCCGAAAGAACTCACCTCTCCTCAAAATCCTTTTTTCTCGTGTCGACGTGACCGACTCTTTTCATCATCTTATCACCTCTCTCTGCCACGTGGCACGTCCGGAAAACTGAAAAATTGAAAACCTCATTGCATTCCACGAAAAAAAATAGCTCACATTTCATCGAAATGAGACGTAAGCTTATCACCGATGAAACGACTCGATATTTCCGGCGCCCTCCTGAAAATTTGCAGCTTGTTACCTGATATCGATTTTTCTTCTCTCATTAGCGCCATTGTATTATGGAAGGCAGTACGCGTTTTTGCACACTTTTCCAAACGAGACCCACGAGGAGCGTTCAGTTGGTGGGTAGACTACGGTAGACTACAGTAGACTACAGTAGTCCGAGTGAGAGAAAGTGGGTCATGTCGTACCGATTCTGCAGATGCGCTCAAATCGACGACGTCATCGGAGCCAACGACGAGCGTTCCGGCAGTTTGGAGGTCCGACGGTGCGCAGCAATGGCGATTCGACGATCCGACCGGGATTGTCGTCTACAAGACCAGACACAAAAGTGAGTGAGCCAAAGGACTAAGTGGGCCAGTGGGCTGATTGGACTAGAAATGAGGTTTGTCGGATTCTAGGCCACTGAACTTATGGGGCTTAAGTACTATTAAAGTTGCCAAATGCGAAGTCACAAGGGTTGCGGGATTCTAGGCTACGGGGCTTGTCGAATCCTAGGCCATGAGGCTTATCGGTTTCTAGGTCACCACACTTGTCGGATCCTAGGCCATAACCCATGGGGCTTTTCGCATCCTAGGCCATGAGGCTTGTCGGATCCTAGGTCATGGGGCTTATCGGATTCTAGGCCATGGGGCTCGTCGGATCCTAGGCTACGGGGCTTGTCGGTTCCTAGGCCATGGGGTTTATCGGATTCTAGGCCGTAGGACTTGTCGGATTCTACAGAACTGAGCTTGTCGGATTCTAGGTCAAGTGCCTTTTTGCATCCTAGGCCATGGGGCTTATCGGATCCTAGGCCATGAGGCTTATCGGTTTCTAGGCTATGAGGCTTGTCGGATCCTAGGTCACGGGGCTCGTCGGATTCTAGGCCACGGGGATTTTCTCGAATTCTAGGCTATCCGTCTCAAGGGATTCTACGCAACTGAGCTCATCTGGTTCTAGACTATGAGGATTGTCGCATTCTAGGCCACCGTTCGTTTCAGATTCTAGGTCACCACACTTGTCGGATCCTAGGCCACTCAACTAACCTTGTCAGTTTTCCAGGATTCTTCCTCTGGGACTGGATCGTCGAGGGCGCGAAAGCGGTGGTGAGTCTCGTCCGAATGGTGCTCGACATCATCAGTCCCGTGCTGACCGCTCTCAAATCGGTCGGCTTCGTCGGCGCGATCCTCACGTCGATCGTGTTCCCGCCGGCCGGACTCTCGCTGCTCGCCGCCTCCACCGCCATCACCGCCATCCACGCCGGCGTCACCGCCGCCGATCAGGTGCTCAACGACGGCCAGCCGCATCCGAGTCTCGGCAAAGTCGGCGAGGTGCTCGATCAGGTCGCCCAGGTGGCCGGCATCATCGACACCGGACTGGCGCTCGTCGACTTCTCGAACCCGCTGAAAGCAGTGATGAGCGGTGCGAAGGTGTTCACAAAGGCGAAAACGATATGGAAGACGTTGAAGAACATTCCGAAAGCCATCAAAAACTTCAAGGGCACAATGGCGTCGGGCTTGAAACTGATCAAGGGCACCGGCGGAAACAAGCAGCTCCTCGGCACCGTCATCGACGCCGCGTCGGAAGTGTCGACAAAGGTGCCGGGTCTCGAGAAGGCGCGCAAGGTGATCGATCCGATCAAGACGATCATGAAGTCGTCGGACAAGATTGGCGACGCCACACGAATCGTCGGCGACATGGTGCCGATGCTCAAAAAGATGCCGAACGTCGGCGATGTGAAGAGCGCGTTCAGGACGGCTCGCGAGATTGGCAACGCCGTCGAGAACATTGACGACGCGAGAAGCGCGTTCAAAACGTTCTCAAAGATCGGCAAAGGTGTGGCGAAGGTGGAGAACGCGCGCAAAGCGATGGACATGATCGAAACGGTGACCGGCGGCGCGGTCAGTTTTGGCGATGCACGCGTCGCACTCGACGCGCTCGGCACCGCGTCGCGCTTCTTTTCCAACAATAAGGGAGGCGCGCGCGGCGGTTTTGGCGCTCTAAAGAGTCTAGTGGAGAGCGCGAAGAGTCCGAGCGGTGTGAAAGGGATATTGAATGTGATGAAGGAGGCGGCGACGCGCGAGACGACGCCGGCTCAGTTCCGGAAGCGATTGGAGACGTTGGCCGGTGTCAAGGATTTCGACGAGGCGACAGAGTTGATGAAAGGCGTCGGGGTGCCGAGCGAGATGATTGACGACGTCGACAAGTTCAAGGATGTCATGAAGACGTTCCACGGCGCGACACGTCACCTCGACAGTATGGACGACTTGAAACAGTTGACCGACGGACTGCTCGCGATTCCCGACAAACTTCCGATCGATAAAGTCGGCGGCGTTCTCGACGGCGCCATCGATCTGTTGGACGAGGTGGGCGGTGAGCGAATCGAGGAGACTTTCCGGACGATGGCCGAGATTCCGAACACCATCAAGAGTCGCGACGGCATTCAACAGATCGCCGCCTCGATTCGCGGCTTTTCCGACGAGACGCGCCACATTGGCGACGTGTTCGACGCGTTCTCCAGCGTTCCGCGTGCTCTCAAAGACAAGGGCGCGATGGCGGCGACGTTCGACGCGCTCGACGCGGTGACGTCGTCGGAGGCCGACGACGGCGACGTCGACGCCGTGCACGGATGGTTCGCGTCGATGGAGGGGATGACGAGAGCCGTCGAGTCGGTCGGCGGCTCGGCCGAGCCGACACCGCTCGAGACGTTGATTGGCGGCGAGAAGACGTTCGACGACACGAAAGCGATACTCGGATTCGTCGAGCGCATGTTGACGGTCGGACGCGACGTCGCCGGTTTTCATACGATTTGCAAAGGTCTCGACGAGCTGTCGTCGCGTCCGAGTGCCGAGGTGATTTACCGAGTGCTCGGCGACCTGGCACCCTACACGGAGGTGTTCGGCGATCACGCGCAGGCGATACCCAAATCGAGCGGCACCGATCACATGCGCGCGATTCTCAAATCGTTGGCGCACGTCAAAAACCATCCGGTCGCGTTTGGCCACCTGCGCGCGGTCATCGCCACTCTTCGCGATCCACGTGGCATTCAGACGTCCGGCGAGCTGTCCGACGTGCTCGGCCAACTCGGAATGTTGGCGAGCGGAATGATCGGTCTCGACCCTCTTCGCAATTTTATCACGAGCGCCAGTGGCGCGTTGGACGAGGTGCGCAGTCCGCTCGACCTTCGCAACATGCTCGAAATGGTACCGCTGGTGGTGACGCGAGCGGGCACGCCGGCGGACGTGGCCGCGGCCGTCAACAGTGTGGCCGAGATGTCGGCGAGTGTCAAGAGCGTCGATCAAATCGGCGCCGTCCTCAACCTGCTGACCGCCGTCTCGAAGGGTGTTCAGGATGTTCCGAACCTTGTCCGCATCCTTGACACCTTCTCCAACATGACCGCAATGTTCAAAAGTGCCGCGCCGTACTCGACGGTTCTCGAGCATTTTGTGCGCAACGCCAACGTGAGCCGATCGCTCAAAGAGATTGGCTCGGTGTACGGTGTGCTCGGCGATCGGCTCGCCAAAAATTTGTCAGAGCCCAATGTGCGCGTGGTGCTCGGCGAGCTCGGCATCACCGAGGACGGACTTGTGAGCCGCGACAAACTGGTGGCGGTGGTGAGAAGTTTGGAGACGCTCGTGGGAAACGTCTATCGTCGCGACGAGATTCACGAGATGGCCAAGGTGTTGGGCGAGTTTCCCAACTACACGGCGGACTTTCCGAAGTTCCGAAACCTGGTGACGTCGCTCAAAAAGGTGCTCGCCGTCGCCAGCAATCTCGACGCGATACCCCAACTGATGCGCGGGCTCGCGAAACTCGCCGACGGATGCCGAACACTGTCGGGTGTGCCGACAGCGTTGCGAGCCGTCGAGCAACTTGCCACCGGCTCGACGAGCCTGGCGGCGTTGCGAAAAAACGCTGGCGCACTGGACGCGCTGGCGAGCCGAGCGTCGAGCATCGATCGGCTGAAATCGTTTCTCGCGTTTCACGAGGCGATCGTCGGCTCGTTGCGGACGGACGCCTCGTTGGACGGTCTGAAGAATGTGCTCGACTATTTGGGCGCCGTGCCGGTGGAGGTGAAGTCGAAGGATCAGGCGACGCAGGTCATCGATTCGGTCGGCGAGATGGTCGATCAGTGCGAGTCGGAGGGCGACAAGGATCAGTGCCTCGGCAAGACCACCACATTCCTTCGCGACACCAACGACAACGCCGAGAGTCCCGACGACGCGCGAAACATCATGGAGACGTACGATCGGGTGGCCGACGACGTGCCGAACGACGACGCCCTTCAGACGATCATCAACGGTCAGGACACGGTCGCCGAGGAGGTCGACGACTACGGTCGACTGTGGAACAACTCGGACTACATTGAAGGATGGGCCAAGAGTCAGAAGAACCGGAACGGGACGAACGACGCGAAGAAGAGCGCCGAGACGCTGGCCAAAGTGAAAGATTTCGACGGCGGCGGCGAGGGAACGTTCGAGGAGCGGCTGAAGCCGATGCTCGACGAGTTGGGCGGTGTGCCGCCGGGTGTGACAAGTTTCGACGATCTCAACAAGTACATTGATACGATCGGCAAGTTTCCGAACCGCGAGACCGGCATGGCCGACATTGAGGACTGTTTGGAGGCGTTCGGACGGTTGGCCGAGGGTGAGAAGGTCAAAGAGTTTCTGACACTGGGCGACGCGTTTCCGCAACGCGGCACACTCGAGTCGATCGCGCGACGCATTCGCGACTTTGACGGCGGCGTCAGCGCGATGAGGTCGATGCCGACACTTGTCAAAGGCTACAAAGATCAGAAGGCGGCGGTGACGTCGACGCTCGGCCAACTGCCCACGTGGATTCCGTCGGTTCGATCGATCGGCTCCGTCGGTGCGATCAGCGACGCTGTGAAGAGTGTCGCCGAGAGTGTCGGCGTGGCGACGTTGAAAGCGCCGCGGCGCGACGAGCTGACGCAAAAGCTTCGCGACGATCCGGCGGCGAAGGCGAGCGTCGGAAGACTGGTGGACGGGCTGGAGCCGGCCGCCAAGAGCCCCGATGGTCGGCAGGGACTGGAGGCGATGCACACGTTTCGGAAAGAGGCGCGGCCCGCGAAGGCCTTCTTCGACGGGCTCGCCTCGATGTTCGGAGCCATCGGAGCCGGCGGCTCGGCACTGCCGCCGATGATGACGTCACTCGGCGAGATTAGCACGCAGAGCGCCCAACTGCCACACGGCTCGTCGAGCATCGCCGGGCTCGCCGAGGTGCTCGCCTCGATGGGGCCAGTGGACGCGGCTCTCGAGAGCACTCGACCGTTTCACGTGGCGATGCGGATGCCGGGATGCGGACCGGACGGCGCGGCGAATCTAGGCGCGTTGAAGGATTTGATGAGCGATTTGGGTGTGGAGGAGGACAAGTTGAACGCGCTGGAATCGTTTCGCGACATGGGCGACAAGTATCGGCGGCTCGGCAACGGCGCCGAAACGTTTGACGATATTGCCGATGAGCTGAAGCCACTGGAGCAGTACGATGCTCCGCGTCTCGGCGAGCTCGGCGATTTGTTGAAAGAGCTCGGCGACGACTATCGCGAAGTTGATGGTCTTCGGCAAGCGGTGGAACCACTGTGGAACGCGACTCGCAACGATCCGACGTTTCAAGACATGATGGATCATCTCGACGATGTTGGCGATGAGCCGTTTGAAGAGCTGATGGATGTGCTCAATGAGCACAAGGGACCAGAGGGTTTGGCCGACTTTTTGAAGGACGCTATCAAGGAAGCGGAGGGAGGGAGCCCGCCGGCGAAGATGAACGATATCATTGACAGTTTGGCCGAGCTCGGCGCCATCGACAAGGGGCTCAGCGATGAGCAGAAGGACGCCATCGACGATCACTTCCGGAAGAGCCATCCCGACGATCATCAGACGATCAAAGACGACGTGATGAAGGTGTTGCCGTCGGTGGCGCCGTTCAAATCGATCGACAACCTCAATCGCATCGCCGACGCGTTCAAACCGTTTGAGAGCGCGCCGGAGGTGTTGCCGGCAGTTGGCGAGTTTGTCGACAAACTTCCGCGACCGACACAACAAAATCCCGAGAGGCCCGCCGAGTTTGTCGACAAAATGCGCGAGGTGATGGACTGGATGGACAAGAGTCCCGAGAACGGAGACGCGATCGCGGCGCTGCCCGAGCTGTTCGACAAGATGAAGGCGGTGAAGGACAAGTGTGAGGCGACGATGCGCGCGCAGCTGCCGGCAAGTCTGCGCACACTTGGCGCGCTGCCCGGCGGAATCGGCGCTCTGTTCGACGTGGCCGACCCGTTGAGCGCGCACCAGGCGTTGCAAAGTGTGGGCGGTGGGCCGGAGGCGTTGGCCGATTTGATGGGCGTGATGGGACAGATGGATGGCTCGTCGGGCGGCGGAGCGCAGGATCTGATATCGACGATCGGCGCGCAGTTTGGAAACTTGCTTGGGTTGGGCGGAGGCGGAGGTGGCGGTGGAGGTGGCGGTGGTCTGGACATTTTTGGTGCGATTGGCGACATGTTCGGAATGTTTGGAAGTGACACGGAGGCGGAAGGGATTGGCGGGGCGATCGGTGGACTCGTCGACACGGTGACAGACACGATCGGAAGTTTGAGCCCGATCGGAGGACTCATCGACACTGTCGGATCGGTGCTGGGCGGACTGTTCGGGAAGCGGAGGAGGCACAAGAGATTCTTCGAAGCGATTTTCAATGGAATCAAAAGCGCGGTGACCGGCTTCGGCGACGCGGTAACCGGCGGACTGGTCAGCAAAGCGGTGGATGGTATCGAGTCGGTGGGCAAATCGGTTTTGGATGTGCTCGGAGGTGGTGATAGTGATGGCGGTCAAGGAAACGAAGGAGGAGGTGGTGGAGGTGGAGGACTACTGGGCGCGCTCACCTCTGGCATTTCAAAGTTCATCCCACTTGGCGGAATGCTCAAAGGAGCCGGCGGACTGTTGGGCTCGTTGGGCAGTGCGCTCGGTTTAGGCGGATCGGCGGCTACGGCGGCGGCCGGTGGTGGAGGTGGTCTCATCGCGTCGCTCGGCTCGATGTTCGGACTCGGAGCCGGCACAACTGGGGCGCTGAGCACAATCGGCGGGCTCGCGCTCAAGTTTGCGCCACTTTTGCTCGCCGGAAAACGGAAGCGACAGACGTTGCCGACGGGACAATCGCCCGATGAGATGATACGACTGTTCGATTGCACATCGAAAATGTTCCGCGAGCTCGGACAACCGGGCGTTGCGGATCAGGTGAAACCGTGGAGCGACTATATTCGCGATCAAGAGTCGCTGCCAAAAGCGATGGAGCATCTGCAGTGTGTGTTGGATGGAAAGTGCTCGAATCGGGACAAAGGTGCGCCCGGACCGAATGGACGGCCTGGGACCAATGGGGTGGGACCGCCTGCAGGAAATGGCGACAATCCGCAAGGAGGTCGAACTGCGCCCGGTGTACCGTCAGTAGGACCGCCTAGCAATACTGTACCCGGAGGACCGTCTCAAAATCCGGTACCTGGAGGACCGTCTACCAACACTGCACCTGGAGGACCGTCACCTAATACTGTACCTGGAGGACCGTCTCCGATTACTGTACCTGGAGGACCGTCTCCGAATACTGTACCTGGAGGACCGTCTACCAACACTGCACCTGGAGGACCGTCTCCGAATACTGTACCTGGAGGACCGTCTCCGAATACTGTACCTGGAGGACCGTCTCCGAATACTGTACCTGGAGGACCGTCTCCGAATACTGTACCTGGAGGACCATCTCCCAACAGTGTACCTGGAGGACCGTCTCAGAGTCCTGATCCCAGCAGTTCGCTTCAAAATCCAGTACCCGGAGGACCGTCTCAAAACCCCAACCCCGCTGGACCATCTCCCAATACTGGGCCCGCAGGACCATCTCCCAATCCTGTACCCGGAGGACCGTCTCCCAATCCCGCCCCTGCTAACCCATCTGGGCCTACCAACCCTACTGCACCCACGGATCCAGCAGGCCCCACTGCCGGCCCACCCTCCGAACCGCAACTTGCGACTGGTCAACCATCCGTCGGATCTACCCCGCCATCATCTGGGCGTTCAACTAGTCGCCCGCCTGACGATACGTCGTCTTCTGGAGCCACTGGCCAGACTGCTCATCCTACGACCAATCCTGGAACTGTGGATCCGACGAAGACTACAATTGCTCCGACTTCTCATACCACGACGGCTGCTTCGAACTCTGGAAGTTCGACGGAACCATCCAGCCACTCTTCGAAGTCTACAACCCAAACTGGTCCAACCACCGAATCTCTCAACTCCACCACCACCACCACTATGGATCCGTCTGATACCACATCCGAGCCTTCGTCCGAGCCCTCTTCAACTTCCACGACTCCCGATCCCACCAGTACCACCAATCTGACAACCAAACCGGAAAATGTTCAGAACACCGCCACCAGCACCACCAACTCGAATCAGAAGACGACACCGAAGAAGACGTCAACGTCGCCAGGCCCGGCGACGACTGAGGACATGCGAAATCCGCACGGGTTCGGCGACAAATCGAATCGATCCTCCACCGTGACACCATCGATTCACGCGCCATCGCCGAGCCCCGGTTCGTTGGATTCGCCGAGTTTATCGATTGGCGGCGCCGAGCCGCTCGTCTCGGCTTCCCTAACGTGTGCGGCTCGGGATCGCGGCGAGAAGTCGGGTAACGCGACGTGTCCCGCGTACTGTGACGCGTTGAAGCGTGCCAAACTGCGAGACGAAAAGTGAGTGGCCTAGTTTTTGCCTCGGTGAACTTAGGCCATCGTGTTTTTTTTCTAGATCCTCGACCTACGACTTGATCATTCTCATTTTGGCCATCACCGCGTGCATTCTGTTCGTCATTGTCGCACTGATCGCACTGTTTTCGTGCTGGAAAAAGAGTAGGTTTTTCTGACACGTCACGTCCTTTCTGTCACGTCACGTCCTTTCCAGTGTCGGAACGTAAAAAGCGTCGAGACACGGAGATGTCGGCCGAGTCGGCGACGACGACGGCCGAAATCGGATTCACGGCCACGGCCACGGCGACGAAAACCATGGGCTCACAGGAGCCGGTGAGCAAGGACTCGAAGGGCAATTCGAAGGAGAAAACGAAAACGAAAACGAAAACAAAAACCAAGTCGAAAACCAAAAGTTCGGATTCGTGGTGGAACAACAACAACAAAAAGAATAAGAAGAAGGGCGCAAAAGTTATGAGTGAGTAAACCCCGCCCACTTTTCCTCTAGGCCACGCCCACTTTCTCTTTTTCACATCGTTTCAGAAGGCAAAACGTTGAATCTATCGGAGGAGGAGTCGCGGCCGAAAAAGGTGAAAAAAGCGGAAAAGACAAAGACAAAAACGAAAAATGCGAAAAAGAAGCGACCGAGCCGCGGAAGTGGAGCCAAACTTGTCGCGATTTGAGAGAATAAACTTGCGCTCTTCTCTTTTTTCTATTAGTTCTATTGATTCGGGCGTGCGCGCGCGCGCTGCAGATCGGTGTGCGGTGGAGCGCGTTTGCATTCTCTGCGTCTCTCCTTCGCACGCGCGCTCTCTCTCTCTCTTTCTCTCTAGCCTTGTCGTCGTGTCAACTGAGACTTTTTCCAACAAAAAAGAGATCATTATTTCAATGGTTTGAATCAAATCGGTCGCATTTTGAGATCGTTGTACGGGTGCTGCCTGCGCGTTTTTCGTGTGCTCTTCGTTTCGGTTCGCGGCTCCGCCCAACACGTGTTCGTCTTCTTTTTGGGTTTCGCGATGGGAAAGTGGTTGAGAGTGGTTGGCGGTGGCGGCGGTGGCGGTGGCTCAGCGGGCTCGACGGGCTCCGATGCGGGCTCGACGGAGCTCGTCGAGCTGGTACTACTGCTGCACGAAGAATCCACGTCATCGTCGTCGACGATGACGTCATCGGAAGGCTGTTGACCGCGTGGAGCCGTCAGACGCAGCGAGCACAACGAGAACGCGATGAGCAGCATCGAGAAGCCGGTGACGGTGAGCACAATGAGCAGTGTGCTGGAATTTCGTTAGCTCTTCGAGCCCACGCTTCTCTCTCTGTGCTCACTTGTTTTTCACGTGGCTCGAGCCATCCACCAGAAGAGCACAATATGACGGGCACTCGGAGTCGGTGCAATTGGTCGATGCTCCGCGAGCAAATCCGGAGCAAGTGAGCAAGACTATACCAATGTAGAATTCTTGAGAGAAATTTAAGGGTTCACACGAATTTTTGAAGACACTCACGTCTCATTTTCAATTTCGAATAGTTCGAAAAGTGAAATTGTTGCGAAATAGGCGCGAAGGTGTTTCGTTTTCTGACACGTGGCACGCGAAGAAAGTGGAACACGTGTGGCATAGGGTTACGGTAGCTGGTATGCTCAGAGAGATACCGTCATACTGTATATGTTTAAGGCGGTCTGGCAGGATTACGGTAGTAACCTAGTTTTCAATCCCGAACTACCGTAACCCTGAATAGAGGCTTTTTCGACACAGTTTGGCCACAGTAATCCCATTTCAGCCAAGTCACAATTTGTCTCATAGGTTAACTTCCGTAATCCCTCTTTTTCTAAGTGCACTCAGTTTGGCTACCGTAATCCCGTGCTTCCCTCCGTTCTGGACTTTAATTCGAGATCGACTAGAAAAACAGGACAATCTATTTGAAGCGAATCTTTGAAGCTACCGTAATCCTGTCTTTATCACCTCATCGAACTTCCAACAAGTGACCGTAACCCACTTTTCAATGCCGAACTACCGTAACCCTGTATAGGTGCTTTTTGAAAAAAATTCGACCACCGTAATCCTATTTCAGCCAAATCATGTCGGCAACGAAAAACTGTCACAATTCTCTTTCTTTCAAAGTCCAAACAGTTTGGCTACCGTAACCCCGTGCTTCCCTCCTTTCTGGACTTCAATTCGAAACGCAACTGGAACACAAACGTTTATTTCGTCGAAAAAAGAGGACATAATGGGTGAGACGCCTACTGACGGTATCCCTGATTTCCGTTGACACCACCGGCGGCGGCGACATTTCTCTGCGGGCACGGGCAGTACTGGGCGTCCTGTCCGGGCTCGCCCTCCTCTCCGGGACTTCCGGCCGCTCCGTTCGGCCCGTCGTCGCCCTTCTCGCCCTGCGGTCCGCGCTCGCCGGGCGGTCCGGCGATTCCGGTGGCTCCGCGATCGCCCTGCTCTCCCTGATCGCCCTGCTCGCCGGGCGCTCCCGGCGTTCCCTTGGCTCCGGGCAGCCCGATCTGGTGCTCGACGTCGGCGCCCGGCTCTCCGGTAGGTCCTTCCTCGCCGGCGGCGCCCGGCGGTCCCACTGGTCCCAGCGAGCCCGGCATTCCGGGGCTTCCGTCACGTCCCGGCATGGCGGCTTGTCCGCGTGCGCCGCGCATTCCGCGCGCTCCCGGCTTTCCGGGCGCTCCGGGCGGTCCTTGCGGTCCGGCGGGGCACGTGAAACATCCGTCGTACTGTTGCGTCTGGGCCTTCGCGTCGTCGGCGTCCTCGCCGTCGTGACCGGGGATGCCGGGGATGCCGTCGGGTCCATCGTGTCCGGGCACACCTTTCGGTCCGGCCGGACCGGCTGGGCACGAGTTCTCCGTGTTGCAGTTGCACTTGTCGTTGGGGCCGGCCGACGGCGAGCCGTCCGGATTGATCGGCGACGCGCTCGGGTGTCCCGTGACGGACGGCGGCACTCCGATGACGCCCGGCAACTGCGGCGGGTTCGACGAGCCGGCGGTGCCGCCGGGGAATCCGTTGTGCGGACCGCCCGGGAATCCGCCGTGCGGTCCCGACGGACCGGATGGTCCCGACGGGCCGCTACCGTAACCGCCGTAGCCACCGTAGGCCTGACGACGGACGCGGCCGAACTTTTGCATGTCCATGTAGAGACGGTCCGACTCGACGCGCCACGCCTCCATTTCGGTGGTGAGCTCGTCGCGGAGCAACGACACTTGCTGGTAGATTTGTGGCACGAGCGAGATGCACAGAATCAGCGACAACGCGCCGAGAGTGCAGGCCGTGTAGCCCGCGAAAAGGGACATGGTCTGAAAGCAGAAAGTGTCGTAGGATCGGGTGTATTGCGGAAAGTTCGAAAACGGTGCACATTGTCGTCATGTTGGGCGTTTCACTAAAACTGTGCAATTTGTCGTCAAATACAACGTTTTTAGTGGGATGGAAGGATATTCAAAGTGAAAATGAGACATAATGTTGCGATTCTTCTCGATGAGCGGGGTGTCCTTTTATACGCGTCAAGGACAATGGAACCTGTCCTTCGGAATAGGCTCCGCCCCTTTTCTCTCTCTCTCTCTCCAGATTATCATCTCGAATGTCCTTTTGTCTTATTATTATTATTATTATTATTATGCAAATCTCTTATCTCCGACGAGATGACCCACTTTCATGCGTCCTTGCCTTGCCGCCCGACCCGTTTTCAACATTCAATTTTATTATGCGTACGTATATCGACAGAGAGATCAGTGTTGCCACGGTGCACCATCAGAAGGAGCGCCAGAAGACGTCGTGTCGAAGGTGGCGTGGTAGTGGGCAGAAGACGTCGTCGTCGTCGCGTCGGCGTCAGAAGACATCGGATCGTCGTTGACACCGTAGTAGTCGTTGTAGTACTGACTACCGTCTTCTTGATGATAGCTGCTCGCTTGGTGACTACAAAAAAGGGCGGATAGGGCTGGAAATAACGAACAAAAGGACGAGAATTTCAAATCGCGGTGGCCGAGAAACCCGGACGTTTGGGATTCTAGGCCATTGCTGGTTGTTTTGAAAACGATCCAATTAGCAGAAAAAAATCACTGTCGAATGAAACAGCCGAACGCCATAACTCGGCTCAGAGTTGAGATTTTCAGACGTCGATTGTCACATTGTCACACTGGTGAAACAGAGCACGTGTCGTTCACAATCATCAATCAATACCGGCCATTGATGGAAAGCGTCTTTTTGGTGTTACACGATCACGCGAAAAAAAAGCTCGGAGTCCGTTGTGACACACGTCCCGTTTTTGGGTCTCGAACGGAATCTTTGGAAAGAGGTAGAAAAAAATGGTTCACGATCCCTACCCTTGAGAAATTTTGAACCGCGAAAATTCAAATTCAACACAAAAACTTTAAAGAGACACGCGATTTCACGTCACGTGACGCGTGACATCATTATTCCGTTCGAGACCCGGTCTGCGGACTCCTTAGCTTCGCGCGGTATCAATCAGAGTTGCACGAAGTAAATTCCAAAAGTTACACGCAACTCGCCATAACATTTTTGTGGTGAATCCCATCAAAATGGTGCAGCAACCAAGAATATAAAACTTTTAGAGACCTTTCGAATGGTGCCACGAGAATTTGAAAATTGTAACTTTGAGGAAAGTTATGCAGGTTTTAGTATAATCTATTTTTCACTGAAAACAAATCTACTAAAACCTGCATAGCTTTCATCAAAGTCAAGGTTTTCAAAGTCTCGTTGCACCATTCGAAAGATCTCTAAAAGTTTCATATTTTTTGTAACTGCACCATTTTTATAGGATTCACACCAAAAGAGTTATGACGAGTTCCATTGTAACTTCCGAAATTCACTCCGTTCGACTTTGGTATCAATCGATTCCTCTCGATCCGATCAATCACGATCAAACCGTCAAACAAGTCCCGATTGACTCTTTCCCACCCGTTCAACCCAATTCGTACCCCTCGTGTCCGTAGTAGTCGTAGTTCTCCTCGTATCCGCCGCCACTTCTCTCATCGTAATGCTGCTGCTGCTGTTGTTGTTGCTGTCCTTCATAGTGATGATATCTCCGATCAAACTGCTCGTATCCTCTTTCGGGCCTAGAAATGCCCAACGTGTTCACAATTTTTCAAAAAAAAAAAAAAATCGATTCACCCGTCAAAGTATCCGTCGTATCCTCCATATTGTTCCTGGCGATACGCATTTTTTGGTGGACTGAAAAACGAAAAAAGTTTGGAAAAAATGGAAAATCCGTATGGTCGATGAGAAAATGACGTTTTTCTTGC
The DNA here is from genome assembly GCA_963966605.1 of Caenorhabditis sulstoni. NCBI lineage: Eukaryota > Metazoa > Nematoda > Chromadorea > Rhabditida > Rhabditidae > Caenorhabditis > Caenorhabditis sulstoni. Next base: position 1,235,878 of record OZ016477.1, read on the forward strand.
GTTTTCTGTTCAGAAACTCGTTTTTCAGCGTCGTTCCTTGCTTTGAGCCTTTTTGGGTGTCACAAACACCTAAAACTCGCTGCCTCGGCTCAAAATGGCTCAAAATCTTGCAGAACGGCTCAGCGAGCCCAAAACTCTGCCGAAATCTTGCTAGGCAACAATTTTCTGTCACAGTTTGAGACTTGAAGACCCCTCTTCCAAAGCCGTCTTTCAACGAAAAAAGTGCTCACTACTGGTCGTAGCCGGGACGATAGTGCTCCTCCTCGTACCGTCCGTACTTCGCGGGACCTCCTCCGCCTCCTCCGAACGCGTTCCGCCTGGCTTCCTCCTCTCTCCGCTTCCGCTTCGCTTGCTCCTTTTTGCCGCCGCGTCGTCCGCGTTCTCCCGGAAACGGTGGTCCGTAGGCGGGCGGTCTGTCCACTCCCGGTATGCCTTTCGAGTGATCCGCCGGCATGTAGTCGTGACGGTAGTCCCTTCCGCGTCCGCCGCGCGGCGGCGGCTCGTTGAATGGTGTGCTCGGATGGCCGGCCAGCTCGGCGATCGCCTCGATTTCGGCGAACGCCTCTTCCAGCGATATTCCGTCCTCTTTCGCCAGTTGACGAGCGTGGTATCTGCAAATTGTCGTCAAATTGCGCGTTTTCCCAAAGATATCGTTCAAGCTGGAGAAAACCACGAAAAACTGTGTGAATTGCCGTCAAATATGGCGTTTTCCGAGATGAATCGTTCAATTCCGAGAAAATTACTAAATACTGTGTGAATTGCCGTCAAGTACGGTATTTTTGACTAGAAATATGAAAAACTGTGAAAATTGTCGTCAAATATGGCGTTTTGATTGTGCTTTCGTCCAAACTAGCGTCACCACACTCAAATGATCGAATTTTTCTCAGAATTTTAAAAAACTGTGCAAATTGTCGTCAAATACACTGTTTTGATTATAGCCTCGTCAAAACCATCGCAAAAACGCTTGAACCACCCGATTTCAGTCTGTATTGTTTCAAAAATCCGTGCAAATTGTCGTCAGTTACACTGCTCAAGTTCACAGACGGTCAAAAACCGAGGAAAACGTTTAAACAAGCGATTTTCCCTCAAATTTTTCGAAATCTGTGCAAATTGTCGTAAACTATAGTGTTTCGGTCGTTAGACTGTCAAAAGTCACCGTAAAAACGTTGAATCTATCAAATTCTCGTCAGATTTTCGAAAAACTGTGCAATTTGTCGTCAAATTCGTTGTTTCGCTCGAAAACGCTCATTTTCGCTCAAATTCGCTCACCTTTTCACCGCCATCGGCGAATTTCGGTTGAGACCGGCCGGAAGCACGTATCCTCTCGGTTTTCGAGCGCCGTATCCTCGCGCTTTCTTCTTCTCGAGTGCCAGACTGAATTTGGGAATCGGCGCAACGCCAGGCGGTAGACTTCGGTTTATCACTCCGATTGGCTGCAAAACGGCTCGATTTTCCATGAGATCCAATGAAATTCGCCAGTTTTTCACGGTTTTTCGGCCTCAAAAGCGCTCACATTTTTTCGATCGCTTTCGGCTCGCTTTTTTTTTCGTTTCTCCTCTTTCTGTCTCTTCAACTCCTCTTCGATTCGATCTTGCCGTTTTCCGGGCCTCGCGCCGGCCAATAACAGCGTTTTTCGAATCGATGGACCTGCGCTCATTTTTTTTTAATTAAAAAAAAATAAAATTTTTGGTTTTTTTTGAAATGAAGTTTATTAACAGAACTGTTTATTTTGAAAACTTTGGAGTTTTTATTTTCAAAAAATTAAATTTTTTTTTATTTTTGAAAATTTTTGAAAAATACTCACGAACAACAGAAACAGGAATCGGCTCCGGCGCTCGTTGATTGCTGAAATTTTTTTAATTAAAAAAAAATTTTCCGATTTTTTCTAATAAATTTCGGAAATTCGGTGCGTTCTTCCGGAAAATTTTTTTGAAAATTTCAAAAAAAAATTCCGATTTTTTCAAAAAAAATATTCAAAAAATCGATGCGTTCTTTCGGAAAAAAAATAAAAAATTTCAAAAAAAAAATTTCCGATTTTTTCAAAAAAAATATTCGAAAATTCGGTGCGTTCTTTCGGAAAAAAAAAATAAAAAATTTCAAAAAAAAATTTCCGATTTTTTCAAAAAAAATATTCGAAAATTCGGTGCGTTCTTTCGGAAAAAAAAATAAAAATTTCAAAAAAAAAAAATTTTTTTTCAACTTACAGCGGCAAAAGTTCGTTGGGAATGGGCGGAATTTCCGGTTTCTTTTTAAGATGATTTCTGGAAAAAATATGGAATTTTTATTAATTTAAAAAAATTTATTGAAACTTTTAATATCTTTTCATTTTTTTATTAAAAAATTCGAAAAAAAATTTTTTGTTGAAAAATAATTTAACTCTAAAATTGAGAATCTGAAAAAAATGAATCTAATCTTGCTAATTTCAAAATTTTTTATTTTTATTTAATTTTAAGATTTTTCTGAAAATTAAAAAATTTTTTAAAATTTCCGAACTCACACAATGACACGCAATTCTTCGGGAACCGTCGCGATGAGCTCGGGAATCACGCTGAAATTCGAATTTTCAGCCTTTTTGTTCTATAATTTCAGCGATTTCACCTTGTGAGTTCGGAGGGCGCTTCTTTGGGATGCGGAGTGCCGAAGCCCGCTTTTCCGTGACCCATCACTTTGGGAATGGGCCCGCCGAGCACCTGAAAACACGGACGAAACATCGGAATTGACGACGAAACGCAGAAAACGCGATTTTTTCCAGTTTTGTTTGGCTAGATAGCACTTGAGTTGACGCGAAAACGCACAGAACTCGAAACTCTGCCAAAATGCATCGGATTTGACGACAAACTGCACTGTTTTGTCGGAAAGCACTAAAACCGAAGCGAAAATGCACAGAATTTGAAGTTTCCACTGAAAACGCCGAATTTGACGACGAACTGCACTGTTTTTACAGAAAGCACTAAAAACGACGCGAAAATGCACAGAATTTGAAGTTTCGCTTGAAAACGCTGAATATAACGACAAAATGCACAGACTTTCGAAAAATGTGTTTCTTTTTGGTTTTAAGCTTGTTTTTTCTCGAAATTCGACTTACCAATGGTGCGGCGGGCTCGGCGGTGCTCGGAAGAGCCACTGGAATCGGAACTACGGCCGGAATCGCTGTTTCCGCCGGAATCGACGTTTCTGGCACTGAAATTCGGGATTTTCATCGATTTTCGGCCGGAAATATCGGAGAACTCACCAAGAACAGGCTCCAGCGCCTGTAAAACTGTCGGAATCGTCGGTTTTTGGGGAATTCTGTTGAGGAGGAGGCCAGTGGCGCTTCTGGAATCGGAAATTTCGCGTTGAATTCGAAAATGGCGCTAGTTTTACCGAATGGCTTGCGCCAAATCCACCGCCGGCCTCTCGGTCAGCTCTTTTTCGCGTTCTCGCTCCTTTTCGGCCTTCTTTCGCGCCTTCTCGTCGGCGATTCGCAATTGCACGAGTTGATTGATCTCGTCGCGATCCGCGTCGACGACGTCGGGATGGGCGACGAAATTGCGAAGATCGGGCAGAATGTCGCGAATTCGCGGCGCGATTCGGAACATTTCGAGGAACGCCTCCTTCTGCACACGCGATTTCTCGCGCGATTCCGAATTATCGATTGATACTTTTTCGGGAGCGTCGACGACGTCGCCGCGCGTCGATTCCGTGTCGCTTTCCACTATATCCATGCTCGCTTCATCGATTTCCGACGGATTTTCCACAGACGCCTCAATTGGCGCGGTTTCCCGCGATTCTGGCGGCGTTTCTTGGCTCATCTGAATGAAAATCGATAAAATATCGTTTTTTCGACTCAAAAAGTGAGAAAAACTAGAGGAAACAGCGAAAAACAATGAGTTTTCGCGGAAAAACGATAAAAATCCAACAATAGAAAGAAGATTCTCAATGGAGCGCGTTTGCATTATCGTTCCGTTAAAGGGTCGGAAAATGGAAAAATTCACGGTTTTTCACGGTTTTTCGCAAAAAAATTGGTTGTTAAGCGGGGAAACACTTAAAAATTGTTAAAAGCAAAGAAAAATCGCAAAAAATCTTTAAAAAAATTAATTTTTTCTAATTTTACGGTTCAAACGAGGTCCAAAGCCCGAAATTTCGTTCAATCAGGATTAAAACCTCTTCAAACTTTTATTTTGCCAATTTTAAAATCACAGTCGTGATCAGAATTTTAAGCTCTATCGAATGATATGTAAAACATTAAAATAGAAAAAAAATTTTTTTTCGATTTTTGTAAAATTTTTGAAAAAAAATTTTTTTTTCAAATTTTATATCAATCGATAGAGCTTAAAAAGTTAAACAAAAAAGTCTACAGGCACTCTACGCAAAAATCATTTTCAATACGTCAAAAATGTCAAAAACCGTCAATTTTGTGAAAATTTTCTGCAAAACTCATTTCCTAAAATGTTCGCGCTGTGAAAAAAAATCGATAATGAGTGTAATGTATGCAGATGTTGGTGATTTATCGGATTCTTCGGAGGATACGAGCACAATCCGGAAAATGAGCCCGAATACTCGACAAAGTCGGTTTTTTCCTGCAATTCTCCGATTTTCACGGTAGAAATGCGAGAATTATCGATTTTCGCCGATGAAAATTGAAAAAAACCTCAATTTTGAGTGGAAAACAGCGAATTATCGGATTTTCGCGCGAAAAATCGATAAAATATCGATTTTTCTCAATGGAGCGCGTTTCCGATTGCAGATTTTCGTCGGAACGCGAATTTGACCGTGTGCCTGCTCGCCGCCGTCACAATGCTCGTCTTCAACGTGCTCGGCGCCCTAGTTTTCTATTTTGTCGAGCAAAACGGCGAAACGTCGCGAGACCCCGACGAAATTGCGAAATGCGTGACGAATTTCGCAATCGGCACTCGTGTGACGGCCGAAAATCGTGCGCAGCTCGAGAAATGTCTGCGAAAACGCGCCGACGACACAAAAATCGATAATCTGGGCGAGGCGATGCTCTTCGCGTGGACACTATACTCGACAGTCGGCTACGGAACACTGGTGAGCTCCGTCGGTGTTGCAAGTGCGCTCCGCCGAACTGCTCGCGCGTTTTCAGCACGCGCACACGTCGCTGGGCCGCTTTTTGACGGCCGCCTACTCGTTCGCCTCGATTCCCGTCTATATTGCGTTCAAATTCGAGTTTGGCACACTGTTGGCCCGTTTTCTGCTGGTTCGAATGGCGGACGCGGCGAGAATCGTGTGGAAAAGGTGTGGTCGCAAGTTACTCGCAACTACCGTAACCCTGTAGTCTCCCCCTTCTGTTTGTAGAGCGCAAAAGCTAGTCCACGGCCGCCCCCGTCCGCCGGACACTGTCAACGCGTTTTTGAATCGTGACCAGCTCATTTTCCTTTCCGCGGTGCTCGTGTGCACCGCGTCGCTGCTCGCCTCAAGTGCACTTTTTGTGCTCGCCGAGCCCGACGTGACGTTCGGAGCGTCCGTCTATTTTGGCGTCGTCACCGCCTTCCTCATCGGACTCGGCGACGTCGTGCCGCAGCGCCTCGGATGGTTCGCGCTCTACACACTGCTGTTTTTGGTGTCCGACGTGTTGTCCAACCAGATTTTCTACTTTTGTCAGGTGAGACTCGCTTCTATACGCTCTCGCGGTTGCCCCACTTCGCCGCCGCCATAGCTCAGTCGGTTAGAGCGTGGGTCTAATAAGCCCAAGGTCGCAGGTTCGACCCCTGCTGGCGGCAAATTGTTTTTTTTTTTCATTTTTCTCTTCTACTTTCTTCTAGGCCAAAATTCGAGCATTCCTACATTTCGTCGCGCGCCGCATTCTACTTTGCATGGATGAGCGAGAAGGCGGACAGGAGGACGAGAGTACTGTAACTTTGAATCACGTGCCGGTCATTAACACACAATGCATGCCAAACCGTGAGTTAAAGGGGGGTAACATTTTCTGGGTAAAAAAAAATTTTAAAAATTCCAGATACTATGGATTGCGAAAAAGACGAATTGGACAAGGATGAAAAGTTGCTAACACCTTTAACTTTATGAAAAAAAAATTATAAAAAATTGCAAATACGTTTTTTTTGCAGTAAAAACTAACGAACCGTAACAGTTTTCTACATGATTTCCTTTTTTGTAACTGTTTTTTTTTTCTTCCAATAAGAAAAAAAAGAAAGACTATCGCGAGAAATGGAGAAGAAAACCCGTTTTGTGGGGTTACTGTAGCTCGGGGTTACTGTAGCTGTAGATCAAACTAAAGTAGGTCATATCGGGAATCGTCTAGTCGCACAGTGTCCACCATGTTTTCACGTCCTCAAACTGTTTCTCGTGTGACAGGTGTCCGTCGTGATGTCCGTGATGTTGGTGTGGTTCTCGTGAGTGTGGATGGTAGTCGAACGACGGCCTCCGCGTCGTCTCACCGTCCGTGTCCTCGTCCTCTTCCACCTCCTCCAGCTCGTCGTACGTGCCCATTTGCATTTGACGCAGTGTGCCGCGACGCTCCTTCATTCGCTCGGGTCCGCCACGTTTCACACTCTTTTTCAGCGAGTCCGACGTGATCTGCGATTCACAGTTTTGAACGGGGTTACGGTGCTTTTCCGGAGGGTGTTTCACCTACTTTCACTCACTTTGACATACTTTGACCTACTTTGACCTAGTTTCACTCATTTTGACCTACTTTCCCTTACTTTCACTCACTCTGACCTAGTTTCAGTCACTTTGACCTAGTTTCACTCACTTTGACCTAGTTTCACTCATTTTGATCTAGTTACACTCACTTTGACCTAGTTTCACTCACTTTGACCTAGTTTAACTTACTTTGACCTAGTTACATTCACTTTGACCTAGTTTCACTCACTTTGACCTATTTTCACTCACTTTGACCTAGTTTCACTCACTTTGACCTACTTTCCCTCACTTTGACCTACTTTCACTCACTTTGATCTACTTTCACTCACTTTGACCTACTTTCACTCACTTTGATCTACTTTCACTCACTTTGACCTATTTTTCGCGAATTTGACTTTTTGACGTAATTTTTATAGAGGTAATCTAAATTTTGTCATTTTGACCTACTTTCTGTGAATTGACCTATTCCTTCACAATTTCGCCCCGATTTCTGCCAACTTGACCTATTTTTCACCCTTTGACCTACTTTTGTAGAAAGTGACCTACTTTTCACAAGCCTGACCCAGTTTCTACAAACTTGACCTACTTTTCACAAACTTGACCTACTTTCCAACATTTTCTGACTACTTTCTGTCGTTTGTCGAACGTTCCTACCTCCGTAATCGAGTTTCCGCGTTGCGTCTTCTTCTTTCCACTCCCAATTTTCTCGCCCTGCGCGTTTGTCGCCTCCTCCTCGGGCGACGGCTCCGTGAGCATCACTCCCTTCGTCAACATCACATTGTCGGCCGCCGCCATGCCGGTCGCCGACGTTTGTGGCGGAAACGCGAACGTCGAGCCGATCGAGCTCATTTTGCCGAGTGTCTACAATGCAAATGGTTGAAGGGGGATGGTGTTGGAAGTGCGCTCCACGGATAACGTGAAACCGACCCCCTTTAAGGGCGTAACTCTAAAACCGAAATATTTGGAAAACTAGACGAGTTGTGAAAAAGTTGTCAACTACAAACTTGATCAGCTTGAAATTCGCCACATTTTTCTAGTTGACAACTTTTCTCCAACTCTGCTAGTTTCAGAGTTCTGGCCCGGCTCACATTGCTCTGTTTCGCTTTGATGTTCTTGAGACAATTCTCGAGCCACGTGCGAATCGTGTGCTTCGCCACCTCCTCTTCGATTATGTACTCGAGCTCTTCGCGTTGGAGCAACTCCTCCAACTGAAGACTCTTCCGAATGTCCACACTACGGTAGGAGAGCATACTGTAAACGAGACGATACAAAACAGGGGGTCAAAACTACCGTAACCCTCGTGGAGGAGGGGGGGGGGGGGCCTACTTGAGCACATCGTGAAACGAGACGTCGTCGCCGTTGTGTAGCCGTTCCATTTCGTGACACATGTGTTTGAAGAGCAGCCCGTCCTTCTCGTCGTCCACTTCGAGACGACCTTTCAGCAGTCTCAGTAGGAATTTCACGCGACGCACCGGTATCGATCGTTTTTGTTCGGTGTCGACCATGTTCCAGACGAGTTGAAAGTTGCGAATGTCGGCGTACGAGAGGAGTGCGTCTTCTTCCGACGAGTAGAACAGCGAGAAGTTCTCCATGATGATGGCTGGAAAGAGAAGAGTGGACTCGCGGAAAAGTGGGGCAAATATTGAACTTGGCAAGAAAAGTAGGTCAAATTCAGATTTAGGTCAGAATTTAGGTCAACCTTTGAACGAAGACAGTAAAGTAGGTCAAAAAATGAACTTAATCAGAAAAGTAGGTCAAATATTGGACTTGGTCAGAAAAGTAGGTCAGATTCCGGTGCAGTTCAAAATTCGGGTCAAACTTTAGACCTGAGACAGGAAATTAGGTCAAATATTGAACATGGGCAGAAAAGTAGGTCAAATATGAAAGTTAGTCAGAAAAGTAGGTCGAATGTTAAACTAGGTCAGAAAAGTAGGTCAGAATTTAAGTCAAATATTGAATTTAGTCAGAAAAGTAGGTCAAATATTGAACTCGGCCAGAAAAGTAGGTCAAATATGGAACTTGGTCAGAAAAGTAGGTCAAATGTAGAACTTGGTCAGAAAGTAGGTCAGATTCGGATTTAGGTCAGAATTTAGGTCAAACTTTGAACGAAGACAGTAAATTAGGTCAAATACTGAACTTGGTCAGAAAAATAGGTTAAACTTCGAACTAGGTCAGAGTCAAGCTCAGTCTTAGGTTTAAAAATGAGGTCAAGCTCTCGACAAGGTCTAAAAGTAGATCAACCTCAAAATTAAGTCAGCTAAAGTAGGGCGAGTTTTACACTATGCCCGAAAAATAGGTCAAACTCAAAAGTAGGTCAAAAATAGATCAAAATGTTAACATAAATCAGAAAGTAGGTCAAACTAAGAAGCTTGTCGAAGAAGTAGGTCAACTTTTAAACTCTGTGTTAGTCCGGTTCATCTTGACTAAGTCACAAAGTGGGTCAAACTCAAAACTAGGTCAAAAGTAGGTCAAACTCACCGACGAGAAGATTGAGCACAATGTAGGTGATGATCAGATAGAACGAGCAGAAGTAGACGATGGCGCCGAAATAGTTGCCGCAATCGGTCTGCCAGTAGCTGAGACCCGGATGCCAGTTGCAGAACGGCGGCGCTCGCATACAATCGTGCATGATGTCGTTCCAATCCTCGCCGGTCACCGATCGGAACAGTACGACGAGCGCCTCGCGGCCGTTGCGAAAGTTGACGTGTCTGAAAATTGGGGGAACGCGGGGTTACGGTAGGCACAGTAATCTTTCGCGCATTCAATCATCGAGGTATGCGTCGCGGTCGCGTCGCGTGTTCTGTCTTTCTTAGCTGTATCTCAGTTCAAAAGCACTCAAAACGGTCAAGTTGGGATATCGATCGATTCCTCACAAGCAGATCTTTTAAAAAAAACTCACTTTCCCACCGCCTGTCCATATTTCACCATTCCGAAGAGCACAACGCCGGCGTTGGCGTAGAAGAGCACGAGGAGGAACATGGCGGCGATGATGAACGATGATCTGACCATCGACATGACGACTGTCAGCATCAACATTTTCAGTGTCGATTTACGGCCGGCGATGGTGAAGAAGCGGAGGATGACGACGAGATAGCCGTAGGTGTAGGTGAGCCGCTTCCATTCCGATATTCCGCCGGCAAAGTAGGCGGGTACTGGAAGAACTCTGGCTTTGACCTACATACTTTTGAGAAAACGTGACCTAGTTTCTACAATTTTGACCTAGTTTTTGCATTTGACCTTTTTTTTCCAATACCCCACAGTTTTACCTAGTTTTCAGACGCTTATCTACTTTTTTTTCAAATTTGACCTACTTTATGCACCCTTAACCCAGTTTTTACAATTCTGGCCTACTTCTAACAATTTGACCTACTTTTTACAAACTTGACCTACTTTATGCACCGCTGACCCAGTTTCTACAGTTCTGACCTACTTTCTGCAAATTTGACCTACTTTTTCCAATACCTTACAGTTTGACCCAGTTTTTACACGTTAATTTACTCTTCATCAAATTTGACCTACTTTTTACAAATTTGACCTACTTTATGCACCCTTGACCTAGTTTCTACAATTCTGACCTACTTTCTGCAAATTGGACCTACTTTTTCCAATACCTTACAGTTTGACCCAGTTTTCACACTTTAATCAAGTTTTCCTCAAAAATTTGACCTACTTTTTACAAGTTTGACCCAATTTTCAAAACTTGACCTACTTTATGCACCCTTGACCCCGTTTTTTACAAGTTTGACCTACTTTCTTCCAATAAGACCAATTTCTAACAAACTTGACCCAATTCAAGCAATTTGACCTACTTTTTTCGTAATTTTGACCTAATTTCGGAAAACTTGACCCTGTTTCGAATAGAACGACTCACGTTGAAACAGGAAATGAAAAACGATCCAGTTGATGCCGAGAATCGTGATGATGAAATCGATTCGATTGCGTCGCGATTGCCAAAATCCGGCGATCGTGAACGCGACCATTTTGAGGAGGCACTCGAGAGTGAACAACACGTTGCAGACGGCCGAGATGACGGTGAGGCTGAGCAGAAACGTCTTTCGATCCTCCTCCTCGCTGACGTTCCACGGAATGACCAGTGTGAACGAGTTGAGCACGACGAGCGCGGCGAACAACTGTTTGAACCAGCGGCTCGTCGTCACCTCGTACAGTTGGCATCGGAGTTTCGCCGATTCGGGCGGTTTCGGCGGCACGTGCAGCGGTTGCGCCATTTTGAGGCGCGCCTTCAGATCGTGCCAACGGCGTTGGTCGACGGTGAGCAGGGCGGTGCCGCGATTCTCCGTGTAGTTGGCGACGACGACGCCGACGAACAGCGTGAGACCGATCATGCAGCCGATGAAGACGTAGATGTGGATGAAGAGCACCGCCCACTGCAAATTTCCGGAATACCTCGAATCGCATGCAACGCGGTCGCGTCGCGTGTTCTGCCGTTCAAACACTACCTACCGCTCCGTGTCTCAGATACAAAATGTCTCTGACCACATTCCATCCTTTATACGATAACGTCTCGAAAAGTGCCAACATCGCGTTGCCAATGTGGTCAAAGTTGAAGTTGCGCGGATTGGTCCACACACGTGGCACGATGATCGACGGATGCATTGAGCCCTGTTTGCCGAACACCTCCATTCGTGTCACGAACAGCTTCACCTCGTAGAGGCCGGTGCAGTTGGCGCGCGCGGTGATCATCGGATCGTTGCACGAGGCGAGCTTGCCGCCGACGAGCTGCACACCGAAACTGGCGAAGATGAACATGAGGACGACGAGCAGGATGGTCACCTGAAAGGAAACACCACGAAAGTTGATCAAGATCAGGAAAAGTAGGTCAAGATTTGGAAAAAAACTTCGGGGAGAAATCTCAGAAAATTAGGTCAGATCAAACAAAAGTAGGTCAAATCAAGCAAAAGTAGGTCAAATAAAGCAAAAGTAGGTCGCGTCTAGCAAAAGTGGGTCAAACCTAGCAAAATTAGGTTGAATCGAGCAAAAATAAGTCAAATCTAGCAAAAGTAGGTCGCGTCTAGCAAAAGTAGGTCAAATCTAGAAAAAGTAGGTCAAGTCTAGCAAGAGTGGGTCAAATCTAGCAAAAGTAGGTTGAATCCAACAAAAATAGGTCAAATATAGCAAAAGTAGGTCAAATCTAGCAAAAGTAGGTCAAATCTAGCAAAAGTAGATCGAGTCTAGCAAAAGTAGGTCAGATCTGGCAAAAGTAGGTCAAATCAAGCAAAAGTAGGTCACACGCCAAAAAAGTAGGTCAACACCGACTGGCGTAGGTATAGCTAGGTCAAAACTTGAACTAAAACGAGAATTTTGAGAGTCACCTAACCGGGGGGTTACTGTAGATGCTTCTCAATCACCTACCAACAAAATCTCGCGAAACCCTCGGCACAACTCCACAACCACCCGCCGAATGTGCGGTATTAACGCGTAGACGCGTAACGGTCGCATCGCGCGGCATATCATCAACAGTTGCGCCCAGCTGTTGATTTCGATGTGACGTGGCATCCAGATGAGGAATGTTAGGCTCGTCTGAAAACGTTATGATTGATGCTAAGGAAAAGCTAGAGTGGAGAGGGGGCCGAAACTCACAATGTAGATGAAAATGGTGAGAATGTCGCCGACGTCGGTGACGAGCGCTTTCGGCGTGAAAAAGAGCCCGTTGGCGATGCATTTGACGATGAGCTCGAAACTCATGACGAGCACAAAGATGTACTCGGCGATCTGCGAGAGAAAAAAAGAGGGTCGAACATGTGGAAATGGGTCAAGCTACTGGAAAGTAGGTCAAATAGCTAGAAAATAGGTCAAGTAGCTAGAAAGTAGGTCAAACTTGGGAAAACTAGGTCACGTCCCCGCAAATAGGTCAAATAGCTAGAAAGTATGTCAAGTAGCTAGAAAGTAGGTCAAACTCGAAGAATCTAGGTCACGCCCCGTCTAAAATAGGTCAAAAGCCATAATTTCGCTCACACCTGAAGATAGAAATTGTTGAATATCAAATTCTCGCCGGTCGTCGGCCACGGCGACTCCCACAACATGCTGCAACACGACAACGTCGTCACCAGCACCATCGCCCAATCCAAATACGTCATGATTGCCACCAGATCACTGAAAACACATTTCCGGTCGTGAATTTTTTTGGGAAAGCCCCCCTACTGAAACTGCTTGTATTTCGTCGAGTGTTTGCGGTGTTGACCGTCGTTCTGATCGTACGAGTGTCGCGAGTGGGCGATCATTTGGCACATCCGTCGCAGCGACGACTCGCGACCGACGAGAAACAGCGGACGATCGAACATCGGATGGTTTTCGCGCATTTCCTCCTCGATTCGGTTTCTGGAAACGAGTAGTTTCAGCGTGACGTTAATAAATATGTGGGGTCGAACTCCATGAAAATAGATGAACGTCCTAAAAATAGGTCAAACGCTCGAAAAGTAGGTCAAACGATCTAAAAGTAGGTCAAACGCTCAAAAAGTAGGTTGAATGCTCGAAAAGTAGGTCAATCGCTCTAAAAGTAGGTCAATCGCTCTAAAAAAAATAGGTCAAATGCCTCAAAATTAGGTCAAACACTCAAAAAGTAGGTCAAACGCCTCAAAATGAGGCCGAACGCTCGAAAATTAGGTCAAACGCTCGAAAAGTAGGTCAAACGCCCTGAAAGTAGGTCAATCTACCCGGAAATGAGTCAATCTCCTGTAAATTAGATCAAACATAACAAAAAAAAGGTCAAACGTTTGAAATGTAGGTCAAAATTCCAGAATGAAGTGAAAGGCCTCGAAATCAGGTCAATCCCTAAGGAAGTGGGTCAAACGCCCCAAACTAGGTCAAACGTCCCAAAAGCATGTCAAACGTCCCAAAACCAGGTAAAACGCTCTGAAAGTAGGTCAAACGTCCCAAAACTAGGTCAATCTCCCCCCCTGAAAGTAGGTCAAACCTCGTGATCTCGGCGTGAGCGCGCTTCATCTGCAACGCCTTGAAATCGATTTCGCCGTGTTTCTCGACCTTGCGCGCCGTGTCCTCGGGCCGCAAATCGCCGTTCTCCTTGAATCCCTCCACCATATTTTTGCCCTTCAGCGAGGCGAGCCCTCTCGTCCGCGATCGCGAGTTCGCCGTCACCAGTCCGCCACCACCACCACCACCTTTTCCGTGTTTCGACGAGGTGTTCGATCGGGCGAGACTCGCCAAGTGTTGGTTCGATTCGGAGAACAGCGCGCGGTTGCGATTCGACTCGGTGAGCATCGAGGTGAGGATCGTCTTGTTGCTCAACTGTCCGACGTGACGGATTGTCGTCGTGACGCGCGTCTCTTTCGACGGACCACGGCCGGCGAGCATCGAACGGACTTTGAGACCAATCTCCTGGATGGCCACGTCGTCGCCGGTCTCGACGAACTCGTCGGCGAACTGACGTGTGAACGAGTCGCGGATTTTGGGAAGCGGAAATTCCGACGACACCTTCTTCATCGTCACCATTCGCGGCGCCGTCGGGAAGCGGTTGAAGATGCGCAGACGCATCGGCAACGTCGTTTTGATCGTGTCCTGCTCGCGCGCCTTCAGCTGCTTCACCTTTTTCAGCTCCTCGTCCATTTCCAGATTGTCGAGAATGACGGCGACGAACAGCGAGAGGACGAACTGAAAATCGCAACGTCGTCTTCTGGAGACAGACAATTCGGGCAAAGGGGGGACGTACAAGTGTGACGAGGAGGTGATAGGCGACGAAATAGATGGCGACGAATGGGACCGCCTGTTCGTTGCACGCGCGCAGAATTTCGATGACGACGTCTGTCCAGCCTTCTTGGGTGATGATTTGGAACATTGACATAAAGGCCTGCAATGCGGGGAGAATAGGTCAAATCTAGAGGAACTAGGTCAATATTGGAGTAAGTAGGTCAAATCTAGTGAAACTAGGCCAAATCTAGTGAAACTAGGTCAAATCTAGAGAATCTAGGTCAAATCTAGAGAAACTAGGTCAAATCTGGAGAAACTAGGTCAAATCTAGAGAAACTAGGTCAGATCTAGAAAAACTAGGTCAAATCTGGAGAAACTAGGTCAAATCTGGAGAAACTAGGTCAAATCTAGAGAAACTAGATCAAAACTAGAGAAACTAGGTCAAATCTGGAGAAACTAGGTCAAATCTAGTGAAACTAGGTCAAATCTAGAGAAACTGGGTCAAAGTTAGAGAAACTAGGTCAAATCTAGAAAAACTAGGTCAAATCTAGAGAAACTAGGTCAAATCTAAAGAAACTAGGTCAAATCTAGAGAAACTGGGTCAAATCTAGAGAAACTGGGTCAAAGTTAGAGAAACTAGGTCAAATCTAGAGAAACTAGGTCAAATCTGGAGAAACTAGGTCAAATCTAGAAAAACTAGGTCAAATCTAGAGAAACTAGGTCAAATCTAAAGAAACTAGGTCAAATCTGGAGAAACTAGGTCAAATCTAGAAAAACTAGGTCAAATCTAGAGAAACTGGGTCAAATCTAGAGAAACTGGGTCAAAGTTAGAGAAACTGGGTCAAAGTTAGAGAAACTAGGTCAAATCTAGAGAAACTAGGTCAAATCTGGAGAAACTAGGTCAAATCTGGAGAAACTAGGTCAAATCTGGAGAAACTAGGTCAAATCTGGAGAAACTAGGTCAAATCTGGAGAAACGAGGTCAAATCTAGAGAAACTAGGTCAAATCTGGAGAAACTAGGTCGAATCTAGAAAAACTAGGTCGAATCTAGAGAAACTAGGTCAAACCTAGAGGAACTAAGTCAAATCTAGAGAAACTGGGTCAAATCTAGAGAAACTGGGTCAAATTTAGAGAAACTAGGTCAAATCTAGAAAAACTAGGTCAAATCTAGAGAATCTAGGTCAAGTATAGAGAAACTAGGTCAAATCTAGAGAAACTTACCACAGCGAAATTCGTAAACTTGTTCAATTTCGGCACATAGCAAAACAGTTGCAGCGAGATGGCCGAGGTGACGATCAAAAGGATGGCGGTGAAAATGACGAGACCGCCCAACTTTTTGCCGGGCCCAAAAATTTTGTAGACAAAGTCCTCGAGCATCGGCGACGCTTTGATGAGACGGGCGATGCGGAACACTTGGAAGTAGGTGAAGATGTTCGTCTCGTACAGAAACCAGATCGCGTTGAGACTTGAGCCTGTAGTTGGAGGATGCAAAGTTGGTTTTTTGGGCGTTTTCGTGAGATTTCGCTGGCGTAGTTCGATTCAGTGTGCGAAATAACCGGGGTGTTGGAGTTTTCTAGCCGCTTGACCTACTTTCTAGAAGCTTGACCTAGTTTTGAGCAGCTTGACCTACTTTCTACCTATTTGACCTACATTCTAGCCGTTTAACCTACTTTTTGGAAGCTTGACTTAGTTTCAAGTAGTTTGACCTACTTTCTACCGATTTGACCTAGTTTCTAGCCGTTTGACCCACTTTCTGGAAGCTTGTCCTAGTTTCAAGCAGTTTGACCTATTTTTTGGTAGCTTGACCTACTTTCTCATTTTTGACCTACTTTCACAGAGTTGACCTATTTTCTTAAACTTTTACGCTGCACTGTCACAATTTCAGCGATAGCCACGTGAAAACTTGGCAACTTTGGTTATTTCTCAAGCTGAATCGGGCTGTATCGACCATTTTTTGAGAAAAAAAGGGGCCCGAGAAATGGTCGAAACTTCTCGACGGGCGGCGTACTCACCAACACACAGTATACTATCGAATTTGTGCTGCCCTCTCGCAATGTACGCTTTCCAGCCGAACGCATAGATTTTGATGGCGACTTCTGTGTTGAAGAGGATGGTGAACGCCACTTCCACGTAGTAATAGAAAATCTTGCGAATCTGGTCCGACTCGTCGTGGTAGAACACAAAAGTGGCGTGAAACAGCGCGTTCGCCAATATCATCAATTGCATTATTGTCTGAAACGCCAGTGACGTCACAATCTGAAAACCAAAAGTTGGGGGGGGGGGGGTTAAGCGCGCGGGGGGATTACTGTATGCAAGAAGAGCGAGTTGTTCGAGTGTGCTCGGTTGTATTTGTCGACCTCCACCAGTTTCCAGCCGTCCTCGTCTTTCTCCAATTTTTGCGTGTACACGTGGTCCGACGTCGTCTCGCGCGTCTGCCACATTTCGCTGAACTGCACACGAATCTCGGCGAACGTCTCCGTGATGACGGCGATGAAGACGTTCTGTAAGTGGCAGGTTTTGATGGGTTACATCTCAAAAAAAAGAATCTAGGTCACGCGCTCCAAAGTAGGTCAAATCTTGGAAAACTAGGTCACGCGTCCGAAACTAGGTCACGCATTTTGAAATCGGTCAAATCTTACAAAACAATGGAGTATCTTGAGAAAAGTAGGTCAAGCTACCGAAACTAGGTCAAATCTGAAGAAAGTTGGTCACGCGCTTTGAAGCGTGAGGCAATTTTTTTTTAAAAAGTAGGTGAAGCCTTGAAAATCTAGGTCACGCGTCCGAAACTATGTCACGCGTTCAGAAGAAGGCCCAATCTGGGAATAGTACATAGGTCACACAAGGTATTAAACTAGAGGGAAAATTCGGGGAAATCAGGTCACGTACCCAAAAGTAGGTCAAACCTCTGGAAAACTAGGTCACGCACTATCTAAATGTTGGTCAAATAACCAAAAAGGTAGGTCACGCGTCTGAAACTAGGTCAAATCGCTGAAGAAAACTAGGTCACGCAGCACAGCATCTAAAAGTAGGTCAAACGTCCAAAAAAGTAGGTCAAATGAGAGAAATGCCAACCTTCACAAGCCAGGCGAGAAAAAAGATGAGTGTGACGAAATAGAAGAAGGCGAGAAACGAGGGAAGCGAGTCCAAACAATCGTAGAGCACATAGACCCATCCCTCTTGGCTCGCCGCCAGATAGACGGTGAAGAGTGAGGAGGCAAAGTCGCTGAACTGTCCGTAGAAGCCCTCCTCTTGGGGTTTCAGCTGTAGTCGCATGCACACCATGTTGCCGGGACACTCGTAGCCGCCGGCGCCCGGCTGCGAGCACATTGTGTCGGGAATCGCGAGATCGGCGATCGTCACGTTGTTCGGATCGGTGCCGTTGACGACGCAGTGATAGTTCAGACGGCCGAACAGTTGGACGCCCATTATGGCGTAGGAGAACACGAAGAACATGAAGAAGATGGTCACGTTTTGGATTTGTTGCGATGAGCGTCTGGAATAGAAAGTAGGTCAATTCTCAAAAAAGTAGGTCAATTCTCAAAAAATAGGTCAATTCTCAGAAAAGTAGGTCAAATATAGCAAAAATAGGTAAAGTCTCAGAAAACTAGGTCAATTCTCAAAAAAGCAGGTCAATTCTCAAAAAAACTAGGTCAAATCTAGCAAAAATAGGTCAAATCTAAAAAAAAGTAGGTCAAGTCTCAGAAAACTAGGTCAATTCTCAAAAAAGTAGGACAACTATAGCAAAAATAGGTAAAGTCTCAGAAAACTAGGTCAATTCTCAAAAAAGCAGGTCAATTCTCAAAAAAACTAGGTCAAATCTAGCAAAAATAGGTCAAATCTAAAAAAAAGTAGGTCAAGTCTCAGAAAACTAGGTCAATTCTCAAAAAAGTAGGTCAAATCTAGCAAAAGTAGGTCAAATCTCAAAAAAGTAGGTCAATTCTCGAAAAAGTAGATCAATTCTCGAAAAAGTAGGTCGAATCTAGCAGAAGTAGGTCAAATCTCAAAAAAAGTAGGTCAAATCTCAAAAAAAGTAGGTCAAATCTCACAAAGTAGGTCAAATCTAGCAAAAGTAGGAGTAGGTCAAATCTCAAAAAAAGTAGGTCAAGTAGGTCACGCGTCTTAAAGTAGGTCAAATCTCTAGAAGTCTGAAAACTTGAAATCAGAACTCACTTCATGATGAGTTTAATACGATTTTTGGGTAACTTGAATCGAACTATCGATCGAATGAAGCGAAGGAAGACGAATGGGCGGGGCGATCGTAGGGCACCCAACCAGGGGTAGTACTGGAAAAATGAAATGTAGCACTGAAAATGAGCCAAGGCACTGGAATTGCGCCAAGGCACTGAAATTGCGTCAAGTCACTAGAATGACGTCAGGGCACTGAGATCGCGCCAAGAGACACAAAAGGACACTCACCACAAAGTTGAGCGACGGAAACCAGATGGCGCACAACTCGTAGCCGTGTATCACACATGACAAAATGTGATTGATGAGGAGAAAAAACTCGAATTGATACCATCGATCGCGTAGATACGAGTTGGGATTGTCGAGCAGACCGTTCTGGTTGGCGGTGAAGGCCGCCTCGACGGCGAATATCAGTGTGACGCAGACGTCGTTGGCGAGAATGATGTAGTTGAGCGGCGGCCACATTTGGATCGTCTCCGGTGTGTGCAGACACACGGAGATCATCGACAGAAGGCACGCCGCGCGGACCATGTCACGCAGAAAACGCTCGTGCAGCAGCTCTGCAACGATTGACCTGGTTTTTACGAGTGTTTGACCCACTTTCGGATATTTGACCTACTTTTGAATCTCTGACCTATTTGTTTGGGTAGTTGACCTATTTTTGGATCACTGACCTACTTTTCGATAACTGACCTACTTTTGGATCTCTGACCTACTTTTGGCAATCTGACCTACTTTTCGATATCTGACCTACTTTTGAATCTCTGACCTACTTTTTTGGGTAGTTGACCTACTTTTAAATATTTGGCCTACTTTTGGATATCTGACCTACTTTTTTGGGTTGCTGAGTTATTTTTCTTAGATCTACCTTTTTTTTGAGTGTTTTATCCCATTTTCTATCCTATTCCATTTTCTAATGTTTGACTCACTTTTTTTTCAAATCTGACCTAGTTTTACCAATTTGACCAAAAATTTCCATTTTTATCGATTTTTCCCTTATATTTGACCGAGTTCCTTCAAGTTTGACCTATTCACCGCATTCTGACCTACTTTTCTCCAAAAATGCAAGCTTTTTAGGTCTCGAATGTTCTCCTTCTCGTTGCGTGACCTAGATTCCCGAATTTGACCTACTTTTTCGCCACGTTGACCTAGTTTCTGGTACTTGACCTACTTTCCGGTATCTGACCTACATTTTCTCAAAAAAACTCTCCAAAAACTGTCGCGAAATTTCATAGGGTAGTTGGGGGTAGTTGGGTGGGTGGTGGAAAACTTTTCGGCGCAAAAGGGTAGTGCTAGTGGCACTCTCGCACTTTTTGCCGCCTCGTTTGTCGCACATTGCTCCGCGCGCGCGCACCAATGTTCAATTTGAGAGCAACCAAGAGAGAGAGAGAGAGAGGGGGGAATTTCAATTTTATTACATTTTTCACCACATTCGAGCGCGTTTCCACATATTTCCGGTTTTCGGCGGAGAGCGGTGCACTTTGACCCCAAAAAAACTGTTCGACTGTCATGGGATTCTAGGCCATCCACGGCCTCGAAACCCAGCGCCCCCACCTGTCGATTTGTTGATGATGCTCGTCGGCTCGATGTTGATCATGTCGGTGAACGCGCCGCCGATCGATTCGCCGCGTCGTCGGCGCGTCTCCGATTTGGTGCCGTCGATCGACGATTTGCGACGCGTCAGCATTGTCGTCGACAATGCGGCCGCACGGCACGCTGACAGTCCTGCAGAAATACATAGGAGCGTTGGTGGGGTTAGAGTGGGGGTGCGAATAGAGGAAACCACCTTGGGATAGGATCCTCAGAGTCCTCAGAGAGAGGTTTCCGAGGATCTAAGTTCTATTGTGTGTCTTGGGCGTAGGGCCTAGGCCTAAGAGCTGAGCCGTAGGGTTTTAGGCCTATGCTCCGAAGCTTACAGTTTTAGGCCTAAGGTAACGGCCCAGTGTTGAAGGTCTAAGCAAATCTAACTTACAAGGGAGGTCATTTTACCCCCCGTTTGGGAATCGCCTGAAAATTTGATCGTATATAGTTTCGAAAATTCCCTATCGATCTAGCTAGGTCTCAACCTGCAAAAGTCCTTAAAAGTCTGGAAATCTTCGTCTGAAAGTGGATCTTGCGTGATGGAATGGACCATCCTGCGTGACACACCTTCTGACACACACAGCGGACCATTAAAGTAGACTATTTTGTGTGTGTCAAAAGGTGTGTCACGCAGGATGGTCCATTCCATCACGTCACGCAAGATCCACTTTCAGACGAAGATTTCCAGACTTTTAAGGACTTTTGCAGGTTGAGACCTAGCTAGATCGATAGGGAATTTTCGAAACTATATACGATCAAATTTTCAGGCGATTCCCAAACGGGGGGTAAAATGACCTCCCTTGTTAGGCCTGATGTCTTACGGTGTACGGTTCCCACAATAGGCCTAAGGCTCAGGCCTAAGACTTAGGCCGAAACTCCGACTATACTATTCACGTTTTCCAACGAGTTTGGAGGTGGGTTCAAAGGAGAGGGAAGGGGGGGGAGGTCTTTCTTCAAATGAAAAGCCTCCCATTTTTCTTCGAAAAAAAAAAACGAGCGCACCACACCACACACACCGCAATTGAAATCGAATAAAGTTCTTCCTTTTCTTTTGTGAGAGAGAGAGAGAAAAGGGACCACACACACACACACATACACAATCATCATTCTTCTTCGTTTCTCCCTTTCCTCCTACTTCTTCTCCACCCATTTTCTTTACTTTTACTGGTAATCTCCTTTTCTTTCGCCTTTTCCTTTTCCCTTTTGCCAAAAAAAAAAGAAGAGAGTGGTGTGGGGGAGAATGTTGTTGTTTACTATACACTGGGTTAGGGAGGGGGGAGGGACTAGGATTTGGTTGGAATGGCCTAGGAGAGAAAGTTAGGCCATGCCCCCAAAATTTGTATCGTTAGAGAATTGGGTCATGGCCTAGGAGAGAAAGTTAGGCCATTCCCCGGGATTTGTATCGTTAGAAAGTTGGGTCATGGCATAGGAGAGAAAGTTAGGCCATGGCCTAGGATTTGTATCGTTAGAAAGTTGGGTCATGGCATATTAGAGAAAGTTAGGCCATGTCCCGGGATTTATATCGTTAGAAAGTTGGGTCATGGCCTAGCAGAGAAAGTTAGGCCACGTCCCGGGATTTATATCGTTAGAAAGTTGGGTCATGGCTTAGCAGACAAAGTTAGGCCATGCCCCGAAATTTGTATCGTTAGAGAATTGGGTAATGGCCTAGGAGAGAAAGTTAGGCCATGCCCCAGGATTTGTATCGTTAGAAAGTTGTGTCATGGCCTAGCAGAGAAAGTTAGGCAATGGCCTAGGATTTACACGCAAATAGAAAGTTAGGCCGTTCTGGAGACCTGGCTGATCAACGTTAGGCCGTAGAACTTCCATTCAGGTTTAGGAAAACTAGCAGATAGAAGATTCGGGCATGGCCTAGGAATCGCATCTTGCCAGGTGAGAAAGTTCGGCCATGGCTCGTCACGTCACGTTACGTCACATCACTTTCAAACGTGCAGCTCATTTTCGATTCTCGCCAACGGCGACGTCTTCAATCCATCTAATGGGACGGGGGGGGGGGGGGCTAATGGTATCGAATTACAAGAAGCGGCGCCGTCTCCGGATGGAAAAAAGTTTTACATTGCCCAGAAAACCGGGTGGGATATGGAATGACGGAAAAGTAAGTAATAGAGAGAGAAAGAGAGAGAGAAAAAGTAAACAGAGAAAAAGAAAGATGAAAGGGGAATGAGGAGGAGGAGAAGTAGAAGAGGAGCAGCGCGGGGGGGAAGGGCCCTCTAATTGGTGATGCTCATCAGATGAGATGGCGTGGAGAGAGAGGGAGAATTAGAGACACGTCTTCTTCTTCTTCTTCTTCTACTTCTGGAGAAGAAGAAAAGAGTTCTTCTTCTTCTTCTTTTTCCTACAAGTGTTGACGACGTGTACACACACACACGTGCTTCTTTTTGCCTCCGGGAAGGCGAGCGCGCGGCGGCGGCGGCGGGCTCCTCTTTTTCCCTTTTGAGAAGTAGGAAGAGCTTAATGAGATGCAAACGATGGGGCGACGGGACGGGACGAGGAGGAGGACGAGGAGTAGTTGGAAAATGAAGATGTGTGTAGGGGCAAAACGGCGCGACGGAGATGGAAAAAAGGCGCGAAAGTGACGGGTGACAGCAGGGAGGGAGAACGAAAGTGAGGAAAGCCTAGGGCCTAGGCCTTAGGCCAGAGAGTGGAGGCTCTCAAGGGCTTACGGTCCAAACTCCAGGGTCTGGAGAACCTAAGGTCAAAGAGTTGTGCTTTTCAGGCCCAAAGTCGATCTACCATAGCACAGGGTCTGTAGGCCTGAGGCCCAAATTTAGATAGTTAAGACTTGGGGTCTAGTCCAGTTAAGCCTTTACTTCCAGAAGTCCAGAGTATTTGGGGTCAAGATTCCGGGCCTAGGGATCAGAGGCCTAAAGCATAGGGCCTAAAGCTTAGGCCTAAAGCTTGGACCAAAAGCTCAGACCTAAAGCTCAGACCTAAAGCTTAGGCCTAAGGCAAAGGCCTAAGGCATTAGGCCTAAGGCATATGGCCTAAAGCATAGGGCCTACGGCATAAGGCCTAAAACATATGGCCTAAAGCATAGGTCCTACGGCATAAGGCCTAAGGCATTGGGCCTAAAACATATGCTTAAGGCAAAGGCCTAAGGCATTGGGCCTAAGCCATAGGGCCTAAAGCATAGGCCAAAGGCAAATGCCTAAGGCTCACTGTTTCAAGACCTAATGCCAAAAGTCTTCCAAAAGGTGCAGACACCGAGGTACTGTAGCCGGTAGAGACTAGAAATCGATGAGAAGAGAATTTCGTGAACTACACCGTAAAAGAGAAAAAGTTTCATTAGTAAAATGAGACTATGGGCCTAAGGGTTAATTTAAAGCTGAAGATAAGGATCCAAGGTTTCGGATAAAATTTGAACCACTAATCATAATTTTCAAAAAAAAAATGGAGCGCATCGCATGAAATCGATTGACCAATCACTTTAGAATCGCAAAAACCCTTAAAAAAAAAGAAACTATGACAGTGGCCTAGAAACCTGCAAACTGAACTTTCTAGGCCACAAGTGTCAAACACTTGCAGAGAGAAAAGAGAATCAGAACTCAGAATTCAGAATTCAGAAGACGTTGACGGCAAGACGAAGAGAGAGATAGAGAAGGAAATCTAATAATCGGAAAAGGATGAGAAGAAGTAGGCGAGTGTATCTTCTTCTTCAACGTCTTCTGAATCGAATATCCAGAAGACGTTGGAAAAGAGACGACGTCAAATGAGAAAACACAAAAAAAAGAAGAGGAGGAGACGTTAAGGAGGAGGGCACGCACACACCGGAAATATTATGTGTCCGCGCCGTCGTCTCTAATCCACGTCTTCTGAATTCAATGTCGTCGTCGTCGTCGACGTCTTCAGAAGACGAACAGGGTATGGAGGGGAGGGAGAGAAAAATAGGCGCCGAATTAACTAATGCTCTTCCTTTTTCGCTCAAAAAGAGCCACCGAATTGCAATTGACACGCAATTGTGTGTGTGTGTGTTTTTCCTTCCCTTATTTGTGCTCTCTTTTTGTTTTTTTTTCGGGGATTTTACCAAAAAAGGGAGAGAGAGAGAAGGGTGGAGGGACTAGAAAATGCAGTCTGTGGAAAAGTTAGGCCATGGAAGATTTGGGCGTTTAGGGGCCACGGATTAGAAGTGTTAACAGATTATGGAGAGAGGGGGGAGGAATCTAGGCCATGGACTAGAAACTTTCAGAGTTTGGATTTCTAGGCCATGGTCTAGAAACTTTCACCGTTCGGATTTCTAGGCCATGGTCTGGAAACTTTCAACGTTCGGATTTCTAGGCCATGGGCTAGAAACTCTCAAAATTTGGATTTCTAGGCCATGGAAACTTTGAGGGCCATGGAGCTCTCAAAGTTTGGATTTCTAGGCCATGGTCTAGAAGCTCTCAAACTTTGGATTTCTAGGCCATGGACTAGAAACTATTAGAGTTCGGGTTTCTAGGCCATGGACTAGAAACTGTCAGAATTTGGATATCTAGGCCATGGGCTAGAAACTTTCAGAGTTTGGATTTCTAGGCCATGGTCTAGAAGCTCTCAAACTTTGGATTTCTAGGCCATGGACTAGAAACTATTAGAGTTCGGGTTTCTAGGCCATGGACTAGAAACTGTCAGAATTTGGATTTCTAGGCCATGGGCTAGAAACTTTCAGAGTTTGGATTTAAAGGCCATGGACTAGAAACTCTCAAGATTGGGATTTCTAGGCCATGGGCTAGAAACCCTCAAAGTTTGGATTTCTAGGCCATGGACTAGAAACTCTCAAGGTTTGGATTTCTAGGCCGTGTGCTAGAAACTGTTAGAGGTTGGATTTCTAAGCCACGGACTAGAAACTCTCAAACTTTAGATTTCTAGGCTATGGACTAGAAACTGTCGATGTTTGGGTTCCTAGGCCATGACCTCAATGTCGCATATCTGCGATTCTTAACCCATAGACCTGACCCCCCGGTGGCCTAACCCCCCCCCCCCCCCCAAAATCACGAGAGAAAAAAAGTTAAGCCGCTGGCCTAGAATCCGCCGACTCACCCAACAATTTCGCCGTCGTCGTCGTCATTTCCAGCGCCTTTTTCCACCGATAAACTCGTTTTTTTTCGCCTACCGTAATCCGTGCAGTCTCCTTTTATGTTTTGCCATCGAAAATCTGAAAAGTTTCCCCGAACAAAAAACCAAGTAAAATGTGAATTTCGGGCGCAAAAAGGTGTGAAAGAGTCTGGGAAAATGTGAATAAAACGGGCGGAACACAAAAATTGAATTTTCCGCCAAAATTGGGGAGGGGGCCCGAAAATTCGGGAAAATGAATATCATGTTCCCGAGGGGGCGACCCTCCGAATATTTTCTCATTTTTCTCGCACTTTTTCCCGTTTGCGCGCTAAATTTACGAGTTTTCGCCGGAGATTTTTACGAGTTATACTAGTTTTACGGCGCTTTTTGACGGCGAAAACGACATGTCGTCAATTGCGATGCTTTGTACGCAATAAGCCTCAAGAATTCAAAGTTTTTCGTAAAGTTTGATGTTTTGTACGCATCAAGCCTCAAAGTTCGAGAAGTGTCGTCAAATATGGTGTATTGTACGCAGAACCAGTGAAATCGTCGTAAAGTTTGATGTAATGTCGTAAAGTTTGATGTTTCGTACGCAGAGTGTCGTCAACTATGGTGTTTTGTGCGCTAAAAAAGAAAAAATGTGGAAATGTCGTGAAATAGAATGTTTTGTACGCAAAATCTCGTCAATTCTTGTGTTTTGTTCGAGAAAAGCCAAAAATCCGAGTTTTTCTTCCGCCGTGACACCCTATACTTTAAAAATTTTCGCCAATCGAAAACACCCAATTAAAATGACGATGAAATTGAAATTTCAAAAAGTTCTCACCGATTTTCAATGTATTTTGTGTGTTAGATGGTGTTGGTGGTGGCCGAAATAAAAAAAAAAGAAGAGAAGAAGAGAAAAATGTTGTCTGGAGCAGTTTTTATGGAATTATATCACGAGAGAATACTCTCGGGGAAGGCGTGAGAGCCAACTAATGTGAATAACACTAAAATTAGTGGAGAGAGGAGGCGAAGAGGATGTTGGCGGGATGATCGAATTAGGTCGCACATTGCATTTGACGACAATTCACGTACTTTCCGGAAATTGCGGATGATACATCAGATTCGACGACAAATGATGTACTTTTGTAAGAGTTGCGGATGAAACGTAGGATTTGACGACAATTCACGTACTTTTGGGAAATTGCGGAGGATACATCTGATTTGACGAAAAATTGTGTAATTCCCGAAAATTGCGGATGAAACAACTGATTTGACGACAGTTTACGTATTCTCCGGAAATTGCGGATGATACATTTGAATAGACGACAAATGATGTACTTTTGTAAAAGTTGCGGAAGTTACATCAGATTCGACGACAGTTTATGTATTTCCGGAAAATTGTGGATGAAACAACTGATTTGACGACAATTCACGTACCTTTCCGGGAGTTGCGGAAGATACATCTGAATTGACGACATATTATGTACTTTTGTGGGAACTGCGTATGATACATCTGATTTGACGTCAGTTTACGTACTCTCGGAGAATTGCTGATGAAACACCAGATTCAACGACAAATTACGTACTTTTTCCAAAAATTGCGGACGATGCGCTTTATTTGACGAAAAACTACGGATTTCCCGGGGGATTGCGTACAAAACACCGAATTTGACGACATTAATGATGAAACTCGAAAAATTGAAACTTTTTTTTCGCCAATTTCCGTCGGTGACATTTCATTATCTAATGCATTGAAAATGGGGTGCCGAGAGACAGAAAAAGAACAGAAAAGGTCAATCAGAGAAGAGAAGTGAGGAAGAACAAAAAGAAAGTGGGGCGGAGAAACAAAAAGGAGAGGAGAAAAATGCCTTCGTTTCTTTTTTGCTTCTTTTCAACCTACTAAAAAGTCATAACTCATAAAAGAAAGAGAGTGAGAAAGAGAAAGGCAAGTTGGAGAAACAGAAAAAGAAGAGAGAGAGAGCGGGAAGTTTTTTTTTGTCTTTTTCGAAAAACGAGAAAAAAGGGAAAAGCATAAAAGAGAGAGAGAGAGAGAAAAGGAAAAGGAACCCGAAAAATGAGAGTTCTCCTCCCTTTTCTTTTTGTTTTTTTCGTGTCCGGAGCTGTCATTCATTCGGAGAGAAACATGGGAAAAAAAGAGAAAAGAATGCCGTCTTTCTCGAAAAACTCTTTGTTTTCTGCTCACTTCGTCGTCAAATCTGGTGTTTTGTACGCAAAATTGCGAAAAATACGTGTTTTGTCGTCAAATCTAGTGTTTTATGAGCAACATTGGGTCTGATAAGCCCAAGGTCTTGGCCACAGGTCGGGCAAGAGTAATTACACCCCTTATGCCTCTATCAAAGCAACACAAGTGCCGCCTGTGGCCTCCTCCCTTATTGGTGGCCGTACGAGGCAAAGCCCAATCCAGCATTCACCGTCATCTATTAGCGGCAGACGTCCTACTCTTATCTCTGTCAACTGCTGCTCTATCAAGAACAAAATACCGTACCTCAAACTACTCGCCAGCCAAAAACCCATCGATGTGTTCTGCCTTACGGAGACCAAACTGGATGATTCCTTTCCAGATGCAATCTTATCTCTAGACAACATGTACCATGTGTTACGCAACGACAGGAATAAGCATGGAGGCGGATTAGCGGTATTAATTCACAAGACGCTGAGCTACAAGTCAGTACCATCAGGTGACACCAGTATCGAACTTCTTGGATGCGACGTCCTATTTGGAAGGCACAACATTCGCATAATCGTTGGCTATCATCCAAACCATAATCATACTATCGAACCTCTCTTATCTGCGATTACTTCGCTCACGGATTCCCATCGACTTTGTTTAATCACCGGCGATTTTAACTCACCGCACGTAGACTGGAGCAACCTATCCTGTTCCGATGCTCCTTGTCGACATATACTAAACTTCGCCATTCGGAATGGTCTAGAGCAACACGTTCGAAACCCTACTCGTTTTCAGCCGGACCATATTCTGGACCTGCTTTTCTCAAATGCGGATTTTGTCAGTGATGTTGTGGTCGGCGATTTGTTCAGTGACCACTGCCCCCTTTATGTCACCCTTTCCGTCTGCTTCCGACTATCGACATTAAAAAAGAAGACTAAACTTTACCGGAAGGCAAATTTCGTGGCTATCAATCATTATCTTGCTAACATCGACTGGGATCTAAGCTTATCTTCACTAACCGCGGATCACTCCTTTGAGTTTTTAAGCAAGGTACTTAATACCCTCATTGATAGCTATGTACCTGTCAAATCCCTTAACCGGAATGCCACAAGACATTCTCGTGAATTATCCCGCTTGTTTAAGCAGAAGCGTATGATGTGGAGACGTGAAGGAAACTCTGAAGAATACAAACGACTAAGAGAACTAGTCAAACATAAAGTGGTCATAGAGGAAAAACTACGTACGGAAAAAGTCTTCAGTAAAGGAGTTTCGAGGGATTTCTTCAGACTTATACGGGACCGTTCTAAGGAAAACGACTCAATCAGTACCTTGCGCGATGCAAATGGTGACCGTACCAACGACAGCCATCTTCAAGCTGAAATTCTTGCCGACTGCTTCTCTAAAGTTTTCACTTCTGACGATGGAATTCTGCCGAATACGGACCAAAATCCTCTCTCTATACTACACAATATGCCTGACGTCCTTTTTGACCCTTACGAGGTTGAAATCGCACTCCTCAAATTGCCTCCAAGGAATAATACGTCCCCGGACAACTTTCCAGCCATCCTGCTCAAAAACGTTGCTACATCTATCGCCCTTCCTCTCTCGATAATCTTCAAAAATAGCTATTCCTCTGGAGTCGTACCGGCTCGCTGGAAGACTGCTCTTGTGAAGCCCCTGTTCAAGAAAGGGAAGAGATGTGATGCCGACAATTATCGACCCATTAGCTTGACCACGACATGTTCCAAAGTTATGGAGCGCATGATCAGGAGGAATCTATACGATTATCTTTCATCGATGAGTATGATCTGTGATAAACAGTTTGGCTTTAGAAGTCTGAGAAGCACTGATGCCCAATTGATCTCCTATCACTTCAAGCTTGTTTCTACTTCCACATCGTCAGCCTGGACCAATAGCTTGTATATTGACTTCAAGAAGGCGTTTGACAAGGTCTCTATTTCCAAACTGTTACGGAAGCTCGAAGGTTTTGGATTACCACCTAAACTGATCCAATGGCTCACCTCTTTCTTGTCTGGGAGGACCTATAGAGTTTACGTCAATGGTTCTTTGTCGGGCGAAAGGAACGTACTATCTGGTGTGCCTCAAGGGAGCGTCTTGGGACCTCTGCTCTTCCTGCTCTACATAAACGACATCGGTCAGGACTTTAAATCCGACTACCTCCTATTTGCCGACGATCTAAAGCTCTTCTCGCCCACTATCGACCACATCAAAAGCGACATTCACGAGTTAGAAAAGTGGTGTCGGACTTGGCAAATGGAGGTGGCCCCAGCGAAATGTGAACTTATCTCTTTCAACAGCTCTAATAAGAAAAGGTCCGCTCCTTGTTCACCGATCTTATACCTGAATGACAAACCGCTACCAGTTACCAAACAGGTTCGAGATCTGGGAGTCATATTCTCGAGTGATCTTCAATTCAAACATCACTATCACACCATCGTTAGACGAGCCCACCAAAGAACTAACATCTTCTTTAACATTCTCAAGTATGCGGATTTCGACACATTTATAAGATGCTTCTGCATATATGTTCGGCCGCTCCTCGAGTATGGGTCGGTCGTAACCAGCCCAGTGTCGAAAGAAGGCATCCTCGAACTAGAACGTGTCCAGAAATCGTTCCTTTACCGTCTGTATAAGAAGTTCAACAAGTTTTACTCGTCCTACTTTGAATGCTTGGATATGTGCGGACTAGAAAGCTTGGAGTATCGAAGACTTCTTTTTGATCTCGTTTTCACCTACAAGATTATTGTGTCGAGGGAGGTCAAACTTGACATCGAGCTGTTTACCATTATTCCTAACGAACGTGGACTTCGACGACATCCATACTATATACGTCCATCCCGTACCGTGAAGCACAACAAGATATCGTGTCAGAATTTCGCGCTACGAATCCTTAACCCGTGGAATTGGCTTCCTCTCCACGCCTTTCCTCTAAAGATCTCTAGCACCACCTTTGCCTCGAACATCAACCGGATTGACCTATCCAAGTTCCTCCGGTTATCCGTTTACAACTTCTAATTTATTTGCCATGTTTTCTAGTCTTTATTCCCCCCCCCCCTTTTTTTTCTCACTTTTATGTGTTCCCGGTTCTCAATAAGTTATCACCTTTTCTTGTTCTTGCCTTGTGTCAGAGGAAATGTCTTTTTCCCTTCAAGCAATAAACATAAATCAATCAATCACATTGCGAAAAATACGCGTTTTGTCGTCAATTCTAGTGTTTTGTACGCGAAATTACAAAAAATACGCGTTTTGTCGTCAAATCTAGTGTTTCATACGCAAAATCGCGAAAAATACATGTTTTGTCGTCAAATCTGATGTTTTATACGCAATTCTTCAAAAAATACGTATCTTGTCGTCAAATGCGATGTTTCGCACCAACTTTCCGCAATTTACGTAATTTGTCGTCAGACTGAATGTTTTGTACGTAATTTGTCGTTAAGTATGCTGTTTTAAGATTTTTTCTAGAGTTACGTGTAACTATTCGTCGAATATAGTGTTCTGTACGCGATTCTTTCAAAAACCGTGTTTTGTCGTCGAATCTTTTGTTTTGTACGCAAAAACGCTTCGTTCAGGGAATTTTCGGCGTTCCTACCGTAAACTGTCGGAGAATGAGACGCATTGTACGCAATCTTATGTCAGATATGATGTTTAATCCTCAAACACTCGAAAAGTACGCAATTTGTCGTCAAGTCTGGTGTATTGTACGCAATTTTCGAAAAAATCCGTAATTTGTCGTCAAATCCGGTGTTTTTGGTAGTTTTTAGGCGAAAAAAAACACAGAACACTTTATATTCAACAAAAAGGCACTAAATGAGTCTAGTTTTTATCGATTTCTCTTCAACGTCCTCCACATCCTTCAAAGTGTGCAAATGGTGTCGCATCAGTGTCAAAACGCGTCGGAACTCGTCGATTTCGCCGCTTTTCGCGCTCATCTCGACGACGTGCTCGAATCGCATCGGAATTCTCGGCCGCATCTCCGCGTCGCCCAAATTATCGATCCATTTTTGTGTGCGTAGCGATTCGGCGAGTTTTTTGATGTTCTGTAGACCGGAATGAACACGAGAGGGGAAAACGAGCAAGAACGAAAAAAAATCGATAATTACCAATTTCTCGGCGGGCTCTTTGAGCACATCCACCTTGTTCAGCACACAAATCACCGGTTTTCGCGCCAATCTCGGGTTGAACAACTCGGTTTCGCGGTTCAGCAACGCGATCGATTCGAGCGGTGTGCTGAGCGAGAATTCGAATTTCTCAGCGCGCGCGCGCGCAATTCTCCGCGGAGCGCACTTACCGAAACGGGCAATCGACGGCGTTTTTGAGCTGAAAACCGCCGCAATCGACGACCATCACGATGACGTCGGCGTACTCGAGATGCTTGAGAAATTTGTGACCGCGGCCGCGGTTCGCCGCCGCGCCCTCGATGATTCCCGGCAAATCGGCGATCGATAGTGTGAAATCCGACGCGAATCGATCGATTTCATCGGTGTCCGCGTCGCTCCGACTTTTGTAGAATGCGATTTGCGGATTGACGGTGGTGAAAGCGTACTCGGCGATTTTCACCGACTTTTCCGGCACCAACGCCTTCAAAAGTGTCGATTTTCCGGCGTTTGGGAAGCCGAGGAGGCCGATGTTGGGTCGCAATTTTAGATGGATCTCAATTTCCAGCTGATCGCCTTTTGCGCCTCTGAAAAACGCGTTTTTCCCGCTGAAAATGCGCGATTTTCGGTGCGTGGCCGAGTTTTTAGGAGGTGGGGACTAGAAAACTTCAGTGTTGCAAAACTTCGGCCACCCACTGAAAATCGCGTTTTTCGCGGTTTTTTGGTGATTTTGGGTCAAATTTTATGGTTTTTTTGAGTTTTGCGTTAGAATAACATGATATTTTGAGTTTTTATCGATTTTACAGCAATCTCACTGACTTATAGGCGGATTTCGCGTGTCCGCCCTCGCCGCCGCGCGCGATCAAATATCGATTGAACGGTTTGGAGCATCTGGCGATAAGCACGTTCTTCTTCTGATCCACCACCTCAATTCCGACGGGAACATCGAAAAACTGCAAAAAATTCGGGCTAATAGGGGCTTTTAGCGGTTTTCGAGGGATTTTCAGCGTTTCTCCAGATACAAACCTTGTTTTTCGCGTGATTTCCGATCAAAACCGTTTTTGTCGCCGATTCGCCGTTGTCTGCTCGAATCTGAACGGAAAAATTGCGAGGAAAATCGCGAAAACCACAAGAAATCGCACTTTCATCTTGTTTTTCAGCCGTTTTCGAACATCCGTGAACGCCAAATTCGGTTTGGCGACGAAATAGACGTCGCCGCCGTTTCCGCCGACTCCGTTATATCTGAAAACGTGGTTGTTCGGCTGAAAATCGAGACAATTTGCGAAAACCTGGCCAAACCTTGTCCGCCGGAGCCGGATTTCACGTTGATCACATATTTATCGGCGGTCACAATGTTCAAATCGTGTTTGATCAACTTTTGAACGTGCGAAATCGATTCGCGCACCAATTTCGAGAGCCGCATCGCCAAAAAATGGCGGGAATTAGCGCGGTGGCCTAGAAAACGCACACTTGCAAAAGTTCGGCCATGGCGCGAATTTTCCGGGTTTTCACACTTTTTCGATCATTTTCGACGGTTTTTCTTGATTTTTTCTTGATTTCCAGGTGAAAATTAGCTCTGCAATTAAATTTTTTGAAGAAAGAGATTGATCCGACGTCGAACCACCCGGGAAATGATAAAAGTCGATTAAGAAGCGGTCTTCCGGCTCAAATTCGAAAAATCGCCAAAAACGCGAAAAACCCGGCGAAAAACACAGAAAATCGATTGTGACGTGGCGCAAGACACAAGTTTCACGAAAAAAAAGTGCAATAAAAGCGCAACAATTCATCGATAATGTATAAAATCAATAAAGAGAAAGCTAGCCGTCATTTGGAAGAATCATACTTCTTGATAGCCTTCGTCGCCTCGGAGATGGCGTGTTTCGCGAGCTCGCCGGGCAAAACGAGCCGCACCGCCGTCTGAATGTCTCGCGAGCCCAGTGTGCTCCGTTTGTCATATTGCACGAGCCGCGACGCTTCCGAAGCGATTCGCTCCATTATGTCCTCCACCAGCGAGTTCATGATCTTCATCGATTTCGCACTTATCACCGCCTCCATGTTCAGCTGTAAAACGCGAAAATCGATCATTTTCGGTGGGGAAAACTCGGAAAACTATGGTTTTTGGCTAATTTTTCCATAAAAATCGGCGAAACTTGATGTTTGGGGCCTGGGGTCAGGGTTTTGAACCGATTTTTCCATAAAAATTGGCAGAAATCTGATTAAAAACGGGTGAAGCTGCGTTTTGGCGCTCAAAAACTCACAAATAGTGAAAATCGGGATATTTTACCGATTTTTCCCAAAAAATTTGGCTAAAGAATTTACGTTTTAGGCTCGAAAACTCGAATTTCAGAGTTTTCAAGCCCCAAAATTTCAAAAATCATGGTTTTTATGCGATTTTTCCATAAAAATCGGTGCAAAACGGTAGAAAAAAAGAATTCGAGCCGAAAAAGCTCAAAAATGTGATTCCCAAGTGGAAATCCTCGAAAAGCATGGTTTTTCACCGATTTTTCCGAACAAAATCGAAAAAAATTGCTGGAAAACGCGATTCTAAGAGTTTTCGAGCCGAAAATTTTTAAAAATCGTGTTAAAAATGACTTTTTTGGCTTGGAAACTCAAAATTCGAGTTTTCAAGCCGTAAAAAGTGGAGGAAACTCTGAACATTCCGATTTTTCGGGGAAAAGGGCAGAAAAACGACGTTTTTTGGCTCGAAAACTCAATTTTCAGAGTTTTTGAGCCCAAAACACTTGAAATGGGCTAACCTGTTTCAAAACGCGATAAATGTAGACGCTGAAGGTGGTCGATGACTTGCCGCCCTTCTTTTTCGCCCTCTTCTCGCCGATTTTGACGATTCGCGAGCCGGATTCCTTTTTCGAAGGGCTCGCTTGAATCGAACGGGCCATTCTTTCGAGAACTGACTCCTATCTCGATTTTCTGTTTCGAAAAAGTTGAGAAACGTGACAAACGTGGCGAAAAACGTGTCACGTCGAGGAAATGTCACGTTTTTCACGTTTTATTATCGATTTTTGCTACTTTTCCTGGGATAATGGCGGAAAAACCGGGTCCCGCCACGAAAACAAAGGGTAAATACCATAAACTTTTTGTGATAAATCGATAATTTTGGCGGGAATTCAAATTTTCTCAAATTTTAAAATTTTTTCCCCGAAATATCGATTTTTCCGCGTTTTCGGCTATCCTATCTGTCAACTGACAAATTACTAACAAAAATTTTCTTTTTTTTAAATATCATTCATATTCTTTTTGTGTAAATATTATCCCGAAATTTTACTCGAAATTTGAATTGGCGCGCAATTTTCGTACGACACTCCGCTCGTTGCGTTGTGTGCACTGTGTTTAGCGAAAAGCTCTTAACGTTTTTTTTCGGCGGGGAGCATCGATTTCAAGACGAAAATGTTCGAATTTTCATTATTTTCAGACTTTCAATGTTAATTTTCATCAATTTGAACTGAAATTTATCGATTTGCATTCAAAAGTTCGTGGGAGAATTCGATTTTATCGAAAATTGCCAATTCTTCCTAATGCTGTCGAAATTTCATGTTTTTTGCCGAATTTTTTGATTTTTGCAGTCTCAAACAGCTCGTAAATCATGTTTTCCATCGTTTTTAACCGGAATATCCGAGAAAAAACAAGGTTTTCCAAAGATTTCCGCCGATTTTTCGACAGTTGTCCCGTTTCCCACCGAATTTTCGCCGTTTCAGATGCTCCGCTCGCTGGTTTCCAGCGTGACGACGAGCTCGACAGAATGGGCGGCTCGCGGAATGCTCGCCGCCTCGACGGGTCCGATCAGTCAGCAAAGGGGCCGTCGGAGGACGTTGACGCCGGTTCCGTGGCTGCCGCCCGTCAGAGAGCACGTGCCGAAGAGCAGTTTGGTCATTAATCAGGAAACGAGGTGAGGTTTTCATCGGAAATTTCGAGAAAATCACGAAAATCAAGCGAAAGAGCGTTTTTCGCGGAAGGAAGAGCTTGGAAGCCTCGAAATTTCTCAAAAAGATGATCCGGCAAGAAATTCTTATAATTTTCGAGCGTATTAGCTTCCACGGCTCGAAAAATCGCTAAGAAAAGCCCAAAACGGTCAAATTCGTCATTTCAGTTCATTTTCATCAGATATCGCCTGTTTTGAGCTTATTCTATCGAATTTCTATGAGTTTTCGACTCTTTTCAACAAGGTTTCAGTGAATTATCACTGTTTTTGCCTGTTTTCGATGGTTCTGGATTAGTTTTGATAGCTTTTGAACCGTCTGAAAGCGATGAAGTTCAATTCGGTGGATTTTTGAAGTTTTTCCAATTTCACGCGTTTCTGAGCACTTGCCAACCTGTTTTTATAGATTTTCAGTCAGATTTCCCGCTTTTTTATCGAAAAAATGTTATTTTTGAGCTTAACTCGTCAATTTTCCGATAGTTGTCCACGATTTGAGAAGTTTTCTTTAAAACGATGGAAAACTTGTTGAAATCTGACGAAAAAGGCTCAAAAATAAGGTGAAATTGCGGAAATCGAAAAGAAAATCTATTTAGTCAGGTTGGAAAATGCTCAAAAACTCGAGAAATTGAAAATCCTTCAAAAAACCACCGAATTGAACTTCATCGCTTTCAGACGGTTCAAAAGCTTTCAGAACTAATTCAGAACCATCAAAAACAGGCAAAAACAATGAGAATTCACTGATACCATGTTGAAAATAGACGAAAACTCATAGAAATTCGACAGAATAGCCTCAAAACAGGCGATATCTGATGAAAATGGACTGAAATGACGAATTTGACTGTTTTTGGGCTTTTTCAGAGCTTTTCAAGCTGTCAAAACTGTTCTTCCACTCGATTTTCGTGATTTTTCGAAAAATGGGCCGAATCCCGGATGAAAATGTCAACTTTCTAACCATTTTCCGCGCAGACAGCTCCTTGAGACGGTCATCGAGAAGGAGACGGCGACGGCGTCGCGAATCGCCCACCAAAACGCGCACGAGTCGACAGTCTCAATGGCGGATCTCGGCGAATCGACGCGTCGCGTCGGCCTCGTCGTCCGCAAAATCGGCATGGTGCCGCAGTGGACGTCGACGGGCTCGCGCATTCTGTGCACGTTGCTCGAGGTGCCCGACAACCACGTCGTCAGTGTGACGTCTCCCGAAGCGTGGTACAAAGCGTCGGCGGTCGGCAAACGGAAGGCGTTCAATCGGGCGGGTCCGATGTGGCGCGTGACAGTGGGCGCTCAAAACGGACGGCCCGCCGACTACACGCTCGCCTATCGACGACAATTTGTGAAGGCCGGCGTGCCGGTCAAGGAGAAGATTGGCTGTTTTCTCGTGACCGAGGACGCGTTACCCACTGCCGGACACCCGTTGGATGCGAGACACTTCGCCGTCGGACAGTACGTCACCGCCACCGGAAAGACGATCGATTGGGGATTTCAGGTGAAAATTTTCAGTCAATTTGTTTTTTCTGTCGCAGTTTTTCAGTCGATTCTCGATCGAATCGCGTCCATTTTGCAGGGAGGAATGCACCGATGGGGAATGCGCGGTCAGCCGACGCGTCGCACGACCAAGTCGCATCGACGCATCGGATCCGTCGGATCGGTGGGCGACGCGCGCATTTGGCCCGG
This sequence comes from Caenorhabditis sulstoni, assembly GCA_963966605.1. Classification (NCBI taxonomy): domain Eukaryota; kingdom Metazoa; phylum Nematoda; class Chromadorea; order Rhabditida; family Rhabditidae; genus Caenorhabditis; species Caenorhabditis sulstoni. Next base: position 1,272,848 of record OZ016477.1, read on the forward strand.
AAAACGGATGCCCGGACACATGGGATACGAGTGGAGGACTGTCTCTGGACTTGAGGTTCGATGAACTAGGTCAATTTGAAAAGAAGAGGGGACTAGAAACCTCTGGAATGGGAATCCTAGTCCCTAGGCCATCCAGGCTGTCTCCGGACTTGAGGTTCGATGAAATAGGCAATTTGAAGAGAAGAGAGGGACTAGAAATCTCTGGGATGGAAAATCTAGTCCCCAGGCCATTCAGGCTGTCTCCGGACTCGAGGCTCAATGAAATAGGCCGTTTTGAAAAAAATAGGAGGACTAGCCACCTCTGGAATGGGAAACATAGTCCCTCACACAGAAATAGGCCATTCAGACTGTCTCCGGACTTGAGATGCGCTGAAAGAGGCCAATTTGAAGAGAAGAGGGGGACTAGAAATCTTTATAGTGAGAAATTCTAGGCCTTCCGGTCAGAAAGCTAGTCCGCTAGCCTATTTCGAGCTCAATTAGGTCATTTGAGGAGTCTAGTCACCCCCAAGTAGCCGAGAAAACTCAAGATAGGAGATCTAGTGGCCTAGAAATCCGAAGAACCTTCTCGATGGCCGTGAACTCTATGTTGCAGATTCTTCGAATCAACATCGACAAACAGGTGATCTACGTGAAAGGATGCGTTCCGGGAGACATCGGAGAGACTCTTCTTCTCAAAGACTGTCTTCAGGAGGAAAAACGACTCAAGGTATTGCGCGAAACTCAAAAAGAAGAAAAAAAAATGAGAAAAGGCAGAGTTGCAATGGGCCGGGCCGGAAAAAAATTGAACTTTCTTAAAGGGGAGCTATATGAAAATAGGAGTAGTTATTTTGGAAGTGTTTCCTGTGAGTAAACAATAAAAATATGTTAGAAATGAACTTAGAATGGTATCTAGATTCATCTACCCGCGAAAAACGATAGAAATTGCAGAGCGGCCCTCTGCCGACATGGGCTCCGTCGCTGGAATCGATTCGCGAAGAGCCGGAAGAAGAGGACGCTGGAGAAGGCACGATCCCACGCGAGCTGCTGTTCAACGAGCAATTCTCGCCGAAACTCTTCCGCTTCACGTCGCCGTCCATCGTTTTCACTGACGCCGACGCGAAAAAAGCGGCGGGACGAGACAAAACCAAGGCGAAAATTGCGAAAGTCAAAAAATAATCGATTTTTTCCGTTTTTTTTTTCTCTCTCTCACTATCAATTTAATGGCGAAATTCTATGCGAAAATCGCCGAAAATACGGTTTTTTTTTCTGAATTTTTAGGTAGATTTTTAGATTTTTTTGTTTTGTTTTTGATTTTCTCGTTTTTTTTCTCGTTTTCAAAATTTTCGCCTAAGAGATTTTGTATTAAAAATTTTTTTCTAAATTTCATTTTTTTTTCAATTTTACCTTGCGGTATTTCACACCGCTTTTTCATATCTTTTAATCGATTTTTTGCATATTTTTAAAATTTTTTTGATTGTAAAACTCTGAATTTTTTAAAGAATGGCCGAAAATGAGGCGGCGATTCAGGACGAGCAGTGCAATTTGCAGGCGACCACACCAATAAAAAGTGCCGATTTGGAGGTAATTTTGTGAAAAAAAATGTAAATTTGATTGAAAATTGACTTGAAAATCTATTTTTTCTTCATTTTTTAAAAATTGAATTCAAAAATTTAAAATTTTTTTTTGAACGCAAATTTTTGACGGAAGAAAAAATGAATTTTTTACGAAAAAAAAATTTTTTTTTAACTGAAATTCATCGAAAAATTATTTCAGAATAAATCGAAAAAAAATGAACTCCTCGAAAAAATTCAAAAAATAATTTTTAAAAGTTTTCCCTGACGAAAAATCGCAAAGTTCGAAAAAAATGTATATTTTTTAAATCTTTTTTTTTTTAATTTCCAAATTAATTTTTTTATTTTTTTGTTCTTTTCAATTTTTTACTTATGAAAAAAAAACCGCAAAAAAGATTTTTACAAAAGAATTTTTTTTTTATTTTTTCGACAAAAAACTCGCTGGAAAAATGAAGAATTTTAGAAAAATTATATTTTAAAAAAACCTTGATTTTCCAAAAAAAAAAATCTATTTTTTTTAAAATTAAAAAAAAAAACTTACTTTTGAAAAAAAAAACCGAAAAAAAAATTAGGAAAATTTCATGACTATCGATTGAAAGGAAAAAAATGCAATTTTGTCGAAGTTTTGCAGCAACCGACGTCCTCCTCCTCGTCACCATCGTCTCCACTGCTGGCTCGTCAGCCGTCGGCAGAGTGCGACGGCGAGGGGAATCCGCCAGAAGACGTGACGACGCAACAGCCACCGTCACAACTCGAGCCGACGTCCGCCGCGCCGCACGCCGTTCCACCGACGTCTAGGTCTCCGTCGGCGACGACTACACTCCGAAGACGTCGTTCGCCGCGTCGTCCCGAAGTGTCGGCGGCACGTCTTCCGCTCAAAGTGCTGAATCTGATCTTCCAATACCTGCCGCTCAAGGATTTGCACTCGTCGATGTTGACGTGTCACAGTTGGAACAACGCGCTGGCGCTCGAAGACTCGGAAATCTGGCAGTCGTTGCTGGTTCGTTTCGTGCCCGAACCGGCGCTCTCCGATCCGTTCCTGCTCGGCGAGCTGTCGTCGGCGCGCAAAAAGTTGCGCGCGTGGCACTTTGCGTGGAACTCGGACGACGTGTCGAAGAACAACTACATTCGCTCGAACGGCTTCACAGTGCACCGTAACCCGGTGGCACAGTCGACGGACGGTGTGCGCGGAAAACGCGGAATCTCGAGCGGAGTGCACGCGTTCGACATCACGTGGGACGGACCGCTCGGCACGGTGGCTGTCGTCGGTTTTGCCACAAAGTAGGAGCGGGAAAAAGAGGAAATGGGCACTTTTTCTTTGTTTCCCAAGAGAGACGATTTTCACACGCGGCGGGTTTCGACACGAAAACGAGGCTTACTGTAGATGCGATCGGAATAACTACTTTCAAATTTATGTTTTACAAAATTCTGGGATTCGGCTCAAAATTGGCATGCGCCTTTAAATCGCACCCTTCTCATTGGTCTCGCACGGAAAATACGATTTGGTACCTTCGTTGCGAGACCTGTTTGTCTCGTGAACTGACTGTCATCGGGTCTCGCACGGAAATAGACTGCAGTTTGTCGATTCACGAGCGATCGGCGGTCATAGCCGATCGCTCGTAAATCGACACCACAAAATCGCTGACCTCTACTTTTTTTTTGTGTGCATCCAGTGAAAATGGTCCAGTTACATAAATTATAGAGCTTTGAAAGATCTTTTTAATGGTGCAAGGAGCATCTGAAAATATTTATTATTAATTGAATTATGCACGTTTTAATAGTCCAGCTTCCGAGTGAAACAGCAAAACGGAATGTTGGACCATTAAAACGTGCATAACTCAATTTCTAATGAATATTTTCAGATGCTCATTGCGCCATCAGAAAGATCTTTCAAAGCTCTATAATTTGTGTCACTGGACCATTTTGACAGGATTTGACACAAAAAGTTGAGAAAAGGGGGCAAAAGTTTTCGTGGGTACAGAGTGCGGTAGAGCGCACTTCCTCTCTCTCTTCACACAGCTGGTGACTGTTACAGACACGCCGCCCTGCACTGCGTCGGCTACATCGCGCTTCTCGGTTCGGACGAGCAATCGTGGGGCTGGAATTTGGTGGACAACGTGCTCATGCACAACGGAACCCCACTCGGCGTCTATCCAAAAATGAACAATCCGCCCAAATATGAGGTATTACGTAAAATTTAGTATCATTTTTTTGCCCACCGAATTTCCCTTATCTCTATTATATATATATTTTTTTTTTCCAATTTTTTTTATTTTCAGATGGGCGAACGCATTCGATTGGTGATCGATTGCGATCAGCACGTGGCGTATTTCGAGCGAGGCGCCGAATTTCTCGGAATCGCGTTCAGCCACCTGCCGCCCGTCAAACTGTTTCCGGCGGTGTGCGCAGTGTACGGAAATACGGAAGTGTCGATGGTCTACATGGGAAGCCCTCAAATGGGATGATCATGACGATGATCATGATCATGATCATGATTTTTTTTTTTGGAGGAGGAGGAGGGAATGGGGGAAAATTGAGAGGCAATTGAGAAGAGGTGAACATTTGAGGGGGAATTTTTTTTTTGCAATTTTCAATAATTTTTTTGAATTTTTTGAATTGAGTTAAATTTTTTTTTTGATATTTAAAATTGTTTTTTTTTTGAAGTTAAATATGACCGAAAAAATTTCAATTCAGAAAAAATTTTTTTTTTTTTGGAAAAATTATCTTTTTTTGTTCGATTTTCGAAAATTGAAAAATTGAAAATTTTTGAGAAAAAAAATGAATTTTTCATTTTTTTTTCCCGATATTTTCAAATTCTCAAAGAATTAGATTCTCGAAAATTAAAAAAAAATTTTTAATTTTTAAAATTTTTTCAAAATTTTTTTAATTTTTTTTCTGGAACAAATTCGCTGAAAAACAGTTTTTGTTCCTCTTAAAATGTACGAATTCACTTTGAAAAAAATTGAAAAAAATTTTTTTTTTAATTTCTCAAAAGAAATCGATTTTTCCACAGAAAAATTCGAAAATTTCCCAAAAAATTGATTTTCCCCCTCCTCTCATTTCTCGATTTCCGTCTCCGCCACCCAAAAAAAAAAAAACAAAAAAATCCGCCAATACCCGCCGAAAAACCGCCCAATTAAATCGATTTTGAACAGATGGTGTGCGGTGGAGCGCACTTGCTGACCCCCCTCCTGACATTCAAATTTCGCGCCTCGATTCTCTGTTTTTTTTTTCTTTTTTCTTTGCCTCGCTTTGTTTCCTCTCTCTTTCTCTCTCTTTCTTGATCTTTTTTCAGTCAGCTTTCCGAAACAATTTGTCATATTGATCTCTCTCGAAATTGCTCTTTTCCGCTCGCAAAATCAAAAATCCGCCCGAAAATGTCAATTTTCTAGCCGCAATAAAGCTTTTCTCGCCGCTTTTTAACCCCCTCTCTCTCTTGATTTTTGAATTTATTTTTTTCACGGTTTTCACCCGTTTTCATATCGATTTTCCCCAACCCTATCGCCGTTTTTGAGATGGCGAATTGGGATTTTCTCCATACAATTTTCAATAATTTTATTTGTTTTTTTTTTGTAGAGAAATCGAGGTAACGTGTGTTTTTTTGTTGTGCTGCGATGGAAATGTACGAGGAAGAGGACGAGGAGATGGCTCAACAGGAGCAGCAGGAGCAGGCGGACGGCGGCGGTGAGGAAGGCGACGAGGAGATGTACGACGATTCGCAGGACATCACTGCCGAACAGTGGCAGGAGGCGTGCTGGGTCGTCATCTCCGCCTATTTCGACGAGAAGGTGAGGGGTTTGGGCGAGAAATTCGGAGAAAATCGGGGAATTTTGAGTGGAAATTGGAAAAAATTGGAAAAAATCGGAGAATTCTGGGGCAAATTAAAGAAAATTGGAGAAATTCAGGAAAAATTTCACATTTTTGAAGGGAAATTACTTTAGAATCGGGGAAATTCCAAGAATTTTGAAAAAAATTTGGCATTGAGAAAAAAAAATTGAGAAAATTCCGAGAGAAACGGAGCATTGTGAGACGAAAAAAGCGGTGAGGTTTCGGCAGATTGGGGGAAAAATCGAAGAAAAATCGGCGAAAACCGGTAGAAAATGGTGGTTTTTATAGAAATTTCGCGAAAAAACGCTGAAAACAGCACTGAAATCGAGAAAAATCGCGGAATTTCGTGAAAAAACCATTGAAAATCGACAAATTTTTAATTTTTTCGCAATTTTGAATAAAACAGAAATTTATAATTAAAAAAATTTTCTAAAAATCGCAAAAAATCGCGCTAAAGTCCAAAAATCGATAATCTCGGAGTTTGGTCGAAAAAAAAAATTATTTTTTCTTTAAAGCAAAAAAAAATTTGAACTGCACCGTTTTTTTTTCGAATTTTCCGAATTTTCCTAATTTTTTGATTCAATTTTCGCAATTTTCTCTGTTTGCAGGGACTGGTGCGTCAACAGTTGGACTCGTTCGACGAGTTTGTCCAAATGAACGTGCAACGAATCGTCGAAGACTCGCCGCCCGTCGAGCTGCAATCGGAGAACCAGCACATTGGAGTGGGCACAGAGAATCCGGCCAAGTTCTCGCTGAAATTCAACCAGATCTATCTGTCGAAACCGACGCACTGGGAGAAGGACGGCACGCCGATGCCGATGATGCCCAACGAGGCGAGACTGCGCAATTTGACGTACTCCTCGCCCCTCTACGTCGACATCACCAAGACTGTCACGCGTGACGAACAGGTTCGCGCCTCTCTCTTTTTTTTTTGGAGAATTTTCGAAAAAGCAAAAAAAAAAAACGAAGCGGTCGAAATTTGGGGATTTGAGAGAAAAATTTTGATTTTTTTAAATTTTTAGCGAAAAATAGAAATTAATTTTTAAAAATTTTGATTTCTTTTTCTTTTTTTTTCAAACAAATTTGATTTTTAGCAAAAAAAATTAATTAAAAAACAATTTTTTTTTGTTTTTTTTTTCGAAATTTGAAAAAAATATTTTTGACGAAAAAAATCGATTTTGTTTTTTAAAAACTTTCAAAAAAAAATAATTCTTCAAGATTTTTTTTTGAATTTTAAATTAAAAAAACAACGTCATTTTTGAAGAAAAAAATTAAAACTTTCATCAAAAAAAAAAATTCTCGCCAAAATTTATTTTTTCATTTTTGAAAAAAAGAAAGTTAATTTTATTTCAAAAAATTGTATTTTTTTCAATTTTTAAAAATTGAAAAATTGAAAATAACACGTTTTTTAAAAAAAAATTTCCTTATCAAATCTTTTTAATTTTTCCTTACCAAATCAAATTTTTTGAAAATTAAATTGAAAAAAAATTTTTTTTTTAAATAAATTTCGAATTTGAATTTTTTTCGAAAAATCCCCGAAATAAAGCCCGTCCTCGCGCGCAATTAAAAAAAAAAAGCAAATCAATAACTGTGTCTGTCAGGTCACCGAGAAGCTGTACGATAAGGTGTTTGTGGGAAAAGTGCCGGTGATGTTGCGCTCGTCGTACTGTATGCTGTCGAACATGACGGATCGCGATCTGACGGAGCTCAACGAGTGCCCGCTCGATCCGGGCGGCTATTTCGTGATCAACGGCTCGGAGAAGGTGCTGATCGCGCAGGAGAAGATGGCGACGAACACCGTCTACGTGTTCTCGATGAAGGACGGCAAGTACGCGTTCAAAACCGAGTGTCGCTCGTGTCTCGAGAACTCGTCGCGTCCGACGTCGACAATGTGGGTGAACATGCTGACGCGCGGCGGTGGCGGCGGCAAAAAGACGGCGATGGGTCAGCGGATCATTGGCATTCTGCCCTACATCAAACAGGAGATTCCCATCATGATTGTGTTCCGCGCGCTCGGCTTCGTCTCGGATCGCGACATTCTCGGCCACATCATCTACGATTTCGACGATCCGGAGATGATGGAGATGGTCAAACCGTCGCTCGACGAGGCGTTCGTCATTCAGGAGCAAAACGTTGCTCTCAACTTTATCGGCGCTCGCGGTGCGAAGCCCGGTGTGACGCGCGAGCAGCGAATCAAGTATGCGCGCGAGATTTTGCAAAAGGAGCTGTTGCCGCACGTCGGCGTCTCGGAGCATTGTGAGACGAAAAAAGCGGTGAGTTTTTGGGAATTTTGAGGGAAAAATCGGCGGAAAACTCTAGAAAACGCTGAAAACAGCACTAAAATCGAAAAAAATCGCGGAATTTCGTGAAAAACCCATTGAAAATGAATGAATTTTCGATTTTTGGCAAATTATGAGTAAAACAGAAATTTTTAATTTTTAAAATTTTCTGAAAATTGCACTGAAGTCCAAAAATCGATAATCTCGGAAAAATATAAATAGTGCCATTTTTCCGAATTTTTTAAAATTTTTTAATTCAATTTTTTTCTTTTTTTTTTTAAATAAAAATCAAGCGATTTTTCAAAATGGCTTGTCTTTTCAGTGAAAATCGTGCGATTTTTTTTGAATTTTCTCATAGTTTCAATATAAATCAATCAATAAAATCCTCTAACCTATATCCGTGCAATTTGCAGTTCTTCATCGGCTACATGGTCCATCGCCTCCTTCTGGCCGCTCTGGGACGACGCGAACTCGACGATCGTGATCACATTGGAAACAAGCGGCTCGATCTCGCCGGACCGTTGCTCGCCTTCCTCTTCCGGGCTCTCTTCCGAAATTTGCTCAAAGAGGTGCGCGGGGCTCAGCAGAGGCGTTTTGAAAAATTGCAAAAAAAAAAGTGGGCGGAAAATTGAGCGAATTTGCGGGTTTTCGCTCATTTTTCCCCTGATTTTTGGAGGATTTCTGTCAAAAACTGCGTTTTTTCGCGGAAATTCTATATTTTCCTATTAAAAAACCGATAAAAACAGATGAAAATTGTTTTTTTTTTTTTTGGGAAAATTGTGATTTTTCGGCGGAATTTGGTTTTTTAAAAAACTGAAATTTTTTGCGAAAATTCTCAATTTTCCTAATGAATTATTGATAAAAATTCAGAAAAATTTCTCATTTTTGCTCATTTTTTCCCGTGATTTTTCTGCAAAAATTCTCTATTTTCGTAATCAAATATTGATTAAAATTGCAAAAAAAAATTCCGGAAATTTTTTTTCATTTTTGCTCATTTTCACTCGATTTCTCTGGGAAAATTGTGATTTTTCAGATTTTTTTGCGAGAATGCTCGACTTTTCCTGAATTTTATCCATCTATTATTTTCATTGCAGATGAGAATGACGGCTCAAAAGTACATCAACAAGAACGACGACTTCGCGTTGGACGTGTGTGTGAAGACGTCGACGATCACGCGAGGACTCGCCTACTCGTTGGCCACCGGCAATTGGGGCGACCAGAAGAAGGCACATCAGTCGAGAGCCGGCGTCTCGCAGGCTAGTTTCCCCTCCTTTCTTTTTTTTTTTGAATTTTTTGAAATTAGTTTTAGTAATTTTTTAGAAAAAAAAATGAAATTTTTTTTTGGAAATTGTTGGAATTTTTAAAAAATATATTATAATTATTCAAATTTTGAGTAAATTTTTTTGAATTTTTTTTTTTGGAGAAAACAGATTTTTTCGGGAGTTATTTTGAACATTTTGGAAAAATTCAAAATTTAAAAAAATTTGAAAAATATAAAAATCGTTTTGTAAAAGAAAAATTTTTCACAAAAAAAATAAATTTCGAAAAATTGGAAAGATTGTTAAACTAACGGGAAATTGCCAAAAATTGAATTTTATTTTCCAAAAAAAATTAGAGTTTGCAAATTAAATTATTTTAAAAAAATTAATTTCGAACAATTGGATTTTTAAAATGTTTCCGAAGAAAAAAAAATTTTTTTTCAAGAAAAAAATCAATAAAAAATTTGTATTCTTTAAAAATTTCACCCCTGAATTAAATTTCAATTCAAAAGAAGGGAAATTATTTATAAATAATTTTTTTTAATCTCTCGATTCATTTTCACATGATTCGTTATTTCAGGTGCTGAATCGTCTGACCTACACGGCGACACTGTCGCATTTGCGTCGCGCCAACTCGCCGATCGGTCGCGAGGGAAAGTTGGCGAAACCGCGTCAGCTGCACAACACCCAGTGGGGAATGGTGTGTCCGGCGGAGACGCCCGAAGGTCAAGCCGTCGGCCTTGTCAAAAATCTCGCGCTGATGGCGTACATCTCGGTCGGCTCGCTGCCCGAGCCGATTCTCGAGTTTCTCGAAGAGTGGTCGATGGAGAATCTCGAGGAGGTGTCGCCGTCCGCCATCGCCGACTCGACGAAAATCTTCGTAAACGGCGCGTGGGTCGGTGTGCACCGTGAGCCGGATCAATTGATGTCGACACTGAAAAAGTTGCGTCGCCAAATGGACATCATCGTGTCGGAGGTGTCGATGGTGCGCGACATTCGCGATCGCGAGATTCGCATCTACACGGACGCCGGACGCGTGTGTCGGCCGCTTCTGATTGTCGAGGACAAGAAGTTGGCGCTCAAAAAGAGTCACATCAATCAGTTGAAGGTGAGGAAAAACTGGCTGTGAAAGTCACGAAATTGACCGAAAATTGGCTGAAAAACACTGAAAACAGCATGGAAATTGCTGAAAAACGGTTCGAAACTATCGAGAATCGGCTAAAATGACTCGTTTGTCGGAATAGCGCCGAAATTTTTAGAGGAAATGCAAAAAATTGGTAACCGCTCTGAAAGGCCTGAAAACTATTTTTTAAAACCCTTAAATATAGGGTTAAACTACTTAAAACTGCCCTTAAACTTTTCGAAAAAAAATTTTTTTTAATTTTTTGTTTTGGATTATTCTTAAAAATTTTCCGATTTTTTTTTTTTTGAAAAATTGTCGAAAATTTTGACGCAATTCGAAAAAATGATTCAAAATCATCTCGAAATGGTCCAAAAAATCATTGGAAACCCTTGAAAGTGCCCTCAAACAAGCAAAAAACACTGAAAACCGTCAAAATTTCCTCAAAAAGTCACTGAAATCCTTTGAAATTTCTCCAAAAAACCACCCGAAAACCGTCGAAATTTTGCAATTGAAAACCGTAAGTAAGAATTATGGAATCATGGCACAGGAATAGTGAAATCAGTGAAAGGGGGAGAGGTGAACAGAGCCCGCAAGAGCTCACAGACCACTCACACAAATTTCCGCCAAGTTGGCCGGAAATCGGCAGTTGGCCGGTTGCTTTGGCAAGCGTGCAGATACCAGTCGGCACGCTTGCTAAAACAACCGGCCAACTGCCGATTTCCGGCCAACTTGGCCGGTTTGAGGGCAAATGTGCCGGGTTTGGAGGCTCTTTCTAGGTTTAATCGATACTTGCAAAACAGTGTGACTTTTGGTCTATACTTTATTTGGGATCTTCAGTAAAATAGAAAGCGGATTGTGGGAAGGGAAGATCACAAAAAAGAAGGGACAAAAAAGGCAACTTTAAAAAAAACGAAAATCGGAAAACAGAGGGAGGGTAAGACGGGAAAAATGGAATGAAATTAAGAAATGACATGTTTGATATAAGCTTCTTAGAAAATAAAATGTAGGTGAGAGAAGATGAGGGAACCATTGATCAGAATTTTGGCTTGATTCGTCCACATGTTGTCCTCAATTTGCGTTTTTCGCCTTGTGTTTGTCGCAACTCTGGAAAGAAAATGAGAATTGTTATTCAGTTTGACTTCACATTTTCTTACTTTTCGAGGTGCAAACTTTCGGTATTTACTTGGATCCGGTGTGTAGCGGCAAAAAGCGTCCTTTCTTTTTGAAATCAGAATCTGAAAACCAACATCAAATAACTCTTGTGGAAATCATCGTATAATCCTACATTCGCTAATCTCTCGAGAACTTTCGTGAATTTCGATTTCTCCTTCATTACTTTTTCAATAATCGACTTCACATCCGATGTATTCAGGCCTATGCTCTTTCTGTCTTTTTGATTTCGGAGTAATGGCTGAAAAAACTCTTTTCTCAATGAAAATCAGGAAAAATGTTACCGATTCTTTGTCTCTTTCTGAAGGGAGTCACTAGGGGTCGTGGCCTTTTCATTTTTGGGAGGGAAATCAGATAAAAATCACGGAAAAACAGTAAAAAAACGATGAAAAACGAATTATTAGGAAAAAAGAACATTTTCTGCGCCAACACACGTTTTGCGTCAGTGAGATACTTCTTGACACCACGAGCAACCCGCCAGCTTGGCGGGGTCGACCGGCCAGCAACCGGCCAGCTTGGCGGGGTCGATCGGCCAGCGAAAGAGGGCGGCAAGCTAACTTGCCTTGTCATTTAGTTGGCCGGTAGCTGGCCGACCCGCCAAAATGCCACTTTGATCATATTTTGGCCGTTTTCACCGGCCAAATGCCGTTTTTCCGGCCAAATGTTCTGAGCCCCCCGCCAACCTGGCGGAATTTTCTCTGAGCAGGGGAAGTTATTTTACCCCCGAAAAAGCACCGGTAACCCTTGAAATCTCCTCGAAAAGCAAAAAGCACTGGAAACCGTAGAGATTTCCTGAAAAAGTCACTGGGAACCCATCAAACCCCCCCCCCCCCCAAAAAAAAAAAGAAACACCGTAAAAACGCCGTCGTATTTGATATCCGATTAGGACGTGGACGAGGCGAACAAGTACTCGTGGTCGGACCTCGTCGGCGGCGGCGTCGTCGAGCTGATCGACGCGATGGAAGAGGAGACGTCGATGATTGCGATGATGCCGGAAGAGTTGCGATCGGGCGGCTACTGCGACACCTACACCCACTGCGAAATCCATCCGGCGATGATTCTCGGCGTGTGCGCCTCGATCATTCCGTTTCCCGACCACAATCAGTCGCCGCGTAACACCTATCAAGTCAGTTTGTCCGCTTTTTTTTCGAAATTTTTGAAAAATTATTTATTTATTTTTTTTGAATTTTATGAATAAAACAAGAAAATTGTTTTGGAAAAATATTTTTTTTTGGGAAAGAAATTTCGAATGAACAAAAAAAATTGTTTTTTATTTTTGAATTATTTTTTATGGAAAATTTTTAATTTAAAATACTTATTTTTTGATTAATAATTTTCAAAAAATAATTCTATGAAAAAAAAATTAGATATGAACATAATTTTTTAAATATATAAAAATATAACAAATATTTTTCCCAAATAATTTTTTTAATTTTTTAAAAATATTTTTCAAAAAAACATATTTTTTTACAAAGAAATTTTGAATGTCGGGAAAAAAATCGGAGAAAAAATTATTATTTTTTTTTTTTTGAAATTTTGTATTCAAAAAAATATTGAAAGCAAAAAAAACAATGGATCTGAGAATTTGAAATTTAAAATATCATTTTTAAAAAAATAAATTTTAACGCCCGAAAAATTGTCGGCCAAAGTGGAAAAAATTGCAGAAAAAAAATTTTTTTTGTTTTTCAATTTTATTTTGGGCATTTATTCGAACCCTCGAAAACCTAGAAACTTGCCTAAAAAAATTAAAAAATGCATTGCAATTTAAAAAAAAAAACGTATTTCCGTTTGCAGAGTGCGATGGGAAAACAGGCGATGGGCGTGTACACGACAAACTTCCACGTTCGAATGGACACACTGGCGCACGTGCTCTACTATCCGCAGAAGCCGCTGGTGACGACGCGCTCGATGGAGTATTTGCGATTCAACGAGCTGCCGGCGGGCATCAACGCGATCGTCGCCATCCTCTCCTACTCGGGCTACAATCAGGAGGACTCGGTGATCATGAACAACTCGGCGATCGATCGCGGACTGTTCCGCTCGGTCTTCTATCGCTCCTATCGCGACAACGAGGCGAATCTCGACAACGCGAACGAGGAGCTGATCGAGAAGCCGACGCGGGACAAGTGCTCCGGCATGCGGCACTCGCTCTACGACAAACTCGACGAGGACGGCATCATTTCGCCGGGAATGCGCGTCTCCGGCGACGACGTCATCATTGGCAAGACGGTCGCGTTGCCCGAAATCGACGACGATCTCGACGCGACCGGCAAAAAGTATCCGAAACGCGACGCGTCGACGTTTTTGAGAAGCTCCGAGACGGGCATCGTCGATCAGGTGAGAAATCGATTCGAAACACGCGAGAATTGATTGAAAATGATGGGATTTTCGAGTTTTCGCTGATGAAATTGGTTAAAAACTGCGAATTTCCGGTGAAACTTGATAAAAAACCATCAAAAATTGGTGTTTTTGGATGAAATAGGAGTGAAAAACCGAAAAATTCCGATTTTTCGGTGAAATTTGATGAAAAACCATCGAAAATTGGTGTTTTTGGATGAAAAACGAGTGGAAAACCGAAAAATTGCGTTTTTTCGGTGAAAATGTGATGAAAAACGATCGAAATTTGGAGTTGTTACTTTAAAAATGAGTGGAAACTCGAAAAACTCCGATTTTTCGGTGAAATTTGACTAAAAACGGTCGAAAATTGAAATTCTGGGTGAAAAATGAGCAAAAACTCGAAATTTTCAATTTCTCGGAGAAATTTCGCTGTTTTGAGCTTGAAATTTGCATTTTTCGCTGAAAAACGAGGTTTTGAAAATTTTTGCAAGTTTTTTCGCCGATATCTAACGAAAAACGCTAGAAAATTGCGATTTTAGGCGAAATTTTGAGAGAAAAATGGTTGAAAATTGAGTTTGCTCGGTGAAAAATGAGCAAAAGACGCGTAAACTTGCAATTTTTCTGCTGCAGGTGATGCTGTCGCTGAACTCGGACGGTAACAAGTTTGTCAAAATCCGCATGCGATCGGTGCGTTTGCCGCAAATCGGCGACAAATTCGCGTCACGTCACGGTCAGAAGGGAACGATGGGCATCATGTATCGGCAAGAGGACATGCCGTTCACCGCCGAAGGCCTCACACCCGACATCATCATCAATCCGCACGCCGTGCCGTCACGCATGACAATCGGACATCTCATCGAGTGCCTTCAGGGCAAACTGTCGGCCAACAAGGGCGAGATTGGCGACGCGACGCCGTTCAACGACACGGTCAACGTGCAGAAAATCTCGGGACTGTTGTGCGAGTACGGCTACCATTTGCGCGGCAACGAGGTGATGTACAACGGGCACACGGGCTCGAAACTCACCACACAAATCTTCTTCGGACCCACCTACTATCAGCGGCTCAAGCACATGGTCGACGACAAGATTCACTCGCGCGCCAGAGGACCCATTCAGGTGAGCGCGATTTTCGGCATGTTTTCAGCTTGGAATCGGGGGGTTTTGAGCTTTGCCATGAGTTTGGCCTGACATCGGCCGGTCATCCGCTTGACATACGCCAAAATAAGCGCTCCGACCGCCAGTGGCGCCGGAAAAGCGTCATTCACTTTTGGACACTTCCAGATGATGAACCGTCAGCCGATGGAGGGAAGAGCGCGCGACGGAGGCCTGCGATTCGGAGAAATGGAGCGAGACTGTCAAATTTCGCACGGCGCCACACAATTTCTTCGCGAACGCCTCTTCGAGGTCTCCGATCCGTACCACGTCTACGTGTGCAACAATTGCGGTCTCATCGTCGTCGCCAATCTGCGCACCAACAGTTTCGAGTGCAAGGTATCATCCGCAGATGAACTGCTGACAAAGAACGGATGGAATTTGCAGGCGTGTCGCAACAAGACGCAAGTGTCGGCGGTGCGTATACCGTACGCGTGCAAACTGCTCTTCCAGGAGCTCATGTCGATGTCGATTGCTCCGCGTCTGATGGTCAAACCGCACGCGCCGAAACGCCACAAGAATGCGCAATCTTCCGATGCCTAATTCGATTCGATTCGATTCATTCTTCCATCATCATCATCATCATCATAATACACATCCGTTGTTCGTTTCTCTTTTTTCTTTTTTTTTTTTTTTGGAAAGTGAAACGTCAATTCTGCTAAACACAGCGCTCTCGTCATTTCGGAGCATTGTTGCGGGATTTGATTTATTTCCCTTTTCAAAAAAAAAAAAATTTTCCTTTCCTCGTTTTCACTCTCTTTTTCTCACGCTTTCTCACGTGATTTCATTTTTTTTTGAAATTTTGACCAGAAAAAATTGTGGAAAATTATGCAATTTTTCCAGAAAATTTCCAAAAAAAAATCACCGATTTTCTAATTTTTCTCCTCTGTGTGTGTGTTTTGAAAACGGACATTTCTCCGGTCTTTTTGTTCTCGTGGTCTCCTCAAAAAAAAAGAAAATCAAAAAATTACTTTGTTACCATTATTATTATTATTATTATTATTATTATTTATCTATTTCAAAACACAATCACAATTTCGCATTTTTATCTTTTAATTTTTCCACCCCCCCCACGTCCATTCGATTCAATTAAAAAATTATTGATTTTTTTTTTCTTCATTTTCTTCTTTTTTTTTTGTCTAATTTATTCCTCTTCTCCACCACTTTTCCGGAAAAAAGAAACCAATTGTTGTTGAATATGAAAAAAAAATTCCGCCAAAAAATTTTTTTTCTTTTTTTTTCAAATTAAATTTGGTTTTCAAACCGATTTAATATATCTTTAAATTTTTAATTTTTTTTTGTTAATTTTATTTTTATTTTTTTTGTTGATTTTTTAAAATCAAATTTTTTTTTGCAGATCAGAACGACACATACTACGGGGAAACGAATCGACGCTTTTTTTCTACTGCAGTGGGGATTTGTAAAAATAAGTGAAAAAAGGCAGTGAGAGGAAGAAAAAGAAGAGAAAAAAAGAAGAAAAAGCGATGAATATGGTTGACGCACGCGCCTCGCCGGCCACTCAGGCTCAACAAGTTGCCGTACCCTCGGCGACGAATCTCGACATTAATCAGTATGTTTCGCGTTTTCCTCCTCCTCTTTTTCTTCGGTTTTTCTTCGGTTTTTTTTTGGCACCAAAAGGAATTGGGAAAAAATTTTGATTTTTTTAAAAATTTATTTTTTTTTTGGAAAAAATTGCGATTTTTCAGCGAAAAAATGAGAAAAAAATTGAAAAAAAAAATTTTTTTTTCATTTTTTTTTCGAAAATCGAAATTTTTGGAAAATTTTCGAAAAAAACATTTTTTCTCAAACAAAAATTAAATTAATTTTTTTTTGGAAATTCGGGTTTTTTTTGCCGAAAAAATTTTTTCCTTTGTAAAAAAAAGAAAAAAATTGCAATTTTCGCCTAAAAATAAAATTATTTTGGGTGAAAATTGAAAAATAAGAGAATAATTTTTTATATTTTTTTTTGGAAGTTTCGGCGAAAAATTTGGCAGAAATGCCTCAAAACTAAAATTAAAATTTCAAATTTATTTTAATGGAAGTTCGGTTAATTCGATTTTTTGGCAAAAAACTTCGCGAGAATTTGAAAAAAAAATTGGGAAGAAATTTAGTTTTTGGAAAATATTGACTCAGAAAATTAGAAACATGCTCGCCTCTCTCACCCAGCTGTCCCTTGCCCATTTTTGCAGAGAAGAAATCATGCAATGGATTATCGATTTGCGGGATCCGTCGAAACGCGAGGCGGCTCTGCTCGAGTTGAGCAAGAAGCGCGACAGTGTGCCCGATTTGCCGCTGTGGCTGTGGCACTCGTTCGGCACCATGGCCGCTCTTCTTCAGGAGGTACGCGAACCGAGAAATACGGAGAGAAAGAGAATATTTTCGGATTTTTTTTGAATGCAATACGCTGAGTCGATTTACGGGGTTGGTCTCGCCACGAAAAGTAAAAAGACGACAGGCGACGAGAGATGAAATTTCTTATATTTTTTCAAATTTTTTTTATCTCTCGTCGTCTGTCGTTTTTTTCTACTTTTCGTGGCGAGACCAACCCCGTAAATCGTAAATCGACTAAGCGTATTGCATACAGAAAAATCCGATAATATCATCGAAAACGAATTCCCGACCCGGCGAAAATCAACGGTTTTCTGATGGGAAACTCGAGAGTGTGACAAAACCGGAACATGCGTTGTGAAAACACCGCAAATCCGCCATTTTCGCTTCCACCGCTTATTCCGGATGACTTTCCGAGAGTGTGACAAAACCGGAACAGACGAAACCGAAACATGCGTTGTGCAAACACCGTGACACCAAAATGCACAATTGCAACACTGTGGCGCGCTTTTTCTGGGAAATTTAGCCAAAAAAAGAACAGAAAAAGCGCGCCGCAGTGTTGCAAGTCTGCATTTTTGCGTCACGGTGTTTGCGCAACGCATTTTTCGGTTTCGTCTGTTCCGGTTTCGTCACACTCTCGGAAAATCATCCGAAATGAGCGGTAGAAGCGAAAATGGCGGATTTTCCCCCGGCAAATCGCGTAAAAACAACTGTAGGAAGCTAGAAATCGATGAAATCCGCGAGAAAAATGGTTCAAAATAAGCGATAGAAGCGAAAATGAATGAAAATTGGGGTTTCCATGAGAAAAAAACGCTTGGCATCGAGCCAAGAAACAGGGTAAAAGAAATATTTAAAATAAGCGATAGAGGCGATAGTCACTAAAAAACATGGGTTTTTACCCCAAAAAATGTTAAAAAACAAAGCTAACTGACAAATTTCAACATAAAAAAGAGAAATTTGACGCGCACACTGTAGGACTAGTCCAACCAAAAAAAGAAACGAAGTGAAAGCTTACTGTATCCATTTCGTGGCGAGACCCGAACAGTGGCCGATTTGTAATGATGGTGATAGTAGGAATCGACGAGAGAAAGAAGAATGAATGGAAGAGGAAGCGAAGGTTGCCAAACAGAAGGGAAGAAGAATAAGAAGAGGGGGAGCGAGTCGGAAATGAAAATGAGTCATTTGAAAACATAGGCGAGAGATGAATGGCGCTGAAGAGAGACGCAGAGACCGTGGAGCGCATTGGTTTTCGGAAAAAGTATGACGAATACTTTTAAAACAATGGTTATGAGTCAGTCGAATGGGGGGGGGGGGCTATTTTATCGTTCTAAACAGCGAGTTTGACTGGAAAAAAAAACGACGGTCAAAAAAAGAGCCAAGGGGGGAAAGGAGTCGGATTTGGAGTGGATCGCCTAGTTTCGATAGGTTAGGTTAACGATTGATATGAAGACGTCCGCCCATCTGGCTAACTTTCGGATCAGGAAAAAGGCGACTGTGACAGTGACAGTGATAGTGAAGCACATTCGAGTCACTGCTACAGTATTCCTCTTGTGTTTTAATAGGCGAGCTGCTGCTCAGAAAACTTTGCGCGCATTGGCGGGTCCACAAATTGCTTGGCCGGAGACAGTCCCGCCACTGGCCGACTTTCAAGCGCCACTGGCGGTTGGGGAGCTTAGTTTGGCGTATTTCAAGCGGATGCCTGGCCGATGTCAGGCGGCTACCCGCCATTTGCCTGACTTATCGTACGCCGCCAATGGCCATTAAAGAAATTTCCTGAGTGCGCGGGTCTCGCAGCGAATGCAAGAGGTAAACACTGTTACAGTACCACCTCCTCCGTTCGCTGTGAGACCCGCCGGCCTAAACACAACATTATGAGATCGCGCGAAGCGGCTCAGACTCCATTATGACGAAAGGCGTCGTCACGTGACTTGACTCAACTCAATCCGATTCGTTGCAGGTGGTGGCGATCTACCCGGCGATCATGCCGGCCAACCTCACCGCCACTCAGTCGAATCGCGTGTGCAACGCGTTGGCGCTGATGCAGTGTGTCGCGTCGCACCGTGACACGCGCGGACCGTTTCTGCACGCGCACATTCCGCTCTACCTCTATCCGTTCTTGCACACGACAAAAGTGTCGCGCTCGTTCGAGTACCTGCGTCTGACGTCGCTCGGCGTCATTGGCGCGCTCGTCAAAACCGAGGACAAGGAGCAGCTGCTCGTCGTCATCAACTTCCTCCTCTCAACGGAAATCATTCCACTGTGCCTGCGCATCATGGAGCAGGGCACCGAACTCTCGAAGACCGTCGCCACGTTCATTCTCCAGAAGATTCTGCTCGACGACACCGGCCTTCTCTACATTTGTCAGACGTACGAGCGCTTCAGTCACGTCGCCATGATTCTCGGCAAAATGGTGCTGAAACTGATTCGCGAGCCGTCGTCACGTCTTCTCAAGCACGTCGTCCGATGCTACAGCCGTCTCAGCGACAATCCATCGTGAGTGCCTATTTTCTCTCGATTCCTGAGAAAATGAATGGTTCACCGTCTCTTTTTGCAGCATGATATTCAATCTGACGCTGGACAGTCGCCTTCAACAGAGCGGAGCCGGTGGCGGCGGAGCCGTCGGCGGCGGCGCTGGAGGAGCCGGTGGCGGTGGAGGAGCGGCGAACGGAGCCGGCAAGACGGTGTCGGTGCGCGCGCAGCAGGCGCTGAAACAGTGTCTGCCCGACCAGCTGAAGGATCTGACGTTCAAGACGCTGCTCAAGGAGGATCCGAGCACGATGAACTGGCTCCGACAGCTGCTCAACAATCTCGGTACGGTTTCTTTTTTCTTTGGGGGGGGGGGGGGTCTCGCAGCGAAAGGGCTTCGGAGAGGGTTACTGTAGATTGTGGGTCTCGCAGCGAATGTTTAGTTCGACATGGGTTACTGTAGGTTTTGGGTCTCGCAGCGAAATTTTGGCTCGGATAGGTTTACTGTAGGTTTTGGGTCTCGAAGCGAAAATGAGGCGAAAAAGTTTACGGTAGATTGTGAATGGGTCTTGAAGCGAAAGTTAGACAGCAATAGGCTACTGTAGGTTTCTATTCGAGGTCTCGAAGCGAAAAGTTTTAACCTGAAAAAATTGTCTGAAATTATTTGACTGAAACGTTAAAAATTTTATTCCTGGAGAAAAAAATTAATTTTCATGAGTATAATTTAGCAAAAAATTTGAAATTTCGATTCAAAAAAATCGATATTTTTTTGCAGAAATCGACGGCGCAATCCTTCACGACGAAGAGTTGATGGCGCCAAAACAGCAATAAAAAATTCAAATTTTCCGCCCAAAAAAAATGGTTTTTTTCTTCGAATATATATTTTTTTCTTTTTCTGTCTGCGCAATCTACCTCTCGCCCCTCCCTACTATTTTTTCTTTTTCTCTCCCATAGACTCGCGGTTCAATCTCCTCATTTTCCCCCCAAAAAATTAAAAAAAAATTTTTTTGCTTTTTTTTTCGAATTTTTTCCTCTCAAAAATTCTCCTCCTTCATTTTTTTGTCTCTTCCAATTTTTTGTGTATATTTTCATCAATTATACATACATATACATGCATATTTTTGGCATTAGTCACCTAGTTTTTTTCTTAGCGCTGCAAAAAATCCCCGAAAAAAATTGAATGGGTATTTTTGAAAATTTTCTCGTTTTTCACGTTTTTTTCTGGAAAAAACACGAAATTTTTTCCCCCGCCTTATTGTAAAATATTTATTTTTTGCCCGGAGAAAAAAATCACTCTTTATAAATACAAACCAAAGCGAATTTTTGCGAATTTCAATTTTTCTCCACTTTTTTTTTCTCAAATTTTTGTGTGTGTGAGTGTGATCGACTTTTTTCCCTCCCCCTTAAGAATTTTTTTTCGTCTCCCCCCCAAGAATCTCCGAAACTATTACGATTTTTTTCGCTCTTTTTCCACTCCTCCTCCCCCACTATATCTCTGCAAATCATTCAGATTCAAATTTTACGGAATAAATTTCTTTTGTGTTCGGTTATCATTTTTACTGTTCGGTTATCATTTTTACTAAAATTTGGCGGAAAATTGCGAAAAATCGGCGAAAAAATCGAAAAAATTGAGTGGCTACAGTAACCCGCGAGAAAATTTGCGGACTTGGCATTTAAATCGACGACATTTCTTTCATTTTTGTTTTTTTTTTTGAATTTTTCCAATTTTCCGCGTTTTTTCGCGTTTTTCATCGCTTTTTTTCCGGTTTTTTGTATCAAAGTACGATTATAATCGAATTTTCAGACAAATTATCCGCAATTTCCTGTCCGAAAACCGAATTTCCTCCAATTTTGCAGGTGCGCGACGGCCGGAAACGATGACACAGCACCGACGGGCAGTTTTCGCCGATTCGCGTTAGTTTTTACGAACTTTCAAGCTGAAATTGTCTGGAAAACCGAAAAATTCGACAAAAAATCTGAGAATTGCGTCATTTCCGGCTAAAAATCCGGTCGGACGCGGAAATGTGCATTTTTTCCTGGATTTCCGGTTAATCTGGGATTAAAATTGCAATTTTCTCGTCATTTTCTTTGTATCTTCTCTTTTTGCATTCGGCTTTTCCCATTTAAAATCTGGAAAAATTGGAATTTTTTTTTCGTCTTTTTTTTTCGAGGAAATTGCCTTTTTTCCCGCTTTTTTCCTTTTTTCCCCTTCATTTTCTTTTTTTTCCTTTTATTTTCTTCTAAAATCACGCAAAAAACCTGGCTAAAAAGCAAAAAAATCGCATTTTTTCAAAAAAAATTTTTTTTACTTTTTGCGCGTCAAATTAAATGCATTACAGTAACCCAGTAGTTTTCTTTTCCGCGTTTTTCAGTGTTTTTTCAGCGAAAAAATTCGAAAAACAGAGTAATTTTCAAGTTTTACTGCAATTTTAATGAGTTTTGGAAGGAAGAAAAACAGAAAAATTTTCAAAAAAAAAAAAAATTTTTTTCTAAATTTTCAAAAAAAATTTTTCGCCAAAAAAAAGAGAAAGCCTTGAAGAAACCAAGAAAAAAGTAAGATTAAAATCTAGAATTTCTCCATTCTTCTTCGTCTCTCATTTATAAATATTAATAATATTCAGATTTTATGCGCATATCTCCATCCAAAATCTGCGCAGAAAAATGAAAGAAATCGATGTAATTCGCATTAAAAACGCGGAAAAAACGGCGAATTTCTCACGTTTCTCGCCAATTTTCACATGAAAACGACGTTTTTTTTTTTATTAAAAAAAAATTTTTTTCAAAAATTTTTTTAAAAAATTTTTTAAATTCAAAAAAAATGAGTTTAATTTCAAAAATTCTAATTTCAATTTCAAAAAATATATAATCATTTTTAAAAATTTGCAGAAGCGAGTAACGTGAAAAAAATCGCGGTGATGGCGAGTACGGTGGCTTTTGAGTTCAATAAGGCGACATTAAAATTGAGGTCAGTTTTTAAAATTTTTTAAAAATTTTCAATTTATTTTCTTTTTCAAATAAATCGTGAACTTTTTAAAAACTTGAAAAAAAATTTTCAAATCAAAATTTCGAAAAAAAATTTTTTTTTTTTTAATATTTTTTCCTCAAATTTTTCCAGAAGAAGTCTTCACATTTCGCCACGTGGATCGCCGGAAGTCGTCAGAAAATCGACAGAGTGCAGCGTTTTCGACGATTCGCCGGAAAGCACACAGAGGTCAGATGGCCTAGAAATCCCAGTCGGTGGCCGAACTTGACGCTTTTTTCCGTTTTTTCTTGAAGATCTGGCCCAGGTTTTTGTTCTGTAGTGGCCTAGCCGCGGTGGAAACGCATGGCCGATCTTTTTCTAGGCCACGACATGTCTGAAGAGCTCAGTGCACAAATTTGAGAAAGGGTGGCCTAGTTTTCCACATCGATGGCCTAACTTTTCAAATCGATAGCCTAACTTTTCAAAGTGATGGCCTAACTTTCCACTGTAATGGTCTAACTTTTCGAAGCGATGGCCTAACTTTTCAAATAGATGGCCTAACTTTCCAAAGCGATTGCCTAACTTTTCAAAGCGATGGCCTAACTTTTCAAAGCGTTGGCCTAACATACCACTGTAATGGCCTAACTTTCCAACACGCTTTTCCAACAGTCCAATTCGCTGTCCTAGCTTCCCAAATCGACAGAGTAACTCATACATTCCATGGCCTAACTTTCCAAATCGATGGCCTAACTTCCCCCCCCCCCCCTCCAGCAACCGAATTCCAGCACATCACGCCGCAAGTGCTCGCAACAACGTCACCAGCACCGTCAGCTCTGCGCCGAGCTCTCCTCGTTCGCGCTCTATCCGCTGTTCGGAGCGCTCTCGCCGTCGCACTTCTCGTCGCCCAACCTGCTGTTTCAGCACGAGAGCGGACAGTTTTCGGCGCGGAAACGCGTGCTCCGCCTCGCCGACCTCTCCGACACCGATCTCGGACTCGTCATGTCCCACCTGAATGGTCGGTTTCGTCCCGGTTGCTCTCAGGCCACCACCGCCGGCTCTCTTACTTTCAGCCGCCTCACTTCTCAACTTGTCGCACACGTGTCAACGAATGCGTCGTCTCTGTCACTCGCACGACACCGCCACCTCATCGATCCGACGTCGAGATGTGGGTCACGTAACGCGTGTGTGTGTGTGTCACACTTTGAAGACAATCCGTCTACAGGTGACGTCACACGAGATATGTGTCTCGTTCAATCAGTTGACACGTCGCACCGAAGTCCGTCTGCTGAAACGCGATCGGACGCGTCGCGACGCGCAATTCACCGCCGACACGATACGCGCACTTCTTGCGCCCTTCTCGCGCGCCCTCACAAAAGTAGGTCAAGTGGGGAGGCGCGAGGGACTAGAAAGTGCAAAGCCAGTGCTCCCGTTTCTTGTCAGATCACGTTCGAGACGACGGTGTTCGTGACGGACTGGCTCGACGAGCTGCTCGCACTGCACACCGAGAACCGCCTCGTCCCGCTGAGTTTGGTGTTCACCGGCGGCGCGCTGACCAAAGGCAATCAGTTGAACGGCGCCGATTTGCGCGCGATCACCGAGACCGAGTTTCTCGAGTTTGTCGCGCGTTTGCAGCCGCACCTTCAGGAGATACAACTCTCCACCTCCAGGTACGCACGATTCGGAATCTAGGTCATCTTCTTCTTCTTCTTCTTCTTTGCAGAATCTTCAAAATGAGCACAAAGCTGCTCGGCATGATCTCAGTTTTGTCGAGTTTCGGCGTCGTCTACGAGCGGCCGCCGCTTCGATTCGCGTTCGACGAGATCGCCGACGCGATTACGGTACGTGGCCTAACTTTACGCAGCGGGAGAAGTTCGGCCGCCGTGGCCTAGTTTTGGAGACTTATGGGATTCTAGGTCACGACCTAGTTTCACAGATCCACCGGATTCTAGGTCATGGCCTAGTTTCATTAATTTGTATGGTTCTAGGCCATGACCTACTTTCAAAAAACCACTGGATTCTAGGTCATGGCCTAGTTTCACGCACTCATCGGATTCTAGGCCATCACCTGGCTCCTAAAATCAATAAAAATGTAGTCCACGCCACTCGCTTCAAGGATGGCCTAACTATGCGGCCCGCCACAAAACTAGGCCACCACCACGTTTTGCAGCGGTGGCGTTCGGACGCGCACTCGCGCAGCTGCGACGTCTACATGCGACGACCGCACGACGTCGCCGCGTCGGCCGCCGACTCGTGGCTCAAACTGGCGGGCGTCTCGATCGAACAGTCGCGTCGAGACCCGTTCACCGAGGAGACGCTCGTCTCGCGCGTCGCCATCAAACACTCATTCCTTGTACATATCGATCTCGTATTCCACTTTCACTGACACTCCCTACTTCTCCCCTCTCCCCGCGCATGCCTTATAAATGATCGCTCCCCATCCCCCCCCCCCCCAAAAAAGAATCATCCTGATAAATGGTTTGTATCAATAGTCATAGTCAAATGAGTGCCAAAACAAGAAAATTCAGGTGATTCCGAGTCGATCGATACCCCACACGACCCACTTCTATGAAAACAAGAAATTTGCTCGGCGAGCCCTACCCCAGGGCTCGCGGAGCACATTTTTCTCACAACTCCAAAATAGATCATGATTAGTATCAATCGATTCCAAATCACCTCAAGAGTTCAAAAACCCACATCGCGCACCCCGATTTGCTCACTCACTCCGACACCGAAGATTAGCCTCCCCATGTTAAGCAATCTATCCCTGGGGGGAGGTGGGTATTGCGCATGCGCCGCATGCGGCTCGTGCGCATCAAACAAAATGTCAACGTACGTAGGTAGAAGCGTGATAACAGGCCATCTTTTGGTTTTTCATTCAAATGCGTCGGCTCAAAAAGTGCGTCCGAAACCCGTACGCCGGGCTCACTCGATGGGAGATTCCGGCGCCTCCCGAGCCACCGCTCGGCTACAAACGCGTCTACTATTTCGCAACTCTCGCCGTGCTACTGGTGATTTGCATCGACACTCGGCTCGCAATGATGGATGCCGACGTGTCGGTGCTCGGTCTTCCCAAATGGCTCATTCTGCTCGTCACCAACGTCGTCGGCCTCGTTTGGCTCTTCTTGCCGTCCGCTCTTCGAATGTAAGCCGTTGTTGGGGAGCAAACGCGCCCGGCTCGCCTCGAGTTTTGCAGACAACAACTTCGCGACGACATTGAGTACTATCAACAGCTCGAGATCAGAGGCCTGATTCGTGTCTAATCACCGAATTTTCGAAATTTGCGCATTCCAAATTCATTGTTGACCATGAAACAGTTCTATTCGTTTTCCGATTTCGAGTCGACCGGAATCGATTCGCCACCGACGATCACCTTCTTTGGCACGAGTTGCGTCGCCGCGACGCCCACTATTTGCATATCGATTGTCATTTGAATCTGCAGAAAAAAAAGAGCAAAACCTGCAGGTGGACTCGAACCAGCGACTATCAGCTTTGCCGGCAAACGCGCAACCCACTGAGCCACCCGAACGCTTTTTGGCGCGGGTCCCTATTTGCGTACAGAAGCGCGCACCTGTGATTTTCCATCTTGAGTGGCGCCGATCACCACAATCTTGTTGCCAAACGTCGGTTTTTCCCTCGCCACCGGTGCCGGAGCAACACGTGGGGCTCGCGGAGCCGCGAGCCCTCGACGAGCTGACGACAACTCTGCCACGTCATAGACGCTCGTCTCCGGCTTGTTCGGCACTGGAACGAGCGCTCCAAACGAGCCAGTAAAACGGTAGTCGAGTGGTTTGCGGGCGCTGCAAAATGGCGACGGTGTTTGCAGACTGGCCAAACTACCGTAACCGCCCACCTCGTCTTTGTCTTTTTCGCCGCCAGTCTCGAGTGTCCGCCAATCGTGCTACTGTTCCGACGAAAATCTACAAGGTTCGCGACGATGGCCTAAGAGTTTTCTAGTCCCTCACCGCTCAACACCGTCTCCTGCGACGTTTCGGTGCTGCTGGCGCGATTCGAGCCGGCCGAAGTGTCGGATAAGCCGGACGCGCCGCTGCAAAACACTTTCAGATATTTCAGCCTAGGCGACTTTCAGATGTGCACATGTCGAAATCCGAGAGGCTCGTGCCGATCGCCGTGTTCGCCGAGTTCGACAACGCCGTCGGCATCTGAAGCGGGTCCGACGTCGACGAAGCCGTCGCGACGCTCGGCGAACGAGCCGTCGGCGGACAGCTTCTCGCGTCCTCTGACTGAAAAGAGCGATTCAATTTTCGGCGAACCGCGCGGCTCACTCACCGATGATGTGCTCATTTTCGGAAACGTTTTTGGTGCGGGGAAAAGAGAGCAAGACTTCGTTTGCGCGCCGATTTCAAAATGAGATGGAGCTGATCTATTGATCACTTCTGTTAGAAGCAGGGGGGGGGTAAAGTTCACGTGGATAATAGAGAGGGAGGGAAGGAAAAATTTCTCCCCGGCCGGGAATTGAACCCGGGTCTCGCATGTGACAGACGCGGATACTCACCACTATACTACCGAGGACACGGCAGCGCACTGCGCCCTGGGGCAATGAAGAAAGCGCGCTGTGACCTATCTCCACCTGTTTCACAATTCACAATTTCACACTCTGAAATTCAAAATTGAAGGCCTAAAACTGTTTGCATTGTTTCATTCCGGTTTCCTTTTCCAATTCTGTCTCAAATCCGCCCTCAATTCTCAAATAAGAGTGCTATGACTCACCGATGAAAACGCGCTCCACCGAACCTGCCCCGGCCAGCCAATGCGCGTCTCTCGCTCTCCGTGGCTCCGCCCCCTTTGTCCGTGCCATTCTCGAACATTCCGAGCATCATCCGAATCAAAAACCACGTCGAGAGCTCTCGCAAGCCTTTCGAATTATCTTCCAACTGATTCAGTGCTCCTATGGACATCATCATCGATGTTCTGTGTGACCCGCGATGTGACATGGACATCGTGACCATTGTCGGCCTCTCCCTCATGATTATCTTCCTCATCGGCGCCCTCGTGACCGCCCTGATCATGTGGTCACTACAACCCACCCGAAACCAACAAACTATCGAAACGTCCACTTTCAGCTGCTTCGTTTGCTGTCCTCACAAGTTCACCGGCGTTGTGGGAGATGTCTCAGTCACGTACATGGCCGAAAAAGACGCGCCGTCGATTCCAGCCGTTAATTGAATTGAATTCCTTGTGTTGCAATAAATCTGTTGATGTGTTGATCTTGAGTATCGTGTTAGAGTGGGCTCAGGCTCAGTGAGCCGAGTTTGCGATGGAGCACCAAGAGACAGTGACAACGCCGCGCTCCAGCGAACTATTCGGACCGAGAGAGAGTGTGTGTGTGTCAATCGAGGAGACGCAGAGTGTCACGCTTTCAAGGACGTCACAAATCTCCAGTTTGAACCTTCTCACTTGTTTACCGAAATGCCAGGACACAGTCACATGGGTAGTTCGGCGATGCTGCTCCGTGAGCACGGACACGCCCCTTTCCCTATTCCCCCGAAGATTTGCTCACCTTTCGGAAAGCGTATAAAACTGAAACAAACAAGCTCCCATCCATTGAGCACCGATGCCAGCAGCTCACGGAGCCGCCGCCGCAGAGCGCAACGTGCGCAAGATACTCTTCTTCGGACTGTTGACGCTCATCGCGATCCTCCTGACAGCCGGCATCGTCACCCTCGTCGTCGCCAGTCATCGAGAAAGCGACGAGCTGAAAGCGCAGCTCAAAACGTACGGGATGAGTCTCGCGTGCGGCGCAGTGATCCTGTTCGCAATTCTCGGCTCAACGTAAGACCAACCCGTCCCGGCTCGAAATCGGGACATGTTTCAGGTTCTTGGTGTACAACACGTGCATCGCCAAACCGACCCCGACACCTCCGTTCGGTCAACCCAAATCGAAACCTGTTCTCGCTTCTCGAACTCTGGGAATCATCGAAGACGCGCCGACAAGACATCACACGATCCTTTTCTAGTATCCACTCGGTCACGTGACGTTTTCCTGTTCATTAAGAGAGTTGTGCGATTCCAATAAACAAGTTTTCTAATTGTCACGTGATTTTCGGGGCTCCGCGAGCCGTCGAAACGCTATCACCAGGCAAGTTGGGCGGTGCGCTTCGGAAGGCGTATAAAACTGGGAAACAAGCTCTCATTTCTCAGTCCATTCACCTCGTGAGCACCGATGCCTGCTCACGGAGCCAGTTCGGAGCGCAATAAGCAATTCGTGAAATTCGTACAGTTGATGCTCATCTCCGTCCTCTTCCTCGTCCTCCTCATGCTCGCCATCGTTTATGCTCTTCGCCACAATCAGCAGGATCCCATTGTGATTGTATTTACAGTGATCATTTTCTGCATTCCTATCACCCTTATGTTGGTGTCAGTCTTCCGGTGAGTGTGACCTGTTATCAGAAAAATGATCAAAGTTCAATATTTCAGCTCCATAATACGGAAACTTCAAGAATAAGACCCCAATCCTTCCGGCCGCTCAACCCATTCTACTCACTCCAGCCTTCCTGAACTCGACTCTTCTCCAGTATCCACCTGGTCACGTGACGTTTTCCTGTTCATTAAGAGAGTTGTGCGAATCTGAATAAACAAGTTTTGTAATTGTCACATGATTTTCTGGGCTCCGCGAGCCGGTGGCTCATTTGTTTTTATGTTGGCGGTAAATGAGAGTTTATTAGTGATGATCACTTTGGACGATGCTCCGACCAATCGGGTCTCGAATGGAAAGAAAACAACAAAAACGTATTCCACAAGCGGCGCTCGTAAATCGACACAGAGCCGATGTGTGGCGGAACAGATAGGCTGTGGAAACTGGGTCATGACCTAGAAACCGACAATAAATGAAACTAGGTCATGACCTAGATTCCGACAGCACATGAAACTAGGTCATGACCTAGAATCCGATAGAACATCAAACTAGGTCATGACCTAGATTCCGACAGTACATGAAACTAGGTCATGACCTAGAATCCAACGCATTTGTCAGTTTGAGCCATAGATCTTGGAAACTGGGTCATGGCCCAGAATCCGACAGTACATCAAACTAGGTCATGACCTAGAATCCGATAGAACATGAAACTAGGTCATGACCTAGATTCCGACAGTACATCAAACTAGGTCATGACCTAGATTCCGACAGTACATGAAACTAGGTCATGACCTAGAATCCAACACATTTGTTAGTTTGAGCCATAGATCTTGGAAACTAGGTCATGGCCCAGAATCCGACAGTACATCAAACTAGGTCATGACCTAGAATCCGATAGAACATGAAACTAGGTCATGACCTAGATTCCGACAGTACATGAAACTAGGTCATGACCTAGAATCCAACACATTTGTCAGTTTGAGCCATAGATCTTGGAAACTGGGTCATGGCCCAGAATCCGACAGTACATCAAACTAGGTCATGACCTAGAATCCGATAGAACATGAAACTAGGTCATGACCTAGATTCCGACAGTACATGAAACTAGGTCATGACCTAGATTCCGACAGCACATGAAACTAGGTCATGACCTAGAATCCAACACATTTGTCAGTTTGAGCCATAGATCTTGGAAACTAGGTCATGGCGACAACGAAACATTTTTGGAGCACAAGCCGTAATCCCCCCGTAATCCGTTAATACTTGGTGGGATCAAGAGGTCAAGGTGAAGCTCGAGCTGAAGCAAAAAAGCAACTTATGGTGCAAATGTTCTTTTTCTCATTCGATTCTAGGTCATGACCTAGTTTCACGTACTGATCGGGTTATAGGTCATGACCTAGTTTCATGTACAATCGGATTCTAGGTCATGACCCAGTTTCACGTACTCATTGGATTCTAGGCCACACATCGGCTCTGTGTCGATTTACGGACGCCACTTGTGGAAAACGTTTCTTTCTCTTTCTTTCCATTCGAGACCCGATTGGCCGGAGCATCGTCAAAAGTGATCATCACTAATGAATTCTCGTTAACCGCCAACATGAAAACAAATGAGCCGCCGTCTCGCGGAGCCATGAAAATCACGTGACAATTACAAAACTTGTTTATTGGAATCGCACAACTCTCTTAATGAACAGGAAAACGTCACGTGAAACGGATGGAAGCGAGTCGAGAGTTTCAGATCCTCCTTGTCGACGCGCCTCGTGCTGGTTGAGCCCATCTATCTGGAGCAGGCTTCGGAGCAGACATGTTTTGGACGGGCGTGAGTATTGGCGTCTCTCTGTTGGACTCCATATTCGATAGGCAGAGGCTGAAGACGTGAGAAATTGGAATTTCGAAGCGGATGACCACTGACTGACCCCAAGAATGATACTACCAGAATGGCGACCGAACTGCAGATCAGACTCATTCCCAGGAATTTGAGGTCATGGGTCCATTGGTCTTCTGTTCGGTGAGTGGCGACGACGAGGATGACGATGCCGGCTGTCAGGAGGATCGCGATGAGCGTCAACACTCCGAAGAAGAGTATCTTGCGCACGTTGCGCTCTGCGGCGGCGGCTCCGTGAGCTGCTGGCATCGGTGCTCAATGGATGGGAGCTTGTTTGTTTCAGTTTTATACGCTTTCCGAAAGGTGAGCAAATCTCCGGGGGGTAGGGAAAGAGGCGTGTCCGGGCTCACGGAGCAGCATCGCCGAACTACCCTTGTGACTGTGTCCTGGCATTTCGATAAACAAGTGAAAAGGTTCAAACTGGAGAGTTGTGACGTCCTTAAAAGCGTGACACTCTGCGTCTCCTCGATTGACACACACACTCTCTCGATCCGAATAGTTCGATGGAGCGCGTTGTCACTGTCTCTTGGTGCTCCATCGCAAACTCGGCTCACTGAGCAAGATCAACACATCAACAGATTTATTGCAACACAAGGAGTTGAGTTAACAGAATCAGACGGGCATGCGCCGGTAGACGGCTGGAATCACCACAACATCTTCATCGGTCACGTAGGCGACTGAGCCATCTTTCGAATCGATCGGCTCGCCGCAGCACTTGTTGCGTTGGCAGCAAATGGAGGCGCTGAGAAATCGACTTTTCGAATCATTCTTTGTTTTGTTTTCTGAACTGACCAAATGAAGTTCAATACCAGGACGGCGAGGAGGAGGAAGAGCAGACCGGACACTGCGAAGAGCAGACATGTCGAGACGTCGAAATCTTTGCCTTTGTGGCCTTT
This sequence comes from Caenorhabditis sulstoni, assembly GCA_963966605.1. Taxonomy (NCBI): domain Eukaryota; kingdom Metazoa; phylum Nematoda; class Chromadorea; order Rhabditida; family Rhabditidae; genus Caenorhabditis; species Caenorhabditis sulstoni. Next base: position 1,304,456 of record OZ016477.1, read on the forward strand.
GCCGCCGGTGAGAAGGGTTTCGATGGTGGTGGTGGTGATGTTGGTGTCCATGGTTGGCTCACTGAGCACCTGAATGAGAAGAGGAGCTCGGCGGAGCCGGAAGGCGAGTTTGGTCACGCCCCCTAGTCGTCCCGTGGTTTTTGATTCGAATGATGCTCGGAATGTTCGAGAATGGCACGGGAAAAAGGGGCGGAGCCACGGAGAGCGAGAGACGCGCATTGGCTGGCCGGGGCAGGTTCGGTGGAGCGCGTTTTCAACGATGAGTCATAGCACCCGGAAAGTGGGTCAAACTTCAAGAAAGTAGGTCAGTTGGTTTCATCTCAATCGGCCAAGCTGCCAAAAATTGCGGTGGAGCGCGTTTCCACCACTCCCTGACACAATGCTACTGCTCTGAGAACTGCACAGGCTCGCCGAGCGAACCCGGAATTACTGACGACACTCCGACTAGAGTCTTCCAGTATCCACCTGGTCACGTGACGTTTTCCTGTTCATTAAGAGAGTTGTGCGAATCCAGTAAACAAGTTTTGTAATCTTCACGTGATTTTCGGGGCTCCGCGAGCCGGTGGCTCATTTGTTTTCACGTTGGCGGTTAACGAGAGTTTATTAGTGATGATCACTTTTGACGATGCTCCGACCAATCGGGTCTCGAATGGAAAGAAAACAACAGAAACGTATTCCACAAAAGGGGCTCGTAAATCGACACAGAGCCGATGTGTGGCGGGACAGATACATAGGCTGGGGCGTAGAATATGATGAAACTAGGTCATGACCTAGATTTCGATAAATAAGCAAAAACTAGGTCATGACCTAGAATTCAAAAGGTCAATTAGTCCTGATGATCAGCCAGAAGTGAATCAGTGATGAAGCGGCGCCGGTTTCACTTTGATGACTCTCGATGTGGTACGACGAGCACGATATCTCTTCTGACTGAAAATCGACGGTGTTTTCCAGAATTTTCGAAGATTCTCAGTGAAAACTCACCAACACGCGGCGATGTCGTCGCTGAATTTGTAGACGAGAAAGATGAGGAAAATGAGCAGTGCGGCCAGCGGAATCAACGCCGCATATGGCGAGATGGTCACACTGCCGGTGCGCATATCGATCATTCTTCGCGTGTTTTCGACAAGGGAAATGGATGAGAATGGGAATGCGAAAAACTGGAGGTGAAGATGGGCGGTTCACTAGCTCATCTCTGGGGAGGTCAAATGATAACGAGAGGCCTAAAAGATCACGAACTTTGGGCGGCGATTCTGGAGTCTAGGGGGGTTTTTTGGGGAAATGATTGGCATAATTGGAATGTCTAGATGATTTGGAATCGATTGATATCTCACATGACCTATTTCGGATGTGATGAAAAAGATGCTCCGCGAGCACTGGGCTCTGGGCACGCGGAGCAGCCCTTTTTTCAAATCTAGGTCATGTGTGATATTAATTCTCCAAGCTGTTAGCAATTGATCAACACTAATCACGACCTCAATCGCGCATTTTTTATCATTTTTGCTCCGCGAGCCCTGACCATGCTCCGTGAGCCGGGGAGAGCTGAATTCGCAAACACAGGCTTGTTGGGTATCGATCATCGCGGAATCGTCAGGAGAATTCGAAAATCCACCTCTGACGCGAAACAGGCTGCCGACCTAGTCGCAATGTCCCAAATGTATTCGTTAAACACGAAAACAACCGCATTCCAGTGATAACTATACATATTTCTCTTCATTCTTGTGCTAAACATCACGACTTCAACGAAATGACGACAATCTCCGAAGAGCCCGTTGAAAGTCACGAAATGGAAACGCGGCTCTTTGAGCTCTATCTCACCTGGTCCAAATCAATCGATATTCTTCTGTGTGCTCCAAAATTCGCCCACGCTCCTCGAAAACAAAAAATAATCGCGTTTTTCGTGGTTTTACCTCTGATTTCGGCAGTTTTTCTTGTCGTCCCAATACTTTCCTACCTCTACTGGCCAGTTGTTACCGTAATCCAGCGGCCAGACGGATTTGTGGATCATTTGGAGGTTTGCAAGGAGTTTTTCATCATCTCGGCCGTTTTCGTCTCATTTCTCTTCACTGCACTCATAATTTATTGGCTTTTGCACAAATGTAGGTCAAATCAGGTTTTTCATAAAAATCAATACTTTTTCAGGGCTTGACACACAGTTTAAAATATCGAAACGAGCCGATCTACCACGTCATCAAGTGCCAGATCACAAAGTTCGCGAGTGCTCGAATCTCGACGATGATTGTACTAATTGACCCATATTTCAATGAATGATGCTCCGTGAGCCCGTGACATTATGAAATTCGAAATCGCCTAGTGAAATGGAGTCGAACAACACCCATCATGCCGTACTTCGCGCAATCTTCCTAATGGGCTCGCCGAGCACAAAAGCAACTTGCTCCGCGGGCTCCGGCGAGCCCAGATTATGAACGCATCGAAACTAGGTCATTATGGGTGTCAATCAACGTGGAATTTCACGGAGAACCCAAAAATCGCAATGAAAAGCGCGCTGGAGCACAAATACAAGCAAACGTGCGAGATCTGATTCAATTTCTCGGCACACATGTATTTTGTGGGTTCCTAATCCTCTCTCCGGCCATTCTAGTCAAGTATTCAAATCCACCACCGCCAATCCGCTTATTTCGTGAGCCAGTGAGCCCCCCACTCTGAGCAAGTGAGCCCTCGCCTTTTCCAACATCATTTCTACTGGAATCGCGCTAAAAATGGAGTTTCGCTTTCTCTTTCTTAATCTTCTCTTTCTTTTTCTTACACTATTTCTTCTTCGTATTTCCAATTATAAATACACTTACTCAAACTAGCTAGCAAAAATAATTCATCTCCGTTTCTTACGCCTACATTTTCTCTCTCTCTCTCTCTCTCTCTCTCAAACTCTTAGTGCTCATTTGTGCTCCAAAGCTCCAGAGCTCCGCGGAGCCCATTCCTCGCCTCCTTCCTCCCCCCAAGAAACTCCAATTTCCAGATGCCCTCGTTTCCGTGTCTTCTCATGCTCCTCCTTCTCGCTGCCACGTCATCGTGCCACGTGGCACACCCGTCTGTCACGTCACACCACTTGGCCAAGGCGTCGTCGGTGATCCGTCGGGCTCGGTGCAAGGCGATGTGCTCCGAGGTGTGCTCGCCGGTTTTGGTGAGAAATCGATATTCGTTTCACGACAGGGGGTTACTGTCATTTTCAGGGCGTGTGCGATCGATACGATAAGTGCCTGTGTCTCAATAATATGCGTCTTTTTTGAGCGTTGAATAAAGTGTTCGAAAGTGTTGATTGCAAAACAAAATAATACAAATTCGGTGAAAGAGACGCGTTGCGGACGCGTCGCGTGTCCAGGAAAACAGAAAACTAGGTCAAGTGGGCCGCGTTGCGGTCGCGTCGCGGTTGATGGACAAATCGGAAACTAGGTCACATGGGTGCGTTGCGGTCGCGTCGCGTGTCAAGGAAAACTGAAAACTAGGTCAAGTGAGCCGCGTTGCGGTCGCGTCGCGTGTCCCTCTATCAATCTTTTCGCCGCTCTTCCGCATCGCGCCTCATTTCCGGCCAAAACGCGCCTGGCGCTTCCGGCGAGTTGTGCCAAGACGTCATGATGCTGAAAAGCCCGGGAGAAAAAAAATGAGGAAAAAGCGATGGGAAAACAAAGAAAAAACACACAGATAGGGAGGAGAGAAAATCAGAAACAGCTGTTTGGAAACGAAAAGAGAGCACGACGAAAAAGAATGGAAAGAGAAAAGTGCTCCTCATCTCATTTATTTACCTCCTCCTCTTCCTCTTTTTGCTCCGCGGTGATTTCTATTTTTTTTTTGGCTGAAATTGATAGGAATCGACGTTTCTAGAAGTCTCGAGCTCGGACAGCCTTCCCGGAAGCGCCGCCTTCATATCCGCCCCCGGCGCGTGACTTCGAGTTGGTCCGAGTGGCGCAGTGGCAGTGTTTCAGACTGTCACGCGCGGCGGCGTGAGTTCGACTCCTCCTCGTGGCGAATCGTTTTTTATATCGTGTTTAATCAAGCTGCTCGCGTCTTCCTCACTGAAAGGTCGCGCCTGGCACGGGGGTTATCAGTTGGACGGTGGTATGTGTGTGTGTGCGCTTGCTGGTGCATATGTTTCAGAGTGTGACGAAACAGTTCGCTGCTTCTCACTTTTCCTTTCCCTCTTTTCTCTCTCTCTCTCTCTCTGTCTCCCACATTCAATGCGCCCCGCATTTCCAATCATTTCCCATTTCTTCTCATTCCCCTCATTCCAGACTTTCAGCCAAAATTTTCAGATGAAACTGCTCTCTAACATCTGGAATTCGTTGTGCGACTGCTTTTTCGGCACCTCATCGTCCGGTTACGAGGTGAGCGTTGCGGTCGCGTCGCGTGTCATGGAAAACCTCTTTTTTCCAGAATCAGCCCGAAAACGCGCCAGTGGAGCACGCGGAGCACGCGGAGCAACCCGAAATTGAGCCCGAGCAAGAGGAATGGGCTTATTTCGAAGAGCTCCGCCGCGGTTTTCGACCACCCCGCGTTCGCGGCGAATCGGTGCGTTTTTCGTTGTGAGACAAAAAAATGTTTGAAAATTTGTAATTTTTCGAAATATTAAACGGGCGGCGCCATAGTGTCTGCTTTTTTTTGTCGAATGTTTTTCGAAATTGATGAGTCAATTGACAAACAAACAGACACTGATAATAGTTTTGCAAATTGAAATGACGCATCGGGCGGACTATTTTTTCCCCGGTTTCGTGAGGTTTCTAGGTCATGACCTAGTTTTGAAAAAATTGTGTTTTTATCTAGGTCATGACCTAGTTTTTTTTTTGAAAATTTAGTTCAAGTTTAGACCATGACCTAGTTTTTCAAAAATCGTGTTTTTATCTAGGTCATGACCTAGTTTTTCAAAAATTGTGTTTTTATCTAGGTCATGACCTAGTTTTTTTTGGTTGAAAATTTAGCTCACATTTAGACCATGACCTAATTTTTTGTATACAGCTCGTTTCTAGGTCATGACCTAGTTTTTTTTGAATTTTGTTTTTATTTAAAAATTTCGTGAAAAAAATTTCTTGTATCTAGGTCATGACCTAGTTTTTTTTTCGAAAATTTTAGATCGCATCTAGGTCATGACCTAGTTTTTGAATTCAGCTCGTTTCTAGGTCATGACCTAGTTTTTAGAAAACTTTGCTCTTATTTAGGTCATGACCTAGTTTCCCAAAACCCCCGTTTTCTAGCATCCCGGTCATTTGAGACTCTCGATTTTTCAGGAATACCAGGGTCCGCTGAGCCGGAGCACTTCCGACGACTCTGGCTACCACTCCACCGGCTCCAACTAGTCAACCCGCAAGACGATACTCCTCGAAATAACCAATAATCCAATAATCATTTTCATCACATCACTTTAACGGGTTGTAAAGTTGAAATTGTGAAAAACAATAAACATCCGTGGTCGAAGACCGCGACGCGACCGCGTCGCGGTCCCTTTTCAAACTCATTGTCTGGGTTTGGGTCCCTCGTCGCACCAATTCGGTTTTATGGAAGAGAGAGAGAGAGAAAGACCACTCTTTTCAATTAAACACAATGGCCATCCGCCTCTCTTTCTCGAATAATTGAAAACGAGACGGCAGATGGCGGAGACGGCATTTCGCCATTCCGGCGAGTGGCCTAGAATTGCGGGTCGACAAGCTCGGCCATGTCCCTTTTTGAAGTTTGCTAGTTTCTAGGTCATGACCTAGTTTTCTTTACATATTTCTCGTATCTAGGTCATGACCTACTTCCAACTCAAATATGACTGTTTTTCAGGTCATGACCTAGGTTTTTGAAATTTTCCTGCTTTTCTAGGTCATGACCTAGTTTTATTTGTAAATTCCCTTAGTTCTCAGTTTACTAGGTCATGACCTACTTTCAATTAAACCATGGCTGTTTTCTAAGTCATGACCTGGGTCATGTTTCGAAGCTTTTTTGCTTCTTTCTAGGTCATGACCTACTTTCAACTCTAATATGGTTGTTTTCTAGGTCATGACCTAGTTTTTTGAAATTTTCCTGCTTTTCTAGGTCATGACCTAGTTTTCAGTTAACTAGGTCTTGACCTACTTTCAACTCAACCATGGCTGTTTTCTAGATCATGACCTAGTTTTGAGGCTATCTAGGTCATCGGCCTAGTTTCCGGCGGGGGCAAAAAGCCACGCCCTGCTCCGATTTCGTGGGTGCCCCTATGTCCTGCGTAGCGCCCCCTCGCCATCCCCTTTTAAGGAAAAAGAAAAGGAAAAGGACAAGCTGACCCTTTTTGGGGAGTGCACGCGCTTGCGCAAAGAGATGCGAACAGATGGCACTTGAATAGGGAGGGGGCCATGTGTTCCTTCTTCTTAAAGGGGGGGGGGGTCATTCGATCCGTCCCTCCCTCCTCACTCACACTCATTTCAAATCAAATCTCTTCCCCTCACTGTACTACAGAGAGAGAAAGAGGGAAACGCGCTCTAACGCGCAAAACTTGGCATTGTGCCAGTTTTCTCTACCCGCGTTTCGCGCGCGCGCGACCAATTTCGGAAATGCTCAGCGCATCTTTTTAGGGTTGTGTGTGTGTGTGAGCTCACACAACAAAATCGATTGTTTGTGGTGGTGGTGGTGGTGGTGGGCTCCGTTGGCTCCGCGGAGCCAATTTTCGGCGGTCGGAGTGCACAACGGGTATAATTGAAGCGTCGCGCGCGCGCGAGCGCTCCCTCCCTTCCCTTCCCTTCTTTTTCACCCCCTCACCACCACCGCCCAAATTTCTTTTTTGTGCTCGGCGAGCCGCCGCGAGCCGTGAGCCACGACGAGCACATTCGAAATTCATTCAATGTCGTGACACCTGTCACACTTCCCCCCCCCCCCCCCCTTTCCCGCCAAAAACGTTTCAATTTCTCGCCATTTTTCAGCCTCAAATTATCGATTTTTCTGTCTCTCTTCTTTTGTGACACATCAAAATGAGAGAAATCGTCCATGTGCAAGCCGGACAGTGCGGTAATCAAATTGGCGCCAAATTTTGGGAGGTGATCTCCGACGAGCACGGCATTCAGCAGGACGGCACCTATAATGGCGAAAGTGATCTGCAACTCGAGCGCATCAATGTCTACTATAATGAGGCGAATGGTGAGTGTGACGAAATGCGGCGGAAATATCGATTTTTATCGGAAAAATTGACAAGAAAAATTAATTTTCGCTTGTCCGAGAGGAGTACACGGCCGAGTGGCCTAGTTTTTGCAATGGGGGCGTTAATTAGGCCAGCGCGGTTTTTTCCCATTTTTTCTGATTTTTCTTGTTTTCAGCGGAAAAAATACATTTTTTCTATGAATTAAATAGATAGTAAGCATTTAAATAATTAAAAAAACCGATTTTCCTCTAAATTTCGCTGAAAATTCGCCGAAAAATATGTGAATTCATCTTGTCTTCTCCGAGAGGAGTACACGGCCGTCCCACCAATTCCCACAGATTTTCGACAATTTTCAGGCGGAAAATATGTGCCACGCGCCGTGCTCGTCGACCTGGAGCCCGGAACGATGGACTCGGTTCGCGCGGGACCGTTCGGCCAGCTGTTCCGCCCCGACAACTTTGTGTTCGGTCAGTCGGGCGCCGGCAACAACTGGGCGAAAGGCCACTACACGGAGGGCGCCGAGCTCGTCGACAACGTGCTCGACGTCGTTCGCAAAGAGGCGGAGGGCTGCGACTGCCTTCAGGGCTTCCAGCTGACGCACTCGCTGGGCGGCGGCACCGGCAGCGGTATGGGCACGCTGCTGATCTCGAAGATTCGCGAAGAGTACCCGGACCGCATCATGAGCTCGTTCTCCGTCGTGCCGTCGCCAAAAGTGTCGGACACGGTCGTCGAGCCGTACAACGCGACACTCTCCGTCCATCAGCTCGTCGAGAACACCGACGAGACGTTTTGCATCGACAACGAGGCGCTGTACGACATCTGCTTCCGCACGCTGAAGCTCACCAATCCGACGTACGGCGATCTGAACCATCTCGTCTCCGTGACAATGTCGGGCGTGACGACGTGCCTCCGGTTTCCGGGACAGTTGAACGCCGATCTGCGAAAGTTGGCCGTCAACATGGTCCCATTCCCGCGCCTCCACTTCTTCATGCCCGGCTTCGCGCCGCTCTCGGCGAAAGGCGCGCAAGCGTATCGCGCGCTCACCGTCGCCGAGCTCACCCAACAAATGTTCGACGCGAAGAACATGATGGCGGCGTGCGATCCGCGTCACGGCCGCTATCTGACGGTGGCCGCCATGTTCCGCGGTCGGATGTCGATGCGCGAGGTGGACGATCAGATGATGAGTGTGCAGAACAAGAACTCCTCCTATTTCGTCGAGTGGATTCCGAACAATGTGAAGACGGCGGTGTGCGACATTCCGCCACGTGGCCTCAAAATGTCGGCCACCTTCATCGGCAACTCCACCGCCATTCAGGAGCTCTTCAAACGCATTTCTGAACAGTTTACCGGTAAGAATGTTGTTTTTTTTTTGGCTTTTTCGAAATTCTTAGAATTTCCCCCTAAAACTATCGATTTTTACCGAATTGTTTCCAATTTCATGCAAAAATATCGAATTTTTTGCAATTTTCGTGTTTTTTTCCAGTTTTTTTCGTCTAAAATTATCGATTTTTCCCAGAAATCGTTAAAAAATTGAAATTTTTCAAAAATTTTGCAAAATTTATCGAAAAAATATCGATTTTTTCCGAATTTTCTCCAATTTCAAGCAGAAATATCGAAATTGTTTTGTTTTTTTTTTCGAAATTTTTGCAATTTTCGTTTTTTTTTTCGAATTTTTTGTCTCAAATTATCGATTTTTTCCAAAAACATCGAAAAAAAATGCAAAAAATTAAAAAAAAATTTCCGAATTTTCTAAAATTTTTGCAAAATTTTTTATAAAATTATCGATTTTTCCGAGATTTTTCGAAAACTTTCCGAAAAAAAATTTTTTTTCTAAAATTATCGATTTTCCACTGCTTTCGTGAAAAGTTTGGCGAAAACCCCAAAATTATCGATTTTTCCCCCAAAAAAACTGGAGAATATCGATTTCTTTTGCAGCAATGTTCCGCCGCAAAGCGTTCTTGCACTGGTACACTGGCGAAGGAATGGACGAGATGGAGTTCACGGAGGCGGAGAGCAACATGAACGACCTCGTCTCCGAGTATCAGCAGTATCAGGAGGCGACCGCCGAGGAGGACGGCGAGCTGGACGGCGGAGCCGCCGATCACGACGCCGAATAAATTTCTCGCTTTTCTCCGACTCAAAACGCTTTTTTCCGCTGAAAATTGGGGCCGAAAACGGCGGAAATTGGTCGAAAAATCGCGGATGGAAGAGGAATCGCATGTGTGCGTTTTCTAGGCCACCGCCGGTTTTTTGAACGTTTTTGACGGTTTTTTCGCGATTTTTCGCGTTTTTCCTGGAAAACTAGTAGAAAATCCCGTCAAAAACGCAGTTTTCCTCCCATTTTCCACCCCAAATCGCTTATCTTCCCGCTAATTTATTAATTTCTTCGAAAAAGTCTCCAACTATGCATTTATTCATCAATTCTTCTGTTTCTTTTTTCTTTTGCGTTTTCAAATTTCCGTTTCTGCGGTGGCGAAAAGTAAATCTATTTGCGCTGTGTGAGAAAGAGAAAGAGAGAGAAATATGGCTTCATTTGCGCGGCGTCCATGACAACGCGCCAATATTTACTGCTCGGCCTTCACGCTTCGCTTCCCACCCCGTCCCCCATTTCTCACGTCTTCTGGCCCACCGACCGACGTCTTCTGACACCTCTAACGTCGTCGCACTTCAGAAATGTTCCACAACACGTTTCAAAGCGGCCTCCTCTCGGTTCTCTACAGTATTGGCAGTAAACCGCTTCAGATTTGGGACACGCAGGTGAGAAAAACCGTCAAACATATCGATTTTCCGCTGGAAGTCGATGAATTTCGTGTTTATGCGGCGAAAATCGATAAATTTCGCGTTTTCACCGCTCAAAATCGATGAAATTGATAAATTTGGCACTTTGGCCTATAAAAATCGAAAAATTAAACTTATTTTGCGTTTTCGCTGCTTAAAATCGATAAAGTCGATGAATTTCGCGTTTTTAGCGCTGAATTCGATGAATTTCGCGTTTCTTCGGCAAAAATCGATAAATTTCGCGTTTTTATCGCTAAAACTCGATAAAATTGATAAAATTCACGTTTTTACCGCTAAAAATGGATAAATTTGATGAATTTCGTGTTTTTATCGCCGAAAATCGTTAAATTTTGCGTTTTTCCGCTCAAAATCAATAAATTTGATGAATTTTGCGTTTTTACCGCCAAAAATCGATAAATTTGATAAATTTCGTACTTTCGCCAATGAAAATCGATAAATTTCGCGTTTTTACCGATAAAAATCGATGAAATTGATAAATTTCGTGTTTTCGTGGCCTAGTCGCCGCCTCGACGAGATTTCTAGTCCGCCGCCAACGGTGGTTTTTGCAGATCAAGAATGGACACGTGAAACGGATCACCGACGAGGAGATTCAGTCGTTGGTGCTCGAGATCATGGGCAACAACATCTCGACGGCGTACATCAGTTGTCCGGTGGATCCGCAGAAGACGTTGGGCATCAAGCTGCCGTTTTTTGTGATGGTCGTCAAGAATGTCAACAAGTACTTCTCGTTCGAGGTGCAAATTGTCGACGACAAGAAGATTAAGCGACGGTTTCGCGCGTCGAACTATCAGAGTGCGACGAGAGTCAAGGTGAGACGCGACGCCGTTTCTAGGCCACGCGCATCGGGTTTCTAGGCCACCTAGACGCATTTCAAGCCGTTTCTAGGCCGTCATACTCTGACATTTGGGTTTCTAGCCCACCACACTGAGATTTGGGTTCCTAGGCCACCTAGAAGCATTTCAAGCAGTAATTTTTGACGGTTTCGGTGGTCTCGCCGGAAATCAAAGTTCTAGGCCACCGATCTGAGAATCTAGTCCATCTGTGAAACATTTCTAGTTATTGATCAGCCAGGGAAGCTTGGAAGCGTTAGAGAAACCGAAAAAGACCCCAAGTCGAATTCCTAGGCCATGAAAGGAGACCTCGAGTTTCTAGGCCATCAATCCTCAAATCCTCGGCCACCAATCTCAAATCCTCGGTCATCAACCTGAAATCCTAGTCCCCCTAATCTCAAATCCTAGGCCACCAATCCGAAATCCTAGTCCCTTCGATTTCAAATCTTCGGCCACCAATCCGAAATCCTAGTCCCTTCGATTTCAAATCTTCGGCCACCAATCCGAAATCCTAGTCCCTCCGATTTCAAATCTTCGGCCACCAATCCGAAATCCTAGTCCCTCCAATCTCAAATCCTCGGCCACCAATCTCCAATCCGAAATCCTAGTCCCTCCCCCTCCCCTCTCCCATTCCCAATTGCAGCCGTTCATCTGCACAATGCCGATGCGAATGGACGACGGCTGGAATCAGATCCAGTTCAATCTGGCGGACTTTGTGAAACGCGCCTACGGCACCAACTACGTCGAGACGTTGCGCATCCAAATTCACGCCAACTGCCGCCTCCGACGCGTCTACTTTGCCGATCGTCTGTACACGGAGGACGAGCTGCCCGCCGAGTTCAAACTCTATCTGCCGATTCGCGCCCAACTCTCCACCACCACTGTCACCACCACCACCACCGCCGCCAACGCGGCGCCCACCTTCGCCATGACCTCCGATTGAAACTGTTCGCCTGGATGGTGGCCTAACTTTTGCAGAGACAAAAACCTCGGCCACCCCCCCCCCCCATTTTGCCCACTATAACAATGGAATTTCAACCGAAAAACAAAATAATTACACAAAAAAACCAGTTTCCTCTGACAATCGAAAATAATTGCAGATGATCTCTTCGCGTTTTTTTTTCGTTTTGGCGGAAAAAAATCGATAAAAAGCGCTCGCGCGCGCACGCGTTTTTATGTGGATTATATGGGCTCGCCGAGCCGCCGAAGCGAGGTTTTTGATGTCTGATAACACGCGCGCGCGCACATTTTTATGATATTTCCGATTTTTTTCCGTTTTTTTTTCTTTTTCTCTTCTCTTTTCTCTCTCTTTTTCCGTCCATTGAAACTAATAAAATATTCGAAAAAAACGCGATTCCTTTTCATTTTTTGCGCCGGAATTTAATCGAAAAAGTGCAACGTCACTTTTGATTCCCGCGAAATGTGTGTCGAAATGTCACAATTTTTCTCATTATTTGATGCTTTTTTTGAGCGAAAAAAATCGATTTTCGCCGGTTACGGTGGAATTTAAAGGCGCAGCACGGAAATTTTCACGAAAAACAGTGTGCGCCTTTAAATTTGACAGGGTTACGGTAGAGAATTTGTTCTGCGCCTTTAAAATTTAAGGATACTGTCCAGTTTTTGAATTTTGACTTACTGTAGAGTTTAAAGGCGCAGCACAAATTTTTCATTGAAAAAAAACGGTATGCACCTTTAAAATCATAATTTTCATGGTTTTTCTCGAATTTTTATCGAAAAAATCGGGAAAATAAAGCGAATTCTGTATTTTTCCGCTATTTTTAGCCAGTTTTTACCCACCAAAAACCAAAAAAGTAAAGAGAAAAAACTTTTTTTTCGCTCCACCCACTTCTCCCTCTTGAGACATTTATTTTTCCATTTTCTTTCCCTCCCCCGCTTTTTTTCCCTTATTTTCCCATTTTTTTTCATTGTTTTTACGAAAAAAACAACTTTTTTTCCGCGAAAAAATTAGAAAAACGGCTAGAAAAATGAAAAATGTAAAAAAAAAAACGAAAAATGCGATTTAGCGGATCAAAAAAATTTGTAAAATTTTTATTTTTTTTGTGAAAATTTAAAAAAAAATCGTTTTTCAATACTGCAGAATTGCAAAAAACTATCTAACAAAAATAGAAAAAATGTGAAAAAAAATCGAAAAATTAAAAAAAAAAACTTTGATTAAAATTAAAAATACGTCTAAAATTGGAAAAATTTAAACCAAAAAAAAAAAAATTTTTTTCTCCAATTTTTTGCCGTCAAAATTGGCAATTTTTCAAAGATTCACTAATTTTTCAAAAAAAAAAATCAAAAAAAATTAAGAAATAATTTTTTTTCATTTACCATTTCCGCGGCAAAAAATTAAAAAAAAAAAAAAAAAAAAAAAAAAACTAAAAATGCCAATTTATTTTTTTTCAGCAGCAAAATATTGCAAAAAAAAACAATTTTTTTTCTTTTTTAAAATTTCAAAATTTTTCTTTTCCTTTTCCTTTAAATTTCCATTTTCTTCCCCATCTCTCTCTCTCTCTCTCTTTTTCTCTTTTTCCTATCTCCACCCATAAATCCCTAATAGCTAATGAGGTCTTGACACGCGCGCGCGCGCCAGAAAAAGAGAGAGAGAGAGTGAGAGAGACGCAGACAGTAAGAGAGAGAAGGAAGAGCGCGCGCGCGCGCGCTCTTTTTTCGTTGTCTCTGTGTGTCTACACACTACTCACACTGCCCAACACGCCGACGATTTGTGCCCATATCGACGAAGTCCCGCTTTCTCTGCGTCTCTCCTCATCCTCCCACATCGCCGCCACGTCTTCTTGGTTGAAGACGTCGTCGTCGACGACGACGACGTCTTCTATCCCTTCTTCTTTCTCTCTCTTTTTTCCCTTTTCAATCCCTCCCCGGGGCAGTGGTTACCAGAAAGAGAGAGAGAGAGAGAGAGAGAGAGAGAGAGAGAGAGAGAGAAAGAGAAAGCGTGGCAGATTTTGTGTTTGAAACTTGATCTATTTGAATGTTGAGAAAGAGAGAGAGAAAGTGTGTTTTAGAGGAAGAACATGTCTTTTCCTTCTTTTTTTGATACCCCCCCCCCTCAATACAGCTCTGATCGTTATTTTGACCACTCTGCCATGACATAGTGTACAGTGCGCTCTATTGGACTTTGCGCGAAAACGCCGAAAATTTGAAAGTGAACTCATTTTTTTTTTTTTGGACCGTGGCCGACTTAAAATTTTTTTTTCTAATTTTTTTTTTTGGAATCACCGCGACAAGTTCAGTGGAGCGCAATTTAAACATTTCGAAAATTCAAAAAAAAATTGTTTAGAAAATTGCTCAGATTTTTGAAATCCCAAAGTTTCACGGCTAGTTCAATAGGGCGCGAGTTAATTTTTTGAAAATTTGACAAAAATTAAAAATTTTCATTTTTTGCAAAAACTTCAGAAATTTTTTTTTCGGTTAAAAAAAATGGTCATTATTTTTTTTTAAAATTCTTGTTTATATGCATTCAATTCTTCCTATTTTCTAAAATTTTCAAAAAAAAATTGTAATTTTTTTGCAGTGTTCGCCTTCCAGTGACGATGAGAATGAGTCGCTGTCGACGGGCGACAATCGATAGTCGACTCTGAGCAGGAAAAAAAATCGATAAAACGGACGAAATGCTGATCAAAGAGTACCGTATCCTTTTGCCGATGACGGTCCAGGAGTATCGGATCGCCCAGTTGTACATGATACAGGTACGATTTCTCTTTCTTGAGCACTCTTTCTCTTTCTTGAACTCTCTTTCTCTTTCTTGAACTCTCTTTCTCTTTCCTAAACACTATTTCTCTTTCTCTTTCTTGAACTCTCTTTCTCTTTCTTAAACTCTCTTTTTGTTTCTTGAACTCTTTTTCTCTTTCTTTAACTCTTCTTCTCTTTCTTAAACTCTTTTTCTCTTTCTCAAACTCCTTTTCTCTTTCTTAAATTCTTTTTCTCTTGCTTGAACTCTCTTTCTCTTTCTTAAACTCTCTTTCTCTTTCTTAAACTCTTTTTCTCTTTCTTAAATTCTTTTTCTCTTTCTCAAACTCTTTTTCTCTTTCTTAAACTCTTTTTCTCTTTCTCAAACTCCTTTTCTCTTTCTTAAATTCTTTTTCTCTTGCTTGAACTCTCTTTCTCTTTCTTAAACTCTCTTTCTCTTTCTTAAACTCTTTTTCTCTTTCTTAAATTCTTTTTCTCTTTCTCAAACTCTTTTTCTCTTTCTTAAACTCTTTTTCTCTTTCTCTAACTCTTTTTCTCTTTCTCAAACTCTCTTTCTCTTTCCTAAACTCTCTTTCTCTTTCTTGAACTCTCTTTCTCTTTCTTGAACTCTTTTTCTCTTTCTTAAACTCTCTTTCTCTTTCTTAAACCCCTTTTTCGTTCTTCCGACCCCTTCTCTTCCCTTTTTCTCTTATCCAATTGCCAAAAACCTCACAGAAAACTGAAAAATAGCGTTTTCCCGTAAAAATTTCCAACTTTCCCGCCTAATGGACGACATAATCAACTAAAAAAAAAGAAGAAGCGGAAAATGGAAACATTATTGAGCCAAATGAAAGCTTTTAAGGCCAGTCGAGTGTGCAAATTTTTAGAGGGACTAGAAAATGCATTAGTGAGGGGGGGGGGTACTACCAACTTTTCCATTTAAAAAAAGGGGAAAAATAAGGGGGGGGGTCTTAGAATTTTGTGTTTTTTGACTGAAAATGGGCTTAAAATGAGTTCAGATTTTCAATTTTTGGCATTTTTCGATTTCAAAAGTTGGAAATTTGAAAAATATCTGGAAAAATCATGTTTCTTGGCTGAAAATCCACAATTCTTACTTTTTTCTTTGGGAGCCCATAAGAATGTAGGTCAAGTTCAGTTTGACCTACTTTCAAAGGTCACCAGATCAAACTCGCACCATATTCAATTACGCGCTCAAAAGTTCAAACGTTGCAAAAACTATCCTGGGACTAGTTTTCCCCCTGATGGCGAAAACTAGGCCATGTAGAGAGGATGGCCTAACTTTTTGGTGTAGGCGAAACTTAGGCCACATGTGCTGACACCCAGGCCAAGTGAGCGATGGCCTAGTTTTTTGTGATGGGGAATGTTAGGCCATGTGAGTAACGGCCTAGTTTTTCATTTTGTGGAGATAACTAGGCTAACTAAGGCCCATGTGACCTAACTTTCCCAAACAGAGATAACTAGGCCAGACAAGTCCCATGTGGCCTAACTTTCTCTAGTAGGCAAACTGTCTACGTGGCCTAACTTTTCCAAGTGAAGATAACTAGGCCAGACCCCCAAGTAGCCTGATTTCCTCTAGTAGTAATAACTAGGCCAACTAAGGCCCATGCGACCTAACTTTCTCCAACAGGAATACTCAGGCCATTTAGCTGTGGCCTAACTTTCTCTAATAGAGATAACTAGGCCAAGTTATCTCTGAGTGGCCTAACTTTTCCAAGTGTAGATAACTGGGCCAACTAAGGTCCACGTGGCCCATCTTTCGATTGTACACACATATTCAGAAGAAGAGTCGTCTTGACTCGCACGGCACCGACTCGGGCGTCGAGATCATCAGCAACAATCCGTACACGGACGGTCCCGGCGGCGGCGGACAGTACACATTCAAAATCTATCACGTCGGCAGCCGTATTCCGGGTATGTACGCGAAAAAAGATGCATGCATACACCACCACCACCACCAAAAATGCATTTGAATTGCAAAATAGTCGAGGGAAATAATTGAAGATGATGATGATGATGAAAGAGAAAGAAAAAAAAGAAAAAGGAGAGAGAGAGAGAGAAAAAGAGAGCCCTTTTGAATTATTCAGAATTTACTTCTCTTTTGGTTTCCTTTTCTTAGCAATAGTGGTTGGAGGAGAAGAAAAAACCAAGAAAAAAAGTGAGATTTGGGACGGAAACGACAACGAGACGGGGTGGACTCGGCGCGAAATTTGAAAAAAAAAACGGGAAGCGGGAATTCTAGGACATGGTCTGGAAACCTAGGTGATGACCTAGAAACCGAGAAACCTAGGCCATGACCTAGAAACCCAGAAAACTAGGCCGTGACCTAGAAACACAGAAAACTAGGCCGTGACCTAGAAACACAGAAAACTAGGCCGTGACCTAGAAACACAGAAAACTAGGCCATGACCTAGAAACCCAGAAAACTAGGCCGTGACCTAGAAACACAGAAAACTAGGCCGTGACCTAGAAACACAGAAAACTAGACCATGACCTAGAAACCCAGAAAACTAGGCCGTGACCTAGAAACCGAGAAACCTAGGCCATGACCTAGAACCCAGAAAACTAGGCCATGACCTAGAAACCCAGAAAACTAGGCCGTGACCTAGAAACCCAGAAAACTAGGCGGTGTCCTAGAAACCGAGAAACCTTGGCTGCGACCTAGAAACCCAGAAAACTAGGCCGTGACCTAGAAACCCAGAAAACTAGGTCATGACCTAAAAATCCAGAAAACTGGGTCATGACCTAAAAACCCAGAAAACTGGGCCATGACCTAGAAACCCAGAAAACTAGGTCATGCCCTAGAAACCCAGAAAACTAGGTCATGACCTAGAAACTGAGAAAACTAGGTTGTGACAAAATCCTAGGCTATGAACTAAAAACCTAGAATTTCCCCCAAAACTCAGAAAAGTGCAACAATAGATATTTCAGCATGGATTCGAACGGTTTTGCCGACGAACAAGTTGGAAGCGCACGAGGAGGCGTGGAACGCGTATCCGGTCACCAAGACGCGCTACTCGACGCCAATGATGGATCGGTTCAGTCTGGAAGTGGAGACCCTCTACTACGACGATCACGGCGAACAGGAGAACGTGTTCAAGCTCGGCGACAAAGAGCTCGAGAGCCGCCAAATCGACTACATGGACTTTGTGAAGGACGCGATCTCGTCGCACGACTACTGCGCCGACGAGGATCCCAAACTGTATCGATCGGAGAAGACGGGACGCGGACCGCTCACCGACGATTGGGTCGCCGAGCATCGACGCAAAGGGTTGCCGATTATGTGCGCGTACAAGTTGTGCAAAGTCGAGTTTCGGTATTGGGGAATGCAGACGCGAGCCGAGCGCTGGATTCACGATTTGGCGTTGCGGAACACAATGTTGCGCGCGCATCGACAGGCGTGGGCGTGGCAGGACGAGTGGGTAGGTGTCACGCGCGTGACTGTCGAAAACCACACACACACACAGAACACGATTCCAGACGGGACTCACAATGCGAGACATTCGAAAACTCGAGGCCGAGGCGGCACTTCACCTCTCCCGCGTGATGGCCGTCAAAGAGAACGCCGACGGCGAGGACGGAGGACACGACGACGACGACGACGACGATTCAGAAGTGGACGGTGACGCCGTCTCCGACGATCTCTACTTTGACTGTTGTGACACATCACCGACGCCCACCACACAGAAGCCGTCGATCATTCGGTGGAGCAGCGAGTTGGAGCTCGAGATTCAGGACGAGAGTGAGTTTCGGATCATGTTCATTTTACAAATCCCTTTCAGTTCAGCCATTTGACCTTGTTTCCAGCCATTTGACCTAGTTTCCAGTCATTTGACCTAGTTCCCAGCCATTTGACCTAGTTTCTAGTCATTTGACCTAGTTTCTAATCATTTGACCTGGTTTCCAGCCATTTGACCTAGTTTCCAGCCATTTGACCTAGTTTCCAGTCATTTGACCTAGTTCCCAGCCATTTGACCTAGTTTCTAGTCATTTGACCTAGTTTCTAATCATTTGACCTGGTTTCCAGCCATTTGACCTAGTTTCCAGCTATTTGACCTAGTTTTCAGTCATTTGACCTAGTTTCCAGCCATTTGACCTAGTTTCTAGTCATTTGACCTAGTTTCTAATCATTTGACCTGGTTTCCAGCCATTTGACCTAGTTTCCAGCTATTTGACCTAGTTTTCAGCCATTTGACCCAGTTTCAATCCATTTGACCTAGTTTCAATCCATTTGACCCAGTTTCCAGCTATTCGACCTTATTTCCAGTCATTTGACCTAGTTTCTAGTCATTTGACCTAGTTTCTAATCATTTGACCTGGTTTTCAGCCATTTGACCTAGTTTCAATCCATTTGACCCAGTTTCCAGCTATTTGACCTAGTTCCCAGCCCTTTGACCTAGTTTCCAGCTCTTTGACCTCGTTTCCAGCCATTTGACCTAGTTTGCAGCCATTTGACCTAAATTGCAGTCATTTGACCTAGTTTCCAGTCATTTAACCCAGTTTCCAGCCATTTGACCTTGCAGACTCGCCGCCGCTGACACCGCACAACGGTTCGACCGAAACGGCGCTGCTGATCATGGTGTTCCACGGCGACTTTTCGCCCGACAACCCGGCCGACTCGAAAACAACCGACACGAACACGTTCGGCTCGACAATCGAGACGTGCGTTCAGCGACACTACCCGCAACTCCGCAACCGCCTTCACATCGTCAACGTGTCGTGCGGTTCGGAGATGACGCACGTCGTCGGCCGACTCTCGACGATCTCGCCGAGCTTCGGACAACTCCATCCGTCGCTCTCGCTGATGCTGCCCGCCGCCAGTCAGCTCTACAACGACGCCGTCGAGGGAGCGATTCGACGCGCGAACGAGACGTACAACGAGTTCATCGCGACACAGCCGCTGTTCAGCGGCGAGGTGTTCGTCGTCGGCGACTGCGTCGGCGGCATCTTCTTGTACGAGGCGATGACGAAGAAGTGCGACTCGTTGACGTTTCTGAAGCGGCTGCCGTCGAACGTGTCGTCGAGAATCATCAAAGAGGATGTGAGTCGGCCGGATTAGCATGGGGGGGGGGGACTAGTTGTCGGATTCTAGGCCAACCTGACCGACCTGTTCGACATTGGCTTATCTGTGCCATTAGGTCACCAAGTTGCCCACTTTGTCGGATTCTAGGCCAGTTTCTCGAGATTGACCTACTTTCTCGGGTTGTGACCTACTTTCTTTGTAACTTGTTCCAATTTCTTTCAAAAGTTGACAATTTTCGACCTCTTGCTAGAAACTAGGTCAAACGACTGAAAAGTAGGTCAAATGGCTGGGAAGCGGGTCAAACGAGAGTTGTCGGATTCTAGGCCACGCGCAACACATACATTCCCACTTGCAGACGCCGCACCAATCGATGACGGACGTGACGGACACCTCGTCGACGGCCTCCTACCCGCAACAACATCACACCACCACCACCGGTGGTCCGCACCACCATCCGCACACGGGCTCGCTTCAAAACGGTCACGCGTCACGCCGGTCACAACGCAACTACTCGGCACCGCCGTCGGCGTCGTACGTGCGTAAAAAGATCTCGTTGGTGTCGGTTGATTCTGTCAGTGTGAGTCTTATTGATTGATTGATTGATTGATTGATTGATTTTCTCATTTATCGATTGATTAGCGAAACGGCCCGGATTGGTTCCTCCCCGATCGATTATTGTACCGTGACAATCGTACTTTTTCGAAAACTTTTCCATCCAAATTCCATTGTTTTTTTTGCAACGTGTGCGCGCAAAACAACCCGAATAGTCCCGCTAGTTTGTTTCAGTTTGGCGCATCGAGACTCAACTTCCAGCCCAGCACCGTCTTTTTGCTCGGATGCCCGCTCGGACTGACGTTGATGCAGAGAAAACTGGAAGGGTTGGGTGAGTTGGTCCGCTTTGTTTTTTTTTTTGGAAAGTTAGAATGACGAATCGATTGATACCTCAAAAGTAGGTCAAGTGGCTCGAAATTAGGTCAAATTGAGAGAAAGTAGGTCAAATTTCAGAAAACTAGGTCAAGTGGCTCGAAAGTAGGTCAAATCTTAGAAAAGTAGGTGAAGTGGCTCGAAAGTAGGTCAAATTTCAGAAAACTAAGTCAAGTGGCTCGAAAGTAGGTCAAATTGAGAGAAAGTAGGTCAAATTTCAGAAAACTAGGTCAAGTGGCTCGAAATTAGGTCAAATTTCAGAAAACTAGGTCAAGTGGCTCGAAAGTAGGTCAACTTCAAAGAAAGTGGGTCGAGTTTCTTGAAAGTAGGTCAAACTGAGAGATAATAGGTCAAGCTTAACCGAAAGTAGGTCAAATCGCCGGAAAGTAGGTCAAATCCGAGAAAAAACGTGGGTCGGCTCCAAGAAAATCGGTTAAACTGCAAGAAATTAAATTTGGTCATTTCGCCGATTATTAGACACGATTTTTAAAAGCTACAGGTGAAAGTTACTTAAACTAGGTCAAATTTATAGAAACTAGGTCAACTGACTGGAAAGTGGGTCAAATGACTGGAAAGTAGGTCGAATTACTCGAAACTAGATCAAAATAACCAAGTTTCCTAAAGTAGGGCAATACTTTAAAAAAAAAACTAGGTCAAAACGAGAGAGAGTAGGTCAAACAGCTAAAAAGTGAGTCAGTTGAAGAATCGATCGAATTGTCGCAAAAAGAAGCTGGCGTATCAATTTTGGAAAAGCGCCACGCGGGGCGGTCGCGTCGCGTGTCATGCCACTCCAGCCTGTATCTCTCAATTCGGCCACCGCCTCCATCGTCATCATCATCATCATTTCAGAAGTGGAAAACCTGGACTCGTGCCAACTGTTCAACCTCTACTACCCGCTCGACCCGTGCGGCGCGCGCATCGAGCCGGTCCTCGACGGTCAACTCTCGTGCGTGCCACCGTACACCGTGCCCAAATACCAACGCTATCCGCTCGGCGACGGCAAACCGCAAAAGTTCGACACACAAATCGACACGGCGCAACTGTGGGGCAGCAAACGCATCGACAATCTGCTCTACTGCCCGACGTCGATGGTCGCGCTGCCGTCGTCGGCGTTGCCCAACATTCTGCACGCCTCCTACTGGGAGTCGTGCGACGTCGCCGCCTTCCTGCTACGCCAATTTGTGCGCGGCGAGGAGAGTGTGCTGACGACGCTCTCGTCGAGCATGAACAACATTCCGCTGAACATTGAGCTGCCGCCGATGCACTGGAAGCGGAAGCGAACGCGTTTCAAAATCGCCAACCTGTCGGCCAACCATCGCGCCAACGACATTCTCGTGACACCCGGCACCGAGCTGAACGTGACCGCCAAATTCTGCTACGGACCGATGGATCTGGTGGCGTTGTCACGCGAGCCGGTCTCGGTGTTTGTGTGTCCGCAGCGCGGCGACTGGTACCTGCATGGCGTGTTCGACACCGACTCGCACGGCCGGCTCACTGTGCAACTCGCGAAGACGTTGCCGTGCGGCATTCACTCGGTGAAGATCGTCGTGCACGGCGATCGGTCCTACCTCGACGCGTTCGTCGCCATTGTGCCGCAGCACGCCGCCAAGTGCGTCGTGTTCTCCGTCGACGGCTCGCTGACGGCGTCGGTGTCGGTGACGGGCAAAGATCCGCGTGTGCGGCCCGGCGCCGTCGACGTCGTCCGCTACTGGCAAGAGCACGGCTACCTGATCATCTATCTGACCGCCCGTCCCGACATGCAGCAGCGTGTCGTCTCGGCGTGGCTCGCGCAGCACAACTTTCCCCATGCGCTCCTCTTCTTCAACAACTCGTTCTCGACGGAGCCGCTGAAGCAGAAGTCGTTGCACCTGCGACACATTGTCGACATGGGTGTGCAGATTCATGTGGCGTACGGGAGTAGCAAGGATGTGACGGTGTACACGTCGGCCGGCGTCGATCCGGAGCACGTGATATCGGTGGCCGGCTCGAGGCGACGGAATTGTGTGCAGATTGGTGAGCGCGAGTCATTGACCTAGTTTCTTGCGAATTGACCCACTTTTTTCTTTGGAACAATTGACACGTTTTTAGCGGTTTTATCGCAAGCCACATACACACGAAAGGATGCGTCGCGGTCGCGTCGCGTGCGTCGCGTCACCTTCCCGATCTGTATTTCGCTTCTAATTGGTTCAAAACTGTCAAGAAATTAGCTCCTTCGAGTCCACGGACCGCGACGCGACCGCAACGCGTCCCAACAATCTCACTCACTCTTGTGCGCTCTTCCTTCCAGACAACTACTCGTCTCACCTCTCCGACCTGAGCTCCGGCAACTGCCCACTGGGACAACGTGTCGAGGACGACGGGCTCTCGCTACAAGTGCACAGGTACCATAGGAACAAGCTCGCCGAGCACCAACTCTCTCCCCGATTCCAGAAACATTCAACGAACGCCGTCGTTCACGCCGCGCGGCGGCAAATTCGAAAACGAAAAAGATCGACGGTAGCAATAATGAAAAGTGACAATAATTTTTTTGTTTTTCTCTCTCTCTCTCTCTCTTTCTCTTTCTCAGGTTTCATTTCTCTCTCTCTTCTCATTCCAAAACACAACAAAAAACGCACTTTTTCTCTTTCTCACTCTCTTTCTTCGAAACACGTTCCTTTGTACCCTCTCTCTTCTTTTTCCCCTGTATTTTCCCACCAAAACCCCTCCCCCCTTTTCCGAGTGTCTTTTCTTTGCTCGTTTTACTTTCCTACTAGATTCGACGAAACTCTCTCTCACTCTCTCTCTCTCTCTCTCTCATTCTTTTCGCGCCCCGAAAAACCAACAACAAAACAACGAATATCTCTTCGCGAACTTTGAAACAACGATGAGCTTTTGAATAAAACTTGTTTCTTTTCTGGTGCGGCGCGGTCGCGTCGCGTGTTCTTTCAATGTGTCGCGTGTGATACCAATGCGTTGCGGTCACGTCGCGTGTTGTGGCAATGCGTTACGGTCGCGTCGCGTGTGTTTTCAATGCGTGGCGGTTGCGTCGCGTGTTGTGACAATGCGTTGCGGTCGCGTCGCGTGTTGTGACAATGCGTTGCGGTCGCGTCGCGTGTGTTTTCAATGCGTGGCGGTTGCGTCGCGTGTTGTGACAATGCGTTGCGGTCGCGTCGCATGTCATGCCAACGCGTTGCGGTCGCGTCGCGTGTGATGACAATGCGTTGCGGTCGCGTCGCGTGTGATGGCAATGCGTTGCGGTCGCGTCGCGTGTGATACCATTGCGTTGCGGTCGCGTCGCGTGTGATACCAATGCGTTGCGGTCGCGTCGCGTGTTGTGCCATTGCGTTGCGGTCGCGTCGCGTGTTGTGACGATGCGTTGCGGTTGCGTCGCGTGTCATGCCCACGCGTTGCGGTCGCGTAGCGTGTTATGACACTGCGTTGCGGTCGCGTCGCGTGTCTTTTCAAGAAAACGAAAAAAAGTGTAAATTTCATAATGTACATGAGGGGGAGAAAAATATACAGGAAGAACCTCAATTTTCAGCCAAAAAGAGCGAAAAAAAACGAGGGAAAGCTCGATTAAACGATTGAATTTTCTTTGGATTTGGTGGTGATTTTACAGAGTGCAGCAAGTTTTCAGCGTGAAAATATTGTCACGTGACAAGAGAAGGGGGGGGACAAAATCGATTTTGATCTTGAAAAAACGCTGAAAAATGAGAGTGGGCAAAAAAAAAATGACCAGAAAATGGGAGAACAGGGAGCTCTAGGCGTGTGTATTTTGTAGAAAAATCTGGGGCGCGAAAAAGTGGAAACTGGCGAGAATGATGGATTTCCAGGGGGCGGGGGGTGGGTAGATCAAATCACAGAGAGAAATTAGAGAGAGAGACAGGAAAAAAGTGGGCGGAGCCAAAATGGGCGGAGCCTAAACGGAATGAACAAAATGGGTGGGTGGGGGAGACGAAAAAAGAGAGAGAGAGAGAGAACTTGTCGAAATGGTATCCCGTGGTTCAAAATGAGAGAGAAAAGAGGGGGAAAAGGAAGAAAGAGAGAGAAAAGAGAAAAAGAGAGAGAGAGAGGTAGACAGAAGAAACAGAAAGTTGTGCCAAGAAACAGAAAAAGAAGACAAAGGTTTCCTTCTTTTTTTTTTTGGACGATTCCCGGTGAGCACTAGGAGAGCACACATCGACAGCAACCCGCCGATTTCCGTTTTGCGAGCGTTTCTGGAAAAAAAAGTATTGATTGATTTGGTTTCGGGACACATATGGCAGGGTTTTGGACAGGACACGCGACGCGACCGCACCGCGCGTGTCAATATTCAGTTTTACTCGGAAAATCAATAGAACAAGGAGAACACGCGACGCGACCGCCTCGCACCTGTGGTCATTCAAAATGTCTAGTCTAGCCAAGACACGCGACGCGACCGCATCGCGCAAGTTTAATTCCAAACGACTAGTCTAGCCAAGACACGCGACGCGACCGCCTCGCACCTGTGGTCATTCAAAACGACTAGTCTTGCCAAGATACGCGACGCGACCGCCTCGCAAATATGGTCATTCAAAACGACTAGTCTAGCCAAGACACGCGACGCGACCGCCTCGCACCTCTGATCATTCAAAGCGTCTAGTCTAGTCAAGACACGCGACGCGACCGCATCGCACCGGTGAAATTCAAAATGTAGTCTAGTCTAGCCAAGGCACGCGACGCGACCGCCTCGCACCTATGGTCATTCAAAATGTCTAATCTTGGCAAGACACGCGACGCGACCGCCTCGCACCTGTAGTCATTCAAAACGTCTAGTCTAGCCAAGACACGCGACGCGACCGCCTCGCACCTATGGTTATTCGAAATGCCTAGTCTAGCCAAGACACGCGACGCGACCGCCTCGCACGCCTCTCCCTCTGTTTTCCAATTATTCTCCCGCCCCTTTTAGTTGGCCGCTAATTTCCTGTCCACCTGCCGTCGTCACCGCCGCCTTCCCGTTTCCACTCGTTAGCGGGCAATTTCGTCATGAATGCTCATGATGATGATGATGATGATCATGCTCATGAATGTACATCATCATCATCGACTCACCACTCGAGTTGGGTTCCGGCAGATTTTCCCTCGTCACCAGATGCATGACGGTCGTTTTGCCGGGCTGCAGCTGAAGTGCGTGCAGTGTGACGGAGCCGTGCAGGAAGCGGCCGTGATAGATCAGTTTGAGCATTTGGTCGCTTTGCACACGATCCTCGTACCATTCTGCAATCGATCGATGATGGGTGTGACGTGACGCGTGACACGCGACGCGTTTGTGTGTGACCTAGTTTTCGATAGACTGGGCAAGGGGGGTGGATGTTTGCACAAGTGTACACACTTCTGGAGAATGCGCCTGAGGGCGACATTCTAAGCCTCCGTCGTCGTCTTCATGAAACGATGAAAAGAAAAGAAAAGACAAACAAATTCAAACAAATGGGACGCGTCGCGGTCGTGCGTCGCGGTTCGTGACCACCATACTCACCATCAGGCCACTGATTGAACACGATCTGGATGACGTCGTGCGCCGACGTCTTCGAGTCGAACGTGAACTCGTGCGTCTTACCGCTGACCAATATCAGACGGAGCACAACGGGACCGGTCGGCTGCGCGGCGTCCGGCTCTCCTCTCGCGCTCATTTCTTCCCAGCTAGAACTGCACAACGACGACGAGGTCGCCACCCTGCAAAACCGAGAAAAAAATCGATTGGCGAAACCGAGGAACAGAGTGGGAAACAGAAAAGACACTTTGAGAAACAGAAAGGGAGTTCGAGAAAGAGAAAGAGAAAGAGACAGATGTTTGTCGTTTTGGTTCGCACTCCACTGTGTTTGCCAGTAGATTTCCTTTTTTTCCCGATCTAACCAACTTATTTGGCGGAAAACAGTTGTGATAAGGGAGGAAAAACACAGCAGCGAGGACATTTTGATGTGACATAGACACACACACAAAAATCTATGCTCTGTGCTCGAGAGGGCGGGCTCGGCGAGCAAAAACATGCTCGGCATAGCCTCGGAGATCTTGAACGACGTCTCTTTTTCTCGTTTTCGCTGAAAAAACCCGCGGCGGCTGGAAAAAACACGCCGCAAAAACGGAGGAAAACGAGAGAGAGAGAGAGCTCATTTTGAGGGGATGACTAGTTCCGGGAAGATAAGAAAGAGAGACGAAGAATAAGAAAGTGATAATGAAAGTGCAAAAAATGAGGGGAGAAAACAGAAAAACTGTTCGAGAAAGAGAAAAGGTGATCGAAAAACAGAGTGGGAAACAGAAAAACTGTTCAAGAAAGAGAAAAGGTGATGAAGAAACAGAGTGGGAAACAGAAAAACTGTTCAAGAAAGAGAAAGAATGTTGAAGAAAGAGAGTGAGAAACAGAAAAACTGTTCAAGAAAGAGAAAGAATGTTGAAGAAAGAAAGTGAGAAACAGAAAAACGTTGTCAAGAAAAAGAAAAGATGATGAAGAAACAGAGTGGGAAACAGAAAAACTGTTCAAGAAAGAGAAAAGGTGATGAAGAAACAGAGTGGGAAACAGAAAAACTGTTCAAGAAAGAGAAAGAATGTTGGAAAAAGAGAGTGGGAAACAGAAAAACTGTTCGAGAAAGAGAAAAAGGCGATGAAGAAACAAAGTGGGAAACAGAAAAACTGTTCGAGAAAAAGAAAAGGTGATGAAGAAACAGAGTGGAAAACAGAAAAACTGTTCAAGAAAGAGAAAGAAAGTTGAAGAAAAAGAGTGGGAAACAGAAAAAGAGGCCGGAAGTGCTCACAAAGTGCGACATCTGCGATCGAAAAGTGGTCAGGAAGCGGTGAGTCAGGTTTCTTTCTCCACTTTCCGAGAAATTCTAAACCCCCCCCCCCGCCTTTTTTTTTCTGCTTCCAAAAATCAGATGACGTGGCAAAATGAGCGGAGACGTGAAAGCGGAGAAGAGCGCCGAAATAACATGTTGACAAGGAGAAGAGAGAGCAAACGACTGAAATAAGCTGAAAAAATCGGAATAGGGGAGCGGGGAGCGGGGGGAGATTTGTGATAAGTTGGGTTTTGTGTCTGGAAAACTGCGCGAGAATGGAAGAAAGTGTTCAAGAAACAGAGAAAGTGTTCAAGAAACAGAAAAAGTGTCCAAGAAAGAGAGGAGAAAACAGAAAAGGTGTTTAAGAAAAAGAAAGGGCATTCAAGAAACAGAAAGAGTGAGTAAGAAACAGAGTGGGAAACAAAAAAGGTGTTCAAGAAACAGAAAGAGTGCTCAAGAAACAGAAAAAGTGCTCAAGAAACAGAAAAAGTGTTCAAGAAAGAGAGCAAAAAACAGAAAAGGTGTTCAAGAAAGAGAAAGGGCATTCAAGAAACAGAAAAAGTGAGTAAGAAACAGAGTGGGAAACAGAAAGAAACGTGCCGAGACGCGATCAATTTGGTTTTCCACCGAAAAAAACGTCGAATTATGGGTGGGGGGAGGAGGACGAAAAAGAAGACAGAAACAGCAGTAGAAAGGCGAAAAAAGGGAGGAAAGCGCGGTGGTGGCGGCGGCGACGCGCGCGCGTTCTTTTGTCAAAATCCGGCCCCCCCCCCCCCTCTCTTCCCTTTTTTCTCTCTTTCTCTCTTCCAAACACTTGAGACCACAGAAAGTGGAGCGCG
Source organism: Caenorhabditis sulstoni (assembly GCA_963966605.1). Classification (NCBI taxonomy): domain Eukaryota; kingdom Metazoa; phylum Nematoda; class Chromadorea; order Rhabditida; family Rhabditidae; genus Caenorhabditis; species Caenorhabditis sulstoni. The sequence goes on from OZ016477.1 coordinate 1,332,442, forward strand.
CACGCGGTGCGGTGTGACTATGGCACACATTGATTGGATTATCGATCCACTTTCCATCCAAACTCCTTTTTGATAGAGTGTGTGCTGCCACGTCAAGACAACCGGGACGCCACGCGACGCGGCCGCGTCGCGGCTGTCGCAAAAGTTGTGTGAGCCGATTCTTTGAGAGGCAGGTGATAGAGCCGTATTACATATTCATAGGGGGGGGGGATTGGGAGGTGAGTAACAGAAAGTGGCAGATAAGAAAGAGAAAGTGAGGAGAAGAAAGAGAAAGGGCTGATAAAGTGCAACGAGGCGAGCGATTGGCATAACGAAGGGAAAATAGAGAGAGGGGGGGGGGGTACGCGGAAACGAGATGAATGCAGGTCAATCTCAATCACAATCAAGAAACAGAAAGAGAGAGTGAGAAAGAGAAAGAGAGTTCAAGAAAGAGAAAGAGAGAGAGAGAGGGTACTAACAATAACACGACACACACCAGACGTCCGTCGCAAATTGAATCGGAACAATGAATGCGAATTGCGAACGCGCAAATGCCGAAGCTTTTCTCTTTCTCTCTCTCTCTCTCCTGACCACTATTTCTGTTTCTCGAGTCCTCTTTCTCTTTCTTGACGACCATTTCTCTCCTCAAAACAACTTGAGAGTGTTAAATGATTCATAATCTGAGCCGCTTCCCAAGATTTTGGTCTCGAGATTGCGAAAAAGAGGGTAGGCGGGGAAAACAAAACATCCGTGACATGAGTCACGCTCAGACATGTGGTCAATAATCAGTGCGCATCGGTTTTTTTGTCACAAAAAACTGGAAGAACGATGAGGAACGCAGAAATAAGGGAAAGAAAACAAAAATGAGACTCGAAGAAGAGAGTGGGAAAGAGAACGGGACAGTGAGAAAGAGAAAAAGAGACGCGTTTTTCAGACGACCATTTGAATAGGGGGGGGGGGGACTTGGAAAAGACATAGAGTGAGAGAGAGAGAGAGAGAGAGAGAGAGAGAGAGAGAGAGAGAGAGAGAGAGAGAAAAAGAGAGAGAGAGAGAGAGCCGATCGATAATACATATACACGGGGGGGGAGGAGGAAGAGACATACACGCGACTAGTCCCCCTTCTCTCTCTCTCTCTCTCTCTCTCTACACTGCCCGCCTGCTGTTGTTGTGGGCGGGCGTTGTCTCTCTCGAGTCGTCTGCGCGCACTATTTCTCTTTCTCAATCTCTCTTTCTGTTTCTTACTCTATTTCCTAGCCTCTCTTTCTCTTTCTCGAACTATTTTTCTGTTTCCTGAGCTCTCTTTCTGTTTCTCACTCTCTTTCTTTGCCTCTCTTTCTCTATCTTGAACTCTTTTTCTGTTTCTTGAGCTCTCTTTCTGTTTCTTACTCTATTTCCTAGCCTCTCTTTCTCTTTCTTGAACTCTTTTTCTGTTTCTTACTATCTTTCTTAGCCTCTCTTTCTCTTTCTTAAACTCTTTTTCTGTTTCTTGAGCTCTCTTTCTCTTTCTTGACAGCCCTTTTTCTTTCTCTTTCTATCTCTTTACAGGTGAAAATGTTGTGTTTGATAGGATTAGGGCTCCTAACTGAGAATTTAAGCGAAATATCTAGAAAAGAAAAGAGAATTGGATAGAATTTTGGGATAATCGGGAAAAAAAGAAAAAAAATGCAAAAAAATTTAATTTCTATTTTAAAATGAAAATATTAAAATTTGGCATTTCAAGTCGTTTAAAAACTATTTTTGGAAAATTTTAATTTTTGAAATAATTAAAAATTACTGATTTTTTGGGAAAATTGAAATTATTTTCAAAAAAAAAAGTTTTTTAATTTTAACAAAAAATTTCCAAAAAAAAAAAATTGAAAATAAAATTTTTTTTTTGGAAAAAATACCGTTTTTTTAAAAAAGCAATTAAATAAATTTTTAATATTTTTTAAAAAATTTTCAAAAAAAAAACCAGTTGTACTACGTCAAAAAAATCTCCAAAAATAAAATAAAAATTTTGGCTCGGGCTCGGCGAGCCCATTTGCAATTTCCTGTTTTTTTGAATGATAATGATAAAAATACCAAAAAAAAAACCCAGAAAGCAGTGGGAAAAAAATAATAATCTCATTCAGATTTTCAAATTTCCTGTTTTTGTTCAGTTCAAGGGATGCGAGACCTCAAAATAAAGCCTTTGTTTTTTTTTTGGTTGGTTGCAGTTTTTCATGTATTGAAGAGCTTTTTGGAAGAGAGGGGGGCAAAAAGAGCCGAGGGGAAAAAAAAAGAAAGAGCACCCACACAGCTGGCATTGGTAGTGTGGAAAAACTCAATTTGTCAGAGCTCACATGTGGAGCTCTGGAGCTCACACACAACTTTTGCTCTGTGGAAGAAAAGAGGAAAGAGGGGGGAGACCCATTGTTCTCTCTATTTTCAATTGAATGGCAGTGTGGAAAAACAGAAAGAGCACAAAAGAAACAGAAAGAAAAGAGAAAATGAGATGAAGAAACAGAAAAACACAGTAAGAAACAAAGTAAGAAACAGAAAAAGAATTTGAGAAAGAGAAAGAAAACTTAAGAAACAGAGTGAGAAAGAGAAAAAGAGTTTGAGAAAGAGAAAGAGAACTTAAGAAACAGAGTAAGAAACAGAAAAATAGTTCAAGAAATAGAAAGAAAACTTAAGAAACAGAGTAAGAAACAGAAAAAGAGTTCAAGAAAGAGAAAAGGGGTTTGAGAAACAGAAAGACATCCCAGGAAACAAGAAAGAAAACTTTGAAAACCGGGTAAGGAACAGAAAAAGAGTTCGAGAAACAGAAAGACATCCTAGGAAACAGAGTGAGAAACAGGAAAAGTAACCGAATCCCCCCTCCACCACCTTTCTAACCCAGAAACGCGCGTCTTCCGTATAATCGCTCGGGTCGTTCGTTCGGACGGAAAACATGATGATGATGATGATGATGATGCGCGGCGCATTCTCTCTCTCTCTCTCTCTCTCTCTCTCTCTCTCTCTCTCTATGTTATTATTATAGTTATTATTATTATTATTATTATAACCATCCAACAGCCTTCAGACTAGCCTTCCAAATGCAAATCTGGCGTGGGAGAGAAAACGACGAAAGGATGGAAGTGACTGGGAAAACGGGCAAAACTTTTCTCTTTAGTTCTGTTGTATAGCCGCGAGCCGTGACGCGAGCCGTGACGTGACCACCTTGTTTTGGTGTCGATTTACGGGCGAGCAGGTGCTAATGAGGTGACAAAGTGTGTACTTTTATCACTTCATTAGTGGAGTCGTGTGATGAAGCTTGTTTTCGAGTTGGTGGCCTTCAAGAACATTCTGATTTGCACTTTCTTTTGTTGCTCTAAACTAGGTGCCTATTAGGCGTCAGATTGTTTACCAGAAGATTGCGAGTTGATAGAGATCCCACATGACCTAGTTTTCAGAAAATGCTCTTTGGGCTGTGGAGTGGGCTCGCGGAGCACAAGAACTGGGAAACATTGATGAACAGATTCCCCGGACGATTTGCTTTCGATTGACACCCAACATGCCATGGTTTTCTTCAAATCGTGACAGAGGCTCGCGGAGCCCAAAGTGTGCTCCACGGAGCATAAAAAGCAAAGTATAGCTTGATGGGTGTTTTTCGACTCTTCAAAATTTCCAGATTCTTATTTTCAATGTTTGCTCCAAATTGTGTCAAAGAGCTCTGGGCTCGGCTCACCGAGCACAAATCTCCACTAAAATCAAATTTTGCGAGTATATAAATTTATTATGCATAAAAGACCGGATAATATGAAACGAACAAGAAAACTGAAGCGATTTAGAGGGAGAAGGAAACCGGCAAGGGTCTCGCACAGAAGAGACGCTTCAGTGTCGATTCACGCGCTTCTCGTTTTTTTTTTGGTGTTTGCGTACAGGACACTTTAAGGTACGGGAATACCACCTCATTAGTGCATTTCAGGTGATCATTGAGCTTTGCAGCAACCCGCATTCATTTAAAGTCGAGTTGACCTAGTTTCCAGGAAATGCTCCGAGAGTGTGTAAAAATGCGAAAAGTACACTCGTCGGGTGATTTGCTTTCGATTGACACCCAACATGCCATAGTTTGCTCCAAATCGTGTCTGATGCTCCGTGAGCTCACGGAGCCAAAGTGTGCTCCACGGAGCACAAAATGAAAGTTTAGCTTGATGGGTGTTGTTCAAATCCTCAAAACTTGCAGATTATTCTTCATGTAAAGAAAAAATCTCGGAGCCATGAGCTCGCGGAGCCCACCTTGGCGGGTGTTTTTCGACTTTTTCGACCAAAACTTCCAGATTCTTCACCACGTCACCGACAAAAACAAGACCATGACTAATCGATTTCTGGTTCCGGTTTGTTTTTTTGGTGTGTCTCTCTAGTCTGCCTGTGGGAAGAATTCCCTCCCTCTGCACCACCACATTTGATCTACCATGTTGTGCGCGGACCGGCTGGCCACCCTCTCTCGCTGCCTCTCTCTGTCGCTCTGGCTCATCGGGGCCATCTGTCACGTGACCGCTCTCCTCTTTGCGGTTCGCATCTTCCGCCACTACCATCTGTTCTTCATGTGAGTCGTCCGGTGACCTAGTTTTTGTTGGGAAACTTGACGTGCTCTCTTCCAGAATCTTCTATTCGCTGATGATTCTCACCCGTCTTCTGTCACACTTGGTGAAAGTCACCGGCTATTGCATCGCGTTGACCAACTCCGGATCGGTACCCGACTGGATCGATGACGTCGTCTGGGTCGCCAAGTTCTCCACACAAGCCACCGCTTTGGCGTGTGTGCTCGAGAGAGCCCACGCCACGCTCTACGCGACAGTCTATGAGAACTCGAAAAAGAGCTCGTTCGTTGTGATTTGCTTCGTCGTGTGCGTCGCGAGCTCCGGGCTCAATTTCGCGGAGAGCAGCAGTGGTGTGGGAAGAAAAGTGAACGCCGTCAGCTATGGTGTTTTCATCGCACTGGTGAGTTTTGCAAATTAGAATCTGTGAGTTTGGAGGTGTCGAAAAACACCCGTCAAGCCATACTTTCTCAACTTGGGCTCCATGAGCACATGCTTGCTCCGAGAGTCCGAATTCCTCGAAAAATAGAATCCGCCAGTTTCGAGAATTTGAAAAACACCCATCAACCCATACTTTCCATCAGTTTTTGGATTGTGCTCCGCGAGCACATACCTACCTGCTCCGCGAGCCCCCAATCAAAAATTTCAAACTAGGTCGTGTTGGGTGTCAATCAACTCCAAATCACTCACAGAATCTGAAAATCAATGTCATTTCAGACGACGACCGCGCTAATCCTCATAAATCGGCGACTCGTCAAAAAGTCAGCCGCAGCTAAGTGTAATCTATCGGAAAGATATCAGTTGACGGAAAACGTGAAAGCCTTGAGGTAGTTTTCTTTCACTTTTCAGCCAAAAAAAAAATTTCAGACTTCTTCTACCGTTCGTCGTGGCAATTTCAGCGAACGCCGTCACGCTCTCGATCGGAATCGTGCTCTGGGACGTCGACACAGTGTTCAGTATGTCCAAGTGCCGTCAAGTCCCCGACTATCTTCCAGTCTTTTTTGTGATCCTTGTGGTATGTGGTTCTATCAATTTCATGATGATGATGATGATGATGACATTTTCTATTTTATTTCCATTTTCTGACTGCACCCCCTCACCCATCCTCCCCATCATCATCATCATCATTTTTTGCGCCGATTTCAGCAGACTACATTCTTCAACTCGGCGGCTCCTGTCTTCGTACTCTACCGGCACCGAAATACACTTCGTAGGCGCAAAAACGGAGTCGTCGGCGAGGTTTGTACATATCCACGTCACTATTTTTGTCATCTCGTTCTCATAGGCCTGAAACGGCCTAATTCGACCCAAAATCTTCCATTATACAAAAATAAGCCTGAATTCGTCGATGCGACCTGAAATACATCTCATTTGCGGCCTGAATCGGCTTATTCCGGCTTATTTCAGTGCGACACGGCCTGAAACGGCCTGGGCCGGCTTGAAATGCCCATTTCGACTTGAAACGACAATTTTTCGGCGTGGAAGAGCAGAGCCACGGCCTTGAGCCTAAAACTGTATTGGTCGTTCTGGAGTGACGTATTTCGGCCCAAATTACCTACATAATTAAGCCTAAAATGGCCCATTCGGACTAATACGGCTGATTTCGGCCTGAAACGGTATATATGGCCTGAAATAGCTTAATTGAGCTTCCAAACGTCCTGTTTCGACCCAGTTTTGGTCTTAAACAGCCTATTTCGTTCTTAAAAGGCCTACATCGATCTGAAACGGCCAATTTCTTGCAAAAACGGCCTACTTCGGCCTAATATGGCCCTTAGGGACTAATACGGCCGATTTCGGCCTAAAACAGCTTACTTCGGCCCAAACTGCTAAATTTAAGTTGGAAAAGTCCTGTTTTGACCCAGATGGCTTAATTCAGCCTAGTTTTGCGTAGCTAACTAAGCCTCAAACATCCAATTTCGGCCCAAAACGGTCTAATTCAGCCTGATATAGCCTATTCAGGCCTAAGTGGCCCTCATTTTTTGCAAAAACGGCCTATTCCGGTCCAAAACAGCGCACTTCTTGCAAATTTGGCCTACACTGGTCTGAAATGACTCATTTCTTGCTAAAATTGCCTAGTTCAGTCTGAAACGGCCCATTTCGGCCTGAACAGCCTGACTAAGCCTCAAAAATTCAATTTTCAGCCTAAAATTTCAAAATGAACTACTTTTTCCTAATATTTGAGGCCTTTTTAGGTCAAAACGACTCATTTCTTGCTAATTTGGTCTATTTTAGTCTAAAACGGCCTATTTCGGTCTAAAACGGCCTAAATCGATCTAAAACAGCCTATTTCTAGCAGAAACGGCCTATTTCGGCCTGAAACGGCCTATTTCGGTCTAAAACGGCCTAAATCGATCTAAAACAGCCTATTTCTAGCAGAAACGGCCTACTTCGGCCTGAAACGGCCTGTTTCGGTCTAAAACGGCCTAAATCGATCTAAAACAGCCAATTTCTAGCTGAAACGGCCTGTTTCGGCCTGAAACGGCATGTTTCGGTGTAAAACGGCCTAAATCGATCTAAAACAGCCAATTTCTAGCTGAAACGGCCTGTTTCGGCCTGAAATGGCCTACATCGATCAAAAACGGCCAATTTCTTGCTAATTCAACCCACTCTAGTCTAAAACGGCCTATTTCGGCCTAAAATGGCCTATTTCGGTCTAAAACAGCCAATTTCTTGCAAATTTGGCCTACTCTGGTCTCAAACGGTACATTTCTTGCTAAAACGGCCTATTTCCGTCTTAAAATGCCCAATTTTTCGCTAAATTAGTCGATTTCTTGCTAATCTAGCCTAGTTTAGTCTAAAACGGCCTACATCAATCTAAAACAGCCAATTCCGGCCCAAATAGCTTAAAAAAGTCTCAAAAACTCGATTTCGGCCTAAATTTCGGTCTGAATGGCCTGAAAACCCCTCCCCGCCCTCTTGAAAAGCGTTGTTAGTTTCAGATGCGCAACGTGCTCGGCGTCAAACTGGCCGTCGTCGGCAACTACTTTGACCAGTACAAAACACAATGGTCATGAACTCGGCCGCTTTTCTATCGCTCCTCTTCTCTCTCTCTCTCCGCACTATTGTTTCGTGTCGCGCATGCTGAAGAGGAGCACACGTTTTTGGCTCGAAGAGAGAAAGGGAGAGAGAGTTCAATTCGATTATCCTCCTCCCCCCAAAACGACCCACACGACCCACACACGATTCATTGAGCTGAAATGAGCTGAAGTGCACCCCGCCCAGCTCAAATGACGTGAGTCTTTTTCTAGGTCAACTGGTCGAAAAACGGGTGCGCGGTAGGGCGGGGGGAAATGGGAAAATGAATGCGAAACGAGGCACCTACCGTAGGACAATATGTAGGGGGGAAAAACCGGAAAAAAAATTTTTGGCGGCAACTTCTTTTCTTCTTCTCCCTCCTCCTCCCTGAATCTTTTGGCAAATTGCCAGATGTTTCATCGCACAAATTTGCGATTAATAACGTTTCGCTTCCGTGTTGTGTGTGTGTGTGTGTGTGTTTTTTCTTTCCATCTTCACAACATTTTCTTATTTATTTATTTACTTCTACTCTCGAAAACCAGGGGGGAAATGTGACCTTTTGACGGGTGTTTATTGGCATTTTTCATGTCATTCGATTTTTTGTTGCGGTTAGTCATCCTCATCATCGTCTTTCGCGAGCAACTAAGCCTCGGTTTACCAGAATACGGCGAGGCCTAGAAGGATTTGGGCCGAACTGGTGTAATTGCGAGGGTTTTAGGCTTAAAGTCGAAAATCTAGGCCTATGGGCCTAAGCCAGCCGGCCCAGGGCCTGAATGACCGAGATCTGGTTAGGCCTAGGCCTAGGCCTACAGCCGAAACTGGCCAATCTCAAATTTCAGCCTAGTCACGCCCAGGGCCCAATTTGACCTAGATAAGTGAGGATTAGGAGGTCACGCTTACTTGGGTCACGCTTAATCGTCCTGTTTCGACCCAGATGGCCTAATTAAGCCTAATTCAGCCTAGTCAGACCCAAACGGCCCGATTCAGGCAGAATGTCCCGTTTTGGCCGGAAACGACCCATTTCGACCTTAATAGTCTAGCAAATGGCCTACATGGCCGAATTCCGTCTCAAATAGCCTATTCAGGCCCAAGTGGCCCAATTCGGCCAGAAATGAAAAGTTTCACCGCCAAAACGGCCTAATTCAGCCTGAAATGACTCCTATTTGGCACATTTCGGGCCTAGATTCCAAAAACTCTAGAGTCTTGTGCCAGTTTTGAACTGAAATCAGGTCAAGGTCAATTTGGGTCAACCCAGACAATCTCAGACCGACAGCTCAAAGCCCGAACGCCGTACGGACCTAGCTAGGATTTTTTAGGTCAATCTAGGTCCACAAGCCCCCCATCTAAGCCGTTTTGGACCTTTAGCCCTCCCTAAGCCCTAAAACCGCAGCAAACCGAATTAGGTCACGCGTTTCTAGGTCAATCTATACCGTTTCAGGCCAAAAACGTCCCCAGAGCTTCACAATTCCCGTCTGTTTCCAGCTCAAACAGCAGACCCGGGGCCCAATCGGGCAAAGTGTCCCAAATCCTCTTGTGACAGAAGCGCGCGCGCGCCAATTCCTCGAAAGCTAATCTAGAGCAGATCATTCCGCGGAAACTCTAGATCAGTGCTCCGTGAGCCCCCCCCCCCGTCAGTTGATCTGATCTGATCCGCTTCTGAAGGTGTTTCTTGCAACGACCCACACACATTCTCAAAGTTTTCCAATGAATCTCGAATCTCGAATCTCGGAGCGACGTCACGCCACGTGTCACGTCACTTCATCTTCAAACGTCTAGAAATAGAAAAATCTGGTGGGGGGGGGGCATAATTAATCAACCAAAAATGGTTTGTCCGGTCCCCCCTTGGCTCTCTGTCTGACGGGAAAAAAGAGATGAAAAAGAGGGGGGAAGGGGGGAGACACACTGAGGTCAGTTTGCATTGGAGCGCGCTTCATTGCACACACACACACTCCGGAACTCCCCCGCAAGCAACAGCGATGCAGAAGGGCGAGCCGCGCGGGGAGTGGTTGAACATTTCTCGGAATCCACGCATTTACGCTATAATCAAGTGTGCCCCCCCCCCCTTACGTGGAAAACTTAGGATGAGAATGAGGTCAACATGTTTCTTCCGTCCTGCGTGATTTTCAGCGCTTCTTCCCCAGTGTTACTCTCTGAAAGAACTTGAGGATGATGATGATGATGTGATTTGGAGGAAGTGAGGGTGGCGCGCGCGTCTCCGGATGTAATCGTCGAATTTCCGGTTTCCAGACGGTTCTCAGCGTCTTTTACACACTTCTTTTTGATTTTACGTGGAATTTGCAATCCGGAAACGGTTTCGAGCCAAAACTAGGTCATAGCCCTAAAACAGGTCACAGTGGACTTTCTAGGGCTTTTGGGCCGGTTTAGACCCATTTTAGGCCATCTTGGGCTTTCCAAGGCCATCTAGGCCAGATTGGGCCGTTCTAGGCCATACAGGCTAGAATTTATGTAGCTTAGGGGCCGTAGGCCTAGGCCTTTCGGGTTTTCAGGCCTATTTAGGTCAATCGGAGCAAATTCAGGGCGTATAGTTCGGGAGACGCTCCTAGTCGATAAAAGGCCTTTTCAGCGAAATCAGGTCATCACAGGCCTATCCAGGTCAATCTAGGCCCGCACTCTCTTGTTATTTTCTTCTCGCCCCCCTTCTAGTTCTCCGCCGCCGCCGTTTTTTTTTCTTCTTCTTCCATAATCATCATCGTCGATGAAACGTGGAGACTAATTGAATGATGAGCATAAGGAATGCGGGTGTCCTCGCTCTTCCTTCTCTCGCCACCACAGAGAAACAGAAAGATGACGTTGAAGCGGGGGGGGGGGACCCCGCCAGCCAGACGACGTCACATTTTGAGATGAGAGACGGAGACGTCGAAAGGGATACACACGCTAGAAAAAAGAAACCCCGCGCGCGGCTCCAGAAGGCCCCCCCCCCCCCCCCCGGAACCGTTTCGAATTGCAAGAACGTGTGTGTGTGATGTCAGCGGAGACTCTCTGCTTCTCTCTGTTTCTTCCCGGAAGTGGGTCGTCGCGAGAAGAAGTGGGTCAAAGTTTGGCGGGTAATTGGAAAGAGAGAGAGAGAGAGAAGGAAGTGAGACTGGAATGGTCTAGTTGATCGAGGTGAGTGGGGGGGGGGGGGGGTGTGTAGGACGGAATGCCCAACTAGGTCAAACTGAGCCAAGTAGGTCAAGAAAGCCAAAGTAGGTCAAACCGGGCCAAAAGTAGGTCGAAAAGTATCCAGTAGGTCAAAATGGGCCTAGTAGGTCAAAAAGTACCCTGTAGGTCAAAATGGGCCTAGTAGGTCAAAAAGTACCCTGTAGGTCAAAATGGGCCTAGTAGGTCAAAAAAGTACCTAGTAGGTCAAAGTGGGCCTGGTAGGTCAAAAAGGGTCGAAAGTAGGTCGATCCGGGTCAAAAGTAGGTCAAAAAGTACGTGGTAAGTCAAAATCGGCCTAGTAAGTCAAATAGGCTAAAGTAGGTCAAACCGGGTCAAAATTAGGCCAAAAAGTACCTGATAGGTCAAAATTGGCCTAGTAGGTCAAATCGGAGAAAGTAGGTCAAAAAAGTACCTAGTAAGTCAAAATAGGCCTAGTAGGTCACAAAGGCTGAAGTAGGTCAAACCGGATCAAAGTAGGTCAAAAAGTACCTAGTAGGTCAAAATCGGCCCCATAGCTCAACAGAAAGCTCAGTATGGCACATAAGGGTCAGTAGGTCAAGAAAAGTTAAGTAGGTCAAAACAGGTCTGCAACTTTGAAAAAGCTGATCTGTTCCTGTGCCAAAAATCGAACTCAACTCCAGTATCATTTCCAGCGCGCGCGCCGCAAAGAAAAAAAAATAGTTGCTCTCTTCATGAATATGGAAATTGTGAGAGGAGGAGGAGGAGGAGCACTTTTCAACAAACTTATTTACCTGTCCCCCCTGTCCCACCCTGTGACACCACCACCACCACCCGATTATCCTGCTCATTGAGCACACCCTCACACACTTTGGCTCCATGCGGCTCAAACTCGAAATGATGTCACGACGGGTGTTCTTGTAACCTGGGGGGGAAACTCGAAACTCGAAACTTTTTCTGTTGAGTTTCTCCGGTTTTTTGCGGCGGCGGAAGCGAATGACGCCACACAGGAGAGCCGATAGATCAAATTGAGCAACACAGAGAGGGAAGGGCTCGGTGAGCACTTAACACAATGATGAGCTAATTAGTAGTAGGGGGTGGTGGTGGTTGGGAAAACATGACGCTCTTCGGAGTTGAGAAATTAGCTCAATATTCAGTGTGAGCTCTTCTGTGCGCGCGCGCGCGCATGTGCATACGTCATTTTTTGGGTGTGTGTGTGTCAAATTAACCAATAAGGAACCTAAACCGGAGGATGGCGATTTTCAGTTTCCTTTTCCCTTTCTTGCCGCGTCACAGAGTGAGCATTTGACCTACTTTCCATGGTACCCCCCCAGTGGAATCACATCATCAAATTATTCTTTGATCTACCACCGGTTCTAGACGTCCGCCGAGATTTGACCTACTTTCCGGGAAACGATGACGAGCACTGACCTACTTTCAGAGTTTTGACCTACTTTCCCCTCTTCCCTATGGAATCACATCACTGTTCGGGGGCGAGGCGAAAACGTTTGATCTACCACCGTCCTAGAAGTGCGCTGAGATTTATAGATTTGACCTACTTTCCGTAGTTTTGTAGGTTGACCTAGTTTCCCCGGAAGCCGCTGCGGTAACAAGAGCCATTTGAACGTGAAGTGAGGAGTGCCACGTCACCATAAATCGCTTTCTTTTTTTTTTTTTGAAAAATTGGCCGGATGTGACTGGCGTGACCTTATCAACTCGAATGGGGGACAAGTTTGCGGGGCTCAACCTTGACACCAATATAAATCTTGTTCCACACCAACACACCATATCTTTCGCTTTTCTTCTCCTTCTGCTCACTGGATTTTGGCTCGGGGGGGGGGGGGTCATATATTATTCCATGGTGTCCCATCCGATGTCGTCAGTTCGAGAGCAGAGAGAGAGAGGGGAGGAAACTGCCAAAGAAAGTGATGTTCCCTTTTTACAGAATCCGAAAAAGACAAGAACATCGGCGCGCGGAAATCGAGCGAATGGGGAGCGTGGTGATGGTGACGTCACGTGACTCGTAGGATCAATCGAGAATAAACAAACAAAAACACGCGGTGAGTCGTTTGATCTCTACTCAACGAATGTTCTGGAGGTTGGTGGATGACCCACTTTAAACCAGGGTCACGTGACAGCGTGGTCACCTATAGGGGTCACGTGACAGCGTACTCACGTGACAGTATGATCACCTACAGCTGTCACGTGACAGCTTGGTCACTGATAGGGATCACTGGACAGTCTGATCACCTATATGGGTCACGTGGAAATCTGGTCGCCCACAGGGTGTCACGTGACAGCTTGGTCGCCTAAAGGGGTCACGTGACAGTCTGATTACCTATAGGGGTCACGTGACAGTTTTGTCGCCTATAGGGGTCACGTGACAGCTTGGTCACCAATAGGGGTCACGTGACAACCTGGTAACGTGACAGCTTGGTCACTAATAGGGGTCACGTGACAACCTGGTCACCCATAGATGTTTGATCTACCTCAACATTTGAATATTTTCCATGTCACCCTGTTTTGATGATTCCATGGTCCTATGGTAGACCCTCCCCCCTCGGGGACCCTCTATGGCTTTGTGTATGTAGTTCGCTCAAACCGGAAAGGTGGAAGTGGGGGGGGGGTCTAAAATCACTGAGCAAACTGTTTTGATCTGGTCCGACGGACCCGTGTACAATTCTGTGCATTTGTGTGTAGTTTAGTCTCCTAAAACGGGCCAATGCCTTTTTTTCCTACGTTTTTCCCCCCCACCCGCAATCAAAATCTCAGTTTGAAATGTCGAATGGATTAGAGGGGGAAAGAAGGGAAGGGGAGAAAAGGACGTGTTCCGTATATATATTACTATTTTTCCTCACCGCTCTCTTTTTTGCCCCCCCCCCCCCCCCCCCCCCCCCTCCATCTCCGGAATGCTCCAAAGAGCACACATTCTGCCCGCCCGCCCCTGTTGTCTGCGTCTCTTTTTTGACGCAGAAGAAGAGGAGCAGGAAGTGTGGTGTGGGGGGTTTGGGGGGCGGAGTCTGTCATCTGAAAGTGGGCGGAGCCTGACAACTCTGTCATCCGGCTTAGAAGAGCGGATCAAGTGAATGTGACGGCCATAAAAAGTGCCTCCTTGCCACTCTCCACTCGTTTTTCCCTCATTTTCTTTCTAATAATTCCCTTCCCCCGTTTTTTTCTCATTTTCTCCGAGAGATTCTTCGAGAAGGATCCGATGATATGGAAGGCTTAGGCTCTCGTGCCCGTCTGAACATTCGTTCGTACTATAGGCGAACACTATTCCGGCTAGTCGAGTAGGTCGTTCGGGATTTATCAAAGTCATCGAAATCCGTCTCGAATTTCATCGAAATCCGCCTAGGATCCCGAATAGGCTCAGCAGCCCACCCCCCGCCGTATTCTAGGTAGGTCGAGTGAATGAGGTAGGCATCACCTTGTTAGTTATCTAGGTCAAAACTTTTCTAGGGTCATGGCCTAAAAACCCAGGTATCTCTAGCCCCTCTCTAGCTAGGTCAAGAATTGTATGGCCTAGGCCATTTATGGCCAAACAGACCGTAGTCAAAAGTTTGGAAAGTATGCAGGTCAAATTTAGCTGACCGAAAATCTCACCTTGACACGGTGGCCTAGAAACCCAAATAGACCTGTCTGAGTCAATTAGAGCTAGATCAAAAACTAGGTCAAGTCTAGAGTCAAAAACTGGCTGAGTGAGTCTAGAAGGCCTAACTAGATCATGGCCTAGAAACCCAAATGATATCACCACGCTCATTTCTAAGAAACGCTCGCGGTGGCCTAACTCGCGGTGGCCTAGGAATTCCAATGTCCGTCATCACAATCTCCCGCGTATCTTTGTGTAAGCCGGTTATGTCTATCAATCCACACATGTTTATTTATTGCTACCCACACGAGAACACGCGAAACCCGCCTCCCTCTTATCTTGATCCGAATGAGCTGATGACGTGGCACCGCCGCCACCACCACCACCATCACACAATCCGTGTTTTAAAAGTGTGTGAGTGAATGAATGGGCATGGGGGGGACCAAAAAAAGACATTGCACTTCCTTTTTTTGCCCCCCTCCCTCCTCCGGTTTCTTTCTGCGCGGCTCTGTGTGTAGGCGGACCTGGAGCTGCCATCCGAGTGACCCCCCACCCTCCCACCCACATTGCCCCTTCACCCCCAGTCCGCTCCTCACTCTCGTCACTTTTTTTTGTTGCCCCGCCCCCCCCCCCCCCCCCCCCATCCTCACCTTCACTTCCCCTTTAACGAAAAGTAGTGGTCCACTCCCCTTAATCTTCTTTAAAAACCATTTGGGTTTGCTTGTGTTGAAAAAAAAAACAGCGAGCCCTATCATTAGAGAGACAGAGAGAGAGCGCGCTTTTTCACTTCAACAAAAAAGTTTTTGAAGACGTTTGTGGAAAGGGTTTCGAAGCGGCTTCTCAACAATATATCTCACAGTGTCATTTGAGATTGCGCTCCGCGGCTCGCTCCGCCCATCTTTTTCCTTTTTTTTGAGTGGATGCTCAGGCTTAGACGAGGTGGACAGTCAAGGTAGGCTAGGTTGAAAAAGTAGGTCAAATCTTCTTAGATAAGCCGGGTATGCAGGTCAAAGTAGGTCAAAGTGGACGGTCTAGGCTAACTAGGTCAAAAGTATTCTAAGTAGGTCAAATCGAGCTAAGTTTACCTAGATGGGCCAAAAATCATCTTGGTAGGTCACACTGACCCAATGAAGCTAAGTAGGTCAAATATTCTTAGATAAGCCGGGTATGTAGGTAAAAAGAAGAGTTAGTAGGTCAAAGTGGACGGTCTAGGCTAACTAGGTCAAAAGTATTCAAAGTAGATCAAATCGAGCTAAGTTTACCTAGATGGATCGAAAATCGTCTTGGTAGGTCGAACTGACCCAAATAAGCTAAGTAGGTCAAATATTCTTAGATAAGCCGGGTATGTAGGTAAAAAGAAGAGTTAGTAGGTCAAAGTGGACGGTATAGGCTAACTAGGTCAAAAGTATCTTAAGTAGGTCAATTCGAGCTAAATATACTTAGATGGGTCGAAAATCGTCATGGTAGGTCAAATTGACCTAGATAGGCAAAGTAGGTCAAATCTTCCTAGTTTATTTGGGTATGTAGGTCAAAAGAACAGTTAGTAGGTCAAAGTGGACGGTACAGCCTAACTAGGTCAAAAGTATTCTGAGTAGGTCAAATCGAGCTAAGTTTACCTAGATGGGCCGAAAATCGTCTTGGTAGGTCAAACTGACCCAATGAAGCTAAGTAGGTCAAATCTTCTTAGGTAAGCCGGGTATGCAGGTCAAAGTAGGTCAAAGTCACCGGTACAGCCTAACTAGGTCAAAAGTATCTTAAGTAGGTCAAATCGAGCTAAATGAACCTAGCTAGCTCGAAAATACGTTTGGTAGGTCAAATTTACCTAGATAGGCTAAGTTGGTCAAATCTTCCTAGTTAAGTTGGGTATGTAGGTCAAAAGAAGAGTTAGTAGGTCAAAGTGGACGGCCTAACTAGGTCAAAAACATCTTAAGTAGGTCAAATTGGCCTAAATAAGCTAAGTAGGTCAAACTTCTAGGCTACAGGCCTAGAAAACCCTGACCAGACTGAACTTGACCTTTTTTCCAGGGTTCCATTTGGCCTATAGACTAAACTGTCCAAAATCTCAGAGGGCCGAATGTCAAACGCCACCCCACAATTATCGAAAACTTTTTGACACCACTCCTCTCGAAAAACCCTTATCACAGCGAAAATAAGAGAGAGAGGATTCTGGAAAGTCTGGAAAAGAATGCACTTTTTCCTATACACACACCTATATTTCTCCTTCTTCTTTACATATATATATTTCTTTCAACATCAAAAACACAAGCCAAAACAAGAAAACAACAAAAGTGTTCCCTGGCTCCTGGCTCCGGGCTCTCCGGGGCTCCGAACTCTCCGGTGGGTAGTCGAGTGCACATTCGTGGAACTCGCGATTCTGGCGAGAAGGTGGGAAGGTGGGGAGGGGGAGGGAAACACACACACCCGACGGGTCACCGAGTCAAGACAACTCTATTTGAGGCGACCGCGCCACTATGACGTGGATGGAGGGTTTTTTTTTAAATGTAGGTCAAATTCCATAGGGAGGTTTTGATCTACCAACTTTACGCCACCTCCATTACTCTTGTTTCTTACAGTATTTCTCAAAACCTATGCGACATTTTCCGTTTCGGCCTACTTTCCTCAGGTTTGACCTACTTTCCCTATGGTTGACCTAAATTTCCTAGCTTCGACCTACATTTCCTTTCTCTGACCTATTTGTCCTAGATTTGATCTATATCTCTTGAATTTTGCGTACTTCTCTACGGTTTGACCTACTTTTCAAAATTCCCCGACATTCCCATGCTGTGTGACCCATATATACTGAATTTGACCTACTTTCTCAAGTTTGACCTACTTTCTGAAATTGAGTTTGACCTACTGTCTGAAATTTGACCTACATTTCGAAGCTCTGACCTGTTCACCATAGCTGTGACCTACTTTTCCAACTTTGACCTCATTCAAAGTTTCCACCCTAGTTCCCCGTCATTTCGCTCACCTATCGAATCACAAGAGACTCAGTTAAAGTGCTCCGCCCATTGTTAATGACTCAAGTTAGCGCACCTTTCACGTTGCTCCCTCGCGCGCGCGCGAAATCAGTGAAACGTCTAGACCTTTTGCTTTGACGTCAGCGCCTGACGATAAAATTGTCATTTAATACATCTCTGTCAGTTTTCGAGTGCAAGTTTCTAATATTAGAGAATTTTCCCCATCAACCATTTGATAATCCATTATATTCGACTAAATACATTGCCACAACTTAATCTTTGTTGATTTGACCTAGTTTCTCAAGATTTGACCTAACTTTGACCTACTTTCCCATAGTAGGCCGCAATTTTCAAGGTTTGACCGAAATTTCCAAGATTTGACCTACTTTACCAAGATTTGACCCGCTTTCCCAAGATTTGACCCACTTTCCCAAGATTTGACCTACTTTCCCAAGATTTGACCCACTTTCCCAAGATTTGACCCACTTTCCCAAGATTTGACCCACTTTCCCAAGATTTGACCTACTTCATCTAACTTCGACCTACTTTCCCAAGATTTGACCTACTTCATCTAATTTTGACCTACCTATTCTAAATTTGACCTTAATTTGCAATACTTGAACTGAGCTTCCAGAATTGACCTACTTTTCCTATACTCGACCTACATTCATAAGATTTGGTTTTCATTTCCTAGATTTGACCTACTTCCTCTAACTTTGACCTAAATTTTCAAAGTTTGACCTACATAGATTCTCAAGGTACATCTTAGTCTTACAATATTTGACCTACTTTCCCCAAACCCGCCCCATTTTCTCCCGAAATTCGCGCCAAACCAAAATGAAATTTGACCCATTTCTCTCTCTCTCTCTCTCTCGCAAAATGTTCCACCTCTTGCACCCGAGAAAATCCCAAAGAGCACACGTCTTCTTCTTCTAGCTCTCGCCGCCGCTTCCGATGCCGTAATCGGAAATCGGCCGATAGTTTGTGGCGTAGAAAAGCGCCAGGATTAGCGTTAAAAAAAGACAGGCGCACACACACAGATCCGGGAAATTGTCGTCGTCGTCGGTCGTCTTGACGTCGTCGTCATCATTATCGTTAAGGGGGGGGGGGGTTCTGTTGAAGTGCACCATCTCTCTCTCTCTCTCTCTCTCTGAGCAGTGAGAGCTCCGAGAGCTAGCTCACAACCGTCGTTTTCTCCCCTCCGGAGGGGATAAGGCGATTGGACTTGAGGCAGTTTTTGAGGGGCGACCGATTCGTGGAAAACACATAACGTCGAACTGTTTGACGTCTTCAACAAACCGCTTGGGGAGGAGGCGGAAAAGAGGGAGGAGCTTTCGCCGTGAAGTGACGGGCGAGGAGGGGGGTTTTTGTATAAAAACGCGCGTGGCGCTTTGCTATTCCTTCACTTTCCACTTTTCGAGCCATGTATTCTAGAACTAGACGCCTACCGTAATCCTTTCGCAACTCTTCAGGGCTATCTAGAAGTAGGCCAAGAGAAGAATCTCATTGAAAGTAGGAAGTTCACCCATAAATTTCTGGGTGTTAGGGAAGACTTTTAACTACATTTGTGAAAAGTAGGTCAAACTTATCAAAGTAGGTCAAATCTAAAGCCATCCAGCTTAAAAAGCTTTCATAGTACAGGTAGCTCGAAACTGGGTCAACTCGAACTTTTCTTCAGCTAGGTTGAAAGTAGGTCAAACCCCCCGTACTCCTGGTAGATCGAAAGCAAGGCGAATTGAAACTCTACCATCTACATGGAAAGTAGGTCAAATCAGCCTTGCTACTCCCGGTAGACCGAAAGTAGGTCAATCCCGGAAAGTAGGTCAAATCAGCCAACCCCCAGTAGACCGAAAGTAGGTCAAGCTCAAAAAGTAGGTCACATCAGCCTACTCCCGGTAGATCAAAATTAGGTCAAGTTCAAAAAATAGGACTTATCAGCCCAGCTACTCCCGGAAGACCAAAAGTAGGTCAATCCCGGAAAGTAGGTCAAATCAGCCTAGCTACTCCCGGAAGACCGAAAGTAGGTCAATTCCGGAAAGTAGGTCAAATCAGCCAACCCCCAGTAGACCGAAGTAGGTCAAGCTCAAAAAGTAGGTCAAATCAGCCTTCTCCTGGTAGACTGAAAGTAGGTCGAGTCCAAAAGTAGGTGAAATCAGCCTACCCCCAGTAGACCGAAGTAGGTCAAGCTCAAAAAGTAGGTCAAATCAGCCTACTCCCGGTAGACTGAAAGTAGGTCAAAAGCTCATCCTCGCGCTCATCCCCCCGGCAATCTCCGTCGGGAAAACGATGTCTCTCTCTCTCTCTCTTGACAAAAGTGCGTCGATGTTTCTTCTTCGCTCGCCCCAAAATCCAAATCTCATTAATCTCGTCCCCCATGTTTGGAGATTATCAAAAACTGCGCACTTCCCATCACAAATTGGCTTTTCGAACATCGTCAAATGTGCGCAATCGCACCAAATAAATGGGGGGACACTGGACGAAAGAGAAAAAAAAAGCGGAAGGTGTCGCTCATTTAATCTTAACGAAGACGTCAAGGGGGTAGGGGGAGGGGCTCCGTATAAAAAGAGCTCACACCACCACCATCAAGAGCTCACACCCTCCTGGAGCCGTGAGCATCGAACCAAGAATGGAGCATGTGTGTAGTCTGCACCGAGACCGTTTAATTACACTTCCTCCCTCTCTCTCTCTCCCTCTCTTCCGCTGACCACCAACAGCACTACTAACACCCGAAATTGGCTCCGCCCACTTTTTGTCATTGTCACCGTTGCCTATGAATCATTCGATGGTGTCCCTAGCCCCCCATCAGACCGCTTCTTATCACCGCCGCTTCTTATCACCCACAGTTCGAGAGACAAATAAAAACGAACATAACATTGGAGAGGTTTTTGAACTTTTCTTCCGCTTTTTCTTTTTCTTGTCCCGAAATGCGCACTTTTTTTTTAACACTTTACAACTTTTCTTATCTTCACTGTTTTTTTCCCGCTGATGCGACACGAGCTGAAGGGAAGTGAGCGGAGGGGGAAAAGGGGGCGGAGCCAGAATCGACTATATATAATGTGGGTCAAATTGTGAGCTGATATCATGGTTGAGTGTCTGTTTTTCTATCGCTTTTCACTTTTTCATGCTTTCCGGGTTACGGTCGTTTGCGTTTTGAGTTTAAAGGTGCCTGGGACTGGGTTACGGTAGTTCCGAGAAAACAATTGAGTGTAGGCAGGTCGAAACTAGGCAAAGTAGGTCAAAATTGAAGAAAGTAGGTCAAGACCAGGGGAAGTAGGTCAAAACCAGTCAAAGTAGGTCAAATCCAGAGAAAGTAGGTCAAAATTGAAGAAAGTAGGTCAAGACCAGGGGAAGTAGGTCAAAACCAGTCAAAGTAGGTCAAATCCAGAGAAAGTAGGTCACAAGAAGGAAAGTAGGTCAAAACTAGAGAAAGTAGGTCAAAACCAGGGAAAGTAGGTCAAAACTAAGTTTGGTTCACCGACTCTCTCCCCGCAGCACTAAAGAGCGCCCAACAAGATTACTGTAGCTCGCGATTAGATCAAAACCCAACGAAACAAGCGATCAAACAGTTCGTGAAACTTTGCACAATCTGAAAATTCGTCAAGACCTACTTTTCGTCATCACCACCACCACCACCGGGTCACCTGTACCCCCTGTCCACCTCACTTCCCTCTGATAACAACCGTTTTCGCGTGCGTCATTAGTATTGTTTCCTGCGACAATCGAGTTACTCATCGCGATTTTGCACACGAGTGACTCAATTCTGAGCTGGGCGGGGCCGGGGTGCGCACGTTGTGATTACTAATTTTCTTGCGCTATATAAAACATCGAGTTGTGATGTGACAGTGAAGTTTGGAGGAAACTTGAGAAGTTTGATCAACTTTTTTTTGCTTCTTATCTACCATTCCTCTTCCCAAAACCTTATCACGTCACTTTTTACGCGGTTTTTTGGTGCGTCTGTCTATACACTGCACATTCTTTTTTTTTTTCGCTTGTCTCGTCTCTCTCTAGTAATTGGTGTACAGGGGTGGTCAAAAACCTCAGGGATCAGGGGGGGGGGGGGTCTAATGATGTCACAAACTCATCAGCGTCTCTCTCAAGGGACATCTCCTTCCTACCCGTCCATATCTGATCATTGTTCGTGCGGTTTTCGGACGGGTGGCTGTGATGTTAAATTTAGCGTGATTACGTAGATTTCGCTTTGGCTCCGCCCCCCCCCCCATCCGACGTGACAGCTGAAAAGCGTGACATGCTGCGTACGATAGTCAAACATTCATTCATTGTCACTCGTTTTGCACCTGCGCTCTACCTACATTCTCGGTTCGAAAATATCCGATTCTCAAATGTTGACGGTCATTGATGACGCGCCGCCGCCAAGATTAACAATTCTGACAACCGATGGGGGGAAGAAAAAGGGGCGTGGCTTGTTTTGTGCTCATTCTCTCTCTCCCTTTCTCTCTCTCTCAACGTGTATTTCCTCGCCAATCGAGACAGAGAATAAATAGGTGTCTGGAAGTTTTTTTTTTTCTTTTTGCAGACTCGGCTCAATCTTGTGCTCACTATTCATCTCCCTCTCTCTATTTCTCTCTCTGTTCCGAAGCGAATCAGGGCCGCTGATCGGATGTGCGGTTCGTCCGACTGAATGGAACATCTCACTATTCGAACGGACTTTGTGCGAGATCAGGTGAGCAATTGTCGCGTTTCGTTGATCTACCGTAACCCACAACGAGTTTGATCTCGTTTTTGAGGTGAACCGCAAACTTGACCTACTTTCACAATTTTGACCTACTTTTTCAAATTTGACCCACTTTTTTGAGCTTGACCTACATAATTTCTAGTAATTGACCTAGTTGTTGAAACTTTTTCGAATTCGGTCTACTTTTCCAATCAAGTTTGACCTAGTTCCCAAGTTTTGACCTCGTTTTTCAATCTTGACCTACTTTTCTCTAGTTTGATCTGCGTCAAAGTTCACCTTATTTCTAATTCTAATCTAGTCTTTTATTTTCACCTTGACCTACTTTTCCATAGTTAACCAACCCTTTTTTTTCTCTAGTTTGACTTGATTCCCCAAACTTGACCTACTTATTTTCCGATGTTTCATAGTTGTCCTACTTTTTCTCTAGTTTCACCCCTTTCGAGTTTTCATCTAGCTTTCGCTCCTTTTGACCTACTTTCTTAAACTTGACCTACTTTTTCTCTAGTTTGACCTGATTCCCCAAACTTGACCTACTTTCCGTCCGCTTTCTCAGATAGCCTTTGACCTAGATTCCCAACTTTGAACTGACCGCCCGTGGCGGGTGCAGGTGCAAAACTTCCCCCCCCCCCCCCCCCAAACAGGTGCAAAAAAGAAGTCGAGTGTTCCGAGTGGTTTCAGAACGGCTCGCCAAGCTCCCCGGACAGCAGCTACTCGTCGTGCTCTTCTTCTTCCTCCTCCTTCTCTTGCTCACCTCCCATTCTGGACGTCGAGGACGAAATCGAGCACTACAAACACCTCGTTCGCGAGGATCCACCCCTTCACAAGGACTATTTCAGCGGTTTCGGCTTGATGATGTCGAAAAACTCGTCGTGCTCGTCTTCGTTCGACTATGGTGAGTGATAGGAAAAGAGTGAACAACAGAAAAGAATGGTTAAGAAACAGAAAGTGAACGCGAGAAACAAAAAGTGAACGCGAGAAACAGAAAAAGAAGAAAAGTTGTTTCAGATTTCGGCGCCCCGACGCCGACCGCTTCCTCGACTCGCAAAGGCTCGAAGACCACCGACGCCGATCTGGACCTCATTTTCGACGCGCTTGTGGTGAGTGTCGCTCGCCGACTGATAGTCAACAGGGGACATGGTAGTTGACATCATCATCCGAATAGCACCACTGTGACACCTAGTTTTGGTGGATGGCGGTGAGCCTCTTTGTAGTAGGTCAAAAGTTTACCCCCCTTTGATGACTGTACTTGTCACCCGCCTCCTCCTCCCGCCCCAACACTTTGCATACATGTCTCCCGACGAAAGTTAGTTTGACAAACTCAACCCAACTCTTGACTTTTTTTTTCCTTCTCTGGTCGTGGGAGAAACTATAGCCAAAGACCCCCCCCCCCCCCCTGCTCTCTCTATGGGCCTAAGCCAAAAAAGGTGAGAGTGAGAACTTATACCCCCCCGCCGAGCGTCAGTCACAGATATATTTTCGAAACTTTTTCGAATTTTCTATCCGTTTTCCCATGCACCTCTCCCCGCTCCATCATACCCATTACATTTTATACCCCCCCCCCCCCGCACCGGGTCATTTTGCACTTGCACTTGCACTTTATCACCCTCCCATTCAATCGGTCGCGCGCGCGCCTTCCGTTCGCTCATAATTGGTCATAGTGGTGGTGTGTGCATTTTGAATTCAAAAAATTGACCCCAACTCTCTCTCTCTGTCTTTCTAACAAGCATACAGAAAAAAAAAACCAGTGACTTGCCTTATTTGCGGGCCCCGCTATTAGTCATAGACAGTAGGAGACAGCGTTCGGGTGGTGGCGCGCGCTTTGTGACATTTGTCCAAATGTGTCACACACCACCTAACAACCTCCCCCCCCTCCCCTTCGCTCGTTTTTGTCTTTCTTTTGATCTACATCTCACCTCACTTTCTGTGCGCACCCATTTGACTCTTATTCGGGTTACTGTAGGTGTGTTCTTTTTGGCAAGACAGGTGATCAGTGAGGATAGATCAGAGCCAGAGCATTTAAAGGTGATGTGACATTCAGTGAGCAGTCTTAGCTATTACAGTGTGTTTTTGTTGTCTTGTCAGAATCAAATTATACCCCCCCCCCTTTAAAGGTTGATGTCATATTTGAGAAAGAGGGGGGGGGGGGGGGTAATTTAGATGATTAACACAACACTGTGCCACACCAAGATTCCAGAGAGCAAAACAACTAAAGTGTAGTTGAAAAGGCCTAACTTTGAGCCTACGGCCTTAGGCCCACCAGTTAGGCCTAACTTTGATTTCATGTCAAATCGTATATTTTTTGTTGCCAATTTCCACCAAAAAAAGACGCAAAAAGAGAAAAAGAATCGGAAATTCAAAAATTAAAAAAAAAAGAGGTGTAATTTAATTCTGGCGCGGGCTCTGTCAAGGTTAGGCGCACTAAATGACATGTCACTTTTTTGCACTTTTATGACATTTTCCGTTTTCAAACTGGTAGTTACACAAGATTTCAGAGTATCAATTTGAATATTTAGTCATTTGAGAGTGGTCAGGCCAAAAGGCCGATACGGCCTAAGTTAGGCGCATCGCTTAGGCCTAAGGCTTAGGCCCACTCGAATTGCGGAATATTTTGATTTTTCCGAGTTGACAAAGTGGTCAAGAAACATCATAGGCCTAGAGGACCCAAGGCCCACTGATTAGGCCTAACGTAAGGCTCACTTCTTAGGCCTAACGTTAGGCCCACTGCTTAGGCCTAACCCGACTTGCGGGAAGTTTTGAAATTTCGGGTTCGCCAAATGGTCAGGTAACACTGCAGTCGTGCATAGGCCTTAACTTAGAGTCGACTCTCTTAGACCTCTGCCATCTTGTAAGGCTCCTTGCCTGCAGGCCCAAAAGACCAGGCCCACTGGATAGGCCTAAATTTTAGGCCCATTTCTTCTACCAACAGTACCCCGGGGCCTCCACATTCAATCTACATCTATGTCTCCATGCATAGACTATCCTAGTGAAGAGCACCACACGTCGTCGTACTACTGCCTTCTTTCCAGAACCTTCCACACCCACACAAATTCGGCTGTCGCTCGCGCATATCGCCCCCCACCACCACCCCCCGATTGCCCGCTCTAATTGATAGATACAAAAGAGCTCATGCGAGCACAAGCACAAGCGCGCGCGCGCGGGCTCTCTTGCTCAAGCCATTTGTGAGCTCTCGAGGAGGAGACCTACAATTTGGTGTGTGTGTGTGTACCCCGTTTCCAAACTCTCCACCCCCTCTTTCTCTCTTTCACAAAAAGAGCCATTTCATGGTTTTCCCCCAGCAGATCGAGTTGTCATTCAACAAACAAGCGCAGATTTTCTGAACTTCGGGCTTCCCGCCCTCCCACCCTCCCACTTGTCACCAACGTCATCTGAACACATCATCATCACCATCACTCTTCCTCGTCTTGCTTTCAGTGCACTGGGTGGTCTATCTCTGCCTCTTCTAGTAGGGGGGCGCTGTGTGTGTGTGTGTGTGTGTGTGTGTATGTCCCGCAGCAGCCGGCAGCAGGCGTAGGCCGTTGGCGCCGCCCTTCCCCCCCCCCCCATGCCATGCCATGCCACCCGCATTCGTTCTACATATATCTGCTAAATCTCTCATCTACTCATCCACCCTATTATATACTGAAAAGTGCCATGAAAAAGTTCGAAATGCCCATGATTCGCCTACCGACTGCCGAGCAGATTGCGCGCCTTTTTCAGCACACCAGCGATCAGGCGAACATTGTGCCGAAAGCGGTGCCGAAGACCGAAGTTGTCGACACGATTCACGACGAGTTTTCGCAGGTGAGACGATCTTAAAGGGGGTCGACCGGCGGTTACGGTAGCTCTTCAATTTTCAGAGACCGACGTCGTCCGCCAACGCCGACATGAATTTGAGCATCAAGAGTGAGCTCGATCCGACGATGAGCGCGTTTCCGATGCAGCCGCACGATCTGTTTTTGGGCGCCACACCGCATTACAACCCGTTCTCGTGAGTTTTTCGGTTGTTTTTGGCGAATCTTATAGTTAGCTCAAGTTCAATTAGTTTTCCTGGTAGATCTAATTGCGAGGAATCGATCGATATCCCAACTTGCCTGTTTTCGAGTTTTGGGAAAAAAGATACAGACTGCCAAAGTTGCGATAACTTTTTTTTTCGAAAATTCAGCTTGTTTGCCTATCTAAAAGGTCAAATAGGCATGCATAGGCCGTGCGACGCGGTCGCGTCGCGTGTCTTGCCACAACCGCCCGTATCTCCTCTCCTATCAGCCTAAAACCGGCAAGTTGGGATATCGATCGATTCGCAGCGGTTTGATCTACCACAATAAGCTATGAAATCATGTGTATCAATTGAAAGTTGAAAGTTATCGCGCTGTGACGTCACTATCCCCCTCCCGCTCGATATCAGGAGCACGTGTATGCGCGTGGATTACTTTGTAAAAAGAATAGAGGCCTAGATTAACTGGCCGGCGCCTAATCTTGTGCAAAGTTTGCAGTCTCACCACCACCTCCGTCGCCGCCGCCAACGAGTTCATGCCGTCGACAGCGGCGGCCGCGTCGCTGATGCCCTCGTTCGCCGCCGCCGCCGCCGCCAACGCGCCGTTCTATCAGCCGCCCGTGTTTCCGATACCGGAGACGCGACGCGGCAGTCAGGAGACGACCGGCTCGTCGAACACCGCCGGAACGCCGTCGCCGCACTCCAACTCGCTGCCGACGTCACCGCCGCAGTTGCACGGCTTCTTGAGGTGAGACCGATGATGATGATGATCCCGGAAGCGTTTTGGGGAGGTGCATAGACTGGTGACGTGAGGCGAAGGAGAAAAAAAAATGAAGATGGAAATTGGAAATGAGCGACCGAAATAGGGGTTGACCTACTTTTCCGATGTTGACCTACTTCTTCCAAGCTTGACCCACTTCCTCCAAGTTTGACCTACTTCTTCCAAGTTTGACCTACTTTCTCCAAGTTTGACCTACTTTTTTTGAGATTGAGGTTTTCAGCCCACATCGGCGGAAACCGCGGTCGTCGACGGTTGGCTCGGGGTGAGCAAAGAGCGAACTTGACCTATGTACCTGTCCCAATTTTGACCTACTTTTCCAAAACTTGACCTCCTTCTCCAAAACTTGACCTACTTTTCCAAAACTTGACCTACTTTTCCAAAACTTGACCTACTTTTCCAAAACTTGACCTACTTTCCACGCATTTGACCTACTTTCCTCGAATTTGACCTACTTTCTCAAAATTTGACCTACTTTCCCCGAATCTGACCCATTTCCCCCAGAATCAACCAAGAAAAAAACGCTTCCAGAAGCTTCCTGAACGCGTCGGACAGTCTCGCGGCGGCCAACACATTCGGCGTGCCCACCGCCATCGCCTCCGACCCGATGCTCGTCGACGCCGACAAAATGTGCGCCGTGTGCAACGATCGCGCCGTGTGCCTTCACTACGGCGCGCGCACCTGCGAAGGCTGCAAAGGCTTCTTCAAGCGGACCGTCCAAAAGAACTCCAAGTACACGTGCGCCGGCACCAAAAACTGTCCCATCGACAAACGCTACCGTAGTCGCTGCCAATATTGTCGCTACCAAAAGTGCCTGGAGGTCGGCATGGTCAAAGAGAGTGAGTCACACACATCTACCGTAATCCCTATCATCTTTGAACGGGGGAATATCTTGATTCTAAAGTCACACTCTTAAAGGGGGCCCTCCTCGGATTACGGTACCTATTTCAGTTGTGCGCGGTGGCTCGCTGTCCGGTCGCCGTGGCCGCCTGTCGTCAAAGACCAAACTGAACCGCTCGGAAGACCAACCGTCGCCACCGCTACCGCTTCTCGGTCTCATGGGCAAAGCCATCGAGGACAACTCGAACGTGCATGTCACGCGACAGTTCGTCCAACCGTTCGACATCGACACCGCCGTCCGCATACTGCACACCGAGTGGGCGTCCACCCGCAAACTGCTCTTGTCGATGCCGCAAATCAACGAGATTCCGGCCAGCGACTTTCAGCTGCTGCTCAGCCGATCGTTCTTCGCCATCATGGCGATCCGGTGTGCGAATCGGTACAACGGGATGCCGGACGCGATCATGTTCGAGACGGGCGAGCTGTTCCACATCGAGGCGTTCCCGTCCGACTTTCATCAAATGTTCCGCTTCATCGCGCTCAAAGCGCAAACGTTCGCCGGTCTCGTCGACTGGGAGCCGCAAACGTTGGCGGCTCTCGTGGCTCTTCAGTTTTTGTCCGGAAACAATGGTGAGTGACCGGTCGAATCAATCGATAATGCCCCTCTTTCCGTTTCCAGACCACAACACGTTGATTCTGTCGCAGAAGCCGTTGATCGATCAGGTGCAGAGCACGATTCTCAACGCGCTCAAGGATCATTGCAGTGGAGCGCAGAACAAGTTGGCCAAGATTGTCCGACTGGTGAGCCCTGAAGCGAAAGCCGAAGAAAACCGCGCACATTTTGCACGCAATGACTAATTCCGCGCTAATCTCGCCTCTCTCATGTATGCACTTGATATAGCGGCGGCGTTTTGTGATGACGTAAATCCGCAAAGTCTCGTGAGACCTGGGGAGCTAATAATTAGGCCTGAAAGATATTATTGCAGGTTTCCACGTTTTGTTGACGTATACATAGGGGAATTAGGGGTTCAATTGGTTTAAGAGGTTTTTCCGGAGAATTTAGGCCCATGGTAGTGCAGGCAGCTAAGGAGAAACGTGACATAGACTTCGTGACCTAGATTTCATGACTCATAGGGTCTAACTTTGAGCTCAGGACAAAACACGCCCAAGTCCGCTCCTTATGGCTAATATGAGGGTCCTAAGTGCCTAAATTCAGGCCAAACTCTATCTATGAAAGTTTTTAGCTTTGACTCCTCCTGTGACTTTAAAGTCGGGACAAAATGTTAGGCTCATTGAAAAGAAGGCCAGGGTCTAATTCGAAAAATCTTTCTCAGTTCATTGGGCTTAAGGCTAGGCAGGGAAGGGAAAATAGGTCAAATACAAAACTTGACCTACTTTTTTCAAACTTGACCTACTTTCCTTGGATTTGACCTACTTTCCTCGAATCTGACCTACTTTTCTAGAGCTTGACCTACTTTCCTAGAACTTGACCTACTTTCCTAGAACTTGACCTACTTTCTTCGAATTTGACCTACTTCCCTCGAATTTGACCTATTTTCCTCGAATTTGACCTACTTTTCTAGAGCTTGACCTACTTTCCTAGAACTTGACCTAATCTCGCGAAAACTTCCCACTAAAAGTAGGCCTCGGCCAGTGTTCCAAAAAAAAAGTCAATACACTTCTGCAACGTGTTAACCCACTTCCAGACCGACGAGTTCGAGCTGTTCCACGCGCTGGGCGTCCAATGTCTCGACCCGTACTACCAGCATCGCGCGCTTCCCGACGAATTCCGTTTTCTGCTCGCGTTGCCGCGTGAGCCACTGCGCGCCGCCGAGCCGGTGCCGGCGAGCAGCTCGGTGCCGCCGCCACGCAGACCCACGGGGCTCTTCAACTTTTAGCCACGCCCCCCCTTTTTTCGACCTCCCACTTTCTCTATTTTATTTAGGCCCACCCCCCTACCGTAGTTCTGTAGACCCCCTTTTTTCTATTTCATTATTTTTATTTTTACTTTCAAATTTCCCAAACCGACCCACATCAAAAAATTGCTCGCTAGCCCCCCACCGCCCCCCTCATATCGATCGATCATCAAAAATTGTTTTTCAAACAAAAATCAATATTTTTTCTTTCTCCCATTACCACGACAAAACAAAAAATCAAATAATACGCTACCGGTACAAATTTTGTAACGCTCCATTTTTCCAAAAAAAAAAAAAAAAAAAATTTTTTTCTTTTTCTCACAACACTGATGATGATTGTATCCCTCATTTTATTTATGCCTTTTATCGATAAACACATTTATTTTGGAAAAACGCAAAAAAAAAATAGAAAAAAGTTTCGAAACTCGTGAGCAAAAAGAGCACCAAATCAGAGACAGTTGACGAACTGACAAGAAAATACTGATAGTACATGTAGAGAGAGTTTGTTTTTTTCAGAGAGTCAACAAAAGTTGTTGCGGAGTTGTCGCTTATTTCGTCGCATGTACTGGAAGGCGGCCTTCATGTCGGTTTTCAGCTCGCATCGACTGAAACCGCGATCGTCGACGATGGGCTCCGGGTGAGCAAAGTCCGGACACTTTTTCCCTGAAAAATGGGCGCGTTTTTTGGGCCATTGACCTACTTTTCAAAGACTTGACCTACTTTTCCAGACTTGACCTACTTTCTTCGAACTTGACCTACTTTTCCAGACTTGACCTACTTTTTTCAAGCTTGACCTACTTTCTTCGAACTAGACCTACTTTTCAAAGACTTGACCTACTTTTCAAAGACTTTACCTACTTTTTTCAAACTTGATATACTTTTTTCAAACTTGACCCATTTTTTTCAAGCTTGACCTACTTTTCAAAGACTTGACCTACTTTTTTCAAACTTGACCTACTTTTCCAGACTTGACCTACTTTTTTCAAACTTGACCCATTTTTTTCAAGCTTGACCTACTTTTCAAACTTGACCTACTTTTCCAGACTTGACCTACTTTTCAAAGACTTGACCTACTTTTTTCAAACTTGACCTACTTTTTTCAAACTTGACCTACTTTTTCAAACTTGACCTACTTTCTTCGAACTTGACCTACTTTTCCAGACTTGACCTACTTTTCAAAGACTTGACCCACTTTTTCAAACTTGACCTACTTTTTTCAAACTTGACCTACTTTTTTCAAACTTGACCTACTTTTCCAGACTTGACCTACTTTTTTTCAAACTTGACCTACTTTTTTCGAACTTGACCTACTTTTCCAGACTTGACCTACTTTTTTCAAACTTGACCTACTTTTTTCAAATTTGGCCTAGTTTTTTCAAACTTGATCTATTTTTTACGAACTTGACCAAATTTTTGACCTAGTTTCTTAGGTCTCGACCTTCTAGTCCCTAGTTTTGACAATTTTCCCTAGTTCCGCCAAGTTTTCCACTATTTGACCAATTTTCCAGTTTTGAGCGTTTTTTTCTCAATTTTCGCCAATCATTTTTGATCTACTCTTTATAAGTCACTTATTTCTCTCTAGTTTGACCTACCACCTAAACTTGACCTAGTTTTCTTAACCTGACCTAGTTCTCCCCAGTTTGACCTACTTACCCTAAACTTGACCCACTTTTCTCCAGTTTGACCTACTTTTTCTGAACTTGACCTATTTCCATGTTAATTGACCTACTTTTTTTGCAAGTTCAACCTTCTTCCAGACCCCCCCCCCCTTGCCAAACTCACAACACTTGTTGAACAAAAAGTGGCGGCCCTTCTCGCAGAGGCATCGAGAAGGGAACTGCGATCGATCGCAAATCGTACTCTCGCACGCTTGTTTACACTGATCCTCGATCATGCATCCCGTCTCGTTCGGCTTCAGCGCTGCAATTTTCCTTTTTCTTGATATTTTCGCAGACGAGTGTGCGAGTTGAAATGTACCCATGAGACAGCATCCTTTCGAGTAGGTCGTCGCGTGGAAACACGAAAGTCCCGTGTCACAGTCCAGTGTCGTAGTGCACTCTGAATTTGACCCTACTTTCTCAAATTGTGACCCAATTTACGAAAACGTGACCTAATTTCGTCGAACTTGACCTACTTTCGTTAAACTTGACCTACTTTCGTTGAACTTGACCTACTTTCTCCAGATTTGACCTATTTTCTTCAAACTTGACTACGTTTCCTAAAACGTGACCTACTTTCTCAATTTCACAAAACTTGACCTACTTTTTCCAGATTTGACCTATTTTCTTCAAACTTGACCTAGTGTCCTAAAACTTGACCTACTTTCTCCAGATCTGACCTATTTTCTTCAAACTTGACCTAGTTTCCTCAAACGTGACCTACTTTCTCAATTTCACAAAACTTGACCTACTTTCTCCAGATTCGACCTATTTTCTTCAAACTTGACCACGTTTCCTAAAACGTGACCTACTTTCTCAATTTCACAAAACTTGACCTACTTTTTCCAGATTTGACCTATTTTTTTCAAACTTGACCTAGTTTCCTAAAACTTGACCTACTTTCTCCAGATTTGACCTATTTTCTTCAAACTTGACCACGTTTCCTAAAACGTGACCTACTTTCTCAGTTTCACAAAACTTGACCTACTTTTTCCAGATTTGACCTATTTTCTTCAAACTTGACCTAGTTTCCTCAGGGTTGTCAAATTCCGGGCCGGCCCGCCGGGCCGGGCCGGGCCGAGCCGGGCCGGGCCGGGCCGGGCCGGGCCGGGCCGGGCCGGGCCGGGCCGGGCCGGGCCGGGCCGGGCCGGGCCGGGCCGGAGGGCAAAGTCTCCGGCCCGGCCCGGCCCGGCGGCCCGGAAGAAAAAAAATTAATTTTTTTCGAAATTTTTTTTTCCGTTTTTTCGGGAATTTCAACTTTGAAATGCGTATAAAAATCATAATTTGCAGTAAAAAAATCATTTTGCTGCAAATTGAGCGTTTTCGTGGTTTTTTTTGTGTTTCTTTTTTCTCTTTTAACAGTAAAAGGGTTTCTCGAAGTATTTTTTTCGCTTCGAAGTACAACTAGCCTCAGTTTCTATAATTTTTGATACGAAAACATGAATTTCAGTGATAAAATGAGCACTTTGAAAATTTCACTGAGATTCCGGGCGGGCCGGCCGGGCCGAGCCGGGCCGAGCCGGGCCGGGCCGGGCCGGGCCGGGCCGGGCCGGGCCGGGCCGGGCCGGTGGGGTCATATGGTCGGCCCGGCCCGGCCCGGCCCGGCCCGGCCCGTGACAACCCTGAGTTTCCTAAAACTTGACCTACTTTCTCCAGATCTGACCTATTTTCTTCAAACTTGACCTAGTTTCCTCAAACGTGACCTACTTTCTCAATTTCACAAAACTTGACCTACTTTCTCCAGATTTGACCTATTTTCTTCAAACTTGACCACGTTTCCTAAAACGTGACCTACTTTCTCAATTTCACAAAACTTGACCTACTTTCTCCAGATTTGACCTATTTTCTTCAAACTTGACCACGTTTCCTAAAACGTGACCTACTTTCTCAATTTCACAAAACTTGACCTACTTTCTCCAGATCTGACCTATTTCCTTCAAACTTGACCTAGTTTCCTAAAACTTGACCTACTTTCTCAATTTCGCAAAACGTGACCTACTTTCTTGAAGTTTGACCTAATTTCTCGAAGTTTGATCTAATTTCTTGAAGCTTGACCAACTTTCTGAAGGAATGACCTACTTCCTTCAGACTTGACCTACTTCCTTCAGACTTGACCTAGTTCATTAGAAGTCGATCTAATCTCCTGACACTTGACCTACTTTTTCCTTCTCCCAACTTGGCTCACCTTGCGTACACGTGAAATCCACCAGTTTCGCTTGCAATATCTCAATAATCGGATAATACCACGGAGTATTGTCGGCGGTGGTGGCCAAAGTGAGCGCACATCCGGAAGTGCACCACACAAACAAAAAGAGCCATCGAAAAGACGACGAAGAGCCCATCGTAACTGATCGCGTCTCGGTGTGGGGGAGAGTAGATCAAAATGGAAAAGTAGGTCAAATGATAAGAATGGGGGGGGGGGGTGGCGGGAGGGGAAGTACTTTCGGTGTGGTCAAAAAGGAAGTCGTCGGCTCTCTCTTTCTCTCAAAAAGCAAACACGAACAGGAAACGGGTAGAGAGAGAGAGAGAAAAAAAACGCGTGTTGTTTGTTAGGTGAGTACTTATGGTTCTCTTAAGGAGGCTGATGGGGTGGTGTGTACGGATTACGAGGAGCCGTGGGAAATGTGCGTGCTCACGAAATGGCTCGCAGTCAAACCGACTGATACCGTAGTCCTGTGCGGTCAATCGGTTCACGGGGGGGGGGGACTAATTTCCAGATAGTCATAATTTTGCTGAAACTATCGTAATCCACTGGCCAGTACACTGAAAATGTGAAAAATTTCATCGTTTTCAAAGATTTTACCCTTTTTTCTCCTAATTTGACCTAGTTTTCAAAAAACAGTCCTGTTTTCACATACTTTCTTGGAATTCGACCTAATTTTCTCAACTTTGACCTAGTTTCCCAGACTTTGACCTATTTTCCTTTAATTTGCCCCAGTTGTCTCGAAATTGACTACGTTAGTTCAATTTTTACCTGAATATGCCCCACCTTTCTAAGTTTGACCTACTTTTAAATAACTCGACCGAATTTTGTCAAATTTGATCTAGTTTTTTGAAACTTGACAAATTTTGAGCCAAATTTGACCTATTTTTCCCAAATTTGACCTACTTTTCGGAAACTTGACCCACTTTTTCAAATTTGACCTATTTTTCAAAAACTTGACCTACTTTTTGAAAACTTCACCTATTTTTCTGAAACTTGACCTCATTCTCTCAAAGTTGACCTACTTCTTGAAAACTTGACCTACTTTTCCGCATTCGATCCAAATTTTTTTCAACTTGGCCGATTTTCCCTAGAACTACCCTGTTTACCCTATTTTTCGAAACTCGGCATGTTTTGTTCAAACGCAATCTACTTTTCAAAAAGTTGACCTATTTTCCACAAACTTGACCTACATTCCCAATAAGACCTATTTTTCAAAAACGTGACCTCATGTTCTCAAAGTTGACCTACTTTTTGGAAACTTGACCTACTTTTTCAAATTTGACCTACTTTTCCTAATTTGACCCACATACCTTTTTCAAAGCTCGATCTACATACTTTTTCAAAACTTGCCCTCACTTTCTCCAACTATGTATCATTTCGTGATTCTCCCCCTCCCGCACCCAATTACCCCGCCCTCCTCCTTCTCCTCCTCCGTAGAGTAACATTGTTTATGTATTTGTGTGTGTGTGTGTGTCTCATTAGCCTAACCCTATCGATAACCTTTCTCTCTCTCCCTCTCTCACTCTCTTCCTCCTCACCAATCTCCCGCCCAAGTTTAACAATTCGATCCGAACTGCCAATAAAGACCCCCCCCCCTCTCTTCCTCCCATCAACTCACCCGTTACACTCTCCCCCCCCCCCTTTTCCAATCATCCATCAGCTGACTCACCTATGTCTTCCTCCCGCCCTTCCCAACTGCTCTCTACCAGCCACCACCATCACCTTCTAACTTTCATTCAGCTGTGTGACATCCAATCACTGTGACTGATTGACTCACCTGAACTTTCAGTGATTGTTTTCACATTTCCCCCCGAAAAAAAAAAACAAATGTGTGCGACGTCGAAGCTACCGTAACCCTGCTGCTTCACTGTGACATATCTCCGTCAATTTTGACCTACATAGTTCACCGCATTTTATCTGATTCGAGTGGCTGGCTTTGACCTATTTAATCCAATGTTGACCTACATAATTTCCACGTTTTGACCTAGTGACCTTGACCTAGATTCTTTCAGCTTGACCTATTTTATCTAGCTCTGACCCAATTTTCGCCTACTTTTTTTGAGCTCTGACCTAATTTCTCCAACTTCGATCTAGATTTCTCAATTTTCACTCATGTTCTCGAGTTTGACCTAGTTTCTTCAATTTTCGACGTAGTTTTGCCACTTTGACCTACTTTTCCAACTTTGACCCAGTTTTTTCCCCCAAATTTCACTTTGGCTCTCGAATTCGATCTAATTGCTCCAACTCTGACCTATATAGCTGTTCTAACATAGTTTTGTAAAAATTTTGACAAAGTTTTTTTATCATTGACCTAGTTTTCAGTATTTGACCTAGTTTTTTCCAACTTTGACCTAGTTTTCCCAACTTTGACCTAGTTTTCATATGCATTGACCTCGTTGTGTGTATCATGACCTAGTTCTTTTGAGTTTGACCAAAACTTTTCAAATTTTGAGCAATTTTTTTCACCATTGACCTAGTTCTCAGGCGTTTTTTGACCAATGACCTAGTTTTCATGAGATTTTTCACCATTTACCTAGTTTTTCGATTTTTTTCACCAGTGACCTAGTTTTCAGGCGTTTTTAAACCATTGACCTAGTTTTCCGGGGGTTTTTTGACCAATGACCTAGTTTTCAAGCGTTTTTAAACCATTGACCTAGTTTTCCGGGGGGTTTTCTCACCATTGACCTAGTTTCTTCGATCATGACCCAGTTTTCGCCATGTCGCTTCCTCTTTACCTGCTCATTTCCAAACATAGACCCCAACAACTCTCACCGATTGTTGTTGCAAAAACATTGAATAATGCATCACAATAGGCGGGCGGGCGGGTCAGTCCGGGTGTGTTTGAGTGTCTGCGTGTCTCTCTCTCTCTCTCGCGTATCCATATGTTCCTCTCCTCTATCTCTCATTCTTCTTCTTCTTCCCTCCGGGAGTGACCCCGGTTTCCTTCCTCCCGGGGAGGAAAGGTGTTGTTGTTGTTGCAGTGATGTCTGCGTCTCTCTTCCCCACTCAATTCCCCACTCCACTCTCTAACTCTCTCTCTCTCTCTCTCTCTCTCTCTCTCTCTCTCTCTCTCTCTCTCTCTCTCTCTCTCTCTCTCTCTCTCTCTCTCTCTCTCTCTCTCTCTCTCTCTCTCTCTCTCTCTCGTGTCAAATGTTGCGGAGCGGCGCAGTAGCAGCGGCAGTGATGATGAGGATGAACGGGCCGATCGGTTTCCGCTCTCGCATTCAAGATTATTACCCCCCCCCCCCACCTCTTTACCTTATTGTTGTTATTATTGCCTCTCTTAATCTGACACCTCTTTCATCTGCTCTTCCGATTGATTTTCAGCCAG
Source organism: Caenorhabditis sulstoni (assembly GCA_963966605.1). Lineage (NCBI taxonomy): Eukaryota > Metazoa > Nematoda > Chromadorea > Rhabditida > Rhabditidae > Caenorhabditis > Caenorhabditis sulstoni. The sequence continues at coordinate 1,369,062 of OZ016477.1, forward strand.
AAAACTTCTGAATTCTGAACTTCATCGTTTTCAGCCTATTCGCTATTTGCGGTTTTCAGTTTTTATACTTGAAATCCCATTAAAACATGGATTTTCAGCGCGAAATCTGAAATTGTAAAGATTTTCGAAATCCCAACTTTTTTTTTCTGAAAATTGATATAAAAATTCCACAAAAACTACTGATTTTCAGCGAAAATCTCCCGAATTTTGAGAACTATTGAAAAAGTTGAGAATTTTTGACAAATTTCTTGAAAACTATCAAAAGATTCCAATTTCCAGCCAGAAGTCTGAAAATCGTGTGGAGACCCGCGTTAGCCTGTTATAACCATTCGAGAATGCCCATTTCTTGCCACTGACCTTTCCAATTATCCGTGTCCCGACTCGCTTTGTCTCAATTACGAAATTCCGCTAATTACGGCAATTGTGCCGATTCCGTTTTTCGTCGCAAACCTCTTCACCCACTTACGCTTATTTCAGTTCGGCCTATTTGAGTTTGGGCTCTTTTAAGTGCTTCTACACAGGTTTCAAACGTTTCTCTTTCGGTTAGTTCAAATTTTCGCAATTAGTTTCATAGGTTTTGTTAGCTTTTGACAAAAACCCGTATTACCCCCGAGATTTCGGGGTATTTTCCTATCTAGACTACTGTAGGCCATTTAGGCCTAACTGAGTTAGGCCCAAATAGGCCTAGGCCTAGACTGTCAACAGTTCGAGCAACTTCCATTGTCCTAGGGCTATTTTCAATGAAAAATCCGTGTTATTCTCGAGATTTCTGGCTGTTTTGCTATTTAGACTGCTGTAGACGGCTTAGGCCGAACTGAGTTAGGCCCAAATAGGCCTACGTCAAAACTGCCGTCAGTTCTAGCAACTTCCGGTGTCCTAGGTCTATTTTCAATAAAAAATCCGTGTTAATCTCGAGATTTCTGGTTGTTTTCCTATTCGGACTACTGTAGACGGCTCAGGCCTAACTGAGTTCGGCCCAAATTGGCCTAGGTCTAGACTCCTGTTAGTTCTAGCGATTTCCATTGGCTTCAGCCAATTTTTGACAAAAAACCTTATTACTCTTGAAGTTTCAGGCTTTTTTCCTCTTTCGGAATACTGTAGACGGCTTAGGCCGAACTGAGTTAGGCCCAAATACGCCTAGGTCTAGACTCCGGTCAGTTTTAGCGATTTATATTTGCCTAGGTCTATTTTCAATGAAAAATCCATGTTATTCTCGAGATTTCTGGTTGTTTTCCTATTCGGACTACTGTAGGCGGCTTAGGCCTAACTGAGTTCGGCCTAAATAGGCCTAGGCCTAGACTGTCGTCAGTTTTAGCGATTTCCATTGTCCTAAGGGTATTTTCAATGAAAAATCTCGAGATTTCAGGCTATTTTCCTATTCGGTCTACTGTAGACGGCTCAGGCCTAACTGAGTTCGGCCCAAACAGGCCTAGGCATAGACTCCAGTCAGTTCTAGCGATTTTCATTAGCCTAGGTCTATTTTCAATGAAAAATCCATGTTATTCTCGAGATTTCTGGTTGTTTTCCTATTCGGACTACTGTAGGCCGTTTAGGCCTAACTGAGTTCGGCCTAAATAGGCCTAGGCCTAGACTGTCGTCAGTTTTGAAGGTTTCCAATCAGGATTTTCCCCACTAATTAGCTTGTACATACATATGCAAAAGTTGTCATGTTCCCATTCCCATGAATAGAGAACATTTGTACATACGCTCATGTATATGCATAATATATCAATAGTCCAATCGGATAAATCAAACAAAAAAATCGGAGAAAGTGGGTTTGTGTCGCGCGAAGAAGAACATGACGGAGAAATGATGTGTGTGTGTGTGTGTGTGTGTGTACTCTCCACCTCCGTTTTTGTTTGCCCCATATCGTTTAGACCCCCCCCCCCCCTCGCTCTCTTGGGGTTTCGCTCTAGAGCATGTCATTAGCCGGACAGACTAATAGTGAGATATTAGGCGTCAAAACTGGGTCATTTGGCGTTTTCGAGCCTATAACTTTTAGTGAAACAGTTTTGAAGTGATTTTTAAAAGTTTTCCTGGTAGATCATTTGATTTGAGTGAAACACGCGACGCGACCGCGTCGCACGCCTCAATCGCTCTGATTTGACAGATTTAAGAGTGCGATTTTGATAAACTTGTAAGTTTACAGGTTTCACACCTGTATCAAGCTAGGCTTGCGCTAGAGACGGTCTGCGTCGCGGTCGCGTCGCGTGCTTCGCCGTCGCGAGCTGTATCTCATCTCCGAAGAGTCGAAAACAGTCAAGTTGGGATATCAATCGAATCCTCGCAACAAGATCTACCATAATCGCCTATAAAAACAAGGTTTCGAGCGTGTTACACAAAGTTATGAGACCAAATGCAAATTTGTGCCGTTTCAGCAGAAAAACGCTAGATCCAAGCCGTCCTCGGCTTCCAATCGATATTTCATCTCAGTACGACTTTCATACGCCCCTCTGTCTTGATATTTCACTATAGCACCCACAGAAACTCGATCAATCGAATGGGTCGGCGCGTCGTTTCATTACACATCCCCACACGCTTTGAATTCGGATTTCACTTGCCCCCCCCCCAATCATTCCAACCAAACGTTTTTCTCGAAATCACCTACCGTAACCCCGTCTCCCACCCCCTTAACTTTCCAAATCTTGGCACGACATGGCGACGCGCGTCTCAAAACGCCGAGAACAAAACACTTTTTCTCGCGCGCGCGCGCCGATAATATCAATCTTCTTACCCGGTGACAATCTCATAAAAATGTTCACCATCATCTTGCTCTCTCTCTCTTTCACTCATTTGTGCTCCGCGAGCACACACACACACACAGCCAGCATGCTCTCGTTTCGAACCAACTCTTTTGTCTTTGATGATCGGAAGAGGAGGGAGGGGGGAGCGGGAAGCTTTTTATTACTCCTCAAGTCTCGTTTTACACATTTTCCACTTCTCCGCTGGCTCGCCGAGCTTTCGAGAAGAAGACACAGAAAAAAAAAGATGAGCACGCGACACTTTTTTTTGTGTTGTTTTGCTCTCTCCAATGGGCTCCGTTCTAGTCCCCTTGGGCCTATGGCCTTTGACCTACTTTCAGGTCTTCTCAAAATCGGTTCGCATTGAAAATTGGTTCGCATTGAAATTGAGCCCTATCTTCCTCCAAGATTTGCCTCAACTCTGAAAATTCTGGCCTAGAACTAAAGTGAATCAAAGGTTTTTGGACCTATGGCTTATTTCCAGACTATTCCCAAACATCCCAAATTGTCTGGCCTATTCCAATAATTTCCGTCTAAATATGCCTTGCCGCTCTAAAATTCATAAAAATTCACCGCAATTCATGGTTCATCGTCTGAATCTGTTTATTTAAGTCTAGGCCTAGTTCAGATCGATCCTTGAAATATTTAGTGGCCTGGTAGTGTCAAATAGGCCTAAACTTGTCCTAATGAGCTATTAGGCTTAAACTAGTCCTTATGAGCCATTAGGCTTAAACTAGTCAAATAGGCTTAAACTAGTCCTCGTGACCTTGATCCGTGCCCAAATAAGTTGTTTTGACTAGAATTTGCCAATAGCCCGGCCTAAATCTAAATTCATTCCATTGACCTTCTTTGACCTAGATTTATCCGAGGTTTCGACTAATGATCTCTACTATTTCTAAATTTTAAATTCAGACCTACATTTAGATCCGATCCACTCTTAAAACCGGCTTTAACTATTTTCTAAAACCAAAACTTGTCCTATTACCCCCCAAACTTTGGCAATGTGCCAACAATTTGAATTGAAGGTTTGAATCTAGGCTCGTCGTCAAAAAATAGGGCCTATGGCCTACATTTAGACAAACCCTGCACTATGGCGCTCTCCACTATGACTTTCTCTGAACTTCCGCCGATTGACTCGATATTCAGCCCGACCATCGGCCTACACCCACATTCGCTCTCAAGTTAGGCCTTAACATGTCTTGAGGACCAGAACTAGTCCTGTTAACTCAGATTCGTTCTAAACCCTGTCTAAATTCACCCCGTGACCGAAGGCTCATCGTCTAAATCCGTTTCCTAATTCAGATCTGTCCTGAGTGTGACATAATATCGAAGTGACATAATATTGCCGATCAGGCCCAAACTAAATAGTCCTCATCTCAAACTCAAGCTTTTTGTCCTAGAGAACGGTTCAATTGTTGGCGGCCTAATCTATCCCATGGTCTTTGTGCTTGGCTTGCTCAGATTTTCCACAACCCCCTGCCACTGCTCCACGTGGGACATCTCCGAGCCGCATCGCAAAGTTCGGCCGCCCGATTCGGCCTGCCAAAGTGTCAAAGGCCAAGCCTAGGTCTAGATGTTAACCAAAGTTCTGCCCCCCCCCTTTTCACTATCCAAAATTAGTTCCAATTCGTCATCATCAGTCCTTGACTTCTGGCTTCTTATCCCAGATCAGACCCCTCTTCCCCCTCTTCTATGTACATAGATACGCGTGACACTAATCCAAACTACACTCAGGCACACATTTGTAGTAGTAGTTCCAGCCTACTCTTTCCAATAGCAACTGGTATGCAGTGCATTTTAATAATAATTTTGCGGCACCCCCCTAGTTTTGGGAATTTCGTGAGAAAATGCGAACTGAAATTTGGCTGAAAATCGGGAAATCTGGGCTGTAACTGGGTTTTAGTGTTAATGTCTCAAAACCTCGCCATTTTTGGCGAAGGGTGGAGCAACAATACGAACCGCTTGAAAAGTTGCTTTTCCCCCACTCTACCCATGTTTTTTGAGGTAGAATAGGTTTTTTTGGAGTCCAAATTGGATTCAGATGACGTCAACAGTTTCTCTCCTAACACGCAACACTATGAAACGAACGCACTGTACTTTACTTCTGTACTAATACAGTACAGACACACATTGTAGATCCATAATTGGTTACGGTATTAATAGTGATTCGAATGCGATTTGACACTTTTCTCCGCCGCCACACTCTCATACTCTCATTTTCAGCCCCCCCCCCCCCCCCCCCCCCCTCCCATCCACCACGTTAACTTTAACGACTACATGTACATACGCATACCCATAAACTCGGCGAGAGAGAGAGAGAGAGAGAGAGAGACTCACTCGAAATGCGCTTTTTGTCTCTTTGGCGCCCAATACCCATCCATTCGAATATTTTACGCGAGGCGCGCACTCACACACACACATACAAACCGATCCATCATTGCGCGTACTGATCCCCCCCTTTGCCGCGCGCGCGCGAGCTGTCCTTTCGTTTTTCACTCCCTAAGGGGGGAAAGAAGGGGATTTGGGTTCTGTTTTTCTTCTTTCCGCGCTCGCGCGCGAATATTTTGTGGAGGGGGGTTCATTTCATATGCACAATTTGACCCCCCCCCCTCTCTACATCCTCACACTTTGAGAGGCTAGGGAGGGTTTTGGAAGAAGAAGAAAAAGAAGAAGAAGAAGAGAAATAAGGGCGTGAAAAGCGTCTCTCTCTCTCTCTCTCTCTCTCTCTCTCTCTCTCTCTCTCTCTCTCTCTCTCTCTCTCCGGATATGTTTCCGCGAAGGAGAGGAAAAGAGAGAGAGAGAGAGCTCTCTCTCTTTTGACCTCGGAGAGCTCCAGCAAGTGTGTGTGTGTGTGTGTGTGCTCTTTCTTGGGTTTTTGCGAGAATTCCCTCCAAAAAAGTTTCGAGAATCTAAATCTACTCACTTTTTTTTCAAATTTGACCTGATTTTTGAGATTTGACCCACTTTTCTCAAAGTTGACCTAGTTTTTGAGATTTGACCTACTTTTTTCTAGATGACCTAGTTTTTGAGATTTGACCTAGTTTCCTCGAAATTCGCCATGTTTTTGATGTTTACCACAGGTCTCGCAAACTTGACCTACATTTCTCGATTTTGACCTACTTTTTCTAGATGACCTAGTTTTTGAGATTTGACCTACTTTTTCTTTCGGCCGGCTTTCCGTAGACTCGTGCTCAAAGTTTGAACTAGAACCAGATTTCAGCCCATTTCTTTCTCCTCTCCCATTTTTTTCCTCTCTTTGATTTTTTTCAGGCCCAACGAAGTTTTGGGCCGTGCGCATTGGGCCGAGAGGCTTGACAGTCTTTTAAAGGTTAAAATTTTGACTAGGTCCGAATTTGTTTTTTTTTCTCCAAAACTATATATATTCAGTTAGGCCCTTGCCTTAGGCCTATCCGACTTTTTAGGCCCAAACTTTCAGGCCCTATTTTCCTGTAATTTTGGCTTTTGGATTCAGGCCTCTTCTACAGGCCTTTCAGAACTTTTGGGCCCTAAATCCATAGGCCCTACCTTCTGTATTTTTGGTTCTAGGCTTCAGGCCTCTTCTTTAGGCCTTTCAGAACTTTCCATAGGCCCAACCTTTTGTAATTTTAAGTTTGGGCTTTAAGGCATGCCGTAGGCCTTTCCGACCTTTCAGGCCCCACCATCTGAATTGTCGAGTTTGGGCTTTAGGGCCCGTCATAGGCCTTTTAGGTCAATCCGAGCCACCAACTCTCAAAATCCCGCCAAAGTTCATTCATCCTCCTCCTCCTCCTCCTCGTCCTCTCAAAATCTCAAGTCCTCTTGCCTAATTTGCACTTACACATCCCCCCCCCCCCCTTTTACGAACATCATTCAATTATACCATCATAAGCGCGTCTTTTCAACACCCACACACCCTCCTCTCCGCTCACTCTTTCACTCCTAATTTCTCAATAATCCACTTCCCACCCACCCGCCACCCGCTTTCTCGATTTCTTGGCTCATTCTCGCGAGTGCTCTCTCCATGATGGCGAGCCGGTCCGGTCCGGAAGGAAGTGTGGCGGTGCCACGTCATCAATCTTGGGTCACACATACTCGACTTCCTTTTCATATGTACATGTGAAGGCCGAGAGAGGAGAGGGGGGAGCATATTGCGAGTGTATCTCACAATAATTGCCTTCAATTCCTAGTTTTCTCTCGCTCTTTTATGTGCTCTAATGCTCATTTTGAGACTCATAGCGGGGCTATTCATAATGTTTCTTTTTTCTCCTTCTTTTTCTCTTTTTCCACTTCTCTTTCTCTTTCTTGCTCTTTTCTTTGACATCTGTTTTGCTTTCTTGAACTCTCTTTCTGTTTCTTGAGTTCTCTTTCTCTTTCTTGTACACTCTTTTTGTTTCTTACTCTCTTTTTTGATTATCTTTTCTCTTTCTTGAACTCTCTTTCTGTTTCTTACTCTCCTTCTTGACCATCATTTCTCTTTCCTGAACTCACTTTCTGTTTCTTGTATACTCTCTCTGTTTCTTACTCTCTTTCTTGACCATCATTTCTCTTTCCTGAACTCTCTTTCTGTTTCTTGTGAACTCTTTCTCTTTCTTGTACACTCTTTTTGTTTCTTACTCTCTTTCTTGACCATAATTTCTCTTTCCTGAACTCTCTTTCTGTTTCTTATGAACTCTTTCTCTTTCTTGCACACTCTTTTTGTTTCTTACTCTCTTTCTTGACCATCATTTCTCTTTCCTGAACTCTCTTTCTGTTTCTTGTGAACTCTTTCTGTTTCTCACTCTCTTTCTCGACCATCCTCCTTTTTTCTTTTTTCTTCCCCTTTCACTTTTCCCCCATTTTCTCCCATTTCCCCCCTCTTCCTTTCCAAATCCCATTCTTTTCCTGCAACCCGTCGGAAAACTATCAAAAGTCTCGTTCACCGTGACATTCGGCCAAGAAAAGCACTCTCGCCTCATTAGACGCTCGTCGGAGCATTCGTCGGAGCCAAAAAGCGAGGAAGAGGAAGAGAAGTTGCTCGGGGCGACAGCTCATCTGTCTCAGGGCTCCGCGAGCTTTCAGTGGGGGGGGGGGGGGGTCCAAATCTTATTTCATAGCCATCAATAGAGCTCGTTCAGTCAAAAATGACTATGACGTGGCACTACCTTGCATGTAGTTGAAAATTGAAAATGAAAGCCGTTATGACGTGGCACCACCCATTGCCATCCCAAACTCGCTCTATATATCGAAACACTGACCATGACGTGGCACAACCACTTCATACTCGAAACGAGCTTAATACATTCATACATCCCCCGCTTTCTAAGCCTCTAAGTGACCCCATCGCGCATCATGTTGCACTTCTCTCTCTTTCTCTCTCTTCCTTTCCCTTTCTCTTTCTCACTCTATTTCTTGAGAAGCTTTTCTCTCTCTCTCTCTCTTCCTTTCTTTCCTGCACTCATCATCTGTTTTCCATCCCCACTTTCACTTCCACTCTTCCAACTGACTACTCTTCCCGTCCCTCCTCCCGCCACCAAAAAAAAAACTATAAATTGGCTCCGAGAGCCGCAGCAAATTGGTTTTTTTTCCTCCCCCCCGTCTTTTTCTTGTTGCTCCTCCTCCTCATCCTCTCATCTTCTTCCTCCGCCGACCACCGACGAACACGCGTTGTTTTCTTGTTTTGTTTTCCATTTTCCATTCTCCATTCTCCATTTTCCATCTCTCCGTATTCGCCTTCTTTTTCGAAAATAGTCCACCCCTCCCCGTACCTTTATCGATTAGTTCATTTCCAGATTGTGGCACCACGCAGAGAGCAGACACACAGATGGTACTAGTCGCGAGGAGGTCGCCATCATCATCATCATCATAGGCGATGCGTCTCGGCTCGACCCACAGTTACGACGTTCAACGCACCGAGGCGATCGGACACGCGGTCGACGCGAAAACGGCGGCGACGGCGACGCCGCCGAATCACATTCGGTGCACCGTCACTTTTCTCGATGCCACCAATTTTCATTTCGAGATTGAGGTGCGTTTTATTTATGCTCAGGCCGCCTTCCTCTCTTTTGAATCTTCTTAGGCTAGTTTTAGGCCTACCGACGTTTTGTCAGGCCTGGTATTTCGTTTCAGGCCATTTAGGCTCGTTTTAGGCCTACTGGGCTTCTATTGCCTTCTATTCCTTTTTCGTTTCACTTTTGCTCGTTTTCGGCCTTTTGTAGGCAAAAGTAGGTCAAATCACAAAACTAGGTCAAATTCGAGAAAAGTAGGTCAAATCTAAAAAACTAGGTCAAAATTGAGAAAAGTAGGTCAAATCTCAAAAACTAGGTCAAATTGAGAAAAGTAGGTCAAATCTAAAAAACTATGTCAAATTTGAGAAAAGTAGGTCAAATCTCAAAAACTAGGTCTATTTTGAGAAAAGTAGGTCAAATCTCAAAAACTAGGTCAAGTTTGAGAAAAGTAGGTCAAATCTAAAAAACTAGGTCAAATTTGGGAGAAGTAGGTCAAATCAAAAAAACTAGGTTAATTTCGAGGAAACTAGGTCAAGTATCAAAAACTAGATCAATTTTGAGAAAAGTAGGTCAAATCTCAAAAACTGGGGTCGAATTCGAGAGAAATTTCAGTTTCCAATCGATTTTCGCAAGATTTGACCTACTTTTTCCAAATTCGAGTCCCGCAGATTACTCATTTCTCTCCATTATTGCAGAAAAACTCGCTGGGCGTGGTGCTGCTCGAGAAAGTGTTCAACTATCTGGAGATCATCGAACGCGACTACTTCGGCCTCATCTTCATCGCCGTCGACAGCTCGTCGAACCACCAAAAGCGATGGTTGGACCCGTCGAAGTGTTTGCGAAAGCAGATGGTCTGCCCGCCCTACCACCTCTTCTTTCGCGTCAAATTCTACGCGCGCGATCCGACACGTCTGCGCGACGAGCTGACGCGTTTCCAGTTCTATCAGCAGGTGCGCCACAATTTGGAGGAGGGACGGTTGCCGTGCAACGAGGGCTCGCTGGCTCTTTTGGCGAGCTACGTCGTGCAGGCGGAGGTCGGCGATTTCGAGGAGCGCACGCACGGGACGGCGGCGGCGGCGAGGACGTGTCTTTGCTACAAGATACAGTTCGCCACGTTGCCCGACGACTTTTCGGATCGTGTGGCCGAGTTGCATCAGTTGCACATGTGAGTCACGCTAGGTTAGGTCACACTTCTGTTCGGTCACACTTCTTCCATCTAGGCCGATATTGGGCCTAATGGGATTCCAAGTCTTGCAGAAGCTAGGCACGCTGTTTTAGGCCTGACAGTCTATTGTTAGACTACCCGGCTAGTTTAAGGCCTCCCAGGCTCTTCCTGAGTGCGTGACCGTTTAAACCGGAATATCTCGGGAACTGGGAGAGTTATGAAAAAGTTGTCAACTACAAACTTGATCAGCTCAAAATTCCCCATACTTTTGTTGTTGACAACTTTTCTCCAACTATTCTAGTTTTCGAGATAACGCGTGGTTTCAAAGTTGAACCGGTAGTTTCGTCCACAATTCTCGCATTGCAGCGGTCAGACGCCCGACATTGCCGAGCAGAACTTTCTCGATCACGCGCGTCGGCTCGAAATGTACGGTATGGACGTGTACGACGCGCGCGACGCCAATCACCTGCCGATCGAGATCGGCGTCGGCGCCGTCGGGCTGAAAGTGTTTCACGACGGCATGAAGATGAACGAGTACGCGTGGTCGCGCATTCGAAAGTTGAGCTTCAAGAAGAAACAGTTTCAAGTGTTGGTGGCCAGCGACGACGGAATGGTACGTTGTTGGGAGGGGAGATTCGGGAGGTTGAGATTGGGGAAAAAATGTAGGTCAAGGCGAAAAACTGGGTCGAGTTCGTGAAAAGTAGGTCAAATCGTGGGAGAAGTAGATCAAGTTCGCAAAAACTGAGTCTAGCATTGAAAACTAGGTCAAATAAAAAAACTAGGTCAAATTTGAGAAAACTGGGTCAGGTTCACAAAAACTAGATCAAATCTAAAAAACTTGGTCAAATTTGAGAAAAGTAGGTCAGGTTCACAAAAACTAGATCAAATCTAAAAAACTAGGTCAAATTTGAGAAAAGTAGGTCAAGTTCACAAAAACTAGGTCAAATTTGAGAAAAGTAGGTCAAATTTGAGAAAAGTAGGTCAAATCTAAAAAACTAGGTCAAATTTGAGAAAAGTAGGTCAAGTTCACAAAAACTAGGTCAAGATTGTTAAAAGTAGGTCAAGTTGTCGGGAAATGGGTCAACTAGTTATCTGTAGATCAGCTTTGCGAAAAGTACGTCATATTTCGGAAAACCACGTGCCAAATCGACGAAGAAGAGCGAATACTGGGCCAAATCTGGGGAAACTAGATAGATTATAGAGAAATTAGGTCAAATTATTAAAAATAGATCAAGATTATGAAAGTTAGACAGAATTGGAAACAAGTAGGTCAATGTGGCAAAAAGTAGGTCAAGGCTCCGAGAACTAGGTCAATGTAGTTAAAAAACTATGTCACGCTTGTGAAAAGTTGGTCAAGGTAGTGAAAAGTAGGTCACGGTTCCTAGAACTAGGTCAAGGTAGTGAAAAGTAGGTCAAGGTAGTGAAAAGTAGGTCACGGTTTCTAGAACTAGGTCCAGGTAGTGAAAAGTAGGTCACGGTTTCTAGAACAAGGTGAAGGTAGGTCAAATCGAAAATCTCATTAAAACCATGCACAACTCGATTCAGAATGCGTCATTCGAAAAATCTCGAAATGCCTTGTAGTTTTTGCCACTAGACTATCCATCAGCTAATAATCACTCAAACCGATTTCAGACCGAGACAATAATGATCTTCAACATAGTCTCGTCAAAGATTTGCAAACAACTGTGGAAGTGCTGCATCGAGCAGCACACCTTTTTTCGCCTCAAAACGCCGCCGAAAACGCCGCAGCGTCGCGTGTTCAACTTCGGCTCAAAGTTCCGGTACAGCGGTCGGACCGAGTATCAGACGTTGGAGGAGGTCGAGAATCGCAAGACAGCCGCCCATCGCAGTTTTCATCGATCGCTGTCGAAGAGCTCGTTTCTGCGCTCCACATTCTCCGGCAACACCCAATCGATCGACTCGTCACGGTATACGAACACCACGACGACCGATTCGCCAGAGTTACCGTCGAGGTGAGTTGGAAACCTAGGACAACCTGTCGTTGTCATTAGAGCGCGTTTCCCTTCCACCCACTCACACATTGCATTTTGAAGCGGTCAACTGCTCGCACGACGTCTTCTCTCGTCGGCACGTCACGACACCGACTCGTCGGACGCGCTCGGCTACGCGTCGGACGGCGCCGTCGTCTGCGCGCCCATCAACGCCGCCAGCAGCCGGACGACGCCGCTTTCGCCGCGACGCGGCACCAGGGACTACGCGACCGATAGGTTGGTGTGTGTGAGCACTTTTGAGATGACTTGTGGGGAGTAATCATATCGATCGCAGGGATTGTTTGTCTTATGAGGGTAAATGGTGCGGGGGGGGGGGTACACTTGAGAGTTTTATGATGGGATGGTCATTCGTCAATTGTGATGGACATTAGTTTGGTGGGCCTAAGCCTAGTTTCAAAACTTTGGGCCTACGCTTGCTGGGTGGTCTGGTGGGCCTAAGCCTAGTGGGTGGGCCTAAGCCTATGGGACTACTGTGTATCAATTGTCATTCGGGCCTAAGCCTAAGCCTACACGTACTGGGCCTAAAAGACCAATCGCCATGAGCCTAAGGCGCGCCTAAGGGCCTGAGCCTAACAATAGGCCTTGGGCCTAAGCCCGTTTCGGCCTTTCGGCCCTAAACCGGAAGGAACGAGTCTTTCTCACAATCAGTCCGAAAGCAAAACAACCAACCAAAAAAAGTGTTCGAAAGAGACACCGCTCCTCTTTTCTTATCAATCTCCTCTTATCTTCCTCCATTCAATGCCAATGTCTTATAAGCAATCACGCAGATTGCATGCTGTATGACGCCTTTGGCCGTCAGGCTTGTCAGACTGAAAAAATACGTATTTTTAAGCTATTTCACTCTTTTTTTTCCACTTCTGATTAAGTTCCAAAGCTTTTTCTGAGCCTGTTCAACTCTTATGCACCTATTTGATATTTGACCCTATAACTTTGACCTGAGCACTTTCTGACCCATTTTTATAGTTTCTCGTGGTAGATCTTGTTGCAAGGATTCGATCGATATCCCAACTTGACGGTTTTAGACTTTTTGGACGAGAGATATATGCATTTTGAGTACGACACGCGACGCGACCGCGTCGCAAGTGCCAACATTTTGTATTTCGGAATGTTTTCAACTCTTACTATCTAATTCAAGATGTCGATTCAAAAAAATGCATTCCTAATGTCAGCGGATGGCGCGCGGAGCGGTCGCGTCGCGTGCCTCGCTTCAATCGTCTCAATCTCAGCTCGTAGGCCTTCAAAAAGGTCAAGTTGGGATATCAATCGATTCCTGGCATTTAGATCTACCCGAAAAACGTGTCGAAATCAATCCAAACCTCTCGAATTCCAAGTTAAACTAGAAAAGCCGCTGTTTCCACCAACTCCCCCTCCCCTCTGCTCGATTTCCAATTTCCGCCCCATATATGGAGTCAATAGGTAAATACATCAATCATAAATGGATGTTTGCCATGTTCTGCTCCCTCCCGCCTCATTTCCACAGAAGCAATCGCAAACACACACACACATGCACAATTTCACCGCGCTCCGCCCACTTTTTCGAAAACTGACCGCCGACTTGTGTCGTCGCTCAATCGGCTCATTTCTTTATTTCCTGTTGCTAGTGGATCCGGCGGCGATATATCAAGATCATTGCAATGTGCACTGCTCTCGCTGATTTATTTGTGCCCCGCGCCGCAAAACGGATGAATACAGTCAGTGTGTGTGTGTGAGGGGAAAAGAGAGATGGAGAAAGCTGTCACCATCACCATCATCCAACAACATTTTTGTGCCCCCCCCCCCCCCCCCCCCTCATGCTGTCATCGGAGCGACGGTGGTGCTCGTGAACCGGAAGCGTTGGTACCGTACCCCCCACCCGGCTCACTGACGCACACCCCCTCTGCGCCTTGGCTCTCGCCTCATTTTTGTGCCTTGTTTTGCCCGTTTGAAAGTTCAATCCCCCCCTCACTCTCCATTTTGTGGGTCTTCGTACACCTCGTCATCATCTTCTCCCTCCTTTCGAAAACGCAAACCAGTTCCATTTGTTTCCCTTCCTCACTTTTCGTCACCAGTCGGAGGTCGTCTGATCATCATCGTTCGGTCTATTTTTTCGAAAAGAAAACAACAAAAAAAGAGTTTGACCCGTCGGGGGCTCGAACCCGGGTGTGTTAGTTCAAAAATGGCGCCTCATGCCACTGCGCCAAACCTACACCCTCAAACTTTGACCGCCAGGGCGGTGATCATTTGGCGCGGTTCGCCCGCATTTTTCACCGTCAAAAACCGCAACGCAGCCGCGACGCACCCCTCCTAGTAGTCTCTATTCTTTATGTCGTCAGGTTAGTGCGCGCGAGATGGGTGTTATACCTACCATTTTCGGCTTCTGGCCCCCCAACAATTAGTCGCATGCGAAACGAAACGTTGGAAAAAGTTTTGCGGCGGCTTAATAAATACACTTCTTCTCCCATCCATCGTCCATTTCATTTTCTTTTTCGTCTTCTAAAATCTTCCACACTTGACGCCTAGTCCGAAACGCGCGTGCGCGCGCACTTTATTCAATTTCTGTCTGTCCTATCGGGTCAACGTCTCTTCATAACTGTCCGAACCGAAATGCCAACTTGACCTCCTAGCGTTACCTCCACTCCTAATGACCGTTGGTTCTTCGTCTTGCCGGCCATTTTCCGATCGTTGACTCGGTTCTCGTCGTTTTTTTTTCTTCTTCTTCTTCTATTCCCTCTCGTTCTCTATGCGTAGATTGAATGGGAGAGGAGGAATGACCCTGAACGGCATTGCATACAGACGAGTGGGCGCGGTGGTGGGCGAGCGCGCGAAAAACGCAGAAAACACGATTCATTTTCCTCTTTTCCTCCTCTTTTCTCTAATCTAATTTGAAAACTCTTGGTTTTTGTTGGCTGAAAGCTGTTGTTTCAGCCAGAAAATTGGTTGGCCTAACTTTTGCCTCTGCTCAGTTCAGTTTTCTAGTCCCTCCTTTATCATCAATTTCAGTCCACCTTCCCCCTATTTTATCACCGCCACTCAGCGTGCGATATCAGATGGTCCGCATGGCGCAGTGCCAGTGTTCTCCGCTTTTGTCCGCTCGCCCAAAAGTTCGATTCCTCATAGAGCCGCAAACCTTTTTTCTCCCATTTTACACCGTCATCCGGGTCGCCACTTCTCTCTTCTTTTTCTTTGCCTATCTCCGCCTCTCATCTCGTCTCGATCCTCCGTTTTTCCGTTCTACAGCGCCACCCCCCTCTTCCCTTCACTCTCCTCATTTGTACTACATGTCAAAGAACGAGACGAGCTAGCGAGACAACGACGAACACGACAAAGACGACGAACACGAAGAAGAAGAAAGAAAGAAAGAACCCCACCGCCTATGGAAGTGCCGGCGTTTGTTGGAAAAGCGTGTCTGAAGCTGAAGGGACTATGTGTGAATGTGTGGACGGCCACCGTTGCCACGTGTCACGAAGGAGCCGTCCGTGGCGCCGGCGGCTCTGTCGCAGCCGACCATTTCGACGAAAAAGTGCCGCCGCGAGCGTTTCGGTTAGTTTTTCGCTGGTGGTGTTGGATGCAAACATGTGTAAATGTGTCCCTTGGGACGTGTCACGCCCCCCGAAAACTTTTTCGTTTTGATCTACTATCGTAAAGTGTAAAAACGGGGGAAAGGGAGGAATGAAGAAAGAGATGGAGAAAGTGCACCCCCCGGAAATCCAATGAGCCCATGGCCCGAAAACGTTTTCTTTCAATCGCCAATAGATATTTGGAATGTGAGGCGAGAAAGGGGTGGCCGAGAATTTTCTAGTCCCTCCTTCCTGAACAATGGGATTTGTTTACCTGTTCCCTCGAGCTGCTTTTGGCCTTCTCATCACCGCCCCCAGACCGCGCGTCTCACCCGACCGCCGTGGCGCAGTGCCAGCGCGTTTCACTTTTGTGCGAGCACCCAAAAGTTCGATCCCACCCCCGGCCCAATACCTTTCCTCTCGATTCCTACGGCTCCTTCGCGAACACCTTCCTCCCCCCCCCCCTCTCTCCCGCAAGGTACCTTGCCCCTCTTATTTTGTGTAAAGCGGAAACCGGAAAACAAGCGCCTCTCTTTCTCTAAATCGCATGGTGGTAGGGGAGGGAGAGTCGGCTTAAGCTGGTCCGGCGGGTATTCAATTTCCCCCCTTCTAAGGGTGGGGGGGGGGGGGGGGGCAAACGGCAACATAATCCGTGCCGTGGGTCAAAACAGGTAAACAACCGTATTCAGGATATTACCTCCTCGTTCACAACCAGGAGGGGGGTTAGGACCAAGAATTGACAAGCCGAACGAACGAACGGCCAAAAATGCCAAAAAAACATGTTTTGGTCGAAGGGGGACATACTATACAAAATTGTTTGAAAGACCCCCCCCCCCCCCCCCCCTTCCCCCCTTCCCCCATCCCTGACTAAACTAACTATCAGCTGACGTCTCCTCCCACTCTCTCTTTTCTTTTCTTTTCTTTTCTTCCAGTGTTGTGTCAAACAACACACAATCACAGAGAGAGAGATAGATTTTTCGCCTCTCCCCTTCACATTCTTCTCCCCTCACTCCGGCAGCGACGGGGGGGGGACCCGTTTTCTCGATTCTTCCCCTTCCCTCCCTCCCCTCCTTCCTTCCTTCCCATCTGATTGACACGAGCCGCCACATACACAAGCACAAATAGGCCACGCCCACTTTTTCTTTGCCTGTCTGCGTCTCTCTAGACGTCTAGAACACTCTAGCGTGCTTGCAACACACACACAACGGGGTGGGTATATGTGTGTGTGTGACAGAGAGAGAGAGAGAGAGAGAGAGAGAGAGAGAGAGAGAGAGAAGAAGAAAGCAGCTGTAATCCCTTTTTCTCTCTGTCTGTGCTCTCGGAGCCCGCCCCGTGGAGGGGTGGCTCAATATCTCTCTCTCTCTCTCTCAGAGTCAATTCTTGCGGTTTCTATGGTCCGTTGTTGAGTGGTCGGGCCATAGAAAAATGCTTAAATTCGCTGTCGGACCGTGGGTCGCTGATAAGTATGGCACGACGAGCGTCGCGCGTACGGCTAGAACAATTGTGCCGTCTAGACGGATACGGTATGTTTTTTAACGTAGTTGTTGAGTTCTCCATTTTCATGTTTTCTGGTCTAAATTGAGGCTTACGGTCTTGGGCCTAAGCCTTAGGCCTAAGCGTTAGGCCTAAGCCTTAGGCCTAAGCTTTCGGCTTAAGCCTTAGGCCCAAGCCATAGGCCTAAGCAGTTCGGCTCAAACTTCCAAGCCCATATTCGTACAGAAACTATAAAAATGCACGCAGCGGACGGGAAAAGGCCAATCTCGCTTTCACTTTCTTTTTTTTCGCATATGTACACATTGAAACGACGCAATCAAAAAGCATTCCTAGGACCGGCGGTGATGACACAAATATATTCATACATGTATGTATGGGTTGAGTCACACAAAGCGGAAAAGGGACAACGGGAGGGGCGAATAGAGCGTAATTATGAGCGATAGGTGGAAGGGGGGGGGGGGGGGGGGGTCAATTATTCATCGGATCGGAACATGGGCATCATATGTGAAGTTCACCTTGTGAACTTGAACTTTGACTAGTTTCGTTTATTCTTTCTTTGACTTAGGCCCACAGGCACTGACTTAGGCCCACAGGTGTGCTAGTACGACTAGGCCTAAGCCTAAGGTGGCCTTAGGCCCATAGTCCTAATGATAAAGTTTTAAGGTTTGCCCACAGCCCATAGCACTAAAGCTCAAGGCTCAAGGGCCTCAACCAGTGAGTCTAGGCAGCAAACCCATGACATTAGGCCATGTCACGCTCCCCTGTCACGCGTCAAAACCAACTTTCTTGCTGTAACCCAACACCATCATCGCTCGAGCTCTTCTTCGCGAAACGCCGCGGAGAGCTCATACTCATATCGATAACACTCACTCACTTTTTCCTGCCCGTCGGCTCTTCGTGAGATCATGATGAGCTCGGTGAGCCCTGGCTCCCCTTCCCCTTCTTCACCATTCACACTTTGTCACTGACAATGAGAACGGCGCGCGCGAGCGACTCTCTTTTCCGCGCGCGGCAGGTAGCCACGCAAAGCGTAACCGTAATTCGATACTCTTGACGAGAGAGAGAGTGAAAAAAAACCCGCCTGGAGAGCCGGGAGCCCCCCCCCCCCCCCCCCCCCCAACCACTGAGCCAATGAGCCTATGCGAAAAACCGGTTGGGTTGGCAGAGGTCTTGGCTTGGCTTGGCGGTAGAGGGGGGGTATCAAAACCCCCCCACACACACACACACTCACATTCACTTTTTCTCCTATAATTTAAAGGCGCATGGCATTTCGTTTCTGTGTGTGCGCGCGCGTGTGTGTGTGGTATTTGTCGTCCACTTTTCGTACGCATTCTAAAGACGAAGACGGCTTTGTGTCGTCGTCGTTCGTCGCGCGATCGTAAGAAGAAGACGTCGACGTCTTCACGATTTGAATAGTGAATCGGGGGTAGTGGCGGTGGAGAGGACGAGTTGACTGTACAGATACTTTGAATGACCCAAATCCCACACTGTCACACTGTCACACTGTCACACTGTTTCAAAGTCGCGTTTGCAGCGAATCATCGGCACCGTCGCTTCGACAACAGCGTCTCGGCAAAGAGGCCATCTACTACGGTACGCAGGAGAGTTGCGACGAGAAGAGCTGGACGCCGAGCATGGTGAGCATTTTTTTTTTCAAAATTAAAAAAAAATGAATTAGGCTTAGCATTTTGGCCACAGGCTTAGGCCCAATGACTGTAACCTTCTGACATTGGCCCATACGCCTAGACCCATTCCCTTTCGATATCGATTTATTTTGGTCTCTACCTGTGAAAGTCCGTTGTCTGCGTTCGCATCTGAAGTAGTGACCGTAATCCATAGGCTCAAATCTCAGGCCTTAGGCCTCTAGGCCCTTCCGGCTTTGGCACACTTATCCCTGATCGATCCGTCACCTCCAACTTGAAGCCCTTAGGCTTAGGCCCATCAGACACTAGTCCTTAGGCCCACGGCCTCCGGACCATAGGCTTAGGCTCTTCCGGCTCTGCCACACTTATCGTAGGCCCTCCCTTAGGCTTACGCCAATCAGTCAGACTTTGGTCCTTAGGCCTAGGCCTAAGACCTAAGACCTTAGGAACATTCTGATCCTTGGCACATTCACACTTTCACTATCTTAATGGGTTTTGGGTTTTCCTCCCGTCTCCTGGCTAACTTTTATGTGCAGCTGCTCGATGTCTTATGTGCACTTCGGCTCTTTTTCGCTGCTCGTTTCGAGAATAACGGCGCGATTGGCTCGGTTTTGATGGTGCGAGGAGTAGGGTGGAAGAATAGAACGAAACCCCCCCCCCCCCCAATTTTTCATCGATCCATACTATTTTCTTCCGAGCTCCTACTGATGTTTACCTAGTACTTTGAGAGAGAAAGAGAGAGATAGAGATCGAGGGTCTGTGTGTATGTGATTTGAAGTGAACGGGGGGGGGGGGTTCTTTGACACTTTGAAACTTCTCAGGATACGGTGTTCAAGTGACCAGAGTCGAGTATCAAACGATTGAGAACTTCAAGTTGAAATAGGTGCGCCGCGGTCGCGTCGCGTGTTCCACCTCAACCGCGCGTATCTCGCTTGTTAGACGTCTAAAACAGTCAAGTTGGAATATCAATCAACTCCTCGCATTAATATCTATCCAATGAACTAGTTTTCAATTGATTTTAGCCATGCGTCGCGGTCGCGTCGCGTGTTTCGCCTAAAACGCGCGTATCTCGTTCAGTAGACGTCTAAAACAGTCACGTTGGGGTACCAATCGATTCCTCGCATTGAGATCTATCCCATAAACTCATTTTGCATCGATTTGAGCCATGCGTCGCGGTCGCGTCGCGTGTTCCGCCTCAACCGCGCGTATCTCGCTTACTAGACGTCTAAAACAGTCAGATTGGGATATAAATCGATTCCTCGCATTGAAATCTATCCGATGAACTAATTTTGAATCGAGTTTAGCCGTGCGTCGCGGTCGCGTCGCGTTTTTCGCCTCAACCGCACGTATTTCGCTTAGGAAACGTCTAAAACAGTCAAGTTGGAATATCAATCGATTCCTCGCATTGAGATCTATCCAATGAACTAATTTTAAATCGAGTTTAGCCATGCGTCGCGGTCGCGTCGCGTGTTCCGCCTCAACCGCGCGTATCTCGCTTACTAGACGTCTAAAACAGTCAAGTTGGAATATCAATCGACTCCTCGCATTAATATCTATCCAATGAACTAGTTTTGAATTGATTTTATCCATGCGATGCGGTCGCGTCGCGTGTTCCACCTCAACCACGCGTATCTCGCTTACTAGACGTCAAAAACAGTCAAGTTGGGATATCAATTGATTCCTCGCATTGAGATCTATCCAATGAAACTTGCAAACTGGCACTAAACCGTTTCCCTATTAAAAATGCACACGTTTTTTTTTCAAAACCCCAAATTCGCCACTATTCAAGTACAAAAGTAGCTACTAGATATGAGTATGAGGTACAAAAGAAATCTGAACACACACACGCACACACACTTTCTGTGTGTGTGTGTGTGTGTGTATGCGCAAAACAAGGCAACCGACCACTTACTCTATGGCGTGCGCGCGCGCGCGGGCGCCTGTCCGGTTTTTCTCTTTCTCATCCTCTCTCTTTCTCTCTTTCTCGGGATTATCGGCGCCCAGCTAGCAGCAGCAGCTAGCTAAGAGTACGGTTGTGGGAAGAGAGAGAGAGAGAGAGAGAGAGAGAGAGAGAGAGAGAGAGAGAGAGAGAACATACAAGCCTCCCTCTCTCTTTCTCTCTTTCTCTCTTTCTCTCTCTCTCTCTTTCTCTTTGAGAGCTCTAGCCGAGCAGGAGAGCATCCCAAAGTGAAGAAAAAGAAAAAGAAGAAGAAGAAGAAGGGAAAAGTCTCTTTTCACTCCCCCTCCCCTTTAACGAATCAACTACTAAATTACTATATTCCATCGTCACTATTTTTTGTGTCCGCGTATGCCCATCGGCAATTCGGTGTCGTTTCGTGTCAACGCGTCCGGCGGCGCGCCCGGCAGAATCGATATCGCGGAAACGATAAAACGGTTCAATCGACAGGTAGTACCCCATTTCTCGATCAATCGATAATCGATCAACACTTCAAACCCGGATATCTTGGAAACTAGAAAAGTTGCGAAAAAGTTGTCAACTACAAAAATGCTGAGCTCAAAATTTGCCACGTTTTTCCAGTTGACAACTTATTTCCAACTATCTTAGTTTCGGAGTTATAGCCCCCGGGGGGAAAAAGTTGAAATTTTTCTGGGATTCAAGGTAATCGATAAATCGATAAATCGATAGTCCCGGAGTGAAGTGTCAATTAGTGGTAGTGAGGGGGGTGGAATGTCTCTACAAACACACATTTTCTTGAGTATGGAGCACACACACACACACACACATACACACAAAAGAGCAACCAACACGAAAGAAAAAAAAAACCGCGACTCTTATGTTCTCATTTCCTTCCAGGCATGCACCTCCACATCACCCGGAATCCACGCGACGACGACATCAACAACAGCCGGCACTACAGTAATCCGTCCGCCGACGTCGTCGACTTCCAATGGCAACGGTGCGACGACGACGCGAAAATCGATGACGACGAACGGCGGCGGCCACGGCGGCTATTCGGGCGGCTACGGATACGCGAACACGAGCAGTGGTGGTAGCCGTGACCGTGACCGTGACACTGTCGCCACCAACTATTCGCCGTATTTGAGTGAGTCACATAGTCAGGAATTGGAAATTGGCGCTACTTATGCATATGACCTACATAGTCACCCTTTCTAGAGTTGACCTACTTTCTATTGATTTGACCTAGTTTTCTGAATTTAACCAAGTTTCCTGAATTTGACCTACTTTCTATTGATTTGACCTACTTTCTATAGATTTGACCTAGTTTTCTGAATTTGACCTAGTTTTTGCAGCTTTGACCTACTTTCTATTGATTTGACCTACTTTCTATTGATTTGACCTACTTTCTATAGATTTGACCTAGTTTTCTGAATTTGACCTAGTTTTCCAAATTTGACCTAGTTTTGTAGAAAATAATCGTCCTAGTTTTTCTACATTTAAAAAATCACCGAAAAAAAAATGATGAAAATTTCTCGGTACGACGCTCCGAACTAACGGCAATCGGCTCTGTGTTTATCGTAAATCGACACGATGCGCTTCTTTTTTGATTTTTAAAACAAAAAAATCCGGAAGACAAACATGGCCAATCGATTTTTTTCTTCAAATTTCTGAAAAGAAATACGCATTGTGTCGATTTACGATAAACACAGAGCGGAAGGCCGTTATTTCGGAGCGTCGTACCTCGGATTCTCGATTCCGAGTCAAATCCAAACCGTGACCCACTTTTCAGACGGCACACTGTCGCGATCGTCGGGCGTGACGGCCGTCAAGGCGACGTCGTCGTCACGCGCAGGTCTTCCGCCGCCGCCGTCGTCGTCGAGCCCGCGCAACTCGGTGGCCAGCAGCTACTCGTCGTTCGCGTCGGCCGGCGTCGGCGGTTCGCCGCCGCGCTCGCGTCGCTCGCCGCAAAGCAACAAATCGTCGAGTCCCGTCGGCGAGGATCAGGTCGTGACGATCCGGATGCGACCCGATCGGCACGGACGGTTCGGGTTCAACGTGAAGGGCGGCGCCGACCAGAACTATCCGGTGATTGTGTCGCGTGTCGCGCCGGGCAGCTCGGCCGACAAGTGTCAGCCGCGACTCAACGAGGGCGATCAGGTGTTGTTCATCGATGGCAGGGATGTGGCGACGATGTCGCACGATCACGTCGTACAGTTTATTCGGTCGGCGAGGAGTGGCGCCAATGGCGGCGAGCTTCATTTGACAATCAGGCCGAATGGTGAGCGTCTACCGTAATCCGAGCAATACCCCCTTTAAGCGCGAGTTGCGATCTTTTTTTTGCCAAATTTGATCTAGTTTTGCCACATTTGACCTGGTTTTACCTCATTTGACCTAGTTTTGCCACATTTGACCTAGTTTTGCCACATTTGATCTATTTTTGCTAGATTTGACCTAGTTTTGACAAATTTGATCTAGTTTTGCCTCATTTGACCTAGTTTTGCTAGATTTGACCTAGTTTTGACAAATTTGATCTAGTTTTGCCTCATTTGACCTAGTTTTGCCACGTTTGACCTAGTTTAGCCACGTTTGACCTGGTTTTGCCACATTTGACCCATTTTCGCCAAATTTGACCCAGTTTTGCCCCATTTGACCTAGTTTTGCCACATTTGACCTAGTTTTGCCACATTTGACCTAGTTTTGCCACATTTGACCTAGTTTTGCCACATTTGACCTAGTTTTGCCACATTTGCTCTAGTTTTGCCACATTTGACCTAGTTTTGCCACATTTGACCTAGTTTTGCCACATTTGACCTAGTTTTGCCACATTTGACCTAGTTTTTTCAAATCTGACCTAGTTTTGTCAAATCTGACCTAGTTTCGTCAAATTTGATCTAGTTTTGCCACATTTGATCTAGTTTTGTTTCATTTGACCTAGTTTTGCCACGTTTGACCTAGTTTTGCCACATTTGACCTAGTTTTGCCACATTTGACCTAGTTTTGCCACATTTGACCTAGTGTTTTCAAATCTGACCTAGTTTTGTCAAATCTGACCTAGTTTCGTCAAATTTGACCTAGTTTTGCCACATTTGATCTAGTTTTGTTTCATTTGACCTAGTTTTGCCACGTTTGACCTAGTTTAGCCAAATTTGACCTAGTTTTGCCACATTTGACTCAGTTTTGTCACATTTGACCTAGTTTTGCCACATTTGACCTAGTTTTGTCAAATCTGACCTAGTTTCGTCAAATTTGACCTAGTTTTGCCACATTTGATCTAGTTTTGTTTCATTTGACCTAGTTTTGCCACGTTTGACCTAGTTTAGCCAAATTTGACCTAGTTTTGCCACATTTGACTCAGTTTTGTCAAATCTGACCTAGTTTTGTCAAATTTGACCTAGTTTTTCGAAATTTGACCTAGTTTCGCCAGCTCTGACCTAGTTTTTCGAATTTTGACCTAGTTTCCTAGATTTGACCTAGTCCCCTTATTTTTTTCAAGATTTCGAAATTGCGGTCCCCAACTGAGCTTCCAATAAGCAGTGCGACCAAACAGTGGCCATATTTGAGATAGTATTGAGAAAAAAGAAGAAAAAGCAGGCGGGACAGATCGATGAGTCACCGAGTACAGTTTTGGCGACAAAAATGAGTCACCAGCCCTGGTAATCATCAGCATCGCTCCCGTCTGACTCATTTTTATACACTAACGCTTATACATCAACAAACTTTTCGCTTTTTCGCATCATCCGACTCTAAAAATTTGATCTACAGTAAACCCTTTACTTCAATCCTGGAAATCTCTGAAACTAGCCGAGTTATGAGAAAGTTGTCAACTACAAAAATGTTCAGCTCAAAATTTGCCACGTTTTTCTAGTTGACAACTTTTCTCCAACTCTGCTAGTTTCAGAGATTTACCCCACCGGTGTCAGGGTTACGGTGTTAACTCTTCACCGTTTTTTTTCCAGTGTACCGCCTCGGCGAGGAGCTCGACGAGCCCGACAGCACAATGGTACCGGAGCCGGCGCGTGTGGCCGACTCGGTGCCGCGCAGCGACAAACTCTCGCAATCGTTGCGCCTCTTGTCGGACGCGCTGGCGAGCGGCAAAATCGTCGATCAGTTCGAGATGTTGTACCGCAAAAAGCCGGGCATGCCGATGAACGTGTGTCGGCTCGCAGTGAACTCGGCCAAAAATCGATATCGCGACGTGTGCCCCTACGACGAGACGCGCGTCGTTTTGCAGACCTCCGCCACCGGCGACTATATCAACGCCAATTTTGTGAATGTAAGAGAGTTGTGATGATGATTGTTTTTGATCTAGCGCATAGTGTTGTTTCAGATGGAGATACCATCGTCGGGAATAGTCAATCGATACATCGCGTGTCAGGGACCACTCGCGCACACCTCCGCCGACTTTTGGCTCATGGTGTGGGAGCAGTTGTGCACGACGATCGTCATGTTGACGACGATCAACGAGCGCGGCCGAGTGAAGTGCCATTTGTATTGGCCGCGGCTGTTCGAGACGCAAGAGTACGGACGGCTGATGGTCAGGTGCATCAAGGATCGCCAGACCACCAACTGTTGCTATCGCGAGTTCAGTGTCAGGGATCGCACGGTGAGCCACTCTGTTTCTCGTTTTCTGGACTGAAAATCTCGACTCTCCAAAAAGTTATGCTAACTTTCAAGATCTTCCCGATTTGACCTAGTTTCTCTTACTTTGAAGGAAAAATCTCCAAAAAAAATCGACTAGAAAAGACTGGCCTAACTTTTTCCGCACTAGTTAGGCCACCGCATGTTATTTTTGCGATTTTCGGCGCCGAAAAACATTGAGAAACTCTATGTTCATCTTTCTCTATTTTTTGAGCTGAAAAATCACACATTTTCCACTTTTTTGTTGAAAAGTAACGTTATAGTGGTGAGAGGAAAGTGTTGGTTTATCAATTTTTCACCAAAAATCAATAAACTTTGCGGAAAGCAAGCGAAATCTGGAAAAAGCAGGTCAAATTCGGCAAAACTAGGTCAAATCCAGGGAAACTAGGTCAAATCCAGGGAAACTAGGTCAAATCCAGAGAAACTAGGTCAAATCCAGGGAAAATAGGTCAAATCCAGGGAAAATAGCTCAAATCCAGGGAAAAAGGTCAAATCCAGGGAAAATAGGTCAAATCCAGAGAAACTAGGTCAAATCCAGGGAAACTAGGTCAAATCCAGGGAAACTAGGTCAAATCCAGGGAAACTAGATCGAATCCAGGGGAACTAGGTCAAATCCAGGGAAACTAGGTCAAATCTAGAGAAGTTAGGTCAAATCCAGGGTAACTAGGTCAAATCCAGGGTAACTAGGTAAATTCCAGAGAAACTAGGTCAAATCCAGGGAAACTAGGTCAAATCCAGGGAAACTAGGTCAAATCCAGGGTAACTAGTTCAAATCCAGAGAAACTAGGTCAAATCCAGGGAAATCAGGTCAAATCCAGGGAAACTAGATCGAATCCAGGGGAACTAGGTCAAATCCAGGGAAACTAGGTCAAATCTAGAGAAGTTAGGTCAAATCCAGGGTAACTAGGTCAAATCCAGAGTAACTAGGTCAATTCCAGAGAAACTAGGTCAAATCCAGGGAAACTAGGTCAAATCCAGGGAAACTAGGCCAAATCCCGGGGAACTAGGTCAAATCCAGGGGAACTAGATCGAATCCAGGGGAACTAGGTCAAATCCAGGGAAACTAGGTCAAATCTAGAGAAGTTAGGTCAAATCCAGGGTAACTAGGTCAAATCCAGGGTAACTAGGTAAATTCCAGAGAAACTAGGTCAAATCCAGGGAAACTAGGTCAAATCCAGGGAAACTAGGTCAAATCCAGGGTAACTAGTTCAAATCCAGAGAAACTAGGTCAAATCCAGGGAAATCAGGTCAAATCCAGGGAAACTAGATCGAATCCAGGGGAACTAGGTCAAATCCAGGGAAACTAGGTCAAATCTAGAGAAGTTAGGTCAAATCCAGGGTAACTAGGTCAAATCCAGAGTAACTAGGTCAATTCCAGAGAAACTAGGTCAAATCCAGGGAAACTAGGTCAAATCCAGGGAAACTAGGCCAAATCCCGGGGAACTAGGTCAAATCCAGGGGAACTAGATCGAATCCAGGGGAACTAGGTCAAATCCAGGGAAACTAGGTCAAATCTAGAGAAGTTAGGTCAAATCCAGGGTAACTAGGTCAAATCCAGGGTAACTAGGTAAATTCCAGAGAAACTAGGTCAAATCCAGGGAAACTAGGCCAAATCCCGGGGAACTAGGTCAAATCCAGGGTAACTAGTTCAAATCCAGAGAAACTAGGTCAAATCCAGGGAAACTAGGTCAAATTCAGGGAAACTAGGCCAAATCCCGGGGAACTAGGTCAAATCCAGGGGAACTAGGTCGAATCCAGGGGAACTAGGTCAAATCCAGGGAAACTAGGTCAAATCCAGGGAAACTAGGTCAAATCCAGGGAAACTAGGTCAAATCCAGGGAAACTAGGTCAAATCCAGGGAAACTAGGCCAAATCCCGGGGAACTAGGTCAAATCCAGGGGAACTAGGTCAAATCCAGAGAAACTAGGTCAAATCCAGGGAAACTAGGTCAAATCCAGGGAAACTAGGCCAAATCCCGGGGAACTAGGTCAAATCCAGGGGAACTAGGTCAAATCCAGGGAAACTAGGTCAAATCCGGAGAAACTAGGTCAAATCCAGGGAAACTAGGTCAAATCCAGGAAAACTAGGTCAAATCCAGAGAAACTAGGTCAAATCCAGGGAAACTAGGTCAAATCCGGAGAAACTAGGTCAAATCCAGGGAAAATAGGTCAAATTCGGCGAAACTAGGTCAAATCCACGAAAAATAGATCAACTCTAATAAAAGTAGGTCAGATGTAGGAAACTAGGTCATTCGGAGGAAAATAGGGGAGACCCAGGGAAAGTAGGTCAAACTTGACAAAACTAGGTCAAATCAAGTAAAAGTAGGTCAAATTTGAGAAACTAGGTCACGATTTGAACAAAAGTAGGTCAAAACCACGCCCAACTATCGATTGTTTGCAGACGAACGAAGAGCGGCGTGTGAGCCAAATGCAGTACATCGCGTGGCCGGATCACGGTGTGCCCGATGATCCGAAGCACTTCATTCAGTTCGTCGACGAGGTGCGAAAAGCGCGAATCGGATCGGTCGACCCGATCGTCGTGCACTGCTCGGCGGGCATCGGACGCACCGGAGTGCTCATTCTGATGGAGACCGCCGCGTGTCTTGTCGAGAGCAACGAGCCCGTCTACCCGCTCGACATTGTCAAAACGATGCGCGATCAGCGAGCGATGCTCATTCAGACGCCGGTCAGTCGAAACTTTTCTACGAAGTACATTGAGACGCTTGCGAAGTTTTTAGAAAATACATTACGATATTGCGAAATTTGCGAGAATTTTTTAGGAAATACGTTAGGAAGTTGCGAAATTTACGAAATTTGCGAAATTATTCTAGAAAATACATTCAAGAGTTGCGAAATTTACAAAATTTGCCAAATTTGCGCAATTTTTCTAGAAAATACATGGCGAAATTGTGAATTTTGTTAAATTTGCCAAAATTGCGAAATTTTTCTAGGAAATACATTGCGAAATTGCGAATTTAGCAAAATAGGCCAAATTTTTCTAGGAAATACATTCAAAAGTTGCAAAACTTGTTAAATTTACGAACTTTGTCAAATTTACGAAATTTTTCTAGGAAATACATTGGGAAATCGTGAAATTTACGAAATTCGCCGAATTTGCCAAATTTTTCTAGGAAATACATTGCGAAATTGCGAAATTTGTAAAATTTGCCAAATTTCCCAAATTTTTCTAGGAAATACATTAAGAAACTTGCGAAATTTGCAAAATAGGCCAAATTTTTCTAGGAAATACACTCCAAAATCGCGAATTTAGCAAAATAGGTCAAATTTGCCAAATCTTTCTAGGAAATACATTCAAAAATTGCGAGATTTACGAAATTTGCCAAATTTTTCTAGGAAATACATTGCAAACTTGCGAAATTTGCAAAGTTAAAAAAAAACATTGCAAAATTTACGAAATTTGCAGGACTTGTGAAGATTTTTGGGGAAATACATCGCAAAATTGCGAAATCGCGAAATTTTTCTAGAAAATACATTGCGAAATTGCGAAATCGCGAATTTTGCAAAATGTCTTCAAATTTCCCCCAAAAAACCGTCCATATTTTGTAAATTTATTTCGTGACGTCGCCGTGTTTTGCAGGGTCAATACACGTTTGTGTGCGAATCGATTCTTCGCGCCTACGACGACGGCACGATCAAACCGCTGGCCGAGTATCAGAAGCGTTGAAAAAGAAGAAGAAGAAGAAGACCACACCGACTTTTTTTTCTTGTTTTCTTTGTTGACACGTGGCATCGGCGGAAAAATCGGTGAAAATCCAGCGAAAAATAATTAGGTCAGTTGCACGATTTACGGCGGCGGCGACGGCATTTTCCAACAGGATTTATCGATTTTTCGCAAAATCCGGGAAAAATCGATAAAACAACGTCGGCGGCCTAAAATTTTTGAAATCCAGCTCGAATTTGCCATTTACAATCGGAAAAATCGATAAAAATGCACTATTCCAGGTAAAAAACCGAAAATTATCGATTTTTCGCGATTTTCCCGCCAATGGCCGAATTTTTTCGCGAATCCACGTGTCATTTCTCTCCCAAAATTTGTTTTCCCCCCCATCTCTTTCTCAAAACGGATCCAGCGAGGTGCTAGCTAAATTGCCTTTTTTTCGAAAAAAAAAATTTTTTTTTTGAATTTTTATAAAATTATCGTTTTCGATCGCTACAAAAAATCAATAAAAACTAGTCAATTTTTTTTGCATTTTTTTTTGAATTTTTTTTGCAAATTTAAAATTTTGAAAAAATTTGTGTAAAAAATAAAAAATGGGTCACTTTTGTGATTTGGTTTTTTTTTACCTGAAAAAAAATAAATTTTAATTAAAAAAAATAATTATTAAAAATATGCAATTATCGATTGGAAATCGATTAAAACCGTCGAAAAAAATCGCAAAAATTCGGGGAAAAATTCACAGTCAATTTATTGATTTTTTTTCGCATATAAGATGGTACAGATTTATCGATTTTTTTTGCGGGGATGAGGGGAATATGATACACACAGACACACACAGACAGACAGACGCACAGAAAAAAAGGAACATGAAAAAAATCGATAATCTCAGAATTTAACGGAAAATAGGTGAGGGTGGGGGGTTGCAAATCACCAGGAGGGGGGCAAAAATTGGGAGCAATTTTTTTTTTTTTTTTTTTTTTTGGGGGGATGGGACGGTGGGGAGGGTTAGGAAAAATGGAACAACATCGGAAAGATTAGTTTTAGAGTTTCAGCCTACGAGCCAGCGCAACTGAAACAAGTGACACGCGACGCGGTCGCGTCGCGGTCTTTGTCACCTATTAGTTGGGTAGAGGAGAGAGAGGAGAGCGAAAAAAAAACGGAAAACGGTACATAGGAGGAGGAGGAGGGGGCCTGCCGCACATGAAAAAAAACGAATGGGAACCGAAACATTTTGGGAAAAAAAAATTTTGCAAAAAAAATGACAAGATTGATTGGGAAGTGGGGAAGTGGGGGAGAGGAAGTGCGCTCTAATGGACTTGAAAAAAAAATTTTTTTTTCAATTTTTGAATTTTCAGCAAATTCTTAGCAATTTTTTTTTAATTTTTCAAAAAAAAAATTTTTTTTGTTTCTAATTTTTTTGAAAAACTTTCCTAAAATCCAAAAAAAAATCCAATTTTTCACCGCTAAAAATCGCATTTCCCACCCAAAAAAATCGAAAAAAATCGAAAAAAATCCAAAAAAAAAATCACCAAAAAGTCGTGGGCAAATAATTAAAAATAAAGATAATAATGTTCAAAAAAAATATTAAAAATAAAAATAAAAATAAACTGACAAAGTGTGGGCAAAATGGTGCAATTTGAGTCAAAAGGGGGGCTGAGAAAATTTCCGGAAAAAAAAATTTAAAAAATTCCGAAAAATTCCAAAAAAAAAATTTGATCGATTCACACAAGGGCACAAAATTTGTGAGGTTGTAGGAAGGGGGGGGGGGGGAAATTTTTTTTATAAATTTTTTCTAATTGCACAGATATATTACTATTAAATATTATACTGTCATTGTCATCCGGGGAGGCGGGAAAACTGACTTTTTGATTTTTTTTTGGAACTTTGAATTTCAAATTTCACCTCCATTCTCGATTCAGTTCATATTGGCGAATTGAGCAGCAATCGGCTGCTGCTGCTGTGGTTGATGGTGTGCCATTTGATGTGGTGCCATTTGGTGAGCCATTTGGTGCATCCCGGCGCCGCCGCCGCCACCGTAACCCGCCGCCGCCGACATTTGTTGCTGATACATTTGATGCTGATGCTGAGCCATTTGAGCTGCCGAGTGCTGCTGATACGCGGCGGCTCCGTTTGCTCCGGCTCCGGCTCCGTACATCATTTGTTGCTGTTGCTGTTGCTGATAGCTGAAATATATAAATTTATTTGAAAATTGAAAAAAAATTGCTTGATAATAATTTTTTTTTGTTTACAATCGTAAACATTTATTTGCGTGGATTTTGAAAAAAAATTTGAAAAAAATTTTTTTTTTCATTTTTAACGTTTTTTCTTGAACTTTCATGTTTAGCTAGAAATTGGAAAGAAATTAAATAAATTATTTTTAATAAGATTTCAAAAAAAAAATTATTTTTTATTTCGAATACTTTTTTTGGCTAGAAATTTCAAATTGAATTTAAATTTTTTAAATTTATTTTTTTAAAAATACCCCTTTTTCAATTGAAAAAAAGATAATTTAATTAAATTTTTTTTTTTGCATTTTTTGTCGAAAATCAAAAAAAAAACTGCTGGAATTTTTAAAAATAATTTTCAAAAATTACGGAAAATTAAGAAAAAAAATTTTAACCACGCAAAAAGTTATTATTAGCTCAAAAATTTCCAAAAAAAATTTTTTGGAAAAACAAAAATTTTTCAAGTTTTTTAAAAAAATTAATTTTTAAAAAATTGAAAACTTTTTTCCAAATAAAAAAAAAAATATATATATATTGTCTAAAAAATTCCAAAAAAAAAAATACTTTTTAATTTTTAAAAATAAAATTAATTTAAAAAAAATAAATTTACAGAGTTTCGCCTAAATTCATTTTACTTCCCCATTTTTTTTATTAATTTTTTCCCATTTTTTTTTATTAATTTTTTATTTTTCTCAAAACGTTCAAAATGACCTACCGTAGCTGCTGCTGCTGCATTCTCATCTGTTGCTGCATATAGGCTTGCTGCTGCTGCTGCTGCTGAGCCACCTGAGCAGCTCCTTGTGCTCCGGCCTGTGCTCCTTGCTGACTCTGCTGCTGCTGCATCATTTGTTGCTGCATTTGCATTTGTCGCTGATGATGCTCCTGCTGCATTTGCATCATTCGAATCTTCTCCTGATGAGCGTGCTGAGCCTGAGCGTGAGCATGCGCTTCAGCGTGCGCCTGAGCCTGAGCAAGAGCCTGAGCCTGCGCCTCAGCGGCTCCGAACGGCGAATGACGTGGCGGCTCGGGTGTGGCGTTGAGCTCGTTGAGCAGCAGATCGTACGTGTCGGTGCCCAGTATCGGAAGCGTCTCCGTGCTCTTCTGCAATTCGAATAAACTGGTTGGAAGCGCCGCGTGGCCTAGTTTTCTCAACTTCACAATTCTAGTCCACCTCGTCCCCCCTCTCTCACTCACCGCCACTTGCGTGACAAGCATCTCGAACAGCTCGCCTTCCGGCACCGCAAAACTCGTCTCGTCCATCATCAACGACGACGACGTCGGCACCGACGGCGGCGTCGGGCTCACTTCCATCGCTGACGACGTCGACGGCGCCATCTGATGCTGCTGATGCTGAAGCTGCTGAAGCTGTTGTTGTTGTTGTTGATGATGAAAGTGTTGCTGTGCCATCTGATACTGTCGTTGCATCATCATGTTCTGTTGCTGCTGGTATTGATGTTGTTGCATCTGATGGTAGGCTCCCCACTGCGACGGATCGGGTGCTCCCGGAGCCGGCGTCTCGTGAGCACCTCCTGCTGTCGCTGCTGCCGCGGCCGCCGACGACGTCATCCGACGCTTCCGACTGTCGTGCTGCTGTCCTCCTCCACCACCGTTCCGTGCCATTGCTCCGCCGGCTGCTGCTCCCGGCGCCGTCGGCACGCCTCCAGAAGACGTTGCCGACGCTGCCGCCGACGTTATCATCGCTTCCTTGTTCTTCTGCTGCTCGACACGCTTCCGATCCTCGTCATCCCAGTATCGATGGTAGAGCTGAGCGGTCACTACTCGCGCCGATGCAATCATTTCGGGTAAAACTTTCTGGTATTTGGCCTGCGCGATTGCGGTGTGACGGCGATGCTCGAGAAGCGACGATTCGAGTCCACTGGTGTCGCTCAGCGCACTGCAATTTACATCGATTTTTTGGGCGGGTCTCGCAACGAAAAGGCGTTTTCAACGTGACTTTAGAGTTGCTTCGTTAGGCCCGGGTCTCGCAAGGAAGAGACGATCACCTCGTAAATCGACACCCAGACCTAATGGAGCATCGCGATCGGATTACGGTATGCGCCAGTTCAAGGCTAGAAGTCAAGGAATCAATCGAATACTCACGGTTCAGTGTCGGGATCCGGCAGATTCAGATTCACGTACGGCACCGACGGCTCGTCGGGCGGCGGTGTGTGAGCCGACGGCGGCGGAACAACAACTGATGATGAAGCGGATGAGCCTTTCGATGAGGTCGTCGTCGTCGTCTTGCTCGTCGACGCCTTCATATAAAAATGGTGACGATTCACCACCGACGACGATGCGCTGAAACGGCAAAGAGTGGAATCGATATGTATATGTTTATGAAAAAGTCGAGGCGGCGGCGCGAATCGAGTCAATAGGAAACAATCGATAGAATTTTCGTTTCGCGAACATCTGGTGAATGTGCATGTGCAGGAGCATCTGGGCTCAGAGCTCAGAGCTCGGCAGAATTTTCGGCTCCACCAGAGTGCGTCGAAAGGGCAACAACGCTCGTTTTCACAAATTCGCGCAGAGAGAGAGAGAGCCGAGAGGGTGGCTCCGAAAATGAGCACAAGTGAGCAAGTGCACGCACACTTCTCTCTTCATCGTTCAATTCTGCTAAGCGAGAGGAGCGAGCACAGAATCGAAATCATGACGTTAACGGAGCCCGGCTAGCCAGAATGAGCCCGATTATGAACTTTATAGAGCCACGAATGGAGTCTGAGCTAGCTCGGCGAGCCGAGCACGTTGAGCCGATGAGGAGCTCAACTAACAGACCAAAGTATCGAACGATGTGCGTTTGACAAAAAACAAAACAGCTATGGAGGCGGAGCTCGGTTCTCGGTGCTCGGAGCTCGGAGCCAGCTGCACAAAAAAGAGCCGCCCAATATGAGGTCAAAGTTGAGCTCAGAGCTCAGGGAGCCAAAATGAGCTCATGACCGACTGTCTAAGTGAGCATCAAAAACTAAGAGCAACAAGAGAAACAAGCCGTCGGTTGGATGGAGCCCAGAAAAAAGAGCCGTTTACATGTACACAGATGTATTGGAGAGTTGAAAATTATCGAGAGTCCTCAGACAAACGGGCGGCGGGTCTCGCCACGCTTCCATAAACTTTTTTTTGAATAATCATATGCGCCTTTAACCTCATTTTCTCGAATTGTCATCATTTTTTGAAAAATTTGATCCAGAAAAGCGCGGTTTGAAAAAAATGGTTTAAAGGCGCAGATGATAATTCGGAAAAAGTTTATGGAATCGTCGCGAGACCTGACGCGCGTTTGTCTGAGGACTCTCGATGGTTTTCAACTCTATAATATTGAAGAGCGCAAAAAAAAATGGAAGCAGGAGGAGGAGGAGGAGACGAGCGAGAAGGCGATTCTTCGTCTTCCTCTTTTTGTGTCTCCTCTCACTCACTTGAGCGCACGCTTCCCCCGTGGCCACAACACAACATATATACACACACACACAGGCATGCATGTGCACATATAGAAAATGGGGTGGGTAGGAGGAAGAAGAAGAAAGCGAAGAGGGCGAAGAAGAAGCATGTATTCTCTTTCTCTCTCTTTTTCTCACTGTTTGTATGTATGTATGCGATTGAGACGACGCAAGAGGCGAGAGTCTCGGCGCCCCTCACACACACCATCTCCTCTCAAATGATGACGATGCCCAGTGAGGAGCAGAACAAGAAACAAAGAGAGAAACAGAGTGAGAAAGAGAAAAAAAATAACTCGTCGACTGTTGTGTTGCTAGGCGCTTTCAACACGCCTACTTTTGTGTATGTAGGCTGAACCCCCGCCCCCCCCCCCCCCAAATTCGTTTGTAGCTTGCTCAGGTGGTGCCATCGCCTACTGTAGTTGCCAATTTGGGCGGCTCACAATCATTGCTAGCCAAAGTTTCGCATTTGTTTTTTTTTCCGTGCGAGACCACCCGAAAACGTGGCAAACAGCGTTGTGCTGAGTAAATTCCGAAACGTTTCACAAAATTCGCCTTCCAACTTTTTTGTGCTCGGGCTTATGAAAATGGCTCAGTTACCGAAAATATAAATATTCTCGAGCTGTTTCGAATGGTGCAATGGGAATTTGAAAATATTGATTTTTAAGAAAGCTATACCCGTTTTAGTGCTCTTTTCCATGTAATAGGCACTAAAACCTGCATAACTTTCTTCAAAACCAATATTTTCAAATTCCCATTGCACCATTCGAAACGGCTCAAAAATCTTTATATTTTCGGTAACTGCGCCATTTTCTCGCACCGAAAAGACGCGCCCGTAAATCGACACAGACACAGACACACCCACATACAAGGTACATTGATAGATAGCGAAATGTGTCAATCAATCGTTTTTTTCCTTTTTTTTTCACACTACTTAGCTGTGCATTGTACGTACGCAAACACCGAATTTTTGGGGCGAGGTGAAACAACAAGAAAAAATTTTTTTAGGTAAAATTTATACTAAGGGGTGACGTGGAGGATTACGGTAACTGGTATCGGAATTTTAGGCCAATCATGTTCCGCGTTCGCGAAAGAAAGTGCGCTGGCAAAAAATCGATAATTCCAAGAAAGAAAAAAACCCCGTCTAAAATCGTTTTGAATACAGTTTTCCAATCAGTGCGAAAAAGTGAATATTCTGTTGGGATTCCAGTCAGAAAAAAAATAGGAAAAAATAAAGAAATCCTAGAAAAATAAGAAAAATAAGGCAAGAAGGCGTCAAAAGTGCGACTAATCTCCAAAAAAAGAAAAAAAAAGAACACCACGACAAAGAGAGAGAGAGAGAGAGAGAGAGAGAAAGAGAATGAGCCGACGGACACTCGACCAAGATTAGCAAAAGGAAAAGACGGAAGAGAGAGAGAAAGAGAAAGAAAAAGAAAAAGGGGGAAAGAAGAGTGCTCTCACTAATCTCTTCCCTCTCCTCCTCTTTCTCTTTTCTTCTCCATAATACCAAATATGGCATTGGTGTCGGCACAGTTACAAACACCCCTTTTTGAGAAAGAGAGAGAGAGAGAGAGAGAAAGAGAGAAAGTGCTGCTCGAAGCGCAAAAACTCACACTGAGCTCTTCTCCCAGTGAGCTTGCAGCACATAAGGTGTTGGTGTTTCGTCGCTCTCGCTTATCCAGGACTGGAGAATAGAACTAGGAGAGAGAGAAAGAGAGAGAGAGTCGAGACAAGAAAGCGCAAAACGAGGGCGATATGCAGGAAAGAGGAAAGACAATGCGGACGCGTGCGCGCGCGCGCGCGCACACTCCTCGCCTCGCCTCAACGAAATCGGCGACGACGAAGACGACGACTAGGCCACCACCACCACCAACACCACTATCCCCCCCTTCCCTCCGCGCTTGTCTCGCATATTGCGGTGTCGTCCCTTCCCCCCGGACCGACCGGCTGGCCTCTATTCCTGCCCGCCGTCTCCTCACACTCTAAGTGTCTTCCTGTTTCTCTCTCTCTCTCTCTCTCTCTCTGTCTTTTCACTTCTTCCCCTACTCCTACTCCGATTCCTATTCCTATTTCTATTTCGTCGCGTGGCGTGGCGTGGCGTGGTAGTGCTAACACACACACATAAACATAAAACGTCGACGACGAAGACGTTTCGTTTCGTTTCGTTTCGTGCGTGTGCGCGCGCCTCCGCCGCCGTGACACCGATCGACTTTGGACTTTGGCGTCCTAGTCCATTATGAAAAGCGTGTCACACCGTGACACCACGCAGAGAAGCGGCTTCTTTGGGCTCCAGTATCAAAAAACAGTTTGTTTGTAAATTGATACAGTAGGCCGACGAATTTAGCTCTTTTTTCGTTGCGAGACCACGCATTTCACTGAGAGTTTTGTTGAAACTGGCTGGAAAACGAAAAAACGCTCGTTTTCCAGATAAATGCGTAGAAAACATCGGATTGTAACGCAAGAGACTCACTTTCAGTGTTCGTCTCATTTTCAGCCCGGCGATTTTCAGCGCCAACTGATGATTCTCGTTTTCTGGTGATTTTCTGTTATTCCCTAGTAGAAAACTGTAAATCTAGTGCTGAAAATGCGCTAGATTTACCGTTTTCACAGTGGGATCTCGGAAAATCACCAGAAACCCGCCGACTGTCACCAAAGACGCTCTTATTTCTTGGCTGTCAATTTTCAGCTCCAAATTTCCAGCGTTTCACATTGAAAAGGTCGGAAAGGAGTTATTGGCACGTGACACCGTGTCACACCTCGCACAGAAGCGGCTGTGTGGTCTCGCAACGAAAGAAAAAATGACTAATTTTGTCACTTTTTTTTCGTTGCGAGACCCGCGCAGCCGCTTGTCTGCGATCTTGTCACGGTGTCACGCGCCTATACCGGAGCGCTAAATTTCCAGCGTTTCACAGTGAAATCGATTGGAAATGACTGGAAATGACCAAAAGCGGACGGGAAGAGAACCCGTCTGTCATCTACGAAAAGAGGCTGCGCGCGCGCGCATACTGACGACGTCAATCTCAAAACGAACACACACACACACATCACCTCAGACGACGACGATGAAAGAAAGAAAAGAGAGGAAGAAGAAGAAGAAGAAGAAGAAGAGGAAGGAGGCCGTTTGGCGGAAAGAGAAAACGCGTCCACCTTCATCTCTTCCGTCCGAAAATAATTCATCGCGGACGCGGCGCGATATGAAAACGGCGGCGGGCCGCAGCCAGTGGTACCCGCCGCGTTCATAGTGATGAACAAGAAGAGAAAGAGGAAGAGGAAGAAAGAGAAAGAAAAAGGGGGAAAAAGGAGGGCGCTCTTCGTGTTTTTGATGTCGCCGCATCGCATCGCGTCGCGTCGCATCGCGCTGACGATCTCGTTCCGCTAGTGTCTGCGTCTCTCTCTCTCTCTCTCTTCATCTGTTCCATTGATCACCACGTCACGCCACGTCACGTCGACAGTGAATCCGGAAAACGTTCGTTTTTTTTTCGCGCGAGAAGAAAGACACATCGCGCTCTACTGGACTATGTAGTTGAAGAAAAAAAAGCGCGGGAATTTTTGAAAATTGGAAAAAAAACTTCGAATGTGGACCAGTAGGGGGTGAGCCAACTTTTTTTGGCGGGGATTCAAAAAAATTGAAAAAAAAAATTGAAAAAGCAAAGTTTATCAGTAGTGTCAACCTATTTTGGTGCATAGGAAAAAAAAAATTTTTTTTTTGAAAAATTATGTGACTGCTCAAAGTTTAGCATTCTGAATTTGTCAATGCACAGAAACATTTAAAAAATTTTTTTTTTTTTAATTTCACACCTACAATTTCAGCTAACTATGAAAACTAAATAACTGTGGCGAATTTTCTAAATTTTTTTCACCATTTCACAAAACTCAATCTTTTCTATAATACCCGCGAAATTGAAAATTATTTATTTCAAGGAAAAAGAAAATTTTCAGACCTATTTCCAGAACACTACAGTTTAAGCGAGAACTCCTAACTGTGACGAGAATTTCCCAAATTTTTTTGCACCTTTTCATCGCCAAAAAAATTTTTAAAAAAAAACAAAAACCATTGAAAAACCAAAAGACTAGCGATGAAATCGAGGCGGAAAAACCCCCGCGAAAACAATTGAAAATGCCGGGATGGGAAATGAGTGAGAGTGAGAGGCCACGAGAATGGACGAAAGATTGCGATCCGATTGAAATCTCCGCGATATTCTCGACTTTCTCCACCCACCGAAAAATGAAAAAAAAAACATAAGAAAACTGTGGTCTAGACGCGGAAAAATCGCCGGAATTCCTTGGAATCTATCAATTTTTCTAAAATTAAAAATAAAAAAAAGTTTTTTTTTTTTCTTAAATAGAATCCAGCCAGATCAGTGTTTGTTTTTCGGCAATTTTTAGAGTCTAAATGTAATTGTTTTTTTTTTCCGCAAAAAATTTCATAGATTACATGGTTTTTCAATGATTTTTAAGTTCCAGATCATCCATGTGCGGAGTAAAAACCGGAAATTTTTACGGAGCTCGCCCTCCAACTTTTTTGTGCTTGGGCTTATGAAAATGGTGCAGTTACCGAAAATATAAAGATTTTCGAGCCGTTTCGAATGGTTCAATGGAAATTTGAAAATATTGATTTTGAAGAAAGTTATGCAGGTTTTAGTGGCTCTTACATGGAAAAGAGCCACTAAAACCTGCATAACTTTCCTAAAAATCAATATTTTCAAATTCCCATCGCACCATTCGAAACGGCTCAAAAATCTTTATATTTTCGGTAACTACACCATTTTCATAGGCCGGAGCACAAAAAAGTTGGCGGCGAGCTCTATAAAAATTTCCGGAATTTACTCCGCACATGACTGATCTAGAGCCTAAAAACCATCAAAAACCACTCGAAAACCATGAAATCTACCAATTTTCGGAGGGAAAAAAAAATAAAAAGACATCTAGACTCTAAAAATAGCCGAGTGACATTGCAAAAATTCCAAAAATTCCAACCAGTTTCCAGGGTGGAAAAAATAGCGAGAACTATCGATTTCAATCAAAACACAACCATTTGGAATGGTTAAATCCAGCAAAAAACCCGGAAAATCGCAATTTTCGGCCTTTAAAAAAAACGATGAAAACTGAGCTTTGCGGGGCACTAAAACGGCGAGGAAGCGAGGAGGAAGAGAGCGAAAAATAGAAAAAAAAATGGAAAAAAAGGAAAACGACGAAACTCTAAAGCCCATTCTGAGAAAGGGGAAGGAAGATGTGCCTGCTCTCCGATGCACCCCGCGTCTGACGCCTGTCACGGAGTCACGGAGTCACGGCGTCACACAGGAGGGACACTCAGTTGTTGGTGGAACTGGACGTCCGTCTCGAGAGGACATTCAACGGAGGTGTCACAGGACTTCTCCTTTCGATGATAAATTTTAAAAAATAAACTACTGTATGCAAAGTGAGAAAATGGGGGAAAAAGGTGGTGAAAAGTGTTCTTTTATCACTTTTTTCATTTTCTCTACAAGAACGAAGATAAGAAAGAGAGGGAGAAGTCGAGAAACAGAGAGAGAAAGAGAAAGAGAGAAAAAGACGCCTCGTCTCCATCGTTTCGGGTTTTTTTTTCGCGTTTATGCGACGGCGATGATTAATTTTCGCGGCGTGCGGGGCGATTCGGACGGCACCAAAGTGCTCTCACTCTCTCTTTCTTTCTGCCCTCCACTATATATATATATAAAAAGTGTCTAGATGCAGTGGGTGAGCACTCACAAACTCTTCTTTCTTTCTCTTTCTCTCTCTCTCTCTCGCTCTCTCTCTCTCTCTCGCAAAAAGAGAGCACGATGAGTGAGCCCGAACGAGCCGGAATTCAACGACGCAGGAGAGGTGTTTAGTGGCGCAACGCAGCAGCACCAACAGCGCTTCGAACAAAAAACAGGACCAGCGAGCTCAGGCGGGCTCAAAGAGCCCAGAGCAGTGCTGAAAGAGCTCAGAGCAGTGCAGAAAGAGCTCAGAGCAGTGCAGAGCGTAGTGGTACAGATTCGGAGCCCAGAAGAGCTCAAACACGAAATCAGAGCCACGACAAGCCGAAACAAGGGGGCCAGAGGCATTCAGAACCTGGCAAAGCCTGGAAGAGCACCGAATAGCTCTCTAACAACGATTTGGAGCTCGTAAGGGAGCCTACGAGAGCCCGAGCATATTCTAGAAGTCTAATAGTTGACAAAGAGCCCGAAGAGCCCAGTCCTACAACGATTCAAAGCTCTTTGGAGCCTAGAACAGCCTGAGTGAGCCTTTAGACTAATCAATGAGCCTATAGGAGCCCGGAAAATTCAAATCGAGGCCGAAGAGCTTCAAAGAGCTCAAAAAGTGCTCGATAAAAGAATTGGGAGCCAATATCAGCCAATATAAACTTCAAGAGCCCAAATTTCCAGCCTAGCTCAACTCTCAAAACTTCTTCGTGACCACGTCAGCGACCATAACTACTTACATATGGCGAGGAAAAAAGGAGGGAAAAAAGCGCGCCCGTGTGTGTGTGTGTATGTGATATTGAGTTGTTGTTTTGTTGTGCGCATGTGTCAGTGAGGG
Source organism: Caenorhabditis sulstoni (assembly GCA_963966605.1). Classification (NCBI taxonomy): domain Eukaryota; kingdom Metazoa; phylum Nematoda; class Chromadorea; order Rhabditida; family Rhabditidae; genus Caenorhabditis; species Caenorhabditis sulstoni. The sequence goes on from OZ016477.1 coordinate 1,410,040, forward strand.
GCGTTTCTCTGTGACGACGACGACGTCGGCTACGATGACGACGTCAGATATCGAGTACGTCGTCAGATATCGAGTACGTCGTCGTCGTTGCATTGAAACCAATCCGAACAAAAAAAAAGAAGCGGGGAGTCAAACGTCAACAACTAAACACAATGCCAGAGGTTTTGGTGTCAACGCGCTCCACTGTACTCGATTCAGACCGAGTACAATGGAGCGCGTTTCCAAACAACAACAACAACCACATCGAGTCTAAGACTTTTAGGGCCAGTAGGTCGAAGTGTCTGTTATAGGGTGATCGGAGAAAGAGAGAGAAAGAGAGGGGCGAGACGGAAGAGGTGGTCATAATCGTGTGCGCTACACACAATGACCCGGTATAAATCTCTCTCTCTCTCTCTCTCTCTCTTGGTCTAAATAAGAAAGAGAGAAAGAGAGAGAGAGAGAGAGAGGTCAGGCAGGCAGGCAGGCATCGAAGAAGTGATGACAATAACAACAAAACCAAAACCACAACCACCACAACCATCAAGGTGATGGGGGGTATAGAGTAGACACACAGACACAAGACCATAGTCAAGCAGAGAGATACCACATACAACGCGCGAGCCAACAACGCGAATGGAAGAGGAGGAGGAGAGAACACGCGCGGATGCGAGAGAGTGCAGACGGTGAGAGAGAGAGAGGGGGGAGAGGACGGTTTGGTGACACCTGCAGCCGTCGGGGACGGCACACTTTTTGTGCTGCATGCCGTCGCGGTCAATTGAGATATCTCTCTCCCACCGAAAATGACGGTTTTTCTCGAGCTCGCCGAGCCAAAAACTGCACATTTCTGCCTATTCCACAGAGAGAAAAAAAACGGGCGCCGTCCTGTCACATGTCCTGTCACGTCCCCTTTAGGCTCATTTTTCCGAGTACCGCGCGAAAATTGAGGATCAAAAGCGAATTTGAACGGGAGGGAGAGAAAAGTTGTTGGTACCTACCAGAGCTGCACGAAATTCGGAAACCCATCAGAAAAATGAGAATTTTTCAATCGAGATCAGATCATCAACTAGGTTGATTCACTAGGATTCTACTGGACAACGCGTTTCTCGGACTTTACCATAAAGTTCTACGTTTCGTATGATTCTAGTTTTTTAACGACGTTACAAATCACGTTGCAAATTTCCGAAACCCCCATTCCAAAGCCCGCAAGTCAAATGTTCAATTCCGTGCAGCTCTCGTACCCACCTACCCGCTTCGTTTTTCGTTTTCGTGGCGAGACCCGTCCGTCGACTACACACCGAATACAAGCCGAAAAACTGTACGGAAGAGTGATTCATCACTCTCTCTCTCTCTCTCTCTGGCAGTGAGAAAGAACACAGGTGTGATGTGATGTGTGAGTACACACAAAAAAACTCGAGCAACACGCACGCACAGGTGCGCGGGCAGGTGCGACACCAGACGAAACTTTTCGCGTTACAAATGTTGGGACAGCGTGACCGGGGTCCGAATCGGCCCTAATAGACTGATAGACCGGACGAAACGCGGTTTGGACTCAAAAAACGACTGTTTTTCAAATTGAAACGTTAAACTGCCCACAATTCGGCCGAGACTATTCGATTCAGGAAAACCGACGGAAATTTGGGGTTTTCAGGCCCGAAGAGCGCTCGCAGGCTGTCCGAAAGTGGCCGAGGCCCGGGACGCCAAACTTCTCTTGGGCTGACCGGCTGAAATATGCTTTTCACGCCGAACAGGCTGAATTTGAGGTATTCAGCCTGAAAACCATGTTTCGGCTGTTTCAGAGTGATTAAGCCGAAGAGATAGCTAACGCTGATTGATAGGCCGATAAAGTGGTTTTGGACCGAGAAGTAAAAACCAAACAATGTTGGGCCGTTCAGGCCGAATAGATTTTCAAAAGTATCTATTTTCGACAATAGAATTTTGGAAACGACCCCCTTTAAGACCACAAAACATAGAATTCAAATTCTTACCGAAAAACCCCCAAAAACAGTCTGCAAAAGTGCAATTTTTCAGACATTCCCGAAAGATCTCGGCCTTTTGGGCCGAGGAAGCAAAAACCAAACAATTTTAGGCCGAATAGGCCCAACAAGCTCGAATAGCTCAGATCGATTGATTTCCACAGTTTTGAGTCGAAAAATTCGAAAAAAAGGCTAAAATAGGCCGTTTTGCTGAATTTTGTTTAAAACCCCAACAAAACATCTTGAAATCGGCCTGATCGGTTCAGATCGACTGGTTAAGCGGTTTCGGGCTGAAATGGCTCGATCCGGCTTGGAGGGAAGGCAAAAAACCCCGAAAACAAGCTCAAATAGGTCATTTGGGCCCGGAAAAGAGCGCCGAAACAGGCGGTCAAGCCAGAAACAAGGTGTTTTCCATTGCTACGGGCCTATGCAACCTGTCTAGTGTGACTGGCCCAGAGGAGGACCTAATTGAGGTCTTTTCGGATAAAGATCTCTGTCCGTCTCGTTCGTCTCGTTCTCGTAAACGACCAATGAGCAGAATAATGCATACGATGACGCGGAGGAAACGGCGACCGGGAAAACATTAGTTTTCACTGTGTTGGGGATCGAAATGAGCTTGGTTTCTGGATTTTTTGAATTTGACATTCAACTTTTTGAAAACGACCCCCTTTAAGACCATAAAACTCAACAACTAAAAAAACGTCTAAAACGGCCCAAAAGCGACATTTTTTAGGATTTCCGCTAGATATTTCAGGTTTTCCCTGAAGATCTCTAAAAATCGAATCTATTTTCGACATCTAAATTTCGAAAAAAAAACGACCCCCTTTAAGACTATAAAACTCAAATTTTCACCGAAAAACGCCTAAAACAATCCGAAAAGTGACATTTTTCAATGATCACGCTAAGTTTCTTGGAAATCTTCGAGATATCTCTTAAAATCTATTTTCGACACTCCAATTTTGAAAACGACCCCTTTAAGACAATGAAACTCAAAATTTCACCGAAAAAACGCGTTAAAACAGTCCAAAAGTGACGTTTTTCAGGATTTACGCTTGATATTTCAGGTTTTCCCGGAAAATCTCTAAAAAACTAATCTACTCTCGAAATATAAAATTCGAAGAAAAAAACGACCCCCTTTAAGACCACAAAACTCAAATTTCACTGGAATAACATCAAAAACAGTCCGAAACGGTCTGTTTTTTTTAATGTTCATCCTAGATTTTTTTTTAATCTCCAAGAGCTCTTCGAATATCTATTCTCGACACTTGAATTTTGAAAACGACCCCCTTTAAGACCATACATCTCAAAATTTTCTCTAAAAAACGCGTAAAACATACTGAAAAGCGGGAATTTCTTCCGGAAATTTCGGGGAGAGATTTTTTCAAATAAAGGGGGGAAAGACAAGCGATTTTCAGAGAGTTCTCATCGTTTCGAGAGGGAAAAAGAGAGAGAAAAAAAAGACTGTAAATCATCACGCCAACGCGTCCATTTTCTTCCATTTAAAACCGCCAAAACCAGAGGAGAAGGTCGTCGAAATCATAAAAAAAAGAAAGAGAGGAGAAAAATAGAATAGCGAGTGGGGAGGGAGGTGGGTGTGGGAGACGAATGCGCGCCGCGTTTTTAATTGGTTTCGATGCGAAAAGACGAAGAAAAAAAAAAGATCGCGCCGATGGGGATGGAGAAAATCGATAATCGACAGTTTTTTAAAAACACATTTTTTTTTAATTTTTTAAATTTTTTTGAAAATTATTATTTTAGATTTGGAAAAACAGGGATTGTTGGGAGGGGAAATGAAAAAAGTAATAATAATTTTTTTTTTTTTTTTGAAAAATTGTTTTTTCCTGTTTTTATAATACTGGAGGAGATAAGAATTTGAATTTAATAATTAATTTTGAAAAAAGAAAACAAATTTTTTTTAAAAATAAATTTTTTGTAAATTACAATTTTGTAAAATTTTTCAACTTTTTTTTTGAAAAAAAATCTTTTAAAAAAATTTTATTCTGGTTTTGAATGTTTTTAATTTTTTTTGAATATTAATTTCCGTAAGACTTTCAAATTAAAGTTCCAAAAAACATTTTATTAATTTAAAAAAAATTTGGGTTAAAATGTAAGATTCTTGGAAAATAAGCTTAATTTTTATTATTTTTCATTATTATTATTATTTTTTCCAGATTTTTTTTTCAATTTTTTTTTAATCTCAAAAAAAAATTTATTTTGGAATCAAAAAAGTTCAATTTTTTTGTTGAATATGAATTTTCGTGAGACTTTCAAAGTAAAATTTGCTTTCAAGAATAAAAAATTTCAATTTTTGAATTTTTTTTTGTAAGAAAATTTTTTTTCATTAAAAAATTTTTTTTTCAAAGCTTATAAAAATAAAGAGCATATTTTAAAATTATATTTTGAATTCTTAAATTAAAAAAAAGTCTCACCTCCGAAAAGTGGTGGTTTCGGCTCCAAATGGCTCGGCGAGTCGCTCCATATCCATCTAAAACTCGACAAAATCCGATTATTTTTAACTTTCGAAATTAGTTTTTCGCTTCATATAATCTCAATATTTTGGCCACAAATTCCACCATTTTTCTAATTTTTAAATTTTTTTTTTTTGAAAAAAAATTAATTTTTTCTTTAAATTCAATTATTAACTTCAACAACAAAACGAAAAAGTCCTAAAGAAAAAGGAAAAAAAAATTTAAAAATTAAAGAAAAAATATATAATCTACTGGTGATATCTATCAAAAAAAGAAACCAAAAAAAAAAAGAAAAAATTGGGAATTTTCAGTGGGTCATTAAAGAGCATTTTGAGCCGCCATTTGCTCTTGTTCGTGCAATTTGTGCACCAATTTCTGCTTTTCGGCGTTGAAATAATTGGCGAACCACTGCAAATGCTCGCGTTTCTTCGCCGCCGTCATGTACGCGTTTTTCGATAATCCCACGCAGACCTGCAAACATTGAGAAATATTATTATTTTTAAAAATTGAGAATAATTAATTTTTTAAAAAAATTTTTAAAAATTAAAAAAAACTTTTTTTGAATTTTATTAATACTTTGATTTGAAAATTCTTTTTTTTTCAAATATTCGAATGAGTTTTTTGAATGATAAATCGAATTTTTTTTTTAATTTTTAAAAGAAAATTTTGATTTTTGCAGATTTTTAAATTAACGAAAAAAATTTTTTGATTAAAATTTTTTTTTTTCATTTTGTGAATTTTTAATTTTCAAAAAATAAAAAACATTTTTTTTATTGAAATGAGAAAAATAACCTATCCAATTTTTCGCGAAATTTTAACTTTTACAAAATTTTCCTTTTATTTTTACGGAATATAATGATTTTTTCAATTTTTTAATATTTTCCGGAACTTAAAAAAATTTTTAATTCCCTAAAAATGACAAAAAAAAATAAAAAATAATGTTTTTCAAAAAAAAAAATAATTTTCTAAAACTGACAAAATTTTTCTAGCATTTTTCAAAAATTAAAAAAAAAATGTAATTGTTGTTATTTTTCCTGGAAATGGCAGATTTTTTTTTGGTATTTTTGGAATTCAAAATATAAATTTTTTCAAAAAAAAAAAAAAAAAAAAAGAAAACTGTAGGAGGTGCGAAATTTCAATTTTTACAAAATTCCGGATTTTAATAATTTTTTTTTAATTTATGAAAACACAAGGATTCTCTCCAGCATTTTTTGGACTTGAAAAAAACATTTTTTTCAAGCGAAAAAAAAATACCAAGTGCATGAAATGAGCGATGGGTCCGTTGGAGGGGATGCCCATGGCGGGCAGGTGTCTGTCGAGGAAGACGTGGTCGATGAACGAGACGTTCGCCTCGGGACCCATGCGGTACTCGTTGTCGATCGGATACTCCCACTGTTGGCCGCGTCTCGTCCACTCGATGTGCTCTTCGAACGCGTTGCGCGCACCGAACGAGCCGTTCGTCACCTCCCCACTTCGGCGGTCCCAATCGCTCCAGAATCCCAGCGACACCTCTTCGTATCTGCGAGAAAAAGAAAATCGATAAAAAATGATAGGGGAAAAATATCGAGAAAAATTTGATTTTTTTCGCAAAACGTCGATAAAATGACAAAATTGAGAAAAAAAACTTTTTTTTTTCGATTTTTAAAAATTTTTTTTTCGAAAAAGGCGATGAAAATGACAAGAAATCGCGAAAAATTGAATTTAATTTTTTTTTTGTTTTTTTTTTAGATTAATAATAATTAGCGAAATATTGAGAAAATTGGTTTTTTTAGCAAAAATTGAAAAAAAAAATTTTTTTTTTAATTTTTTAAACAATTGATAGGAATAGCAAACAATTTTTCAAAAATTTTTTACAAAAATTTTTTTCGTTAAGCCCAACAAAAAAAACAAGAAAATAAAAAATTAATGTTTTTAATTTTTAAAAAATCAAAAAACATGTCATTTTTCCGGATTTAAAAAAAAATTTTATAATTTTAATTTTTTTGTGATGAATTTCTATCACACAAAGCTATTTTCCGCATATATATTTATTTTTTTTTAATTATTAATTTTTCTCTGGTTTTGAAAAAATAAACATAAACTTTTTCGCTGATTATCATTCTCAAAAAATTGATTCTCAGAAAAAAATTATGTTAAATTAAAAAAAAAATTTTAATAAGCTCAAATAATTACAAAAAAAACCAGTCAAAACTGAAGAAAACATTTTTCACAATTTTTTTAAATTTCAAAATTTTATAGAAAAAAAAAAATTTTTTTTCGCAAATTTTTTTTCAGAAAATTCGTCCGTTTTAGCCGGTTTTTTTCAGCAGTTTTCCAGATTTTTTCCGAAAAAAATTGGGATTTTGTAAGAGAAAACATGGCGAACCTTTCAGTCTTGTTCCAGATGCCGAGCGGTCGTTGATCGAAGAGTTTGACGGTGTTCGGATCGGGAGCCACCGTTTTTCGCGCGCTCGCCGCGTCCGTCAAATCGTCCCGCTGGATTTTTTCGAGAAACTCCACCGCCAACTGATACAGTTTTTGCTCGTTTTCGGTTCGCGTCGCTTGGTGCGTCGCCTCGTTTTGCGCCTTTTCGTGCTCGTCGCTGAGCAGACTTTTGCGTTGCTCGCCGAGAGCCCGCTGCGCCTCTTCGACTATCGATTCGGATTTGAGGCGCGCCTCGTCGGGCGAGAGACCCGATTGGACGGCTTGATAGAAGATTTCGCGCCGCAACAGCACCATTCCACGCTTCTCCTGACGCAATTGAGCCGATCTGCCGATAATTTCGATTATTATTTTTTTTAATTTAAATTTTGAAATTACCTTCTTTTTTTTACTTTAATTATTCGAAACAGATTTTTTTTTGAATTTTGAAAAAAATTAGAAAACGACTTTTTTGGCTAGAAAAAAATCAGTTCATTTTTTGTTGTAAACTTATTTTTTTTCAAATTAAAATGCAGAAATTTCTTGTGTGTTTTTTAACTTTTTTGAAATTTTTGGAAAATCATTTAAAATTTTTCGAAAATTCTTTAAATTTTTTAAAGAACTTTTTGTTTTTTTTCCAAATTTTCTGAGAATTTTTAAAAATTTTCCTAAAGTCTCAAAGTTTTTATTTTCATATTTTTTTTAATTTCTCGAAAATTTTGGTTTTCGAAAAAAAGGAAAAAAATTCCAGCTTTTTGTTTTTTTTTCAAATTTTTTTTTTTAATTTTTAAAAATATTGAGCATTTTTCAGGTTTTTTTTTCAACTTTTTAAAAAAATTTTTCAGATTATTTTGTTTTTTTTTCAAATTTTTCGAAAACATTTTTTGAAAATTTTCTAAAAGTTTAAAACTTTTCCAGAATTTTTTTTTTTAATTTTTTAGGTTTTTCTAAGAAGTTCCAACATTTTCCAGATTTTTTTGTTTTTTTTTCCAAATTTTTTTCCAAGAATCTCGCTCACTTTGGCGCCGCCTTCTTATCGATTTTCACGTCTCCGGCGACGTCGGCGAGGAGCCCGATGAGAGCCTGATCGTCGAGCATTTCGCTGCTCGCCGAGGCGGCCGCCGCGTCGAAACTCGCTTTTTCGTTGGCCACCAATCGATTAATCAGCGTGTTTTTCAGGCTGAAAATGAAGAAAAACGCGCGTTGAAATGAAATTCAAATTTCCCGCCCAAAGTTTGCTCTCACGATTTCTTTTCGTCGCCGTTTTTCGGGTGCAAATCGTTGGCGACACCGTCGATCGCCTTCAACAAATCCTCATCGAGCACATCTTTCGTTTTTGCGCTTTTCTAAATCAAAGAATCCTTATTTTCAATTTTTTTTTTAAAAAATTCTAATCCCCTTCCCCTTACCCCGTCGTCGCCGTCTCCGGACGCCGTGTTCGACAAAAAACGCGGTTTTTGGTGTTTTCCGAGCCGCACAGCCGTCGAGCATATGTTTCTGAGCATCTGCAATCTGATTTTCAACATTTTCAACGTTAATTTCGCTGAAAATCAGCCGAAAACCGCGGGAAAACCACAAAAAACGGGGAAAAATTGGAGAAAAAAAGTTTTTGATAAACAACGTGCAGATGGCGTTATGGCGGAGCGTCGTACTGTTTACTTTTCAATCGAAACTTTTTTTTCCGACCACCCGGCTTCCGATTTCTTACCTTTTTTCTCTATTTTCTTTTTATTTTGTTGCTAAAAATGAGTTTTTTGATAAAAAACGCTGAAAAAATAACAAAAAACCCTAAATTCTGCCGAAAAAAGTTTTCAAAGATTCGATTTTTTGGTTTTTCCGAGTTTTTTCTCCAATTTTTTACTGTTTTTCTCATCAAAATCATTTTTATTCCAACAAAAAGCCCTAATATTGAAAAAAAACCTGAAAACCCAAAAAATCTAGAAAAATCTTAAATTTTGAAAAAATGAGCTCGTTGTTTTTTGCCGGTGATATGATAGCCTTGGCAGTGGAGCGCGTTTGCATTACGCAATTTTCGCGCCAAATTCGAATTATTAAGGCAGATTGTGTCTAAAAAACTCGCTATTCCACTTTTTGATCTATTTTCTAGTTAATTTTTTCTTTTGCAAGTCTAAAATCAGTGATAAAAATCAGTGCGCGTTTATCATTGCCATTAGTTGAAGCGGCCGAGTTGCCCCGTTTGGCCTACCCGTTAGCGCGCCTGACTGTGAATCTGAAACTCACGGGTTCGACTCCCCTCTCGTGATTTCTCTTTTTTTTTCTTTCGTTTTGCTCGTAGAAAGTGCCAAACTTGTCATTTTCCACCATTTTGGCGCCAATCAACATAAAAGTCATTCACGATTCGCTGTTTTTTGCCGGAATCCGAATGGATGCAGGCGGGGGGTCAAAACAACACATGTGTGCTCGGAGGCGAGCCCTCGAGGCTCTCGGGGCGAGCCCATAGGCCCGCCCTTCTCATCTCATGCCTCTGCGGCTCTTCGACGGGCGGTGCCCGTCTTTTTGTGTCCCTTTCCCCCCCTTTCCTTCCCGTTTTCTCGGCGAAAAAGTGTACAACTGGAGGAGAGGCGGCTTTCGATTCGGATTAGTCGCCGTGGTTTGCACTTGATGAATTGTACGTCTTCTTTTTAAGAGTCTCATCAGTTTTTTCGGCTAGTTTTTTCACTTTCCAGTCCTCTGTAGTTGTGTTTTTCGGCTCAAAATAGCTCTGAAAGGTCGGAGAAAGCTGGGGGAAGAAAAGAAGCGAGAGACGCCGAATAATTAGGTTTCGTGCCCTCTTTTTCTATTTCTGCTCGCGTTTTTACTGCAAAAATGCGCAGTTTTGGCAGTGTGGCCGAGGTTTTTCGGGTTGGAGAAAGTTCGGCCATCGTTCTGTTTGAAGTTTGAAGTGTTGGCCGAAGTTTTCGCTCTCTACAAAAACTAGTCCACACTTTCCTACCTCTAATTTTTTGCGATGGCCGAGGTTCCGAACGCGAAAACTCGGCCCTTCGAGGTTTTGCACTCTATTATCAGTTTCCTAGCCTCATTTCAAGTGCTGGCCGAAGATTTGCGTTGTGCAAAAACTAGTCCACGCTCGCTTTCTAGATGGGCCGCGTTTCTTGTCTTGTCAAACTCATCGAGCATCTACAGTAATCCCATTTGATCCCCTTTTTGCGCGCGCGCGCACGGAACAAACTCTTATCTCGCCCATTTCGCATCGTCCGCTTTTCAATGTCGAAGACTCTTCAAAAGCGAAGAGAAGCTCCTCAATTATTCGAGACAAGAAGAACCGACGACGTCTTCTCGGCGCGCGCGCCTCTCTCTCTCTCTCTCTCTTCGGAGCCAATTAGAAGACGTCGAAAAGAGGGGGAGAGCTCGCGGAGCTCTTAGCATGATAAACGGCCAAGGAGCGACGGAGCCACATCCATTTTAAGGAGAGCTGAATTTCAAATTCATGACTTCGTCACTCAACCACTTTTGAGAGCCGAACCCTCGTGGGAATGGTCTCGTGTGTGTGTAGTGGGGCTCTTTTTGAGCAAAAAGAGAGAGAGAGAGCCGGCTCGCGAACATTGCAAACATTCGGGCTCCATGTGCGCGGGCTCGCCGAGCACCACATTCCGGTCACTTCATTTGTTTGTCAATACATAGATAACGATATTGATATCAATTTATGTACATCTATGACTTGGAGAACGAGAATGGCTCGGGAAATTTGGGAAAACCACTATGTAGTTGAGCAAACATGACTCATTTCGACAACTGTTTTAACAGTTAGGTGCTCGGGCTCATTTTGGCTCATCGACACGGCTCAATGAGCACAATTCTCGCTCTCAAGTGCCCTTCTCTTCACCATCGTCAAGTGTGTGCCAAATTGGTGAAACTGATCGGCGGTGATAAGAGAGAGAGCCGCGATAATGGGGTGGGGGCTCACCGCGGAGCACAAAAGAGCACCAGAGCTCCCAGGAGCTCCCCGCTTTCTCGTCGTACTCTTTCTTCCTAAAGTAATCATCTCGTCACTTTTCTCCCGCCATTTTTCTTGGAAGATGAATAATGCGAGTAACTTGATAGCCCCCTACGAGCTCTTTTTCCCCCCATTCTCCGCGGCGAGATTTATGGCGATGGCCTAGAAATCCGACGGTTTACTAGGCCATTATGGCGCGGAGAACCTAATCAAATTACGCTAATTCATCCATATGGGGGGCGCTAAGCCCTGATTCTCCAAACCCCGAAATAGTCATCGTCTTCGCCGCGTTTTCGTGTTGTTCGCCCCCCCGATTCGCAGCGCGAATCGTAGTGTTCTAGTCGGGCGATTCGGAGTGGATTGAGCTGAAAACATGGGTTGTATTCGATTTGGGGGTGGTTTTTGAGCCAATAGGCTGGGAATAGGCCTATTGTTGAGCGGTCTGGCCTAAATCGGCCCGTTTTCGGTCAGACAGGCTCTGGGACATAGTCTCACTGCCTTTACCCTGAAAATAGGCCCTAAGGATAGTCTTAGCGGTCCGAAAAGCCCAAAAAGTGCCATTTTGAGCCTGCGACGGCCCGAAAAAGCCCATAGGCCCAAAGTAGGCCACGATGAGGCTCTGGAGGTGTGAAACGGGCCGATTTGGCCCGAAACGTGTGAAGGCCTGAAATAGGCCCACAAACCCTGTTTAGTCGGCCCAATTAGGCTCAGAAAGTCTATAGGCCACTTTCAGCACTGAAAACCCTCAAATTTTTGAGCCTGCGACGGCCCGAAAACGCCCATAGGCCCAAAATAGGATACAATAAGGCCCTCGAGATGTGAAACGGGCCGTTGAGTCGTTCTTATCAGTCCGATTCGGCCCGAAACGTGTGGAGGCCTGAAATAGGCCCCCAAATCCGAGTTTTCAGCTCAAATACTCGTTCCAACTTGCTGAAACCCTCAAATAGACCCCCTTCGTCACTTCCTCCTCTCAGTTTTGTTCAAAAGAAGTCCAATTTTTCGAGGCGCGCGCCCCGAAATTGGGTAGTCCATCAAAAACTGCGAACCAAAACAAGGCAAACATATCGCTTTGTTTTGCCTTATTTTCGCGCCAAATGACGTCATTTTGCGACGAAATTCGCATTTTTCGCCTTGTTTCTGGTCTCTGGACTCGAAAATTTGCGATTTTCGGCGTTGTTTTGGCCCAAAATTCACAAATTATGGGACATTTTTCAAAATTCCCAGTTTCCCGCCCATTTTTCTGGGTTTTTGGCGCATAAAACGATATCAAGTTTCGAATGACGTGCTTTTTCTTCCTCGCCGCATTCGTCCACATTGTTTTGGTTTGGCTCGCCGAGCCCCGCCACTTTTCGCGTCGTCGCTTCGAAAATAGGCTCCGCCCACTTTTCGGCCACGCCAAGCCCCGCCCCCTTTTTTGTTTCGCGCTCGCACTCGTCCGTGGTTGTCAAAACTGTCGAGGAGCTAGCTCGGCGAGCAAATAGTTCGTTCCACGCGAAACACCGTCATTCCGCATCTTCCCAACTCCTTCTGCTATTGTTATTGGGGTGGTGTTGGGTGCTCGGCGAGCCGAAAGAGATGCTGCTGAATCAGCACTGTCGTTTCATCGACGATTTCGTCGTCATCGAGTGCTGTAGTAATTCAGAAGCGTCGACGTCATCGTCTTCGTTGGCTCGCGGAGCACGGAGCACACTACTGACACGACGGAAACTGCAGCAACAGCAACAGCAACATTTGTCGACGACGACGTCTTCTTCTGCTTCGGCGTTCTTCATCAGCGCAATGGCGGCCGCCGCGAGAACCTCGTCGCCGCAAAGTCCGTCGAAACATATTACGGTAGGTTGGCGGCTCGGTGAGCACTCGATCTTTTTTTTTTTTTTAGAAAAAATTTGGTTCAAAATAGTAGATTTACTGGCTGGAAATTGGGTGAAAACGTTTTAGAGCGTTAATTTTTTTTTTTTTTTTTTGGAAAATTAATTTTTGACTTAATTTTAAATTTTTTAAAAATATCAATTTTCCGAAAAAAAAATAATTCGACGAGAAAAATAAATTTCCTCGTCGAATTTAAAATTCTGAGGTTGAAAAAAACCGGTGAAAATTATTTATCAGTTGCAAAAAAACACACAAAAAATGAGCAGAAGGAAGAGAAAATTTGAAACAGAAAAATGAATTTTTTTTGGCGGGAATTTGAAAAAATTTAATTTTTCAAAAAATCTAACCAGTTTTCGTTATTTTTTTCAAAAATTTAATGTAAATTCGAAAATAATTTTTTTCCTTTTTTTCGAAAATTTTTGTAAAAATTGGAATTAGCTCAAGTTTTCAAAAAAAGTTTATTTTTCAGAAAAAAAAAATTTTAATCAAATTTTAAAAAAATTCGAGTTTTAATGTTGTTTTAAACAGCCCGTATTGATAGAAAAAAATTCCTCAACAGCCATCGGCCAGACATCCGCATGACATACGCCAAAAGCAGTTCGGGGCGCTCATTTTGGCGTATGTCATGCGGATGTCTGGCGGCTGCGCCTCATTAACCCTGCCAACCCTTTCCTGACGAGTTGCGAAATTGAATCAAAAAATTTGAATTGGCGCCAACGCGCTGCCACAGTTGCTCTATTTTTAGCACTACATTATCCGGCTCAAAAATAACCAAATGGAAAAACACGCACTTTATAATCAAAAAAAAAAATCTCTCGAGTAGGGGATAATCCTTTCTGTTAGGATAATGAGGTACAAAAAACATATAAATCTTTTTTCCTCTCTTCATCGTCATCATAAGATCACAAAAATAGCACGGGGTCTTGAGCCGTAAGGATTTGAGACGAAAAAATAAATAAAATTTGAATTGGCGCCAATGCAGTTTCGCTGCGTAGCGACTTGACCGTAACCTCGATACGCAGCGAGCAAGAAAAAATTTTGAAAAAAAACAGAGGTCAACTTTAAAAAGTGTGAAATTTCGGACATTTGGAGCGTTATGACAAAGTTGATAATACATTGAAATTTCGCAGAGAAAAAAAAACAAACAATCGGGTCCCATCACGAAAACAAGCGGTACCAACTTTTTACGTCCAAATAATCGCATGCGCCTTTAATTGATGAATATTCGAAGAAAACTGAGGATTAAAGGCGCATGCGACTATTTGGACGAAAAAAGTTTATGGTACCCCTTGTTTTCGTGGCGGGACCCGATTGTTTGTTTCTTTCTGTGAACTTTTGATGTGTTATCAACTTTGTCATAACGCCCCACTAGTCCGAAATTTACCAATTTTCATGTTGACCTCTGTTTTTTTGTTTCAAATTTTTTCTCGCTCGCTGCGTATCGAGGTTACGGTCAAGTCGCTACTCAGCGAAATTGCATTGGCGCCAATTCAAATTTTATTTTTTTTTCGTCTCGCAACGTTACGACTCTAGACCCCGTGCTATTTTTTTTTATCTTATGATGACGAAGAAGAGAGGAAAAAAAGAGATTTATATGTTTTTTGTACCTCATTATCCTAACAGGAAAGATTATCCCCTCGAGAGATTTTCCTTTTCTTTTGATTAGAAAGTGCGTGTTTTTCCATTTGGTTATTTTTGAGCCGGATAATGTAGTGCTAAAAATAGAGCAACTGTGGCAGCGCATTGGCGCCAATTCAAATTTTTTGCTTCAATTTTGCAATATGTCAGAAAAGGGTTGGCGGGGTTAATGAGGGGCAGCCGCAAGACATCCGCATGACATACGCCAAAATGAGCGCCCCGAACCGCATTTGGCGTATGTCATGCGGATGTCTGGCGGCTGCCCCTAATTAACCCATTCCTAACAAGTTGCAAAATTGAGGAAAAAAAGAAAAAAAGCCGCCAGACATCGGCCAGACATCCGCATGGCATAGTAGGGAATAACTTTTTGAAAAAAAAAACCAAGTTTGAATTTGGCGCCAATGCACTAACTATGTAACTATAATAGAGAAAGAAGGAAACCGCGTGACAATCACTTTTCTTCCGCGAACCGAACCGAATCAATCGATAAATGCGATGATCAGAGAGAAAAAGGAAAAAAGAGGAACGGGTTTTAAGTGAATAGGGCGCCAGACATCAGACAAAACGGAAACACCCACACAGACACTGCTGTTTGTGTTTTTTTTTTTCTGGCGGCCAATTCTCGCACTTTTCCGCATTTCCGGTGCAAACACAGAGAGCACAATTCTCGGCTCTCTGTTTTTGGTTTTCGGGTGTGTGCTCGGCGAGCCAAACAAGGATTGGCGCTCTAATTCTTATCGGCTCTCCGCTTCTGCTCAGCTCTTCGGGCTCTTTTCGGGCTCACTCACTTTTCGGTCGGTCGGTATGTGAGTCGTTATCAGTTCGCCCCGCCAATTACACACACACACACACACACGCTTTTTCGCCGAACTGATATCGATTTTTTCACTCGGTTTTCGACGATTCAACGAAAAGTTGACGGAAAACATTTTTTTTTTTTTTTTTTGCTTTTTTTTTGTTTCTGGTGAGAAACGGAAATAAGGAGCAAAAATGCCGCTGATCAAAAATTGCAAGGTAATTTTTGGAGAACTAGATTTTTTTTTTTGAAAATAAAAAAATAATAATAATGGGAAAATAGATGGAAAAATCAATAAATAGACAATAGACAAATTTTTGCTGCTGAATTTTTGTTTTTTTTTTTTAATTTTTTTTTTTGAAAATTGCGAATTGCGCGCAATTTTTAAATAAATTGCAAATTTTTTTTAATTCTCAAAAAAAATTTAAAAAATTTTTTTTTAATTTTTTAAATGCAGAAAATTGAATTTTTTTGCCGAAAAGTATTTCTTTTGCTTTTTTAAAAATTTAATTTTTTAAAAATTTTCCGTGAAACTTTTTTTTTGAAAATTTAATTTTTTAAAATCATTTTTTCTGCAATTTTTCTGAAAATTATCACTATTTTTTTTAAATAAATTTAATTTTTATTTTTCATTTCAAAAAAAAATTAAAAAATTAAATCAAACTAAACTATGTTAAAGGAAAAAATAAAATTTCCGAAAAAAATAAAAATTTTTTTAAATCTTTTTTTTTCAAAATTTCTGCATAGATCTCTGTAAAAATTTTTTTGAATAAAAAATTTTTTTTGTTTATTTTTTCATATTTCCATTTTCTTCTGTTTATTGAACTTTGTAACTCAATATTTTGGGGCTCAAACTGCTCGCGGCGGAGCACATTTTGACACTATGAAAAATGAGAAATCGCCCGAAAATTTATGAGCCATAGTAGTTGTGGGCTCGCGGAGCATGAGCAAAAAAAATGAAAAAAAACGGAGGGAATGGAAAATTTTTGAAAAAATTGAAGAAAAAGAAAAAGAAGAGGAGAAGTTAATTTTGAAAAAAAAAATTTTTTTTCAAATTTTTTTAAATTTGCAGGTCGTCGATGTGTACGATTTGGCGGCATCGATCGGAAACGATTTCGAAAAATTAATCGATAATTATGGAAATGACTGTGTGCGCGGCATCATGCCAAAGGTATGCGATTGGAAGAGAATTGAGAAAAAGATTTAATTTAGTTTTTTTTTTTTTTAATTAATTTTTAAAAATGAAATTGTAAAATGAAATTGAAAAAGATAGAAAATCATTTAAATTTCCTTTAAAAAAAATAATTAAAATTGGATTTATTTCATGAAATTTTGACTTGCAAAGAATAGAAAAAATTCAAAAAAAAAAGAAAATCTCGGAGGTTTTTTTTTCAATTTTTCCAAAATTTTTTAGTGAAAAAAAATTGAAAATAAAAAAATTCAACCAAAAAAAATGTATCTTATAAAAATTAAAATTAAAATAAATTTTTCGGAATTTTTTTTTAATAAAGTTTTTTTTTTAATTCTAAAAAATTTAAAATGTTTTAAAATTTTAAAAGAAAATAACAAAAAATATTCGAAATAAAGCAAAAAAAAAATTTTTTTTTTCGAAAAAAATGTTTTTCAATTTATTTTTCCATCGAAAACTCAACTCAA
Source organism: Caenorhabditis sulstoni (assembly GCA_963966605.1). Taxonomy (NCBI): domain Eukaryota; kingdom Metazoa; phylum Nematoda; class Chromadorea; order Rhabditida; family Rhabditidae; genus Caenorhabditis; species Caenorhabditis sulstoni. Next base: position 1,426,774 of record OZ016477.1, read on the forward strand.
ATTACCTCACAAAAAATATTTTTTCTCAATTTCCAAAAAAAAGTAAAATTAAATTTTAAAAAAATTTTTAATTTATGATTTTCAAAAAAAATGTTCCAAAAATTGCAAAAAAAAATTTTTTTTTTTGAAATTAACATTTTTTTCAAAAAAATGATTAAATTGAAGGTGATATCAGCGCTGGAGACGCTCGAAGCGCTGGCGGCGGGCAACGATCGCGAGAATGAGGAGATAGTGCGGTTGTCGAAAGCCGTCGAGCGGCTCGAACACGAGAAGCATCAACGAAACCAGCAGCATCTGAAATTCGAGGAAGAGCTCGAGCAGGTCGAGAAGACCTACCGCAAAGACATTGACGATCTGCAGCAGATGGTCAAATCGCTCGTCACCGAGAATCGGAGCCTCTCGACGACGGTCTCGTCGCTGCCGGCTCACGCCGAGAGCCCGGTGAGCTCGTCGATGCGCGAGGCCGATCTGAAAATGTTGTTGGAGCTGAAAGAGCAGAGCTCGCACCAGAAGAACGAGATCAAGGCGCTGCAGAAGGATGTGGACACGTATCAGTGTCAGGTCGAGAATCTGCAAAACTCGATCGAAAAGCTGATACGTCAGAACGAGGAGCTGCTGCGAAAAAACGCGTCGCTTCAATCGCAGGGACGTCTGATCGTCGAGGAGAAGCAGGAGGTGTTGAAGCGGCTCGAGCGCACCGAAGAGTCGAACATTGAGCTGAAAAAGTTGGTGAAGGAGACGGATCGCGCGTGCAAAGACATGCAACTCGCCACCCAGGACAACAACGAGCCGCGTTTCACGCTCGGCGAGCTGCGCGAGGTGATCAAGGAGAAGAACATACTGAAAGGACGCGTGATGGAGTTGGAGGAGGAGCTCGAGCAGTTCAAACCGCGCGACGCGCGCAAACACATCATGCGGCTCGACGATTTGGATGAGGACGAGACGGCGGCGGCGGCGGAGCACGAGAAGAGCCGCCGATTGGCGCCGTGAGTTGTTGACGAACGGAGAAACGGGCGGCGGGTCTTGACACGAAAAGGAAACGCGGTTAGAAGGGACAGTAAGATTAAAGGCGCATGGTTGCCCCGCTTTGTTTTCGTGGCGAGACTCAACTTTTCATTGCTTTTCGTAGGCCTGAAAATCCTAGGGAAACCAAAGTTAGTCCAAAAGCCGTAAAACGGCCCATTTCCTTTCGAAAACCCGATGAAGTTTGACCTAATTGTACGGTTTGACCTACCGGACCGTATGCATGTTATCGATTTTACAATTGTCTATTATAGGCACGTGACGCCGTGTCACCTCGCCGAATCGTGGTCTCGCAGCGAACGGAGAAGGTACGGTAACAGTCGGTTCAACTGTGTGACAGTGAAAAACAGACAAACACAGTTGAAACCAGTATTACAGTACTTTCTCGGCTCGCTGCGAGGTATTTAGCACGGTGTCACGTGCGCCTATGAATCGCCCGTAAATCGACACCACCCCGGACACTTTGACTCTGGATTTTTGCAGATTCACTGACGCGGGCGGCGCGACGACGTCATCTGCCGCCGCCACGGCCAGTGGCGAGTGCGACGACGATCTTCCGGTGTACGGTCCGATGCCGAAGGAGCCCGACGAGAAGCTGCACCCGTGGAAGTACGAGCGAAAAGATTCGGGCGTCAGAAAATTGTGAGTCTTTTCTCTTCATAAACTTTTTCCCCCCAAAAGTCAGATCCAAGTTTCTCGTCGAATAATGATGATGAGCAATCGGGACAAAAAAAACCATTCTAAATTTGTTTGAGACGACTTTCCCCAAAAAAACGTTGATAGGCCCTAGTTTAGTCAATTTAGTCTTGAAGACTGAAACCTGCTGAAACGCAAATGTCCGGAAAAGTCTGAAAAGTCTCATAGGCCTGAAAAGTCTGAGGAATCCATAGGCCGAATGGGCTCATCTTCTTCTTCAACAAAAAAAATTTGCTTAAAAATAAACTAGAGGCGTGAGAAAATGCAGCTGGTCACCAGCTGTCAACCCTTTTTTGAAACCATCGATTTTAGGCCGAAACTAATATTCCGGTGGCCGTGGCCTAACTGCTGCTGTTTCGCGAGACTTCTAGGCCACGGCCTCGATGAATTTTTGAGATTTGTTTGCCAAAAGACACAAAAGCAGCAGCTAGGCCACGGCCACCGGAATATTAAATTCGGTCTGAAATCGATATTTTCAAACAATCGTCCTGATTTGAAAAGCTTGAAAAAGCAGGAGAAATGATAAAAAAGGAATGGCGGTTTTTGGTGTTAAATGTGAGAAAGTGTTCAGCTTCCGCTTCTTCAAAGACTTTGGCGCAACGGCGTCGCCCCGCCGCGGCTCGTCAGCAAACGCGTCGCCCCGACTGCCGGCGCGTGCCATTCCACCGTCGCTCAACTAGTGCTGCTCGCCCCGCTGCTCCCCGTCCACCTGTTCTTCTCGGCACTCGTCTACATGTTTCAGTGTCTGTAACGGAGAGTGAATCCATGAAAGCGTTGTCCCCTTTTCACTCAACTGTTTTTTTGTGTTAAATCATGTCGAAATGGTCCAGTCACATGAATTATAGAGTTTTGGACGGTCTTTCTGATGGTGCAATGAGCGTCTGAAAATAATGATTTTAAACCAAGTTATGTACGTTTTAATGGTCCAAAACGGAAGCTACCCATTAAAACGTGCATAACTTGGCTTAAAATCAATACATTCAGATTCTCATTGCACCAGAAGAAAGGGCTTCTTAAACTCTATAATTCATGTAACTGAACCATTTTGACAGGATTTGACACAAAAAAAGTTGAGGAAAGGGGGCAAAGTTTTCGTGGATTCCCTACCGTACCACTCTCGTCAATTTTTTCCCAATTTTTTCTCAAAACCCCCCTAGTATTTTTTTTACCCCTCCCCCTACTTCCTGATGATCTCACAAATTTGCAAAAAAAATTTAAAAATTGAAAACCCCCTCATTTTCTCGCCCAGTTTTCTCCTTTTTTTTCTGTACTAGTCGATGTCTCACCAATTTTTTTTTTTTTTTTTTGATAGCTTCAAGTCATTTTTAAATGCTTTTTGGATTTTATTTGATTTTGTTTTGGGAAAAAAATGATTTTTTGAGGGTTCTTTTTGAGCGGAAAAATTGAAATTTAAAAAAAAATTGTTTTTTTTTTTTGAAAAATTAATCGAATTTTTTTAGTATTTTTGTGATTTTTGGAAAAGTTTGGATTCAAAAAAATAGAAAAAAAAATTATTTTTTAAAAATTAAAAAATGTTTTTTTTTTTAATTTAACGAATTTTTTAAAAATATTTTTGTAATTTCTCGAAAAATTTCAATTAGCAAAATTAGAAAAAAGGGAGCATTTTTATTAAAAATTTTTAAAGATAAGATTTTTCCCGCCAAAGCCCCGCTCAAAATCATTTTCTCTCCACCATCCCCCACAATATATCGATTGAAATGTATTATTGATTTTTTTTTTTGCGATTCTATCGATTGACTATACCGATTTCTGTCTGTATGTGCTTTTTGTACCCCCCCCCCCCTCCACCAAAAAAAATGTAAAAATTTTTTAATTTTAAGAACAATTCCCGTGCTTCCACCGATTTCTCTTGTCGTTTTTCTCATTTTTACCACCCCCCAATTTTTTTTTCTTTCAAATTTCTGTAAAAACGCGGGAATTTGAAAAAAGAAGAGAAAAAAACCAGAATGATGAATAAAAAACCAAGAATCTCGTTCCCCGTTTCCCTCGCCCACCCACCACTATCATTTGTTTCCAATTGTTTCGCGGTGCTCCGTGAGCTCTGATGATGCTCCGAAGAGCAGTGTAATAATAGAAAGTGAGCCAGTGCAAGAGAGCCCAGCACAGCTGTTGTTGGCGCCAGAAAATCGATCGATTCGCCGAGAATCCGCGTTTTTCGTTACGTTTTCTCCTCGCGGCACGTTTTGCGCCGTTTTGGCAAGTGCGCTCTATTGAGAATATCGATTTGACTCCGCCCTTTTTCATCGATTGATGCTTGAATTGATTTTGGGAAAGTTGAAAATTAAAAAACTGATTAAAAACAATTTTTTTCGATTTTTTGCCATTTTTTTATCATTAGAGCGTATTTACTGAATTTTGAGAATCAATTTGAAAATTTTTAGTTTTTTTTTTTTAATTTGTATTTTTCAATTGTCGTTCCCAGAACGTTTGAATTTTAAAAAAATAACTTTTGATTTTTTTTTTTAATTTAATTTTTAAATGTTTTTTTCACCCAAAACAAATCTTAGATTTAAAAAAAAAAGCAAATTCAAAAAGAAATTATAATTTTCAATTTCTTTGCGATTTTTTTTTTGATGTTTCTGGAATTCCTTCATTTTTTCATTTTTCTCATTAGAGCGCACTTCCTCATCATCTAGAAATGACTGATTCGAATACGTGGGATTTGGTGGGAGAGCAGCGGAAAAAGAGCCGATCGCCGTCACGCGGAAGTCGAGTCGATCCCGAGGTTTATTGATTTTTTTGTTTCTCGAAAAATTGAAAATTTATTGACTTTTTTCAGGTGCTGGTGGGGCTCGAGGGAGCCGCAGAGCTCGAGGCTCTGGGGCTCGGGAAGGAGCAGCTGGCCGAGGAGGCGCGCGAGCAACGGCGACAGAAGAAGCAGCGGAGCAAGTCGCCGGCTCTTGAGAATATTCGAAAAACGTCGATTCATCTACTTCAGGTGGGTACAGTAATCCGAGACAACTATGTGGAGGTTGACCTATTGACCTACTTTTTCGAGTTTGACCTACTGACCTACTTTTTCGATTTTGACCTACTGACCTACTTTTTCGATTTTGACCTACTGACCTACTTTTTCGAGATTGACCTACTGACCTACTTTTCGATTTTGACCTACTGACCTACTTTTTGAGTTTGACCTATTAACCTACTTTTCCGAGTTTGACCTACTAACCTACTTTTTCGAGTTTGACCTACTGACCTACTTTTCCGAGTTTGACCTACTAACCTACTTTTCCGAGTTTGACCTACTGACCTACTTTTTCGAGTTTGACCTACTGACCTACTTTTTCGAGTTTGACCTACTGACCTACTTTTTCGAGTTTGACCTACTGACCTACTTTTTCGAGTTTGACCTACTGCCCTACTTTTTCGAGTTTGACCTACTGACCTACTTTTTCGAGTTTGACCTACTGACCTACTTTTTCGAGTTTGACCTACTGACCTACTTTTTCGAGTTTGACCTACTGACCTACTTTTTCGAGTTTGACCTACTGACCTACTTTTTCGAGTTTGACCTACTGCCCTACTTTTTAAGTTTGACCTACTGACCTACTTTATTCAGTTTAATCTGTTGACCTACTTTCCGAATTTGACCTACTGACCTACTTCTCCGAGTTTGACCTACTGACCTACTTTTCCGAGTTTGACCTACTGACCTACTTTTCTGAGTTTGACCCACTAACCTAATTTTTAAGTTTGACCTACTGACCTACTTTTTCGAGCTTGACCTACTTTTGCCCCAATTCGACCTACTTTTTTCTTCTCAGAAATTCGGAGCGCTACCCAAAAAGAAAGATGACAGTGTGCTGTTGTTCAGAGAAAAAGACATTCCCGACATTCCGTTGGACACTTTTTGCAAACGGTAAAACGGATTACTGTACTTTGACCTAGATTCATGTTTTTTTTTGTTGCAGGCCGAAAGAGTTTTTCGAGGAGCCGAAAGCGTTCTTCTTCCGCGACATGGGACGGGAACAGCAGAAAGCGGAAGTCAACGAGAAATGGTGGGTTACTGTAGATAGAGAACGTGACACGTGACAGGGTCACGGTACACTTTGCAGCTCCTACCTGTTTCGCGGCACCTCGTTCGATCAGGACGACCTATTCGAGTTGCCGACCGAAATCGGCCGCATTCCGGAATACGATCACTTCTGTCCGATCCACGGTTCGCGTCGTCGCATCGTCCGCAACCAACTGGTCACCATGCAAACACTGATGCATTCGGTGGATCGGGAGGACGACGGAAACGAGGATCTATCGTATCTATACAGGTTGGATGAAAGTGCGCTCCGATGAGAACAACGACTGACTTTGGTTTGTTTTTCCTTTTTGCAGTCACGATTTGATTGCGAAATTGATAAGGAAGAAGAAACGCGAGATGTTGAGCGGAAGGGAAAAGGAGCGAATAAACAAGATCAAGCGAAAGATTATGGTAGTTTTTTTTTTGAAAATTGAAATCTGGAGGTGTCTAAGCTTAGAAAAGTATCGTCTAGAAAGCGAAAAAAACTTTTTGACCACATGGGGTTTGAACCTGTGGCTTCTCGAATGTCAGTCCAACCCACAACCACTAAACCACCATAGCATGAAGCTTGAAGCAGCCCGCGCCTCCGAGCATTTGCAGCCGATCGAGGCGGTTGTGGGTTTGCCTGGTAATCTGGTGGTGCTGGGTTCGAACCCCCTTGTTGTCAAGAACTTTTTTTCTAGTTTTTGACACCTTTAACAATCATTTTTAAAAAAAGAAAGTGCGATGGAGCGCGTAATCCACTCTCGTTTTTCAGTCCAACCTGTGGATTCTCTCGGTCGCGTTCCTCTTCCTCTTCACCGCCTTCAACGGCCTTCAGAACCTTCAAACCTCGGTGAACGGCAATCTCGGATCGGATAGTCTTGTGTAGGTGCTCCGCGGAGCTCTAAATCGCTCACGCAAGAGCTATTACAGTGCATTCTACCTCTCGCTGGCCATTTCCTCACTATTCGTCCCATCGTTCATGATCAATCGTCTCGGGTGCAAGCTCACTTTCATCGTCGCCATTTTCGTCTATTTTCTGTACATTGTGATCAATTTGAGGCCGACGTGAGTTTTCTTAAAATCTAAGAGACAGATTTTCTTCAACTCGCGCACAATTTTTCAAAAAACTTGAAAAAAGCTGAAAGCCACGTGGGAGATGTTGAAATTCGAAAAAAAAATGGCTTTGGACAACAAGGGGTTCGAACCCAGCCTCACTAGATTACCAGGCAAACCCATAACCGCCTAGACCAGCCGCGTTTTCCGGCTGCAACTGCTTTGAGCGGCTGAGCTTCAGTCAACGGTGGTCTAGTGGTTGTGGGTTAGCCTGTCATTCTAGAGGTCACGGGTTCGAACCCCACGTAGTCGAAATTATTTTTTCGAGCTGCCACGTCTTCTAGACTACATTTTTCGACGATTTCAGATACTCCTCAATGCTGCCCGCCTCAATATTCTGCGGAATCGCCGCCTCGTGCATCTGGGGTGCCAAGTGTACCTACATCACCGAGATGGGCATTCGGTACGCGTCGCTGAACTTTGAGAGTCAGACGACGGTCATCGTGCGCTTCTTCGGCTTCTTCTTCATGATCGTCCACTGCGGTCAGGTGATCGGCAACGTCGTCTCCTCCTACATCTTCACACTTTCAATGTCGGGCGCGTTGCGCGGTCCCGAAGACGCGATCTACGACACGTGCGGCTATCGATTTCCGACGAATCGCTCCGAGTTGTCGGAGCTCGCCGAGAGCAATTTGGCGCGTCCGCCGCAAAAAGTCTATGTGGCGGTGTGTCTGGCGTATTTGGCGTGCGTCATCATCAGCGGCATGATTGTTAGCATGTTTCTCAACGCGCTGATGAAAGACGCGCGGAATAGGTAACGCACGCGACGCACACGCGACGCACTAGGGGTAGTTGCAGAAAGAGTGCGCAACGCTTCAACTCGGAAATGATAAGCCTAATGCTGAAACATTTGATCAATTTGAAGTTTATGCTTCTCGTCCCGTTGACGATTTTCAACGGACTCGAACAGGCGTTTCTGGTGGGCGTCTACACGAAAGTAGGTCAAAAAAAAACTAGGTCAACCTACAGTACCCCCTGGATTTCAGGCGTTTGTCGGGTGCGGCCTCGGAATATGGCAAATCGGTTTTGTGATGGCGTGCTTCGGAATTTCGGACGCCGTCTGCTCGCTGGTCTTCGGGCCGCTCATCAAACTTTTCGGCCGAATGCCGCTCTTCGTCTTTGGCGCCGTCGTCAATTTGCTGATGATCGTCACGTTGATGGTGAATAGTTATACTTTCCGCCAGTCGACACTTTTGATTGACAGGTGTGGCCACTGAACGCCGCCGACACTCAAATATTCTACGTGGTGGCGGCGGTGTGGGGAATGGCGGACGGTGTGTGGAATACGCAGATCAACGGATTCTGGGTGGCGCTGGTGGGCAGGCAGTCGTTGCAGTTCGCTTTCACCAAATATCGCTTCTGGGAGTCGTTGGGGATAGCCGTCGGATTCGCGCTGATCAGGTCGGTTCGGTGTGGGAAGTGTCCCGTGACACGTGACCTGTGACCGCCCTCTAAACCAAAAGTCGAGTTGACCCATAGGCATACTGTCACATAGGCTTATAAACCGATAGGCGCTAAGGATGTGACTTGTGACCCGTTACCCGTTACCCGTGACCCGTGACCCAGTGCCCAATGGGACCAGTGGGCCGAATAGCCAAAAGTCGGATTGATCCATAGGCCTAGTGTCACACATCCATACTGTCACGCAGTCTGTTAGGCCCATAAGCCCTCAGTTAAGGCCCATAGAGGTCCCTCGATCCGTGACATTCAGACACGTGACCGTCGAACTCTACCTCCTCATCACCTTCTTCGTCCTCCTCCTTGGCATGTGCGGTTTTGTGGCCATCGAGAACTACGATCACATTACAGTAAGTGTGTGTGAGGCCTAGAAAAATCCTCGGCCACCGCTTCTTTTTTTGTTGCAGTCCACGTGTCACACACTCAAACGCGCCTATTGTGGCGGTGGAAGTGGCGACGAGAAGCCGTCGAAACCGAACAGTGATGCCAATTCTTTATAAGAAAAAGATGAATAAAACGTGTGATATCACAGTATGTAGGTCAACTCGGTCACACCAAATCGAACCGCCCGTCTCGCCGCGACGATGTCGTCATCAGCGATTTCTGAGATTTCTGCAAAAATTGGAAGGGATCAATATGATGGCCGTGGCCGTGGCCTAACTTTCGCACACTCTCGTCCACGAATCACACACACACAAATCAATCGATCAGCCACACTTTATTTCTTGCTCATAAGCACAAATACATACATGACATGACACGACACGCGACGCGACCGCGTCGCGCGTCGCGTGCCTCGAGATCCTATAGTGGGGAGCACATGCGAGAAATGGCAGAAAAAAGGGAAATGAAAACCAATCAATTGAAACTAGCCCTCGGCGCGGCGGTAATCGATGTGTTATTGATCGAAATGTAGGTCGTCTTTTTCGAGTCCTGCGACGAGCAGTAGAGCACGTCACGTAGCCTAGAAAATCGGAAAAGGGTGATGACACGGGCTCAAGAATCAATCTGAATCCAGAAACTGGTTTTCGGAGGTTGACTCGTCATGCGCAAGGGTTTTGCAAGAAGTCGAACATGAAATTGGTCATAACTTTTTTTTTGCAAGCGCTAGAAAAATGACCCAATGACAAAAATGATTGGATTTTTTAAGATCTTTCGAACGGCGCAAAGAGCTAGTGAAAATCTTAAGTTTGAAGTGAGTTATGCAAGTTTTAATGTGCACTACCAAAAAATTAGGATAACTCGCTTCAAATTCAAGATTTTCATTAGCTCTCTGCGCCATTTGAAAGATCTTAAAATTTGCAACACCTTTTGTCTTACAATCATTTTTCTAGCACCAAGCACAAAAAAGTTATGGACAATTTTCGGTGGGAACTCTGTTTTCTTTTCCATCCACTCACCGCCGTCGAAACTTTGTGGAGAAGAGTGTGTAGAGCAGCGGGTTGCTCGCCGAGCACGTCATCGCCAAAGCGTTCATCAGAAGGATGAACTCGTAGGGCGGATGGATGGTGACGTTGAGGACGGCTCTGCAAGTGTTTTTGTTCGCATGGCTTCAAGCTTAGGGCACGCGGCGCGGTCGCGTCGCGTTTTTTGTCTAATCCCCAATTTTCTTATCGTCTCTAAGGCCCCCTAGAACAACCGTAAAGCAGATTGAGACACGCGACGCGGTCGCGTCGCGTGCTTTGCCATTCTCGCTCGTATCTCACTCTCCACGAGTCGAAAACAGTCAAGTTGGGATATCGATCGATTCCTCGCGGACTGACGAGTCCCATGACGACTCACTTTGACAAAAAGATGAACTGAATCGGCGAATAGCACACAAAGTACACGGCGACACACGCGATCAACATTTTGACGACGTTGCGACGTGTGCGCAACGCGTCCGAACTTCGCGACGACGACGACGTCGACTTCTTCTTCGTCTTGTCGAGACACGAGCGCGCTGCAAATCGATACTTCGTTAGGAGATGTATGGGTTACGGTAGCCGCCTGACTTTCACTCTGCAACGTCGGATCTTTGGACCAGAGGACACGCGCGACTTTTGTGTAGACACCGATGATAATGAGGCATGGGACGAAGTAGAAGGCGAGAAATTCGGTGAGCTTGTACCGTTGCCACCACGAGGATTTGATCGCCTGGTTTGAGCATGTGGCTGGAAGAAGAAGGAATTCAATGACCCTTGCGATGGTTTATTTGGATAGATCGGATCGCGACGATTCGATTGATACCCCAACTTGACTGTTTTCGACTGATGGGAAGTGAGATACACGCGATTGAGGTAGAACACGAGACGCGACCGCGTCGCGGGCCCTAATCTAGTGTTAGACAACTTTATCAAAGTTTCATTAGATGGATCTCATTGCCGGGAATCGGTCGATACCCCAACTGGACTGTTTCAGGCGAGAAAGGCGAAACACGCGACGCGACCGCGCCGCATGTCTCAAACTAACGCTAGATCACTGTAAATGGGATCAATCGATAGATCTCAACGCGCTGATTCCAGAGAGATGAAAACGCACTCGTCTTCACCGCATTCCAGACGGCGTACGGCGACGCGAAACACGCGACGATCGCCCACGCGACGGCGATGGTGATGAGAGCGTTGCGACGTGAGCACAAGTGGCGCGCCTGCATCGGCAACACAATTGCAATGTATCTGGAAACGTGTTGTTATTTTGTTGTTTCGAGTTTCACACCGAAACCAGGTCGACTGTCTACAAGAATCCCCTTCTCCCAGTCGAGAAAATGAAAAAAAAAGAGAAAACAAAACAAAACAACGATCACCTTTCAATGCAAACAATCATTTGGGTGGAGATCGAGGCGAAGAGGAAGACGCACTCGAGATATCGGCACACCGGACACATTAGCGATGGTAGTAGCCTTAAAGTACACGTTTTTTTATGGATCTCAAACCTCAAAAGTGTTATCTTAGGGCAGCGCAAAATTTTTACCTACTTTTGACCTACTTTTAATCCATCCTTGCTTATCGACCTAATTGACCTACTTTTGGCCAACTTTTGATCTATCCTAGCTTATCGATCTATTTGACCTACTGACCTGATTGATTTGACCTACTTTTGATATTTTTATGTACCTATTTGCCCTACTTTTCATCTATCCTTGATTATCGATCTATTTGACCTACTGACCTGATTGATTTGACCTACTTTTAATACTTTTGATGTACCTGCTTGACCTACTTTTGACCTACTTTTGATCCATCCTTGTTTATCGACTTATTCGGCCTACTGACCTAATTGATTTGACCTACTTATTTGACCTACTTCTGCTACTTTTGATGTACCTATTTGACCTACTTCTGCTACTTTTGATGTACCGATTTGACCTACTTTTGATCCATCCTTCCTTTGCGACCTATTTGACCTACTGACCTGATTAATTTGACCTACTTATCTGACCCACTTTTCTAAGCTACCCGCCCAGCTTTCGGACGAACTCAACCCCCAAAACTCCGATCACCTTACCACTCGGGACTCTCGAACAGCACCGGCGATATCCATTCGGGAATCGTAAAGATGAGATTGGCCAAATCGGCGACGGCCAAATTCAGCAACAAAATGTTCATCACCGACTTGCGCATATTTTTGTCGCCGGCGATCGCGTAGATCACGACGACGTTGCCGATGATGCCGACGACGGAGAGGACGATGAAGAGGCCGGCGAACGGCACCGACACCACCACCGACATCATCGTCATGTTCGAGTAGTGGTGCGCGTCGGAGGTGGAGGAGGAGGGGAGTGGTGGTGTTGGTGGTGGCACACTGCAAATGACAGATATGTTAGGGACGATGGGAGGCGGCGTGACCTAGTTTTTTGGGAACGTTTCTAGGTCATGGAACGGTCATTTTACAGCGGGTGGCCTAGTTAACGGAATATCTAGGCCATCGAATCCATCTGACCTAGTTTTGGAGGTTTCTTGGCCATCCGATCTACCTGACCTAGTTTTAGAGGTTCCTAGGCCATCTGGATCTCGTGACCTAGTTTTGGAGGTTTCTAGGCCATCGAATCCTTCTGACCTAGTTTTGGAGGTTTCTAGGTCATCAAGACCTTGTGACCTAGTTTTGAAGGTTTCTAGGTCATCGGATCGTTCTGACCTAGTTTTGGAGGTTTCTAGGCCACCAAACTTTCAAACGCCCTAACTCGAGAGTTTTCTAGGTCATCAAGCCGCTGCCACGGCCTAGTCTGCGCCGATCCGCGTTTTCTAGGCCCCCGAAACCTGCGAAAAATCGGGGGTCACGGCGTGACGTGACAAGATGAATCGTGCGGCGGAAATGAGAAGAAAAGTGAGCTCAAGGAGCCAAATCGACGACACACTCATTTCTCATTCCCACATCTTCTATGCGAGAATCCATGCGCGCGCGCGAGGCGAGCAAGCACGAAAAAGATTGATAAGTATATGAGGGAGAGGATGCTCGCGGAGCCCTGAGATAGGATTAGAAGAGCAGCAGCAGCAAAACGAAAAGAGCAAGAGCTGTTTTGGGGGATCAAAGTGTCAACGAGCAAATTTGAGAGCTTGTGATGCTCTCCGGGGCCGGGGCTCGCCGAGCAACAGCCCGAAACACTCGCGGGTGTCAGATGAAGAAGTTGACGTAGAAGGTTTCAATTTTGAAAGTGTCTGGGCGGTGCCGAGACGGATTTGTTGTTTGTGGCTGGCTCACGGAGCAAGTGGGCGGAGCCCGAGTGGGCTCTTGTCAATGGAGCGCACTTGCTCCGACACACGTGTGCTCACGAAGTGCAATTCCGAGAAGTTGTTATAGACGGAAGGGGGCTCGGCGAGCAACTGAAGAGCCGGATGTGCTTGCTCTCCGTGCTCTCCTCTTTCGTGAGCATTTTCGAAATGAGCACGTAGATGGATGTGCTCCGAGAATGAAAAAGAGCCCCTGTCCCTTCTTGCTTTGCTCAAACTGAATATCTGTGGGCTCAGTCGAGCCGCCGCCGCTTTTCACTCGGTAGAACCTAATTAGGGGGCGGATGACGCTGTTCTAGAGATTGGATGAAAAGGAGATAAATGTGCTCCGAAGAGCACACTCTCAGAGGCTCTCACACCGAATGAGGCCGCAAATTTTCGGCGGAATGATTGAAAATGAACGGAGATGCGCCAGAATGCACCAAAACGCGCCAAAATGCGCCGGAATGCGCCAAAATGCACTAGAATGCACTAGAATGCACCAGAATGCGCCAGAATGCACCGAAATGCGCCGAAACGCACCAGAATGCGCCGAAATGCACCAGAATGCGTCAGAATGCGCCAGAATGAGAATGCTAAAACCAACAAAACACTCGTGGAAACTTCGAAATGCACCAAAATGCACCAAAATGCACCAGAATGCGCCGAAATGCACCAGAATGCACCAAAATGCACCAGAATGTGCCGAAATGCACCAGAATGCGCCGAAATGCGCCAAAATGCTCCGAGAATGCTAGAGCCTTAGAATACTCGTGGAAACTTTGAAATGCACAAGAATGCGCCAGAATGCACCAGAATGCGCCAAAATGCGCCGAAATGCACCATAATGCGCCAAAATGCACCAAAATGCACCATAATGCGCCAAAATGCACCAAAATGCACCAGAATGAGAATGCTAAAACCAAAGAAAATACCGAGCATGCTAAAACCAAGCAAATACTCGTGGAGACTTCGAAATGCGCCAGAATGCGCCAGAATGCGCGGAATGCGCCAGAATGCACCAGAATGCTCCGAGAATGCTAGAACCATGAAAATGCTCGTGAAAACTTCGAAATGCTTCAGAATGCTCCAGAATGCTCCAGAATGCTCCAGAATGCACCAAAATGCACCAGAATGCTCCGAGAATGCTAAAACCACGAACAAACTCGTCGAAACTTTGAAATGCTCCAAAATGCTCCCAAAAACGCCTCCATTCACCCGAATGACTCATCGATTTGTTTCAAACTGAACACCAATCGACCTTTTCTCCGTCCGCTCCACATATTGTCGAATCGAATCGAGAACAAATCAACAACGAGAGAGAGAGAGAGAGAGTAAAAACTTCGGGTGAACGAGTGAAACAGAGTGCTCGGCGAGCAGCAACACGAAATGGCAAATCGGTGAGCGAAATGGTTGCGGTTTTGTTGAAACAGAGTGTGCGAACGATTTATGTAACGAGAGAATTAGAAATGGCTGAGCAAATACGGAAAAAGGAGGAGAAGTACTGTATACATGTCGCGTTTTTGAGTGAAGAGAGAGAAGCGATCGAACAACGCTCGCTTTTTTTTTCTAGTTTGGTGGCCGAGGTTTTGCATTTCAGGGGCGAGGTGCGTTTCTAGGCCATCGTCCTCATAGCCGAGGTTTTGCACTTGGAAAGGTTTCTAGGCCATCGTCCTCGTGGCCGAGGATTTGCATTTGGAAGGGTTTCTAGGCCATCGTCCTCATGGCCGAGGTTTTGCATTTCAGGCGCAAGATGCGTTTCTAGGCCATCGTCCTGCTGGCCGAGGTTTTGCATTTGGAAGGGTTTCTAGGCCATCGTCCTCGTGGCCGAGGATTTGCATTTGGAAGGGTTTCTAGGCCATCGTCCTGCTGGCCGAGTTTTTGAACTTGGAATGGTTTCTAGGCCATCGTCCTCCTGGCCGAGGTTTTGCGTTTGGAAGGGTTTCTAGGCCATCATCCTCATGGCCGAGGTTTTGCATTTGGAAGGGTTTCTAGGCCATCGTCCTCATG
Source organism: Caenorhabditis sulstoni (assembly GCA_963966605.1). Lineage (NCBI taxonomy): Eukaryota > Metazoa > Nematoda > Chromadorea > Rhabditida > Rhabditidae > Caenorhabditis > Caenorhabditis sulstoni. Next base: position 1,441,786 of record OZ016477.1, read on the forward strand.
GCCGAGGTTTTGCACTCGGAAGGGTTTCTAGGCCATCGTCCTCCTGGCCGAGGATTTGCATTTGGAAGGATTTCTAGGCCATCGTCCTGATGGCCGAGGTTTTCGAGGGGGTTTCTAGGCCACAGAGTTGGCCGAGGTTTTGCACTTGGAAAGGTTTCTAGGCCATCGTCCTCATGGCCGAGGTTTTGCACTTGGAAGGGTTTCTAGGCCACAGAGTTGGCCGAGGTAATTGCCCAGAACCGCGACGCGACCGCAACGCACGCCTCCCCGACCCGCGTTGCGGTCGCGTCGCGGTTTTGTTCGCAACTTTGAATAGCTAATTTTTTTTCGTGTTTTCAGTTGAAAAATGAGAGAAACTTTTGAATAATAACTTTCTTTAAAAATTTCAGCAAAAACATTTTTTTCTGCCATTTTTCTCTCGCTAATGACATCTATTAGTCAGAGAAAAAAAGGCGGAAGAAACAGAAAAAAAAATTATTTTTTTTCTCTCGACCACACAAATGAGCACAAATTAGGTTACTCATATTATTATGACCCCCTTTAAAGCGAAAAAAAAAGAGGAGAAAAAGGAAAAACGTTCTCAAAACTGGAAAACTGATCGGAATGATCTCAATCTTATCATCCCAGAGCACAAAAAAAACGTGCCAATGAGCATTTTGACTGATTTTCCTGGGCTCATGCGCGCCGGAAATGTCATCATGACTACTAATTTGGGATGGTGGTGGTTTGGCTCGGCGAGCCGGGCCGAGCCGAGCTCACTTGAGCTCTTCTAATTGAATTTCGACACACTGAAATCAATGCGGCAAAAACAAAAAAGGAAAACTGAGCGAGTGGGATCGAACCCTGAAGTGTCGGTTTCAAAAGCGAACGCGTTAGCCACTACACCAAACTGTGCGCAAGAAAATTGAGGGCTTCCGGGTGGCCATAAGGAACCGGGCGAAAAAAAACAGAAACTGACTGGAAAACATGACGTTCCCGCCTCTTTTTTTTCCCTCCGTTTTTTTTTGTCTCTCTTATTTTTCGAAATTCTCGAATAATAAGAATAACAAAACGAAGAAGAAGAAGAAAAAGAAAAAGAGAAGAGAAAGATGACAAAGATCCGCTGTCAATGTCAATGACACGTCTCGAGTTCGATAGAGCGAACTTGCACTCGAGACGAGATTCGAAAACGAGGCGTTTCGATGGCGAAACGCACGTGCGCCTTTAAAATGTCATAAAAGTCAGAGTGGGGTTCTTTTTTTTTGAATTTCGAAGAAGAAGAAGTAAAACTGGATAATGACATGTTATGGCTTTCATTTTTTAATGACCGCTTTTCGATTCGATTTTTCTTCTTCCAAGTGCTCCAAATTGTGCTCATTTTGTGCTCAAGGTAATTGAAATGAAATTTCGGCGATAAAAAAGGGAGAATTACCCGCAAATCGGTGCCGTCGCACCGATGTTTGGCCAGAAAGTTCGGTAAGGTACGGGGAAAGCTAGGCCATGACCTAGAAACACCAAAAAGTTACGCAAAATGAGGAAAACTAGGCCATGACCTAGAAACTGACTTGATCTCAGAAAACTAGGTCATGACCTAGAATCCGATAACGTTTCACAAATAGCGGAAAACTAGGTCACGGGATGGAAAACTAGGTCATGACCTAGAAACAAACAGAGCTTGGCAATTCGCGGAAAACTAGGACATGGCCCAGATAGAGATAAAGTTTTAAAAATAGCGGAAAACTAGGTCATGGGATGGAAAACTAGGTTATGACCTAGAAACCGAAAAGTTAGCTCACCCACAGAAAACTAGGCCATGGCCTAGGAACTGGCTAAATCTCAGAAAACTAGGTCATGACCTAGAATCCGATAACGTTTCACAATTAGCGGAAAACTAGGTCACGGGATGAAAAACTAGGTCATGACCTAGAAACAAACAGAGCTTCTTAATTAGCGGAGAACTAGGTCATGGCCCAGATAGTGATAAAGTTTTGCAAATAGCGGAAAACTAGGTCACTGGATGGAAAACTAGGTCATGACCTAGAAACCGAAAAGTTAGCTCAATCATAGAAAACTAGGTCATGACCTAGAAACTGACAAAATCTCAGATAACTAGGTCATGACCTAGAAACTGACAAAATCTCAGAGAACTAGGTCATGACCTAGAAACTGACAAAATCTCAGATAACTAGGTCATGGCCTAGAAACTGACAAAATCTCAGAAAACTAGGTCATGACCTAGAAACCGGGAGCTCCCTTAAAAAATTTAAATTCGCGTGGGCCCCCCCCCCCCCCCCCCCCGGCCAACCCACCAATTTACGCATCTCATCCCCTCCACCATTTCCCCAAGGTATTCAAGGAACCCACCTTGACATGGCGTCGTTTTTTTTCTTTTTTTTCAAAAAAAAATAACAGAAGCAAAATAAGAGCCGTGAGTAAAGAGGAGGGGGGTATAAGGAAGCAAAAAGGCTGAAAAAAAAGAGACGAAGAAGAAGAAAGCTAGAACGACGAAGGCGAAGACGAAGAAGTCAGAACACAGAATCAGAAGGCGTGGGGCGGCCGAGAATGAGATTACACGTCAACGACGCCGAAGAAGAAGAAGAAGAAGATGTCAGCAAAAACATCTAGAAGAACCGACGACGACGACGTCTTCTGATATTCTTACACACATTGACACATGAAGAGTGAAAAACGGGACGGGCGGAGCGGAGCAGCAGAGAACACGAGAGAAAAAGCACTTTGGGGTGGGGTGGGCAAGCGTATAATGAGACCTCCGTGACAGGGACAAGGCGGGGGGGGGGGGGTCTTACAATGGCGGACACACACACACGACACAAGTGAGCTCTTCTCCTGTTGTTGACATTGACATCCCCCCTTTCCATTTCAGCTGCGCGCCATTGGCCGTTCATAACCCAAACAAGGCGGCCTTTCTAAAATATAAACACGCGTCGCCGCCACCGCCGCCGCCGCCGTTCAAATTTGAAATTTCCCAGCAAGTTTTGAGACGAAGAAATCGGAAACAAAAAAAGTTTGGCGCGCGTGGGGAGTCGAACCTCGCGACGAAAGTGGAAAGGAAATCCGAGAAGCGGGGATTCTTTGATCTTTTCTCTTTCTCACCCTCTCTTTCTGTTTCTCTAGTAGAAAAGAAAAGAAAAAGAGTAGGAAGGCGGGGAAAAAGGACAAAAGGATAGCCAGGTTCACACAAATTATTCAAAAGCACACCGCGTCGCGTCGCGCCAAAGGTATCACGACACACTTGACTGACGACGGGGCACGAGGCGGAAGCGGAGAATGGGGGGTGCAAAAGTTCGGCCACGGCCACTTCGCGAAGCAAATTTGGAAAGTACGCACACCAGTGTTGCACGGAGTAAATTCCGGAAGTTACACGCAACTCGCCATAACTTTTTTCTCGTGAATCCTATAAAAATGATGCAGTTACCAAAACTATAAAGCTTTTCGAGACCTTCCGAATGGTTTAACGAAAATGTGAAAATCTTAACTTTGAAGAAAGTTATGTCGGTTTCAGTCGAATTTTGTTCCGAGTTCCGTTCCGTGTTTATTTCGGAAAAAAATCTACTAAAACCGACAAAACTTTCTTCAAAGTTAAGATTTTCAAATTTTCGTTGAACCATTCGAAACGGCTCGAAAAGCTTCATATTTTTGGCCACTGCATCATTTTTATAGGATTCCGCACAAAAAAGTTATGGCGAGTTGCGTGTAACATCCGGAACTTACTCCGTGCAACTCTGGTGCACACCCCCTTCTCTAACGTTTGCAATTACAATTACAATCGCGACGAGACTCGCCTCTCCTCTTCTCGGAACAATTTTTCCCAGCGATTTTTCGCAAAAAACATGCAATTAGAGGGGGCGGCGCGTGAAGAATTCGCGTGAAATTCAACGAACGGTCGATGCGAATCGATCGGGGGAAACACAAAATAGTTTAGTTTGCACAAGATATTTTTTTTGATGGTGGTGCGGAAGTCAATGTCGAGAGGGAATCGTCAGAAAATAGTTTGCGACGAGGAGGAGGAGGAGGAGGAGGATAGTCAGAATAGTGACGACGTCGCCGACGCGCCGCTTCTTGAAGAGGACAAGTACGGGCGGCTGGTCAGTGGTGAACATTTTTTAGAAAATTATTTTTTTTTTTTGGTTTTGTTGGTTTTTTTTGGTTTTTTTTCTCAAAAATAAAGTTTGGTGAATTTTTTTTTTAATTTTACAATATTAAATTAACTTTTTTTGCTGATAGAAATCAATTTTTAAAAATTAATTTTTGGAAATTGAATTGAATTGATTTGATTTCGAAATTTAAAAAAAAAACTTTTTTTGAGCAGTTTCAAAAATTTCGGAAAACAAAAATTTTTTTTTCAAAATTTTTTTTCATTTATGATATTTTTTTTTTAATTTCTGAAAAAAATTCCAGAAATTGATTTTTCAATTTTAACAATTTTTTTTTAAAATTTTCTAAAAAATTCAATAACAAAAAATTTTCAAAATTTTTTTTTTAATTTAAAAAAATCTAGCAATAAATTTTTAAATCCAAATTTTTCTCCAATAATTTTGAAATTTTCCCGAATATTTTTTCAAATTCAAAAAAAAAAACAGTTTTTTTTCTCAAATTTCCGTCCGCGTTCAGATTTGCCGCGAGAAGTGTCGCGTCTATCCGCACAACTCGCGAATCTCGCGTCAGAGTGTGGCCGAGGCGTTCGACGACGAGACTCCGCCGAGCTCGTTGTGCTCGTCGGAGGTGCTCTTCTCGCGACGATCGTCGCGCGAGACGGAGCCGTCACCCGACACTCGCCGCCTCGAGTCGGAGGTGTTCATCGGCGGCGCGACTGCCAAGGGCGCCGAGGCGCGAATCGGAACGTCGGGATTCGTCATCTACTATCAGATGCCCGACGATGCGACGGTTCCCTTTTCTCTACCGCTGATGCTAGCCTATCGGTGAGTTTCTTGCAGAATTGAGAAATTATTCATCAATTCAATCAAACTGTTGCCATCAAAATGCTGCCAAACGGCCACTGGCGTCGATGCGCCGCCACTGGCCGACTTTAAACCGCTACTGGCAGTTTGGGAGCTTACTTTGGCGCATGTCAAGCGGATGACTGGCCGATGTCAGGCGGCTATCCGCCATTTGCCTGACTTATCGGCCAATGGCCGAATCCGCCCGCCAAAGCCCATTGGCGGGTCCGCAAATTGCTTGGCCGAAGACAGTCGGTCAAGCGATTTGTGAAGCCGGCCACTGGCGCTATTCCGGCGCCACTGGCGTCATCGCACCGCCACTGGCCAACTTTGAAGCGCCACTGGCGGTCGGGGCACTTATTTTGGCGTTCAACAATTCATAAACAAATGTTAGAACTTTATCAATTTGTCAAATCGTACGTATTTTAACGAATGTTTCGAAAAAAAAAACCACAAGAAAAGTTTGTCAAGTACTGTCTGAGCGCTTTGAAAACTATCAAAACAACTATAATTAGACGGGTAGATTGAATTTCGTTTCTCCAATTGCTTCAAAGCTCGTCCAAACCACATTTGCAGCTCCGGCCGCCACCAACACTATCACTTTCCGATATCGCAACGAAAAGTGTCGGATGTGACGCGCAAATCGATGCGTCTATTGTACAAAGTCGAGTGCGGCCGCCTGTTTGGCGATCTCGTCGACTCGACGCATCAGAATCCCGAATTTTTGTCGCTCGAGACGCTCGTCAAACATTTCGAGACGTTCGCGTTCAGCGACGTGACCAACGGACGTGTCGAGGTGTTTCCCGTCGGAATTCGCCTGCGAAAACTGGAAAACGACACTGAGAATGAGACGGTTTTCGAGAATATGGAGAACAAGAACAAGAAGAAGAACAAGAAGAGAATCGTGAAGAAAAACGAGAAAATCGAGGAGGACGAATCGAAAAGCGAATAAAAAAAAACGGTTTGAAAGCGCGCAACAAGCGCCAGTGGCGCTTTCGAAGCGCCAGGTGAGAAGGCGATAGAGTGCACTTGTGTAACTGTTCAACTCGAAATAAATAAAAAAAACAAGAGAAAAACTGATATTAAACAAAAAGAAAACAGAAAGAAAACAAAAAAGAAACAGAAAAAAGGTCATTGCTCATCGCCACGCCCAACCAGATCGCTCCACTTTTTCGGCCGATTCCGCGCCCAGTGCTCGGGAGTCGTCGATCTGTCGCGATACCGGACACTGCCGCGCCCGCGAACCTTCCGTCCGTCCGACGAGCCGCCACCGCCACGGCTCAACGGACTGCGGCTCCTTGGCTCGTGCTGTCGTTGTCGTCGTCGTCTCGTCGAATCATCTCCTCGCTGCTCCTCCTTTGCCTCCGATCGATACAACCACGATTTGGGCACTTTGGGACACTCGGCGCCTTGTTCGCCGCGACGTTTCGCGTCGGACGCCGTCGTCACCGACGCCGCCACCTCTTCTGGTGACGGCGTTTTTCGCGCCTTCTTCACCAGCTCACCGCAATTCTCGATGCGAACCGCCGCGATCGGATGAGCCGATGTCGGGTCGACGACGAGATTATCGATTAGATCGACGAGCTCTTGGCCTTTCACGACCTTCAAAAAAACGTTTTTTTTTCTATTAATCGCAAAAAATTATTTTTTTTCAAGTTTTTGAATTTCAGAGGAGAGCGAAAAAATTGAATTTTCAGGTTTCTTTTCGAAAAATCAAAACAGGTTTAAAATGGGGATTTTTTCAATTTTTTCAATTTTTTTCAGAAATTTTTCAAAAATTTTTGATTTTTGTGAAAAAATTTGATGAAAAATTGAAATTTTTCCAAAAAAAAAATTACTAAAAATTCTTTAAAATCGGGCTGACAAAAATTTTTTTAAATGATGTTTTAAATAAAAATTATTTTACAATATTCCAAAAATCATTCGAACCTCGCCAAAGACGACGTGTTTCCCGTTGCAGTGGGGCGCCGGTGCGGTGGTGATGAAGAACTGCGACGAGTTCGTGTTGGGACCCTTGTTGGCCATCGAGACGAGGTACGGTCGGCTGTGCTTCACTCGGAACGCCTCGTCGTCGAAATAGCGGCCGTAGATTGAGAAACCGCCGCGACCGTCGCCTTCCGTGATGTCGCCGCCCTTCAAAATTTTCCAAAAATTTTTTTTTTGCCCAAATGATTTTTTAGGCGTTGCACCTTGAAGAGAAAAAGTATCTACTGGGTCTCGCAACGAAGAATTGCGCAATTTTTTTTTCAAAATTTGTTTTTCAAAATTTTGATTTTTCGTCTTTTTTATCATTAGGAAATAAATTTTTTGAAAAAAAAAACATTTTTTTTTGTTTTCTTTTCAGAAAATTGAAATTTTCCTAGTTTTTAAAAACTGTTTTTTCAGAAAAATAAAATAATTTTTGGATTTTCAAAAATTTGATTTAAAAATTTTAGATCTAAAACAACAAAGTCGAATTAAATTTTTTTTAATTGAAAAAAATTTTTTTTTGCAAAATAAGATTAAAAAATTGGAAAATTGAAGATTTTCCCGATTTTGCAGTTAAAAAAAAAAAATTTTTTTGAAAATATGAAGGCGTTCAACAATTTAAAAGCGGGAAACTCTTGAAATCATCAAATTTTCAGATATTTTTCCACTTTCAGCACGAACCTGTATCATAAACGACTTGACAATGCGATGGACGCGGCTTCCCTTGTAGTGAAGGCGTGCCTTATTGTTCGGCGTCATTCCCACTTCGCCAGTGCACAGAGCGCGAAAGTTCTCGCAAGTTCGCGGCGCGTCCTCCGTGAACAGCTTGATTTCGAGCCGTCCGATCGGCTTCTCGTCCACCGACATGTCCATAAACACTCGCTTCGTCGAGACGGCGTCCATCCAAAATCTAAAGGGAGCAGGGAAATTGGGAAGACATGCAAAGAAAACAAAAGAAGGTTAGGATACACAAATATAACAAGCACACACACACGGTAAACTAAAAACGAGAAAATGCAATTCAATTTTACATTACATTTATTTTATTAAATTAAAATTTCGTTGGGTGGCGAGGGCGAAAAGGAAAAAAAAAACGAGTAATCACAATGAAACACCGTGACTGCAAACAATAAATAATAATAAGAAACCATAAAAAAAAACAGGGCAATTTAAAGCTCCGTGTGCTCCTGAGATTCGGCGGCGGCAGCCTCAGACGAGGTGTGCTTGTTGACAAACTCCTCAAACTTCTCGAGGCTTCTGTCTCCGTCGTAGTCGACAGCGGTCTTCGATCCAGCTGGCCAGATCTTCAGAGTCGGGAACGAGTTGATCTTGACGTCGGCGAGCTGGAAAAAAACGTGGGTTAGACTGCTGAAACAACTAAAAAGAGCAGGTTACCTCGTTGAGGGTGGAGTCCATCTTGGCAATGACGACGTTCTCGTTGTTCTCGAACTTCTCGGCGAGCTGATCCCAAACCGGAACGAGCTGCTTGCAGTGTCCGCACCATGGAGCGTAGAACTTGACAAAGACAGTCTTCGACTCGTCGTGAGCAATCTCGTGGAAGTTGGAGGAGACGAGCACCTTCACCGGCTTCGCGTCCCAATCCTCCGGCAGATCCTGGCTCTTCAGATCCTGAACAGCCTCTCCGGCGAGGTAGGTGTTAGTGAACGCCTCGTAGTCCTCTCCCTCCGACGGCTTGAACTTCTCGACCTCTCCTCCGAGGCTGACGATTCTGTTGGCTGGCGTGTTCTTGGCGCTGACTCCGAGGAACTCGAGGATTCTTCCGTTCTCCTCAACATCGACATCGAGAAGGACGAAGACGAGCTTCGAGCGGAACTTCTGGGCGGCCTCGGTGAAAGTGGCGAGAGTGGTCTTGAAGTCGGCGTCGGACTTTCTGATGAGAAGGAAGTGGAACTGCTTGATGTCTCCTCCGACAATGTCTTGGGCAGACTCCTGGGTGAACTCGCTGACAAGCGGAAGCTTGTATCCGTGGATGAACTTCTTGAGCTCGTCGATTCCGACAATATCGGCGTCCGGAATGGTGGCAGTCTCGGTTTCGGACTCATCAGTGCGGATCACGGCGACTCCGTCTCCTTCAAGCGTCGCGGCGGCGACGACTTCATCGTTCGAGGTGAGCGCGAAGAAGACCTCGTCGGTCGACTCGGCGACTTGGTTGTAGATCGAGGCGGCCTCGGAAGTGGTGTCCTTGAAGTGTCCGATGACGATGACCTTGTTCTTGCCCTTCAGCTCGTTGAGCTGCTCAACCGAGTCGACAGTGGTGACCGTCGGTCCGGACTTCTTCTTGACCCAGTCGACGATTTGCGGGGTCGAACGACCGCCGGTGTACTTGACAGGGGTTCCGCTCTTGAAGTAGAGGATAGTCGGGTATCCGCGAACCTCGTACTTGGAGGCGAGCGCCTGATTCTCGGTGGCGTCCACCTTGGCCAGCTTGATGTCGGATCCTTCGGCGTTCAGCAAATCGGCGGCCTCGTCGTACTTTGGCGCCAACGATTTGCAGTGTCCGCACCACGGCGCGTAGAATTTCACGAGAACGAACTCGTTGCTGTTGATCGTCTCGTCGAAATTGCTCTCGGTGAGCACGAGCACATTCTCACTGTCGGCGGTGACGGCCGCGATGGAGGCGGCGAGCAGAAGAACGAAGGTGTAGGATGGCGACATAATTACCTGCAAAAAGAGTCGATCGATTCATTTGGGTTGAAAAATTGAGAGGAAAGCTAAAAGGAAGAGGAAAAGTAGACAGAGTGCGAGGAGCTAGCCGTTACTTGGCACGGCCAATAAGAGAGAAAGAGAGAGAGAGAATGTCAATAGAAACGCCGTTTTTTGGGTGAAAGGGCTCTCTTACTGGTCACACATGAGAGAAGAGAGTAAGAGAGAATCGACGAAGAGTGGAAAAAGCGGGCACACGGCGCGTTGTAAACAAACGAGGCGAGGGAGGGGAGGGGAGGGGATGGCGGTGTCGGTTGGGCAGCAGGGCAGCCGGGCAGCCAACGAGGCGAGGCGAGCGCACACGGGGAGGAAGAAGAGGCCACGGGGAATGGGAGTAAAAGAATGAGAAGATAAAAAGAAGAGAGAGAGAGAAAAAGAGTGCGGGCGGCCGGACGGGGGACGGAGAAGAAAGTGGACACGTCGGCAGAGGAAGTGTGTTTATGTGTGCAGTTGTGACACGTCAGCGGGACGCGTCTAATACACGTCGACCCCTGTTGACGTGGCAATTGCGCGCGCGCGGGCGCACGGAAAAATCGAGAATTCTCGCGGCGAAACGAGGTCAGAAGGTCAAATTAGTTGGGAAAATTATTTTTGGTTCTTGTTGGAAAATTTTTCAAGTCTGAAAATCGCTTTTTCTTCTCTTTTCGTCATTTTGAAATTTGAAAAAAGTGGGAAAAATGAACTCGAGAGACAAAATGTTGGGAAAGAGGAGAAACGCGGAAGTTTTGCAGAGAAACTACACTTTCCGACATGTTTTCGAGGCGCTGAGATAGTTGGAACTGGAGGAATCGTCAGAAAATGAGAGAAAATGCAAGGAAAGGGCTTAAAGATCAAAAAATTCCGACAAATTGTTGGAAAAACTTTTTTGACACTAAGTTTCGCAAAACTTTTTTTTTTTTTTGTATTTTTTTGCTATTAGGACATATTTAACGTCCTGAATTTAGAAACAACATTAAAAATCCAAGAAAAAATCGGAAAATTGGTGAAAAACGCAAAAATTGGGCCCAAATTGCTGGAAATTTGAAAATCACAAAAAATTAATTTAAAGGCACATGGCTCCTGAGCGCCCATGGGTCTCGCCACGAAATTCGTGTACTCCTCACGGACAAGCTGATTTTTCCGCGATTTCAAATTTTCTCGAAAAATTTTCCGATTTCCTCTGATTTTTTCGCTTCTTCCTCAGATTTTCGAGTTTCAATGCGTTTCAGCGGGTCAAAATGATGCGGATCGGTGTTTTCGTCCTTCTTATCAGCTCCATCGACTCGTTTTACGTCAGAAACCAGACTGGCACGCCGGAGAGGCCACTAGCGGCGGAACTGCGCTCAAAGGTCAGAAAACGCCGAGCCGACGCGGCTGGTAACGATAGAAATGAATTGTAGAAGGAGAGTATCGAGTTGTTCGGTCGACAAATCGATGTGCCCGACTGGATGAACGCGGCAGCTGACAAAACACGCGGACTGTTTGACTCGGCGTCGGATTTGTTGGGAAAGGGCAGAGTAAGCGGCGCGTCGTGTTGACACAACCGATACAATATACGTCGCTTTTTGAAGTCCTCGTCGAGCGGAGCGCGCAAATCGACGTCGGACGATCTGATGACGGGCCTAAAGCAGGATGAGACGACGCGCATCTGGTTCGCCGTCTATCTCAACATTCTCGCGCTCGTTTTGATCTACGTTTTCATCACTATCAAACTGGTGAGCGATAAGCGCCCAAATTGTACACATCTACTCGTTCAGGCGCTGCTATCGCTCAGCGAAGGACAGGAGGAGCGTCGGAAGCGACACTCGTTCAGCTCGCACGTCGCGTTCGACTCGCCCGACTACAATTTGCCGCTGGCGAGCATCGCGACACGTGGCCGAGCTCCGATGAGTCTCGACAATCCGACGGCCGATGATTTCGAAATGGCGCGCGAGGCGGTGGAGCCGCTCGACTACGACGCCGTCCCGTCGACCGAACGCGACGAGCAATCGTTCTAGACACTTTTCTTTCTGTGAATAGCGACTAACTAACTCGAATACTCATCTAGACTGTGATTGTGAATACTTTGACCGGGAGAGTTGTACATATTGCATGTTTTCGAAATAAAGTCAGGGATTTTGTCGGGCGGGGGGGAGAGAAGAGGTGACCTCGCGGCGAAAATGCGAAGAAACTGGGTCATTCTTCTCGTTGTAAAGTGAAAAGAGAGAGAGAGAGAGAGAGAGAAGCGGAAAAGAGAGAAAAAACACCCAATTTCCGAGTGAAGATGATGCAAACGCGCGCCGTGGCGAAAAGCCATTAACGGCTCGCGCGAGCTCCTATTGATTTTCAGGCGTTTCCAGGACCCGACTCTGTGTTTTCGCCGTTTCGAAGCGCTCGTCGTCATGGAAAACGTGTGTAAACACACGAAAAACGCCCGCTTTTCTGGCCCTTTTTTCGTAAAATCGACCGCATTTAGCCATTTTTAATGCAATTTGAAATTAATTCATTCCTAAAAATGTTTTTTTTTGGAAAAAAAAATGTCGAGGAAAAAGGAAATTTTCGATTTTAGGCCGAATTTTTTTTTGAGCAAAAATATTTAAATACATTGGCCTAAATAATTCGATAATTTCAACAAAAAAAAAACTGCACGAAATATTTACTTTTATTTTTAAAAAAATTAAATAGCGGTCTAATGAAATTGAAAATTTTCTGGCCTAAAAGAAAAATCCTAACAATTTTTTTAGGGTATTTCGCAAAAAAAAGTCCGAGAGGGGGAGGAAATTGAGAAAAAAACGGGTGAAATTGGAAAATCACTGGAAAATCACATGTTTTTCTGTTTTTCGCCGGCCAATTTCGCAATTCGCTCGTCGTCTGCTTCTCTCTGTCTCTCACTTTTTTCTCTGACTCACCCCTTTTTTTTTATATATAAATAAGTGTCGCGGCGGCGAAAATTTTCAGATGCTCAACGCGATTTCGTCGCTAATTCATCGCGTATCGCGAAAATCCGACAAGAAAACGAAAATGATGTGAGTTAATTTTTTTTTTGTTTTTTTTTCGTAAAATTCCGTTTGTTTTATAAATATTTAACTTAAATTAATTTTTGAAAGAAAAAAGTTTTTTTTTTCGAAAAAACACTCTGAAAATGAGAGAAAAATTTGAAAATTAATTTCTAATTTTTCTTTTAATTTTGTTTTTTTTTTTGTTTTTTTTAAGGAAAATTTCCGCTTGTTTGATGAATAATTGAGATTAATTTTTGAAAAAAAAATTTTTTTTCCGAAAAAACTCTCTGAAAATGAGAAAAAAATTAGGGGAAAATTCGAAAATTAATGTTTTTTTAATTTTAAAAATTTTGCAATTTTCTAAAATTTTTGGTAAAATGCGGTTTTGAACTGATTTTTTTCATTTTTTCAAATAGTTTTATTTTAACGTTGAACTTTCGAAAAAATTGATTTCTGAAATTAATTTTTTTTTTAATTTTGAAAAAATTTTTTTTTACAAAAACACGCTCTGAAAATGAGGAAAAAATAAAATCAAAAAATTTCGAAAATCAATTTTTTTTTTTGGTTTTTTTTATTCAAAAATTTTGCAATTTTTAAATTTTTGGAAAAATTTGGTTTTTAACTGAATTTTTTTTTTCATATTTTTAAAATGTTTTTATTTAACGTCGAACTTTTGAAAAAATTTTTTTTTAATTTTCTCGATTTTTAGAAAAATCTATTTTCTTATCATTATTTTTTTGAATGCTTAATTTTGCAAATTCCTAGGAAACATTTTTCAAATTAATTTCAAAAATCGATATTTGAAATTTTCGGTTTTTCAGCGACGCAAAAGACGTCGCCAACGAGTGTTTCGTGCTAATTTTCCAACGACTCGACAACAAATCGCTCGTCAATTGTATGCTGGTGAGTCCGATGTGAAAGTGCGCTCCACCGCACTGTTGTCGATTTACGATAAACACAGCGCGGCGACAACCGTTATTTCGGAGCATCGTACTAAGTAATTTTTACGAGTTAATTTGCGATTTTTCTTCTTCAAATCGCAAAAATAATTCATCAAAATTATTTAGTACGATGCTCCGAAATAACGGCATTCCGCCCGTTGTTTATCGTAAATCGACAAAGAGCGCACTTTTTCCAGAGATTTTTGGAGAAATTGATATTTTCCCAATTCCAGACGTGTCACCGCTTCAAAGATCTGATCACGAACGACGCGTTCTGGGTGGAGTTGGCCAGATATCGTCAAATTTCGGACGTTTTGCCGTCGCTCGAGTGGCGCAAAGCGGTGATGACGAAGAAGTTCGCCGAGACCGACGGCGTCGATCCGCAAAACTTTCAGTTCAATCTGAAGCGAATGGTGATGAGCGGAAGAGGGTTTGGGCCGATGGGCGCGCCCTACATGGCGGTTTTCGAGACGGCGCCGCAAGGGCTCGTCACCGAATCGCGTCACTGTCCCGACTATCACATCACCTCCAACGCCGACGGGTGAGTCCTGACTCTGTTTTTGAAGTTTTGACGGGAAAAAGACAAGAAGAAAATGTGCTTTTCTCACTTGGCACCAGTTCAAAACAGTCTTGTTTGGGGGTGTTAAACGATTCCTCTCAACCAGATGTATCACGAAAAAAATTGAAAAAAAAATGAATCTAGAAAGTTTCTGGGCGAAGCAATTTGAGAAATTATCGATTTTCTTCCACATATTGCCCAAAAACTGGTCAAAAACTAGTGTTACATGGAACAGATTGCAAAACTTGCCCCTCAACTTTTTTGTGCTCGAGCTTATGAAAATGGTGCAGTTGCCAAAAATATAAAGCTTTTCGAGCCGTATCGAATGGTGCAATGGGATTTTGAAAATATTGATTTTCAAGAAAGTTGTGCAGGTTTTAGTGTCTTTTTCCATGTAAGAGCCACTAAAAACTGCACAACTTTCTTCAAAATCAAGATTTTCAAATTCCCATTGCACCATTCGAAACGGCTCGAAAAACTTTATATTTTCGATAACTGCGCCATTTTCATAGGCCCGAGCACAAAAAAGTTGGAGGGCGAGTTTCGCAATTTGTTCCGTGCAACACTGATTTTTGACAAGTTTTTGGGCAAAATGTGGAAGAAAGTCAATTTTCAAATTTTTTTCACTTTGACCGGGCTAAATCTCGAAAATGGAAATAGTTTTAAAAAAAGTTGTCAACTACAAAAATATGGGAATTTTCGCGCCAGGGTTGGTGGGGTTAATGGCCATTGGCCGATAAGCCAGGCAAATGGCGGGTAGCCGCCTGACATCGGCCAGTCATCCGCTTGACATACGCCAAGAGTCGGCCAGTGGCCCGCCAAAGCCCGCCAAACCTCCCATAGAAGGAAATTTCGACTCTTATTCTAGTTTCAAAAGAGATATTTTGAAAGTCAAGCGCTTTCAGCAATCATCTCTCTCTCTTCCAGCATCAAACTCGAGTCGCCGAACGGTGTCGGGTGCAGCCCACACGCGGACGTCACCAAGTGTCTCGCGTTCTCGTTCAACACGTCCGCCCTCTACACCTACATCGATCTGGTCGCCGCCGGCATCGATCCGTGGATCCTTGACCACGTGCGTCCGACGATTCGCATCGATCAGATGGTGAACCATCGTCACGACTGCTCGTCACACCTCACCGTCGCCGCCCAACTCAACTATCATCCGCAACAGTGGAAACGCGAGCAGGTCGAGGCGCAAGAGTTCTCGTACGTCGAAATGGCGCGCTTCAAATCGCGCTCGTTCGACTGGTCACAATGGCAGCAGGCCGATTGGGAGCACGTGCAGCTCATCTTCTCCGACTATCCGTCGGGCATACGGCATCTGACGGTGTTCTACGAGGGACGCGACGGCCTCTTCTGGTCGGGATTCTACGGGCCGAAAGTGGCCAACACCCGTATTCAGGTCAGCTCATTCGCACTATATACCACTCGCCCCCTCCAACTTTTGGTGTTTTTGGGTTTATTATTATCGGAGTTTTTTGAATGCAATATGCTGAGAACAGTTTTTTCCGAGGTGTCGATTTACGGGGTTGGTCTCGCCACGAAAAGAGCAAGACGAGAGACTTCGTGGCGAGACCAACCCCCGTAAATCGACACCTCGGAAACAAACAGTTTTCAGCGTATTACATACAAAACATCCGATAATAACAAGCGTTTCGAGACCTTTCGAATGCTCAAATCGGAATTGGAAAATTGCCACTTTGAAGAAAGTTATGACTAAAACCTGCATAACTTTCTTCAAAATGGCGATTTTCAAATTCCGATTGGAGCATTCGAAAGGTCTTGTTACCAGGCCCAAACACCAAAAATTCGGAGGGCGGATTCAACTTTCTTGTGTTAAATCCTCTGAAAATGGTCCAGTTATATGAATTATAGAGCTTCAAAAGGTCTTTCTGATGGCACAAAGATCGTGGGAAAATATTGATTAGGAATCGAGTTATGCACGTTTTAAAGGCAAAAGTTGCATAACTCGATTCCTAGTCAATATTTTCCGAAGCTCATTGCACTGTCAGAATCAACTTTTGAAACTCTATAATTTATGTAACTAGACCATTTGGACAGGATTTGGCACAAAAACGATGACTTGGAAATTCCCGTTTTCAGGTGATAATGCCGGAAGTGCCGACGTTGAAGGCGTTGAAGGCCGACGCGGACCACAATCAGCACGACGTGGTGCCGGCCGACCCGAATTGGGAGCGACGCATTCAGAATCACCACCGCATCTTTTTGCACCGCGGACACATCTTCGGACCGCCCGTCCCGTTTCCAGACGAGTAAAAAACGAGGGGGACATAATTTTTTCCTCAAATTAAAAAAAAAAAATTTTTTGACGTCTACAAAGGATTGATTTGAGGAATTTATCGATTTTTCCCTATTTTTTTCCCCTAATTTTCAATTTTTTCCACAAGGATTTTTTTCCGAATTCACGCATTGCATTCCAAATTTTATTAAATTTATATTTATTTATTGCTTCCGCTTTTTTTTCTTTTTTTTTTGTAATTGTCGATTTACGGGGTTCTTTTCCCCGTAAATCGCGATAGAATTGCTTTCGCTTAATTATTTTGCACAAAAATTTTTCATTTTTTTTTTACTTTAAAAAGGAAAAATTGGCCGGATTTTTGAAATTTTTGAAAAAAATTGCAAATAATTTTAAAGACAAAATGTTTTTCAAAATTTCAAATTAATTTTTTTTTTTTAAATTCAAATAAAATTTCAAAAAAAAATGTTTTTTTCAATGGGTTAACGGCTCAAAATTGTAGATATTTTTATGGTAAATTTAAAAAAAAAAAATTACTAAAAATAAAAAAAAAATTCGAGACCTCGAAAATTGCGGCGCTGCCATTAGGCCAGACCGTTTTATCATTTTTCTGAGGCTAATAAAAAAAATTTTTTTTTTGAAAAATTCAAAAGTTTTTTTTAATTTTTTTATTGTATTGTCTACTATTTAAGAGGCAATAGACTGATTCAAAAAACTAACAAAAAAAATTTTGTTGCTTTTTTTTTTGAAATTTTTAATTGTAATTTTATTTTATTGCTTCCGCTTCTGCTTTTTTTTTGTAATTGTCGATTTACGCGGATTTTTCCGTAAATCGCGATAGATTTGCTTCCGCTTAAAATTTTATAATTCTGCAAAAAAATATGAGAAAATTTTTTTTTTGAAAAGAAACATATTTCCCGAAACATTCCAATTAAAAAAAAATTCGAAAAAATTTGAAAATATCGATTAATTGCGCCGATTGTATGTATTTGAATAGAAAATTGAAAAAAAAATTATCCAGAATTGAAAAAAATTTTATAGGCCCAGAAAATTTCAAATTTCGTTTTCTGAGGCCAAATTTTTTTTTGAATTTTGAATCATTTTTCAAATTACTTTTCAAAATACCTATTTACAATTTGACGTATCGGCTGATTTTTTACGTTTTAAAAAAAAAATTTTAATTTGCCGAAAAACTGTGAATTTTATTGATTTGCGCTTTTGAATAAATATATTTTTTTTAAAACACTTTTTTTCGAGAATAAACGATGAAAATCAAGAAAGTCGATTTAAAACCGCTTTTTATTAATAAATATAAAAAATGTTTTTTTTTTGCGCGTCAATTTAGATGCTCAGTCTGCATTGCACCGTCAATGCACACTTCACACCGAAACTTACGACACTTTTTTCGTTTCTCGGTTTTCAAATTTTTCTCCGCCTATTTTCCTCGTTTCCGAGCGATTTTCGCATTTTTTCCAAAATTTTTCGACAAAATTAACATTTTTTTGTGATTTTCAGACATGGACGCCTCCGATGCAGCCCCGCCATCCGTCGAATTGTCGACATCAGCGCCTGCCGCCGAGCAACCAATGGAAGCCGATCCAAATGCCCAACAAGTCGAGTTAGCCGCTGGCGACGTATGAATATTTGATTAAATTCAAATTCAGGGATATGAATTGATCGGAAAATTCGCAAAAAATATCGATTTTTGCAGTTTTTCGCCAAAAACTCGGTTTTCTGATGAAAGTTTATGATTTTCAACGAATTTTCATAAGTTTTAAACCGAAAAGCATCAGAAACAACTAAATTCTAATTTACAATATAAAATACTTCAAAAAATTTCAAAAAATATTGATTTCTGTGTTTTTTTGGTGGAAAACCCGGTTCCCATTGAAAATGGATGGATTTTATCGATTTTTTATCATTTTCAAAGCAAAAATCATTAAAAACTGTGGCTTTGAAGCTGGTAATTGAAGTTAATCGGAAAAATCCAAAAGAATCGTGTTTTTGAGAGGAAACCCTAGTTCAACTGAGAAAATCGATGAATTCCGAAAAATTTCCGCGTTTTTTTCCGACTCAAACTCTAAAATCAAACAGTTTCAGAGCGCAGAGGTGCAAACGCCACCGGTCGTCGCCGGCGGCGGCGAAAACGCGCCGAACGCGGCCGAAAACGCGCCCACACCGAGCTCCTCGACGGCTCCCGGCGCCGCAGCCGCAGCCGGCACCGCCAACTACAAACGCGTCGTCGCCATCGACGCGCACCAAAAATCGATATCGGCGGTCAAGTTCTCGCCGTGCGGCAAATATCTCGGCACCAGTTCGGCCGACAAAACTGTCAAAGTGTGGCGAATGTCGGACTTCAAGGCGGAGCGCGTTTTGACGGGCCACAAGTTGGGCGTCAACGATTTCGCGTGGTCCGCCGACTCGAAGTGGCTCGTCTCGGCGTCCGACGACAAATTCTTGCGTCTGTTCGAGGTGAACTCGGGCAAGTGTATGAAGACGTTGAAGGGGCACAACAACTACGTGTTCTGCTGCAACTTCAACCCGCAATCGTCGCTGATCGTGTCGGGCTCGTTCGACGAGTCGGTGCGCATCTGGGACGTCAAAACGGGCCTGTGCATAAAAACGTTGCCGGCGCACTCGGACCCCGTCACGGCGGTCTCGTTCAATCGCGACGGAAGCCTCATCGCGTCGGGCTCCTACGACGGACTCGTCCGCATCTGGGACACCGCCAACGGGCAGTGCATCAAGACGCTCGTCGACGACGAGAATCCGCCGGTGGCGTTCGTCAAATTCTCGCCGAACGGCAAATACATTCTCGCGTCGAACCTCGACTCGACACTCAAATTGTGGGATTTCGGGAAGGGCAAGTGTCTGAAACAGTACACGGGACACGAGAACAGCAAATACTGCATCTTCGCCAACTTCTCCGTCACCGGCGGCAAATGGATCATCAGCGGATCCGAGGATCAGAAGATCTACATCTGGAATTTGCAGACGAAGGAGGTGGTTCAAACGTTGGAAGGACACACACGTGAGTGGTGCCAAATTCATGAAATTCCACTGAAAATCACCCGAAAAACCCAGAAAAAGGTCGATAATCCACGGAAGAAAACTGGAGGCGGGTCCCGCCACGAAAAGAACAGGTACCATAAACTTTTTTCCCTTCCGAATAATCATCTGCGCCTTTAAAAAATTTTGTTTGCGAACCACGTTTAAAATTCGCAAAAAAACTGAGGATCTAAGGCGAAGATGGTATTTCGGGGAAAAGTTTATGGTACCCGTTTTTTTTTCGTGGCGGGACCCGACCGCTGGTTTTTTAAAACTCTATATTATAAAATCGGCGGAATTTTTCAGTGGGAAATCAAGAAATTTCAATTTTTCGAAAATTTTTCGAAAATTTTTGCGAATTTTTGGAAAAATCGCAATGAATTGACGGAAATTTCACGAAAAATCATTTAAAAAAATTAGAAAAAACCGCTTAGAACACGAAAAATCGATTCATTATTCTCTGCAAAACCAATAAAAAATTGAAGAGAACGGATTTTCATTTTTTAAGAAAATTGGAAAAAAAAAGTTTTTTTTCAAAAAAAAAAGAGCGAAAAATCATCAAAAGTCTTGTTTTTTCCCTAAATAAACCGAAAAAATTGAAACATTCAAAAAAAAAATTCGTGAAATTTTTTTCTCTCATCGATCCGATCCGATCCCTGATCTTCTAAAAATTAAAAAAAAATCAACAAAAAAAAATTTTTTTCAAAAAAAAAGAGCGAAAATCAGCACTAAAAGCTAGACTAATTTGTCGAAAAACCAACAAAAAATTTTATAATTTTTGCAGAGCCGGTAATCGCGTCCGACTGTCACCCGATCAACAATCTCATCGCGTCGGGAGCCCTCGAGCCGGACAATCAAGTGATCATCTGGCGATCCGACACCTAATTCCCGTTCTCTAATTCTCCTCCCCCTTAACTTTTTTCTCACTATCTAACAACCGCCCCCCTCTCGAAACGTCGCTTTTCATCGGAAAATAATTGCAAGAACAACAAAATCGTCGACGAGAACGGAAAAGATGTCAAAATTACTCGGATCTTTCGCTGTTGTCGCGGCGATCCGATCTCTCCCATAGAATCATTTATTATAGACGCGTGACAGCGTGACAAGATCGCAGACAAGCGGCTGTGTGGGTCTCGCAACGAAGACAAACAAACAAACTGAATTAGGCATGCGCCTTTAAACTCTTTGGGAATTTATAGCCCGAAGAGTTTAAAGGCGCATGACTAATTTCGTTTTTTGTTTTTATTTCTTTCGTTGCGAGACCCGCGCAACCGCTTGTCTGCGATCTTGTCACGGTGTCACGGGACTATATATATTTTTTTTCCTGTTTCGTGTTTTGGAAATTTATTCATTTTGAGCACAAAAATCTGCGTATTTTACGAAAAGCGACGCGTCTCTCTCTCCCTTTCCCTCTCCCCTCTTGTCAAAAAAAAAAAACCAATTTTTTCTGTTACATTCACCACAATTTCAATGGCCCTGGGAACTGTATTATGAAAAATAAAATTTCGATTTTTAAAAAAATATTTTTAAAAATTTTGGGGCAAAAAATGACGTTTAAACGCTCGGTATTTTTTGAAAAAAAATTTTTTTTTTTAAATTTTTTCTTTTATTTTTATTTTAAATTGTATTTTATTAGAATTAATTTATTTTTTATTTTAAAAAATTTAATTTTTTCTTGCAGATGGCCACCAGGGCCACACAAATTTCGACGCTCATCGAGGAGATCGCCAATGATCCGAATCTAAAGGAGGATCTCAAAATTGTAGGGCGAAAAAAATTAATTTTTTAAAAAAGAATTAATTTTAAAAAAAAAAACTTTTTTTTAATTGCGACTTCAAGAAAAATTAATTTTTCAAAAAAAAAAAACGAAAAAATTAATAAAATTTTTGATTTAAAAAAAATTAATCTCAAAGTTGTGCGGCATTGAAAATTAATTTTTTTGAGAAAAAAAGCGATTTTTGGAAAGATTAATTTAAAAAAAAACGAAAAAAATTATTCGAATTTAAAATTAAAAAAAAACAAACTTTTACTTGAAGAATTACCAATTTTTTTAAAAAATAATTTTCAAAAAAAAAAATTGTTTTCCTGTTTTTCCTTAGCTCGAAAATTCAGTAGAGTTTTCCATTTTTCTTAAACAATTTTTTTCGAAAATTTTGACAAAACCGGAACATTGTGCAAACACCGTGACGAACAAATGCAGAAGGTGCAACACTGCGGCGCTCTTTTTTCTGTTCTTTTAAGGGAAATTTAGCCAAAAAAAAACAGAAAAAGCGCGCCGCAGTGTTGCGATTCTGCATTTTCGCGTCACAGTGTTTGCACAATGTTCCGGTTTTGTCACACTGGCGTTATTTTGTGACTGCAGCTGCCGTCGAACTACACATTCGAGGTGCCGAAGACGATCTGGAAGATCCGGACGTGCGGCAGCCGCTACGTGGCACTCCAATTCCCCGAGGGGCTCATCATGTACGCGTGCCTCATCGCCGACATACTCGAAAAGTACACGCGATGCGACACGCTCATCATGGGCGACGTGACGTACGGCGCGTGTTGTGTCGACGACTTCACCGCCCGTGCGATGGGATGCGATCTGCTGGTGCACTACGGACACTCGTGTCTTGTGCCGATTCAGAACACGGATCGCATCCAAATGCTCTACGTCTTCGTCAACATTCACATCAATCTGTCGCATCTCGTCGATTGTGTTCGACAGAACTTTCAGGTGCGCTCCGAAAAAACAAGAAAAAAAACGGCTCCGGGACGTTTCGAAACCGAGACATTTCGAAACCAAGTGAATCCGTGTATGATAACAATATAACCCAAAGTTTCTTCTCGAAAACTTTCACGAAAATTCAAAAATTTGAGCATTTCTCAGCGCCTCTTTTGACCTATGTTTCATTGGTTTCGAAACGTCCGGTTTCGAAATACCGCGTTTCGAAATATCCCGGAGCCCAAAAAACAAGAAAATGATGGGAAAAGATTGGAAAAACACCAGAAAATAGACGAAAATGTGTCGAAATTCGACATTTTTTTAGGTTTTTCAGCTGTAATTGGACAAACTCTCATTTTTTCCCGTTTTCTTTTTCAAATTTGAAATTTGAAAAAAAACGGAAAAAAAATGAGAAATTTGAAATTTCAGTTCTATTTTCCAGACAAAAAACGCACAAAAATCGAAATGCTAAAAAATCCAAACTTTTTTCTTTCAAATTTTTTTTTCAATTTTTTTTTTGCAAAATTTCCTGCAAATGCTCATTTTCCCGTCTTTTTTATTTCAGTGTTTTTTATTAGAAAAAAAACAATCGATATAATATAAAAATCATACTTTAAAAAGGCCGGGCCGGGCCGGGCCGGGCTTTTTCTGAAATTTTTTGGCCTGGCCCGGCCCGGCCCGATTCGGCCCGGCTTAAAAAATTTAACTTTGCAATTTGACCGAGACTTGCAGCATGTCGAGAGAAATTCGGTCAAAACAATAATTCGTTTTTTTTTTTTTTTAATAATTCGAATAATTCATGTGGAACATCGCTATGTTGAGATTTGAAATTGAAAAAGGGCTTTTTTTCCGGGCCCGTCCGGAATTTTTAAAGTATGATATGAATCAGAAGGTTGCACGTGGTGAGAATCTGAAAATTTCACGAAACTCGCCCCTCATCTTTTTTGTGCTCGGGCCTATGAGAATGGTGCAGCTACCGAAATATAAAGCTTTTTGAGCTGTTTCGAATGGTGCAATGGGAATTTGAAAATATTGACTTTGATGAAAGTTATGCAGGTTTTAGTGGCTCTTACTTGGGAAAAGACACTAAAACCTGCATAACTTTCTTAAAACTCAATATTTTCAAATTCCCATTGCACCATTCGAAACTGCTTAAAAATCTTTATATTTTCGGTAACTGCACCATTTTCATAGGCCCGAGCACAAAAAAGTTGAGGGGCGAGTTTCGTGAAACTTTCAGATTCTCACCACGTGCAACTCTCTGATTTTTATATTATATCGATTGTTTTTTTCTTTTCTAAAGAAAAAACACTGGAAAAGACGGGAAAATGAGCATTTGCAGGAAATTTTGCGAACAAAAAATTTCCGAAAAAAAATTAAAAAAAAAAAAAAAATTTTACATTTCGATTTTTGTTCGTTTTTTGTCTGGAAAAGAGGACTGAAATTTGAAAAATGAGCGGGGAAAATGAGCATTTTGCTAATCACAGCTAATCACAGCCACCAGCCCGGAAATTTCAGTTTTTGACCCAAAAATTTCGAATCTCGACACATTTTCGTCTAGTTTCTGGTGTTATTTTTTTCAAATTTTTCCCTTCGCTGGACAATTTGCAAAAAAATTACCGAAAAATGTGTTTTTCCCTGTCCAGAATCGTCGTGTGGCAGTGGTGAGCACTGTGCAATTCATTCCATCACTGCAAACACTTCGCTCCACATTCGCCGCCACGTCATCATCAGAAGAGCTGGAGGATAATATACAAATCGAGATTCCGCAGTGCAAGCCGCTTTCGCCGGGCGAGGTGCTCGGATGCACGTCGCCGCGGCTCGACGCCTCGCAATTCGACGCCATCCTCTATCTCGGCGACGGGCGATTCCATCTCGAGTCGATGATGATCCACAATCCGCGCATCGAGGCGTTTCAGTACGATCCGTACTCGCGAAAATTGACACGCGAGCGGTACGATCACGAGCTGATGCGACGAACGCGATGCGCGGCGATCGAGGTGGCGAAGAAGTGCACGACGTTTGGACTTATTCAGGTGAGCGACGGATCAAGTTGGAACACGCGACGCGACCGCAGCGCGTTTGACATCGACCGCAACGCCTCTGAAAACCGTCATTTTGTCAAGGCACGCGACGCGACCGCAACGCGCCTTGCCAAAACATGCCATTTGACATCGACCGCAACGCCTCTGAAAGCCTTCGTTTTGACAAAGCACGCGACGCGACCGCAACGCGTCTAGGCAAAACATGTCATTTGACATCGACCGCAACGCCTCTGAAATACGTCATTTTACCAAGGCACGCGACGCGACCGCAACGCATCTAGCCAAAACCTGTCATTTGACATCGACCGCTACGCCTCAAAAAGAAACATCATTTTGTCAAGGCACGCGACGCGTCTTCGCCGTTTCTGTTGTCTCAAATTTTCAAAATTTCCAACAAAAACAAGGTTCGCATTGTGTAGATTTACGATAAACCAAGAGCCGAAGCCGTTATTTGCGGAGTGTTGTACCAAATGTTTTTCGTTAGTTATTTTGCCATTTTCGCTCATTTCCATGTTATTTTTCAGCGTTTTTTTTTTTAAACGTATAGAGAAATCCCAGCAAATACTGAAATTTCTCTGTACTTCAACCAGAAACGCTGAAAAATAGTCAGGGAATGAAGGAAAATCGCGAAATAACTCATGAAAATTGTTTGGTACGATGCTCCGAAATAACGGCCGTCGGCGCGCTGTGTTTATCGTAAATCGACACAATGCGAATCTTTTTTGTTGAAAATTTGAAAAATTGGGACAACAGACGGCAAAACCAGCTGTCAGGAAACGCGACGCGACCGCAACGCTTCTAAAAACCCTCGTTTCGTTATGACACGCGACGCGACCGCAACGCGACCGCCCATCTCTATTTCAGGGCACACTGGGTCGTCAGGGAAATCTGAAAGTGATCGAGGAGCTCGAAAGTCAGCTGGAGCGAAAGGGCAAAAAGTACGTGCGAGTGCTGCTGTCGGAGATCTTTCCCGACAAGTTGGCCATGTTTCCGGGCGTCGACTGCTGGGTGCAGGTGGCGTGTCCGCGTCTCTCGATCGACTGGGGATCGCAGTTCGGACGGCCTCTCCTCTATCCGTTCGAGTTGGCGGTGGCTCTCGAGAGCATCGCGGTGCCCGCCGATCACTGGCCGATGGACTACTACTCGAACGACTCGCTCGGGCCGTGGACCAACAACAATGAGGCGAATCGGCCGAGACGCGAGAAGCGGCGGCCGCACGTCGTCGTCAGAGCCGAATAGAAGCGACGCCGAAGACGTTGGAAAGTGGTTTCGATTCTGAAGGCGTTGGGATGACTTCTGAACGTCTTCTGATGCGTATTGAGAGATATTTTTCGATTCTGAAGACGTTCGAGAAGCTTCTGAACTATTTCCACCAATTTGCTGATTCTGAAGACGTTGGGATGACTTCTGAACGTCTTCTGATGCATTTTCGAGAGATATTTTTCGATTCTGAAGACGTCCGGATTCCGGAAGGCTTTTGAAGTTATGAAGACGTTAGAAATCGTTTTGTGAAAAATCGCTGGATTCTGAAAGCGTTTGCGAGTGAATTCTGAATCTGATGACGTTGGATGACTTTTGAACGTCTTCTGATTGCTTTTTAGAGTTTTGGCAAACACTCTTCGATTTAGAAGACGTTTTTTGGTAATTTTCTGATTCTGGAGACGTCTGAACACTTCTCAACGTCTTCTGAATTCTTCAGAATTTTTTGACATTAGAAAAACAATATTTTTGGATTCTGAAGACGTTCGCGAGTATTTTAAGTCAATTTTAATTTTTTTTTCTCGAATTCTGAAAATGTTGCTTCTGAACGTCTTCTGATGGATTCTGAAGATTTTTTTTTTGAATTTTTTGAATTTTTTAAAAAATTTTTTTGAGCTAATTATCTACTTTTTTTCTTGTTGAGTTTGATTTTCTTGTTATTCTGACCGTTTCATTTGAATTTTTTTTTGAAAATATTTTTTTCATTTTTTTCGATAATAAAATTTTTTAAAACTTTTTTTTCGAAATTATTTTTTTTAAAGTTATTTTTTGGAGTTTTAATTTCTCCGAATTTTTTTTCTATTTTTTGAAAAAGTTTTTTTTTAGACTTTAATCAATCAACTGAAAAAAAATAGAATGAAAAATTGCAGATTTTCGAGAAAAAACTGGAAAAAAACGGAAAATTCATGTGTAAGTTGATCTTTTTTTTAATTTGAATAAAATTTTCTAAAAAAATAATCTAGTTAAAAACTTTGAATTTAATTTTTTTAGAATATTATTTTTAAAAAAAAAAGTGAAAAAATCGCATTTTTCAAAATAATATTCCATTATTTTTTTTTTGACAAAAAAAAATTGTTTTACAGAGAATTAATAATTTTTTTTAAAAACCATAGCAAATCGCATGTTTCAAAATTATTTTATCCACAAAAAATTAAAATTTAAAAAGTTTTATTTTCAAAAAAAAATTATAAATATTTAATATTCCAGAGCTATTTTACAGAAATTTATTATTTAAAAAAAAATATAATATTCCAAGAAATAATTATTGTCAGACTTCAACGACGAAAAACCGAAACCGGCGGGCGCACGGTTTGACGGCGGAAAATTGGCGAAAAAAGTGCGCAAAAGTGTGGAACAGCTGAAACGGCACGATCCGGATGTGGAAGTGACACTCGAGCCGACGCGGGTAAACTCTTTTTTTTTTCGAAATGAAAAATATCGATTTTTTGGGAAAAGAACTGATTAATCGCTGAAAAACAAGGGAAAAAACTAGAAAAATCTCCCAAAAGTGTCGATTTACGATAAACACAGAGCCGATCGACGACCGTTATTTGCGGAGCATCGTACCAAACGATTTTTACGAATCGCTGAAAAATATCGATTTTTTGGAAAAAAAACCGATTAATCTCTGAAAAACATGGGAATTTCCAAGAAATTATACGTCTTTTATTCGTTTTCCCCCAAAAATCTCCCAAAAGTGTCGATTTACGATAAACACAGAGCCGATCTACGACCGTTATTTGCGGAGCATCGTACTAACAATTTTTGCGAATCGCTGAAAAATATCGATTTTTTGGGAAAGAGAACCGATTAATCTCTGAAAAACATAGGAAAAAACTGGAATTTCCAAAAAATAATAGGTCATCTCCCAAAAGTGTCGATTTACGATAAACACAGCGCACCGACAGCCGTTATTTGCGGAGCATCGTACTAAACGATTTTTATGAATTATTTATCGACTTTTCGGCGTTTTTCCCCGCTGAAACGTCTCTTTTCGCTCTTTTCAGTTCCTTTTGGTGAGCAACAGCAGTGTGCTGTGCGGAGTGACACTCGAGGAGCTCGAGTCGATATTTGTGCCGTTCGACGCGTCGGCTCAGTTCCTCGTGTTCCCCAACAAACGCTCCTACTCGTTCGTCGAGTGCTCATCGATCGACGCGGCTCGCCGAGCCCGCGACGAGCTCCACGGGCTCGTGCCCGTCGCCCTGAAGACCTCGCATCAGCCGTTCATCATCTCGTTCGTCAAACAGTGTGAGCCGAATTTTTTTGGAGATTTTAAGCAGGAGAAAAAAAAGAAAAAAATATGGAAAAGCAAAAAATAAGTAAACATTTGAGGAGAAAATTGCAGAATTTTTTGGGAAAATTTTTTAATTAAAAAAAATTTTTTTGCAAAAATTTTAAAAAATTGAAAATTGGAGAAATTTTATTTTCATAATTTTTCCCGTAATTTTCGCATTCTTTCTAATTTTTTTTTTTAAATTTAAAATTTTCAAAAAGGAAAAAAAACAATTTTTGTGATTTTTCAAGGTTTTTTAAAAAATTAAAAAAAAATTTAAGATTCACTTAACAATTTTTTTTGAATTCAAATTTCCCATTTTGAAAAAAACTAATTAAAACATATTTTTTGGCATTTTTTTTGGAAATAAAAAAAAGAAAACAATTTTATTTTTACTTTGAAAATTTTGAAAAAATTTTTTTGATTTCATAGAAATTTTTAAAAAAAATATACAAAAAATTTTTCATTCATTAAATTTTTTTTTCGATTAAAATTAAATTTCCGAAAAAAATTAAATTCTTTAAAAAATTAAAAAAAAATATTTTTGCAAAAAGTTTGAAATCATTAAAAAAAATTTTCAAATAAAAAAAAATTTCAAAAAATTTTTCCATTCAATTCCATTCTAATTTTGGTTTTCTCAACAACAGCGAAAATTAACGTTAAAATCAATTAATTTTTATTCATTTCCCCTCCACTGAAACTTGTTTTTCCGCAGTGCCGGCGGCGAAAAAAAGCGAGACGTTTCGTCCGGCCGATTTGGCGATCATCGAGGAGTACATCAGCGAAGAGCTCGAAAAAGAGCTCGTCACACTGCTCACAGAGCATCCGAGCCTCGAGACACTCAAGCATCGCGGCGTCGTTCACTTTGGGCACGTCTTCGACTACTCGACGAACTCGGCGGCCGAGTGGAGGGCGGCGGAGCCGATACCGCGGCTCGTCGAGCAGCTCGTCGATCGGCTCATCGCCGACGGTCATCTCACCGAACGGCCCGATCAGATCACGGCGAACGTGTACGAGCCGGGTCACGGCATTCCGTCACACTACGACACTCACTCGGCTTTCGAGGATCCCATCGTCTCGGTGAGGTGAGTGTGTGTGTCACCATTGCTCTCGCATTGTTTTGAGCCATTTCGAGCCATTTTGAGGCAGTTTGGTGAGGTTTGAAGCGTTTTGAGCCGGTTTGAGCTGGATTTGGAGCATTTTGGCATTTTGGACTCTTTTGAGCCAGTTTCAATGAAATTTGGAACATTTTTTGAGCTGGAGTCATTTTGAGCGGGTTGTGACGCATTTCGGGTCATTTTCAGCTAGCTTATGACTATTTTGAGCCAGTTTCACTCGTTAGAGCCCGTTTTAAAGGGGGGGGGTGCCAACTTGAAAAAAGTTTGCTTAAAAAGAAACTAGAGGGGTGGGAAAATGCAGCGCACAAGGAGCGACGCTTTGAAAATAAGTGCAAGTATTTCTAATTATCGATTTTAGGCCAAAATTAATATTCCTGTGGCCGTGGCCTAGAAACCCAAATTTCGTTGCGCGCCTATGCGCGATATCGATTGATTTGCGATATTTTTCGGCCGCTCGATGCTCCGCTTACAGACACGTCTTTTCGCAAAGAAATCTTGAAAATTCGTCGAGGCCGCGCGAAGAATTCCCGCGAAATGCAGCAGTTAGGCCACGGCCACAGGAATATTAATTTTGGCCTAAAATCGATAATTAAAAATACTTGCACTTATTTTTAAAGCGTCGCTCCTTGTGCGCTGCATTTTCCCACCCCTCTAGTTTCTTTTTAAGCAAACTTTTTTCCAGTTGGCACCCCCCCCCCCCCCCCCCTTAAAGAGATTCGAGGCGATTCGAGACACATTTAGCGAGATTTTTAGAGCATTTCAAGACAATTTCAAAGTAATTTGGAGCATTTTGAGCCAGAATCCTATTGAGCGGGTTTTGAAGCATTCCGGGCCATTCTCAGCTAGTTTCGGACTATTTTGAGCCAATTCGAGCTCATTTTGGAGCATTTTGTGCCGATTTGAGCTGGATTTGGAGCATTTTGAGCCAGTTTCTTTGAAATTTAAAGCATTTTGGCATCTTGGTCCTTTTTGAGCTAGTTTTAGAGAGATTCGAGGCGATTCGAGACGCTTTTAGCGAGATTTAGAGCTTTTGAAGACAATTTGAATGGAATTGCTCCAAATTTCATTGAAACTGTCTTCAAAAGCTCTGAATCTCGCTGAAAGCTTCTCCAATCGCCTCGAATCTCTCTGAAACTCGCCCAACAAGGTCCAAAATGCCGAATAGCTCCAAATTTCATAGAAACTGGCTCAAAACGCTCCAGAACAAGCTCATATTGGCTCAAAATGTTCCGAAACTAGCTGACAATGACCCGAAATGCGATTCATCAAAAAAACCAAAAAAGAAAAACGGTTTTCAGCCTGCTGTCGGACGTGGTGATGGAGTTCAAAGACGGCGCGAACTCGGCACGCATCGCGCCAGTCCTCCTCAACGCGCGATCGCTGTGTCTGATACGCGGCGAGTCGCGCTATCGCTGGAAACACGGCATCGTCAATCGCAAGTACGACGTGGATCCGCGGACGGGACGCGTTGTTCCGCGCAAGCGACGCGTCTCGCTGACGTTGCGACGCATCCGCCGCTCGCCGTGCGACTGCCCGTGGAAAGAGTTTTGCGATTGGGATCGCGGCGGCGAGATGCGTGTGCCGGAGACGGAGGCGCGCGCGCGACACCTCGAGAACGCCTACGTGTCGGACGTGTACGAGTCGATCGCCGACCATTTCGACGAGACGCGACACTCGACGTGGAAAGCGGTGCGCGCGTTCCTGGAACGTCTTCCGCCCAGCGCGCTCCTCTACGACGTCGGATGCGGCAACGGCAAATATCTGACGCCCGCGGCGACGGCCTACGGTCCGCTCGTCAAAATCGGATGCGACATGTCGCAACGGCTGTGCGAAATCGCCGCCGCCAAAGGGTGTCACGTGACGCGCGCCGACGCGCTCAACCTACCGTTTCGCGACGCGTCCGCCGACGCGGCCATCTCGATCGCCGTCCTCCACCACATTGCGACCGACGAGCGGCGGCGACGCGCGATTCGCGAACTGTTGCGAGTGGTTCGACGCGGCGGTCACGTATGTGTGACAGTGTGGTCGATGGATCAGACGAGATCCGAGTACGCGAAGATGCGCGGGAATAAGGAGCCGCGAGACGGCGACGAGGCGCGTGACGGTCACAACGTGACAAACGACAATAGAGAGGTGATCCCGGCGGATCGTCTCAAAGTGCACGACGGCAAGGATTTCGAGCAGCAAGACGTGCTCGTTCCGTGGACGATCGATCAGCGAAACGAGACGTTCCTCCGCTACTATCACGTGTTTCGCGACGGCGAAGTCGAGCACCTCGTCGCCTCGATCGACAATTGTCGGCTCGTCAGCAACGTCAAAGAGCAGGGCAACTATGTTTTTGTTGTCGAGAAAATTTTTTAATTTTTGGATTCCAAAAAAATTTGGAGAATATATTTTTTTTAAAAATTTTTTTCCCCCCAATTTTTTCATTTTTTTGTTGAATTTTAATAATTTTGTTCTATTTTTTTTTATTTCGTATAAATTTTTTTTATTTTTATCATTTTTAAAACAATTTTTTTCTCACCCTTCTCGTACATTTTTTTCGAGAAAATATTTTTTTTTCCATTATTTTTAGTGTTGTTGTGTTGTTTTTCATTTTTTATTTTATTTAAAAAAAAATTTTTTTTTTAAATTTAACTTTAAAAAATTGTTTTTTTTTCGACAAAATCTTGAATTTTTTTTTTTTCAATTTAAGATTTTTTAAAAATTTAAATTAAATGTTGTTCATTTTTCGAACCTTTTTCCCAATTTTTGAAGGGAATAAAATTGAAAAAAAATTTTTTTTTTTTTTTGAAAAAAAAAATTTTAGTTGATAATATCGTTGAAACAACTAAAACTCTTTCAATTTGTTCCAGAAAAAAAAATTAATTTAAAAAAAAATTTAAACAATTTTTTAAGGCCATCAAATCGTTCACAAAAAAACAAAAGGAATGTCGGCTCACCACTTTTTCTCGGCGTCCTCGTCGGAAGGATCGGAAGACGAGGAGGCGACGCGTCGCGAACGCGAACAACTTTTGCGACGTCGTCAGGCGGAGCAGGCGGCCGTCTATCAGCGACGTCGTCAGGCGGAGGCCGACGAGGAGGAGCGACGATTCGGCGCCGCCGCGGCTCGCCGAGCCCGCATCGCCGAGCCGACGTTCGGCGAGCGGCTCGAGCGGCACGCGATTCACATGCATCCCGACGAGCGGCGACGCGCGTTTCTCGACGGAATCGCGCGCGTCGTCGACGCGTTTCGCGTCGACGACGACGAGTTCGCGGCGACGATGCGCGCGATTCGGACGGAGGCGCAACTGATTCGGCTCATCGAGCACATGCACACCACTCAACTCGCCGCCGAGCCCACTCGTGAGTCCTTTTGTTCTTTTGTTTATTTTAATTTTTTGAAAATCCTCTTTTATTGAATTTGGAAAAAAAATCTTTTTTTTTATATTTTCGAAATTAATTTTTTTTTTTGAAAGTTTTTAAATTTTTTCACAAAAAGTTTGGGTTTTAAAAATTTTTTAAAAATTTTTAATTTAAAAATGATGGTATTTATTTTTAAAATTTGAACTTTTGATTTTATCGAAAATCTGATTTTTTTTTTTTGAAAAACTAGTTCTCTTCACTCTGAAAAATATGCAATACATTTATTTAAAAAAATAATAATGATAAAAGAAACGGAAAAAAATTTATAAAATTTCTCAAAAACAAGAAAAAATGAAAGAAAAATTTTCAAAAATTCAAAAAAAAAAATTAACTTTAAAAAATACGAAATTAATTGAACAAACGAAAAAAAAAATTAGAAATTGTTTAATAAAAAACACGAAAAAATGAAAGAAATTTTTTTTAATGTTTAATTAAAAAAATGCTTGTATTTTAAAAATTCGAACTCTTTACTTTCTCAAAAATCTATTTTTTTTCTCTGAGAGTTTTTCAAAAGAGGTACTAAATTTACAAAAACAAATATAAAGGAAAAATTGAAAAAAAAAATTGATTTAAAAAAATTAGAAAAAAAATTAGAATTTTTTTCAAAAAACAAGAAGAAATAAGAAAAAATGTTTTTAAAATTCAGGAAAAAATATGAGAATTTTCCAAAAATTCAAAAAAACTTTGCAAAAAAAAATTTTTCAATTCTAAAAAAATTGGAAAAAATTGAAATAAATACAATTGGAAATCAAATAAAAAATGTTTTTTTTTGAAAATTTTCAAAAAATCTAGAAAAAAACGAGTGTGTGTGAAATTTGCAGCGGAGACGGAGTCGGTGCACGAGTGGCTCGTCGAGTACTACAAAGAAGCGATGGCGGCGTTGCGAGAAATGACGGCGATTCCGGCCGAAACGCCGCTCCACAGTCTCACGATCGGCAATCCGTTTCAGATCGCCAGAGAGAGCGTCGAGCGGAGGCTCGCCGTCAAAAAAGATCACGAGCAACTCATTCAGGCTCAGCGACGGTCAGACAAACTCTTTTTCCTTTTTTTCGTGTTTTTAGTAGGAAAAATGAACCATTTTATTCAAAATTGATAATTTTTCTTTTAAAAAATTTTTTTAGAAAAATCATCAATTTTTTTTTGAATATTGAAAAAATTGTCATGGAAAAAAAATTGCTAAAAAAATTTTTTTTCCGTTTTTTTTTAAAATTTAAATTAAAAAAAAATAATTAATTAAAAGAAATTTGAAAATCTTTTTAAAATCGAAAAAAATTGAAAAAAAATTTTTCTCGAAAATTTTGAAATTTGCAATAATTAAATAATAAGAAAATTTATTTTTTTAAAAATTGAAAAAAATATATCTCACGAAAAAAATTTTTTTTGATAATATTCAAAATTTAATATATTTTTTCAAAGAAAAAATTCAAAAATACGAGAATAAAAAAATAAAAAATAAAAAAATTCCTAAAAACCATTTTTTTTAAAATAAAAATTATAAAAATCTTATTTTAAAAAAATTTCAAAAAAATAAAAAAATTTCATTTTTTGCTGAAAGTTAAAAAAAAAACGAATTTAGAATTTATCTGAAATTTTTTAAACTAAATTCAAAAAAATTAATTGAAAGAAATTTGAAAATCTTTTTGAAATCGAAAAAAATCGAAAAATTGTTTTTTTTTCGAAAATTTTGAGGCTTGCAATAATAAAATAATAAATAAATTTATTAAAAAAAAAAGAAAAAATATAATTCACAAAAAAAATGTTCCAAAAAAAAATCGATGAAAATAAAAATATTTATAATTTTATATATTCTTTTCGCAAAAAAATATTAAAAAAATACGAAAATGAAAAATAAAAAATAAAAAATTAAAATGTCCTAAAAACCATTTTTTTTAATTAAAAGTTATAAAAATCCT
This sequence comes from Caenorhabditis sulstoni, assembly GCA_963966605.1. Classification (NCBI taxonomy): domain Eukaryota; kingdom Metazoa; phylum Nematoda; class Chromadorea; order Rhabditida; family Rhabditidae; genus Caenorhabditis; species Caenorhabditis sulstoni. Next base: position 1,475,897 of record OZ016477.1, read on the forward strand.
ATTAAAAAATTTGAAAAAAACAAAGCAATTTTATTTTAAATCCAAAAAAAAAACGATTTTTTTTTCAAATTTTTGAAATGATTCAGAAAAGAAGAGGCCGAGTTTGCCGAGCTGCTCGACAGCACCACAAATCTGATGCGCACACTGACGTCCGATTTCGGCGATCGCGAGAGGTGTACGGTGGAGGGACAGCGACAGCTGTCACGCGAGTTGTCGGCGATTGCGGTGCAGACGCGACTCGATCGCGAGAGACGCGAGACGAGCCCGCGACGGGCTCCGTTGAGCCGGCTCGCCGAGCAACAACTCGCCGCCATGTTCCACAATCTGACAGTGCACACGTCGGCCAGAAACGCGATGATCGGCGAGGAGGAGGAGGAGAAACGAGCGGAAGTGGCGGCGGAAGTGGAAGAGGATCCGTTGAGTTGGATGTTTGGTCCGGCGGAAGAAGAGGAGGAGCAAGAGCAGGAGCAGAAACCGACGATGGATGCTCACGGAGCAGCACCCGCCGATGCTCCGGACAGTGATAGCGAGGAGGAGTTGAAGTTCGACACGAGAACGGCACCCTCCACCTCCACCTCCACCTCCACCAACAGAGTTCTCGCGAAAAAAACGAGACGCGAGCCGACGATCTACGAGCCGACAGAAGACGAGCTGCGCCGGGCGCAACACATTCGAAACGTGTTGCGAGACACGCGACGCGCACTGCCCGCGTGCCACTACTTTGGCAATCCGACACAATCCGACGAGCATCGCGTCGCGATGGACACCGATCGATACTGGCGGCGAGAGCGGCGAGTGCGGTTCGCCGGTGAGGAGCGGGTTTGGAGTTGAACGGCGATCTAGGGTGGTGTTTTGGCTGCGCAACAGTCTTCTAGTCTAGGATGATTCGGATCGCTTTTGGGCAGTTTGAGTGGTTTCGGAAGCTGAAACTCGATTCTAGGACAGTTTGGACTGTTTCAAGGGTAGTTGTTAGACACCGGACAGCCATCCGCTTGACATGCGCCAAAATAAGCGTCCTACCCGCCAGTGGCGCTTTATAGTCGGCCAGTGGCGGCGGAATGACGCCACTGGCGCCTTTTTTCTCCCCCAACGCTCCTCTATTGGCAGACTTTGACGACGCGCGCAACACGATGCGCATCTTCACACAAGAGGGCATCTACTACAAGGGCGACAACGGGACCGAGTCGTCGATGGTGCAGTTGCAGCTGAAAAAGGGATGGGCGGCGTTGTGGAACGCCGGCGACGACGACGACGTCACACAACAGCCGTTCGTCGTCAAAACCGAGCGGACGCTCGGATTCGCCGGCGGCACCGCCGAACGTCTTCAGAGAATCACGAAGAGAGGCGAACGGTGTGAGTGTTCTGTGTTCAGTCAATGAATTTTCTCGGGGTTTTTTCTCTCCCCAGGGATGTGGGGCGCGAAAGGCAATCCGCTCGGCCGTTTCTGGTTCGATCGGGCGCAACTGGCGACAGGACGACGGCACGCGGCCGCCGCTCGTCTCAACGCGGGACTCGTCACACAGTACACGGAGGAGGAGCTCGCCAACTGCTACACACACAAAGTGCTGCAAATCGAGCGCGAGATGGGGCGCGACACGGCGCGCCAAATTGAAAACCTCTACAACAAGCACGATCGAGACGACGACAAACTGTTGACACGGTATTTATGATCATTGGAAACCGGGGGGTATTTGGATTGACCAGGGGGCATCAGAAAAATGAGAGATTGTCAATTAGTACTCGGGAATATTTGCGCCAGGGTTGGCGGGGTTAATGGCCATTGGCGGGCGATTCGGCCAGCCATCCGCTTGACATACGCCAAAATATGCGCCGCGACCGCCAGTGGCGCTTCAAAGTCGGCCAGTGGCGGTGCGATGACGCCAGTGGCGCCGGAACAGCGCCAGTGGCCGGCTTCACAAATCGCTTGGCCGACTGTCTTCGGCCGAGCGATTTGTGGATCGATTCCTGTTTTTAGTAACGACACCAAATTTCAAAATCAAACTCTAACTTTCAATTCTGTGCAGCTCAGGTAGAGGAGAAAAAAACGGCACACCAGAGTTTCGCGGAACTTGAAAATCCCGGAACTTTTTACAAAACTCGCCCTCCAACTTTTTTGTGCTCCGGCCTATGAAAATGGCGCAGTTACCGAAAATAAAGTTTTTCGAGCCGTTTTGAATGGTGCAATGGGAGATGGAAAATATTGATTTTGAGGGAAGTTATGCAGGTTTTAGTGACTCTTACATGGAAAAAGGCACTAAAACCTGCATAACTTTCTTCAAAATCAATATTTTCCAATTCCCATTGCACCATTCGAAACGGCTCAAAAAGCTTTATATTTTCTGATAGCTGCACTATTTTCATAGGCCGGAGCTGAAAAAAGATCGAGCGTTTTCAGAAAAGTGATTCGCGGAGTGCTCATTCTGACGGATTGGCGTCTGATTCATCTGAATGAAGACGTCATCACCAACGCCGTCATCCAATATTTGCCCACTAATTTGGGCGACGTCTTCTTGTGAGTTTCTTTTTTTTTCAAAAAAAATCATTTTTTTCTGAAAATTTTTTTTAATTTTTCAAAAAAATTTTGATTTTTTTCTAAAAATTTGTTTAATTTTTTTGGAAATTTGTTTTTTTTTCAAGAAAATTTTTTAATTTCTCTAGGAATTTATTTTATTTTTCTAGAAATTTTTTTTGTATTTTCTAGAATTAAAAAAAAATTTGTTTTTTTTTTCTAAAGTTAAAAAAAAATTTTATTTAATTTTTTTCTTAAAAATTTTATTATATTTTCTAGATTTTTTTAAACATTTTCTATAAATTTGGAAAAAAAATTTCTTCCAATGTTTCAAAAAATGAAAAAAAAATAATTTTTTTCCTATGAAAAATTTCTAGTTTTTCATGTCAAAAACATCAGAATCGATTCCAAATTTCAGCAAAAAATTTTTTTTTTAATTTTTGATATTTTGAAATGTAACTTGAAACGCGTTACGGTAAAACAATGATTATTTCAAAATTAAAAAATTATCTAAAAATGATAAAAATTGCAACCAAAAAAACAACTGTTTTTTTCTTGCCAGCCAAAGCATGGTCCTCTACCTGTCGATGCTGCTCCGAACGCCGAGCATCGAGATTCGCACGATCATTTTCGCGTTCGGCGGCTCGCCGACGTGGCAGAAGGAGCATTTCGGCGCGTTTCTGACGAAACTGCTCGTGCTCACACTCAAAACCGTCGACGTCTTCTGGCTGGCACAGGACTGGACCGACGGACTGGTGAGAGCCCGATCATCCTTTTTTTTTTTTTGAATTTTGAATTACTTTTTTATTAAAAAAAAATGTTTTGCTGCGAGAATGATTTTTATGGAAATTTTGGGTTTTTTTTCAAAAAATATTTTGAATATTTTGAAATATTTTTTGAAAAAAAGAGAAATTTTTGACAGAAAAACAGAAAAAAAATCCCATTAAAATTGTATTCGAATGGTGTTTTTTCTTTCTAAATAAATTATTTAGAAAATTTGGAGAATTTGGAATTTTTTTTTTGAAAGTTAAAGTTAATTGGAAAAATTTGAAACAAAAACAAAAAATGGCAGAAAAATAAAAATGTAGTTTGCAAAAAAATATTTTAAAAAATTAAAAAAAAACATGCTTACAGTTCTAAAAAACTGAAAAAAATATTGTGAAAATTGTTTCCAATTCTCAATATAAACTGCAAAGTTTTAAATTTACCGTTCAATTTTTTTTAAATTTTGTCTTTTTTTTTATTTTTCCGCTTTTTTAAAAAAAACACGTTTTATATTTTCTGTAAACTTATATTCAAAAAAAATTACAAAAATTAAAAAATAATGTAAAAAATAATACTTGAATTTATTAAATATGGATTTTCAATTTTTCTGAGTGATTATCGAAAAAAAAATCAAAAAACTGAGATTTAAAAAATTAAATAAAAAATTTTACGCAATTTTTTTTTTGGAATTTTCCAAATATCAGAAAATTTCAAACTCAAAGTAAATCTATTTAAAACAAATTTTCTAGTTATTTTCGAAAAGTTAAAAATAAAACAAAATTACTAATATTATAAAGTAAATGTTTTTTTTCTCCTTCGAACAGACGCCAAACGAGGAGGCGGACGCGAGACTGTCCGCGTGGAACTCGTTCGTAAAACGCACGTTCAAAGCGCTCCGCAAAACGGGAAACGACAATTATAAATGGGCGAACGTTCGCCAACTGTACAATATTCGACGGCATCCGCCGAGAAAAGCCGAGAGCACTGTCAGTCTCGAGTGTATGTAAGTGCGCTCTAATCGACTCGCCATTCTTTTCTTTTTTTTTTGTTGCGAAAATCCGGAGAAATTGGGAGAAAATTGGAAAAAATTTGAAAAAATTGAGTAAAACGCCGATGAAAAAGATGGAAAAATGTTTAATTTTTTTTTAATTTTAAATTTGTTTTAAGAAATTTTAAATTTGTTTTAAGAAAATTTTTTTTAATTTCAAAAAATAGAAAAAAAAAATTTTTTTTTTAGAAAATTTTGTTTTTTTTTAAATTAGCTGATGAAAAATTTCCAAAATTTTCAAAATTCCCCACGATTTTTTTTTCCGTTTTTTAATTTAAATTTATTTTTTTTTCCACGAATTTTTTTCCGTTTTTAAAATTAAATTTATTTTTTTTATCGATTTTTAAAAAAATCAGTTGCTTTTTCGAATTAAAAAAATCTCCGGAATTTTTGATTTTTGACAATTTTTTTTTTTTAATCTAAAAATTATAGTGAAAATCAAAATTCTTTTTAAAAAATTTTAAATTTCCAAATCGCCCAATTTTAATTTAATTTTTTTTGAAAAAACTAAAATTAAAAAAAAAAAATTATCTCCCTCCCCCATTTTAATTTCAAAATTTTCAAAAACCCCTCCTAATTTTTGTGTCCATCTAAATATGTGAGTTTTGAAAAGAAAAAAAAAACGCAGATATTCGAAATATGTGGAGCACATGATTCAACACTGCAATTGCTACGGTCGCAGCAACTTTTTTCCGCGCGTCATTCGCCGATTCGACGATCATCCGGAAGACGAGGGAATCCGACCGCATCAGGGCTCGAAATTTCTGAAGCGAACCGACGTGCACATTTCCGACGACGACGTCGTCTGAGAACGAGCGAATCACACGATAAATCAATAAATTCCATGTTCTTTCGTCGATTTGACACGAATTTAACGGGAGAGGCCAGAGTTTCGCCGGTACCTTTTTTTACGAAATTCGCTTCGAATTTTTTTGTGCTCGGGCCTATGAAAATGGTGCAATTGCTGAAAACGAGGAAGGTTTTCGAGAACTTTTGAATGGTGCAAGGGGATTTTGAAAATCTAGATTTTGAAGAAAGTTATGCAGGTTTTAGTGCCTTTTTCTATGTAAGAATCACTAAAACCTGCATAACTTTTCTTAAAATCTAGATTTTCAAATTTCCATTGCACCATTCGAAAGTTCTCGAAAACCTTCCTCGTTTTCAGTAATCGCACCATTTCCACAGGCTCCGAGCATCAAAAAAATTTTAAGCGAGTTTCGTAAAAAAGTTCCGGGCTCTGGAGGGGGGAAACAAATTTTTTTTTGTCAGTTAGATGTTCCGAACGATGGTGTTGTTGAGATCGGGCGTCGCGTTGTGGAGTACGGTCTGATTCAGCGGATCCGTCACGACATCGTCTTCTTCTTTTTCTTCATCTTTATCTTCATCAATTTCGGGCTCCGCGAGCATTTTGATCGCTTTTTGGAGCACCGCAGAGGCCGATGGGCACGAGAGGCTCGCCAGTTTGAACAGCTCTCTGCAATTTTTTTTTTTGGAATTTTAAAATTTGTTTTAAATCTTTTTTGTCAATTTTCTTGCTTTAAATTTCAGAAAAAAAAGATTTGAAAAATTTGATTTTTTTTTTGAAAAAAATTAATTTATTGCTAATAAACTTTTTTTTTTATTTTTATAAAATTGTCTTTTTTTTTTTGCTGTCAATGTTTTTTTTCACAAAAGCTACTTAAAAATTTTTTTTATTTTTTTTATTTTTTCTGCGGGGATTTCAATTTTATTTTTTTTACTGAAAAACAGGTAAATTTTTCTAAATTTAAAAATTTTTTTTTAAATTTTTTTACAAAAAATAATTTTTTTCGAAATTGTTACCACTTTTTTTGGTTTCTCTTCTAAATTTAATTTTAAAAAATAATTTTTTTTCTCAATTTTTGAAAATTAACTGGAAATTCTTCTGGAATTTTTTTTCGTAATTTTAGAAATCAGAAGGGATTTCTTTCCGAATTGGAATTTTTCGAATTAAAAAAAAATTAATTTTTTTCCCAACTCACTTGTAATTTTTATTCTGTTGAACGGCCAACACGAGCTCCTGATTCTCGTTTTTTCGCATTTTTTCCAAATCATCCATGATTTCTTGCAGTTTTGTCGCTTTTTGTCTGAAAAAAAATGAAAAAGGTCCGAATCGATAATTATTGTTAGCGAAAAAATATTAAAAAATCCAAAAAAAAATAATTTTTTTCAAAAAAAAATTCCGAAAAATTAGGCTCAAATTGAAAAATAATCAAATTTTTGGAAAAAAAATATTTTTTTTAAAATTTCAATTTTTTTAAAAATTAAAATTTCTTCAACAGTCCTGAAATTTTTTTTGATCAGAATTTTTTGAAATTTCCCGCGATTTAAATTTTTTTACAAACTAAAATTAAATTTTTAATTTAAAATTTATTTTTAAAAAAAACAAACTTCAAGCTGACTTCCAATTGATTATTGGCTAATTCGAAAATAATATTATCAATATCATCGTACTCGTTGTTGCTTTTTTGCCTGAAAAATTACAACTTTTTTTTTGAAAGCACATCGAAAAGAGCCCGTAAATCGACACCAAACCGTCTCTCCGTCTTTTCGCTGCGAGACCCTTGCCACGTTTTTTGTTTTTTTCTTTTGGGCGCTGGCTCCGCCCCTTTTCGGTGTTTGCGTACAGAAAAAAAGCTTAAAATGGGAGGAAGAAAGCGCGCTCTATTGAACAAACAGTGAAATTAAAAGTTTCGCCTAAAAACTGAAAAAAAAAACCCCGTTAAAAATCACTTTCCATGCCTGAAAAACTTTTTGGGATTATTATTTTTATTATTTTTAGGCAAAATTTCAAAACTTCACCGCTTGTTCAATGGAGCGCGTTTGCATTCTTCCATTCTGCGCCGGCGTTGTTGAGAGTGTGACAAAACCGGAACATGCAGAATTGTTCTTTTTTTGGCTAAATTATCTAGAAAAAGCGCGCCGCAGTGTTGCAATTCTGCATGTTCTGGTTTTGTCACTCTCAACAGCGCCGGCAAAAAGTGGAAGAATGCAAACGCGCCCCATTGAAGCAGTGAAATTTTGAAATTTCGCCTCAAAACAATAAGAATAACACTCTGAAAAAGTTTTTCAAGCATGGAAAGTGACAGAAATCGAGTTTTCGGTTTCGGTTTCGTCTGTTCCGGTTTTGTCAGACACTCTCGCGCATTTTTCCACCCGTTCTTTGGTTTTTTGTTTCCGTTCGAGACCCCGTGCGAAAAAAACGGGACTTTTTGATAGAAGCGCCCTCTCACATCAGAATGCCGGTCTCCAAATCGGCGTGCGACTCGAGAATGTCGCGCATCGTCCTCAAATACTCTTCGGTCGTCTCGCGCAACTGCCGATTCTCGTCTTGCAACGCCATGATTTGCCGATTCTCGCGTTGCAAATCGCTCAAAATCAACTTTCGACGCGTCCCGTTCACTGTCAAATCTGCAAAAACCCAGAAAGAGTTCGATGAGAAATCGCCGGAAAACCGGGGCTCTCGCCTTGCATATCCTGCAGAATCCGCTCGTACTTGTTCATCGCCGCGATGCGCGCCGCCACACGATGCGCTCGATTCAACATGTTGTCCAGACTGTTTTCCGCTGAAAAATGTGCGTTGAATTGGCGGAAAAATCGCCAAAAACAACGAAACGCGCCTTGTTTCGTCGTCATCATCATTGTTCGTGTGGAGACGACGAGCGCGTCGATCTCACTCATTCCGTCCATTTTCGCCACTTGAAACGCTGCAAAAATCGATAAATTCGAGAAAAATCGATGAAAAACCGGCAAAAAACCGACGAAAAACGATGAAAAACGTTGCGGAAATTTCGCGTTCTCTTTCTTTCTCTGCCGTCTCTTCTGCAAACTCTGCGTCTCTCGCGCGCACTCTGCTCGTCTCGCACTCTAACCTCGCCGGGGCCAGAAACGGTTTTTTGGCAATTAAAAGCTGGAGAAAAATCGATAAAAGTCGGTCGACGTCTTAAATTGTAGGTATTAGAATGGCCGATTAAAAAAAATTCACCGGAAATTCAACGGATTTTTTTCTCTCGTTGAAAAACGCTGAAAAGCGCATCTATTTCGCAATATCGATCGGAAGTTTGAGCTTTCGAAAAAAATTAACATTTATTCGAGTCTCACAATCACATCGGAAAGCTATAAATCGTGAAGGTCCGCCCTTGCCACGTCATTTCGGTTCCGGTCGCAAAAATCGACACACAATCTGGCCTGATGCACAGAGTCAAACTATCGAATCGTTTGTGACGGTGTTGCACTTGAAAACACGTTCCACTGCCGCACACTCGATCGAAATCACCGCAAAATCCGTCGCTGGAAAAGGTGTCGGATTCTAGGCCACCTAACTTTTCTGTGGTTGACTCTAGGACAATGGTGCAGTCACACAAAGTGTAGAACTTTTCAATTTCTTTCGAATGGCGCAAAGAATGTGTGAAAATATCGATTTTCCGGCGAGTTATGCAAGTTTCAAAGGTTGGATTCTTTAAACTTTCATAACTCGCCGGAAAATCGATATTTTCACACGCTCTTTGCGCCATTCGAAAGGAATTGAAAAGTTCTACACTTTTGGTCACTGCACCAATGTCCTGGAGTCACCCGAAAAAAAGTTACGCCCATTTTTATACCACACACACACCTTTCCTGTCGGAATTCATCATCCCAAGGACGCACGTCGAGCCCGTAAATGAGCCGAGCAATATTCACTTGACGTTCCGACCACAACAACACCTTTTTGAACCCCTCGCCATAATTCCCAGCTGCCCATTTCTGAAAAATCAGAAATAATTGAGTTATCGCGGTTGCGTCGCGGTTCGTACCCTCAAAAACGTGTTGATTCCGTCGTCGGTGATGTGAATCGCGTAGAAATGGATTTGTTTGGCTCGCAGAGTCAAAAACTGCTGATCTGTGAAATCGGCGCGTCCGTACACCCACAAACTGTTTTCGACGTTCTTCACTTGCGGCAAATCTAGGATTTCGGCGGGAATCGAGAAAAAGTCGCGTTGTTCGTAGGGGGGCGCCAGATTAAGCTCGGTGAGCCGCTCGGGAACTCGCTCGAGCCACCACTTGATCGCTGCCACGTCGTTGGCGGAGCAACCGAGCCGGAGACTCGTGCACCGGTCGAGCCGCCGAATCAGGCTCGAGCCGATCGGATAGCGACGCATTTCGACGGTCAGCCCGCGCACTCCGAATCGGCTCTTTTTCATCAATTGCTCGGCGAATTTGACCGCCTCCTTGTAGTAGTCGCAGTTTTCGCGGAGAAAACGTTCCGGCTGGAGGCGTCGGTGTCGTGGATTGTATGCGAGCCAACGGATTTGGGTGTGCTCGCCGAGCTGCGAGAAGACGAGCTCGACATTTTGGTCAGCGTTGTAGTCGGAGGCGAATTGCACTCTCACCTGCACGTTTTGCTGCAAATCGAGAGATCCAAACTAGTCGAAAGTAGTTCAAACTAATCGAAAGTAGGTCAAACTAATCGAAAGTAGGTCAAACTAGTCGAAAGTAGGTCAAACTAATCGGAAGTAGGTCAAACTAGTAAGAAAGTAGGTCACTACCAAAATAAACTCACAAAATCCTCTCTTTCAAACTGAGGATGACTCGTCTCGGTGTCGACAATCGATATGCTGTGCACATACATCGGCGTCGTGCTCACCACCTTAAAATCGGATTTCGAGCACACCGCGAGCCGACACCTATCCGCCAACTCGAGAAACGAAACGCAGTGACGTCGACAGTCCGCGTCCATCTCCGGCCACTTTTCGAATCCGCCGATAAACTTCGACAAATCGAGCAATTCCTGTTTGGTGGCCATCCGACGCGTCGGCGTCGGCGTCGACGGAGCACCAACATTTTCCGCCGGCTCATCGGAATGCGGCTCGTCGATGAGCCCGAAACCCGGATTCATCTCTTCCTCGACGCCAGACATGGCCGACTGAAGAAATTCGTAGAGTTTTCGAGGCCACGGCCGAGTTTCGACGACGAAAACTCGGTTTTTCGAGCGAAAAACGTTGGAATTGGGAGAAGTTTGTAGAAAATCAGCGTTTTGACAGGTGAGCTGCGGAAATATGGTCCAAATTTTTGAAAAATCGCGAAAAATTGCCTAGTTTTGGGTTTTCAGAGAATTTTTTGCCAGAATTTCGACTTTATTTCATATTTTTAGCTTTCAAAGCATTTTTACTATGAAAGTCGGTGAAAAATGCACGAAAAAAACCGAAATTTCGAGCAAAAAAACTGGCAGTGGCCTAGGATTCTCATTTTGGCGGCCACACGGCCCTCCTCGATTTTTTTTCGCTAATTTTCACATTTTTCCGATAAAAATCCATGTTTTCCTTAGATCCCATAGAAAATCTCAATTTCCAAGCATTTTTCGCGAAATTTATTGATTTTTAGCCAATTTCGCCGAATTTCCATAATTAAAAGTGTGAAATGAAGCAAAAAACGTCGAATAAAACCGAAATTCTGCTCGAAAACCGGCAAAAGGAAGACGAAGTTAGAGTGTAGAGAAGCAGAGTGAAAATCGATAGAGACGCAGACGCAGACACAAGAGACGCGCAAAATCACGCGGAATGCGATGGAGCGCACTTGCATTTTATGGCGCGCGCCTATTATTATCTGTTTTTTTTTGAAGTGATCCCCTGACGAGACTCCGAAATAACGGGTCTCGCCACGCCAGGCGTAGTTGTTTAGCAAAATGTTGGGCGCGAGATTTGAAACGAATAAAATTTTTCAATCTCTCTGTCCGCAATTATTCGTTTCAAATCTCGCGCGGCGAATATTTCGCTAAACAACAGCGCGCGGCGGGGCGCATTATTTCGGAGTCTCGTACCGGGGGATCACTCCAAAAAAAACAGATAATAGTGAGAAATTTGAGATATTCGTTGTGGTTGATCGCAAAAAAACAGGGGAAAAAAGCGGTGAAGCAAACGCGCTCCACCGCTCACCCGTCAAAACGTTTTCTTGGGCGCGTTTCGCGTGCAGTGCGCGCGCGGGCGCGCTTTGACCCATTTTCTGGGCTGTTTTTGTGTCCTCGTCCGTGTCGTCTGCGTCTCCACACCTTCCCACACTATTTCTGTCCCGTCTGTTGTTTTGATATCGCTTGCGTGTAGTCCGCGTTTTCCGCGTTGCTACCCACTCGATCGGGCCCAAATTTTGTGGGCGGGTCGAGTGGGCTTGGGCCCTAAGGCCCACCAATTTTGGGCCGATTTGGGCTTGTTTTCGGTCAGACGAGAAAAAAGAGGGCGGAGAACCGTGATTTGTGTCCGTTGGGTTCGATTCCACAACATTGCACATTGTTTTGTGACTCTTTTTTTCAATCAAAATTTGCAGTGAAGCGCACTTGAGTCTGAACTGACAAAAATGAGAAATTCCGCTGTCTAGAAAACGCGCTCCACGGCACAGCGCATTGGGAGTTTAAAATTAACATTTATTCGAGTCTCACAATCACATCGGAATGCTATAATTCGTATAGGTCCGCCCTTGCCACGTCATTTCGGTTCCGGTCGCGTAAATCGACACACGATCTGAGCTGATGCACAGAGTCAAACTATCGAACCGTTTGTGACGATGTTGCACTTGAAAACACGTTCCACTGCCGCACACTCGATCGAAATCACCGCAAAATCCGCCGCTGGAAGAGGTGTCGGATTCTAGGCCACCTAACTTTTCTGTGGTTGACTCTAGGACAATGGTGCAGTCACAAAAAGTGTGGAACTTTTCAATTTCTTCTGAATGGCGCAAAGAGCGTGTGAAAATATCGATTTTCCGGCGAGTTATGCGAGTTTTAAGGATTCAACCTCTGAAACTCGCATAACTCGCCGGAAAATCGATATTTTCACACGCTCTTTGCGCCATTCGAAAGGAATTGGAAAGTTCCACACTTTTTGTAACTGCACCATTGTTCTAGAATGGATCACAAGAAAGTTACGCCCACTTTTATGCCAAACACACCTTTCCTGTCGGAATTCATCATCCCACGGACGCACGTCGAGTCCGTAAATGAGCCGAGCGCTATCCACTTGACGTTCCGACCACAACAACACCTTTTTGAACCCCTCGATACCGTTCCCAGCTGCCCAATTCTGAAAAACGAGACAAACATTGGTTGTGATGCGTTGCGGTCGCGTCGCGGTTCGCACCTTCAAAAACGCGTTGATTCCGTCGTCGGTGATGTGAATCGCGTAGAAATGGATTTGTTTGGCTCGCAGAGCCAAAAACTGCTCGTCTGTGAAATCGGCGCGCCCGTACACCCACAAACCGTCTTTAATGTTGTTCACTTGCGGCAAATCTAGAATTTCGGCGGGAAACGAGAAATGGTCGCGTTGCTCATAGGGGAGTAGGAGTTCGAGCTCGCCGAGCCGCTCGGGAGCTCGCTCGAGCCACCACTTGATCGTCGTCGTCACGTCGGCGGCGGAGCAACCTAGCCGGAGCTCCGAGCACCGCTCGAGCCGCCGAATCAGGCTCGAGCCGATCGGATAGCGACGCATTTCGACGGTGAGCCCGCGCATACCGAATCGGCACTTTTTCATCCAGTGCTCGGCGAACTTCACCGCCTCCTCGTAGTAGTCGCAGTTTTCGCGAATCAGAGACTGTGGGACGGGTCTCTGCCGCGGTGCACGCTTCATCCAACGAATTTGGGTGTGCTCGCCGAGCTGCGAGAACACCACCTCGAGACGTTTGCCCGCGTTGTAGTCGGCCACGAATTGCACTTTTACCTGCACGTTTTCCTGCAAAACGACAGAAAAGTGGGGGCAAATTCAATTGGTCTAGTCAGAAAGTAGGTCAAACTAATCGAAAGTAGGTCAAACTAGTCGAAAGTAGGTCAAGCTAATCGGAAGTAGGTCAACTTAGTCGAAAGTAGGTGAAACCAGTCAGAAAAGTAGGTCACTACCAAAATCAACTCACAAAATCCTCTCTTTCCAACTGATAATGACTCGTCTCGGTGTCGACAATCGATATACTGTGCACATAAATCGGCGTCGTGCTCACCACCTCATAATCGGATTTCGAGCACACCGCGAGCCGACACCTATCCGCCAACTCGAGAAACGAAACGCAGTGACGTCGACAGTCCGCGTCCATCTCCGGCCACTTTTCGAATCCGCCGATGAACTTCGACAAACTGATCAATTCCGGTTTGGTGGCCATTCGACGCGACGGCGGAGCACCAACATTTTCCGCCGGCTCATCGGAATGCGGCTCGTCGAAGAGCCCGAAACCCAGATTCATCTCTTCCTCGACGTCAGACATGGCCGACTGAAGAAATTCGTAGAGTTTTCTAGGCCACGGCCGAAATTTCGAGCAAAAAACGAGCGAAAAACAGGCGGTGGCCTAGGATTCTCATTTTCGCGGCCACACGGCCCTCCTCGATTTTTTTCCGCCCATTTTCACGTTTTTTCGATGAAAATCCGATTTTAACCAGCTTACTGAAAAAAAAACGCGAAAAAAAGCATATAATTCGGAAAAAAATTGGAAAACTCAATTTTCAAGCATTTTTCGCGATTTTTCGGAGAAATTTATTGATTTTTTGCGCATTTCTCTCAATTTCAATCGAATTAAACCAAAATTTCGCTTGAAAAACGCGAAAAAAGGCGGGGGAAGTTAGAGTGCAGAGAAACAGAGTTGGGAGAGAGAGAGATGGGCTAGAGACGCAGACACACACAAAGAGAAACGCGCATTTTTCTTGACCGTTTTCGGCGCGATGTCACATTTTCTGGGCTGTTTTTGTGTGCGCGCGCGCTGATCAAGAAAACACTTTCCCTCCTCGTCTCGCCGTCTGCGTCTCCACACCTTCCCACACTATTTCTGTCCCGTCTGTTGTTTTGATATCGCTTGCGTGTAGTCCGCGTTTTGCGCGTTTCTACCCGCTCGATCGGGCCCAAATTTTGTGGGCGGGTCGAGTGGGCTTGGGCCCTAAGGCCCACCAATTTTGGGCCGAAACGGGCCGTTTTGGGCCGATTTGGGCTTGTTTTCAGTCGAGGGGGCGGAGAACCGTGATTTGTGCGCGTTGTGTTCGATTTCGCAATATTGCGCCCAGTTTTGTTATTCGCTTCTCGTTTATAAGCGTTTTCACCAGTTTTCTCTTCACTTTTTTCGGTTTTCAGCTTGACCTACTTTCAATGTCGTCGTCGCAAGAAGAAGAAGAAGAAGGCGTGACGCTCGACTTTGACGTCGGTTTCATGAACGATCTACTCGACGACGTCGAAGAGGAGGCGAAACCGAACCTGACGCGGTGTGCGACGAGAAAAGAGCTCAACGCGCTGACACAACACATTGGTGGGCTCGAAAAATGGCGGCTCGTCGACAAGGACTTCAAAATTCGAATGCTCGGCTATTTGGACTACGCGTCGCGAGTCAAACTCGGCCGCTGCTCGAAAACCGACTATGCGCTGGTGAACGAGACGAAGATCAGTGTGAATCGCATCGAAATGGTCGACGACGAGAAGCATCACTATCAGTTACAGGAGGACCCTTTCGTGAGTGTGTTGCAATCGCGCTCCATTGGACTGGGCTTGAAACCGTGATATCTCGAAAACTAGAAGAGTTAGGAAAAAGTTGTCAACTACAAACATGTTCAGCTTGAAATTTGCCATGTTTTTGTAGTTGACAACTTTTCTCCAACTAGTCTAGTTTTCAAGATATACCCAGTTGAAGTTGAACTGAGCAATCGCGCTCCGAGCTAGCTCCCACTTTCTAAACTGATCCTCCAACGACACTCCGCCGGTTTGGTGTCGATTTACGGCGCAAAATTGGGACACCAAAAAACTAGCCGCTCGTAAATCGACACCAAATCCTCTCTTCCACGCGAGACCCAATCTGAGCGAATTCTCAGGATAACGTCGTCGTCGGCGTCCAATTCACCGAGGCCTACAACGGCGGCGATCGGTTCGAGCTGATCTTCTCGCAGCTCGGCGAGCACACCCAAATTCGTTGGATGAAGTATGTGCCGCGGCAGAGGCCCGTCCCGCAGGCTCTGATTCGCGAGAACTGCGACTATTACGAGGAGGCGGTGAAGTTCGCCGAGCACTGGATGAAACGAGCCAATTTCAAGTTAAAGGGCATCAAAGTGGAAATGGTAGGTCACGCGAGCCTATGGCTGAAACGCAGTGTGCAATTCCAGCACAAATACCCGATGGCGTCGAGCATCGTGAAATCGTTGCCCGCGTGCACCGACGTCCGAATCGGCGTCTCCAGCGAGCCAGAGTTCCACTGGTGGCTCGAAAAAGTGCCGGAGCACCTCGAGTCGCTCCAACTCGTCACACCCTACAACGATCGCGACACGTTCACACTGTCGTCGCCATCGCTTCTCGCCCGGCCGCAAATCGTCAACGCGTCGCGCTTCTACTTTTGGTGTCGCGCCGCGTTCACCGACGACCAATTTTTGGGGTTGCGCGCGCGACGCATGAGCTTCGACGCGACGGCGGCTCTCACCGACGACGGCATCAACGCGTTTCTGAGGCGATGGGCGCGCGGCGACGGCGTCGACGGATTCAAGGAGGCGTTGTTGTGGTCGACGCGAGAAGTGAGCCAGGAGCGAGTGTTGCGCGGCCTCGACGTCCGACCGTGGGATGAAGCGTTCGAGGAAGAAGCGTGAGTCACTTTTTCAAATTTGATTTGGGGTGCGGTGCGGTCGCGTCGCGTGCAATGTCAATTGAGCACGGGGTTCTATGTTTGTAGACGCGGCTTCTGCGGCGATTTCAAGCGCGTGTGCGGCGCCGGAACGGCACAATTTCAAATTTCGAGCCGCCGCGCCCGTTTCGACACTCTGACAGTGGCGTTTTACGACAGTCACGTCGCCGCGCTGGCGACAGGAACGGCGCACATGACGAATGGCCGAACACATACTTGCTATGGCATCCCATAGTCATTGACGTCGACCGCGACGCCGACACGCGACGCCGCCGCACACCATCACTGACCACTGTGTTCTAGGCGCGGATTTTGCGGCGATTTCGATCGATGTTGCGGTCGCGGCACGTGTTTTCAAATTGCGAGCCGCACGAATCGCTTCAACAGTCTGACGGTCTCGTTCAACGCGCGCCGTGTGTCGATTTACGCGACTGGCACCGAGATGACGTGGCACGGCCGCACTTTCACCAGCTATCGTATTCCGTGATGATGTGAACCGCGACGCGAACCGCAACGCGGCACATGAATAAAGAGTTGTTTGCACTGCTGTCCGTGGACCGCGACGCCGACCGCAACGCGTCCAAACATCACTCTCAACTTCCAGAATCGGTTTTTGCGAGGATTTTGGACGGTGTTGCGGTCGCGGCACGTGTTTTCAAGTGGCGAGCCGAAAAAATCGATTCGAAAGTGTGACAGTGTCAATCGAATCGCGACAAAGCGTGTCGATTTACGCCACCGGCCGCGAGTATAAATGGAACGGCGAATCGCACACCTGCTACAGTATCCCGTGACGTGACGTGACACAATAAACCCGTTTTCCGTGAACCGCGACGCGGCGCATCTTTTGTTATTTCTCTCGACTTCCAGAGCCGGATTCTGCTCGGATTTCGCGCGTTGCTGTGGCCGCGGAGCAGCGTTCCAGATTTCGAGCCGCCGAAATCGATTCGAAAGTCTGACGGTGTCTATTGATAGAGAGCGGCTGATGATTGCGGCGACCGGAACTGAGTGGCACAGAAACGGCGAGCCGTACACTGACTACAGTATCCCGTGACCATTTTTTGGAGGCGCCTCTTTTTTTTTTGAAAATTTGTTTCGTCATCGAAAGTTGTGATGTTGATAAACAATTTAACCAAGAAAGTTGAAATAATCGAAGTCAAAGTTGAGAAAACGAGGTCAAATTTTGGAAAATGAGGTCAAACTAGAAAAAACTAGGTCAAATGTAAGATAAGTAGGTCAAAGTTGAGAAAACTGGGTCAAAATTGAGAAAACTAGGTCAAAGGTGGAAAAACTAGGTCAAATTAGAGAAAACTGGGTCAAATCAGAGAAAACTAGGTCAAAGTTGAGAAAACTAGGTCAAAGTTGAGAGAAGTAGGACAATATTGAGAAAACTAGATCGAATTTGCGAAAACTGGGTCAAAGTTAAGGAAAGTAGGTCAAAGTTAAGGAAAGTAGGTCAAAGTTGAGAAAAGTAGGTCAAATTCGAAAAAACTAGGTCAAATGTAAGATAAGTAGGTCAAAGTTGAGAAAACTAGGTCAAAATTGAGAAAACTAGGTCAAAGGTGGAAAAACTAGGTCAAATTAGAGAAAACTGGGTCAAATCAGAGAAAACTAGGTCAAAGTTGAGAAAACTAGGTCAAAGTTGAGAGAAGTAGGACAATATTGAGAAAACTAGATCGAATTTGCGAAAACTGGGTCAAAGTTAAGGAAAGTAGGTCAAAGTTAAGGAAAGTAGGTCAAAGTTGAGAAAAGTAGGTCAAATTCGAAAAAACTAGGTCAAATGTAAGATAAGTAGGTCAAAGTTGAGAAAACTAGGTCAAAATTGAGAAAACTAGGTCAAAGGTGGAAAAACTAGGTCAAATTAGAGAAAACTGGGTCAAATCAGAGAAAACTAGGTCAAAGTTGAGAAAACTAGGTCAAAGTTGAGAGAAGTAGGACAATATTGAGAAAACTAGATCGAATTTGCGAAAACTGGGTCAAAGTTAAGGAAAGTAGGTCAAAGTTAAGGAAAGTAGGTCAAAGTTGAGAAAAGTAGGTCAAATTCGAAAAAACTAGGTCAAATGTAAGATAAGTAGGTCAAAGTTGAGAAAACTAGGTCAAAATTGAGAAAACTAGGTCAAAGGTGGAAAAACTAGGTCAAATTAGAGAAAACTGGGTCAAATCAGAGAAAACTAGGTCAAAGTTGAGAAAACTAGGTCAAAGTTGAGAGAAGTAGGACAATATTGAGAAAACTAGATCGAATTTGCGAAAACTGGGTCAAAGTTAAGGAAAGTAGGTCAAAGTCAAGGAAAGTAGGTCAAAGTTGAGAAAAGTAGGTCAAATTCGAAAAAACTAGGTCAAATGCGCGTAAAATATGTAGGTCAACCTTGGAAAACCAGGTCAATGGTTTCGAAAGTAGGTCAAATGAAGAAAAAGTAGGTCAACGGTTTCCGAATATCATACAGTATTGGGTAGCATAGTTCTGTTGGGGCTCTCCGTCAGATTTAGACGAGACCACAATCGTGCCACGTCACAGAAGTCAGACATTTTGAATCGACTTTTCGCGCCGCAATGGGAAAGTGGGTCAAATAAAGAAAATAATTTATCAGAATTTGAAAAAATGGGGGGGGGGGGCAGATATCGGAAAAGAAGGTCAAATTTGAAAAACTGGGTCAAACATGAGATTTCAATTTTATCGAGGAATCGAGTAGTGGGTGTACGAACGACTGTCCACTGTGCGCACTTTTCCGGTCGCCAAAATTTTGATGGAGTGGTCGGTGATGGAGACGGTGAGACTTTCCGACGGCGGTGGGCTCGTCCGGCTCGCCGCGATTTGCCAGCACGCGTCGCCGAGTGTGTAGTGCACCATGAAATCGGACCAGAATTCGGGTCTAAAGACGGAGAAAAAATAAACTTGGTTTTCTCCACTTTATCGTAATAGAGCTCGTCTCAAGAAATCGATTGATATCTCAACTTGACAGTTTGGTTGAAACTCGAGAAAAGTAGGTCAATTTTTCGAAAAAATAGGTCAGTAGGTCAATTTTTCGAAAAAGTAGGTCAATAGGTCAAGTTTTGAAAAGTAGGTCAATAGGTCAAGTATGAAAAAAGTAGGTCAGTAGGTCAATTATGAAAAAGTAGGTCAAAAGGTCAATTATGAAAAAGTAGGTCAACAGGTCAAGTTAGTAGGTCAAATAGTGAAAACCCAGATAAAGTCTATAAAAGTAGGTCAAATCTATAGAAAAAAATTGACTATCGAAAAATTGGAAAAAAAATGGATCGAATATGGTAAAACTAAGTAGGTCAAATACGTGAAACTGAGTCAAAGCCGAAATTAACTAGATCAAATACATAAATTGGAGAAGTAGGTCAAGCAAAGGCTAATATGGTTAAAATAGTGAGCCAAATGTAGAATAGTTTTGAGAATAGGTCAAATATAAGAAAATCTAGGTCAAATCTAAAAAAGTGAGTCTATTCTCGGACCACTTTCTCCATACTTGACCTAGATTTTCGAAATTTGATCTACTTTTATGGATTTCGCCTAGTTTCTCTCTTTCTACAACCAACATGACCTATTGACCTACTTTTTGCCTAACTTGACCTACTTTTTAGTAGTTGACCTACTTTTTGCCTAATTCGACCTACTTTTCAGTAGTTGACCTACTTTTTGCCTAACTTGACCTACTTTTTAGTAGTTGACCTACTTTTCAGTAGTTGACCTACTTTTTGCCTAACTTGACCTACTTTTTAGTAGTTGACCTACTTTTTGCCTAACTTGACCTACTTTTTAGTAGTTGACCTACTTTTTGACTAACTTGACCTACTTTTTAGCAGTTGACCTACTTTTTGCCTAATTTGACCTACTTTTCAGTAGTTGACCTACTTTGTGCCTAACTTGACCTACTTTTCAGTAGTTGACCTACTTTTTGCCTAACTTGACCTACTTCTTAGTAGTTGACCTACTTTTCAGTAGTTGACCTACTTTTTGCCTAACTTGACCTACTTCTTAGTAGTTGACCTACTTTTTCCCGAAAACTCTGAAAACAGTAAAGTTTGGGGGGACAACTCACTGCTCTCTTTCGAACGTCTCATCCCATCGTTTCGCGTCGAGACCCCTCAAAACGCGTTCCGCACTCACACGCCCCCTCCTCGTCACCAAAACCTGCCGAAATCCGTCGACGCCTTCGCCTCTCCGCCACCGCCTCAACAGTCCGTTGACACCGTCGTCGCTCAACCGACTAGCACGAAAAACGATGCTGCGGGATTGAAGGCGCAAAAATTGCGCGTCGCTAAAATCGGCGTAACCGGTGAAGTGCACCGAATCGGAGCACCTCATGATTTGTGGCAGCTCGAGGAGCTCGGTCGGCAGCGCGCGCCCGCGAATATTACTCGCCTGGTGGATCTTCAGCGTCTCCAGATTTTCGGGAAACTTCCGAAGCCACCAGTCGAGGTGTGCCACGTCATACGCGAAAATTTCCACATGCCGACAGTCGGCGATCTTTTTGATCGTGCTTGTCGAAAACGGATAGTTCGCCTGCAAAAAAAACCCATAAAAAGTTGATAGGGAAAGCAGATTTCGAAAAAAAAACGCACCATTCCTACCGTAATCCCGGAAGCCACGTGGAAATTGCATTTTTTCAACAAGTCCTCGAAAAATGACACCGATTCGTCGTAGTAGTTGGAATTCGGGCGGTAAATGGGTTGAACCGCATTTTTTCGTTTTATCACCGTCCGATTCAAGTGCTGCCAGAATTTCAGCGATATTTTGTTGTCCGTTGAGCCGAATTGCACATTGATTTGAACATTATGCTGCAGAAGTTCGCAATCATGCAAGTTTGAAGTTTTGACCTACTTTTTCCCCCTTTGACCTAGTTTTTCCGAATTTGACCTAGTTTTCTCTAATTTGACCTAGTTTTCTCTATTTTGACCTAGTTTTCTCACATTTGACCTAGTTTTCTCACATTTGACCTAATTTTCTTAACTTTGACCTAGTTTTTTTTTAACTTTGACCTAGTTTTCTCTAATTTGACCTAGTTTTTCCGAATTTGACCTAGTTTTCTTAACTTTGAACTAGTTTTTTAAACTTTGACCTAGTTTTCTCTATTTTGACCTAGTTTTCCCGAATTTGACCTAGTTTTCCCGAATTTGACCTAGTTTTTCCACCTTTGACCTAGTTTTCCCGAATTTGACCTAATTTTCCCGAATTTGACCTAGTTTTCCCAATTTTTACCTAGTTTTTCCACCTTTGACCTAGTTTTCTCTGATTTGACCTAGTTTTCCCGAATTTGACCTAGTTTTCTCTAATTTGACCTAGTTTTCTCTATTTTGACCTAGTTTTCCCGACTTTGATCTAGTTCTCCCGATTTTGACCTAGTTTTTCCACCTTTGACCTTGTTTCCCCGAATTTGACCTAGTTTTCCCGAATTTGACCTAGTTTTCCCAATTTTTACCTAGTTTTTCCACCTTTGACCTAGTTTTCTCTGATTTGACCTAGTTTTCCCGAATTTGACCTAGTTTTCTCTAATTTGACCTAGTTTTCTCTATTTTGACCTAGTTTTCCCGAATTTGACCTAGTTTTCCCGAATTTGACCTAGTTTTTCCACCTTTGACCTAGTTTTCCCGAATTTGACCTAATTTTCCCGAATTTGACCTAGTTTTCCCAATTTTTACCTAGTTTTTCCACCTTTGACCTAGTTTTCTCTGATTTGACCTAGTTTTCCCGAATTTGACCTAGTTTTCTCTAATTTGACCTAGTTTTCTCTATTTTGACCTAGTTTTCCCGACTTTGATCTAGTTCTCCCGATTTTGACCTAGTTTTTCCACCTTTGACCTTGTTTCCCCGAATTTGACCTAGTTTTCCCGAATTTGACCTAGTTTACTCATTTTTTCCGTACTTTTCACTTACAAACGGCTCATTATCCTCCGAAACGACTGTCTTCTCGTGATCGAAAATCTCAATGCGGTGCACATAAATCGGCGCCTTCCGAACAATTTCGTAATCCGCTTTCGAGCACATGGAAAGGCTCCGGCGCGATTTGTGATCCAAATATTGGGTCATCAGAATTTTGAAATCGTCACACACCTCTCGCCACTTTTCGAACGTTTCGCACATTTTTCAGAGGGGGGGGGGGGGCTGAAAATAGGAAAAAAAAAGAAGAATGCGTAAACTGATTGCGAAACTTTCGAAAAAGACGCGAAATAATAGGAAAGTGGGCGTCGAGAGACGCAGACACGATAAGAAAAGACGAAAAAAAGAGAAAGTCAACAAATTCAACGATTTTATAGTCATCGCGCTGTTTTGACCTTGATTAAGCTAAATTTGACCTACTTTTCCACACTTGACCTACTTTTTCCATATTTGACCTAGTTTCACCATATTTGACCTACTTTCTTCATATTTGACCTACTTTCTCCATATTTGACCTACTTTCTTCATATTCGACCTACTTTCACAAACTTGACCTACTTTCTTCATATTTGACTTACTTTTACAAACTTGACCTACTTTCTTCATATTTGACCTACTTTTACAAACTTGACCTACTTTCTTCATATTTGACCTAGTTTAATCAAACTTGACCTACTTTCTTCATATTTGACCTACTTTTACAAACTTGACCTACTTTCTTCATATTTGACCTAGTTTAATCAAACTTGACCTAGTTTTTCCAAATTTGACCTAGTTTAATCAAACTTGACCTAGTTTCTCCAAATTTGACCTAGTTTCTTTTATTTGACCTTCTTTCTTAATTTTTGGCCTAGTTTCTACATTTGTGACCTACTTTCTTTAAATTTGACCTAATTTTTTTCCTATTTGACCTACTTCTACAAACTTGACCTAACTTCAGCCAGTTTTCCCAAGCTTGACCTACTTTCTTAGAATTTGATCTGGATTTTTCTGAAGTTTCAAAAATTCAACTTTTAACGGAAGAATTAGTCATCGATTTTTCGAATCTCGATTCGCGAACTGTCAAAATGCATTAGAAGACGTTCCAAAATTCGAGAATCCCGTGGCGAACTCCTTGTGACCACACGCGTCTCCATAAAATCGACTCGCAATTCCAGACCGACTTTCCGCGCATTGACGCCTTCAAGAAGCACGCCTTCACCATCCGAACCATCCGAACGAATTCCGATCAGCTCGAGCCTTCTGAAGTCGACGGTGACGTCATCACCACACTGCCACCGCCGCAGATATCGATTCACGCCATGACGCGTCAAAAGCGGAAGAGTGCCGGAGAGCAAGAGGTGAGTGGCTCGGAGCTCGAGCAATTGAGCATCGGTGACGTCGGCTCGGCCGTAGCACACCAATGTTTTCGCGTTCCGCAAGTGCGGCATCTCAAAGTGCTCGGTTTTGAATGGCAAATGCCGAAACGGCATTATCAGCTGATCGAGTTGTTCCGGCACCTTTTCCAGCCAAAAGTGGAGCTCCTCGTCGGTTCTCGTCCGGATGTACACTTTTCGAGCGTTTCGCAAGTACTTTATGCGACTTTTGGCCATCGGGTACTCGATCTGAGTAGATCTTTTTGCGACGAATCGATCGATATCCCAACTTGGCGGTTTTCAACGTCTACGTGGCGAGATACGGACCCGAAAAAGCGGAGCACGCGACGCGACCGCGACGCATGCCTCTAGCGGTTGAAGTGATCGGAATTTTGTACATTCACGAATATCTGACAATTTGAGACACATGTCACGGTCACATTTTCTATTATTGACCCGCTTTTACCACACTTGACCCAGATTTTTGAAAACTTGACCTACTTCTATAGCATTGACCTAGATTTCCGAAAATTTGACCTACTTTTAATACAATGACCTAGATTTTCGAAAATTAGACCTACTTCTATAGCATTGACCTGGATTTTCACTATTTGACCTACTTTTATAGCATTGACCTAGATTTTCACTATTTGACCTACTTTTTTCATATTTGACTTAGTTTCTCACAATTTGACCTACTTATTTCATACTTGCCTACTTTCTTCGTGTTTGACCTACTTTCTTTTTCCGAATTCGGCGGTTGCACGTAACTTTCTTCCGAAAACTCCAAAACACCCAAGTTGGGATATTAATCGATTCCCCACAATCAGACCTACCTATTGAAAACATAAAATCAAGCCTACGCGCAAAACCCAAAAAGTTATCCCCAAACTCACAGTGTCCAAATTCACCGTGACATCCTTCACACCATAACCGCATTTTTCGAGCACATCCTCGAACAGCTCGACTCCCAGCTCGTGACAACTCTTTTCTCCCGAAACGCGGGCTCCGTTACGCGTGACAACGTGACTCTCCTCTCGGCGCTCTTTGAAATGTGTCTGATATCGATTTTCGGCGCCCGACGCGATTTTCACCGTGACAGTGGTCTTCAAAAAGTGTGGAAAATTTGAAACTCGCCCCATTTTTCCCCCTCAAAATAACTTACAAAATTCGGGAATTTCGGAAAAACGTCGGAAATTTTGATGACGGAAATGTGCATTCTAGACTGCTCCACAAGCTCTTTTTCGGTTTTCGAGCAAAATTTCAGGCTCAGTCTGGTTTTAAAGTCGAAAAAATCGATAAAATACGATTTGAGGTCGGTTCCCAATGATTGCCATTCATGGAATCGATCTTGAAAGTGTTTTCGAAGTGATTCGAGCTCCTGTAACGATTATCGATTTTTCGAGGCGACCGCGACGCGACCGCAACGCGTCTGAAAACTCACTTCGCGCGTGGCTCTTTTTGACGCCATTTTTGGAATCTAAACTTGAAAACTAGAAGGAAACGGCGATAAGGACGGGAAAAAACGTTGAATGACTCAATATTTGCCGTCGTCGACGCGAAAATGATAACGTTTCATGTGAAATGCAGGTGCGCTCCACTGCACCACGTGGAAGATTCGAAGTATGCTCAATCGCGCTCCGCTGGACTTGGCGCGAAACTTTCAAAACTTTCACTTATTATTTTGAGCCAGGATGCATTATAGAGCTCGTTGAGCTCTAAATTTTGATATCTCATTCTGGCCCAAGACATTATTCTGAAAAGAGTTATGATTGTCAGAGTAATCGGCCGTAAATCGACACCAAATCGTCTCTTCCGTGCGGGACCTTCTCACAAGCTCCGCCCCTTTTCGGTGTGTGCGTACTAGACGCGTTTCTGGGATAACAAAAGGCTTTATTTCGATGTTTCCGATTCAAAACACGCTGTTACGTGGCTTCCAAAACAGATACTCAACATTAGTGACGTCATCTACTCGATTAGCTTGTCCTGTTCGAATGAAAACTTCGAAGTCTTCGGAATACCTCAGAGTCAAACTTTCGGACGGATTCACTCGGCTCGGAATCAAATAGACATTGCGAAGCGGCCAGTGTTGTGGCAATTGATCGCTGAATGTTATGGAAATTGTTTTTTCTCACGAAGAGAGTCGAGAAGAGAGCTCTGTCGTCTGTTTCACTCACATTGTCATTCCAAAGTCCCAGTGTTGTGCTCCCAAATTCTCGACCAAAATCTGCGGATTCTCGAGATCAAAGTCGCAAATATCGAGGGAACGAAAACCAGCGACGCCTTGGCCATTCTGCCATTTTCTCAGAAAATCGTTGATTCCCTGTTCGGTGACGTGGATATTTCGGAACCTGCAGTCGAGATTCTTGAGACTGAGCAGATCCGAATCGGTGAATGCGGCTTTCAGCGATGTGTGGAACTCTTTAGCGGCTCTTACTTGCGGCCGAGCCAACAAATCCGCCGAAAGGCACAAAGTTCGATCTTCCCAGGGTTGTGGGTCGAGAACGAGCGAGTGGAGCTGCTCGGGGAGCCGCTCGAGCCACCACGCCATGTCGTTCTCGTTTGTGGCGCAGATTCGAGCTTTTTGGACATTGGGAAGAAAACGAATCTCACTCGATTCGAATCGATAGGCGGACTGCAATTAGAGAGGAAAGAGTTTTCGGTCGAAACATCAAGTTTCATTTCAAAAACTCTTCTTACCAGTTCCACATTGATGTCGCGCACTCCATACCGGCTCTTTTTGAGCCATTTCTCTGCGAATTTCACTCCCTCGTCGTAATAATTCGAGTTTGGAATGATGATCGACTCGTGATTTTCATACTTCCACCGAATTTCCACATCATCTCCGAGTTGTGAGAAGTTTAGAAAGTATTGTTTTCTCTCTTCGAGTTCTTCACTGTCAAACACCATTATCACGTAGAAACTGTTCTAAAATCATTAAAACCATAGGCGCGGTGCGTTCGCGTCGCGGTCACTCACTATTCTCTCCTCGATCATCATTCGCTCGATTCTGACGGGCGTCTTTTCGACAAGCTGAAAATCCGATTTCGAGCACACTCGGAGCCGCATCCGAGCTCGAATCGGCAGAAAACCGACGACAATCTGTTTGCAGTCGTCGTTCATTTCCGGCCATTTCTCGAATCCGCCACTGTGGAATTTGCTCAGCGAACGCAGTTCCTGAAGCGTTGCGGTCGGCGTCGCGGTTCGCGGGAAACTGATTCTGGTCTCACCTTTCTGGTTGCTTTCCGTCGTTCCGACCCGTTCCAGTTCGCTTCTTCGAATTCGTCGAAAATGTCGCCGAAAAGAAGTTGAAGTTGGTCGAGAAACTCTGACATTCGACCAGCCGCCTGAAACCGTTATAATGGAAAAAAGTTCGGGCTTCGTTGGCTACCGTAAGCCGACCCTTCTTTAATATCCCGATTCGCACATTTCTCAGAGGGGGCAGAAAATAGGAAGAAACGGAGGAAAAATAAAGAAGAATGTGTAAACTGATTGCGAAACTGTCGAAAAAGACGCGAAATAATAGGAAAGTGGGCGTTGAGAGACGCAGACACGATAAGAAACGGGAAAAAAAAGAGAAAGTCAACAAATTCAACGATTTTATAGTCATCGCGCTGTTTTGACCTTGATTGAGCTAGATTTGACCTACTTTTTCACACTTGACCTACTTTTCCCATATTTGACCTACTTTCTCCCTATTTGACCTACTTTTTTTTCCTATTCGACCTACTTCTACAAACTTGACCTGTTTTCTCCATGTTTGACCTAGTTCCAGTATACTTGACCTAGTTTCACCATATTTGACCTACTTTTTCCCTATTTGACCTACTTTTTTTCGTGACCTATTCTTAATAATGTTTTGAGAAAACGAAGAAACCGACGAAAAATGAATAAATTAAAAAACGGCTCAAAAAAAGTTCGGCATTTTCGGGAACGCGTTGCTGCCCAGCAGAGTTGCTTGGAATAGAAAATTTTTTCTACGGAACTCGGAACACGGAACTCGGAGCGAAAAAAACCCCGGAATACGGAACTCGGAACTCGGAATTTCGAGCAACTCTGCTGCCCAGCCCTGTTTATACACCTCTGATAAGAGAGGGCTTACGCAATAAAAGTGTAAAGTGGCGCCGTGAAGACGGGTGATTCGTCATTATTTCCTCTGTTGACGGTTCGAAATGTTTCGAGTTCTATGACGTCAGCGTCACGGAATCTCACACCCCCACGATTTATTGATTGATTCTAGTGTCGTTTCACAGGCGACCGCCAAAAAAGCCCTTTTTATAACGGCTGTTTGTTTAGCATGACAAGAGGTCGTCTTTTCCGTGCGGGACCTCCCCACAAGCTCCGCCCCTTTTCGGTGTTTACGTACTAGACGCGTTTCTGGGATAACAAAAGGCTTCATTTCGATGTTTCCGATTCAAAACACGCGGTTACGTGGCTTCCATAACAAATACTCAGCATGAGTGACGTCATCTACTCGATTAGCTTGTCCTGTTCGAATGAAAACTTCGAAGTCTTCGGAATACCTCAGAGTCACACTTTCGGACGGATTCACTCGGCTCGGAATCAAATAGACATTGCAAAGCGGCCAGTGTTGTGGCAATTGATCGCTGAATGTTATGGAAATTGTTATTTCTCACGAAGAGAGTCGAGAGAGCTCTTTCGTCTGTTTCACTCACTTTGTCATTCCAAAGTCCCAGTGTTGTGCTCCCAAATTCTCGACCAAAATCCGCGGATTCGCGAGTTCAAAGTCGCGAATTTCGAGGGAACGGAAACCAGCGACGCCTTGGCCATTTTGCCATTTTCTCAGAAAATCGTTGATTCCCTGTTCGGTGACGTGGATATTTCGGAACCTGCAGTCGAGATTCTTGAGACTGAGCAGATCCGAATCGGTGAATGCGGCTTTCAGCGATGTGTGGAACTCTTTAGCGGCTCTCACTTGTGGCCGAGCCAAAAAATCAGGAGACAGGCAAAAACGTTCTGAATCACAGAGAGATGTGTAGAGTTGGAGCGAGCGGAGCTGCTCGGGGAGCCTCTCGAGCCACCACGTCATTTCGTTCTCGTTTTTAGCGTAGATTCGAGCTTCCTTAACGTTGGGAAGAAATCGAATCTCACTCGATTCGAATGGATAGGCGGACTTCACCTAAAGAGAAACTGTCGAAACATCAAATTTCATTTCAAACATTCCACTTACCGTCGCCACAGTGAGATCGCGCACTCCATACCGTCCTTTTTTGAGCCATTTCTCCGCGAATTTCACTCCCTCGTCGTAATAATTCGACTTCGGAATGATGATCGGCTCGTGATCATCCCACTTCCTCCGAATTTCCACATTATCACCAAGTTGTGAGAATATGAAAAAGTATTCTTTTTCCTTTTCGAGTTCTTCGTCGATCAACACTATTTTCACTTGGAAATTGTCCTCCTAAAACCATAGAAACCATAAGTGCGGTGCGGTCGCGTCGCGGTCACTCACCTTCCACCTTGACGGCCATCCGTCATCCTCGATTGTCATTCGGTCAATTCTGACGGGCGTCTTTTCGACGAGCTGAAGATCCGATTTCGAGCACACTCCGAGCCGCATCCGAGCTCGGAACGGCAGAAAACCGACGACAATCTGTTTGCAGTCGTCGTTCATTTCCGGCCATTTCTCGAATCCGCCACTGTGGAATTTGCGCAGCGAACGTAGTTCCTGAAGCGTTGCGGTCGGCGTCGCGGTCAGCGGGAAACTGATTCTGGTCTCACTTTTTTGGTGGCTATCCGTCGTTCCAACCCGTTCCAGTTCGCTTCTTCGAATTCGTCGAATTCGTCGCCGAAAAGATGAAGTTGGTCGAGAAACTCTGACATTCGATCCCTCTTCTGAAACTCTCATTGTTTATCGGGTTTTAAAGGCGCAAAGGTCGAGATCAAGTGTCGATTTACGAGAGACTTATGGATAACAAAAGGCTCTATTTCGAGTGAAAAATAAGCTCAGAAAAACTTTGAAAATTTTGATTTTCTACTAAAAAGCGGGCAGTAAGCTAAATTTTAAATCAGCTAACCGTACCCAGTTTAAAGGCGCAGCACTCTTTTCGCGTTTGGGTCTCGCAACGCTAACTTTTATTCTCGCTAAGAAAATTTTTGTTTCGCGAGTTTTTCACCGGTTTTTCGGCATTTTCTCTCAGTTTTTCCGCTTTTCCACTCATTTTTGATCCACAAATTCGTCGTCGAAAAGTTGCATTTTCAAATTTTGCCCGCAATAGACCGCAATATAACTTTTTACTCGGCCTAACTCATGTTTCAAAAATTTTCTAAAAATTTGTGTTAATTTTAATCGCATTATAGCTAATCATAAAGATATAATGAGAAATCACAAAAAAAAAGAATCAATACGCGCGAAATTCACCGAAAACAGAGTTCTCATCCGGCCGAGTTCTACAATGCGCGTCATATAGTTACGCCACCCCCTCCTTTTAACAGAATCTGAAGAAACCGACGTTTTAGAGGGAAAACGGAAGGCGCCATTGTTTTCAGAACCTCAAATAACGCCCGCTCTAAATGTTTAAAACCTCTAACTCGAAAAATGTATTCCGTAGTACTCTCCCATTTCTCGGTAAAGAATCTTGAGACTGAGCACATCCGAATCGGTGAATGCGGCTCTCAGCAGTGTGAGGAACACTCTTTAGCGTTTCTCACTTGCGGCCGAGCCAACAAATCGCCGGAATCTCTTGATTCTCTCCGAAAACTCCGCCCTTTTTCGGTGTTTGCGTATTAGACGCATTTCTTGGATAACAGAAGGCTTCATTTCGAATTTTACGATTCAGAACAGAACCGACCAGTGATGCGAAACCGAATACTCGGTAAAAGTGAAGTCATTCACAGTCTTAGCCCTTCCTGTCCGAATGATAATGACGCATTCCTCTGAGTAGGTCACAGTCAGGCTGTCGAACGAATTCACTCGGCTCGGAATCTGATAGGCGTCGTCATACGGAAACCATAATCGGAATTCCTCGCTGAACTCTCTGCTGTAATGGAAAATTAGGTTGAGAGAAGTTTTTGAAAATTTATTTTTCCGTTTTTCCACTCACTTCTTAGCCTTAAATTCTTTGTCCCAACGTTTTGCTCCCACATTCTCGATCAAAATCCGCGGATTTTTGTGTTTAAAACCGTGAATTCCGAGGGCACAAAAATCGGCGGCACACTTACCATTCTGCCAGTTTCTCAGAAAATCGTTGATTCCCCGATCGGTGACGTGGATATTTCGGAACCTGCAGTCCAGATTCTTGAGACTGAGCAGATCCGAATCGGTGAATGCGGCTTTCAGCGATGTGTGGAACTGTTTAGCGTTTCTCACATGCGGCCGAGCCAACAAATCCGCCGAAAGGCATGAAATTCGATCATTCCAGGGAATTAGGCAAAGATGGAGCGAGTTGAGCTGCTCGGGGAGCCTCTCGAGCCACCACGTCATGTCGTTCTCGTTTTTGACAAAGATTCCAGCTTCCTGAACGTTAGGAAGAAAACGAATCTCACCCGATTCGAATCGATAGGCGGACTGCAATTAGAGAGAAACGAGTTTTCGGTCGAAAATTCAAGTTTCATTCCAAAAACTCTTCTTACCAGTTCCACATTGATCTCGCGCACTCCATATCGGCTCTTTTTGAGCCATTTCTCCGCGAATTTCACTCCCTCGTCGTGATAATTCGAGTTTGGAATGATGATCGGCTCGTGAGCTTCCCACACCCTCCGAACTTCCACATCATCACCGAGTTGTGAGAACTTTGTACGGATATATTTTTGATCTTCGAGTTCTTCACCGTCAAACACCATTTCCACGCAGAAACAGTCCTAAAATTATTAAAACCATCGGTGCGTTCGCGTCGCGGTTACTTCTTCCTCCTCGTTTTGCAATTGAATGTCCTCGATTGTCATTCGGTCGATTCTGACGGGTGTTTCTTCGACGAGCTGAAAATCCGATTTCGAGCACACTCGGAGCCGCATCCGAGCTCGAATCGGCAGAAAACCGACGACAATCTGTTTGCAGTCGTCGTTCATTTCCGGCCATTTCTCGAATCCGCCACTGTGGAACTTGCGCAGCGAACGCAGTTCCTGAAGCGTTGCGGTCGGCGTCGCGGTTCGCGGAAAACTGATTCTGGTCTCACCTTTCTGGTTGCTTTCCGTCGTTCCGACCCGTTCCAGTCCGCTTCTTCGAATTCGTCGAAAATGCCGCCGAAAAGATGAAGTTGGTCGAGAAACTCTGACATTCGACCAGTCTTCTGAAACCGTTATTATGGAAAAAAAGTTCGGGCCTCGTTGGCCACCGAGAGTCGACCCTTCTTCAATATCCCGATTCTGGTGTAGCTTTGAGTCTTCAGAACTAGAATCAAACGGTTGCGAGAGTAACAACAAGTGTTCATTTGGGAAGAGAGAAAGAAACGGGCTGCTACTCTCTAGCGAGTCTTGTTCCACCGACACTCGAGTCGGTCTTGCGAAAGTGCTCTACACACCAGGGCTCGGCGGCAACGCTATTTTTCGCCAACACTCGGCGATAAAAACGGATCGGTATCTTTTCGTCAAAATTGACACGAATAGGGAGACAACTACGATTCTTCATACTAAAAACGATACTATGAGAAGATACCAGTCGATAGTTCGGAGTGAAAAAGGAAGCATCAGGAAGGAGTTCCCGAAAATCCCGTAGTTTATCGAAAAATCGCCTGCCACGAGGTTTCGAAAAAATTTTGGAAGTGACCATCTCTCTATGTCTAACCATAGGAAAATTTTTGAGAAAACGAAGAAACCGACGAAAAATGAAGAAATTAAGAAACGGCTCAAAAAATTTCGACATTTTCGGGAACGCGTTGTCGCATTGCTGCCCAGCCCTGTTTATACACCTCCGATAAGAGAGCGGTTCTACAATAAAAGTATAGAGTGGCGCCGTGATGACGGGTGATTTGTCATTATTTCCTCTGTTGAAAATACCCTTTTTATAACGGCTGTCTTCTTTGTTTTTATCGATTTAGCCGGAAAAATCACGTGTTTGAGTTAGGAATTCCGATAGAAAACGGGACATTTTAAAGGCGCACGGAATCGTATCAGTTCGCATGACAAGAGGTCGTCTCTTCCGTGCGGGACCTCCCCACAAGCTCCGCCCCTTTTCGGTGTTTCCGTACTAGACGCGTTTCTGGGATAACAAAAGGCTTTATTTCGATGTTTCCGATTCAAAACACGCGGTTACGTGGCTTCCATAACAAATACTCAGCATGAGTGACGTCATCTACTCGATTAGCTGGTCCTGTTCGAATGAAAACTTCGAAGTCTTCGGAATACCTTAGAGTCACACTTTCGGACGGATTCACTCGGCTCGGAATTAAATAGACATGGCGAAGCGGCCAGTGTTGTGGCAATTGATCGCTGAATGTTATAGAAATTATTATTTCTCACGAAATTCTGATCCTATCATAGAGTTTAAAATCATCGAGAGAGCTCTTTCGTCTGTTTCACTCACTTTGTCATTCCAAAGTCCCA
Organism: Caenorhabditis sulstoni; assembly: GCA_963966605.1. NCBI lineage: Eukaryota > Metazoa > Nematoda > Chromadorea > Rhabditida > Rhabditidae > Caenorhabditis > Caenorhabditis sulstoni. The sequence continues at coordinate 1,508,569 of OZ016477.1, forward strand.
GTGTTGTGCTCCCAAATTCTCGACAAAAATCCACGGATTCGCGACTTGAAAGTCGCGAATTTCGAGGGAACGAAAACCAGCGACGCATTTGCCATTCTGCCAGTTTCTCAGAAAAACGTTGATTCCCTGTTCGGTGACGTGAATATTAATGAACCTGCAGTGCCGTTTCTTGAGACTGAGCAGATCCGAATCGGTGAATGCGGCTTTCAGCGATGTGTGGAACTCTTTAGCGTTTCTCACTTGCGGCCGAGTTAAAAAATCGGGAGACAGGCAAAAACGTTCTGAATCACAGAGAGATGTGTAGAGTTGGAGCGAGTTGAGCTGCTCTGGGAGCCTCTCGAGCCACCACGCCATGTCGTTCTCGTTCTTATCGTAGATTCGAGCTTCCTGAACGTTGGGAAGAAATCGAATCTCACTCGATTCGAATGGATAGGCGGACTTCACCTAAAGAGAAACTGTCGAAACATCAAATTTCATTTCAAACATTCCACTTACCGTCGCCACAGTGAGATCGTGCACTCCATACCGTCCTTTTTTGAGCCATTTCTCCGCGAATTTCACTCCCTCGTCGTAATAATTCGAGTTTGGAATGATGATCGGCTCGTGATCATCCCACTTCCTCCGAATTTCCACATTATCACCAAGTTGTGAGAATATGAAAAAGTATTCTTTTTCCTTTTCGAGTTCTTCGTCGATCAACACTATTTTCACTTGGAAATTGTCCTCCTAAAACCATAGAAACCATAAGTGCGGTGCGGTCGCGTCGCGGTCACTCACCTTCCACCTTGACGGCCATCCGTCATCCTCGATTGTCATTCGGTCAATTCTGACGGGCGTCTTTTCGACGAGCTGAAGATCCGATTTCGAGCACACTCCGAGCCGCATCCGAGCTCGGAACGGCAGAAAACCGACGACAATCTGTTTGCAGTCGTCGTTCATTTCCGGCCATTTCTCGAATCCGCCACTGTGGAATTTGCGCAGCGAACGTAGTTCCTGAAGCGTTACGGTTAGCGGGAAACTGATTCTGGTCTCACTTTTTTGGTGGCTATCCGTCGTTCCGACCCGTTCCGTTCCGCTTCTTCGAATTCGTCGCCGAAAAGATGAAGTTGGTCGAGAAACTCTGACATTCGACCAGTCTTCTGAAACTCTCATTGTTTATCGGTTTTTAAAAGCGCAAAGGTCGAGATCAAGTGTCGATTTACGAGAGACTTATGGATAACAAAAGGCTCTATTTCGAGTGAAAAATAAGCTCAGAAAAACTTTGAAAATTTTGATTTTCTACTAAAAAGCGGGCAGTAAGCTAAATTTTAAATCAGCTAACCGTACCCAGTTTAAAGGCGCAGCACTCTTTTCGCGTTTGGGTCTCGCAACGCTAACTTTTATTCTCGCTAAGAAAATTTTTGTTTTCGCGAGTTTTTCACCGGTTTTTCGGCATTTTCTCTCAGTTTTTCCGCTTTTCCACTCATTTTTGATCCACAAAAGCGTCGTCGAAAAGTTGCATTTTCAAATTTTGCCCGCAATAGACCGCAATAGAACTTTTTACTCGGCCTAACTCATTTTTGGAACGTTTTCAAAATTTTTGATAATTTTACTCGCATTTTTGCTAATCAAAAGATATAATGAGAAATCACAAAAAAAAAAAGAATCAATACGCGCGAAATTCACCGAAAACAGAGTTCTCATCCGGCCGAGTTCTACAATGCGCGTCATATAGTTACGCCACCCCCTCATTTCAACAGAATCTGAAGAAACCGACGTTTTAGAGGGAAAACGGAAGGCGCCATTGTTTTCAGAACCTCAAATAACGCCCGCTCTAAATGTTTAAGACCTCTCACTCGAAAAATGTATTCCGTAGTACTCTCCCATTTCTCGGTAAAGAATCTTGAGACTGAGCACATCTGAATCGGTGAATGCGGCTCTCAGCAGTGTGAGGAACACTCTTTAGTGTTTCTCACTTGCGGCCGAGCCAACAAATCGCCTGGAATCTCTTGATTTTCTCCGAAAACTCCGCCCCTTTTCGGTGTTTGCGTACTAGACGCGTTTCTTGGATAACAAAAGGCTTTATTTCAAATTTTACGATTCAGGGAATGCCTCGGAATTACCGCAAAAAAAATACTTGGTGAAAGTGACGTCATTCACGGTTGTAGCCCATCCTGTCCGAACGATAATGACGCATTCCTCTAAGTAGACCATAGTCAGACTGTCGAACGGATTCACTCGGCTCGGAATCTGATAGACGTCGTCACACGGGAAGGAGAATCGGAAATCCGCGCTGAACGTTCTGCTGTAATGAGAAATTAGGTTGAGAGAGGATTATGAAAATTTAATTTCACGAAATTCCGATACTAATGGTTTTTTTTCCCTCAATTTTCGAAAAAAAAACTTTCCGAAAATTCACTATTTTAGAGTTTTTTTCGGCATTTTCTCCTAGTTTTTCCGCTTTACCACTCACTTTTGATTCTCAAATTCGTTGTCCCAATGTTGTGCTCCCAAATTCTCGATCAAAATCCGCCGATTTTTGTGTATAAAACCGTAAATTTTGAGAGTACGAAAATCGGCGGCCTACTGACCATTTTGCCAGTTTCTCAGAAAATTGTTGATTCCTCGATCGGTGACGTGGATATTTCGGAACCAGCAGAAATGATTCTTGAGACTTCGCAGATCCGAATCGGTGAATGCGGCTCTCGTCGGTATGTAGAACTCTTTAGCGTTTCTCACATGCGGCCGAGCCAAAAAATCCGCCGAAAGGCAGAAAGTTCGATCTTGCCAGGGAATTGGGTAGATATGGAGCAAGTTGAGCTGCTCTGGGAGCCTCTCGAGCCACCACGCCATGTCGTTCTCGTTTTCGGCGTAGATTCTAGCTTTTTGGACATTGGGAAGAAAACGAATCTCACTCGATTCGAATGGATAGGCGGGCTGCAATTAGAGGGAAACGAGTTTTTGGTCGAAACATCGAGCTTCATTTCAAAAACTTCCGACACGTTCCAGTCCGCTTCTTCGAATTCGTCGAAAACGTCGCCGAAAATATGAAGTTGGTCGAGAAACTCTGACATCCGTCTCCTGAAACTTTTTTCAAACATTCCACTTACCGTCCCCACAGTGAGATCGCGCACTCCATACCGGCTCTTTTTGAGCCACTTCTCCACGAATTTCACTCCCTCGTCGTAATAATTCGAGTTTGGAACAATAATCTGCTTCCTAGCTCCCCTCTTCCACTGAATTTCCACATCATCTCCTAGTTGTGAGAACTTAAGAAAGTATTCTATTCCCTTTTCGAGTTTTTCGTTGATCAACACCATTTTCACTTCGAACTCCTCGTCCTAAAACCATTGAAACCATAGGTGCGGTGCGTTCGCGTCGCGGTCACTCACGTCGTCCCACGGGTATTCGGGCTGCATTGACTGCAGAAAACTGTTGATAATCGTCATTCGGTCGATTCTGACGGGTGTCTTTTCGACGAGCTGAAGATCCGATTTCGAGCACACTCCGAGCCGCATCCGAGCTCGAATCGGCAGAAAACCGACGACAATCTGTTTGCAGTCGTCGTTCATTTCCGGCCATTTCTCGAATCCGCCACTGTGGAATTTGCGCAGCGAACGCAGTTCCTGAAGCGTTGCGGTCGGCGTCGCGGTTAGCGGGAAACTGATTCTGGTCTCACTTTTCTGGTGGCTATCCGTCGTTCCGATCCGTTCCAGTCCGCTTCTTCGAATTCGTCGAAAATGTCGCCGAAAAGATGAAGTTGGTCGAGAAACTCTGACATTCGACCAGTCTTCTGAAACTCTCATTTTCGCGGTGACCGCAGGTCAGAAGCCGAAAACGGCGAAACAGCGGAAACATTGCAACTGATGAAATGTTCTAGTTTCAAGTGTTTTCAACCAAAAACTGTCTGGAATTAGAGTAAGAAACAACAAAAAGAACCGTAAAAATAAGTTAGGACACTCTGTCTCTCGTAAATCCACACCTAATCTCGAGAGAAGGCGCTTCTGAAGGACAACAGAAACTGAGAATCGATAATAGACGAATATTCAATTCTAGTGTGGTTTCCTAGGCGACGGTCACAATATCTCTCGCCCACAGCCGTATAGCGCGTTTGCATCGCTCGCCACTGAAAAACGAGCTGATGCGCTTTTGAGGCGAATTCTCGCAATAGTAATGGAGTTTAATCATGGACAAGAAGAGAAACTGGCGGAGAAAGACATTTCCAACAGTTTTTGGGTGTATTGAAAAAATGGACTTGCTCGCTGAGAGAGATCGACAATGCTCATTCACTGACTCTCTCGAGTATCAGTTGGATGGTTTTCGATGTCATTGAAAAGAATAAGGTTCCTTGAGCGGGAATCAGTCGGAAAATCGATATTCTCTCGTTGTCCGACTGCATACAAAAACTTTCCTTACGACAGTTTCCAGTGACACATTCTCAAAAATCCGTGACAGTGACATTGTGGAGAATAAAAGGACGGTTATTACAAGTGGTCAAACAGCCGGACGTGTCAAAAATTGAACAAGGAGATACAGTTTGAAACTGGCAGTGTTCAAAAAACGACAAGTTTTGAGTTGTTTTCCCGTTTTTTTTTTTAAATGGAAAACGAGCATCAACAGTTCCAACTCGATTGATTCTCTTCAAAGCGGGAAGATCAGAGCTCCAGTAGCTCCCCGATCGACAGTGTTCCGTTGATGACGTCCCTGGCCTGGGATCTTCCTTGAAACGTGGCTGTCACGCCGTTGGAGTCCCATCGTGACGGGATGTTCCTAGGGGGGACTTTTGAGAAACCCGTTCCAAGTGATTCACTCGTCTTCCTTGTTTTGCCGTTGGAAACTAACGAAGACGTGTGGGGATCATTCCAAACAGTTCCTTCTCTTGTTTTTGTTCGAAACACTACCGAACACCTCGAGTTTTCGCTCTTTTTCGCGCTTTCCAATCATGGAAGACCGTGATCTCGTCTGTTCCAGAGTTGTACGGAATTCCGACTTTCGAGTTAGAAACTCTACTTCCCACGTTTTTTTACTTAAAGTGCCCTATTGTCAAAGTTTTCGAAGCGTATATTCATTTCACCTATATTTTGAAATTCGCGCCCCGGAATTAGGTCTCATTCGCCAATTTTTCTCGAAATTTCCCTCCAAAATGTTCTGTTTTTGAGATCCACAGAAAAAACGGGCAGTAAGCTAAATTTTAAACCAGCTAACCGTACCCAATCGAATTTGTTTGCGTACTAGACGTTTCTTGGATAACAGAAGGCTTTATTTCGAATTTTACGATTCAGAACGGGAGCTCTGTGGGAGCGAATACTCGGTGAAAGTGACGTTATTAACGGTTTTAGCAAATCCTGTCCGAATGATAATGACGCGTTCCTTTGAGTAGCTCACAGTCAGACTGTCGAACGGATTCACGCGGCTCGGAATCTGATAGAAATCCCTCTTCGAGAAGAACCGTCGGACTAGGAAGCTGAACTTTCTGCTGTAATGAAAAATTAGGTTGAGAGAAGTTGTTGAAAATTTGTTTTTCCGTTTTTCCACTCACTTTTTAGTCTTAAACTCGTTGTCCCAAAGTTGTGCTCCCAAATTTTCGATCAAAATCCGCGGATTTCCGTGTTCAAAACCGTTAATTACAAGTCTACGAAAATCGTTGACACACTGACCATTTTGCCAGCTTCTCAGAAAATCGTTGATTCCCCGATCGGTAACATAGAGATTTTTGAACGAGCAGAAATGATTTTTGAGACTAAGCAGATCCGAATCGGTGAATGCGGCTCTAAGCGATGTGTCGAAGTCTTTAGCGTTTCTCACTTGCGGCCGAGTCACCAAATCCGCCGAAAGGCATAAATTTCGATTTTGCCAGGTTTTTGGGTATAGATAGAGCGAGTTGAGCTGCTCAGGGAGCCGCTCGAGCCACCACGCCATGTCGTTCTCGTTTGTGGCGCGGATTCGAGCTTTTTGGACATTGGGAAGAAAACGAATCTCACTCGATTCGAATGGATTGGCGGACTGCAATTTTATTTATCTATTTATTGATTTATTAGAGAGATACGAGTTTTCGGTCGAAACTTCAAGTTTCATTTCAAAAACTCTTCTTACCAAGTCCACAGTGAGATCGCGCACTCCATACCGGCTCTTTTTGAGCCATCTCTCCGCGAATTTCACTCCCTCGTCTTGATAATTCGAGTTTGGAATGATGATCGGCTTCCTAGCTTCCCTCTTCCACCGAATTCTCACATCATCTCCGAGTTGTGAGAAGTTTAGAGAGTTTCTTTTTTTCCTTTCGAGTTCTTTGTCGATCAACAACATGCTCACTTGGAACTCGCCCCCCTAAAACCATTGAAACCGTAGGTGCTATCGCGTCGGGTCGCGTTCACTCACTCTCTCCCCGTATTTGGCAATCGTCATTTCGTCGATTCTGACGGGCGTCTTTTCGACGAGCTGAAAATCCGATTTCGAGCACACTCGGAGCCGCATCCGAGCTCGAATCGGCAGAAAACCGACGACAATCTGTTTGCAGTCGTCGTTCATTTCCGGCCATTTCTCGAATCCGCCACTGTGGAACTCGTGTAGCGAACGCAGTTCCTGAAGCGTTGCGGTCGGCGTCGCGGTTAGCGGAAAACTGATTCTGGTCTCACTTTTCTGGTTGCTTTCCGTCGTTCCGACCCGTTCCAGTTCGCTTCGTCGAATTCGTCGAGAACGTCGCCGAAAAGATGAAGTTGATCGAGAAACTCTGACATTCGATCAGTCTACTGAAACTCTCATTGTTTATCGGGTTTTAAAGGCGCAAAGGTCGAGATCAAGTGTCGATTTACGAGAAACAGAGTGTTATAGCTCATTGTTCCGCTGAAAACGGGCAAAGAATCGTAGTTTACTCGATTTTTCCCCTGTTTTTTTTTCGCTTTTTTTCACTAAAAACTCTATAATTTCAAAGTTAATCAACAGTTTTCGTCGAGTTTTCCTTTTAGAAATCGAAAATTAGCCTAAAAATCGGCGTTTGTCTTTCAAAAAGACCTCGCAAAATGATAAAAAAATGTATATAATTAGAAAAATTTTAGGCCAAGACCCCTCAGCCCAAACATTTTAAAGGCGCACGACACTGTGTGACCTCGTTATTTTCAGCCATTTCCCAGCTGTTCTGTTTATTTTCTCGATCCGGGAAGCAAGAATTCGTCGCAAAGGTTTCAAAAACGTCGGTTTCACTGTGAAAAGTGACAAAAAACGCGTAAAATGCGTTTGTAGGCGGGCGTTAGCGCTTGGAATATTGATTTTTATCGAACAAACTGAAAAATGACTGAAAATTTGCACTTTTCTCGTGGAAAATGTCTGAAAATTGACAGAAAAGGATGTAAACGTTTTTGATTCTTAATCAGCCGCAATCGGCGAGCCAAAAACGGAACAACTGTGCGGCGGAGCGCGTTTGCATCATTCGATCCATGAACCGTTGAAAAAGTGATTTTTGAGCGGAAAACTCGCACGCGTCGGAATATTTCAGATTTTTTTCGAATATGTTCAGCTAACTTTTGTAGCCAAACGTCTTCCGAACATTTTAACACCAGAAGCGCCCGAAATTGTTCAAAAATCAGAGAGCTTATCGGTTTTTCCCATTGTCTCTGCTGAAAATCGACTGGAACGTGGCATTTGGTTTTGATTACGGAGGAAAAATATGTGAAAGGTGCCGGAGTCGGAACCAAAAGTGTGTTGTTGCTGTTTTTAGTTTTCTTCCCCAATTTTATTGTCACTTTCAGCCTCGATTCGTTGATATAAGGCGGGAACGTGATCTTTGTGTGTTTTGTCGTTAGCCTTGAGCGATCGACTGACAGAATTTCACAAAAGTGTAAGTCGAAGCCTCGAAGAGACGAGATCAGTCAATAGGGAAACCAGCAGCGAAGAATCGTCGATGGATATCAATTGTAACGTGGGAAAGAATGTTTTCATCGCTATTCTCGAACAGTTCCAACTCGATTGATTCTCTTCAAAGCGGGAAGATCAGAGCTCCAGTAGCTCCCCGATCGACAGTGTTCCGTTGATGCCGTCCCTGGCCTGGGATCTTCCTTGAAACATGGCTGTAACGCCGTTGGAGTCCCATCGTGACGGGATGTTCCTAGGGGGGACTTTTGAGAAACCCGTTCCAAGTGATTCACTCGTCTTCCTTGTTTTGCCGTTGGAAACTAACGAAGACGTGTGGGGATCATTCCAAACAGTTCCTTCTCTTGTTTTTGTTCGAAACACTACCGAACACCTCGAGTTTTCGCTCTTTTTCACGCTTTCCAATCATGGAAGACCGTGATCTCGTCTGTTCCAGAGTTGTACGGAATTCCGACTTTCGAGTTAGAAACTCTACTCTCCCACGTTTTTTAACTTAAAGTGCCCTATTGTCAAAGTTTTCGAAACGTATATTCATTTCACCTATATTTTGAAATTCGCGCCCCGAAATTAGGTCTCATTCGCCATTTTTTCGCGAAGTTTCCCTCCAAAATGTTCTGTTTCTGAGAGACTTACACCGAATTCCGAGTTTCGAGTTGGCAATTTTCACTGACGTACAACTCTGATCGGCTCGCTTAGATTTGTTTGATTTTGTCGAAAAACCTGGTGTTTGACGCAGAACTATCGATGAAAAGCGGAAAGTTTCCCAGGCGCACGAAATCGTGCCAGCTCGCAGACAACATGCGGTTTTCTTCGAATTCTCTTCGAAAACGGGCGGTGAGCTAAAGTGGTCCGTTTTAAATGGCATCTTTTCCGTGCGGGACCTCCCCACTAGTTCCGCCCATTTTCCGTGTTTGCGTATAAGTAACCTAAGCCTATACGGTATAAGACGCGTTTCTTGGATAACAGAAGGCTTCATTTCGAATTTTACGATTCAGTGAAAGAGCGGGAAGTATTGCGAGAGCGAATACTCGGTGTAAGTGACATTATTAACAGTTTTAGCCCATCCTGTCCGAATGATAGTGACGGATTCGTCAGAGTAGGTCATCGTCAGACTGTCGAACGCATTCATTCGGCTCGGAATCTGATAGATATTTTTGTCCCAGACGAATCGTCGGAATTCCGCGCTGAACGCTCTGCTGTAATAGAAAATTAGGCTGAGAGAAGTTTTTGAAAATTTAATTTTCCGTTTTTACACTCACTTTTTAGTCCTAAATTGGTGGTCCCAAAGTTGTGCTCCCAAATGTTCGATCAAAATCCGCGGATTTTTGTGTTTAAAACCGTCAATTTCGAGGGAACGAAAATCGGCGGCACACTGACCATTCTGCCAGTTTCTCAGAAAATCGTTGATTCCCCGATCGGTGACGTGAATATTTAGGAACCTGCAGTGCCGTTTCTTGAGACTGAGCAGATCCGAATCGGTGAATGCGGCTCTCAGCGATGTGTCGAACTGTTTAGCGTTTCTCACTTGCGGCCGAGCCAACAAATCCGCCGGAAGGCAGAAAGTTCGATCATGCCAGGGAATTGGGTAGAGACGGAGCGAGTTGAGCTGCTCGGGGAGCCTCTCGAGCCACCACGCCATGTCGTTCTCGTTTTCGGCGCAGATTAGAGCTTTTTGAACATTGGGAAGAAAACGAATCTCACTCGATTCGAATGGATTGGCGGGCTGCAATTAGAGGGAAACGAGTTTTCGGTCGAAACATCAAGTTTTTTTTCAAAAACTCTTCTTACCGAAATCACAGTGAGATCGCGCACTCCATACCGGCTCTTTTTGAGCCATTTCTCAGCGAATTTCACTCCCTCGTCGTGATAATTCGAGTTTGGAACAATAATCTGCTTCCTAGCTCCCCTCTTCCACCGAATTCTCACATCATCTCCGAGTTGTGAGAAGTTAAGAGAGTATTCTTTTCTCTTTTCGAGTTCTTCGTCGATCAACAACATGCTCACTTTGAACTCGCCCCCCTAAAATCATTGAAACCAAAGGTGCGGTGCGGTCGCGTCGCATTCACTCACTCTCTGCCTTGACATCCAGCTTTCGTCATCGATCTTCATTCGCTCGATTCTGACGGGTGTCTTTTCGACGAGCTGAAAATCCGATTTTGAGCAAACTCCGAGCCGCATCCGAGCTCGCATCGGCATGAAACCGACGACAATCTGTTTGCAGTCGTCGTTCATTTCCGGCCATTTCTCGAATCCGCCACTGTGGAACTTGTGTAGCGAACGCAGTTCCTGAAGCGTTGCGGTCGGCGTCGCGGTTCGCGGGAAACTGATTCTGGTCTCACTTTTTTGGTGGCTATCCGTCGTTTCGACCCGTTCCAGTCCGCTTCTTCGAATTCGTCGAAAATGTCGCCGAAAAGATGAAGTTGGTCGAGAAACTCTGACATTCGACCAGTCTCATGAAACCGTTATAATGGAAAAAAGTTCGGGCCTCGTTGGCCACCGAGAGTCGACCCTTCTTCAATATCCCGATTCTGGTGTAGCTTTGAGTCTTCAGAACTAGAATCAAACGGTTGCGAGAGTAACAACAAGTGTTCATTTGGGAAGAGAGAAAGAAACGGGCTGCTACTCTCTAGCGAGTCTTGTTCCACTGACACTCGAGTCGGTCTTGCGAAAGTGCTCTACACACCAGGGCTCGGCGGCAACGCTATTTTTCGCCAACACTCGGCGATAAAAACGGATCGGTATCTTTTCGTCACAATTGACACGAATAGAGAGAAAACTACGATTCTTCATACTGAAAACGATATCTTGAGAAGATACCAGTCGATAGTTCGGAGTGAAAAAGGAAGCATCAGGAAGGAGTTCCCGAAAATCCCGTAGTTTATCGAAAAATCGCCTGCCACGAGGTTTCGAGAAAATTTTGGAAGTGACCATCTCTCTATGTCTAACCATAGGAAAATTTTTGAGAAAACGAAGAAACCGACGAAAAACGAAGAAATTAAGAAACGGCTCGAAAAATTTCGACATTTTCGGGAACCCGGTGTCGCATTGCTGCCCAGCCCTGTTTATACATCTCTGATAAGGGAGCGGTTCTACAATAAAAGTATAAAGTGGCGCCGTGATGACGGGTGATTCATCATTATTTCCTCTGTTGAAAAAAACCCTTTTTATAACGGCTGTTTGTTTAGTTTTGATCGATTTTGCCGGAAAAATTTCGTGCTCGAGGTAGAAATTCCTATAGAAAACGGGAAATTTTAAAGGCGCACGGAATCGTGTCAGTTCGCATGACAACAGGCGGCTGGCAGGTCTCGCAACGAAAAAAGAAACAAAATTAGTCATGCACCTTTGAACTGTTTTGGCTACGACTTGTGTAACAACTATGCATTTCGTTGTCCAGTGAGTTTAAAGGCGCATGCCCTAGTTTTGTTTCCTTTTTTTCGTTGTGGGACCCGCGCAGCCGGCTGTTGTGTGCCAACTGACACGATGCCTCTCGTAAAAAATGGTTTGAAACGAAAAAACTGTCATGAGCTGAGGAATCAAGTTGTTCGAGGATCTGAGTGACAGAAATGCTTCATTTCAATTTGTTTCATTTCAAATAACGTTAAATTAAATCGGGAATCGAATACCCGGTAAAAGTGACGTCATTCACAGTTTTAGCCGTTCCTGTCCGAATGATTTGGACGCTTAAGTCGGAATACGTCACAGTCAAACTGTCGAACGGATTCACTCGGCTCGGAATCTGCCAAAAATAGTCCATTTCGTAAAGGAGATGATTTGAGAGTGAGGAGCAGAACTGGTGGCTGAAAAAAATTAGGAAAACGTTGACGATCTCTTCTGGAAGTTTGATTTCTACGGCGTTTCAGTCGAAATGGGTTTTATTTTTCGAAAAAAAATATCGAAAAATCTCAAAACGCGGCTATTTCTCTCAAAAATTGGCAAAGAATGACAGAAAATTGAAAAAAAAAACGACGAAAATGCGTTCCTCAGCCCCCGTAAATCGACATCTGGGGTTGGTCGACCTATGCGCCTTTAACCTTTTTGGACGACAGAAAAACGGCGAATCGATAATGTTTTCCGTTTGTCTACTCACTTTTCATTTCTGAATTCATCGTCCCAAAGTTTTGCTCCCAAATTCTTGGCTGAAATCTGCAGGTTCGCGATTTCGAAATCGATAATTTCGAGTTGACGAAAATCGGCGACGCATTTGCCATTCTGCCAGTTTCTCAGGAAATCGTTGATTCCCCGATCGGTAACATAGAGATTGTGGAACGAGCAGTCGAGATTCTTGAGACTGAGCAGATCCGAATCGGTGAATGCGACTCTCATCGGTGTTTTGAACTGTTTAGCGTTTCTCACACGCGGCCGAGCCAACAAATCCGCCGAAAGGCATAAACTTCCATCATGCCGGGGTTTTCGGCGAAGAACGAGCGAGTTAAGTTGCTCGGGGAGCCGCTCGAGCCACCACGCCATGTCGTTCTCGTTTTCGGCGCAGATTAGAGCTTCCTGAACGTTGGGAAGAAACCGAATCTCGCTCGATTCGAATCGATAGGCGGACTGCAATTAGAGGGAAACGAGTTTTCGATCGAAACTTCAAGTTTCTTTTCGAAAACTCTTCTTACCAGTTCCACAGTGATATCGCGCACTCCATACCGGCTCTTTTTCAGCCATTTCTCCGCGAATTTTACTCCCTCGTCGAAATAATTCGAGTTTGGAATGATGATCGGCTTGTGATTTTTCCACTTCCACCGAATTTCCACATCATCTCCGAGTGGTGAGAATATGAGAAAGTATTCTTTTTCCTCTTCGAGTTCTCCGTCGATCAACACCATTGTCACTTGGAACACCTCCTCCTAAAACCATTGAAACCATAGGTGCGGTGCGGTCGCGTCGCGGTCACTCACTGTCCGCCTTGACGGCCACCAGTCGTCCTTGATCGTCATTCGGTCGATTCTGACGGGCGTCTTTTCGACGAGCTGAAGATCCGATTTCGAGCACACTCCGAGCCGCATCCGAGCTCGCATCGGCAGAAAACCGACGACAATCTGTTTGCAGTCGTCGTTCATTTCCGGCCATTTCTCGAATCCGCCACTGTGGAATTTGCGCAGCGAACGCAGTTCCTGAAGCGTTGCGGTCGGCGTCGCGGTTAGCGGAAAACTGATTCTGGACTCACTTTTCTGGTTGCTTTCCGTCGTTCCGACTCATTCCGTTCCGCTTCTTCGAAATCGTCGAAAATGCCGCCGAAAAGATGAAGTTGGTCGAGAAACTCTGACATTTGATCCGCCTTCTGAAACTCTCATTTTCGCGGTGACCGCAGGTATCTCTTCAGTTTAGAAGCCATAAACGGCAAATCAGCTGAAACGTTGCAAAATCTCTGTGAGTTCGAATAAAATAACGTGAAATGTGGCTGAAAGCAGGTGTTTGCGGTCGAAACATAGGTTTTTAGCTTCTAAACTAATGGTTCTAGTTTCAAGTGTTTTCAACCAAAAACTGTCTGGAATTAGAGTAAAAAACAATAAATAGCACTTAAAAATAAGTTAGGACACTCCGCCTCTCGTAAATTCACACCTAATCTTGAGAAATGGCGCTTCTGAAGGACCTTAGAAACGGCGAATCGCGCGGCCACAATGGTTTTCTCATCCACGGTCTCCCAGGCGTGAAAAGCGCAAGCAATGGCGAAAAACGCGCCAGCGTCACTCTCGCCAACAGCCGGATAGCGCGTTTGCATCGCTCACCGCTGAAAAGCAAGCAGTCTTGAAACGAATTCTCGGTGAAACTAGAAAAACGGGTGGAAGAAGAGAGTTCCAACGTTTTTGGTATTTTGATTTTTGTACATTGGTGGCGTCGGAAGAACAGTTCCTTCCCTTGTTTTTGTTCGAGAAAAAATACCTAACAAAACCTTGAGTTTTCGCCGTTTTTTCGCGCCTAGTCTCCACTTCTCGGTCAGAGATGGTTCACGGCGCGTGTATGTGAGAAGTGAACATTAGAAGATAGTAAGCAAACACCGCGACGAGAGAAGTTTGCCATTTCACCGCCAAAAAGCCCTTTTGATCGGCTGTTTTCTTTGTTTTTATCGATTTTGTCGGAAAAATCACGTTTTTGAGGTAGAAATTCCGATAAAAAACGGGACATTTTAAAGGCGCACGGAATCGTGTCAGTTCGCATGACAAGAGGCGGCTGGCAGGTCTCGCAACGAAAAAAGAAACAAAATTAGTCATGCACCTTTGAACTGTTTTGGCTACGACTTGTGTAACAACTATGCATTTCGTTGTCCAGTGAGTTTAAAGGCGCATGTCCTAATTTTGTTTCTTTTTTTTCGTTGTGGGACCCGCGCAAACCTGTCACGAGCTGAGGAATCAAGTTGTTCGAGGATCTGAGTGACAGAAATGCTTCATTTCAATATGTTTCAATTCAAATAACGTTTAAAAAAAATCGGGAAAGGAATACTCGGTAAAAGTGACGTCATTCACAGTTTTAGCCCTTCCTGTCCGAAGGATTTGGACGCATTCGTCAGAGTAGCTCACAGTCAGACTGTCAAACGGATTCACTCGGCTCGGAATCTGCCAAACATCGTCCGTATCAAATATCATTGGGTCGCAGAAATGGTTGCTGCAAAAAAATTGGGGAAACGTTGACGATCTCTTCTAGAAATTTGATTTTTACGGCATTTCAGTGGAAAGGGTTTTTTTTCGAATTTTTAAACATTTTTTCGCGATCATCGGTTCGCCGTTTGTTGTTCGAAAAGTTTTAAGGCGCATAAGTGCTTTGATTCGAAAATATCGGAAAAGCTCAAAACGCTGTTATTTCTCTCAAAAATTGGCAAAAAATGACAGGAAGTTGGAATAAAAACGACGAAAATGCGTTCCTCAGCCCCCGTAAATCGACATCTGGGGTTGGTCGACCTATGCGCCTTTAAGCTTTTTGAACGACAGAAAAACGGCGAATCGATAATGTTTTCCGTTTGTCTACTCACTTTTCATTTCTGAATTCGTTGTCCCAAAGTTGTGCTCCCAAATTCTCGACTGAAATCTGCAGGTATGCGATTTCAAAATCGAAAATTTCGAGAATACGAAAATCGGCGACGCATTTGCCATTCTGCCAGTTTCTCAGAAAATCGTTGATTCCCTGTTCGGTGACGTGGATATTTCTGAACCTGCAGTGACAATTCTTGAAACTGCGCAGATCCGAATCGGTGAATGCGGCTCTCAGCGATGTGTGGAACTCTTTAGCGTTTCTCACTTGCGGCCGAGCCAACAAATCCGCCGAAAGGCATAGAGTTTGATCTTTCCAGGGAATTGGGTAGAGATGGAGCAAGTTGAGCTGCTCGGGGAGCCTCTCGAGCCACCACGCCATGTCGTTCTCGTTTTTGGCGCGGATTCGAGCTTCCTGAACGTTGGGAAGAAACCGAATCTCACTCGATTCGAATGGATTGGCGGGCTGCAATTAGTTGAAATTGAACTTGCCGTCGAAACCTCAAGTTTCTTCTCAAAAACTCTTCTTACCAGTTCCACAGTGAGATCGCGCACTCCATGCCGGCTCTTTTTGAGCCATCTCTTCGCGAATTTCACTCCCTCGTCGTGATAGTTCGAGTTTGAAATGATGATCGGCTCGGGATCATTCCACTTCCTCCGAATTTCCACATCATCACCGAGTTGTGAGAAGTAATTTTTTTTCTCTTTTAATTCTTTATCGTCAAACACCATTGTCACGCGGAAACTGTCCTGAAATCATTCAAACCATAACTGCGGTGCGTTCGCGTCGCGGTTACTTCTTTCTCCTCGTTTTGCAATTGAATGTCCTCGATTGTCATTCGGTCGATTCTGACGGGTGTTTCTTCGACGAGCTGAAAATCCGATTTCGAGCACACTCCGAGCCGCATCTGATCTCGAATCGGCAGAAAACCGACGACAATCTGTTTGCAGTCGTCGTTCATTTCCGGCCATTTCTCGAATCCGCCACTGTGGAATTTGCGCAGCGAACGCAGTTCCTGAAGCGTTGCGGTCGGCGTCGCGGTTAGCAGAAAACTGATTCCGGAACTCACCTTTCTGGTTGCTTTCCGTCGTTCCGACCCGTTCCAGTCCGCTTCTTCGAATTCGTCGAAAACGTCGCCGAAAAGATGAAGTTGGTCGAGAAACTCTGACATTCGATCAGTCTTCTGAAACTCTCATTGTTCATTGAATAGTTCTAGTGAAAAACAGTAATAAATAGCCGGAAGAACTGTTAAGTTGAGAAAAAAGAGAAATTGCGAACATTGTTTTTTCTAGACCGATAAAGTAACAAAAAGTGTGCAACAATGAATGCATTAGCATTGGAAAATGGTAATGTTGGTCGTGTCGATATAGGGGCTAAACCGGGCGCATGCGTTATGGTGGAGCATCGTACTGCTGAACTTTTTTCACATTTCACTATTTCTTCTTGGAAATAATTGGGCTTTTTTCCGTGGAAATGGTTTTTTTAGGGTTTCGGAAAACGGATAATGGAATCCCGTGAAACTCTGCTGCCGGTGTAATGTGACAGCGGCGGAATTCGACACCTTTGGAGGGGGGTCAGCGAACGCGCTCCACTGAACGAGCCGTCGCAGGTGTCGGATTCTGTCGTCTGTTGTCCAAAACGTTTGAAGGCGCAAAGGTCAAGCCCAGGTGTCGATTTACGGGGGGGGGGGGGGACGGCTTGACAGTCTTTTCCAAAATCCGTTTTCCAATTCAATAAACCAAAATTCACGCCATAGCGTTTCGCTGCTGGCGCACTTTCCGTGCTGCATTCGCGAAAAACAATAAGAAGAATCGTTAAAATCAGGAGTATAGCGAGTCGATAGTATTTTTTTCCGTTTATTCGAAGAAATAAATAAGAAATCACAGAATATCACTGAATTTCGATATTTTCCGATTTCACAAAAAAAAATCACAAAAACTGTTTCGGAATGAAAATCTGTGCTTTTTTTTCATATGCATTAAATTGAATGAGAAATTTCGAAAAAAAAGGAAATAGGTCAAGAAATCGGGGCGAAAACGGGGAGGAATTGTCAGTCGTTGTAAGTGACGGCGATGATGACGCTCTGATAGTTGACGATGAGGCGAAGACGTTCGTGAGGGCGCACCTTGCTCGGCACCGCCCTCGTGTACTCGTTCTCCTCGCGCACCAATCCGTCGAGCGGTTCGGGACGCGAGTCGAGCCCCTCGATGAGCACCTCCTCGTCGCCCGGCTCGACGCCGTTGAGCGCGAGCCGCGCGAACCGCACCGCTCCCTGCCCGAACTGCCATTGTTTCATGAACGCGTTCACCTCGCGATACGTCGTGTGCGGTGTGTTGGCGAAATAGCAGCGGCTCGCCTGAAGACCGAGCAGTTGCGCCTCGGTGAGATGGACGGTCGCGTCGCACACCAACGAGTCGGCGTTGACGAGTTGCGGCATCGAGAAGATGTCGGGAAGTGTGGGCGGTGTGCGACGCGTGAACGTCACGTGCTCGAGATGGTCGGGCATCTTTCGCAGCCAGAAGCGCAGCTCCTCGTCGGTCTCGGCACGAATTGTCGCGCGCTTCAGTTTCGGCAGATACTGTATCTCGCTTCTCGCGTACGGGTACTCGGTCTAGAAAACGGAAACTGTCTTGTTAGAACAGCTTGGCCGTGGCCGTGGCCTAGAAATCCAGGCAATGGTGGGCCACCGCTGCTACTGTGGAATCGAGCGATAAAAAACACTAAAACCGCGTTTTCGAGACAAAAACCTCGGTCATGGCCTAGAAATCCGCAGTTTTGTTCGATTTCGCGCGTGGTTCAGTGGAGCGCAGTGATCCGACCGTACATAGATACTACTTATCGTGATCGTGACCTAGTAATTTATAAACCCGAAATTCCGTTCTCTCGAACCTAACACTAGTTGCTTGGCCGTGGCCTAGAAACCCAAAATTCCGGTTTCTCGGCCCTTACACTTACTGCTTGACCGTGACCTAGAAACCAAAAATTCTGATTTCTCGACCCTAGCGCTTATTGTTTGGCCGTGGCCTAGAAACCCAAACTTCCGGTTTCTCGTCCCTTACACTTGCTGCTTGGCCGTGGCCTAAAAACCCAAACTTCCGGTTTCTCGGCCCTCACACTTACTGCTTGACCGTGGCCTAGAAACCCAAACTCCCGACTTTTCGAACCTAGCGTTTGTTGCTTGTTTGTGGCTTAAAAACCCAAAATTCCGATTTCTCGGCCCTAGAGCTTGCTGTGTGGCCGTGGCCGTGGCATAGAAACCCAAACTTCCGGTTTCTCGACCCTTCCACTTGCTGCTTTGCCTTGGCCTAAAAACCCAAACTCCCGACTGACTTCTCGATGCTAGCTAGCGCTTACTGCTTGACCGTGGCCTAGAAACCCAAACTTCCGGTTTCTCGGCCTCAGCGTATTTCCTGAATTCGCCTCGCGTCGCTCCGCCTCCCACTCACCAAATACAAGCTGACATCGATGTCAACCACTTCGTAGCGGCACATTTGGAGCAATCTCTCGAACAACTTGATCGCCTCCGCCAAATAGGTGCTGTTCTTGGCGATGAGCTGGCCGTCGCCGTTGAACACCTGCTTGTGGTCGTCCTCCACAAACCTCGCCTCGAGCTCGTCGTTCGCGCGAAATATCGTTTTCAGCGAAGCAGACCTCTTTAGAGCCAAACGAGTATCGATTGGTTTTTTGTTTTGCTTTCTGGGGGGGACTCACACATTCGTCTTTGAGCACGAGTTTCGAAATTTTGACCGGAGGAGCTTCTTCGGGCATCTGATCCTTTTCGTCGTCGTTCGAGCTGACCTCGACGGCACTCACTTGCGCTCGCACAGAAAGATCTTTCATTGTTTTTTTTTTTCGGCGAAACCCGCTGAAACTGAGAATCGATTGTGACACTGTTAGCCGTGACGCGACCGCGTCGCAACTCTTAGAAAAAAAGTTGGAATTTTTGGATATTGCGCAATCAAGAAAAAGGAAACGGGGCGGTGATCACGAGAGAAAGCCTAAATAAGAGAAGTGGAGGAATGGAGAAAGAGAAAAACTAGAAGAGAGAGAGAGAGAGAGAAGCGCAGAGAAGAAGCGGATTTGAGAGGCCAGCTGGCACACGCTCGCATCACGCGCACACCTATAATCTCACCGCTATGAGCCCATTGCTTAGCAACGGGCTCCGAGCGAGATAGAGAGAGAGAGGTTCTCTACACATGATGTTCGGTAGAGCGCGAAATCTGGTTGGCTCATCTGATACGGTAATCCGTTCTCTATTGTACTTGCGCGCCAAAGTGTGAGAGTTCGATGGAGCGCGATTTTCCTATCCCCTTTAAAGCGTTAACAGTGCGGTAGAGCGCAGAATCTTCGACTAGTAGTGGGCTCACCATTCCGGTAATTTGCGTGTCAAAATTGCGATAGAGCGCAAAACCTAGCGTGTTCAAAGTGCAGTGGAGCGCAATTGATTCCCATGGAAATGAACAGTTACAATTAGATGGCAAAAAAATCAGCTTTATTTGGGTAGCACGCTCTCAATGATTAAGGTGTCGCCGTCAAATCGCACAACCATGTAATCGGCGGGATAAATGTTGCTCCACACACGAAACGCGAAGTCAGGATCGGGATCGGGTGAC
This sequence comes from Caenorhabditis sulstoni, assembly GCA_963966605.1. Lineage (NCBI taxonomy): Eukaryota > Metazoa > Nematoda > Chromadorea > Rhabditida > Rhabditidae > Caenorhabditis > Caenorhabditis sulstoni. The sequence goes on from OZ016477.1 coordinate 1,527,990, forward strand.
TCGTGACGTTCGATGAACAGATCCCTTGCGATTTCGAAGTGGTCGATATCGTCGCAGTGAAGAATGTGAAGATGGACGAAGTTGGGCCGACCGTTGCCGGACGCCCATCGCGACAGAAACGCGTTGAGGCCGGCGGTCGTGACGAGCGGCGGCCGCTCGACGAAATAGATCTCGGCGGCGGCGAGCGCGAGCAGGTGCTGATCGGTGAATCCGGCGGGTTGGTGGAGTCGGAGCACGTGCGCGTGCTCGATTTGCGGATGCCACAGGTTCTCGTTGGTCAGCGGTCGCTGAAAATGCACGAACGCGACGACGAGCTCGTCGAGGTGGACGGGCAGTTTCGACAGCCAAAAGTGTTGTTGGTCGGCTTTTCGGATCACGAGACTGGCGCTTCGGCACAATGGCAGAAACGTGATGTTGGGTGAGAACGGCTCGACCGGTGTCGCCGGAATCTGAAATCAGATACATAGTTTTGGACGATTGGTAGCAGACTTGGCTTTGAAAATGGTGCAGTTACCGAAAATATAAAGCTTTTCGAGATCTTTCGAATGGTGCAATGGGAATTTGAAAATATTGATTTTGAAAAAAGTTATGCAGGTTTTAGTGGCTCTTACATGGAAAAAGGCACTAAAACCTGAATAACTTTCTTCAAAATCAACATTTTCAAATCAGCTTTTCACCATTCGAAAGATTGCAAAACGTCGAATTCGAATTGTATCTTAGCAAATTTTGCGCACTTTGGCGGGTCCACAAATTGCTTGACCGAAGACAGCGATTTGTGAAACCCGCCACTGGCCGACTTTGAAGCGCCACTGGCGGTCGGGGGCGCTTATATTGGCGTATGTCAAGCGGATGACTGGCCAATGTCAGGCGGCTACCCGCCATTTGCCTGACTCATCGGCCAATGGCCGAAATTTCCAGAGTGGCGTTTTCTCTTCGTGAAAAAGACGTCGTTGGGCAAACACTCACATCGCTCGAATTCACGCTGATCGCTTCGACCTGATTCCTGCACTTTTCCATCATTCGATTGAAATAGTGGACGCCGGCGTGCTCCAAATTCATGTTCTCCGCAATCACACTTCTCACTCCCGACTTTTTCGTCGTCACGACTCGACCGTCCCAAAAATCGACGGTCACCTCGTCTCTCTCGCTGCCTCTGATGATCACCGTCGAGTTGTTCTGCAAAACCCCAAAAAAAAAGTGAACTTTTTTCTCGAAATGGCCGAGAAAGAGGTTTGTGGTTCTCGGCCACGGACTAGAAATCGGCTGAGTGGAATTCTAGGCCGCAAGGGGACCTGCCTGGAACTCGCGCGACGTTTTGAAAAACTAGTCCATGACCTAGAATCCGACGCTTTCGAATTCTAGGCCACAGAGAGATGGCCTAGAGTTCAAGCGATCAAAGGAATCTAGGCCATCTCTCAACTGGCCTAGAAACCTCACGAGCCGGATTTCTAGGCCGCCTACGTGACGTGGCGTCGCGGCGGAGGACTCACCGCGGAGTAAACGCGCAACTCGATGGACGATAGAATGCCGGGCACCCCGTCGGCGAGCACTTTTTCGCTTTTCGACGTGCGTCCGAGACGTGTCAACGTGAACATGTCGACGAACGACATCACGTGCAGTTTGCAGTCGTCGTTCAGTTTCGGCCAATAGCGGAAGCCGTCGCGATGGAACTTCTCGAGTGATTCGAGCTCCTGCAAATGTTTTGTTTCGGCTTTTTTTTTCGACGGAAAAACACTCACCTCTTCTGTCGCCTTTTTGCGCGTCGTCGGTTTTTCGAATCGGCTAGTATTCATTCTGAAGAAAAAAAAAAAAGAAATGGGGGGGAATTCGATTGTCGAAAACGAAAAATCGATGGAAATGAAGGGTTAGAGGGAGGAGGGGGAGGCGAAAAAGTGAGAGAAACGGCGAGAGACGCAGAGTGAGAAGGGCAGAACCAGACGGACAGGGGACGCTCACTTACGCTCAAAAACACGCACACTCACGCACGCACTCACAAACACGATTTTCTTTTCCGAAGATCGAAATTGAGGATGAATAACTCGTTTTATCCCCATGATCCCCGAAAGGAAAAGAAAAAGTGAGGGGGGAGAAGTTGGCAGCGTGCCAAGAATGACCATTCTACCGTGTAACTTTGCCAATTGCATTCTTCATGATAGATCTAATTGGGACTGTTGAAGATATCGATTTTTCCATGTGAAAATGAACGGGGAAACGTCGATGCGCCGCGAACTATTGCAAACGCGCTCCACGGACAACAGGCGGGAGAGGGGACATCTGTCACGCGCACACCTGTCACCCCCCCCCCCCCCCCCCATTGCTCTCATTTGTTTTATCGATTCATTTTTTTGGAATGAGACTTGCCAACTCTTCCAGTTTCTTTTTCGTTTTTCCAAAAAATAGCAATCGCTCGTCACTATTTCGCATTTCATTCAGTTCCATAGGCCCCCTGAATTCCAAAAGTCTTATAGATTCCATAGGCCCACAAAAATCGATAATTTCCCAAGTTTCCATCAATTCTCATAGGCTGAACGATTCTATACGTTTTGTAAAGGGGGGTCTTGTCACGAAAACCGTGACTTTGAATTCAAAGTAATGTTATATCTATTTATTGCGAAAAAAAAGAAAACGGCGCGATTTACTCGACAAAAATCTACAAATCCTCGTCGTCCAGCTCGTTCCTCCGCCGCAACGCCTCCATTTCGATTCTCGCCACCGCGGTGTCGACGACGACGAATCGGTGATTCGAGAATGCGAAGGTGAGCACTTTCGCCGCGTCGACTCGACTCGGCACTTGGTAGCAGTCGAAACCTCGATGCGCTCGTCGGAATTGCACACAAAAGTCGCGTCTGAAAACGAACGAGCAGTCACAGTGTCACTTTCGATTAAAGTTCCATAGGCCCAGGCCTATGATGAATGTGCGCTCCACCGCACTTTGATGCACACTCACTCTTGATCCTCGAAAGCGGCATCCCACTCGCGGGCTCCAAGACCGCGGAGCAATTCGGCCGAGTCGTCTCTCTCGAAACATCCGAATGTTCGCGACTGAAACGCGCGCTTGCCGCTCTGCCACTCGCCCAACAAACGGTTCATCGCCCGATCGCTGACTCGAGCCATCGTCACCGTGAAATGGCGATTCTTGAGAGCCACCACACGATGCTCGTCGAACATCGCCTCGTCGACGCGACACGTGCAGTAGAACGTCGTCGCGTTGCTCACTTGCTCCGACGAAAGTAGGTCAGACGGCACGAGCACCTCGTCGAAACGCGGGTAGATAGTGGCGAGATGGAGGCGGTCGAGGCGCGACGGCAACTTCTGAAGCCACCATCGGAAGGCGTCCACCGACGGCGCCGTGATTTTGGCCGAATGCACGTGCGGTAGAGCGTTGATGCAACTGCGCTCGAACGGATAGGAGGACTGAAAACTACGAAAATTTGAGCAACTTTTTAGGCCGCGGCAGTTTTTCGAGTATAAAAAATTTCAAAAAAATGCTGAAAAGTCAGTCGACCTCTCAAATTGTAGGTATTTTGATAGGCGATTCGGTGAAATTTATTGGAATTTCCGCCGATTTTTTTGCGCACCGAAAAACGGCGATTTTTGGAGCGGAGAAAAATCTCGGTTTCTCCGGATGAATTCTATCGAATCGCCTGTTAAAATACCTACAATTCAAGAGGTTGACTGACTTTTCAGCATTTTTTTGAAATTTTTTATGCTCGAAAAATGAAAAACCCCCGTCAGTCCAGCCCAGAAAAACAAAAATCAATACCATTGCCACTTCGATCCGTTTCACCTCGAACTGGCACCGTTTGAGCCAAGTCTCGGCGAATTTCACCGCCTCCCCGCGAAAATCGCCGTTTCGCACTATCCACGGCGAGTGCGTTCCGTCGTTCCATCGAATTTGGGCGTCTTCGCCGAGTTGCGAGAACACGAGCTCATAACTTTTTTGCTCTTGCTCTTGCTCTTGCTCGTCGACCGTCAGTCTCACTTTTACATTTTTCTGAAACAATAACACATTGGTGCGTCGCGTGCGCGCGTCGCGGTTCTTGCATAGAGACAATCTTACACGCAACTCGCCATAACTTTTTTGTGGCGAATCCTATAGAAATGATGCAGTTACCAAAAACATAAAGCTTTTTGTGACCTTTCGAATGGTGAAACGAGAAATTGAAAATATTGAGTTTGTAGAAAGTTATGCAGGTTTTAGTAGCTCTCACATGGAAAAAGACACTAAAACCTGCATAACTTTCTTCAAACTCAAGATTTTCAAATTCTCGTTGCACCATACGAAAGGTCTCCAAAAGCGTTATGTTTTTGATATTTGCACCATTCTAATAGGGTTCACCACAAAAAAGTTATGACGAGTTCCGTGCAACTCACGAATTGTTGCGGTCCGAATGGCCAATGTCTTGGCTCGTTGTCGAAAATCGATAATTGCTGGATTCGGACGGGCGCGTGACGCACGAGCTCGAAATCCGATTTCGAGCACTGCTCGAGCCGCATTTTGGTGCTCAGTGTGGTGAAACGGAGCACGTGACGTTTGCAATCGTCGATTAATAACGGCCATTGATGGAAACCGCCTTTGTGGTAGTTTTGAAGCGATTCGAGCTCCTACAGGCAAAAAAATGATTTTCCAAAAACCGCGACGCGACCGCAACTCACCTCTTTAGTGGCTTTTCTCGGACTGTTAATCGTAGGATCTGCCATTTTTCCTTTGGGGGGGGGGGTAGAAGTAAAAATGAAATATGGAAAAGCGGTTTGCAGTGCTTATATCAGTTTTTTGCGACGAAAAAAGTCGAAACCGATAGAAAGACAAATATTGGGGAAATGTTTGTGTGCCAGAAAGAATGATATCATTTTTTGCACAAATTTTCGAAAAAAATTGAATTTTTCGTTGTCAAAATTCGGGGAAAACATCGAGAAAACAAATTTTTGAAACCGGATTAAACTTTTTATCATTTATTAAAAATGAGAGAAAAACAATTAATACTATGTAAATAAAAAAAGGCCAAATTTCATAAAAAACAGAGAGAAAAATCAGTGTCACGGAGTCACGGAGTCACGGAGAGTTTTACGGTCACATTGTAAAATTAAAAAAATTTTGTAGTTATATAATCGATAAAGTACAAGTCAAATAAACTGTCAAATATTTGTGAAAACATCGATCACACTTTTGAATTTGTTTTTCAATTCAAAAAATTTCTCAAACATGTCACGCGTGACACCGTGACACTGTGACAATCTACCCGATCACCAGATGAAACGGGGGGAGAGGACGTATTGAGTGAAGGGGGGAAGTGTGACATTGAGTCACGCGTGACACCGTGACACTCATCGATCACCAGACGGCATGAAACGGCGGTAGGAAGTATTGATTGAACAGGGAGCGAGTAATGTGACACTGAGTCACGCGTGACACCGTGACATCGTGACACTCCTCCCCGTCACCAGACGGCATAAAACGGCGGTAGGAAGTGGAAGTATTGATTGAGCAGGGAGCGAGTAGTGTGACACTGAGTCACGCGTGACACCGTGACACGTGACACTCATCGATCACCAAACGACATTAAACGGCGGCAGGAAGTATTGGGTGTACTAGGAGCGAGATATGTGACACTGAGTCACGCGTGACACCGTGACAATCCCTCCGGATCACCATACGACATTAAACTGTGGGAGGAAGTATTGATTGAACGGGGAGCGTGTAATGTGTCACTAAGTCACGCGTGACACCGTGACAATCCCTCCGGATCACCATACGACATTAAACGGCGGCAAGAAGTATTGGGTGTACGGTGTGCCGTCGTCACCCACCGCCCTCTTCCCTGTCCCGTAAATCGCGACGAACATATCGAAGAAGCACAGCGTGACACTCTCAAACGGGTCGACACGACTGAGCACCTGACAAAAGAAGCCGTTGCGTGAGCCGCGCTCGAATCCGCGCATAAACTCCGGCTCGAGCTCCAAAAACGGGACGACAGTGTCGGCGAGCTCATTGAGCACGTGATTCCTGTCGAGGTGCGGTCCGACGCTCAGTTTCACCTCGCAAATGTTCGACGCGCCGTGACCGTTCGCCCAGTTGTTGAGATACCGAGTGAGCCCGTGCTCCGTCAGATAGTACGAGTGCAAACAGATCACGTTCGACTGAAAACACGCGAAAAATCAATCCGAACTCTTATCGATTTTTTCCTCGGAAATTTTGATTTCACAATTCACCCAAAAAAATTATCGATTTTTGTTGAGAACTTTTTTGTTTTTAAACATTTTTTTTTTGAATGCAAAAAAAAAATTCCGGAATTTGAGGGATTTTTGAAAAAATTTTCGCAAAATTAATCTGAATTTTCTTCTAATTTTTGAAAATTATAAAAAAAAATTTTAACATTTTTATCGTTTTTTTCGGGAATTATTTTCTAAATTAAAAAAAAATCAATTTTTTTTTCAAAAATTTCCAATTAATCCTAAGTTTTTTTTCGAATTCCGATTTTTTTTTTCAATTTTTGAAAATTACAAAAAAAAATATTTTTTTTTTTTGAAAAATATACTTTTGTATGATGATATTTATCGATTTTTTCGAAAAATTTTTTCTAAATTAATAAAAAAATTGAATTTTTTTTTTCAAAATTTTTTCTTTTAAAATTTTCCATTCAATCGTAATCTTTCTTCCGAACTTCGAATTTTTTAAAAAATATGCCATAACAGGGCGCGAAATTTGAATTTTTTGCAGGAATTTGTGGCGGCGGCCGTGGCCTAACTTTCGCCCTCACCTTCAACATGGCAAAAGTGTCGTCGTCGATGGTGGTGTGACACTGCAAATCGAGCACCTCTTGACACTCGACAACGTGCGTCGTTCGGAGCACCTCGTTCGACATGGCGAACAGAAACATGGTGTCGCTGGAGGTGGTGACGTGGAGCTCGTCGAGCCGCTCGGGCGTCTTGCTCAGCCAGAAGCGCAGCCACTGCTCGTCGATGGCGCCGACGTGCAGACTGACGCAGTTCGGGAAGTGCGGCACGTAGGCGAGTTGCGACTGGAACGGACGCGTGTCGCGGTAGAGGTCGACGCTGAGATGGTCGAACGTGTAGGCGCAGCGGCTCATCCAGACGGCCGCGCACCGCGCCGCCATCACCTGATAGTCGGCGGCGGCGATATTGATGCGCTCGCAACGCTGATGGTAGCGTGCGGTGCGCCACGAGACGAGCACCGACGCGTCCAGCTCGTCGTTCGAGAAGAAGACGTCGTGGTGACGGCCGTCGCGAAATCCCAACGAGACGGCCACACACTGGTTCGGCAACGCGTCGTCGCGAATCGACACCGAGCACAGGTCGACGGGCGTGTGCATCACGAGCACGTACATCTCGCGCGAGCACATTGACACGCGGAACAGATCGTCGATCGGCAGAAACGATATGATGTGCTTTTTCAGATCGCTGCTCAACTCTGGCCATCGCTCGAACGCGCAAAGAATGGCGGACAACGCGCGCAACTCCTGCAAAATTTTCGACGAATACTTACGCCCATCGATTCTGGTTTGATTTTCTTTTTTTTTAAATTATAAATATTATGTAGGCGCGCGGGAGAGGGTCTCGCCACGAAAAAACGAAAAATCCGTTGAGCACGGTATGCGTATCCTTTTTCCGTTGTTTTTTTTTTGTCATTTTTACGTGAAAAAATAGCGGTTTTAGTGAAAAACAGCTATTTCGATTTAAATTCCACAATTAAAACCACTAATTTGAAACAAAATCGGTGAAAAATGATGCGAACCATAATTATTTTCCAAAAAAAGGCAGAAATCGGGCGAAATGCTCATTTACCACTTTATTTTAGCTTTAAAATTGTTTTGAAACGATTCGAAACATATTTTATTAGCAAAACAGCCATTTTTCTACGCAAAAATGGCAGAAAACAACGAAAAACGGGAAAATTGCGGCGAAAAACAAAATATGGATACCGTACTCGACGGATTTTAAAGGCGCAGCACGATTTTTGGTTTTTCGTGGCGAGACCCGGAACTCTTTTTTTCTCGAAAAAACAGACAATTTACAGTGTTTTTTTTCTAAATTTCGATGAATTTGTTTTTTCGAAAACTGTCCCGGATCGAAATTCGAGAAAAAAAAACATTTTTTTTTGGTTACTTTCTAAATTTTTCGCCGCAAAAATTTTGCATAATCAAAAAAAAATTTTTTTTTTTGAAAAATTCGAAATAAAATTTAAAATAAAATTTGAAAAATTGAGAAAAAATTCAGTTTCAAAAAAAGTTTGAATTCAAATTTTTATTGACTTTTTTCTGATAAACGACTCAATTCAAATTTTTAATTCGTCAGAAAAACTATATTTTTTTCACGAGCAAACCAAAATTTTTAACTTAAAAAGTTTTAAATGAAATCAAATTTGCAAAAATTAAAAATAAGGAAAAAATTTGAAATTTTTTACTCTATTTTTTATTTCAAAAAAAACAATTTTGTAATTTTTTTTCGAAATTTTCGAAAAATAATGTTTTTTTTGTTTAGAAATCAATTAATTTTTCCAATTCAAAATACATTTTTATTTAAAAAATTGTTTTTTAAATTTTTCGAAAATAACCCACATGTTTTGTCGCCTTTTCTCTGCCCAAATCATCCAATAATTCATTGAAAATCGCCAATTCTTCCGGATATTCTGACATCTTTAAACCAAAAAAAAAATGAAATTTTGTTGAAAATTTTCAATTTTTCAAAAAAAAAACGAGAAAAACTATCGAAAAAATCGATAAATCGCGAAAATTTTCGATAAACTTTTCATTTTACATAGAAAAAAAAATGGAAAAATCGAGAAAATACTTGTTTTTTCGGTGAAATTTCGAAGATTTAACGGGGAAAAAAGGGGCAAAAATCGAGAAATGAGAGAGAAAAAAAAATGAAATTTTCAAGTTTGTGGAGGCGAAATGAAAGAGTGTAACTACTGATAGGAACAAAAAGAAAAGAGAAAAAGAAGAGAGAGAGAAAGAGAAAAATTGAAAAAGAAAGAGAAAGAGAGAGAAAGAAAAGAGAAAAAGAGAAAGAGAAAGAAAAGAGAGAGAAAGAGAGACGCAGACGGTAGAAGATGAAGATAATAAAGACGGGCAGAAGACGACGCACTTTTCTTTTTGTTTTATTTTTCTTTTTGCTTCGCTGTGTGTGTGTATGTGAAAAACGAGGGGAAAACGGAATATTAAAAATAAAAACACGCGTTGAAAAATTATTTTTGAGAAAAAAATTTTTTTTTGAAAAATTTTTTTTTTTGAAAATTTTTATTTCAAAATTTATTTTTTTTAATTTAAAAATTTTCAAATTTTATGAGCTATTTTTGAAAATTCATTTTTTTACTATAAAAAATTTAAAATTTCATGAAATTTTTTTTGAAAATTTATTTTTTTAAATTAAAAATTTATTTTTTAAAATTTACTTTTTTAAAATTGAAAAATTCTCAAATTTTATGAAATTTTTCTTGAAAAAAAAATCATGTTTTTTTTCGGAAAATTATTTTTTTAAAAAAGTGAAAAAAAAGGTTGGAAAATTATTTTTGAGACCAAAAATCGAGAAATTTTTTTCAAAACTTGAAGAAAAAATTCAGTTTATTTGAAAGTTTTTTTTTTCTTATTTTTTTTGCAGAATTTACGGAATTTTCTTTTTAAAAAAATATTTTTTTTCACAATTTTAAAATTAACGAAATTATTTTTTTTATTTAAGTTTTCAAATGGAAAATTATTATAATTTTTAAAAAAATTTTCTACGGTCTTTTTAATTGAAAAAATTCAATTAATTTCTGAATTTTTCTGTGCCCAAGCGATTCAAATTAACTAAATATCATTCATCTCTTTTTTTTTTCAAAAAAAAATTTTAAAACTCTCAATAATTTATAATTCCAAGCAAAAACCCGATATTATAGGCACAAGCGCGGCAAACGTGGCAGTCCACAGCGCGACACGCCCCTTTTTCAGGGTCTCGCCACGAAAAAGGAAAATCAGTGCTGTGCCTTTGAATTCAACCGAGGTACGGTGTAAATGTTCAATTTTTCGCTTCAACTATCTCACTTTTCGGTGTTTTGGCTCATTTTTCGCAAGAAATGGGCAAAAAACACTGAAAATTGAGACAACTGTAGCGAAAAATTGAATATTTACACCATACTATGGTTGAATTTGAAGGCGCAGCTTTGATTTTCCTTTTTCGTGGCGAGACCCTGAAGAAGTGGAACGTGTGGCGCTGCGGTCTCTGCACCGTTTCCCGAGACAAATTATCACTGTTTGATTCCGTGCTTGCGCTGAATCTCTCGAAGCCGTTGCATGCGTTTCGCGTTCTTCTCCTCGACGACCGCGACGCGCACGCGTTGCTCCTCGCTCGTCTCGTCCGAGTACTGACCGTCCGACACGTCCGAGTGATCCGTCTGCGAGCCGACGTCCTCGTAGTCGTTCGGATTCGTCGCGTTGCCGAGACGACAGAACTGGATCTTTCGACGCTGCTCTTCGCTCTGCATTTTGAGAAAGATGAAAAAAAAATCATTTAAAAAACAGAAAATTGTGGAATTTCACAGAAAATCGCGTCCAAAAAGTTTTCGAAATATATGGAAAAAAAAAAGAAAACTTTGGAAATTATTTTTCGACTGATTTTTGCCGAATTTTTCAATTTTATCAAAAATTCGTTAGATATCATTAGATATATTTTCTCGTTTTTTTTTCAAAAAATAGAAAAATAACTGAGAAATATTCAAAAAAAAATCGATAATTTTTTCCGAGTTTCGACGAAATAAAAAAAAATTTTCTAAAAATCCTCAAAATAATTTTTTTCCAATTTTGGGTTTTTTTCGAATTTCGATTTTTGAAAACTTTAAATTGACTGCAAAAAATGAAAAAAAATATAATTTTTTAAAGAAAAAAAAATATAATCTCGATAATTTTTCGAAAAAAAAATCAAAATTTTTGGCCCTCAAATTTTTAAATTCTCATTAATTTTCCTAATTTTTTAGATTTCACAATTTACTAAAATTCACAAAATTCCCCATTTTTCTACAGTTTTGCAAATTTTTCCAAGCAAAAAAAAATTTTGTTTTCCTTCAAGCTTCTCAAGTTTTTTTCCCTGAAGAACTTTTTTCGAATTTTCTCAAAAATTATCAATTTTTTATTGAAAATTCCTGAAAATTCTCAAATTTCTTGATATTAATTTCCTCCAAATTTTCCAACTTCCAAAAAAAAGCCTACCAACTCGGGCACTCGCATCTCCGGCTCGATTCCCTGCGCGAGGGCGGCCGCGTGCGCGGCGTGCCGCGCGCGTCTCCGCGCCTCCTCGTTGCGCCTCTTCCGCTCGTGTTCCGCTTCCGCGCGCTCCTTCCGCATGTGCCACGCCGCGCACGCGGCCATCTCCGGCGGCATTTGCTCTCCGGCGGCGAATCGACGCACCGGTGCCGCCGTCTTTGGCGCGTTCGGCGACGTCTGATTGTAGATTCCCGGCATCCACGTGGCTATTCTGCAAAAGTGCGCTCCATTGACAATAAACACGGGAGAAAAAAGAGAAAACCGAGATATTCGAGCATCGAAAAATGCGAATCTCCACTGGAATTTTTGAAAAAAAAAATTAGCGAAAAAAAATCGGCGATAAAAACCCTTCAAATCATGCAATCAATGTCTATTCACAAGTGAGAAAAATATAAAATGTTAGTGGGAATTGTGAGTATTTCTAGGCGGGCGGTTTTTACACGTAGAAAAGGGCGAAAAGTGGGAGAATCGTGAAAAGTGCGGTTCGAAAAGTGGCTCCAGCCTTAGCGGATCGCGGCTCGGCAGACTCATCGGGGGCTCCGCGGCACAATCGCGTTTTTGGCTCCTCGACGGGCGGTTTCAAAGTCGTCGTCGTCGTCGTTTTTTTGTCAAAATGCTCCTGAAAATTGGGGAAAAAAATTATAGACGAGGAATTTTTTTCAAAATTCCAATTTAAAAATTTCAAGTTTTGTTGTAGAAATAATTTTTTGAAGCAATTATTTTTACAAATTTTTGAATTTTTATAAGAAAAAATTCAGAAAAATTCATATTTTATCAAATTATTTCTCTTTTGTATAAAAATAATAGGAAAATTATCCAGTTTTTCTAAAATTTTAAAATTTTTTGGAAAATTGAAAAAAAAGAAAAAAGCATAGCAAAATTAAAATTTTTCTAATTTATTTTTAAAAAAATTTTAATTCCAAAAAAAATGAGAATTTTCTAGTTTTTTTTTCAAAATCGTTTTTCAGACTGAATTTCCTAAAATTCCAAGTATCCTGAAAATTATTTTTTTTTTAATTACCAAATTTTGCAAATTGTTCTTCCAATGGTTTTCAAAAAATTTTTAAAAAATCAAATTTAAAATTTAAAAAAAATCAAACTGAAATGTTTTTTTTAATTATCAAAGTTTTTCTATTCGATCTAAGAAAAAAAAAATCGATAAATTTGAAATTTTTTGAAAAAAAGGTTATAAATTTTCCGTAAAAACCGTTCACCTCCAAAATCTTGTAAATCTCCTCAAAATCGGGCGTTTTGAGTGCGTTTCCCTTCGAGTCGAGCATCTGACACTGCAAAGTTTGCACTTTTCCGCCAATCATCAGAGCGGCCGACGACAAGTTCGCCGTCCTCGTCTTCATCATCGGCACGTCTTCAGGCGTCGTCGTCGTCGTCGTCTCGTTGGCCTTCTCCGTCTTGGGCTCATTCTCGAGCTCGTTTTTGCTCTTCCGGCTCGCCACATCCTGCGACGACGGCGGCGACTGCGGCGGCGGTGTTCCGACCGATTTCGGCATTTCCGGTGCGGCAATCTTTTTGGGAATCTTGATTTTGAGCGCCTCGTCGTCGCACCCCTCCGGAAGCATCCACCCGATCAGCTTTCCGATGCCGCTCTTCTTCTCCTTTTGCTCGGCCATCAACCCGAAAACGCCGGGTCTTTTCGCGTCGTCGAGCGTGTCGATCTGCGCGAAAATCGTGTCGAGCAGATTGTTTTCGCCGTCAATCTCGCAATACTTTTCAATGGTTCGCTGGTAGCAGTGCGCGAGACAGGCCGTCGAATTGCACATGCTCTCCATGTTGAACAGCTCGTCCGCCGCCGCTCCCTTCGCCGCCGCCTTCTCGATCATTCCGGCTTGGACGGCGCACTCCGACTCGCAATCCTGCTGCAAATCGCCCGCCGCGTCCTGGATACACGCCAGTTGCGAAGAGACTTCTGAAAGCACACAGAGAAAAAATGCAAAATTTTTTTCCTGATCGACTGACAAATTACGGGAATTTGTCAAAAAAAAAAAAAAATTTTCATTTCGAAAAAAATTTTTTTTTTGTTAAAAAAAAATAAATTCCGCTAGAAATATGGGAATTTTCAATTTTTTTTTAAATTTAAAATCTTTCTATTCGATTTTTGTTTAAAAATTTAATTTGATTTTTTTGCGCTTTTTTTCCAACAGAAAATTTTTTTTTGAAATTTTTGGAATTTTTCGAAAATTTTTTAATGGATTTTTTTGAAAAAAAAATCTTGACGCTTTAAAATTTTCCTTTTTTTTGTTGGTAAATTTTTAAAATTCCCAATAAAAAATTCAATTTTAAATACTTTTTTAAAAATAATTTAAATTTTTCTCATAAATTGAAATTTTTTAAAAAACCCAAGCGAAAAAATTTTGGAAAAAAAGGAATATTTTAAATTCTAATTTTTGAAGCGCCAGCAAATTTTTATAATTAAAAATATTTATAAAAATTCGGTTTAATTTGAATTTAAAAAAAATTTTTTTTTGAAATTTCAAATCGATTGATCACGATCTTCCAACCCTAAAATTTTCAGGGTTGTCACGGGCCGGGCCGGGCCGACCATATGACCCCACCGGCCCGGCCCGGCCCGGCCCGGCTCGGCCCGGCTCGGCCCGGCCGGCCCGCCCGGAATCTCAGTGAAATTTTCAAAGTGCTCATTTTATCACTGAAATTCATGTTTTCGTATCAAAAATTATAGAAACTGAGGCTAGTTGTACTTCGAAGCGAAAAAAATACTTCGAGAAACCCTTTTACTGTTAAAAGAGAAAAAAGAAACACAAAAAAAACCACGAAAACGCTCAATTTGCAGCAATATGATTTTTTTACTGCAAACTATGATTTTTATACGCATTTTAAAGTTGAAATTCCCGAAAAAACGAAAAAAAAAATTTCGAAAAAAATTAATTTTTTTTCTTCCGGGCCGCCGGGCCGGGCCGGGCCGGAGACTTTGCCCTCCGGCCCGGCCCGGCCCGGCCCGGCCCGGCCCGGCTCGGCCCGGCCCGGCCCGGCGGGCCGGCCCGGAATTTGACAACCCTGAAAATTTTCCAATTGAACAAAATTTTTCTAGAAAAAAAAAATTTAAAAATTGGATTTCAGTACCAGAATCTTCCGAATTCCGACGGGAAACCTGGGATTTCGGTCGTTTTTTCGAACAAATTCCGCTGATTTTCGAATTACGGGCTTTTCGGGCCCGGGCCAGGCCTTTTTCATTTGGAATTGTTTCTTCCCAAAGTTTTCGGGCCGGGGAAGGCCAGGCCGACAGAAATTTCGCCTCGGGCCGGATTTTTGCAGCTCTGTTCCTTTCTTTCTCTTTTTTTTTGTAACTTGTTTCCACTTTTCACCCAAAGTTTCGGCCCCCGCCGCTCACACTCACTATCCAAATTGTCCATGCACATGAACTGAAACGCGTTGGAGACGGCGCCGACGAGCAGCGCGTTGCAGCCGGCCGCCGTCGCGCACTTTGTCGACTCGGTCAGATTGGAGCACATGGCTCGCAACGCCGCCGGCCTCCGCGACGCCTCCAGAATCGCGCCGACGTTGTCCATCGCCGTCGGCATGCACCGTCGCAGGCACGTCGGCGTGTCGAACGACGTCAAAAAGTGCGTCAGATTCATCGATTGGCTCGTCGCGCCCTGAAACGAACCTTTTTCGGCGGTCGTCACAAGTCTCTCTCTCTCGAATTACCCAGAATTTTCGAGACGATGCTCGCCGATTCGTCGGCGGTCGCGCGCAAACTCGCCGAACTGACGATGGAAGTGAGAAACAGTGCGAGAATCACGAGAATCCGCCGCATTTCTGAAAAAAACCAAACAATTTGCGGGGAAATTGGACGAAAAAATCGAGAAAAACTTTGAAAAATGACGGAAATATTGGAAATTTCGTTAAAACCAATTTTCGTCTTTTTTTTCACAATTTTCTCGCTAATTTTCCATAATTCTGCCCTTTTTTTAAGTTTTTGAAGACTTCAATGAAGATTTCGACTTAAATTAGACAGAATTACAGTCAAAATCAAAAAGAAAATCACGAAAAACGAGAAAATCCGAAAGAAAATCGGCGAAAAACAAAAAAACAAGTTCAAATTTTCGCGCCAAAATCAATTTTCGCTGCGAGACCAACACCATGCAAAACCACTGCTACCGTAATCTGAAGTTTTAATTTTGGCGCGAAACTCAAATTTTATCGATTTTCCAAGAAAAAACTGAAATTTCTCAAATAAAATTAAATTTTTTCATGAAAATCTTCATTTTCTCTCAAAAATCAATAGAAAAAGAGCGAATTCGAGTGATTTTCCGGTTCAAACGCTCCATTTCCAGTCAATCAGTCCCGTAAATCGGCGCAAAAGGCTCGATTTTTCGAAACTCGGAAAGTTTCTGGAAAAATGACATTTTTCAGATTTTTCGTTCGAGAATGCGAATGAAAAAGAGCACCTGTACGCCGAATACGCGCACATTCTGGCCAACGATTGCGGTTTCGACGGATTCGGATAGTAGGTGAGCCTGCGAGAAAAAATTTTTTTTTTTTAAATTCAACTTTCCCCCATTCTTATTCAAACAAAGAGCCGACGCCGTTATTTCGGAGCGTCGTACCAAATAATTTCCAATTATTTTTGCGTTTTTTTTTCGAGGGTTTTTAGTTTTTTTTTTTAATTTCGAAAGTAAAAAAAAAATTCCAGAAATTTCAAGAAAAATTCACTCAAAAAATGAAGAAAAATCGCAAAATAATTCATAAAAAACATTTGGTACGATGCTCCGCAAATAACGGCACTCGGCTCTTTGTTTATCGTAAATCGACACAATTTTTTTTAATTGCTGAAATTCCCAAGAATTTCTGAAAAAATTTCTGAAAATTTCGAAAAAATAAAAAATTCCAACAAAGCAAAATTTAAAAAAAAAACGCAAAAACTTCCAAAAATTTCCAAAAAATTGAAAAAAAAAATCCCAGAAATTTCCAAAAATAATTTTTTTTAATTCCCAAAAAAAAACACAAAAATTCCGAAAAAAATTCCCAAAATTTCAAAAAAAAAAAAGATTTTTTTAATTCTAAAAATCAAAAAAAAAATTCCAACAATGCAGAATTGAAAAAAAACATAAAATTCCAAAAAAAATTCCGAAAAAAAATTTAAAAATTTCCTAAAAGAGCACAACTTTTTAGAAAATTCCAACAAAGCAAAAATTCCAAAAATTTCCCCCCCAAAAAAAAGTGAAAAAAAAACGTACGCCATGCGTTGGTGACGGTGATTTCGTTCGTTGGGAAAGTCGATGACGAGCGCGCCGCCGCTCGAATCGACGTCGAAGTTGAGCGCAAACTCGGTAATGTTCGGATCTTTTGTGCTTTCGACGATGCGCGCCGCGTGCGTCACACGATGAAAACGCCGATTTTTCGCGTCGAGACAGCACAAAAAGTGCTTTTTGTGCGGCGTGAAGACGGGTATCATCGTCGGTCCGTGCAGAAATTTCAGCACGCGCGTCAGAAAATGAAACGAGGCGCCGTTGTCGAAACGCCACAGATACATGCTTCCGTGGAAGCCGGCCACCATTACTCGCCTGCAAAATCGCCAAATTATCGATTTTTGGCCAAATTCGATAATTCGGCGGCCGTGGCCTAGAGATTTCTAGGCCACGGCCTCGCCAATAATACTGCAATTCGGCCTGGAGCTCCTTTCCCCAAACAAATCTCGAAAATACATCGCGGCCGTGGCCTAGAAATCTCTCTCTCGAAAAGCAGCAGTTAGGCCACGGCCACCGAACTATTAACAAACGCGCGGGTCTCGCAACGAAAACAACAACAAAAATTAGCGCATGCGCCTTTAAACTCTTCGGCCTACGGTACAGTAATTTCGTTGCGAGACCCGCGCAGCTTCCAAACGATGAAAAAAAGGGGTTAGGGGGTGAGCAAACACGAACAGTAGAATTCGAATGTAGAGATGTTTGAGTCGCCAGTACCACGTGTGCAGTGCCGCCGAATCGGGCACCTGCAGGCTCATCCAGACGCTTCCGTTGCGCGCCTTCAGCGTGCCGATCGCCGACACTCTCATCGGATCCTCCAGCTCGTCGACGCCGCCGATCGCCGCCGAATTATCGATCGATTCGACCGAGAAGCGGCGCGCGACGCGATCGATGAATCCGACGCGACGCGTCGAGAAGAGCGGCTCGTCTTGCAGCTCGTCTCGCGGTATTCTGACAATATTATAGGGTCTCGCCACGAAAAACGAAAAATAAATCAGTGCTGCGCCTTTAAAATCCGTCGAGTACGGTATCCGTTTTTTGTTTTTCGCCAAAATTATTCGGTTTTTCGTTGTTTTTTGCCATTTTTGCGTAAAAAATGGCTGTTTTGCTAAGAAAAAATGTTGCGAATCGTTTAAAAACAATTTTAAAGCAAAAATAAAGCGGAAAATGCGCGTTTCGCCCGATTTCTGCCTTTTTTCAAAATAATCATGGTTCGTATCGTTTTTCACCGATTTATTTTTGATTTTTCGTTTTAATCATGGAATGAAACCCGAAAAAGCTGTTTTTTTTCAAAAAAAAAACCGCTATTTTTTACGCAAAAATGGCAAAAAACAACGAAAAACGGAGAATACGGCGAAAAAAAATGCATACCGTACTCAGCGGATTTTAAAGGCGCAGCACTGATTTCTTAAATAATCGTGGCTAGATATTATTTTTTGAAAATTTAGTTTTGGAAAAAAAATTCAATTTTTTTCAGATTTCGGAAAAAAATGTTTAAAATCGAATAGAAATTTGGAAAATTTAGGGAATTTTTTTAAAGAAATTGTATAATAATTGAAAAATTTTTGGAACTTTTTTTTTAATTCAAAAAATTTCAAGTTAAAATTCAAAAATTCCTCCCAAAAAAAAATTTTTTTCTTTTGAAAAAAATTATAATATTTAGATGGTTTTTTTTTCGAATTTTGAATTTAAAACCAAATTTTTCCAAAAAAAATGGCTATATCAAATTTTTTCATTAATCGATTTTTTAGGAATTCAGAAATAAAATTCAAAATTTTTCAGAATTTTTTTTTTAATTTTAGAAAAAAATTGGAAATTTTCAATAAAAATTCTTTAAAATTTTCAGAGAAAATTTTAAAAATTAAAAAAAATCAAAAATTTTCAAAAAAAATTTGAGTTTTCAGTAAATTTTTTAAAAATTATAAAAAATAATTCCACATTTTTTGAAAAATTTTTCAAAGATTTTAGAAAAATTCGAAATTTCTGGGAAAAAAGTCCAATTTTTTTTTGCAAAAAAAAACTCACTCGGCCAACAGAATCGTCATTTGGCGCTCGTTCAAATCGAGCACAAACAAGTTGACGAGCTTCTGATGCTCGCCGAGCTCCGGACTCTTGTAGTCTCGAAGAAACGTGTTGAACTCCTCGATGAGCCCACTCAAATCCTCTTGCTCCGGCGTCTCTTGCCCGGAGCATCGGCGGCTCATCGGATCGATCGGAATGCTCATGCACAGTCGTTCCGGTGTGCCGTCGACCGAGTTACGCGCTCCGCACAACAACAGTCGTCCCGTGTCGATTGAGCTCAAGTCTGAACGCGCGTGGAAGAGCTTTTCCTAGGCCACCACCACCACACAGCAAATTATGCGCCTTTAAACTTTTTTAAACGGTAGGTCAACGAGTTTAAAGGCGCACGACTGTTTTTGTTCTCTTTTCGTTGCGAGACCCGTCACGCGTGACCGCCTATTGTCACGCAAACTATCGATCGGGTCTCGCCACGAAATAAAAAGTGAAATAATCCGGTCATGCGCCTTTAACCTCATTGTTATTGCGAGGTTAAAGGCGCATGCGATTTCTAGGCCACCAACTTGAATGGCCTAGTTTTCCCCGTGTAAAGTTTTCCAGGCCACGACGCACGTGGCCGAGGTTTTGCGATTAACGCGATTTCTAGGCCACCGACGTGAATGGCCTAGTTTTCCCAATCTAGGAAAACTAGGCCGCCATTCAACATTGGCGGACTAGAAATCGCAAAATCAGCAAAAGTTCGATCACGAGGGCCGTGGCCCAGAAAACTCAAGTTGGGGGAAAACTAGGCCATCGTTCTAAATTGGCTGTGACAACAGGCGGCTTATCGAGTCATGCGCTTTTAAACTTGAGTTTGTTTAAAGGCGCACGACTGTCACGCCTATTGTCACGCGGACATGCTCACTGATGAGCGGTGCTCCGACGACGCGGCTCAACGTGATCCGCTTCACGGCGACCGTTTGAGCCCAGCGGCGAGTCGGCTCCAAATGGACGACCGTCTGCTGGAGCACGAATCGATCGGCGTCCCAGACGACGAGCACGCACAACGCGTCGTCGAGCATCGTGTAGAACTCGACGAGCCGCGTCAGCTGCACCGGCTCCCAGTCGTCGTCGAGCGCGAATGTGCGGTGCGAGCCGGACGCCACGTGGTACTGGCACACCGACTTCTCGGTGATCGTCGTGAGCACTTCGGGCGGCTCGCCCGCCTCGCCGACCTCCACAATGCTCAGCTCGATGCGAACGCGTAGGCCGTAGAGCAGCGAGCCCGTGCGGTTGACCGCAATGAATTGGGCTCCGTCGAGAGCCGACGGCGTTGACGGCACAAAGTAGGACTCCTGGAATTGTGGCGGAGATTTCTAGGCCATCGACGGGAACGGCCTAGTTTTCCCGCTTTCATGTTTCCTAGGCCACGGCGCAAGTGGCCAAAGTTTTGCGATTCCTAGGCCACCAACTTGAATGGCCTAGTTTCCAGTTGTCGAAATTTCTAGGCCACGGCGCAAGTGACCGAAGTTTTGCGACTTTTGCAATTTCTAGGGCACCGACGCGAATGGACTAGTTTTCCCGATTTCGAGATTTCTAGGCCTAGTACGAGTCTGGGAAAACTAGGCCATCATTCAACATTGGTGAACTAGAAATCGTAACTTTCGCAAAAAAGTTTGACCGCAAGGGCCGTGGCCTAGAAAACTCAAGATCAAGAAAACTAGGCCATCATTCAAATTGGCGGACTAGAAATCGCTAAATCAGCAAAATTTCGGCCTTTTCGGTTCGTGGCCTAGAAAACACGAATCTAAGAAGACTAAAAAGTTCGGTCCCATGGGCGGTGGCCTAGAAAACCGAAACTCGCGAAAACTAGTCCGCCCAACCCGTCTGGCGGCCTAGTTTCCTCTGCATTTTCTAGGCCACCACCACCTCCCCTCCCGTCCCCCAGGTCCAATTTTGCTCACTTTTCGACTAGTAGCACTTTTAGACATTTCGAGAAGAGAAGCGAGATAAAACAAACAAAAACGAGAGAGAGAGAGAGAGTGGACGAAGAAGAAGAAAAGTTGGAAATAATTTTGGATAAAAAAAAAAAATTGATTCACGCAACAATAGAAGAAAAAAATGAGGGGAAGGGGGAAATTTCGACAAAAAAACTGAAAATTGCAAAACTATTATAAAATTGAGGCCCGCGTGAGTGGAAAAAGGTGCGAATTTCGATGGTGATGACAAAAAGAAAAAGGAAAAGCGGGCTCAATTGGCGGTTGAGGTGCCCTCGAAGACGGCCTGAAGGCAGTCGATGAAGCGGGTCCGATCCTCCGATTTGAGCAGAATGACGTCCGAATTGAACGTGTCGTCGCGGATGCGCACATTCGGCGCCATCTTTTTCACGCGCTCGAACGCGCGGCCGATGCATCTGTCGAAATGGCACGTTTAAATAAGAAGAAAAGAGCGCGCGAAATTTGAAATTTGAGCGGGTCTCGAACGGAAAACACAGTGAACCGCGGGACACGCAGTGTCACGTCACGTGACATCGTTCCCGTTCGAGACCCTGAGAAGGGGTGTGTCAATAGACTAGCGCTATCTTATAACACCAAGTTGAGGCTAGAAGCATTTAAAGAATCGAAATTAAGAGATGAGGTCTCGCAGCGAACGGAGGAGGTACTGTAGCAGTGGTTTCAACTGTGTTTGTTTGTTTTTCGCTGTCACAGTTGAAGCCACTGTTACAGTACCTCCTTTGTTCGCTGCGAGACCCGCGCAACCGCTTATCCGCGATGTGACACGGTGTCACGCTGTCACGCGGGCAGAACCTCCTTCAAATCACTTTTCCACCTATGCCAGTTTGATGATAGCTTCCCCACTCACGTCTTGAGCGAGTTGTCCTCGTAGATGGTGGCGATGGGCATGACGCCCGTCACGACGAGCCATCCGTTCCGTTCGCCGCTCAACGGAAACATCGCGATCAGCGGCCGCCCGGTCCGTCCCTTCTTCATCGACGCAAACGCGCGCAACATGAATCCGACCGTGTTGTACAGAAAGTGACGCGACTCGATCATGTCCTCGTCTGCAATAGAAAAAATCCGACACGTCATGCGCCTTTAAACTCCCGCAGGCTACCTTTGGTTTCTGGAAACCGTAACCCAAAGAGTTTAAAGGCGCATGCTTTCAATTGCCTGTGATCAGGCCAACTTTTGAAGCGCAGACGAATCTGAACCTCACTCTCGAGACCTTTTTTCGAAATTGTTCCATACCCTGACAAAAACCGTCCAGCCGTCTGGTGCGGCCCACTACAACTCAGATGCCATATGCATAAACGTGGCAAACACTTTACCATAGGGTAAATGATCAAAGAGACCGATGACGGTAGTTTTGATCATTTACCCCCATGGTAAAGCGTTTGCCACGTTTATGCATGTGGTCTCTGCGTTGTAACGGCCCGCGCCCGACAGCTGGACGGTTTTTCTCAGGGTATGGAAGAATTTCGAAAAAAAAACTGCCTCTAGGTATTTCGATGGTCGATTCGACGAAAATGTCTTACACTGGAGGTAATTTTAACCTCTCGGTTGGGAATTTCCTGAAACTTCGGTAATTTGAAGTTTCAAAGATTCCCTATCGATTCAGCTAGGTCTCAACCTACAAAACTTCCCTAAAGCCTGGAAATGTTTGTCTGAAAATTTTCGAGTGTGCAATTTTTTTCAGACAAACATTTCCAGACTTTAGGGAAGTTTTGCAGATTGAGATCTAGCTGAGTCGACAGGGAATCT
Organism: Caenorhabditis sulstoni; assembly: GCA_963966605.1. Lineage (NCBI taxonomy): Eukaryota > Metazoa > Nematoda > Chromadorea > Rhabditida > Rhabditidae > Caenorhabditis > Caenorhabditis sulstoni. The sequence goes on from OZ016477.1 coordinate 1,550,226, forward strand.
TTGAAACTATGAATGATCTCAATGTTTCAGGAAATTCCCAATTTTGTCTCAGTTGCGTTTTCTAGGCCACGCCAGTCAAGCTCCTACCAATGGATCGTGCCGAGGAGAAGAGATAGAACGGTCCGTTCGGAATGATCTCCGACTGATTGATGGCGGCGGCGACCGTCTTCCACGACACTTGAAGCGTTCGCTGACATATCGACGTGAACGTGTGCGCGAGATTGAGACGATCCGCTCGGATGCCGGTAATCGACGACGACAGAATCTTCTGGCCCGCACGGAACCGATTCATCAACTGCAATCGAGACACCTCTGTTTTGAGGACATGACAAGGTGCGTTTGTTTTCAGCCTTTACAACCTTATTAGAGAGGGCTCAAAATCTTTTGCTCCAAACCCTAAATACCCGGGTTTTCACGCTTATGACCTTGAAAACTCGAGTTTTTGAGCTGAAGAGACTAGAAACCCGGGTTTTCAAGCTCAAGCCCTTCAAAACCCATGTTTTCAAGCTCAATACCCGAAAAACCCGGATTTCGAGCTGAAAACTCTAAAAAAACTTTTTTTCAAGCTCAAAGCCTTGAAAACCGGAGTTTTCAAGCTGAAAATCCTAAAAACGCGAGCTTTCAAGCATAAAACCCGAAAAAACTCGGGTTTTCAAGCTCCAAACCTTTAAAACCCGAGACTTAGAGCTCAAAACCCTAAAACTCCGAGTTTTCAAGCTCTAAATCTTTAAAATCCGAGCTTTCAAGCTGAAAACACTGAAAACCCGGGTTTTCAAGCTGAAAACCCTAAACTACCCGTGTATTCAAGCTCAAAACCCTTAAAAACCCAAGCTCACAAGCTCTAAACTCTCAAAAAGACCCGGGATTTCGAGCAGCTGCCTCCCGTCATCGCCCTCGCGTACCGTTTCGCTTTTCGGCATTTCGAGCCGCATCGTCGTCGCCCTCGCCACATCGTACGCGCTCAACTTTCCATTGTAACCGAGTGTGCCGAAAAACGTGCAAAACGTGATGCTCATCTCCTTCTCGAGCACCTCCACCACCAAATTCCGCTGCTCCGTCGAGAGAGCCTCGAATTTCTGGCGCGTTTCGGCCAGTGTGATGCCGAGACTCGCGAGCAGCTGCCGAATGTTCGCGTCGCCCTTCTGCGTCCAGTTTTTCGTCTTGATCGAAAAGTACTCCGAGTTCATCATCGAACTGTACAAATCCCAGTGCGAGTAGATCGGAAGCGGCAGCTCTTTGGCGAACACAATGTGCAACAAATCGTCCACTTTGCCCTGATTGATAATGTTTCGCGACGCGAATCGCGGCACGAACGGACGCATTCGGTCGTAGCAGATTGTGCTGTACGACTCGATTGAGATCTGCAGGAGATAATTGGGCTAGAGGATAGAGGAGATTTTGCGCGCTTTGGCGGGCCCACAATTTGCTTGGCCCAAGACAGCGATTTGTGAAACCCGCCACTGGCGTCATCGCGCCGCCACTGGCCGACTTTGAAGCGCCACTGGCGGTAGGGGCGCTCATTTTGGCGTATGTCAAGCGGATGACTGGCCGATGTCAGGCGGCTATCCGCCATTCGTCTGACTTATCGGCCCATTGCCGAATTCGATCGATAAATCTCGAGAAAATTGTGTTTTCACCGTAAGAGAATGTCGAAATTTCAAATCGAAATGAAACATATTGGAATTAGATTTCCAGCCATTTTCTGGGAAATTTGAGGTTTTTGGCCTGTTTTTACCCGAAGTTTAGTTCAAAAACACTGGAAATTACGGATTTTAAACTAAATAAAGCGTTTTTAGAGAAAAAATCAGGCCGGAAATGCTCAATTTGAAGTTACGACACTATTTCCATTAAAGGGGGGCAACTTGAAATACGATTGCCGAAAAACGAACTAGAGGCGTGGGAGAATGCAGCTGATAGGTGTCAGTCCTTAAAAAATGATTCCAAGCATTTGAAACTATCGATTTTAGGCCAAAATTAATATTCCGGTGGCCGTGGCCTAACTGCCGCTTTTTCACAGATTTCTAGGCCACGGCCTCGATATATTTTCAAGATTTGCTTGCGAAAATACACGAATAATACCGCAATTCGGTCTGGAAATCCAAATTTTGATGCGCGATCGGTTGATTTGAGTTATTATTCGATCAATCGATATTACGCATCGAAATTTGGATTTACAGAACGATTTGTGATATTATTACACAGACACGTGTCTTTTCGCAAACAAATCTCCAAAATGCATCGAGAGTGGCCTAGATCTCGCGAAAAGCAGCAGTTAGGCCACGGCCACTGGAATATCAATTTTGGCCTAAAATCGATTATTTAAGATACTTGAAATCATTTTTAAGGATTGACACCTTTCAGCTGCATTCTCCCACGTCTCTAGCTCATCTTTCAGCAATCTTATTTCAAGCTGCCCCCTTTTAATGAAAATGATGTCATAACTTCAAATTGAGCATTTCCGGCCTGATTTTTTCTCTAAAAACGCTCAATTTCGTTTCACATCCATCATTTCCAGTGTTTTTGAACTGAATTTCAAGCAAAAACAGGTCAAAAACCTTAAAATTTCCAGAAAATGGCTGGAAATCGAATTCTAATTTGTTTCATTTCGATTTTAAATTTCAACGTTCTCTTACGGTGAAAACCCAATTTTCTCAAGTTTTACCGATCGATTTACCGCTAAAACTCGATCTTTTTTTCACTTTTTTGTTTTGTTGCGCCACTGACCAACTTATCCACATAGGCACTGTTGAGCCCGACGGCGGTGAACCACATGTGCTCGGCGGCCATTCGATTCATCTCGGCGGCGAGCTCCATCAAGAGCACACAACTCGGCGTACTGTACCACGTCGACTCGTAGTATCGCCACAGAATGTCGCGACGTCGTCGCTGCCACACAAGTTTCTCCTCTCTTCTGATGGCTCGCCGACGGATGCGCTCCATTCGTTGCTCGTACGACATCGGTCCGTCACCGTCACCGTCACCGTCGTCGTCGTCATCTGAATCGCCGTCTTCCGAATCGTCGTCGTCGTCGTCCGGATCGATGACGGCGCCCGGATCGGGCAGCTCGAGTTGCGGCAGTTCGGACGAGTTGACGAGCACGTGCACCTGCTCGTTCGTGTACATGTTCTCAATGTGAAACGGGCGGTGCGAGTCGATGACGAACGCGTGCGACGCCGGCGGCACTTGGAATAGGGAACGCGTCGCGCCGCAGTTGATCAAAATGTAGTAGCATTCTGGAAAGAGAGTGGTACGCGACGTTTCTGTGAAACCGGTCATTTTAAGGAAGGAGGGACTAGAAATCCTCTAGATTCTTCTTTACATAATTTTTGCCATCATTTTTCCATTTTTTTGAGAAAATTTCTAGTTTTTTGACTCAAAAATCATAGAAAAACTATGAAACAGGCCATTTTAAGGAAGGAGGGACTAGAAATCCTCTAGAGTGAGGATTCTAGGCCTTCCGGTCAGATTTCTAGGCCACTGGTCTGTTTCAAGCTAAAATAGGTCATTTGAAAAGTCTAGTCCCTTGCTTTAAAATCTTGTCAAAATGGTGCAATGACGCAAATTATCGAGCTTGGGAAATTCTTTCTGATGGTCCAACGAGGTTCTGAAAATATTGATTAGTAACCGAGTTACGCACGTTTTTGTGGCCTAGCTTTCGTTTTACTCGGAAGTTCGGCCATTAAAACGTGCACAACTCGGTTCCGGATCAATATTTTTAGACGCTCGTTGGACCATTAGAAAGATCTTCCCAATCTCGATAATTTTTGTCATTGCACCATTTTGACAAGATTTAAAACCAGGGGCTAGACTTTTCAAATGGCCTATTTCAGCTTGAAACCGAGCAGTGGCCTAGAAATCTGACCGGAAGGCCTAGAATCCTCACTCTAGAGGATTTCTAGTCCCTCTTACCTTAAAATGGCCTGTTTCATAGTTTTCTTTTGATTTTTGAGTCAAAAAACTAGAAATTTTCTGAAAAAATTGAAAAAAAAGGAATGCGCCCACAATTCCCATTCCAAAACCGGACGTTTCAAAACCATGAATAATAATAAAAATCGTCTAAATATTAAATAATAAAAATCCCACGTTTACTATTAAAAATGAGAAATATTGACAAAAAACCAAGTATAATCTAAAAAAAAAAAAAATTATTTTGAATTTTAATTTTTGAAAATTTCAACCAAAACCACTGAAAAATTCCCCGTAATTCATTTTTTTTCTGATTTTTCTGAAAATTCCAAAAAAAAAATGCTCACTCTGTTCCTGCGATTCGGCGAAAATTTTGTCGACGGCCTCCCATCCGTCGACGATTCGAATCGAAAACGGAATGTCGTCGCATCGAAGCAAATGCTAAAAATTTGTTCGTTTTTCTCGGAATTTTCCTTTCACAATCAAATCTCGCTGAAAATCATCGTTTTCACCGCCGAAAATCGGCGAAAACCGGCGCGCGCCCGGCCGACAATGCAAACGCGCTCCACCGAACTCGCGTCACCACCCCCGCTCTTCCGCCCGATTTCGCGCGTTTTTCCGCCAATATTATGCGAAAAAATGCGATGGGGCTCTAGCACGAAGGCGATTTGCGTCTTTTTGGACATTCTCGCCACCGCCATCTGTCTCGCACTGTTTTTGGTGAGTTTTTTGAGAGTTTCCGCGAAAAACGGCGCAAAAAATCGATTTTCCAACGGGAAACCGCGATTTTCGCAGTTTTCTCGCGAAAATCATCCATTTTCAGCGATTTTCGGTGGTTTTTCCGCGAAAATTGGCGTTTTTCCACCGAATTCATCGATTTCGACCACTTTTTCGGTTTCAGGACAGTCAGGGCGACAAAGAGCTGATATTTTTGTGCACAATCGTGTTCGTCACCGACGCCGCGTGCTATGCGATCCTCTTCTTTACCGTCTACGCCGACATCCGAGCCGGAAGCGATCAGGCGATCGGATTTCGGCGAGTCTGGAACTTTTTGTGGCCCTACAACGTGTCGATCATCGGACAATTCGGTATTATCGATTTTTTGCGCGATTTCCAGCCAAATGTCGAAATGATCCCCCAACGAGACTCCGAGATAACGATGCACTGTGTTTAGCGAAATTTTCTTCGTTTTCCGCTGTTTTTCCTTTATTATAGGGTTTTGAACGTTTTTTTCAAAGGTTTTTGCCGTGATTGTAATCTTGCGAACGAAAATCTGGGAAAAAACCGGAGAATAATGCGCTAAGCACAGCGCAATCGTCATTCCGGAGTCTCGTTGAGGGATCGCCTGAAAAACAAGTGAAAACGGACGCCAATTATCGATTTTTGCAGTCTGCATCACGTGTAAAATGGTTTTCGAGGTGCTGATCGCCGTGCGCTTCGCGTTCGCCGCGCCGATCCCGCTCATCGCCTACTTCATCCCGTTTTGGACGTTCTGCATCGTCGTCTTCATCGATCTCACGTTGCGCCTCAACTCGATTCGCACAAAAACGAATCGCCGTTGAGAACGCGCCCACTTTTCGCCGCTTTTCGCCATGTCAAACTGATAAATTTTGCGTTTTTCATCGATTTTTCGCGTTCCCACAGATTTTCGCCGATTTTCGCGTTAAAAACGAACCGTCAGGATTTCCGTTGTGCACAACGCGTCCGTATCGACAGAGACTATCAAAACGACGGTCTGAAACGAGAGAAATGTGGAAAAATATCGATTTTTGTCGTGAAATCACCTTGTCGCCCTGTTTGATCGTATTGTAGAAGCCGTGCCGAAAATTGTCTTCGAGAATCATCTGAAATTTACCGAATTTTGCAATTTTCGGCGGAAAAAGCGTGAAAAACGGTGAAAAACGGCGGAAAATCGATGAAAAACGCCGAAAATCACGCTGGCGCCAGTTTAAATTACCGGTTTGGCGCGCGATTTCAAGTGTGCGGTGGAGCGCGTTTGCATCATTTCCCTCTCGAAAAATTGCTCAAACACTCTAAAAACTCTGAAAAAATCATAGTTTTTCAAAGGTTTTCTTACAAATCGTTGAGAAAATTATCGATTTATCGGAAAATATAATTTTTATGTAAAATTTCACAAAATAACAAAAAAAAAGATTTTAAAAATAATTTATTTTTTTTTAAATACAATTTTTGACAAACAAGTTCAAAGTAGAAATTAATCAAATTTGCATCATTTTTTCCAAATTTCAGATCCATTTTATCGCATTTTTGCGGGAATTTTCCGGAAATTCTTGGCAGCTTGGCAAGATGAAGAAGATGTCAAAGTTTGCTGAAAAAATTCAATATAACATTTACCAGAGCCCGTGACCGTCACGTGACACGTGACAGGTCCAGGAAGCATGTAGGCAGCTGCCCTCTTGGAGAACTGTCTGACAGCCTCGATTCCTTCACTACCAGCGTCCGCGCTCCCCGAACTGTCACGTGACACGTGACAGGTCCAGGAAGCATGGAGGTTGGGGTCCTCTCGGAGAGCTGTCTTTCCTTCACTTACCAGAGCTCGTGACCGTCACGTGACAGGAAAACGTTCATTCTGCAATATTGATACATCTTGGACCCCTAACCCCTCCAAAGCCAGCAGTTGCTGGACTTCGGTCCCAATTCCGGGAACCCCCTTAAAGGAATTGTTCCCGGTGCCGGTGACTATCCTAATAGTCGCCGGGCGCCCCCTAAACTTTACCCCTACGGCGAAAATCGCCTCACTTACCAGGCGCCTCGCTCCCTGGACCGTCATAAAATGAAGGTCCAGGTCCAGCGGGCACCAGTGCGCTTCACGGATGGCCTTACTTATGGCGGCCATCCGCTTACCATTAAGAGTACCAGAGCTCTTCATGCTCTGGTACTCAGCGCGTGCCCACGCCTGCGCCTCGGCCAGGTTCCTATGAACCTGGTCTCGAGGGCGGGGGGCCAAAAAGATATTGTTTTCAAAGTCGGCACACATTTTTTGTCACAAAAATGTGCCGACTTTTCGAAAACTTTGAAAATGGTTATGGTTCAAACTGACCGATTCCCCCGCCATGGAGATTCTAAAAGGGGGCGTGGCTTGCCAGATGGGTCCTTTTTCGCTCATGGGAAATCTGTTTGTGTCTAGACCGTCTCTTCCAGGTTCCTGGGATGGGGTCACGTTTGCAATTTTTTCAATAATAGGACTAAACAGAGACTGAAAAAAAGAGAGCTCTGAAACTGGTGGAACTTGCGAATAATCGAGGATTAAATAGGGTCTGAAAATGGGCGGGGCTGGAGATGGAGATGGAGCTATTGAGCACAACAGATGGTCCTAATCACCTGACCTCGGGGTCAATGGTCATTGTCCGGTGAGTCGTCCTGTCATCCGCGTGACACAACCGCCAATGGCGCGTTCCAAGTCTGCCACTGGCCGTGCGATTGCGCCATTGACCGCTTCTGAACCCTCCAAGCAGCTCAAATTTTTCCGGTTAAACTGATTTTTCAAATTCCATTAGGAACCCTCTCTTCCCCATTTCTACAGTGGAAGATTCCTTCAAAATTCTCTGTTTCGCATTTTTACAGTGCATTTTTGCGGTGGAGCGCACTTGCAACCTTCAAAACCAGCTCATTGTCCGGGGAGTCCCAATTAGTTCCTGTTTTTCGTTGCGAGACCCCCAGGGCGCCTGTAATACTGCCCCTTGTCTGATAACAGTTTTAGACCGGTAAACAAAGTTTGTCCAGTCATTTAGCGACGGAGCGCACTTCCGAGGCATTAGTTCTGTTCCGTTTCTCTCTACTCTCCCACAATCATTTATTGATAGCGTGCAATGAATCGATTCCATTTGGTGGTCAGTCTTCTAAAGGGAGTCTATCTTCCGACAGTAGAACATCATTCCCTCCGGTCCGTCCTCCATATATCTCATCACCTTTTCGTTCTTGTCGAGCGGCGAGCTCGCAATTTCGGGATTTTCGAGAAACTGACGATACGTCATTCCGAGCTGCGGGAACCACGTGTCGGCGGGCACCGACATGAACATGCCGCCGAACTGCACGCCGATCATTCCGTTCGCGAGAAACTCGATCTCGGCGCCGTGCGGAGTTCGCTTCATTTGTCTGAAGACAAAGTGACGGTGTCACGGGACCAAAAATCACAACTAACCTGTCCGTTACTGCTCGTGACGAGAAGTGACAGCCTTCGCCGAGAAGGCACTGTGCGCAGTTCTTGCCACGTGGCATGTGTCACGCCCAGGGCGTGCCACCTGTTTTGTCACGTTTTTTTCCAAACCTTTTCGGAACGTTTCAAAGTCATTTTAAAAAAAAGCGTGACAAAACGGATGACACGGCCTGGGCGTGACACATGCCACGTGGCAAGAACCCTGCTCAGTGCCCTCTCGGCGAAAGCTGTCACTTCTCGTCACGAGCAGTAACGGACAGGTTAGTTGTGATTTTTGGTCCCGTGACACCGTCACTTTGTCTTCAGACAAATGAAGCGAACTCCGCACGGCGCCGAAATCGAGTTTCTCGCGAACGGAATGATCGGCGTGCAGTTCGGCGGCATGTTCATGTCGGTGCCCGCCGACACGTGGTTCCCGCAGCTCGGAATGACGTATCGCCAGTTTCTCGAAAATCCCGAGATTGCGAGCTCGCCGATCGACAAGAACGAAAAGGTGATGAGATATATGGAGGACGGACCGGAGGGAATGATGTTCTACTGTCGGAAGATAGACTCTCTTTAGAAGACTGACCACCGAATGGAATCGATTCATTGCACGCTATCAATAAATGATTGTGGGAGAGTAGAGAGAAACAGAACAGAACTAATGTGTCTCAAGTGCGCTCCGTCGCTAAAAAACTGGACAAACTTTGTTTACCGGTCTAAAACTGTTATTTGACACGAGGCAGTATTATAGGCGCTCTGTGTGGGTCTCGCAACGAAAAACACAAGCTAATTGGGACTCCCCGGACAATAAGATGTTTTTGAGGGTTGCAAGTGCGCTCCACCGCAAAAATGCACCGTAACTATGCGAAACAAAGAATCTTAAAGGAACCTTCCACTGTAGAATCGGGGAAGAGAGGGTTCCTAATGGAATTTGAAAAATCAGCGCAGTCAGAAAAGTTTTAGCTGCTTGGAGGGTTCGGAAGCGGCCAATGGCGCCATTGCACGGCCAGTGGCCGACTCGGAAGGCGCCATTGGCGGTTGTGTCACGCTGATGACAGGACGACTTACCGGCCAATGGCCATTGACCCCGAGGTTAGGAGATTAGGACCATCTGTTGTGCTCAATAGCTCCATCTCCATCTCCAGCCCCGCCCATTTTCAGACCCTATTTAATCCTCGATTATTCGCAAGTTCCACCAGTTTTAGTGCTCTCTTTTTTTTAGTCTGTGTTTAGTCATATTATTGAGAACAATGTTTTCTTGGCCCCATCCGAAGCGCGCATTGGTGCCCGCTCAACCTGGATCTTCACTTTATGACGGTCCAGCGAGCTTTTGCAGATTTCATCCATGTCTTGGTCAATTTTTGGAGAGAAAATGGAATCGAGAAAAAAAGAGGAAATGTAAGTGAAATTCCCTTGAGTTTTTATAGAAATTAGAAGGAGAGCCCCTCCCTTCAACTTTGACAGTGAATATTTCCGAAACTAGAATAGTTACAGAAAAGTTATCAACTACAAAAACGCGGGAAATTTTAAGCTGATCATTTTTGTAGTTGACAACTTTTTCATAACTCTTCTAGTTTTCGAGATAGCGCTGAAATTTCGGTAGCAATTGCTGAAATTTTCTAAACATCCAATTTTTTCTTCAATTGGCCTGTTCTTTTTTGAAAAATAAAACATAGGAATTGAAAAAAGACTATAATAACTAATTTCAGAGACAAATGCGATTTTCAGCAGAGATGGACCATCAGGAACTGATTTGAGGCTCAAAATGGGTAAAAAGGTAATTTATGTTATGTTATTTTATTTTTTCGTGTTTTTTCAATCTGAAAAAGTGAAAACTGTGTCTGTTGTCCGTTTTTCACAAAAATTCCAAAAAAAAAACGCAATGTGTCGATTTACGATAAACACAGCGCGCCGACGGCCGTTATTTCGGAGCATCGTACCAAACAATTCTTATAAATTTTTTTTGCAATTTTTTTTCATTTCCAGGTTAATTTTCAGCGGTTTAATGTTAGAATATAGGAGAATTTGATTATTTTCGATTTAGTTTGAGTTTTCCGGTAATTTTCGTCATTCCAAATTTTTTTCACGTTTTTTAGCCATATTTCATTGCCAAATTTTAATTTCACTAGAAAACTATTGAAAAAAGCGAAAAACGCCAAAAGTTGAGCTGAAAATGAAGAAAGATCGCAAAATAACCAATAAAAATTGTTTTGGTATGACGCTCCGAAATAACGGCTGTTTGGCGCGCTGTGTTTATCGTAAATCGACACTATGCGTGCTTTTTTGAGATTTTAGCAACAAAAAAAGGGAGAACAGACATGGAAAATCGATAAAAAAAATGACCTTTAACGTGGCCCCGCCCCCTTTTTGGGTCTCGAACGGAACAGTCAAAAACCGGGCGCCTCCCTTTAAGGACATTCGGAAAACGCTTCAAAATTTGAAAAAAAGAAACAAAACAAGTGCCAGAAACCTTATTTATCCGTTCAAGACCCAAAACCCAAACAAAAAGTGTGTTCGGCCTCCCCGACCTCCCCCCGTAAATCTACACCAATCAAGAGGCCATCTCAAAACTTTTCGGGTCCATCATTAGTCGAAGGGGGAAGGAAGAAAAAGAGGCGAAAAGGCGGAATGTCGAAACCAAAAACACCTCCTCTCCTTGGCCCCTCCCTGTCATCATCATCATCATCATCATCAACGTCTTCTTCAACGTCTTCTACTTCATCGTCACCTTCGTCAGGCCCCCCCCCGCTTCTCAAATACACAATTCTAATGTGGTCGTCGTCGCGCGCGCGCGGAAAAATCCGTATAATTAGTTAGTCGGGCCTAAGGCTACTTTGTTCTTCTTCCTGCGCGCGCGCACACCTTTCCCGTAAGGTTCACCACTACTTTTCAAGTTTTGTTCTTCCTTCTTCCCTTACACACATTTGTCCGATGCCAATTTGGCCGGAAAATATATATATATATGTGGGTAGGGGTAGGGTAGGATTGATGTGAAATTGACGAAAGAAGAGGAAGGAGAAGGCTGCAAGTTTGCGGTGCGCGATTTACCGTAACGAAACGATCATGGTAGGAGGGGAGATGATGCGCGAGCGAGAGAGGCCTTTCTTACCACCACCACCACCATTTGGCCATTTCCATTCTCATTTTTATCTTTTCTCTATCCCCCCCCCCCTCAACCGTTGTTTGCCTTGGGGTAGGTGGTCTCGGTTACGGTCTTGGTTACGGTTACGGTACTTTCTACACGACTAGCTGGTCGTGGTCGCCTGGCTGACTGACTGGCAGTTGTTCGGGGTTTAGTGGGTCTCTAGGACTATTCGGGGAATTTTCTGAATTTTTCAATTTTTTTGAGGCCTAACTGAGCTATCGGCTTTTTAGGCCAGTGTTTAGGCCTAGCTCTCAGGTTACAGACTTTTTTCCCAGTTTTTTGAAAATTTCCATCGTACAGCCTCCAGAACACTGTTTTTAAGATTTCCGAGCCGATTTTCTTATAGGAATTTTTTGTTTGCATAGTTTTAAGGCCATTTAGGCTTTATAGGCCTGTTCCCAAATGTTTTGGGGCTATTTGGGATTTTTGGGTTCGGGCTCGATGAGCTTTTCGAGTTTTTTCACAGTTTTTCAAATTCCCGGTTTTTTGGAATCCGTAAAATGCTCAGTTTTCAGTTTTTTGTGATCCTTGTTTTTTTCCCAGCTTTTCCAGACAATTTTCCAAACTTTTGCGCTTCTTAGAAGGGTGCTCAGCGTGCAATTGGCTCTTTGCGAAAATTCTCGAAAAAAATTTCCAAAATACGTGGAAAAGTTTTCTCTATCGATTGATCACAGTTGTCACAGTTGTCACACCCTTTTAGGCCTGTATTTTTGAAAAAAATTTCTTCACCTTTTCGACTAATCTAACTTTTCATCGATTTTCAGAATTTCGAGCTAGTTTCAGTTTTTTTTGGGACTGTTTGTGATTTTGCAATTTTTTTTTTCGTAGCTTTAAAGGTCCTGAACTTGAAAATCGATATAAGTACAGTAATCTTTATCCGACATCCATAACTTTTCATAATTTACGCTCAATTTTGACCAGGGGGATATCTCGTAAACTAGAATAGTTGGATAAAAGTTGTCAACTACAAAAACATGGTAAATTTTATGCTGATCATTTTTGTAGTTGACAACTTTTTCATAACTCTCCTAGTTTCCGAGATATCACGGTTTCAAAGTCACGATTGCTTAAAGGGGATCGTTCGTAGATATTTTTCAAGGACGATTTGGTGAAATTCACTCGGAGAGAACAAGATTTTTCTCCTCTCCAAAAATTTTTCTGAAATTGTTTATGCTCGAAAAACTGTCACGCCTGATCTGCAACCTATTTCAAATGAGTTAGTTTTAAGGGGATTTTCAAATTTGTTCGCTGGTGGGTGGAACTATGAACAAAAAGTAGGTCAAGTATGTTCAAAAGTAGGTCAAATATGAGCGTAGATCTAACATTTTTAGGTTCAAATTTTTCTTCCAAAAAGAAAAGAATTGCGGAAAATTAAATTACTTTGAAAACTCGAATAAAACGACCCCCTTTAAGTGATCATGACTTTGAAACCGTGATATCTCGGAAACTAGGAGAGTTATGAAAAAGTTGTCAACTACAAAAATGATCAGCATAAAATTACCAATGTTTTTGCAGTTGACAACTTTTTCCCAACTACTCTAGTTTTCGTGATATACCCCTGGTCAAAATTGAGCGTAAATTTTGAAAAGTTATGGAAATGTGAGGTGAAGATTGATTTAGGGTTTTTCGGCCTGAAAAGTTGAAAATAGAATTCTCACGATAAGATCTGAAAGTGTGATTTCAGAAAAAAAAGAGTAGAACCCCCTCCTCTATCTCTCTCTTCCACCGTATTTCATTTTCATCCTCCTTACCATTTCCCGCCCGAAACTGGCCGTTTCAAACATTTCTTTTTCTTCTTTTTCTTTTTCTTACTGTTCTCTCTCTCTCTCTCTCTCCCCCCACTCGCACACATAGAATCATCGTCACGCTTCATAAATGCACCGCGCATCGCGCGCACGGTCTTCAGAAGACGTGATCGTCGTGATTGTCGTCGTCGTCGGATTCCCGTCCACAGTTTCAACACCTCTTTGTGTTGTGTTGAGGCGGGACGCGCAGACAGCGTGACGACGACGACTAGGACGACGATCGGGTCGACACAAAATGCCTACAGTAAGACAGGCGGCGCACATGAGAAAGAGAGAGAGAGAGAGAGAGAGAGAGAGAGAGAGAGAGAGAGAGAGAGAGAGAGAGAGAGAGAGAGAGAGAGTAATTGCAAAAATGAATTCCGTCGATTTTCTCTCTATGAATTACCCCCCCCCCCCCCCCATTTCTTCCGGTGAGAAGGTAGGAGGTAGGAGGTCGTCCTCTCCGCCAGTTTTTTTTTTCCATTGATATTATCTGTTTTTTTTGAAGTGATCCCCGGACGAGACTCCGAAATAACGGGTCTCGCCACGCCAGGCGTAGTTGTTTAGCGAAATGTTGGGCGCGAGATTTGAAACAAATAAAATTTTTCAATCTCTTGTTCCGCAATTAGTTTAAAAAAAATTTTTGAAAAAAAATTTTTTTTTTTTTTCATTTTTTTTTTTGGATTTTTTACTGGAAATTTGAGAGGTTTTTTTTTAATTGAATTAATTTTTTTTTGGTTTAAAAAAAAGTCATATTTTTAATCAATTTGAAAAACTTGAAAAAAAACCATTTTTGGAACTGTTTTCCTTGTTTTTTTTTCAAAAATTCACAACAAAAAAAATAATTTCTTTTTTAATTTGAACTTTTTTTTTGGAGTTTTTAATTTATTTTCACTAATTTTTGCAAAAACAGTAATTTTTTTCCAAAAAAAAAAAAAAAAATTTCAAATAGATTTATTTTTTAAAAAAAGGTTTTCCCAATCAAATTTTTCAAATATATTTTTAAAAAATAAAAAAATTAAATCAATCAATTTAAAAAAGATCAAATTTCCACATTTTTTTTCAAAAAAAAAGAAACGATTTTTCAAAATATTTCTCAAAAATTTAAATTTAAATTTAAAATTCCAAATTCCCCAAAAAAAAAAAAAAAAATTAATTCCATTTTTTATTTTTTTTTCTGAACCAATCTTCTTCTCCTTCTCTTTCTTTTCTCTTTCTCAAAAAAAAAAAAAAAAAAAAACTCTGAAAAAAAACCATCGTCAAAATACTACCTAGAGGGGGGAGAAACCCGGTTGTGCAGACGACGACGACGATGATGATGATGATGATGGCAGTCAGATTACGCAACAACTAATCCCGTCGCGCTATCTTACGGTCTCCTAATCGCCCCCCCCCCCCCCCTACCGTAATCCTCTTGAATGGCACCGTCCGTATTTTGCGCCGCGGCGCGCAAGGCTCATCCGTTGCTAAACGTTCTTTTTCTTCTTCTTCTTCCACTCCACTTCCACTTCCACTTTTTGTTGTTGTTGTGTGTGTTGCGTACGGGTGCCACGTGGCACGACAAAAATACTGTGACCAGTTTTCAGTGTCGTTCCCCTTTAAGGAGAACCGCTTCTCAAGTGAGGCGCGCGCGCGCGCACGCCGTCAAGTGGCTCATATCCATATGTCCCACGGTCTCAATAACAAAACTACAAATGTGTGTGTGTGTGTATTACCAGTTGTTGCATAACACTGTTTTTCACCACTTTTCGTCTTCCACATTCCACGTGGAACCGTTTTGAGCCACAACACACACACACTTTTTGATCTACCCAGACGTATTCCTTAAAGTTCAACTTTCAAAGGATATATCTCCAAAACTAGAATAGTTGGAAAAAAGTTGTCAACTACAAAAACGTGGGAAATTTTATGTTGATCAATTTTGTAGTTGACAACTTTTTCATATCTTTCCTAGTTTCCGAGATATCCCCGTTTTTAAAGTCGCGCTCTTAAAGGGGGTCGTTCTATTCTAGGTAGTTTGCTCAAAATCCACTCTCAGAGTTTCCAAACTCATGTTTGACCTACTTTTTTCTCGAATTTTTAAATTTTCTGAGCGTTTGATCTACTTATACCATCAGAATTCCTACCCAGTTTTTTTTGACCTACCAACGTTGCGATAACTGAAAACTAACCTCTACCACATTTGACCTACTTTTTTCCCCATCCATTTGAACCCGTTTTTGATCTACTCTATGTACAACTATCAAAGTCAAATTTGACCTACCCTACCAAATTTGATCTACCGAATTTCACGTTTTGTGACCTCCCCCCTCTTTCCCATTCCATTCCCTGGCCGATGCGATTTCAAAACCTCAAATTATCCGCCTCTTCCTTGCACCTCACAAAAACCCATTACAGTACCCCCATATCGGGCTCGCCGAGCACACACCATTAAAACAATTATCCCCCATTCCCAATTCCACACAGAGACATTCCACCTCCGATTATGTGGCGCCTTGAAATTGTTCCCGAAATTGGCACCTTGCCCCCCTCTGAGCAAATTGGCTCCATTCTGGCTCCGCCCACTTTTTTCTGCTCCCCAGGTGCTTGGGGGGGGTGGGCTCGCCGAGCATTTTCTAGAGATTCCCATCATTTCCTTTCCAGCGCTTCCCCCCCCGGCGGCTCTCATGGATTCACGGGTATGGCTGCCGCTGATCGGCACACAACTGCTGCACAGAGACGTCAACGTCATCACACAGGTGGGGATGAATCAATCGATAAATCAATCAATCGATATATCGATTGATTTCAGATATTCGGAAACAACAACAACAACAACAACACCACGAGTTTCCACACGGCACTCGCCACAGCAATCGGTGCCGGCAGCAGTAAACCCGACGAGAAGAACTCGAAAAAGGTACATTGGAAATCGGATGAGAATCGAAAAGGGGGCGGGGCTTAATTGCGATTTTGGAAAAAAACATTTTTTTTTGAAGGGCGGGTGTGGAATGAAAGTTTGAAATTGAAAAAAAAAATTTTTTTCTGGGTTTTCTATTATTTATTTTTTTTTTTTGAAATTTTTGTTGGTAAAGGGGGTAAGAAGCGTGTGAAACTTCTGAATTTTTAAAAAAAATTTCAAAAAAAAATTAATTTTTTTTATTTTTAATTTTTTTTCTTGAAAGGTAAATTTGAAAATTTGAAAGTAACATTTTCAAAAATTGAAAAAAAATTTTTCAAAACATTTTTTACGTTCAAAAAAATTTTTTTTTATCAAATTTAAACTTAAAAATAAAATTTTTCGAGAAAATTTAAAAATATAATTTTTTTTTGGAAAAAATTAAATTAATTTTAGAGTTTCAAATTTTTTTTTGCAACAAAGTTTGAAAATTTGATAAAAATTTAAAAAATTTTGAAAAAAAAATTATTTTGTTTTTTAAATCCAATTTTCACAAAAAAAAAAACAACTTTCTGTTAAAAAACCATTTTCAAATAAATTTTTCAAAAAAAAAAAAATTTTTTAATTCGAAATTTCAAAACTAACATCTACCTTAACTGTTCATTCAATCATATCCACAAAAAATAATTATTAAAAAAAAAATTTTTTTTTTTTTGGAATATTCCTAAAACTATCAAAAATACAAAAACTATCAAAGCCATCCTCGAAAAATTTTGAGCAGCCAAATACAAAATTTATCGATTTTCTCCCTCCCATGTTCAATAGTTTGATTGCAGTTCCTCATCGAGCGTCTGCTCGATGACGAGCCGAGTTCGGTTCGATCGCCATCTTCACCCAAGGCAGCCATACCCAGTGTGAGTGTAGTTTGTAGTTTGTAGTGTCTGTAGAAGCCACATCTTCGTTTGCATTTTCAGCCAATTCTCTCAGCTACCGTCGAATTCGTGAACGGCGGCTACGGCGTCAAGAATCCGCTGGCGCCGTTGATCAACTCGCTCGACGCGACGTCATCGTCGTCGACGACGACGACGGCGATGACGTCGACATCAGCGACGACGTCTTCCGGCGTCGCGTTGTCAGACGACGTCGACGTGTGCACCGCCGCGCTGACTTGCCACATTTGTGGCAAAAAGTTCGGTTTGCAACGTCTTCTGAATCGGCACGTCAAGTGTCACAGTGATCTGAAGCGGTACTTGTGCACGTTTTGCGGCAAGGGATTCAATGACACGTTCGACTTGAAACGACACACCAGAACGCATACCGGTCAGTTTTTAGTGTTCTGGGCCGTCTTGGGCCCATTTTCGGACTGTTGAGCTATCTGGGCCATTTTGGGCCGTTTCGGGCCGTTAGATGCCATCTTGGGCTTTTTAGTTGTTTGGGCCGTTTTGGGCTTTCCAGCCATTCCGCCGTTTCGGGCCGATTTGGACTGTTGAGCTATCTGGGCCGTTCCGGGCCGTTTGAGCCGTCTTAGAAAGTTTGGACCGTTTTAGACCGTTTGGGCTTTGGCCATTCCGGACGGTTTAGGCTTGTCGAGCTTTTGGGGCAGAACTCAATGCGCTACAGGCTTATTTCAGTGGTCTGGACCGATTCGGGAGGTTTTTTGGGCCGTCTCAAGCTATTTGTGAAAGTCCGGGCCGTCCCTAGATCATTCTATCGGTTCGCACTGTTCTAGGCCGTTTCAGGCCGTTTCAGACCGTTTTTGGCCGGTTTCTGTTTTTTCGGTAGATCAAATCTTGATGTTACCGTACTTCAACATCTAGGCGTCCACGGGGGTTTTTTTGGAATACTATTGCGACTTTATCCGCCGCACTATGTCCGCCGCACTAACTCGCTGAAACGAAGGAGGTACGGTAACACTGGTTTCAACTGTGACAGTGAGAAACGACTGTTACAGTACTTCCTCCAGCGGCGTTTCGTTTCTGCGAGGTGACACCGTGACACCGTGACACAGACCTATAAAACTCTGGCATTTGGGCCTTCCGGCTTTGCGCGCCCCAGAAGTTCGACGCGACGCGTCACGAGTGTCAAACCCATCAATTTTCTTTCCTTTTTTCTTCTTCCGTTGACTTACGGACAGTGTCCTTTTTGTCCCCCCCCCCCCCCCATCGACTCGACTCGACCACCCGTTTCTAATTATATTCTCCACTTCCATCGCGGCGACGGCGGGGCCGTCATTGAGACACGGAAAACATACACACAGGCGGCGCGTTATATTCGTCACTTTTCTTTCACTATTTCGCACTTAATTGGTCCCCTTCTTCTTCTTCTTCTTCTTCTTCTTCTCTGCGCGCCAACGAATTCACTGTGAGAGGAAGACGAGAAAAAGTTTGAAGGGGGACTGATTTTGAAACGTCCCGGTGCCGATTGTAGATCAAAAGCGCCGCCTGTGGTATGTAGGTCTAATTAATCTACATTGCCAAGACATCGGCCAGACATCCGCCTGACATACGCCAAAGCGACCCCTGGCCATAAGCATAAACTATAAATAAAATGGTACCGTTTTTGGCGTAGCCCTGAAAATTTCCGGTCTCTGGTTTTTTGGTGTCTTATGGTGGATAGATGGTTTGTTTGCTTCTGGCGCGGTTGATAGCCATGACATTGGCCAGACATCCGCCTGACATACGCCAAAGCGACCCCCTGGCCGTTATGGTGTCTTATGGTGGGTAGAAGATGGTAGGTCAAATCTTGTCAGGTTTTAGTAGCCATGACATTGGCCACATATCCGCTTGACATACGCTAGACATCCGCCTGACATACGCCAGACACCCGCCTGACATACGCCAGACATCCGCCTGACATACGCCAGACATCCGCCTGTCATACGCCATCGGCCATTGGCGCCAGAAAAGCGCCAGAGAGCGGTGATAGATCAAATCCCTGTTCAGGTGTGCGCCCCTACAAGTGCGAGCAGTGCGAGAAGTCGTTCACCCAACGATGCTCACTCGAATCGCACCTGCGCAAAGTGCACGGCGTCGCCCATCAGTACGCCTACAAGGAGCGCCGTAGCAAGGTCTCTCTCTTTTAAAGGGGGTCGACAAAAATTCTTTCTCTCAGGTTTTCGTGTGCGAAGACTGCGGCTACACGGACGAAAAGTTCGAGGTCTACCTGTCGCACATCAAATCGGCCCATCCGTTCTCCGCCGCCTACCTCCGATTCACGCAACTTCAGAAGAAGTCGTCGTCGACGACGACGAAGTCACAACTGTGACAGCTGTGCCAAGATCTCCTCTCTCTCCTTAGCTTTTCTTTTTCTTTTCCTTTTCTTTTTTCCTACCTAACTTTTTTTTTCATTTCTTCTAGCACCCTAGACACGCTTCACCCCGTGACTCCGACCCACCCACACACTTTTCCATTGACCTGCAACAACCATTAGACGTTTTTTCCGTTTTCCTGTCCATGATTATTTATACACCACTAAGAAATGACACAAACACAAAACACTCACAAAACACACTCACAAATGACTGTAATTGTAATTGGAACATGAACAATGACAATGACAAATTATCTCTGAATAAATGAATAAGTTAGTCTCGGATTTTCCGGCGACCGCGACGCGACCGCACCGCGCACTTCAAAGTCCGTGACCATTGCGACGCGAGGGCACTTCTACGACGTATTTGGTGAGCCACTCGGCCATAAAACTAATGGGGTCGGCCGGGCGGCGCAGTAGGACCTGAATTATCGATCGGTTTTTTCGAAACCCGCTTAACTCTTTTCTTATTGGTGCTATACACATGGTTTGAATAGAAAAGTTGTAGAAAATTTTGAGTTCTATCGAATGGCGAAGAGAACGTGCAAAAATATTGATTTTCGAGAAAGTTGTGTGGGTTTTAACTTTGATACACTAAAATGATCATAACTCGCTTGAAAATCAATATTTTCAGAATTTCTTTGTGCCATTCGAAAGATCTCAATTTCCTCTAGAACCTTTTTCAAACACTATGTTAATAAAATTGAACCGCAGAAAGTTATGGCCACTTTTCCACCCCACATCCGCCCCCACAATGATTCCAAGCCCTAACTTTTTTTAGGTCAACGCTAGAAAATTTTTGCAAACACAAAAATTGTAGAAAACTTTAAAATCTTCCAAATGGTTTAAAGAACGTGCAAAAATATTGATTTT
Source organism: Caenorhabditis sulstoni (assembly GCA_963966605.1). Lineage (NCBI taxonomy): Eukaryota > Metazoa > Nematoda > Chromadorea > Rhabditida > Rhabditidae > Caenorhabditis > Caenorhabditis sulstoni. Next base: position 1,570,283 of record OZ016477.1, read on the forward strand.
CCGGGAAGTTATGCAAGTTTTAGTGAATATGCCTTCAAAAAACGTTAAAATCGGCATAACTCGCTTCAAAATCGATATTTTCACACGCTCTTTGGGCCATTTGAAAGATCTCAAAATGTTTTTCAAATTTTGCTGCTTTACTATGTCACGAGCAGCTCACCTCGGCCAACGCCTTCGTCAACACCGGCGCCACGGTGCGCGACAAGTACACGCCATTCTCCGACGTCGGCAAATCGATTTTGCCGCGTAGCGTGCGCTCGAATCGGTGTCTCTCGACGCTCTCGTCCTCGTCGTCGAGCATACGGTTGCTGTCGAGCACCGATGCCTCGCTGCCCGAGTCGGGTGTGGCGGGCGAGTCGATGAGCGGTCCGTCCTCGAGATACTCCTCGTTGATCGTCTCAAAGTCCTCGTCGCGATCCTTGATCAGTTTGAGATCGATGACCGCGTTGCGGCGGTAGTAGTCGGGTGTGCGGCCCTCGTTGTCGACGGCCATCGGATCGGCGCCCGCTTTGCCGAGTATTTTCAAATAGTGACCGCCGTCGCGCGCCGCCGCCGCGTAGTGCATCGCCGTTCGCTTGTTCTGCAAATCCGGTGGTATTTTCCAGAGTTGTGATTTTCCGGCCCGGCCCGGTGAAAAATTTTGCCCGGCCCGGCCCGGTCGGCCCGGCATTGAAAAAATTTCAATTTTTTCGACAATTTTTTTTCAAAAATCTTTACTTTTTTGATTATTCCTACCCATTTTCACTAGTTAATGAATAGTTATGTTCTAAAATGAGAAAGTTAAGTCAAAGTGGCAGGATTTCATGAAAAATCTACCAGGAATACTGAAAAAATTGAAATTCCTATAGCTTGAGGTCGGCCCGGTCGGCCCGGTGTCGGCCGGGTCGGGCCGGGCCGGGCCGGGCCGGGCCGGGAGGATGGAATCACAATGTCGGCCCGGCCCGTAACAACTCTGGTATTTTCTGGTTTGTGGACCTCGGATTATGGGGAGTGGGTCAAAAATTTGAAAAGAAGGCATAATCTGAGGGGAAGTAGGTCAAATTAGGATAAAGTAGGTCAAATTAAGAAAAAGTAGGTCAAAGTCAGCGAAAGTAGGTCAATTTGGCAAAATTTGGAGCCATTATCAGAGAAAGTAGGGTGATTTTGCAAAAAGCAGGTCAAATTAAGAGAAAGTAGGTCAAATTTAGGGAAAGTAGGTCAAATTAAGAGAAAGTAGGTCAAGAACGCATCGAGGTTCAACTTTGAAAAAATCTCCGTAACTAAAATAGTTGGTAAAAAGTTGTCAACTACAAAAGCATAGGAAATTTTAAGTTGATCATTTTTGTAGTTGACAACTTTTTGATAACTCCTCTAGTTTCCGAGATATCACGGTTTCAAAGTCACGATTGCTTAAAGGGGGTCATTCTCATAATTTTTTTTGAAGACTTTCTTCATCCGGTCGAATAGACTCACATAATCGGGCGCATTCAAAACCGAGTTGTAATGTCCGGCAATGTATCGAACGATTTCCGTGTGCTCGTGAACGACCGCCGAATGGAGGGGAGTGCATCCGAACCGGTCGCGAGCGATCGCCAACTTCTTCGTCTTCATCAACTCTTTGACGCGATCCAGATTGCCCTCCTTGATCGCGCGATGAATGCCGTCGATCTTTTCGGTGTAGTCGGGAAGGCTGTCGAGGAACGCCTGCGTGTCCGGATGGCTCGACGTGCGATTCTGGAGCAGATCGCCGCAGCCGGAGAGCACCAGCTGCTCGAGTTTCGCCATTTGACCGTCGCGGAGCCATTGTTGGATGGAGCTCTCGAGGTAGCTCGGTGCGACTCGGTTGTGGAGCACTTGTTTCAGAGCGGCACGTGTGTCCAGACGCATTGCCGACAGATCGATTTCGCCCGAGTGTTTTAGGTAGTATTTGGCGGGACGGCCGTTCTGAAATCAAATCGAGCGATTTCCGTGTTTTCAGCGCTCATTTCACTTTTTCGGGCGCAATACAAAAACCGAGCAGTCGAGCACTCGGCCCTGCTCGTTAGCGTTCAAGTGCTCGAAACGAGTTTTGGGCGCTCATGAGCTCCAGCGAGCTTTGAGCGCTCATCCCGCTCATCTATGCTCAAAACGATTTTCGAGAGCTCATCACGCTCATTTGAGATCAAAAAGTGTCATGAGCTATTATGAGCCTATACGAGTTTTGAGCGCTCATGAGCTCTAACGAGCTTTGAGCTCAAGACGTGCCGCGAGTGCTCAAGTGCTAAAAACGAGTTTTGAGCTCTCATGAGCACAAACGAGCTTTGAGCGCTCATTCCGCTCATCTAAACTCAAAACGATTTTCGAGAGCTCATCCCGCTCATTTGAGCTCAAAAAGTGCCATGAGCTCTTATGAGCCTATACGAGTTTTGAGCGCTCATTCTGCTCGTTTCAGCTCATCACTAGTTTTAAGTGCTCAGCTCGTTTGAGCACAAACGAGCTTTGAGCGCCTATTTCACCTGTATTATCAGATCTAAACGAGCTTTGAGCGCTCATTCTGCTCGTTTGAGCTCAAAACTCGTTTTGAGCGCTCATTCTGCTCGCTTCAGCTCATTACTCGGTTTGGGCGCTCGTTAGACTCGCTTTGAGCACTCAGCTCGTTTGAGCACAAACGAGCTTTGAGCGCTCATTCTGCTCGTTTGAGCTCAAAACTCGTTTTGAGCACCCCCAATTCATATGAGCTCATTTCAGCCCACAAAACTCACACAATCATAAATATTCGGATCGGCGCCAGACTTGCGCATCACTTTGTACAGATAGCCGCCGTCTTTGAGCGCGGCCGCGTAGTGCAACGGCGTCCGCTTCTTCTGATCCATCGCGTTCACCGATTGCGGATAGTTGCGTATCAGGTATTTCGCAATGTCGGTGCGCTCGAACACGATCGCCTTGTGGAGGGGCGAGAGTCCGCGTGTGTCACGGCACAGTGACAACTTTTTGCGGTCGGTGAGCAGTTTGACGGCACGCAAATTGCCCGTTTCGACCGCTTTGTGGATCGATTGGATTTTGGCCTGAAATCATTCAATTAACTCTCGGAACTCTAAAAAACTTTTAAAAGTTGAAGAAAATGCTCGTGAGCGCATGAAAATAGATCAAAATCGCTCAAAGACGCTCAATACTCCTTGAAACTGCCTAATACCGCTCAATACCACTCAAAATCGCTAAAAATTGATCAGAAACGCGTATAACCGTTGAAAACCTCAAAAAAAAGCTGTATTCCACTCAGTACCGCTTGAAACCGTTCAGTACCGCTCAAGACCGCTCAACACCACTCAAAGCCGCAGAAAATCGGTCAGACAAGCGCATAACCGCTCAGTACCACTCGACACCGTCTAGTATGGCTCGAAGCCGCTCAATACCGCTTAACACCCTTCGACACCGTCAAATACCGCTCAATACCGCTCAATACCGCTCAATACCGCTCAACTGCGATCAGTGCCGCTCAATACCGCTCAATACCGCTCAATACCGCTCAATACCACTCAATACCGCTTAGTACCGCTCGATAGCGCTTGATACCAATCAATACCGCTTGGTACCGCCTAATACCGCTTATAACCGCTCAATGCCGCTTAATACCGCTCAATACTGCTCAAAACCGATCAATACCGCTTAACACCGATCAATACCGCTTGATACCGATCAGTGCCGCTCAATACCGCTTAATACCGCTCAGTATCACTCAAAACCGCTCAAAATCACTCAAGACCGCTCAATACCGCTTAGTACCGCTTAGTACCGCTCGATACCAATCAATACCGCTTGATACCTCCTAAAACCGCTCAATACCGCTCAATGCCGCTTGATACCGCGCAATAACGCTCAATACCGTGTAATACCGCTCAATACCGCTCAATACCGCTCAATATCGCTCAATATCGCTAAGCATCGGTCAGTACCGATCAATTCCGCTCAATGCCACTCAAAACCGTCCAGTACCGCTTGATACCGCCTAATACCGCTCGATACCGCTCAATACCGCTCAATACCGCTCAATACCGCTCAATACCGCTCAATACCGCTCAATACCGCTCAATACCGCTCAGTACCACTCGAAACCGCTCAGTACCACTCAAGACCGCTCAATTCCGCTTAGTACTGCTCGATACCGCTCGATACCACTCAATACCGCTTCATACCGCCTAATACCGCTCAAAACCGCTTAATACCGCTCAAACTGCTCAATACCGTTCAATACCGCTCAATACCGCTTAATGCCAATTGATACCTCTTAATACTTCTTTTTACCACTCGACACCGTCCAGTACCGCTAGAAACCGATCAATACCGCGCCATATCGCTCAATACCGCTAAATACCGCTCATTACCACTCGAAACCGTCCAGTACCGCTCAATACCGCCTAATGCCGCTGGATACCAATCAATACCGCTTGATACCGCTCAATACCGATCAACACCGATCAATACCGATCAATACCGATCAATACCGCTTAACACCGCTCAATACCGCTTGATACCGCTCAACATCACTCAAAACCGTTCAGTACCGCTCAAAACCGCGCGGAGGATAGCGCGAAACCGAAAGTACCTGATACTGTGGCAAGACCTCCAAAAAGCCGATGCTGTCAGCGTCCTCGACCTCATGGTTGCGTCCCAACAAGAGGTCCGCGTAGCCGGTCAACACGAGCTCCTCCAACTTTCCAATGTTGCCGGTGTGAATCCAGTCGTAGATGTCCTCCTCGAGGTCTTGCAGCAGCGGTCGGTTCAGCTGTCCGGATATCAGCTGATTCATCACCGCGTTGTCCTTCATCGAGCGCACGTTGAGCCGTTGACCGTGTGTGCGATAGTAGAACGGCGTGTGACCGTGTTTGTCCTCGATGAACGCGTCGCCGCCGCTCTTCTGGAGCACTTTGATCATGTGCTCGCCGTTCGGATCCGCGGCCGCATAGTGGAGCGGTGTGCGGCCCGCCTGAGAAGAAGAATATTGAATTTCAGAGAAGGGTGGGGAAGCCTTTGAGGGAAGAAGGGGATTAGTTAGGGGGGACACACAGAAAGGAAAAAAAAGAAAGAAAGAGAGAAGATTGTCATGACATGATGATGATGATGATGATGTTCAGGAAGAGGAAGCCGTTTCCATCCCCACCGCTCGACCGGAAATCGATCCATTTGAGACGATGAGCTACTGATAGGATTTTGATCGATTTCGTCGAATTTGATGAATCTAGGTCAAATCTCAATTAAGTAGGTCAAGTTCGGGGAATCTAGGTCAATTTACGGGAAATTAGGTCAATCACGGTGAATCTAGGTCAAATTCAAAGGGAATACGTCAAGTTTCGAGAAAGTAGGTCAAGAGAAGTGAAAGAAAAAGGAATGATGATGATGATGATGATGTTCATTAGGAAACGGAAGGAGGAAGCCCGTTTCCATTCCAACCGGATATTCATCCATTTAGCGATGGATGCATCACTTCCGGTAGTCGAAATTCCGTTAATCAGGCTAGTTTGAAGATCAAAGTGGGTCAAATCTGAAGAAAGTGGGTCAAATCTAGAGAAAGTAGGTCAAATCTGAAGAAAGTAGGTCAAGTAGGTAACATGTGGACAGTGTAGATCAACCTATGGAGACTAGGTCAACTATTCGAGAAAGTAGGTCAAATCATGTGGAATTGGGTAAAATCCAAAGAAAGTAGGTCAAACTAAAGCAGTCATTCGAAAAGTGAAAAAATAATAATAACTGACGTGATCGGTGGCATTGACGCAGCTCGGGAATCGTCCCAACAGAAAGCGGACAGTGTTGGTCTGACCGTGAAGGAGCGCTTTGTGAATCGGTGTCATACCTGCAAAAAGTGGCTCTGATCACTTTTTCGAAATGATTCCTCAACGACAGTCCGCTTTGACGCTTAACGGCACTCCGCTCTAACACTCAACGACACTCCGCTTTTATGGTCAACGACACTCCGCTTTGACGCTCAACGACACTCCGCTCTAACACTCAACGACACTCCGCTCTAACGCTAAACAACACTCCGCTTTAATGCTCAACGACACTCCGTTCTAACGCGCAACGACACTCCGCTCTAACACTCAACGACACTCCGCTTTTATGGTCAATGACACTCCGCTTTGACGCTCAACGACACTCCGCTCTAACACTCAACGACACTCCGCTCTAACGCTAAACAACACTCCGCTTTAATGCTCAACGACACTCCGTTCTAACGCGCAACGACACTCAGCTCTAACACTCAACGACACTCCGCTTCTATGGTCAACGACACTCCGCTCAACGACACTCCGCTCAACGACACTCCTTTCTAACACTCAACGACACTCCGCTCTAACGCTCAACGACACTCCGCTTTAACACTCAACGACACTCCGTTCTAACGCTCAACGACACTCCGCTTTAACACTCAACGACACTCCGTTCTAACGCTCAACGACACTCCGCTTTGACGCTCAACGACACTCCGCGAGCGTACCATAGTTATCGCGTGCGGTGGAGAGCATCGGCCGATCGATGAGCGATTTGACGCGTCGCACGTCGCCCTCCTCGACCGCCTTGTGGATCGCGTCGATTTTCGTCAGGTACTGTGTGAGGCCCGACAAAAACTCGTTGCTCGCCGCGTTCACCGTCTTCTTCTCGCGCAGCATGTGACCGCGTCCGTCGAGCACGATTTGCTCGAGTTTGACGACTTCGCCGGTGGCGAGCCACTCGTCCACCTGTTGCTCCGACGGCGCGTCTGCAAAAGAGAACGTTGAGGAGACGGGGCCACACGCGTGATTGTGTCACGTGACGCGTGACACGTGACACGTGACCACCACCACGTGTTTACCATGTTGCTCGATGTACACTTTTTCGAATGTGTCGCCGGATGACATGAAGTAGAAGTGATCGAATGGCACCACACACTTATGCATCCATTTGGCGCTGTGCCAACTCGTGGAGAAAGAGAGAACGAGAGAAAGAGAAAGGGAAGTTGAGAAAGAGAAAGAAGAGTTGAGAAAGCGAGAGAGAGAGATCTTCGTCACATTATCAATTTATCAGTAACCCGGTTTTGGTGATGGTGTCGGCGGCGAATACTAATGGCTGGTTGGCACGCAATGTGTGAACACACACGCAAAGAGAGAGAGAGAGAGAGAGAGAGAGAGAGAGAAAGAGAGAGAGAGAGAGAAAGAGAGAAGATTGTCATGACATGATGATGATGATGATGTTCAGGAAGAGGAAGCCGTTTCCATTCCCCCCACCGCTCGACCGGAAATTGATCCATTTGGCGATGAATGCATCACTTCTGGATTCGTAGTTTGAGCAATTTCGGCGGTTTTTTTGAAGTCTAAGTTAATTTCGAGACATTTACGTCTAATCCAGAAAAAGAAAGTCAAATTCGATGAATCTCGGCCAACTTATGGGAAATTAGGTCAAAATCGAGGAAAAGTAGGCCAAACTTGATGAATTCAGGTGAGTTTGGCGGTTTTTGAGCAAAATTTTGATCAAATCCGAGAAATGTGGGTCAAAGCTGGAGAAAGTCGGTCGAGTTCGTGGAATCTAGGTCAATTTTAGTGGAATTAGGTCAAATACAAGGAAAGTAGGTCAAGTTTTGAACAAGTAGGTCAAATTTAATGAATCTAGGTCGAGTTTGGGGGAAAGTAGGTCAAACTTAAGAAATCTAGCGCAAACTTAGGGAAAGTAGGTCATATATAGAAAATCTATGTATCTTCGAAAAATGTGATAAAAAGGTCACGTCTTGTTCGATATCACTGAGATAATCCGACAAACGCCTGGTAGGCAGGAAATAGACCGAAAAAACTATACAAATTCGGGTCTGATACTAAACTTGGGTCAAACTCAAAAAATAATTACCAAGCTGACCAAAAGTAGGTCAAATCTTAAGAAACTAGGTCAATTTTGAAGAATCTAGGTCAAATTTCGGGAAAACTAGGTCGAGTCTCGGAAAAGTAGGTCAAATCTATGAAGTGTTGGTGAAGCCTATAGAATCCAGGTCAAAGTAGAGAAAGTAGGTCAAATCTATGAAAAAGTGGATCAAGTCCATGAAAAAGTAGGTCAAACTAGGAAAAGTAGGTCAAGTCTAGAGAAAGTAGGTCAAATCTACGAAAAAGTCGGTCAAACTAGGAAAAGTAGGTCAAGTCTATAAAAATTTACATGAAGCCTATAGAATCTAGGTCAAACTAGAAAAAGTAGGTCAAATCTATGAAAAAGTAGGTCAAACTTCACCACCACTCAGCAATGAGTCAAATAGCTGTAAAAAAAAGGGGAAAATTGTGATTTCAGTGTGAATTCCACCTCTCTAGTAAAAAAATGAATGGAAAAACGGTCAATTTAAGAAAAGTGACACACGAAGACCAAAGTTCAAGAATCGTCGCATTAGAAAAATCGGAGTGTGGAAGAACACTATTTCCTCTCCGCTTTTCGGCCATTTTCGGCCCACTCTCTCTCTCTCTCTCTCTCTCTTCGATAATCTTGTTTTTGTTTCTTCGGTTTTCGTCGTCGTGTGCCACACGGATTGCCGAATGTTTTTCCGATGAAAAAGCGGGGAAACGAGAGAGTCGGACACGACGGATAAGCTTTTTTTTGGGGGGAAGGGAAGGGAAGACTGGCTGGGAAAACGTGTGCAGAGGGGGAGAGGGGGGGGAGGGAGGGAACACTATGAATAATTAAGCAAAGTGTGTCGGCGAGCGGAATGTGTGTGCGGGGGGAAGAAATATCGGGGTGAGGAGGCACGTTTGGTGCACTTTCGGGTGTACACGGAAGACCAGGAAGCCATTTTGGCGAGGAGAAGAAAAAGAAGAAGAAGAAGGCCTACAAACCGATGAGAGCCGTCTAACGGCCTGAATGGCCTGAGTCGGTGCTACGTGGAAAGCCTGCAACGGCCTAAAGAGCCTAAATCACCCGTAACGCCCGAAAGTGTAAGCTAGAATGACAGGCCTGGCTCAAATAGCTTTTATTGGCCTAATCGGCCCGATTGCCCTTCTCATCTTGAATAGTCAGTCCTACCTGCAAAGCCCACGCGGCCTAAAATAATCCTTATGACTTGAAACCGGCCTAAATTCCCCATAACGCCCGAAACGTGTAAGCTAAAATGATAGGCCTGGTCGTGAGGCCTTAACGGCCTAAATAGCTTTCATGGCCTAAATAGTCGACGCGGCCTTAACGGCCTAAATAGCTTTTATGGCCTAAACCCTATGGCCTGAATAGTCGACGCGGTCTAAATCATCTGTATGGCCTAAAACGCGTAACATAGGCTTAATTGGCCCGTTCGGCCTAGCACCTATCATCGGTCAGTCCTACCTGGAGAGTCCAAACAGCTTAAATGACCACTATGACCTGAAAACGGCCTAAATCGAACAACCTATGTATGTATATTGAATCAAAGGCTTGACCTGTTAGGCCCAAACGACCTGAATATCCCTTTTCAGCCTAAAACAGGGAGCTAAAAGTGATAAGAATGTTCTGGAACGTCCCAAGCCGGGTATGTACGGCCTAAATGGCTCGTATAACCTATGAAATCAGACCTACCCATGGCTAGTATGATCTGGAAAGCCCGAACGGCCTAAACGGTCTGAATGGCTTGAAACGTTAGGCCTACCATGACTAGTTTGGCCCAGACGGCCCAAACGGCCCAAATTGCCTTTATGACCTGAAAACGGCCTAAAAACGGTAATCCAGATGTTTTCGGGCTCAAATAAAGCGGTTGGGCCTGAAAAGAGTCTGGCAGATTGGGCCTAGAATCCTTGTATGATTTCGAGGATCAAAAATGAGTTACGTAGAGAAGAATCGGCTCAAAAAAGCTTAGAAACGTCTAGCTAGGTATATATCGGGTCGAGATAAGCTGATTGGGCCCAGTATGAGGTGTGGAAACGTCAAAACTCTGATCAGATGACACAAATAGCCCGTAAATCCGTGAAACTCGAGTCACACATCGCAAAATCTGGCTCAAAACGGATCGAATAGTCTTATAACGTGGGCAGTTGGCCACATTTCGTGACAAACCGCGAAATGGGCCTACTACGCATCTTCTGGTTAGATTTGGATAGAAACTGTGAATTTAGAGGTCTGAAATGCTAAAACGACCCAAAAATCGGTACTGAATGGTGATAGAAAAGTCCAGTTTGCAAGTGCCGCCAGTGGCCGGCGCTCATCTCAGCACATACCATGCGGATGGCTGGCCGATGTCTGGCGGCAGAAAAAAGAAACGAGAGCTGTCTAAAACGACCTTCCCAACTCTTTCCCTAGCAGTCCTAAAAGGTCCGAGGCTGTCCCGTGACCGTGACACTCACCGGGATCGAAAAACTCGTCGTCGGTGGACATTGAGCGAAGCATGACGGAGGAGACGGCCGACGACGGTCGAATCAGACGGCCCGGATTCTGTCGCAGCTCGTCGGCGGTGAGCCCGTCCTGGTCGGGCAAATCGAAGCGGGCGCCTAGATCGACGAGCGAGTCGTAGATGGCATTCTGTTGGCACGCCGCGTAGTGGAGGGCGGTGCGGCCGAGCTGCAATGAGGAGAAGAGCTCAGGGCGGGAGGGATTTTGAAGGGGGGGGGGGTCTATGTGTTTGATACGAGATATACATAATGTTGAGCGGGGAGCGGTGATAAACAACGTCAGAATGCTCTTATGTTTGTAGGTGAGACGCGTTGCGGTCGCGTCGCGGTTGCCGCATTAGGTTGGATATCAAGTTCAGAAAAACGGGGTCAAGTCTAGAGAAAGTAAGCCAATTCTGAAAGATGTAGGTCAACTAAGGGAAAAGTAGGTCAGAGCCCTAAAAGTAAGTAGGTCAAGTATAGAAAGTAGAAAAAATTTATGAAATGAAGGAGAAAGCTAGAAAAAGTAGGTCAAATATTGAAAAAGTAGGTCAAATATACAAAAAAGTAGGTCAAATCTATGAAATGTAGATCAAACCTATAGAATCTAGGACAAACTAGAAAAGTAGGTCAAATCGAGAAGAAGTAGGTCAAATCGAGAAGAAGTAGGTCAAATCTAGAAAAAGTAGGTCAAGTCTAGAAAAAGTAGGTCAAGTCTAGAAAAAGTAGGTCAAATCGAGAAAAAGTAGGTCAAACTTCAAACAACACTCACCGTATCGGTCAAATCGATTTGACCGGGAAAATGGACGGCGAGATACTCGGTGAGCTCGTGTTTCTCGCGGAGCACGGCGATTTGAAGAAGACGCATTCCTGGAAGTTTTTTTTTCGGTCTCTGTGAGCACACGTGGTGACGTCATGCTTGTGCTCAGTGAGCAACATTTTTTTTTGGGGGGGGGGGGGCTTTTCGAATGACACACTATCTTTTGATGTTGATGTGAAAATGAGAAACTGGGCCAAAAAATTGGCCTAGATGGCCCGAAAAGCCCAGAAGAGCCCAAAACGGGCCGGGTAAAGCTTGAAACGGCCTAGAAAAGCCCAAACTACCAATTTTTAGCTATTAGGCCTGGAAAGAGAGTTCAGAGAGGCCCACTTGGGCCCAAAATCCTGACCATCTTGAAAAATCCTGAAAATAGTAGGCCCAAAAGCCTGAATCGGCCTTCGAGGCTCAAAAGGTCCAAATAGGCCTAAACGAGCGTCGAAAAGCCATGATGGTTCAAAATAGGCCAAAAAGGGTCGGAAGGAGCCAAAATGTGCTCAGAGGAGCCCAAACAGACCTCCGAAACTTTTGTGACGGTTCAAATCGGCCTAAAGACCCAAAAAACCAGTTCAAACTGGAAAATGACGCCTGAAAAGGCCCAAAAGGCCGGGAAACAGTCCATAAACCCTTAAAAACGGCCCGAATTCCCTTAAACAACCGGAAAAACAGTTCGAAACGGTTCAAACTCCAAAAGTGAGCCTATATTGGGTCCTAAAAACGGGCAGCACTCATAAGTGGACTGTAGTAAGTGTACCTCTGGCATCACGTGTGAGCATGAGTTGCTCGTCGACAATCTGCGTCAACTTCTTCTTCTCGTCCTTCTCGATCGCCTCGATGGCGTTGGCGAGCCGATTCTGAAGGTGTCGAAACTCGTTGATGTGTCGCGCGAGGCGTTCGTTCGTTTGTCGCGCGGCGCGGTAGATCTGATCCGCTTTGCCCTCGATCTGAAGCTGCTCGAGCACGTCGAACTCGCGCTTCTTGACGTCGATCGCCTGAATGCGTGCCAACACGTCGGCGTCGACGACGTCGGGCGAGGAGGACGTCAGGTCGCGACTTCTGGGAGATTACGCACGTTTTGCGATTGAGATTGATGACGTCGTCACAAGTTGAAAGTATGTACCTCATTTTATCGATCGATTTCTCGCTCCGCAACTTCTCTTCGGGCGGCAATTGGAAGCGTTCTTTGTGAAGAATCGAGGTTCGCGATGGCTGAAAGTTTGACGTGCGTTGCGGTCGCGTCGCGGTCACTGCCCTAGTTTTTAGGTCAAATTTGGAGAATATGGGTCAAAACTAGAGTTTTTAGCTTAGGTTTCGAAAATTTTGGTCAAATCTAGAGAATGTTTCTCAAAACTAGAGAAAGTACTTCAAAACTAGAAAATTTAGGTCAAATCTAGAAAAAGTAGGTCAAATCTAGAGAATGTAGGTGAAAGGTAGAAAAATTAGGTCAAATCTAGAGAAAGTAGGTCAAATCTAGGAAAAGTAGGTCAAAGGTAGAAAAATTAGGTCAAACCTAGAGGAACTAGGTCAAATCTAGAGGAACTAGGTCAAATCTAGAGGAACTAGGTCAAATCTAGGAAAAGTAGGTCAAATATGGGAAAAGTATGTCAAATCTAGAAAAAGTAGGTCAAATCTAGAAAAAGTAGGTCAAATCTAGAAAAAGTAGGTCAAATTTAGGAATAGTAGGTCAAACCTAGGGAAAGTAGGTCAAAGGTAGAAAAATTAGGTCAAATCTAGAGAAAGTAGGTCAAATCTAGGAAAAGTAGGTCAAAGGTAGAAAAATTAGGTCAAACCTAGAGGAACTAGGTCAAATCTAGAAGAACTAGGTCAAATCTAGAGGAACTAGGTCAATTCTAGGAAAAGTAGGTCAAATATGGGAAAAGTATGTCAAATCTAGAAAAAGTAGGTCAAATCTAGAAAAAGTAGGTCAAATCTAGAAAAAGTAGGTCAAATCTAGAAAAAGTAGGTCAAATTTAGGAATAGTAGGTCAAATCTAGGGAAAGTAGGTCAAATTTCGGAATAGTAGGTCAAATCTAGAAAAAGTGGGTCAAAACTAGAGGAACTAGGTCAAATCTAGAGGAACTAGGTCAAATCTAGGAAAAGTAGGTCAAATATGGGAAAAGTATGTCAAATCTAGGAAAAGTAGGTCAAATCTAGAAAAAGTAGGTCAAATCTAGAAAAAGTAGGTCAAATTTAGGAATAGTAGGTCAAATCTAGGGAAAGTGGGTCAAAACTAGAGAAAGTAGATCAAACCTATGAGACGCGTTGCGGTCGCGTCGCGGTCGGACGCTAATCTCGGATGGGAAATTCGGGAGAGAAAAAGGGACAACGCGGTGAAAGCTGCTTAACGGTGTCTTAGCTGCATGCAGTACATGTTTGGAATAAGAAAGAGAGAGAGAAAGAGAGAGAGAGAGAGAGAGAGAGAGAAAACAGGAAAGGGAAATGAAAATATGGAAAGTGGGAAGTGACGGATGAATGAGCACACCAAGGCCAAGAGAGAGGGGGGGGGGCTCTTTTTGGAGCACTTTCCGACAAATTTTAAGGAAATTTTCTGATTTTCCCGAAAAAAAATGTTTTTAGATACGGATTTTTTAGCGAAATTAGGTTTTTCTTTGAATTTCAAAAAAAAAAACAATTTTTTTTTCAAATTTTCACATTTTTTTTCCAATTCTCAGAAAAAGCATTTTTAGAAATATTTCAAAAACTGTCACAAACTCTGCGCTCGCGTTTCGGAATGGTGAGCAAAAGTGACGAAGAGCCGGCGGTGTCGGGCTCCACGAGCAACGGAAGAGCACCAGACGGCGGAGTGTCGTACTCGATGGGCGTCTTTCCAAACTGCAAACGACAACATAAACAAAATCGATGTTATCGATTTTCCACGTCTCTGCGCGTTGTGTCGATTTACGATAAACACAGAGCGCCGACGGGCCGTTATTTGCGGAGCATCGTACTAAATTATTTTCATGAATTATTTTCCGATTTTTTGCCGTTTTTTCGCTTAAATATCGCTGAAAATTTTGTTTTTTTCGAAAATTCCCACTAGGTTCAAGTGATTTAACGTTTCTTTTCAGATTTTCAAGAAAACTAGGTGAAAAAAGTGAAATTTTCCTATATAGGCTATATTTCAGCGGAAAAATGGCAAAAATTGACTCGGAAATGAACAAAAACCGCCAGAAAACTGATGAAAACTGTTTGGTACGATGCTCCGAAATAACGGTCGTCGGGCGCGCTGTGTTTATCGTAAATCGACACAATGCGCATTTTTTTGAGATTTAAAAGAAAAAAAGGGAAAAAAGGCTCGATAAATCCATTAATAGTCGAATAAAAAAAGTAAAACCAAAAAAAAAAAAAAGAAAAAAAAAACTGACACGATCGCGAATGTTGGCCGATTCGGGACACACGTAGAGAAGGTAGTCGACGAGCGATTTGCGTCGTTTCCTGAAAATAATAATAATAATAATAATAAAATTATATATATTTTTTAGCGTCTCGCGAGAAAATAGTCGCGCCTCGCCGGATGAGCTCGTTTTAAGAAATGGATGAAGATGGATGGATGATGATGATGGGAAAGAGGCGATTTCCTGTTTTTTTTATAGGAAAAAGAGGGGGGGGGGGCTAACTAACACAAAATACACGGAAAATCTGCTAGACTGGGGGGGGGGGTTTCTTATACCACTTCGTATCAACTAGAGCGTGTGTTGAGTCGCTACGCAGCCAATTTTCATGCGTACAGTTTCATGCGTACGCTTGATCTTGTCCTGCTCCTTGAAAGGCTTGGCCAGAGCATCGCTGAAGAGCAAACGGCCTAACTCAACCGCTTGTACAATTCCGGCGTGGAAGTAGGTCAAAATAGGTCAAGTTTCAAAAAGGTAGGTCAAGTTTCAAAAAAGTAGGTCAAGTTTTAAGAAAGTAGGTCAATTTTGAGAAATTAGGTCACGTTTTGAGAAATTAGGTCACGTTGTCACGTTTTGAGAAATTAGGTCAAGTTTTAAGAAATTAGGTCAAGTTTTAAGAAAATAGGTCAAGTTCTAAGAAATTAGGTAAAGTTTTAAGTAAATAGGTCAAGTTTTAGGAAAGTAGGTCAAGTTTTAAGAAACTAGGTCAAGTTTCAAGAAAGTAGGTCAAGATTTAAGAAAGTAGGTCAAGTTCTAAGAAATTAGGTCAAATTTTAAGAAAGTAAGTTAAGAATTACGAAAGTAAGTTAAGAATTAAGAAATTAGGTCAAGTATTAAGAAAGTAGGTCAAACTCTTGTCACTAGGTCAAATATTGGGAAACTAGGTCAAATCTTGGAAAACTAGGTCAAATTTCAAAAAAAAAAGGTGAAATTGAGCGGAACTAGGTCAACTACCCAAAAACTAGGTCAAACGTGAGAGAAGTAGGTCAAATTTGGAAAAATGAGTGGAAATTGAAGAAGTCATACAAAATCGAGCAAAACTAGGTCAAGACTACAAAAATCAGGTCAAAAGTGGGTCACTACTAGAGCTCGTCAAGAGCACGCTAACAGGCTGACGCACTCACTTGTAGGCGTGATGAAGTGGCGTTTTGCCGTCGCGATCCCTGACGAGTCCCATCGGCCGCCGACATATCAACTGTTTCAGCGCCTTGTCGTCCTCGGCGGCGACGGCGTCCCATATGCCGAGCACCTGCGCTTGAAGTGACGTCAGAGTTTTGATGAGCTCAACGTGGTCCGGTAAGTTGGGCACGTGGCTTACGTCCAGTACCCCGGCGAGTATGTCGTTCGTCAGCTCCTCGGCGGTTCTCGTCGCGAACTTCGTCTCCCATTCCGTTTCGCGTGTCACCGGGTCTGAAGGGGCGAAACGTTGGGAGAAAGAGTTGGGTGCGGGGCGGTCGCGTCGCGGTCAATGGAAAAGTTTCCTAGGGGAGGCGCAGCGGTCGCGTCGCGGTCATTGAAAAGATAGTTCGAAAAGTGGTGCGTTGCGGTCGCGTCGCGGTCATCGAAAAAATAGTTTGGATATGGGTGCGTTGCGGTCGCGTCGCGGCCAACGAGGAGATAGTTCGAAAAGAGGTGCGTTGCGGTCGCGTCGCGGTCAATGAAAAGATAGTTAGGATAGGGGTGCGTTGCGGTCGCGTCGCGGTCAATGAGAGGCCAGTTAGGATAGGGGTGCGTTGCGGTCGCGTCGCGGTCAATGAGAAGATAGTTAGGATAGGGGTGCGTTGCGGTCGCGTCGCGGTCAATGAAAAGATAGTTCTGAAAGAGGTGCGTTGCGGTCGCGTCGCGGTCAATGAGAAGATAGTTAGGATAGGGGTGCGTTGCGGTCGCGTCGCGGTCAATCAAAAGAAAGTTCGGAAAAGGGTGCATTGTGGTCGCGTCGCGGGTCCACTCACAAACATTCGAGTATCTGGCGCGATCCAAATCGATCAATCCGGGATTATTGCGCACGTCCTGAGCGGTGAATCCCTCCGAGTCGGGCAGATTGTCGCGCGCGCCTCGTTCCATCAAATAAAAGTATAAGCTGGGATCTTGTTGTAATCCGTATAGAGCGGCCGCATAATGGAGTGCAGTGCGGCCGTCCTGAAGAAATGGGAACAATAGGGTTTCGCTGACGAGATTGATGACGTTGTGACGTCGTGACATCGTGACGTCAAGACAGTGTGACGTCTCGACGTCGTGACATCGTGATAACATGACTTCGCGATGTTGTGACATCGTGACATCGTGACATCATGTCATCGTGATATTGTGACATCGTGACACCGTGACTTACATTGTCGTGCATGTTAAGAGAGTTGAGAGAGTAGTCGAGTATGGCTTCGACGACCGCATTGTGACCGTTGAGGACGGCCAAGATGAGGGGAACACTGCCAGTCGTCGGATGCACAATCTGGCAAAGAAAAAGTGGGTCAAGTTGAGAGAAAGTAGGTCAAGTTGAGAGAAAGTAGGTCAAGTTCACAGAAATTGGGTCAAATCGCGAGAACTAGTAAAAAGTTGAAAAATATTGATAACCCACTGAAAAAGTAGCAGCGGTCAGGTCCCACCACGAAAAAGCAAGTGAAAAAAGGTTTCCTCATTATCACATTTCTCTCAAAATGATGACAATTCCAAAAAACAAAGTTAATGGCGCAGATGATGATTCGTGAAAAGTTTCCTTCATTTCGTGGCGGGACCCGTTTCTCTGTGGACTATTAAAGAAGACTCACCTAGAAAAATTGGGTCAAATTTCAGAAAACTAGGTCAAAACTGAGATAACTGGGTCAAATCATGGAAAGTAGGTCATGACAATAAAAACTAGGTCAACGTAAAAAGTCAAGTTTTTTACAAGAAAAATGGGATTAAAGCAGAGAAAAGTAGGTCAACGATAATAAAGTACGTCAACGATGAAAAAACTAGGTCACGTCAAGAAAAAGTAGGTCAACGATGAAAAAATAGGCCAAGCCAAGGAAAATTAGGTCAGAGATGAAAAAACTAGGTCAAGCCAACAAAAAGTAGGTCAACGCTAAACAAACTAGGTCAAATCAAGGAAAAGTAGGTCAACGCTAAAAAAACTAGGTCAAGGCAAGGAAAAGTAGGTCAACGATGACAAAACTAGGTCAAGCCAACAAAAAGTAGGTCAGTGACGAAAAAACTAGGCCAAATCAAGGAAAAGTTGGTCAAAGATGGAAAAACTAGGTAAAATCAAGGAAAAGTAGGTCAAAACAGTCTAAAACCAAAGTCACCTTCAACGCTTGCGGCGAAATCTTCCGGTTCACCTCCAACACGTTTCCCTTGACGACAGCGGTGAGAAACGCGCGCGCACGAGTCGCCACACTGCCACGACGAATGGTGTTCTGTCAAAAAAAAATCGATAATCGGCAAGATAGAAAGTAGGTCACACACACTGACCTCGGCGTTCTGATTGTTGCGCGGCATGTTGGGCGGCGTGTCGTCGGGCTCCTCGTCCATCGCTCGCAAATCGATCGGCGACGGTCGTGTCGCTCTTTTGCGCATTCCGGGACGACGCGAAAATCGAGGAGGAGGAGGAGGAGGCGATGAAATGTGAGGGATGTAATGAGAAATGAGCCGGAGCCAGTGAGCCAATGAGCCAATGAGCTCGAAGAGTGAGAGAGAGAGAGGAGGAGGGAAAGGATTAAAGGGGTGGCTCACTTCTCGTCACACCGATAATATGAATTGTGAATGGAGCCGTAATTGATAATACATGTGAGCAATTCTCTCTCTTAATCCCTTTTGTGTGCCATTGAGCCGCTCTCGGAAAACGGATTTGGGCTCCGCGAGCAAGATTTGGATGGATGGATGCGCCTTTTCCGGTTTGTCACACACTTTTTTACTTTTATCGATTTTTGAAAGTTAGAAGGGGGGAAAGACTACAACAACCAAAAAAACAACAACGAAAACAAATTATGGAGGTGACCGCGACGCGACCGCGTCGCGTCGCGTGGGAATGGTGGGGATTTGAATTTTTAGTTTTTTTTTTTTCAATTTGGAAAAATGAGAATTTTTCTAAAAACTTTAAAATTAAAAAAAAATAATTTTGTGAAAAATTTTTTTTTCATTTTTTGAAAATTATATTTTTAAAAATTTTTTCCGATTTCAAAAAATTTTAAAAAATTTCAATTTTTTCAAAAAAATGAGAAAAATGCGAAAATCCCAAATTTAGGCAAGAATTAAGAAAAAATTCCAAAAAAATTTTCCAAAAAAAAAAACGCTTCAAATTTGAAATTTCTCATTAGAACCGATTCAAAAGGAGTTGTGCAATATTTTCGGGTCGATTATTTCGTGTCGATCGCCTCAAATCATTGACGTCATCATGATCATTGACGTCGTCATCGTCATCATCATCATCATCGTCGTCGTCGTCATCCAGATGAATTTCGGCGTTTCGGAGCAACGATGCGATCGACGACGTCGTCGGCTGCTCGTCTCCAGAAGTGTCCGAGTGTGTCGCGTCGTGATCGACGTCCACGTGGCTCGAGCTCGTCGAGACGAGCGTTTTGAGCATCGTGTTCAGGTCGACGACGTTCAGATTGCCGGACATTGATTGCAAAAGTGGGAAGATTGATTGGGCTGAATGATGGCGGAGAATTGCAGAGGGAAAGTAGGTCAAATCTTGGGAAAGTAGGTCAAACTTCAAGAAAGTAGGTCAAGTCATGGGAAAGTAGGTCAAGTATTGGAAATTTAGGTCAAATCTTGGGAAACCGGGTCAAATTTTGGAAAACTAGATCAAATTCAGAGGAACCAGGTTAAATTTTAAGAAAGTAGGTTAAATTTTAAGAAAGTAGGTCAAATTTTAAGAAAGTAGGTCAAATTTTAAGAAAGTAGGTCAAATTTTAAGAAAGTAGGTCAAATTTTAAGAAAGTAGGTCAAATTTTAAGAAAGTAGGTCAAATTTTAAGAAAGTAGGTCAAATTTTAAGAAAGTAGGTCAAATTTTGAGAAAGTAGGTCAAACTTTGAGAAAGTAGGTCAAATTTTAAGAAAGTAGGTCAAATTTTAAGAAAGTAGGTCAAATTTTGAGAAAGTAGGTCAAATTTTGAGAAAGTAGGTCAAATTTTGAGAAAGTAGGTCAAATCTCGGGAAATTAGGTCAAACCTTGGAAAACTAGGTCAAACCTTGGAAAACTAGGTCAAACCTTGGAAAACTAGGTCAAACCTTGGAAAACTAGGTCAAACCTTGGAAAACTAGGTCAAACCTTGGAAAACTAGGTCAAACCTTGGAAAACTAGGTCAAACCTTGGAAAACTAGGTCGAATCTGGCGAAAAGTCATGGGAAAGTAGGTCAAACCTGGGATATTAGGTCAAATCCTGGGAAACTAGGTCAAATCATGGGAAACTAGGTCAAATTTTTGTGACCAGGCTATTTCAGAAGGGTGTGCACAGACAAAAAGGTTCTCACCGCTCGCGAACTGTGCCAGGCCGTTTTGCTGCTGCGGCGACGGGCTCTGCCGAGCCAACAACGCTCCGCTGAGCACATCCACTCGACACGTCGCGTCATCCATTATACTGACACTCTCGACGGCGCGTCGTTCGGTTTTGTAGTTGTGAAAGACGTCACGCTTGGCGACTGTCACACCGTGACCGCTCTCCTCACCGCCGCCGCCGTCGCCTCCAGTCAGCGGCAATTTGAGCAGATGCGCGAACTTTGACGGGTAGTGCTCATCGAAGAGCATCTCGGGTAGGCCCTGCTTGAAGTCTTTGATCTGCTCGGCGGATATCGATCCGATGCGCGGTTTGCCGTCGTTCTCGTTGTCGACACCGTAGCAAATCGATAGATGTCCGTGATTCTCGTCACAGAATCGGATGAGCATCGTGCTCGGTCGCGGCTCGGCGCGAAACGCGTCGGCGGCTTTTTGTGTCGCGCACATCGTGACGAGACCCTTGTTGAACAGACTGAGCACCGTTTGATAGTCCTCGGCGGCGGCCATCTGCTTCTTCGTCTTGGTCGACTTTTTGTCGGTGGCCGGCGACGGGCACATTTTGTGGCCGACGTCCTGAATCATTTCGCACGCGCGATGCAACCATTGCCACGTGGAATGGGCGAGCTCGGTGCTCATGTCGAGAATCGAGACGCACCGCTCGACGACGAACTCTTTGCGCTCGACGGCGAGAGTGTCGACGAGCGGCTCGGCGAGCAGCCGATTCCGTAGACGTCTCATCTCGGCGTGCAAATCGCGCTCGTGTCGGCGGGCGGCCGAGCCGAACAGTGTGAGCTCGAGCAAGTGCAGCTCGGGGTGTGAGCCGCACCGGAGAACGCGTGGCAGCAGCAGCATCGTCTGAATGTGGCGAAGCTCGAAGTCGGCGAGAAAACGCGCCTGCGGGATTTGGGCTTTGATGAAGGCGCGAATCGCGCGACGCAGTGTCGACCAGTCCATGTGACATCGGTCGGGAAAGTAGTCGGACGGGTCCTGAAACGTTTTTTTCTTGTTTCGGGGGTTGGAATTTGGCTCCAGACTCACGTAATGATCAGAGTTGAGGAGACGGTGCCAGAATATCGATTGGAGCAGCGGCTCGGTTTGATCGTTGGTGATGGCGATGAGAAATGGATGGGTTATGAGGTTCTGGAAGCGGGAAGTGGAAGTGCGCTCTATCGAACTACCTGGCACCAGGCCAAGCGTCGATTTACGCGCGAGATATCGATTTATAGCGGGGACGCGCAATGCCTTCAAATCAGTGGGTACGAGCTGGCTCGCACTGTGCCAAGTGTGGATTTACGCGCGTGAAAAGAGCAGGTTGTAAGTGCGCCCCATCGCCCGGTTTAGTGTCAGCTAGCAAATGCGCTCTACCGTACCACTTGGCACAAGGCCAAGTCGCTATTTTTAAGCGCGAACCATCGATTGGCTGATAGTAAGGGTGAGGGGCTGTTGGAAGTGCGCTCTACCGAACTACCTGGCACTGTGCCAAATGTGGATTTACGCGTGTTAAAAGAGCAGGTTGCAAGTGCGCCCCTTTGCACAATTCAGTGACAGCTAGCAAATGCGCTCTATAGAACTTCCTGGCACAGTGCCAAGTGTCGATTTACGCGCGAATCTCTCTAATCAAGGACCAGCAGGGAAGTGCGCTCTACCGTACCACTTGGCACAGTGCCAAGTAGCTATTTTCGCGCGAACCTCTCTAATCAAGGATCAGCAGGAAAGTGCGCTCTACCAAACTACCTTGCACAGTGCCAAGTGTCGATTTACGCGCGTAAAAATAGCAGGTTGTAAGTGCGCCGATTTGCACAATTTAGTGTCAGCTAGCAAATGCGCTCTACCGTACCACTTGGCACAGTGCCAAGTGTCGATTTACGCGCGAGATATCGATTGATAGCGGGGAAGTGTTGGAATGGCGCCCTAACGCGCAATACGAACTGGCTGGCACAGTGCCAAGTGTCGATTTACGCGCGTAAAACGAAAAGTTTGAAAGTGCGCCCCATCGCACAATTTAGTTACAGCTAGCAGATGCGCTCTATCGAACCACCTGGCACGTTGCCAAGTGTCGATTTACGCGCGAACCTCTCTAATCAAGGATCAGCAGGAAAGTGCGCTCTACCGAACTACCTGGCACAGTGCCAAGTGTGGATTTACGAGCGAATTGATTGCAAAATGCGCTCCACCGAACGAACTAATGACCGACTCGCGTACAAACTCACATGAACCACCAGAATGCGATTGTCAATGTTGAGGTGCACCTCGACCTGAATACCGTATCTCGTCGACAGTTGCCGCCGATCGACCATCGAGTTCAACGTGACACCCATCTCGGGAAACGTGGCGCACAGCACACCGTTGTCGAACTTCAACGCCGTCGTCCGTGCCGTCGGCTCGTTGAGTTGGCTCGCGAAGAGCAAGAGGTGCGCGACGCCGCCACGTGGCGTGCTCTGCGAGCACACCAACTTTCCGTCGGCGTTGACGACGGCTCCGCTCTGCTCGGCGCTCTTCGTGGCGGCAATGCCCTCGCGTTGCGTCAATATCATCTTGCCGGCCACCTGACGGAGTTTCGGCGTGTCGGCGGAGCACGCCGAGAACGGGCTCTCGCCGCTGAGTTTGACCAGTGAGGCGCGGTAGAACGCCTCGTTCACCTGCGGACTCGACGACTCGTTCGACTCCGAGATGGCGAACACTCTGGAAAATGGAGCATTCGGGCTCAATTTCGAAAAGTTTCCGAATCGTTGAGATTTTAGTGTCAATCGATAGCCCTTTAAAAGCTGTACAAAAAAGTCAACTGACACTTTTCACGAAAATCACTTTTTAGTGTCGTTTTGGGGGTTCAAATGAGGTCAGCCCGGCGCCAATTTAAAATTTCGACCCCCTTTAACAATTAATATGTTTTCTATTGGAATTTTGAGGAATTTTATTGTGCAGAGTTTTTCAAGGT
The DNA here is from genome assembly GCA_963966605.1 of Caenorhabditis sulstoni. Lineage (NCBI taxonomy): Eukaryota > Metazoa > Nematoda > Chromadorea > Rhabditida > Rhabditidae > Caenorhabditis > Caenorhabditis sulstoni. Next base: position 1,593,189 of record OZ016477.1, read on the forward strand.
CTATTGATGCGCTAAAACCTGAAAAATCGAAAAAAAACAGGTTTTTGTGCATTTGGAGCATTTTTGAGTGCTCGGGCTCAAAAAAAGTTGCAAATATTTTTACATCAATCGATAGCCCTTCAAAAACTGTACAAAACTGTCAACTGACACTTTTCACGAAAATCCTTTTTTAACTGTCATTTTAGGGGTCCAAATACCAAAATTCCACAATTTTCCGTTTCGACCCCCTTTAACCAATTAATTTATCATTTCTAGATTTTCAGAAATTTTTAAATTATATGTGAAATTCAAAATTCTATCGATTGATGTAAAAATCAAGTTGATTGAAAAAACATTTTTTTTTTTTGAAATTTTTGGCATTTGGTGCATTTTGAGTGCTCGGGCTCAAAAAAAAAGTTGCAAATATTATTACATCAATCGATAGCCCTTCAAAAGCTGTACAAAATAGTCAACTGACACTTTTTTCAAAAATCACTTTTTAGGGTCATTTTAGGGGTCCAAATACCAAAATGCCACAATTTTCCGTTTCGACCCCCTTTAACCAATTAATTTATCATTTCTAGATTTTCAGAAATGTTTAAAGAATATGTGAAATTTAAAGTTCTATCAATTGATGTAAAAATCAAGTTGATTTTAAAAAAACATTTTTTTTCGAGATTTTTGTGCATTTGGAGCATTTTGAGTGCTCGGGCTCAAAAAAAAAGTTGCAAATATTTTTACATCATTCGATAGCCCTTTAAAAGTTGTACAAAAAAGTCAATTGGCACTTTTCACAAAAACCACTTTTTAGGGCTCTTTTAGGGGGTAAAACGAGCCAGATGGGCTGGGCTGGGCTGGGCTGGGCTAAGCCAAAAACCAGGTTTCCAGATTGGGAATTTCGATAGACTAAACGGTTTTATATCCCAAAAAATCGATAATCGATAATCAATAATCGACCGCCCCCGAATCGGCTTACTTGACACGCATCGTCGGATGACTGGTGCGGCACTTGACGACATTCCGCGCGCGATGAATCAACGGCGCAAAATCGATTTCCGACTCGTGCTGATCGGCATAAAGGCCGGGAAACACGCGCGGCCACTCGATGACGATCGATTCTTTGACGACGTCGGCGACGAACGCCTTCTGCTCCTCGACGTTCTCCCATTGAAGCGCGTTGGCGCGCTGAAATAGGCCGGCGAATCTGGAAGAATGGCATCGAATGTTTTGTGCTCGGGATGGTGTGTGTGCTCCAGACTGGAGGAGCATAAAGCTTATCAGCAGACGGTGCGCTCGCTTACTCGTTCATGATACTCGGGTCGGAGACGCGACGAGTGTCCACAAACAGCGATGCCCTTTTCTGTGCGCACAAGAATTCCGACTTCTTATCGACGAGTGACGCGAGCTCTTGTCGCATTTGTGCCAAGTTGTGCGAGCGTTTTGCCTGGAAATCGAGAAACGACGATCAAAAGATCGGCGCGTGGATGCAAGTGCGCTCCACTGCGAATGCATAGTTTGATTGGGTAGATCAAATTGTCAGGATTCGATTGATACCCCAACCTGACCGTTTTGGACCCCCTACCCGCCGAGTTATGAGCGTGACAAAAGTCGCCGACTCATCAGGACCATTGAAAATGTCACCGGAATGTTGTTCAATGACATGCGCAAACACATCAAACGCGCCTCGCCCCGCGCCGACCGAACCTATTACATTTTCATATTTGTCATCGGGACCCCCCCCCCCCTTTACCAACTCATCAACCGGGCGCGCCCCCCCCCCCCCCCCAAACATACCTCGAGCAAACCGTCCAACGCGCACGCCTTCCGTTTGTTGGTCATGTTGCTGCTAGTCATCGCCGTTTCCATTTTTAACGTCAGAAAAAAAGGTTAGGAGGGATGGCGGAGTCGAACTTTCGATGACACGGCTAGAAATCAGGCGCGCTAGCCACTAGACCAAGCGTGCAGGAGCGGATATGGGGATTGTGGTCCGTAGAAGAGGTTGGCGCGCGGAAACCACTGAAACAGGTCAATGTTGCCAGAATTGCAAAAGTGAGACACACAGAACTACTATCAGTGTCATTGGGGGACGAGGGTGTCTGATTTTCGATAAGTGTCACACCAATCCATAGATAACGCGGAAAAAAAAACGGAATTGAATTGGTGTAAGTGAAAATGGTCAGAGTCCAATGGGACAAGGGACGCTTAAATGACTCATTATTGCAAAAACTGTCACCAAAGGTGGGCGGAGCCAAGCGAAGGAAGTGCGCTCCAGTGCGAACCGAAAGTAGGTCAAATGAGAGAAAACGAACGCCATTTGAGTCGTCGTTGGAGGAAATGAGCGGCGAAGGTTGCCGAATGTTGGCAACGGCAAATAACATGCATTATAGGGTAAATAACAAAAGTTGCCCGTTATCAGTGTATTGGAATTTGCCCTAATATTAGAGGGGTGGGCTCTAGGGTAGTATAGTCTTAGGCCCAAAATTGACAAAAAAGAAATTTTTTCGGTAGATGGAGGGCTCTGAAAAACTGAAATGAAACATTGCCAATGAATTCGTATCTATTTTGGCCCCGCCCATTTTTTTTTTGGTTTTAAGATGATAGTTTGTTTTTCGAACGCGGCGTATCATATCATAAAACAAATGTTATCGGTTTCTCTCCCAACTTGCTCTGTTTCTGTTTCTGTTTCAAAATTGACCAAAAAAAGAAAGAAAGAGCTCGCAAAAACAACTCAAAACGGGAAGAGCAAGACAAAAAAACCGACAGCGGGTTACGGTGGACGACGCGAAAACACCGAACGCCACGCGCAATTGCGGACCGACCACCCACGACGAAAAAGCGGCGCGGATTTCAATTTTTGGCGAGAATTTTCGAATTTTTCGCGGAAAAAGGAAAGAAAATTTCCGAATGAAATAAAAAGAAAAAAAATTGAATTTTAATTCGTTTTGCGAAAAGGTTAGTCACAGCTTATTAGTGCATCGCGAAAATCATCAAATTTTTCAGAGGCTGGCAAAACCCATGGGAAGCGATGACAAAAATGAGTGAATTTTAAATTTTTTTTTTTTTTCATTAGAATTTATTTAAGAATTTTTCTTTTTTTCAGAGAATCATCGAAAAATCCAATGAAAAACTGAAAAAAATTTGAAAAAAATTCGAAAAAATGCGGAAATTTAAATTTTTTCCCTGAAAATCAAAAAAAATAATAAATTTTTTCTGAATTTCGAAAATTTTCAAAAATTAATTTTTTGCGATAAAAAAATGTTTTTTTTTCGAAAAGTTTTTTTTTTCAAATTTTTCTTAAAATTCGTTTTGTTTTGTTGAAAATTATTCAAAAAAAAAAACAGGAAATTTTTAGGAAATCCATTTAAAAAAACCAAAAAAAAAATTTTTTTTTAATTTTTTTCAAAAACGCAATTTTCAAAATTTTTTATTTGAAAAATAGCGTAATTTTTGCAATTAGAAAAATATTTTGTTGAAATAATAAAAATTTAAATTTAAATCATTTTTTGCACCGGAAAATTTCGAAAAATGTTACTTTTTAAAAAATAATTTTTTACAAAAAATTTACAAAAAAAAATTTTTTTTTTTCAAAATTTTCAATTCATTTTCAACTTTAAAAAAATTCGATTTTTCTGCGCAAATTCTCAAGAAAAATAAATAAAACTAACCAATAAAAATAATTTTAAAAAAAAATCGTGGCGCACGTGAAAAAGCGCGTGACCGGCCATGGAATATCGGCGTGACACGTGGCAGTGTGTACGGTTCGCCGTCATCTCGGGCGGCCCCCCATTCATTCACGTGTTTCTTTTTTTTTTAACTGTCACACGCACACGTGGACAAACTCTTCTTGCTCGAAACCAAAAAAGGAAGAAGAAGAAGCAGGAGAAGAAGAAGAAAATGTTGATGGACGAGCCGCCGAAGCTGTCGAACCAGAAGACGTCCGCCTCGATGACGTCGTCGTTCCATTCGGTCGACGAGGACGTCGTCGCCAAACCGCCGACGATTCCGCGACACGACGATCACAACGTCGTCTATCAAATCATGTATCCGGTGCGTTTTTATTGATTTTTATTTTGGCTCGAAAAAAATCAAAATTTTTTTCTTCCAATCTCTCGGTTTTCCTTCAACAAAATTTTGAATTTTTATATTGGAAAGCAAAAATATGTGTTTTTTTTTCAGAAAAATTAAATAAAAATTTAAAAAAAAAATTTTTTTTTCAGGAATTTTCGAAAATTCCTTCAAAAAAAATTTTTTTCGGAAATATTACGAAAAATAATTTTTATAATTCATTGTCAAAAATTTTTTTTTAAAGAAAATATTTAAAAAATAGAAAAGACCAAAAAAATAATTTTGACAAAAATAAATTATTTTAGTTTCAACGTTTTTCAGGAAATTTCAAAAAAAAAATTGTTTTGTTAAAATTTATTTTGCCAATAAAAAAATATTTAAAGTTGCCAATTATTTTTTCGAAATTGTTTTTTTTAATTTTTAAAATAAAAAAATTTTCAGGAATTTTCAAAATTTTTTTCAAAAAAATTTGCCAAAGAAATATATTTAAAGCGGGCGATTTTTTAAGAAATTTAAAAAAAGTTCGAATTATTTGAAAAATTTAAATCGATTTTTTGGTTGGAAAGTAATTCTAAAAATAATTTTTTTTTCGAACACTGATGTGAATTTTTTTTTTTTTTTTTGAAATAAAAAATAAAATTTTAATTTTTTGAATGCTTCAGTTCATTTTTTTTTCAAATTTAAAAGTTCATTTTAATTCAGCTAAATATTATTGAGGACAATTTTTTTCAGTTTGAAATAATTTTCGAAAAAAATTTTTTTTTTTTTAATTTTTTCAAAAATCTTATCAAAATCCAAAAAACTTGTCGAGAATTCGGATCGTAATTCTGATGATTTTGCAGCAGTCGGTGACGTCTTCCGACGCGTGCTACCCGTCTCGACCGCTGACACCGCTTCAGATCACGATCACCGACGAGAACTCGTCGCCGACGGTGCCCGTCTCGTGCGGTACCGCCACCGGCAAAATGCACTTGCACATGTTCTTGTGTCCCGGCATTCACATGCCGTGCATCGAGTTCGGCAGTTCGTTCTCACTTTTTTTCCCCGTCCAAAAAAAAATTTTTAATTTTTTTTCAAAATTTTTTTCGAAAAAAATTCCAACCTTTTCCGACAGTTTTTTCTAACTTTTCGAAGGAAAAAATCGATAATTTCCTGGCAATTTTTTAACATAAAAAATTTCGCTGGAATTTTCAGACGAGCTACTCTCGCCGAAACAGTTCACGGTGCGCGGTGATAAAGAGCGACAAAAGGACTGGAAGGCCAGTATTCGTGTCGGACGGTCTTCTTTGAGGTGCTTTTTTCGCGAGAAATGTTTGATAAACTTTTTAGAATTTTTTTCAAAAATATCGGAAAATTTAGACAATTATCGAGAATTTTATGGGAATTTTCTAAAAAAAAATTTTTTTTTTAATTAATTTTTTTTTCAAAAATATCAGAAAATTGAAAGCAAATTATTGAGAGTTTTTAGCAAAATTTCAGAGAATTTAGACAATTATCGAGAATTTTATGGAAATTTTCGAGAAAAAAAAATTTATTTGTTTTTTATTTTTATTATTTTAATTTTTTTTTCAAAAATATCAGGAAATTTCGACAATTTTCGAGAATTTTAAAAAATTTTCAAAAAAATTTTTCTATTGTTTGTAATTTTTTATTATTTTTTGAAAAATTTTAGAAAATTAATAAAAATTTTCTTGGGAATTTTCGAAAAAAAAAATTTTTTTCATTCTTTCTGATTTTATTTTCAAAACTACAAAAAAATAAAACAATTATTAAGATTTTTTTTTCGAAAAATTCCAGAGAATTTAGACAATTATCGACAATTTTATAAAATTTTTCGAAAAAAAATGTTCTCAATTTTTTGTAATTTTTTTTTTTGATTTTTTTGAAAAATTTCAGAAAATTAACAAAAATTTTCTTGAGAATTTTCAAAAAAATTGTATTTTTTTAAATTGAAAATTGAAAGAATTTTCGAGAATTATTTAGAAATTTAAAAAAAAAACATTTTCATAATTTTCAATTTTTTTCCGAGAAAAAATTTTTTTAAAAATTAAATTATTTTCATTTTTGATGATTCTCTCTGAAAAATTTGAAAAAATAAATTTTGTTTTGGCTGAAATTTTTTCAAAAATTCGCTGTATTTTAACAGAAAAATATTTTTTTTTTTAATTAAATTTTTTTCTGGAATTTTTTTTTCGGAAATGGCAAGAAAAGATAGTTTGCAATTAAGTAAGAAAAATGCAAAATTAGCCGTTTCACAAAAAAAAACGAAAAAAAAAAAATTCGCCGAAATTTGAGTCAACCTCAATATTTATGATGTGCAAAACATGCAGAACTCACATGGAGGCGGCGACGATCGACTTCTACGATCACTCGAATCGGTGCAGCGGCAAGTGTCAGAGTCGAAACTATGTGAACGCGCCGGTGGAACGCGAGGAGGTGATGCAGTCGCGGCGGGCGAAACGCAACGCGGACGCCTCGTTTCTCAAGACCGAGTTCGAGAACGAGATGCTCGGAAAGGACGAGACGGGCAGCACGACGACGACGACGACGACGTCGTCAGCCACCGCCACGACGACTCAGACGACGTCATCGAAAGGAAACGAGCTCGACGAGGAGAAGAAGACGAAGAAGGCGCGCGGACGTCCGCGCGGCAGTCTCAACAAACCGCGTCACACCGTCATGCCGTTTCCCAACGCGGCGCACTCGATGAAGATTGACGATGACGAGTCGTCGTCGCTGTTCGACGAGTTCTTCACACCGCACGAGCCGATGATGGTGGTGGCGCCGACGACGGCGACGACGACGAATCAGCAGCAGACACCGCCGCCACCGCCGCTCATGTTGCATCCGCACGCGGCCGCCTCGCCGTTTCCGCAATCCGAGCGCAACTTGTCGGGCTGCTCGAGCTTCATGGACATTGTCGACTGCCTTCAAAACGATCCGCACAACTTTTGGTCACAAATGCAGAACACCTCTGTCATCGGCCACTTCTGCGACGATCTCATCGTTTCGGCCATCAATCTGAAGCAGGCGGCGATCGATCAGCCGATGAACACGAGTCGTGAGTGTTTTTCACTTTTTTTCCGAAATTTTTGAAAAATTTAAAAATTTTTTTGTTTTTTGCGAAAAATCCGATCTGAATAATTTTGGCTAAAAATCATGTTTTATTCCTTTTTTTTTAAATAAAAGTAAAAAAAAAATTTTTTTCAAAAATCCAATATTTCTGAAAATTGAAAAAATTCGAGATTGGAGAAAAATTTAAATTTTTTGAAAATTGAAAATTGAGAAAATTTTGGGAAAAAAAATTGAATTAATAAAAAACAATGATAACGTATAATTTAAAAAAAGAGAAAATTCTGAATTTTTCAAATTTTTTTTTAATTTGGAGAAAAAAATAAATTTTATAAACTTTTAATTTTTAAAAAATCGATGCCTAAGCAAAAACTTAGAGTCGATTTTTTTTGAATTAATTTTGATTAAAATAGATTTTTTTAAAAATTAAAAACCTTCCTTTTCTCGGAAAAAAGTTGAAAAAAATTTTTAAATTGGGGAAAAATTTAAATTTTTTAATTTTTTGAAAATTAAAAATTGAGAAAATTTTGGGAAAAAAATTATTTTTTTCAAAAAAAATGTTTTTTCCAAAAATTCCGAAAATTTGTCAAATTTTGGGAAAAAAAAAATTTTAATCAACTAAATAAGATTTTTTTTTGCAAAAAAAATTCTGAAAATTTGTCAAAAACCCCCAGAATTTTTTTTCTGGAAAAAAAATTTAAAACCTTCTTTTTCCTCAACAGAAAAAAAAATTGAAAAAAATTTCGAGCTTGGAGATAAATTTGAAATTTTAAACTTTTTTTGAAAATTGAAAATTGAAAAAATTTGGGAACTAAAAAAAATTCCTTCAGTGGCGACAATGCTCTCACGTACCGTGTTCGCGCTCGGCATCCAAACCGTCGTCGTCCATCGCGTGCAATCGATCGAGCGCGGCGTCAATCAGCAACGAAAACACGATCAAATGTTGATGGAGATACAGGCGAACGTCGAAGAGCAGCAACGTCTTCAGAAGGCAGCCGCTGCCGCTGCCGCAGCAGCCACGTCGTCCTCATCGTCGGTGTCGTCGTCGACACCGCCGCCACAAGCGCCACAGACGACGTCGACGTCTTCAGAAGCGACGGGAGCCGGTGACGTCGCCGCCGCCGCCGCCGACAAGGATTCATCGTCGTCGAACGACGACGAGTACATTGACGTCGTCGGCTTCACGCAACTCTAAGAAAGGGGGGTAAAAAGTGTATTTATTGATTTTCTTGTGTTTCTTTTCGTTTCTTGTGTGTTTTTTTTTTAATTTTTAAATTAATATATAGAAAGATATATATATATAGAGTGTAGAAATTCGTGTTTTATAGAATGGAATTCCAACTTTCTTTCTTTCTTTTTTTTTTCTCTTCCTTTTTCTTTTTTCCTCCCGGTTTTTAACTTTACTTGTAATAATTCCTGCCCGGGTAATGATAATATACATATATTATCGATTCGCCGTATCTCTTGTCCGTTTGTTTGTTTCGAAACCTCTCTGAGCAAAAAGAAGCGCATTGTGTCGATTTACGATAAACACAGAGCCGATCGTCGTTATTTGCGGAGCGTCGTACTAAATTGTTTTCATTAATTGTTTCGCGATTTTTCGACGGTTTTAGCCTCAATATCACGGAGAAATTTTAAATTCCAGGTAAATCTCGAAAAACAGCGAAAAAAGGCGGCAAATCGTTCGAAACTAAGAGAATTGTTGTCAAAACTGGAAAATACTAACATTTTTCTTTATGTACGCAAAAAAACGGCGAAAAATGACCTGGAAATGGAAAAAAAATCGCGAATTAATTGATGAAAATTATTTGGTACGATGCTCCGCAAATAACGCAGGTGCGCTATGTTTATCGTAAATCGAAATAATGCGCGCGTTTTTGCGAGTTTTCAAAAGCGTGGCGCATCGATAATTGTCGTCTGTCTTTTATTGATTGATTTCTCGGAATAATAAACCCAAGAAGGACGGTATGTTTTAGTGCGAGAACTCGATGCCGGTGATTTCGACGTCGCCGTCGACACGCATTCCGATGTAGTCGCCGATCGGCGACGGCGTCCGATGCTGAAAAGTGCCGAAACGTTGGCGGTTGACGAAGATCTGAATCGAGTAGTCCTCGTTGACGATCGTCAAATCGAAGCCGACGTCCTTTTTGAACGGAAACTCGCCCTCGCGCTCCTCGTTGTCCCAGAAGCCGTTGCGGTGAGAGTTGCGCACCACCTGCAACACAAGAGAAAATCGATAATTGCTCGGAGATCGTGTTGGCTTGAATAGTTGGGCGTCTTGTTTTTCTCCGAATTTTATCGATTTTTTTCGGAATTTCATTTTTTTTTTGAGTTTTTAACAAACATCGTTCTTAAATTGATTACAAGGAGGTTGATAAATGAGAAAAAAATTTATTAAATTTTTTTTTTTGGGAATTTTCAAATATTAATTATTTTTTAAAAAAATTTTTGAATAAGAATAAATAGACAATTTAATCAGAATTTTTAAAATTTTAAAAAAATTTTTATCGTATTATTGACTTTTTATCGAATTGTTTTTTTTAATTTTCAATTTTTTCGTCTTTTTTCTGAAATTTTTGAATATATTTTATTCTAAAATTATTAAAAATTGAAAAAAAATAAATATGAGCATTTTTTAAGTAGAGTTTTGCGTCGAAAAAAAAGACATTTTTAAAAATATTTTTTTCAAATTATTGATTTTTTTAAAATTTTGTGGAAAGAAAAAATTTCAATTTTGATTTTTCAAAAATTTTTTTTGCAATCGAAAAAAATTTAGAAACTTTTAATTCAATAATTTTCAAAAAATAATACAATTTCCAAAAAATAAAAAATTTTGAATTTATTTTATTTCCAAAAATTTTTAAAAAATTCAGACACCGGTTAAAAAATTTTTCGATTCACCGTGTCTTTTGGCTTGAATTAAGTTTTCTAATTTTTTTCGATTTTTCAAAAAAATGAAAGAAAACGACTTGTGTCGATTTACGATAAACACAGCGCGCCGACAGCCGTTATTTCGGAGCATCGTACTAAACAATTTTAATGAATTATTTTGCGATTTTTGGTCATTGCCAAGTCGAAAACTAGCCTGGAAATGACGAAAAATCGCAAAATACTCAATAAAAAATTTTTTTTGGTTAATACGACGCTCCGAAATAACAGAGGTGCGCTATGTTTATCGTAAATCGACACAGTGAAGATTTTTTTTTGCGAGGAATCGAAAATTGAAAATAATTTGGTACGACGCTCCGCAATAACGGCATCTGCTCTGTGTTTAGCGATTTTGAAACAAAAAAACGGCGAGCGGTTCGCGCGCGTCGCGGTCGCGTCGCGGCTCAAGAGAAAACACACTGACCGCCTTTTCCTTGAGACGCGGATTGAAGTGGAAGAGGACGTCCTGATTGCGGGCGACGAGGTCGAGAGACCAGCGATCGCCGGTCGGCACACCGTACAAATGGATGCGTTGCCCCTTCTCGAGGTGTCCGGCCGGGAACGCCGTCTCCCACGGCAGTTTGTAGAAGCGGCCGCCCCAGTGGATGCCGTTCAGCGACACGTCGCCGCGCACCGACAGAAAATCGATCGATTGGAAGGGGAGGCGATGCTTGAACTCGTGTATCTTCTTGTTGTCCGCCGTGATTTCCAGCGACTCGTCGAGCACTCGAATCCGCAAATCGAACTCGTTGCCGGCGTGGAACGGCAGCGACTCGCGCTCCTCTTTTCCCCAAACGCCGTTCTGGAAACAAAAAACCGGAAAATCGATAAATCTGGCGGCGTTTTCTAGGCCGTGGCCGAGAAAAACCACTTTTTGACTCGTTTTTTAGCGAATTTTCGCGCTTCGTAGGTTGATTTTCATCGGAAAAACAAGAAATCACTCTAAAATCGGATGAGTTAACAAAAATCAATAAATAACGCGCTAAAATCGAAAAAGTCGATAAATCTGGGAGTTTTCTAGGCCATGGCCGAGAAAAACCACTTTTTGACTTGTTTTTACCGAAATTTTACGCATTCAAGTTATTCTTCGTGGGAAAATGCGGAAAATTACGCTAAAATTATATGAGTTGAGAAAAATCGATAAATAACGCTTGAAAATCGAAAAAATCGATAAATCTGGGAGTTTTCTAGGCCATGGCCGAGAAAAATCGCGTTTTTACTCGTTTTTCATGAAAAAAACGGGTTTTAAGAGTTAATTTTGTGTGAAAATGCGGAAAATTACGCTGAAACCGCATTAGTTGGCAAAAAATCGAGAAAAAACGCTTCCAACTCAAAAAATCGATAAATCTGAGGGTTTTCTAGGCCATGGCCGAGAATAACCACTTTTTGACTCGTTTTTCATGGAAAATTCCCGATTTTTAGGGCGAATTTCGTGTGAAAAGCAAGAAATTTCGCTAAAACGGTTTAATTTTCATAAAAAATTTAAGGCGCGCGTGCATTTTCTAGGCCACCGCGACTCACCTCGAAGCTGTTCATCACGATCTTCTTGTCCTTGAAGTTGAGCTTGAGATGGAGAATCACCTGGGTGTTTGGCGCGATCTCACCGCCGCCCTGGAGCAAATTGAGCTCGGCCCTGTAAGATTGGGGGGCTCAAAGTGTGCTCGGCGAGCCCGACGCTTACACTTGAGCGCCCTCGTTCACTTTTCCGTGAACATTGAGCGTTTGTCCGGCCTCGAGCGGTTGACCGAGACGCGACGTGTAGGGGACGGGAAGCGGTTGGTCGGTCTCGTGAGACGTCTGCAAAACTTCATGTACGCCCACGGGAATCGGCTTCATCACACGCGTTCGTGGTGTAATGGTCAGCATGGATGCCTTCCAAGCATTCGACGGGGGTTCGATTCCCCCCGAACGCATCAATGTTTTTCTCTCATTCAAACGCTGAATCGCGCTCCGCCAAATCTACCTAACCGCGGAGATTTAAAAAAGACAGGGTTGTCAAATTCCGGGCCGGCCCGCCGGGCCGGGCCGGGCCGAGCCGGGCCCGGCCGGGCCGGGCCGGGCCGGGCCGGGCCGGGCCGGGCCGGAGGGCAAAGTCTCCGGCCCGGCCCGGCCCGGCGGCCCGGAAGAAAAAAAATTAATTTTTTTCGAAATTTTTTTTTCCGTTTTTTCGGGAATTTCAACTTTGAAATGCGTATAAAAATCATAATTTGCAGTAAAAAAATCATTTTGCTGCAAATTGAGCGTTTTCGTGGTTTTTTTTGTGTTTCTTTTTTCTCTTTTAACAGTAAAAGGGTTTCTCGAAGTATTTTTTTCGCTTCGAAGTACAACTAGCCTCAGTTTCTATAATTTTTGATACGAAAACATGAATTTCAGTGATAAAATGAGCACTTTGAAAATTTCACTGAGATTCCGGGCGGGCCGGCCGGGCCGAGCCGGGCCGAGCCGGGCCGGGCCGGGCCGGGCCGGGCCGGTGGGGTCATATGGTCGGCCCGGCCCGGCCCGGCCCGGCCCGGCCCGTGACAACCCTGAAAAAAGATGAGCGCAATTGCAATAGAGCGAGGTTCAAATAAGGTAAAGTGAAATATCAACTCACCATTCTTCGGTTCGTCGTAAAAAGTAGAGGATCGGTGTCGTAGTCAACAACACTCACACAAACAGCGACTTACTTCAGCGCGGGCGCGCGCGCGCCGACCCAAAAAGGGGCGGGGCCTACGTTTCGGCGCAGTGTGTGGACAAAAAAGCGAGAGAGAGTGTTGCGCGTCCGGAGAGCGCTAGACGGTTAGAGAAAAAGTGGAGAAAACGGAAAACAACACGAGAGAAATAGTGTTCTTCTTTTTCGAATTTTTCCCGCCAATAAAAACGCGCGACGTTGTTGTTTACTGACGACGGAAGAACTGAGGAGAGAAAGAAAAGAAAAAGAGAAGAGAAAAAAGAGAGAAATGTTTGGGGAACCGGTGACTAATCGCAATTTTTGGGGGGTCATAAAGTTCTTGCGAAATTTGAAAATAAAAAAAATAGGGAAATTCATTTTTTAACTTGGCTCAAATATTGAAAGGGAGCGCGTGACCGCGTGACCGTGACACGTATTGAAATGATTTTTTTTTGTTGGAATTTTAGAGTTTTTTCGTGGGTTTTTTGGGTTTTTTTTTGTTTTTTAGAAAATTTTTCTACAAAAAAAACGGGAAAAACTAGAAAATTTAGATGTTTTTTTTATGAAATTTTAATTTTTCGAAAAATTATAGTTTTTTTGAAAAATTTATTTTTTTGGAATTATTTTGGTTTTCCAAAATTTTTAATTTTTAGAATTTTTTTAAGAAAAATTATTATAATATTTGTGATATTTTTCAAAAATTTCCCACAAATTTTAATAATTTTTTTCGAAAAAAAATTTTTTTTTTTTGAAAAAAAATTTTAATTTTTCAAATATAAATTTCTGTATTTTTCAAAAAATGTCTAATTTCAATTTTTTCTCAATTTTTTTTGAATTTTTTTTATTGAAAAAATATTTTTTTTTATTTTTCAAAATTCATCAAAATTCCCCAAAAAAAATTAGAAATTCCCAATGTTTTCCAACCAATTTAAAATTGATTTTTGGTGTCCAAAAAGTCGAAAAGATCGAATTTCAAATGCCGATTTTTCCTCTCCAAGTGACCCTGAAATTGACACTTTTCTCCCGTTTTTACGACCCTTTGTGTACTTTTTTCCCCCGATTTTTCGCATTGCGAAATACATTTTTCAAACAAAAATCGATGAAAGCTCAAAAAATTGGCCGAAAAATAGAGAAAAACTGTTAAAACGACCAAAAAATCGATAAAAATCGGAAAAATAGCCAAAAAATAAAAAAATCAATAAAATCCAGAGAAATTTGGCCTGAAAATTGAGAAAAATCGATGAAAATTAGAAAAAAACTATAAAATCGACCAAAAATCGATAAAACTACCAGAAAGTCAATAAAAAAAATTTTAAAAATGAACTGAAAATCAAAAAAATCAATAAATTTTAGAGAAATTTGGCCCGAAAATCGAAAAAAGTTCCGAAAATTCGAAAAAAAAACTGTTAAATCGACAAAAAATCGATAAAAATCGAGAAAATCAATAATAATTTCAAAAAATGGCATAAAAGTCAATAAAAGTCAATAAAATTCATAGAATTTTGGACCGAAAATCGATAAAAGTTCAGAAATTTTGGAAAAAAAACTGGTTAATCGACGAAAAATCGATAAAATTTAAAAAAGCAACGGAAAAAACCGTAAAAAGTGACCGGAAAATCGATAAAAATCCAGGAAAAAAAACAAATTTCATTGGGAAAATGCAAAAAATCAATACCGGGTGAGAAAAAATCGAAAAAATGTGAGTTTTTTTTTGTGAAAGAAGGCAACAAATTGAGCAGAAAAATCGATTTTTGTGGAAGACCCGCGTGCGCAAAAAAAAATATTTTAAAAAAAAAATTAATTAAATTGGAGACTTTTTCAGTCCTGATCGATGTCGTCAAAAGTGGCGAGCTGAAAGTCGCCAAAGTTGTTACGGATGTCACGTGACAGGGCGGCCATCTCCTCGAGCGCCAGTCCTTCGACATCGCTCTGCATCTCGTACTCGTTCTCGTAGCCGATCGAGTGCGTCGATTTCCATCTGTAAATCGTAATTTGGGGGGAGGGACTAGAAAAACAAAGTTAGGCCAGCGAGGGTCTCGCATGGAAGAGACGATTTGCTGTGTGTGTGTGTGTTTGTGTCGATTTACGGCGGGATTTTTTTTCGCGATTTTTTTTTTGAATTTTTTATATTTTTTTCGGAAAGTATTTTCGTATTTTTTTTGCAATTAATTTGTAGCAAAAATGAAAAAATGCAAAAAAAAATCAGTCAAAATTAATAAGATTTTGAAAAAAAAATTTTTTTTAATTAAAAATGGAAAATAAAATGTTTTCGTGCATTTAAAATTTGCGAAATTTTTCTAGTAAATTTAAAAAAAAATTTTTTTTGAAAAAATAAAAAAAATAAGAAAAATTAAGGAAATTATCGAGGAAGATTAGAAACTTTTCAAAAATTATTTTTAAACTGAAAAAAAAAATTTTCCAATTTTTTACAAAAAAATTTTTTCTTGAAAAAATAAAAAATAATAGAAATTCAGGCTTAATTTTAAATTTAATTCATTTTTTTAATTTTTTCAAAAAAATTATGGTCTAGCTCACCTGATGGGGTCCAAATCGATGCTTCCGGTCATACTGCTACACTGTGACTCGGTGTCACCATCAGCAGCGTCACGTTGCCACCGACGCGGCGGCTCCTTCTTCCACTTTCGCTTCCTCTGTCGCGAGCGTGACCGTGACCGTGACCGTGACCGTGACGCGTTCGCGTTGCCCGACGCCTCCTCGTTGTCCGACGACATTGGCGCGTCCGACTCGGCGTTGTCGTATTCGGTGTGACACGCCGACGACATGGCGCGATGAATCGATTTGAGCGAGCCGCCGCCGCCGCCGCCGCCGCCAAAGTGCGCCGGAAACGGCCGATACTCGAGCGGTTTGACGTCGGCGAAATCGCCGAACGCGTTCAACTCCTGTATCATTCGGTCGACGCGATGCGCGGCCGCCTCGATCTGATTGACGGCGTCCGTGGAGTGCTCCCGATGCTGATCCTCGACGTCCGAACCTTTTCGAGTGCCGCCGAATAGGCCGAACGCGTTGCGCAACGCTGACGAGCTCCTCGACGACGGACGCCATCGACGGTCTGAGAAATGAGGTTTCTAGGCCGCCGACGAGGATACCGTAACCCCCGATTTTATAGGCGAAGGACACCGTGTCTCTGCGTGGTCTCGCAACGAAATGATAAAACTAAATCAGTCAAAATTTTTTGGGCTACAGTTTCAAAAAGCAGCTCATCTGGCAAGGTTATGAAAAATTGGTGTAACTTTTGAAAAATCAATCTAGGTCATGACCTAAATCTTTTCTAGGTCACGGTCTGAAATTTTAACTTTTATAGAAAAAAACCTCCCCCCCCCCCCCCCCCCCTTCTTCTAGTGCGCGAAGTCTATCGGTACCGTATTACAGAACGACCCCCTTTAAGTGAGTGCTTGCCTTTAAAACTGGAATATCTCGAAAACTAGAAGAGTTATGAAAAAGTTGTCAACTACAAAAATGATCACCGTAAAATTTTCCGCGTTTTTGTAGTTGACAACTTTTTTCCAACTCTTCTAGTTTCAGAGATATACCCTGGTCAAAGTTACCCTTAAAGGGGGTAAAATTTTGAACCACTAACAAGCCCCGCCCCTTTTTGGTGTTTGCGTACACAGATCGATAGCTGACTCACAACTGCTCCTACTATTGGCTCGACTCGAGTTGGGCGCCCTCGCCTCCAGCTCGCCGTCCTCCGACACGTCCGACGACGTCGACTGCATCCGACGATGATGCGTCTGATGATGGTGATGGTAGTCCTCGGCAGACATGGCTCGCGCGTTCCGATGCACCGGCTCACGGTACGGATCGTAGTCCGAGTGTCGCATCACGTATTTCGGCGCGCCGCCGCGGCTCGACGTCGTCTCCTTGCGAGTGTTCATCAGCGCCGTCTCCGGCGTGATCCACTCGAGGTCCGAGTCGGTTTCCGCGTCGCCGTCAATCGATCGCAGCTCCGACGAGAACGACGACGCCATCGACGAGGCCATCTGCAATTTCGGGGCGGTTTTTCTTAACTACAAAAAACATCAATAGAGCGCGGGGTATATCTCGGAAACTAGAGTAGTTGGAAAAAAGTTGTCAACTACAAAAACATGGGAAATTCTATGCTGATCATTTTTGTAGTTGACAACTTTTTCATAACTCTTGTAGTTTCCGAGATATTCCGGTATAAACGGTCACATTCGCTTAAAGGGGGTCGTTCCACAAGCTGATCCCCCAACGATGCTCCGCCACTCACCTCCGACGTCTGCGTGTCGTACATTCTCGAGTGTCCGCCGGCGAGCTGCGCGTCGACCATGCCTTGCGTGTGCCTCTCCTGCTCCTCGCGCGGCATCGTCGTCACCTCCGTCGTCGACACTTCTCTCGTCGTGTGCGTCGGCGCCAACGCCACCGTCACCAGCTCGTAGGCGTTCAACCCGTTCGCCACGCGTACCGCCGCCTGACTGAACCTCAACGGACGGGGTCGTAACGCGAGGTACACCTCCTCCGAGACGAGCGTCGTATCGTGACCGGCCGCCTGCATCAGCGTCCGCGAGCGGTCCAACGTCTCGCCGAACAGCTCGTATCGCGGTTGATCGGTGTTGGCGACGAGCGCCAGTGTGCCGCCACAATCGACGCCGATCTGCACGTGAAACTCGTTGTCGACGGCGAATCGCGAGACGTCGATGAGAAAGTGGGCGAGTGTGCTCAACAGCTCGCCGATCGTCCACGGCGTCTCGTTGACGTTGGCGGCGGCGTCGGGCAGAAGGCCGACGGCGACAATGTAGAAGCGATTCGCGCTCTTCACCTTCTCCACACCCTTATAGTTGGCGATCGACTCGTCAAAGTGCGAGAAGACGTAGTTGAGCCCGTTGATGCCCGGCTCGCCGGCCAAATCGAATCCCGACACGGCGATGTAGGCGATGCCGACCGATTGGTGCGAGTGGTGCCACACGTCGCCGGCCTTCTGAATCACGCCGGACGCCACGTGCGCCGGCACCACATTCAGAAGCATCTGATTGTTCAACGCCGTCAGTTTGTCTTTCGTCGCCGTCTCCTCGACACCCTTCACCACGGCGAGAAAGTCGAGTCGCAACAACTTTTCGCACCGTCGCGCGTGCAAAAACACGAGACCCGCCAGTGAGACGAGAAAACACGACAGGTCGAGTTCGGCCATAAACTGTTGGGGACCAAAGTCCGACGGTCGCGTGACCCAGATTTGTAGGGCGTAGGTCAATAGTGAGATTGTGAGAAGGGCGGCGAGATAGATGGACGGGAATCGCACGAAGACCGCCGTCGTGATGGTCCACATGGCGAACGAGTACGTGGAAAAGTGCACTTTTTGACAAACGTCCGGCGCGTTCGGTTGTGGGCACGAGAACGTGTTCACGATGCCACAAACGAAGAGGATGACAATGATCAGTATAATGCTGACCGCGTGGCCCGCCGAGGTTCGGGTGATGAATTGCGAGAATGTCTGGAAAAGAAAAAATAGTTTGGAAGGTGCGTGGGGTCGAACCAAAAGCCCCTGGTTTACCAATTAAACCTGCACACCACTAGACCACACGAGCGGTGCTTTTCAGACAAACCTCTTTAGGTACAGATCGCGGCGGAGTCTACCCGGAATTTGGTAGTGAAAAGAAACTGCTCATAACTTTTTTGCGTTCAATTTTTCAAAAACGATTTGTGTACAAAACATATCGACAGTTTTAAGATCTTTCGAATGGCGCAGAGAGCGTCGAAAAATCTCCATTTTGAACAAAGTTATGGTCAAAAACAATTGAAAACAAAAAAAAATTTGGCGCAACTCACATGAAAGTAGTCAATGTAGAGCATCAGCAAAATGAAGAACATGACGGTGAGCGCGGCGACGATCAGCGCCAAACTGGTGATGAGACGCGGCATGACGAGCATGTGGTAGATGCCGTAGACGACGAGAAAGAAGATCGATATGGCGAGCGACGGAATGAACCAGTGATCGGTCTCTTTGTGATACTCGGTCTCGAGTCCGCGGTTACGGAATCGCTGGCTGAGCGGTGAGATGATGGTGGCGGGCGGCTCGGTGTGCATGTCGAACTCGCGCCGACCCACTTTGCGCTTCTTGTTCGTGCCCATCGTCGTGTTGTTCAACGTCGTCGGGTGTGTGGCGACGATCGTCTGCAGACACCGATTGATCGCCTGTGGCACGGTGACCAGCGAGAAGCGTTTGTTGACCGGAAACAGGTCGGACGACGACAACGACGATGACGACGTCATCTGATGATGATGATGTGGGCGGTCGTGTCGATGGGTGAACAGTCGCCATCCGATCGACGCCTTCTCGAGCTCGAACTCGCCGCTGGCGCCGCCCAAAAATCGGCGCGTCTCGTTGGACACATAGACGCCGGGCTCGGGCGCGTTGCTCTGCATCAGAAGCGCGTTGTCGACGACGACGCCGATGACGTCGTAGTGCCACTTGGTGACGCCGACGACGCCGGCGGTCACGGTGCCCGTGTCGACGGCCACACTCACGCCGACGTCGGCGCCTGTCGCGTCACGAAACGAGGCGACGAGCGCGTCGAGCTCGACGGCGAACCGGCACAATTTGGTCGCGTGCTGCGAATCGATGCCCGGCAACGAGCAGACGACGGTGATGCCCTCCGACGCGACACGCGTGCATCCGTTCGCCGACGCGAGCCGATCGATGCGTTGGTCGAGCTCGCGGAGCACGCGAGCCGCGTCGATTGCCGAGCACTGCGCGAGCACCGGCTCGAAACCGCACAACCGGCCGTACGCCACCGAGACCTGGAAATTTGATGGTACGCTGGGTATATCTCGAAAACTAGAGTAGTTGGAATAAAGTTGTCAACTACAAAAATGTGCGAAATTTTATGTTGATTATTTTTGTAGTTGACAACTTTCTCACAACTCTTCTCGTTTCCGAGATATCCGAGAAGTTGGCAGGACACGCGACGCGACCGCAACGCGACACACACACCTGCGAATAGGTCTCATTGTACAGATGAGGTTGGTAGAGGGTGATCTGGTGGCGGGCCTGGTTGATGAGATGGAATGGCAGGAACGAGGAGAGCAGTTTGTTCTGGAAATGAGGAAATGGTTGGGAGTATGTTTATTTCTATTCTAGTCCAATGGAGCGCGCTTGCTGACCATCGGGAAAAAATGGCGACATTATTGAAAATGAATCATAATTTCTTGAATTTTCAAAAAAAAATTTCCAAAAATTTTTTAGGTCATGGTTCTAGAACGACCCTCTTTAAGCGCTTGCGTTTGAAACCGCGATAACTCGAAAACTAGAAGAGTTATGAAGTAGTTGTCAACTACAAACTTGATCTCCTTAAAATTTTCCATTTTTTTGTAGTTGACAACTTTTTTCCAACTCTTCTAGTTTCCGAGATATAGCCCTGTTAATGTGGCTTTCAGTTAAATGTCCAAAATGCTTCACAAATTGTGTTTCATTCAGTCCCACTGTCGACGTGTTTGTGTGTATAGCACAGTGTGTGTGTGCACTGTTTACCCCCCCCCCCCCCCCATTTTCCATTTGACACCTTTCTCCGCTGTGACCCAATTTTGTGTTTGACCTACCAGCCGATTGGATTGAAACTCGGCACTTTGTTCGGCTTCCGACGAGTTGCGAGCCGACAGAAACGCGTTTCGTGCCAATCGATCCGCTGTGGAGCACAAATAGATTCCGGTGAAGTTGGTCCAGATGTGGACGACGATGATGGCCAAAAGCTGAAAATTGTCGAGGGAGGTTGCGGTGCGGTCGCGTCGCGTGTCATGTCAAGACCGCCTCGATTTGTCCCCCCCCCCATCCCCTGTCGAACCAATAAATCTCTCATCAATCGCCTCCTCTTCTCAATGCGTACAACTAAGAAAGAGAAAGGAGAGTTCAAGAAAGAGAAAGAGAGTTTGAGAAAGAGAAAGAGAAAGAGAAAGAGAGAAGGAGATATCATCATCATTCGGTTAACGAGCCGCTACAAGTGTAACCCACTCGACTCCGATTTCTCTTTCTCTCTTCGTTTCTCGAACTCTCTTTCTCTTTCTTGAACCCTCTTTCTCTTTCTTAGACCCTCTTTTCTCTTTCTTCTCCCGGTGATTAACACTCGTCAGAGGGGGAAAAGAAAAGAAGAAGAAGATTGTAAATTGTCCGACAACGACGACGGACAGAAATTGTAAAACAACGCGGCGCGTGGACTTTCGAAATTGTGTGCAAAAGTGTGGAAGATGAATTGGAGTTTTCGCGTGTCACCCCAGTGTGTCAGGTGTTGGAGATTGCGAAATCGACTAGAAACTGGGGTTTTGAAATTTCAAAAAAAAAATTTCGAAAAAAAAAATTTTTTTTTAAAGATTTTGAAAATTTTTTTTTTGAGAAATTTTTTTTTTTAAAGTTCAAATTTTAGTAATTTATGTAAAAAATTTTTAAAAATTCAAGGGAATTTTTCAATTTTTTTTTTGGCGTTTTTGACAAAAATGATAAATTTTCAAGAGAAAAAACCGGAAAAAAAATTGGAAAATCGGAAAATTTTTTTAAATTTTCGATAAAAATTCCTATAATTTTCTAGAATTAAATTTGAAAAATGAATGGCTTTAAAAAAAATTTTTTTCATTAAATTGTGAAAATTTTTTTAAAAATGATTCAAAATTTTTACGGATTTTTTCAATTTTTCAAAAAAAAAAATTTTTTTTCTAAAATTTCCACATTCTTCCACGTCATCGGAAAAAATCAATAAATAATTTGAATGGAAATTCTAAATTAAAATTTGCAAAAAAAAAAAAATTTTTTTTGTCGAAACCGAGATTTCTCAAATTCCAAAATGCCAAATTCCATGAAACTCCCATAGGGCGAGGAGTGTGTCACAAGAGTGTCACACATTTGTGACACATATTTTTGATGAATGTCACATTTTCTGCGCGCGCTCTCTTTATCTTTGGGTTCCATCGCCATTTGGAGTGAGGGTCGAAATGGAATATAATCCGTATGTTTCAAATTTTATATTTTCCATGTGTACATATATAAGTACTATACAACATAGCAAAACCCTCAATTGTAACCCGCGCTCTATCGAAATTGGCGCGAAAATTTGAAAAAACACCATTCAAATCAAAATTTCGCGCCCAGTCCAATAGAGCGCACTTTCAGCACGGCTCACCTCGTTCGTGTGCAACGGTTCGGCGAGCCACAGAAACGCGCACGTGTGCACAATCGAGACGCTCGTCGCGACGGCGAGAATCGCGTAGAACGGCAGCGAGAAGAACGTGTACAGCGAGAAGATGGCCACTAGCGCCGGAAACAGCGCATCGCCGGCGGCGCCATTGGCGCCATTGGCGCCATTGGCGGGAAGTGCGACGGCGGCGTCGAGGAGGTGGACGAGAGCGGCGGCGCACTGGAACGTGTGCACTTCGAGCGGACGCAACACGTGGAAGACGACGGCGACGGTGGCGAGCAGAAGGATCAACGCCGTCCACAGCGAGTAGACGGCCGGCACGTGGCCAAGTGTGCGCAACAGTGCCGAGCCGCACGTGATGAGAAGCGCGGTGCGGATGAGTCTGAGCGGAGAAAACATTTTTTTCTAGGTCACGGCCTGAAACTTTTCTAGGTCACGGCCTAAGCTTTGGGTCTCGCCACGAAAACTCATGTGATACCTGGCACTAGCGGCATGCCGCCAACTCAAATACGACTGTTCGAGCCATTCGCTGGAGAATCCCATGAATGGGGGTGTCGTCGTCGTCGTCGGCGCGTGGAAACGATGATGGCCCACAGGGTTAGAGGAAGTGTTTTCTGGAAATTTGAACAAGAATCAGAGAGAGAAAGAGAGAGGAAAAGAAGAAGAGGACACGAGATACGGGAAGGGAAACGGGTAGCACACGGGAATGTGAAGAAAAGAGAAGAAGCGGCGAAGGAAGAGAGAGAGAGAGAAGGAAAGTGACCGCGAGGCGGGCGCGCGCCCGCCACCCGGCCGGTCGGTCGGGCGGGTGGCCCCTCCCTCTCTCTCTCTCTCTCTCTCTCTCTCTCTCTCTCTCTCTCTCTCTCTCTCTCTCTCTCTCTCTCTCTCTCTCTTTCTTCCTTCCCCCCTCCGTGACCCGCCCGTCTGTCGTCGTTGCCGTCCCGCCGCGCTCGCACTGTCTCCCTACTGTTGTCTGCGTCTCTCACGCGCCGATCACTCTCTCTCTCTCTCTTTCTCTTTTTCTTTCTCTTTTTCTCTTTCTTACTCACACAAGTGATCGAAGGTGTCTTCTCTCTCTCTCTGTGCACTACCACCACCGCCACCACCACTACTACTACTACACTGCCGAGGTTTTGATTTCATTCTCTCTCTCTCTCTCTCTCTCTCTCTCTTTCTCTTCTACTCGCCGGAACGCAAGGCTTCTTTCACTCCTTCACTTTCTTCCAAACGAACGGAAGGAAGAGAGAGAGAAGGTTCAAGAAACAGAAATAGTGTTCAAGAAAGAGAAGGAGAGTTCAAGAAAGAGAAAGAGAGTTCAAGAAACAGAAAGATAAGTTTGAAAAAAGGAAGAGTAACAGACAAAGTAACAGACAAAGTGTTCGAGAAAGAGAAAATTAGTCCAAGAAAGAGAAAAAGTGCTTAAGAATCAAAAAATAGTGGTCAGCAAAAAGAAAAGAGTGTCCAAGAAACAGAAAGAGCTCTCGAGAAAGAGAAAGGTAATTGAAGAAAGAGAAAGTTTGATTAAGAAAAAGAGAGAGAAACATCTGAATTTTTTTCTCAAATTTTCAGTGTTTATTGTTAGATTGGAGAATTAAAAATTTAAAAATAAAAACATTAAGTAAACATTTCCAAATTTTTAAAAAAATTAGTAAAAATTGATTTTTTCCAATTTTTTCAGCAAAAATTGCAAAAAAAATCCAATTTTCCTACAATTCCAAAAAAATTCCAATTTCACCAGTCAGTACATAATAATAATAATACAAATAATAAGAAAAGGTATTGAGAAAGAGAGAGAGGGAGAAAAATCGAAGAAAAAAATGGGAAAAGTGTATTGAATTACACATTATAATACAAATAAAAATGGAATTCAAATCGGGCGGAAACGAAAGCGAAAGAATACTTTTGGGCGGGAAATTCGAAAAATGACCGAATTTTAGGCCGGGCGTGGGGTCTAAAACTAGGTCATGGCCTAGAAATTCGGATTGTAAAGAAAACAAAGAGTGAAAACTGAAATTCGGACCTTAGGCTTAACATTTTATTTTTTAGAAAAATTTCATGGCCTAAATAAGACCTAGAACCAGAACTTTGGGCCTTCGGCCCGAAACTAAGCTCTCAGGCCTTAGGCCTAATCATCGGACCATGGCCTAAAACATATAAGCCAAAAGCCTACAACTGAACTTCCAGGGCTTAGGCCTAAGGCTAAGTTTCTGGGCCTTAGGCCTAAAACTAAACTTTCGGGCCTTTGGCCTAAAACCCATTTTTCTGGGTAATAAAGGCTGAAACTAAGTTTTTGGGCCTAAGGCCTAATAATTGGACTAGGGCCTGAAACTCCAGGCCAAAATTCTACAACTGAGCTTCCAGGGTTCAGGCTTGAGGCTGAGTTTTTGGGCTTAGGCCTAAAACAGAACTCACAGGCCTTAGGCCTAAAACCCATTTTTTGGCCTTGGGTCTTGAACGGAATTCTTGGGCCTAATTTTAGGGCCTTAAAAATGGATAATGGCCTAAAACTCCAGGCCAAAATTCTACAACTGAACTTCCAGGGTTAAGGCCTAAAACTAAGTTTTTGGGCCTAAGTCCCGAAACCACGTTTCCGGGCAAATTATGAAACTTTCCGGCATTGGGCCTATAACTAAATGTTCGGGCCTAAGGCCGAAAAAATGGGAAATGGGCCTGAAACTCCAGGGCAAACGCTCTAAAACCAAACTTTGGGCTCTAAAACCTCAAACTTTGACGCTGGCCTAAAACTAATTTTCTGGCCTAAAACGTGTGTTCCAAATCGAGCCTATGAAAAAACTATCATAAAATTGAAAAACGGGCGGCCGGGTCTCGCCACGCTACCATAAACTTTTTTTTCCACAAAATTTTCTCCCAATTTGATCTGGGAAAGCGCGATTTGAAACAAAACAAAACAAAACAAAACAAAATTGGCATTTTTTAAAGGCGCATATTATTTATGGTAGGAAGCGTGGCGAGACCTTTGCTTTCTCAACTCTATAATACTACTACTACAATGAGCACATTGAGCCGCTGGCTGCACCAAGAAATGAAATGCTCTCATTGAGTGTCAAGTGTGAAAGAGCTCAAAATGACAGCTTTATAGGTCTAGTTGGGGCTTGTACATAAAGTGAGAAACGGGTAGTACAAACTCTCTTTCTCTCTCTCTCTCTCTCTCTCTCTCTCTCTCTCTCTCTCTCTCTCTCTCTCTCTCTCTTTCTCTCTCTCTCTTTCTCTCTCTCTCTCTCTCTCTCTCTCTCTCTCTCTCTCTCTCTCTCTCTCTCTCTCTCCGTTTTGTTGTTCGCGAGAAACGACGACGGCCGACCAAAAGGAAAAAAAGAAAAAGGGAACTGGGTGGGATGGGAGGGCCGAAAAGGGATAGGGCCAATTTAGGTAATGCCGATGCGCGCGCGCGCCGCGCATCGGCATCATCGTCCAATTCGAGAAAGACCCGTTCTCGCGTTACGCGAAGAAAACGAGAAAAACATGGGAAACTCATTGCTACCTACCGTAATCCTGGACGGCACCCCTTTACCTGATCTGCCGATTCTGAAAGAAGCGCGCTCCACTGAGAGAAAAAATCATATTTTGGGAAACTCCATGCTACCGTAATCCTGGTTGGGACTCTTTTAGGTGTCAATATCACAGGAAGGAGGAAGTGCGCTCCACCGAACAAAGGGCGGAAATACAAAGTGGACGATGACGCCGACAGTATCCCAGGTGTATCCCCTTTAAGAGTGAAATCGATATTTTCAAGTACCATTCGCATTCTGGTGAAAATGCGCTCCAATGCGAAAATTGTGGGGAATGGGTCTCGGCACGAAACAAGAAAAAAAGTGGAAAAACTTGGTAGGGGGGAAACGCGCTCCAATGCGAAAAAACATGACTCTCTCTCTCTCTCTCTCTATCGATCGGTTATACTACACATTTGACACCCCCATGTCAATTATAAGTGACTACCCCCCCAGTCGGAGCCATCCATGTAGAATAATTGGCTTACTACTGACCCTTTCTCTCTCCACTATTTTACTATTGAATCCGATATATATGCATATGAATAGTGTGTAATTCTAATTGGCACTTCATTCATTCATTCATTTCATTCATTTATTTACACTGTTAGAACACGGTTAGTACAACTGAAGACCCGGTGAAGGTCCCTCACGAGACGACGCCAGGTAAAGTGGGTGGGATGAGAAGTGAGTAGAGCTAGAAACGGGCGATATTATTGACTAGGAATTCCTTAAAGGTAGAGGGGGGAAGAAAAGAAGGGGTATGACAGAACATCGCATTCCAAATAGGTATGGTACAAGAAAAGAAGTCAGATGTACTAGGATTGATACAGATAAGAGTCATTGGCCGGCGGGAGGAGGAAGAAAGCCTGACATACTCATCAAGATTGGGAAAGTGAATGCCGCCACATAGTAGGTTATAAAGGAAAGTGAGTTGAGCTGAGAGACGGCGATGCCGGATGGAGTAAATGTTAAGAATTTCTAAGCGGTGCTGATAGGAACGGAAGGCGGTGTTGGTTCTTTCGAGAATTCTTTTAGAATAAAACCTTAACGGGGATTCTAATTTTAGGCTAAGTTTCGAGTTAGGAGGGGGAGAGTATACGATAGAGCAGTATTCAAGAGCCGGGAGCACATAAGAATTAAAAAGGAAGACAAGAAACTGGAGGTTTGAAGATTTAAACGATTTCAAAAGTTGTTTGGCTCTGAGAAGGGCGGAGGCTGTTACTTTGTTGATGTGGACCGGGAATTTGAGAGAAGGTTCCATTAGAAGACCCAGATCCCGGACAACCGGGGAGTCAGAAATAGGTACATGATTGATTGTATAGGGGAAGGACAAATTTTTTGATCCAAATCGGATAAGGGAGGTTTTAGCGTGAGCAAGGGGTAGCGAGTTAGAGTAAGACCAAGAGTTAACCAGGTCAATGCCCTTTTGAAGGGAAGCTGGAGAGTGGGAGAAAATTTTGATGTCGTCAGCAAACGTGGCTAGGTAAAGGGAAGGAATGGAGGCTAATTCAAGAAGGAGATCATTAATGAAGATGATGAACAGGAGAGGGCCACAAACTGAACCCTGGGGTACGCCAGAAGGTATGGGACATGAAGTGGGATCTAAGAAGTTATCAATTTTAACTGAGAAGGTGCGGTTAGAGAGAAAGGAGGAAAACCAACTAGTAAGGGGCTTGGGTAAACCGAAACGCTCAAGCTTGCGAATAAGAAGGTGATGGTCGACCATGTCGAACGCTTTGCGAAAGTCAAAAAAGATGATATCAAGAGAATGATGTCTACTGAGTATACGTTTATATTGAGAATAGGAGTGGAGAAGGGAAGAGGTACAGGATCTATTGGAAAGGAAACCATGTTGGTAAGGACTAAAGAGATGACCGAAGTCGATTCTAATTCTATGACAGATTATTTTCTCGAATGCCCGCGAAAATGGGTCCGTAAGGGAAATGGGGCGATAGTTATCCGGATTGGAGGGGTTACCTTTTTTGAAAACGGGAACCACATGGGCTTTTTTCCAAGCACGAGGGGTGACAGATTGAGCAAACGTTTCATTAAAGATTAGAGACAAAGGGTAGGCTAGAGAGGTGGCACAGTGTTTCATGACGAAGTAGTTAACAGTATGCGGAGAGAATCCACATTTGGGAGGGAGAGATTTCAGAACTTTTTCTATAACCCATGGGGGGAAGAGGTCCGACATGGATGACTGGGATTGTGACGTATGAAGGAGAGAGGACGAGGAGGAAGCGGGCGCGGGGGACTGGAAATTGGCAGCAAAGGAGGACAAGAATAAAGTGGCCTTTTCGGAGTCGAGAGAAATCAGCCTAGAGTTGTGTACAAGAGCGGGGATCCGAGAGCTAACTTTTAGACGCGATTTGACAAGACTGAAGGCTTTTTTAGAGTGAGGGAAGGCGAGAATTTGATTTTCATATTTACGAAACGATGACTTGAGGCTCTTAGATACTCTAGCTAAGCGATCCTTAACAGTGGCGATCTCAGAAGAAGATGCGTAGGGAGACTTGTAAAGCTTTGCTAGGCGAAGGCGGAGACGACGCATGATTCTGACGGGATTTGATGGAGGCTTAGAAGAGGGTAGGAGTGGAGGAGTAAAATGTCGGAGGAGCTTATCAAGTGTCTCAACAAAGCAGTCGAACTTATCTGACGGGGACGAGAAAGAGGAAAAGAGACGAGCCCAATCTAAGCAGGCAATCTCGGCGTTCAAGGACTTAAAGTCACATTTGCGGTAGTTTAGCTTGGTAGAAGAGGGAATAGGTACGGGGAATAGCTGAACGGGAGGGGGAGAGAACTGGAGAGAGAACTCGACTCCAAAGTGGTCTGAGTTCAGAAGAGGGGGGACTTTTGATAAGCAGGGGACAGAGACGTTGGGGGAGGTAAAAACCAGATCCAGAATGTTGCTGGACAATGCCGAGGACCGAGTTGGAAAGGTTACACGTTGAGAAAGACCTTTGGAGAGGGCGAAGCTAACGAAAGGGTTGGAGGAAGCAAGAGGGGAGTCCCACCTAACCGAAGGAAGATTGAAATCCCCCATAAGTATGGCGGACGAGAGAGGCTTCAGAGGACGGTTCTTCGAGGAGCAGGGATGGCGGTGCGCTCTGAGCGGAGCTGGAAGATTGAATTTAGAAGCAAGGTCGACAAAGGTAGCCAAGTCAGCCTGGTCCTGATCCGGGTCGTCTTTGTTGTCCGGCATACGCTCGATGACGGCACGAGTCGCCTTGTCGAGTAGCTTGGCTGTCTCACGCGCCAGATCCAGAAGGTTGGGGGCGAGAGACGGAGATCCTTGGGCCACAGAGCGAGAGCGGGCACGCGAAGAACGAGAAAGGACCGGTTCAACCGGCAACGTAGACGCCAAGGCCACAGCGGGCGAAGAGGCAGACGCAGAAGACGAGGTGACCGGATTCGGGATCAATGGCTGGCGAGGCGGGAGCAGGACAGGCGGGCCAGGAGCCGAGAGGACCGGAAGGACCTCACAGGTGTCGGCTATGGTCCTCCCAAGCTTCGACGGGGCACTCTCGATGATCCCCTCACGAAGTTCATTGACCAGCTTGGAGAGACGGACGACGTGTTGGAAGAGTGCCACGTACTCATCGTATGGCACCATTTTCGGGTGGTCCAGAAGGGGAGCCGCTCCAGCTTCAAACTCCTCGTCGGCGTTGACTGTAAGCCGCCGTTTGGGCGGTGGCGGAGCATGCGGGTGGCGAGAGAGTGCGGCGGAGGCGATATCCATGGCGAGACGTAGACGAATAAAAAATCGATAGCAGAGCGAGGAAAAGGGTCACCGCACACTGTGAGACACGGAGCGCGAATGGCACTTGCGATATAACAATTAAGGGGGACGAGTTCTCGCGGCACCGGCGAAACCTAGGCCACTATCCCACGATGCGCTCGGAGCCAACTGCGAATAGGCTCATTCGATAGATCTTGATGAGAGGAATCGATTGATACCCCAACCTGACTGTTTTGAAGTCTTGCGAAAAAAGTTATAGGCCGAGAAAGCCAAATGACCTGAAAACCAGCGAATTGTACGTTTTTCGCTTGTATCTCGCTTGATTCAAATCGAAAATAGTCAAGTTGGGATATCAATCGATTCAGCGTGAAAAGCTTTACCAACTCATCGTTAGCAATCGCACGCGACGCGACCGCGACGCACTCAGCGCGGAAAAAACTAGTCAGGCGCTATTGAATCGCTAAAATTCTAGCGTTTTAAACTAAAAACCTTTACTTTATTTAATCCATTTAGTATTTCCGACCATAAAAAAGGGCTCAGTGGGTGATCGAGCTCGAGTGCGAGGCCTGAGTGTCCGAAAGGCTCTCCGAGGAGCTCGAAACTGCCGTCATCAGGTCCTGCAACGAAACAAAAAAGTTGTATTGAGGGTACAGTAACCGGAGAGCATTCTACCGAAATGGCGACTCCACACTTGCTCGCCGAGCACTGAAGAGCCTCCATCAAGTTGTGCGCCTGGGTCTCCGCTGAAAAACAGACAGCTATGCATTGGAAACGGAGTGAGAGAAGAGAAAAAAGAGTGCGAGGGTGCCCTCGTTTTCAACGCCCCGCACCCCTGCCTTCATCGCCGCCCGGTTAGCTCAGTCGGTAGAGCACCAGACTCTTAATCTGGTTGTCGCGGGTTCGAGCCCCGCATTGGGCTGATGTTTTTGTTCTTTTCGTTCATCTCACCCGCATCTCTGGCCGTGTGCAACGCGTCGTCGACCATCTCTCCCAACGAGACACTCGAAAAGTTCAACGATCCAATCGAATCGGTTCGCTCTTTCGAGTGTGCGTCGTCGTCGAGCAAAAGGCGAGAAGACGAGGTTCGAGCTCCGCGAGCCGACACGACGCCGTCCTCTTTCGAGTGAGCCGTCTTCATGACACAGCCCGAGCCAGAAGAGTGCGACGACTGTGTCGGCATCGAGAAAAGAGCCGCGGAGACGGAGGAGGAGGAGGTGGAGGAAGTGTCAGTTTCAGTGGAGGAGGGTCCGATCGACGACGAGATGGGCTCGTACGAGGAGAGTGTCCACGGCTCATTCATCGACTGAATGCTCGTGAGCCCCGCGCTGCTGAACGAGCACGAAGACGTCGGCCACGGACTGCAAAATAGAAATGGGTGCGTGTTGAAGACGCCAGTGGCGCTAATCACACCGCCATTGGCGCATGTCAGGCGGCAACCCCCCTTCATTCCTCACCTGGCCACAATTCGTCGCGTCGACGGCATTCCCGTGTCGACAGCCTTCCGAATGCGTGCCGAACGAAGCTCCGCCTCCAAGTCCGTCAAATTCGAATCATCATTGTTGGTCAACGCCGACAGAGCAAACGAAGAGCTCTCGACGACGGAGCCGACGCTCGGAAACGAGCTCAGCACGGAGCCCATCGAAGTGGTGGTGGTGGTGCTCGCCGAGCCGCCGCGGCGGTCCCACTTGCTCATCATGGCGAGCAAGTGGCGCATCACTTGTTCGCACTTGAACTTCGCGCCAAACTGTGACGTGGATGCGGCGTCGAGTTTAGCAATGCACGCCGACATGTAGGCTCGCTCGCCGGGCTCCAACCGCAAATGCTCCGCAATCATCGTCTTCAGTGCTCCGTACACCGTCTCGACACGTGGATTCTCGTGCTCAAACTCGGTGAGCTGCCGAGCCTCGGAGCCCTTCTTGTGCTCGGCGAGCCACGAGCCGACGCTGGCCGCACGTCGTCGATTCTCGTCCAAAAAGTCAATCGTCCGCTCGTTGTGCTCAAAGAATGGCTCGACACGTCGCACAAACGACTCGCACTCGCGTTTCGCGTCAAAAACGCGCAAGAGCCCGAGCTGCTCGCCGAGCAGCCGCCCGAGCTCCTCGAGCCCGTCCATCTTGTCGTTGAGCTCCTCGTCACGGTACGTGACATGCTCGCGCATCCGGCTCCAATACTGCTCGGCCGACGTCTCGAGACGCGCAAACGTCGTCTTCGTCCTCTCGTACATCGTGTCGACGCGATCCGTGACACGTGACAACACGACGAGTAGGTCGACGAGTCCGCGCTCCTGCGCACTCAGACACTTCCATCGCGCGGCACATGACACCGGCGTGACCGTGACCGTGACAGGGACGGTGCTGCTGGTGCTACTGCTCGCCGAGGAGCCCGTCGTCGGTGGGCTCGGCGCACTCGGCGGATCCACCTCGTTCACCACCCGCTTCACAACCGCCTCCACTTTTTTCCAGTGAGCGCCCAACGAGCTGCTCGTCGTCGAATCGGTCGCCACGGCAGTCGGATACAGGTATTCCGACGCCTCGTTCGAGCCGCTGCAATGAAAATCGCTTGTAACTCGTTTGTGCTTGGAGATATTCAAAGCAAGTAAACACAAAACTTGTGGGAAATTGGGAAATCTTTCGAATGGCGCAAAGAACGTCCAAAAATCTTGAATTTGAAGAAAGTTATGCCCAAAAACACCAAAATGTTAAGGTAGCACTACAAAAACTGGCATAACTTTCTTCAAACTCAATATTTTTACACGTTCTTTAAACCATTCGAAAGATCTTAACATTTTCTACAAATTCTACAGTTACACTATTCTTCTAGCTCCTCTCACAAAAAAGTTATGACCGATTTCCGGTCGACTGACCGTCCTTTTTGGCCGATTTGTTGGAAACTCAGCACGGGTCCGTAGTTGAAATGCTCGCTCATTTCTTCTTTTTTTCTTGTCTTCTCGAAGGAGTCTTTTTCGGTTTTCTCCCGCCGAATGATGATGGTGAAATAAAGACGTCACGGGGGGCGGAACAGTCACGTGGCGTGACACATCATGCGCCGATAACGGAAAGCCGGGGGGTCACGCGTTTTTCTCCGATCTAACCCACGTGGAAGTCGGAAGAAGAAAGTGCACTCTATTGCAAATGGGCAGACGAGATAGTGTACTTTTCGAGGAGACACAGCGAGTCAATCCAAAAGTGCAATAGAGCGCGATTCAACTCTCCAGAAAACAAACTTATTGCGAAATATTGCGAGCGATTGTGTGTTTGTAGTATGATTTTGTTTGATCAATGACAAAAACCGATAAGACCCCCCCCCCCCCCCCACCCTTTTTACACACTTTTTCATTTTTCCACTCACTCGTCATGTCGCTCGACGACAATTTTCTCGCCACCTTCTCCATCGAAGAAGACGACGACGTCGACGAACGGAATCGGCGGAAACCGTCGAAACAGGTGAGTTGCTTGACCTACTTTCGCTGAACTTGACCTAGTTTCCCTGAATTTGACCTACTTTCTCGGAACTTGACCTACTTTCGGTGAATTTGACCTAGTTTCTCTGAATTTGACCTAGTTTCTCGGAAATTGACCTACTTTTGTCAAATCTGACCTAGTTTCCCTGAACTTGACCTACTTTCGTCGAATCTGACCTAGTTTCCCTGAATTTGACCTACTTTTGTTGAATCTGACCTAGTTTCCCTGAACTTGACCTACTTTTGTTGAATCTGACCTAGTTTCCCTGAATTTGACCTACTTTTGTCAAATCTGACCTAGTTTCCTTGAATTTGACCTACATTCTTGGAACTTGACCTACTTTCGCTGAATTTGACCCAGTTTCCCTGAATTTGACCTACTTTCTCTAAACTAGACCTCCTTTCGGCGAATCTGACCTAGTTTCTCTGAATTTGACCTACTTTCTCGGAACTTGACCTACTTTTGTCAAATCTGACCTGAGCTTGACCTACTTGATCAGTTTTTCCGATATTTGAGAGTTCAATGGAGCGCGGAATGTTCATTTTTTTCTTTTTCAGGAGAAACGAGAGCTGCTCGATTTCATCGGCGGTTTTCGGGGATGGCCCCAACTCGACAAAGACTGCAAATTGCACATTGTGCACTTTCTCGATTACTGGTCACGGTGCAGTCTGTCGTTGTGC
The DNA here is from genome assembly GCA_963966605.1 of Caenorhabditis sulstoni. Lineage (NCBI taxonomy): Eukaryota > Metazoa > Nematoda > Chromadorea > Rhabditida > Rhabditidae > Caenorhabditis > Caenorhabditis sulstoni. The sequence goes on from OZ016477.1 coordinate 1,626,430, forward strand.
TCCAGAGAGCACTATCAGCTCGTCAGAGAGGCGGTGCTGGTTCGGAATGAGACGATGCGCATGAGACCCGCCAATTTGTCGAGAATGATGGACGAGGCGGCTGTTGAGCACATTTTTATGGTATGACCTACTTTACGAAATGCATTTGACCTACTTTCCTTGAATTTGACCTACTTTCTTTGAACTTGACCTTCTTTACGAATTGATGACCTTCTTTTAGAGTGTGTGACCAAATTTCCCTGAGTTTACAAGTTTGACCTAGTTTCGCCAAACTTGACCTACTTTAGCCACATTTGACCTAGTTTCGCTAAATTTGATATACTTTTCCACATTTGACCTACCTTTGTCATTGTTGACCTACTTTCGCCAATTTTGACCTAGTTTCACCAAATTTGATCTACTTTTTCCACATTTGACCTACTTTCGTCATTGTTGACCTACTTCCGCCAATTTCGACCTAGTTTCACCAAATTTGACCTACTTTTTCCACATTTGACCTACTTTCACCATTGTTGTCCTACTTTCGCCAATTTTGACCTAGTTTCACCAAATTAGACCTACTTTTTCCACATTTGACCTACTTTCGCCAATGTTGACCTACTTTCGCCAATTTTGACCTAGTTTCACCAAATTTGACCTACTTTAGCCACATTTGACCTAGTTTCACTGAATTTGACCTACTTTTGCCAAGTTTGACCTACTTTTGCCAAGTTTGACCTACTTTCGCCGAATTTGACCTACTTTAACCCCTTTTGATCTACTCTCGCCAAATTCGACATATTTTGGGCGAATTTAATCTTTTTCCAGCGCAAAAACTATCTCCAAGTCACATCCGCACCAAACATTGTTCGTTCGTGGACATTCACCAAAAAAGACGAAAACTGCCGGATCGTCTCGAAATCGTCAATGAACAACACGTTCACCTTCTCGAACACTCTCACCGTTGCCGACTCGGAGCCACGTGTCGAGTACGCGAAAACGCTCAAAAAGTGGCTGGAGCGCGGAAAAGAGACGCTCGCGTCGCTGGAAGTGCACCAATCGTGTTGGCCACTGTTCAGTCACCTCGAGCTGAGCATTCAGTTCGACGCGCTGAAATCCGCCAAACTCGAGTATCGCCACCGAGCGGAAATCGATTTTTGGATGGCGAAAATGGCGAGTGTCGATCGATTGGACGATTTTCGCATCGCCCTCTTCGACTCGTGGCCGTGCCTGTCTCCCAAGCCGATTCCGTTCGAATCGATCGATATTCGGTGCGTGACAGCTGCGAAAACGTTACGACTGCTCGGCCGTGTCGATATCACCGATGAGCAGTTTTTGAGGATTCGAGCTCGACGGATCATTTTGACAGCGATCACTTTGAGCCCGCAGGTGCTCATGGAGCTTGTCAGGGTGAGCTCATGCTCCAAAATTATGTTGACGATGTTTTTATATCAATCGATAGCGCTTAAAAAGTTGTACAAAAAAGTCAACTGACACTTTTTTCAAAAATCACTTTTAACTCCTGTTTTAGGGGGTCAAATGGCTTAGATTGGCCTATTTTCGATTTAGACCCCCTTTAACACTCGAAATTTAACATTTTCAAATAATTATTACAAAAGTGTTGCGTTGCACATTTTTCGCTCTATCGATTGATATAAAATTTTGCAGATCGAAAAAAAATTGTTTTGGAGCATTTGTGGTGCTCGGGGCTCAAAAAACTGAAATCAAAAAGTTTTGGAGATTCTTATATCAATCGATAGCGCTTGAAAAGTTGTACAAAAAAGTCAACTGACACGGTTCTCAAAATCACTTTTAACTCCTGTTTTAGGGGGTCAAGTGGCTCAGATTGGCCTATTTTCGATTTAGACCCCCTTTAACACTCGAAAATTAACATTTCTTAATAATTATTACAAAAGTGATGTGTTGCAAATTTTCAGCTCTATCGATTGATATAAAACTTTGCATATCGAAAAAAAAATGTTTTGGAGCATTTTTGGTGCTCGGGCTCAAAAAAACTTAGATCAAAAAGTTTTGGAGATTCTTATATCAATCGATAGCGCTTGAAAAGTTGTACAAAAAAGTCAACTGACACTTTTCTCAAAAATCACTTTTAACTGTCATTTTGTGGGGTTTAAACTTTAAAGTCAAAAAGTGCTCATGAGCGCTCAAATCATGGTTTTTTTTTGGCAGAGATGGGTGGACGATGAGCTGGAGGCCGACTTTTCGCAATGTTTCATTCGAATGACGAATCCGAATTTTCGGAGCCAATTCCTCGACGAACTCGCCCATCAAAACTTTACGTTCACTCGTCTCACCTATCAGGAGCAACGGAGCAGGTTTGGTGCTCGCGGAGCACACCTACATTAATCGATCGATCGATGATTTCAGAGCCAACTGGCATGAGTTCTACTCGAAATTCCATCGTCTCGTCGGTTTCGCGCCCATTTTTCAGATCGAGCAACGCGCGAATCGCTTCAACGTTTTGTCGGTCTTCTGCAATTCCGATCACTTTTTGATGGTTCGCACGGGATTCGAGAGTGCGCACGGGAACGTTGAACTTCGGTTTCCCGACGATTTTATTTCGTATTGAACGGAAGAGAGACGTTGCAGTGTCGATTTACGCCGGGGGGCGGTGCCCGTTTTGTTGTTGTGACAATAAAGGTTTCTGTGTGGCCTGGAAAAAGCTAGTCCCTCCCTCCCTCCGATTACCATTATATATGAATATGAATGCCATTCAATTCCATGCCACATCCGAAAGTGTGTGTGTGGGGTGAAACGAAATCGAAAGGCACCACATGTACAGAACAGTTGCATTTCCATCAGAAAGTGTTGGCAAAAGGAGGAATAGGGAAGAGAAAGGGGAGAGAGAGAAAAACCAGTGTGTGTGTGTGTTTGATACTTTCATTACACCCCCCCCCCCCTTAACGTCTTCTTCAATCAGCTTCTTCCTCACCTCCGCTACTTTCCCCTCCCCTCCAATTCGTCTTCGCTTATACCCGTCACTCTCTCTCTCTCTATCTCTATCTCTATCTCCATCGAAAACCAATAGTACTAGCTAGTAAAGCCAAGAGAGAAAAAAAACCGGATTAGTCACATCATCAAGCCGAGGTCATCTTCTCAAGAATGCGTTGTGATGTGATGTGATGTGATTCGACGAACGCTTTGAAGGACGCTTCGAGAGATCCGAAGCCACGCGGTTTTATGACCGCCCCAGACGCGAGCCGTCGCTTCGGCTCCGTGTGGTCAAGTGGGTGTGGGCGCCAATGCTAAGCGGAAGGTCGCGGGTTCGACCCCCGCCCGTGGTTTCCCGCTTTTTTCCACCTTCGCTTCCCCTTTCCTCTCTTGATTGAGTTGATTTAGATGAAACACTCCATGTACAGAGAGAGAGAGAGAGAGACGCGTAGTGTATTATGGCATGTTTCAAGAAACCAGTTACTGTCTAGCAACAAAAACTGAACACACACACACCTAGATCTGCGTCTCTTTCGAGATTCAATGGGAGAGTGGGGGGGGGGGGGGGGGGGGGGAGGAGGCCGAAAATGGAAGGAGGGGAGATGAAGAAGAAGAAAGATGACAAAAGAAATAGAGGGGGGACGGTGTAATAACAAGTGATGCTTACACACTTCCTCGAGATTGGCCTTGATTTTCTTTCCATTTTTTTCCTCTCGCCTAAGCATTTTTCTCTCGAGAAGGGCAGCTTCTAGTTTTTCTTCTCACTTCACCACGACACCATGGCCGAACTTTTTCTCTTAGGCCATGACCAATAGTACATCGCCCGGTAAAAGTTTTGGCGCGGGAAGAGAGAGAGAGAGGATAATCTACCTAGCCTATTCGCTCCTCATAATATTATTATTATTATTATTACTGCCATTCGATTCCGCTCCCTCCGCACAGTCAGTCAAGTCAAGTCAATTCCAATTGGTATTTAGTCACCAACCTCTTTCTTTTTCTCTTTCTCTTCCCATCTAAGCGCTTTTCTTTTTTTCAGAGACCTTGAAAACCTTTCTTTTTTTCGGTTGGTAGAGGGTAGAAAGAAGATAAGCCGACCCACCCTAAGACGAAAAATAGTCGGGAAGTTGGGAAGGCCAAAGGTTTTCGCGTGTGATTTTTTTTTCTGAGACAAAGCTGGTTGTGGGGATTCGATTGGTACTTCAAGTTGACTGTTTTCGACTCATTGGAAGTTAACTACAGTAGTTGAAGGTCTTTGGTGATTTTGATGCTCTAACTCTTTTTGATTCTATCCGAGCTCCCTATAAATGAGTTTAATTGATAGATCTTTTTGTGAGGAATCGATTGATATCCCAACTTGACCATTTTTATCCATTGCCAAGCGAGATATCGATGTTTGAAGTTCAAGGCGTAAAAGTTCAAGGTTTGAGGCTTCAACTTTTTTTTTGCAGGGCTTCGCATTTTTTCTGAACTAATTTTTTTTTTCTGGTAGATCTGGTTGTAAGGATTCGATTGATACCCCAACTTGACCATTTTTAACCATTGCCAAGAGAGATACAGTCCGACAAAGTCAAAAACCCACAAAACCGTGTGTATCTCAGCCGCGGGGCGTTCAAAATGGTCAAGTTGGGGTATCAATCGATTCCTCACAACTGGATCTATCAGGAAAAATAATTTTTGAGAAGCTAGACCAACTCTGCTCAAAGTTACAAGGTCGGGTGGCCGAGAATTTCCATGTTCGCAATCAGAAAACCGGGAACTTGCCCATCATTTTGAAAGTCACGCGGGAGAGAGAGGGAGACACAAAGGCTGATAGGCATAGATTGCAGATTCAGCAGATTTAGAGATCGTTCGTCCTTCCCTTCCTCTTTCTTTCTCTCTCTTTCTCTTTCTCAATATACTTTTCTGTCCTCTAGGCTTCCTCTTCTTCTTCTTCTTCTTCTTCTTCTGCAAACCGGTGTAGTGTGTGTATCCCCCCCCCCCCCCCCCCTTTGCGATACACCGCCACCCCCGTGGTCTCCCCCCCCAAGTCTACTACTTCACTAGTACCAGACACACAAACACACACACACACCGTCTTCATCGTTGTCATTCAGAATAGATATCTGCTGACGACTTCCCCCCTCCATCGAAATCTCAAGGTTCACCTTTAGGCTCCGCCCACCTCCCATCATCATTTTGGCCCCGCCCACTCACTTTTCTCGGCGCGCGCTCGCGAGGGCATCTCATCTCGACCGTAACCTTTTGCCGTGGCGCGTCGCCGCACACTTGCGCGCGCGCGCGTCTTCTGTCTGCGTCTCTTCTCTCTCTCTCTCTCTCTCTCTCTCTTTTCTCTCTGTAACAACGTCCTACAATTCTGATTCAGAAAACCCACTTTTCAGGCGTCTCCCCCCCTCAAAACTTGCACCAATGACGTCATCATTGGTGTGGATAGTGGCGTCGGCCGCGACGCTTCTCGTCGGTTGCGACGCGGCTTTTGGAAACGCCTCGAAAATTTTCGAGATTCCCGGCCTGGAGGTGATGGCATCCGACAAATATCCGCACTTCACCACAATTGAGACGGTCAGCAGGACTAAAGTGAGTTTTTTTTAATTTTTAAATTTTTTTGGAAGGCAAAAAGAAAATTTCATTTTCTACCCCCTTTAACGGTTCTGCCGTTGTTCGAGAAAAAACGAAAATCGCGCGCTCTCCCCGCGTGCACATATACGCACACGCGGGCAGCGCTCTGCCGTCAGCAGCGTGGCGCAGTGGAAGCGTGCTGGGCCCATAACCCAGAGGTCGGTGGATCGAAACCACTCGCTGCTAGAAACATTTTTTTCTCTCGCCGTTTTGCAGGTACATCGACACCGTCGCGAGGTGATTGCGGGTCCGATCTATGACTGGAACTCGTACGAGATCCCATTTCAAATTTGGGGCGGCGACTGTGAGTTTTCTTACTTACTCGGACTCGCGCAACACGTAAGAAGCTTAGGTGCGTGCGCGCAACATAATCGGTCGGTTGCGCGCGCGCATCGTTTGGCAGATATAGTGAAAGTGAGTGAGACACCATCCAATGAGAAAAAAAGAGAGAAAGAAACGAAGGCATACATGATTTCATCGGGAAGTGCAATAAAACCCACTGCCATGTCATAAGAGATGACGGTACCCGAAGAACACATCCCGTAATGGCGCATCGCGTTCAGAGACCAAAATAGTTCAACAGAGCGACCTTGCATCATTATGCGAACAGTGAGAATGTCAGGAAAAAAAAAAAACTTGTTTTGGCCCGCCGCACCGGCCGTTTCACATAATTTACCGCCATTTCGCGTCCCCATTTTCGTTTTCCGCCTGGTTTAGCATGGTGACCTCGAGATCACACATACACGCATAAAAATTGCAGATGAGAGGAGAATTGTGTGTTTTCAGACAACTTCCAAAGCCTGATCCGACGTGGCATTCGAATGTGGGAAGAGTCGACGTGTTTGAGGTTCCGAGAGAATATGCAGGTAGAGAGAGAGAGAGAGCGTTGGCCGTTTGGGAGGGTATAACTTTGAGCAGAGACGATTTCGATGTGTTTTGACTTGTTCATGTGGTAGATCCGATTGAGAGGAATCCATCGATACCCCAACTTGACTGTTTTGAACTTTTTTGAGAGGAGATACAAGCCGACAAAGTTGGCGCACTTGTAAATCGCTTCATAGGGGTCAAAAACAGTCAAGTTGGGGTATTGATCGATTCCTTACGATTAGATATATCGAATGAAAATTAGAAAAAAAATAAGGATAGTGGATGAAAATGGAAAGTTATGTACCGCAACAAAGGTACTTGCGACTCAAGTAGCTTTTTTTTGGTAAACGTTTTAACTTTGGCGGACTGTATCTCGTTTCATAGGGTCTTAAAATGGTCAAGTTGGGATATCAATCGAATCCTTACAACAAAATCTATCAGGGAAAAATATACAAAAAATAGAAAAACTGGAGCGAAAAAAGTTTGGGGCGTCAGAAGCGCCATTGACTTTATCTAACTGTATCTCGCTGGGTAGGGGTCCAAAACAGTCAAATTGGGGTACCAATCGATTCCTGGCAATCAGATCTATCATTTGAAAAATTCGATACAACTGCAGAGCCGCGACGCGATTCGGTACGTGCTCGAGAAGGGCGACAGTTGTTTCACCGAGTACATCGGCCGCAACGGCGGTCACCAGGACATCATCATCGGCTCCGAGTGCGCCGAAGAGTACGTGGTGGCTCACGAGACGGGCCACGCGCTCGGCTTCTGGCACACACACCAACGTCCCGACCGTGACCGTCACATCTCGATCAACTGGAAGAACGTGATGGAGGAGGCGACGGCGTCGTTCATGCCGTTTCGCTCGATGCTTCAGGCGTTCGGCATTCGGCAGGTCTCGCCGCGACGCGTGCCGTACGATTACGGTAGCCTGATGCACTATCACGCCGTCGCGCACGCCGTCAAAGTGTCGGACTTTACGATTGTGCCGAAGGAGTTGAAGTACGTGACGACGATGGGCACCGAGAAGATGGCGTTCCTCGACGCGAAGGTCATCAACGACATCTACTGTCCCAGTGAGTACCGTAACCCCCGCGAGTATACCGTAACCCATCGGTCCGCTTTTTTTCAGACGCGTGTCAGGGAAGGAACAACGTGAATTGTCTGGCCGGCGGATATCCGGATCCGAACAATTGCAACGTGTGTCGGTGTCCCGAAGGGTTGGGCGGCGCCGATTGTGGACGACTTCAGCCATCGCGTGAGAATTATTTACAAAATACGCGGAGCCTAGAAATCGCGGCTTAAAGGGGGTCGAAATGTCAGTGGCCTAGGAAACTCCTACTAGTCTCGCGAAAGGCCCAGAATACTTTGAGTTCCTCCTGATGACCTAGAAACCTCTTGGATGGCCTAGAAACTTCCAAATGGCCTGGTGAGCCTCAACTGGCCTAGAAAACCGATCGTGGCCTGGAAAAATCACATGAACAAGTTACAGGGAACCCGAAAATGGATTAGACACGTCCTGGATGGCCTAGGGACTCAAAATGGCCTAGAAACATTCCAAATGACCTAGAAATCTTCCAAATGGCCTAGAAACCTTCCAAATGACCTAGAAACCTACCAGATGACCTAGAAACCTACCAGATGGCCTAGAAACCTTCCAACTGGCCTAGAAACCTTCCAAATGGCCTAGAAACCTTCCAAATGACCTAGAAACCTACCAGATGGCCTAGAAATCTACCAGATGGCCTAGAAACCTACCAGATGGCCTAGAAATTTTTCAGATGGCCTAGAAATTTTTCAGATGACTTAAGACACCAAATATGGTCTAGAAACTTTCCAGGTGGCCTAGAAACCCTCTAGATGGGTTAGAAATGGCCTAGAAACCTCTCAGACAGCCTAGAAACCTCTCAGATGGCCTAGAAACCTTCCAGATGGCCTAGAAACCTCTCGAGACGACCTAGAAACCCTCGCACGATCCGTCAGAACCGTATTTTCAGCGTGCGGCGGCGAGATCCACGCGACAGACGCGTGGCAGACACTCTCCAGCCCCTCCGGCCGTGACGTCCACTGCTACTGGCGCATCTCGGTGCCGGACGGCTCGCGTGTCCGATTCCGGCTCTCGGACGGCGAGTTCCCGTGCTCCTACGGATGTCAGTCGTACGTCGAAATCAAACACAAGCTGGATGTTCGACTCACCGGATTCCGAAGGTATGCAAATGACATTAGGGACCGGGGGGAAAAGGGGTGGCCTAAGTTTTCACGTGTTGTGAAAACTAGTCCGCCGCCTTGAAAGTGGCCTAGTTTCCCAAGCTGAAACGCGGTTCCTAGGCCACTATTTTGAAAATCTTCCAGTTTCGTTATCGTGGCCTAGTTTTTCCCCCAAAATGCGATTCCTAGGCCACCAATTTGGAAACGATCTTATTACGATGGCCGAGTTTTCCATTCAAAATGCAAATCCTAGGCCACCACTCGAGCGATGGCCTAGTTTTCCATTTAAACGCAATTCCTAGGCCACCACTCGAACGATGGCCTAGTTTCCGATTCAAAACGCAAATCCTAGGCCACCAGTCTAAGGATGGCCTAGTTTCCGATTCGAAACGCAAATCCTAGGCCACCACTCGAACGATGGCCTAGTTTTCCATTGAAAACGCAAAACCTAGGCCACCACTCTAATGATGGCCTAGTTTTCCATTCGAAACGCTAATCCTAGGCTACCAGTCTGAGCATGGCCTAGTTTTCCATTCCAAAACGCAAATCCTAGGCTACCACCCGAATGATGGCCTAGTTTTCCATTCCAAAACGCAAATTCTAGGCCACCACTCGAACGATGGCCTAGTTTCCTATTCAAAACGAAAATTCTAGGCCACCAATCGGACGATGGACTAGTTTCCGATTCAAAACGCAAATCCTAGGCCACCAGTCTGAGGATGGCCTAGTTTTCCATTCAAAAACGCAAATCCTAGGCCACCACAACAATAGCCTAGTTTTTCCGCACTTTCAGCTGCTGTTACCGTCCCAAAGAGGACACCATCTCGGAGAGCAACCAAATCTTCGTCATCTACCATCCAAACGGCCGCACCGCCCGCTTCTCGCTGCGATTCCGACGCCAAGCGTGAAAAAATCAATAATCGATCGATAATCCGCACTTTTCTCTCAGGCTTTCCATCGATCTCTCTCTTCTCTTTTTCCTCCTCGTTTTCACCGTTTTTTTGTTCATTTCCGCCCCGGTGATCTGAAAATGCTCATCTCTTCTAACCTGTGAGGCCTCAAATTTTGAATCAATTTTTTTTGGGCCTAAAAATTTTTTTTTTTTTTTTTGAGTCGTTGCGCCAAATAGAAGCTATTTTGATGGCCAATTTTCTCAAAAAAAATTTAAAAAAATTTTGGACCTAAAAAATCCCAACTTTTTTCTGTAAATGTCGACCCCCTTTAAGCCCCCCCCCCCCCCCCCTCGATAATTAATTTTTTTTCCCACATTTTAGGTGTCTTTTCTACGGGCATTCGATCACACGCTTTTCTTTTTCTCTTTCTCTCTCTCTTTCTCTGGATGAATGTGTTGAGAGCGATTTTTTGGTTGTTTATCCCACATTGTCATGACAACCGGAGTTGCTCCGCGGAGCCGCGGAGCCCCGGAGCCCTGAAGCCACACAACTTTCTCTCCCCCTCCCCCTTAACACCCTCCCCCGGTCCAACTTCCAACTTCCAAGTGTCACGTGTCACGTGACGACGAGATGGCGATCGTGTCGATGTTCTCGCTCGTCACGACACTGGCCGATCTCGTCATGCTGTGGGTGTTCGTCGCGGTGAGCCGGTACGAGGATCGCGCTCATCCGTTGGCGACACTCGTCGCCGTCTCGACAGGCCCCTACTTTCTGAGCATGTGTCCGCGACTCGTCGAGACCGCCTTGTTCGGCTACGACGCGCAACAGGTGCACGATGTGCGCGAGACGAGTCTCGTCTGGCAGACGTGAGTCAACTTTTTTCTTCTCTGTATACTGTAGATGTTAGATTCGGAGGGGCGTGACATGGTGTCACATCGCAGATTGTTACAGTAACTCCTCCGCCGTTCGCTGTGAGACCACGCTTTCTGAATCTCGACACTTTTCATCCTTAGCTTCGCCGTCTTCGTTTGACTCTTGTTTTCAGGCTTGCGGGCCTAAGCTTGTACCAGTTAGGCCTGGGCCTAAGGCCATTGGGCCTTATTTTCAAGCTCAGAGGGCCTGAACTTACAGTATCCCTTCATAGCCCTACATATTTCAGGGCGTGGGCCTACATTGACAGCTCACAATCAGATAGGACTTTGATCGGAAGCCACATCCTGATCCTTATGGGCTTCTTTTAGGCCAAATGGTTAGGCCCGGGCCAAAGGTCATTGGGTCTTGGCTTAGAGAGCCTTCATAGCCGGATTCAGGCCGGGATCCATCTTGGGCTTGCAGGGCGAGTAAGGTCGATTCTCTTGTTTCAAAGAGCCTAATCAGACGAATAGGCCCGATGAGTTCAAAATCAGCCCTCCCTTTAAGCTAAGCCTGATCTTTAGCCCAATCAGGCCACGGCCTATTTCCGCTCTATCCGGGAGTCTAGAAGCTCGAGGTAGCATTTCTCACGACTTGAATCACAAGTGATGATGTTTGATCTGAAACGTGCTCTCTCTCTCTCTCTTTCCCTATCACATGATCCTCTCGCGTTTCCAAGGTGACACACTGATCTTGTTATTCGAGTCGTTGCCTTCCCTGGGAGAATGAAAATGTGATTTGTGAACGTGGGACGGCCAACTTCAGCATCCACAACCGCGACACCGTCTTCAAATCGATAATGTTGTGCACGTACACGTTGTTCGTCGTCTACAACGCCTTCTTCGTCGCGTTCGACGCCGTCTTCTGCGTCCGTCACGATCGGACGAGCACGTCGAGCCAACTGTCGTTGCGGACGGGAATCGCGTGCGCCGTCGCCGTCGTCCTCAGCGTCGCCGCCTACAACTTCGGACCCGATCCGCACCCCACCGAGGCCGTGTTCCTTTTCATCGGACACGCGTCGCTGCTGATGACACTCGCGTGGGCGTGGAGCGAGAAGCGAAGTGTCGAGGTGCCGACGGAGAATCGGATCGAGGCGGCGAGAAACATCACCTCGCTCGCCATCTACGTCATCGTCGTTTCGGTGCCGTTGGGCTTTATCGAGTGTGAGTTTGGACTTGATTGCACATTCTCATTGGATAGATCAGATTACGAGGATTCGATTGATACCCCAACTTGATTGTTTTCACCTTTTGGGAAGTGAAATATCGAACTTTAAAGTCGATGACGTTTTTTATGCTCCAACTTGTTTAGTTTCAGTCTTTGCATTTTTTGAGTGTTTTTCCCTGGTAGATGTGATTGTAAGGATTCGATTGATACCCCAACTTGACTGTTTTACCCCCCTGCCAAGTGAGATACATGAGGTGCAAGTGAAAACCTTTGCAAAAGCTTATATCTCGCTTGTTATAAGTCGAAAACGGTCAAGTTGGGATATCAATCGATTCCTCACAGTGAGATCTATCCAATAGACATGTTAAATTGAGGGAAAAAGCAGAAATTTTTCAGTCGAAATGCTTCTCAACTTCAAAGTGCGCTACGTGTTCGCCTTCTTCGAGTCGTATGTCCGTTTCATGCTGTACGCGTCGATCGTGCTCCTTGAGCCCTACAACAGCCGCTTCCGCTTCTACGACCGCTTCTACCGTACCACTCACCGTGAGACGCCCGTTGCTCCCGCCCCCCGTTCGCCGTCCCAAACCGTCCCACAACAGCCCGTCATCACCGCTCAGCCGCTGCCGCAGAAAATGGTGAGAGGCTCCTTGTCTAGGCACACGCGCACGATGTTCAGCATGTGTCATTCTGGCCGAGTGGTCTAAGGCGCTGCGTTCAGGTCGCAGTCCTCTCCGGAGGGCGCAGGTTCGAATCCTGCGGATGACAGACTTCTTTTGTCATTTCAGCCTCTTCCGGACATGCTGCCAGTCTACGATTCGCCGGCTCCACCGTCCTACGACACCGCGCGCGACCTTCCGCCGACCACCTGGACCATCACGCCGCCGTCGAAAGTGGGCACTGGAGTGAGAGTTGAGATGACACCTGTCGAGACGCACTGATAACTCCCCTTCCTCTTTGTATTTCGTCGAAAATGAAGTGGATTGAACCTGTTGTTTTTTGGGGGTTTCCTCGTTGAAGCGAACAACAACAACTACGAAAGAACCTCTTTTCTCTCTCTCTCTTCTCTTTTTCTCCCACACAACCGAATAATAACAAACAGCGCGCGCGCGCGCACACAGAAGAACACATGTGACACTGAAGGCGGAGAAATAGTGAGGAGAAGCTGAGGAGACGCAGAGAAGCGGGGCGGCGGCGAAATAGTGTGCGAAGCGGGGAGAGCGCGCGCGCGCAATAAGCACGCGCCTATCGATCGGCGGCCGAAAAAGAGACGGGCCGCCGAGGAGACGCTTCTCGAACCCGTCTGGGTCTCGCCACGATTCGCCAATCTCTCGCAGCGACCCGCCCACCTCACCACACTCCCCACCCTCTCTCTCTACGTCTTCTCGATTCACGTTTTCTCTCGTCGCAACACCTATGTTTTTGGACCTCTCTCTCTCTTTCTCTCTCTCTCTTTTCTTACTACTAGACAACTTTGTACTGAAACTGAAACTACGCTTACAGTTTTTTCGAATTACGAAATCAATCGCCGAACTTATTTTCGTGGCGAGACCCAGACTTAGATTCAGACACAGTTGATCTTTATTTGCCTCTATTTTGGAAAGCAATTCGAAAACGAACTGAAAAACGCGTTGAAAATCCGAAAATCCAACAAAAAAAGTTGATTCGTTGCGAGACCCAAAATAACAATTGAGGCATGCGCCTTTAAACCGTACCTCCCGCCAATTTTTGTGTTTTTTTTCGTTTTTTCTCGAGTTTTCTCCTCATTTTCGCCCGATTTTCTCGCAGTTTTCAGCTGTCCAAAAGTGAAAAATCGCAATTTCAATCATTTTCCTTCTTCCCGTCCTTATCATCGTCGAAAACGTTTAATGTTGCGATTAAATCGCCGCGAACTGAGAAAATTCTCCTTCTTCCTCTCTTTTTTCCAGTTTTTCGGTCAATTTTAGTTGTTTTTTTGCAGTGAATCCAATCGAAATAGTGAGACGAAACGAATAAAAAGGGCCTGCAAATTTTGCGAATTTTTTTCGTTTTTTTTTTGCCGCTCCCTTTTCATACCAACACCTCGCACCGTCTCTTTATTTGCATCCCGTTCCCTTTTCGCAGGGGGTGAGTCATTCATTTTTTTATTTTATTTTTTTAAAGTTTTTATTCTAAAAAAAAAATTTTTTTTTTGAAATTTAATTTTTTTAATTGCAAAAATTTCAAAAAATGCAACATTTTTAAAATTTAATTCGCCAAAAAATTAAAAAATTTTTTAAATTTCAAAAAGTTTCAAAAAAATTGAAAAATTCAAAATTTAATTATTTATTTTTTTCCAAAATTCATTTTTTTTCCAATTTTTTTTTCAATTTTCAAAATTTAAAACCCAAAAACTCAATTTTCCAGTAAAATCTCTCTAATTTTTTTTTCAATTTTTTCAAATTAAAAAAAAAACCCTCAATTAAAATTTTGGCAAAATTAAAATTTTACAAAATTTATTTTTTTTTTCCAAATTTTTTTAATTTTCCAGAATTTTCTAAAAAAATATTTAAAAAAAAAAACCAAAACCTTTTTTTAAACCCTTAATAAAATCGTAATTTTTTTTCAAAAATCAAGGTGAAAAACAAAAAAAAAAACAAAAAAAAATGTTTTCAATTTTCAGACCCTCCCGAAAACCCTTGATTGTTAACAAGTTCATCTCGAGAAGCCGCAGAAAGAGAAAAAAGTGAAAAAAGTGCGTGCTCGTGCTATGACTGTCACCTCCTCAACACCGGGCATCGATATACCGGGCCGTCGGACCGAACGGTCCGATTCGGAGCGGACGCACGATGCCGACATGTCCTACATCAATAGTCCGCCCAGCGTGAGTCGTCGAATCGATCGATAATCGGAGAATCGATCAATAACGTCTCCCCAGTCGTTTCAGAATCTCAACAATTCATACGTCGAAGTGTCGCCGGTGTCGCCGCCCAATGTGGAAGTTCGTGTGGTGAGTGACAGCGTTTATCCTGGAAACTAGAATAGTTGGAAAAAAGTTGTCAACTACAAAAACGTGGGAAATTTCAAGCTTATCCAGTTTGTAGTTGACTACTTTTTGATAACTTTTCTAGTTTTCGAGATATGCCGATTTAAAGGGTCGGGGTCGGTAGCTCAGTCGGTAGTAGCGGTGACGATCGAGAGGTCGCGAGTTCGAGTCCCCTCTAATTCTCTTCCCACTCTGTTATCACTTTCTCCCCGGGCACACACACACACTTGTGTTTAGAAACAATGGCATAAGAAAGCGAAAAGTGATAAGAGAAGAGAAAAAGAAAAAGAGTCACGCGCTGCTTCGACGGCATGGAAATTGTTGTGTGACAGAATCGTGTGGTAATTGGAAGTGACACTCAATTTGCAAAAACGAAACGAGAGAAAAAAACCGGCAAAACTGAGAAGAGTGGCGGTTTTGTCAACAAATTGGCAAAGAAATGGTCGAAAATTGGCGATTTTGGCCGTGAAAGCGTTGAAAACAGCTTGAAAACGGTGATTCTGGTTCGGAATTGACAGGAAATCAGTGTGAAAACCACAAGACAGCCAATTTTTCCGTCAAAATGAACAAATTTGAAAGAATTGATGGAAAACAAGTCGGTGGTCCTCGTTTTTCATGTTGTTTTTCCAATTATTTGCCCCTCTCACTCTCTCTCTCTCGACCATCGGCAATTCGGCGTTTTTATTGATTTTTCTGAAAAATTTGGAAGTTTTCCGTGGTTTTTCAGTTTTTGTTAAGTTTCGCCCCGTTATTCTCGCAATTTTCGTCGCGAAAATGAGGTTTTGACCTTCGAAAGAGAGAGAGAGAGAATGCGGAAATTTCAGTTTTCTTTTTCACTTTCTGTCTGTCTGTAGACTCCACCTCTTGTGGTTGATTCGCTTTGTTCTCTCTTTTACTGTCTCTCTCTCTCCTGAGAAAATGAAAGAGAGAGAGAGAGAAATGAAGACGCAGACGGTGAGACTCTACAAAACTGGTCACTCTCGAGTTGAATGCCAACTTTGATCTTGGTCTTTTGACGCCAAGACACTGGACAAATTGGCAAGCAAGAAACCACTGAAATCCCGGTGATTTTTGCGATTTTGGCCAGGAATTTCGGCGAAACTGTCATAATTCTGCATTCATCGCACCTTAACCGGTTCTCGACGCGAATTCCAAGTCAAATGTCAGAGTTCAAAGTGTGGGAGCTGAAAACGTTTGGAAGAGAGAGGGTTTGCCAATTCTCGAGGTCAAAAGTGTGGCGAAAGGCCGAAAATCAGTCACGTGGTGGCATCTGACGACGAAGAGAAAAGAAAACGGAAAAACAATTGTGAGAGGGGGGGGGGGGTATCTTATTGATAGGCTGCTGTTGCTGAAATAGTGCTGAAAATAGACGAGTATCGTGTATTTTGACCCCCCTTTAAGACCTCCCCCTCTATCATTTGTTCGTTTTCGGCGACCACAATCGTTTCGAAACTCGCTCTATCTTTCCTTCCTTTCCTCTCGTCTATTTGTAAGTTATTCAAGTGTTTACCTTACATTTGAACACCCGCCGAGACGTTTTGCGGACTGATGCTGGCCGAAAAACCGAATCGAACACGTGATCTCGTGATTTTTCGTTTCGGACGCAAGGCAGGGTAGAAGGGGGATCAAAGAGTGTCCCCGTTACTTTGATTTTCCGGAAAAACCTTAAAGGCGCGCCGCTGCGCGGGTCTCGCAGCGAACGGAGGAGATACTGTAACAGTGGCTTCAACTGTGTTTGTGTCACAGTTGAAACCACTGTTACAGTATCTCCTCCGTTCGTTGCGAGACCCGTGCTGCCGTTTTGTGTCTCGAATTGTGTCGATTTTTGCGATTTTCACGATAAAATTTATTCTAAGGACAATTCCTCATGCTTTGAATTAATTAACGTCTCACTTTTCTATATTTCGACGCTAATTTTTAGGTTAACTGAAAAACTGAATAATACTGGAAATTTCTCTATATTTCAGCATGAAAAAGGCTAAAAAATTGCCTAGACACGAAGAAAAATCGCGGAATAATTTGTTGAAAAAATTTGGTACGATGCTCCGAAATAACGGCTCAACGGCTCTTTGTTTATCGTAAATCGACACAATTCGTACTTTTTTTCAAAATTTGAAATTTGCAAAATTAGGAGAACAGGCGATCAATCGATAATATGTAGGAACAACTTTTGGGTTTTTTTTCTGCTGTCAGCGTCTAGGCGGGAAGATCGGATTGCAGATGGGAGGCGGAAATTTGAAGATGTAAAAGAAGAAGAAGACGTCCTTGTCACGTGATTCTGTGAGAATCTGAGACGAATCTCTGTAACGACGCCTTGTTCGCAAGATTTCGATCTTCTCGCTCACTTTTTCGGCCACACAACCGGCTTTCGCTTATTTTTGCGTTTTTGCGCGTCAATGTCCGGTTTGATGCGTTTTCTGGTTTCCATAGTTACACTTCACACCTGTTTTTCTCCTTTTTCTCCTTCTTCGACGGAAAGCTGCTTATTTTGCTCCTCGTTCTAGTCGGCTCTCTTTTCCTTTCGCCAATGGCTTCTCGTTTGTTTTTCTGGTGAAAAGTGTTGGAAAACTCTGTTTTAGTCTTGGTTGTTGGCTTCACATCGAAATCCGACACTTTTACGCAGCTCGCCCCTCAACTTTTTCGGTGCAATTACCGAAAATATAAAGGTTTTTGAGCCGTTTCGAATGGTGCAATGGGAATTTGAAAATCTTGACTTTGAGGAAAGTTTTGCGGGTTTTAGTGGAGTTTTTCACTGTTTTCCACTAAAACCTTCATAACTTTTTTCAAAATGAAGGTTTTGAAATTCCGATTGCACCATTCGAAACGGCTCGAAAATCTTCATATTTTGTGTAATTGCACTATTTTTTCATAGGCCTCAGCACGAACAACGCTGGGGTGATTTCCGAGAAAGTTTTCGTGCAAGACTGTTTCAAATAGGCTCCGCCCCCTTTTTTTGCAACTAAACTTTTGGGACATCTCGGGAAAAAACAAAAAAGCGTTTTTCAAGGCAAAAGAGCTGCAAAAAAGGGGCGGAGTCAAGTTCGAGGATGATCTGTGAAAAAGAGAACAAATGATACTGATGTGAATTGAATCTCGAATGTCAAAAAGTAGGTCAGTAGGTCAACCTGCTTCTTATCGCTAATCGCCCAATGGCTGCGCTTTCGATGATGATGGCCTAGAATCCCAAATCGAAATGAATGGGCGGACTGGAAACTTTTCTCATTGTTTTCCGAAACTCTTTGGTTCGAACTTCGAAGCCGCCATCATTCTCATTCTCATCGAATCGGTGCGAAATGAAATGAAATGTGTGCTCACTCTCTCTCCATCTCCAGAAAGCAAACATGATCCCAGTCGGGCATGTGCTCGGCCGCGCGCACGCAAAAAAAAAAACGAGCTACTGTGAATAGTTGCGGAAGGAGAGTGGAGAAGCCGGTCGTATTGATTATGCGCCGTGGAGTGTCTTTGAGAAGCTTGCAACTCTTCCTTCTCCGCTCTGCTTATCACTTTTCGCTGAGCTCTGGAGCTCTTGCGAGAGCTCGGCGAGCATGCCAATCTCACACGTCATCCGCTCGTTTTTGGCGGCGAAACCGACGCCGCGGCGCCGACTCGAAAACGATGAGGATGAGGGGGTTAGAATGCCGAGTTTCCAGACTCCCCCCGCGCTTCCCTCGCCACACTAATCCCGGCTCAAAGTTTCAGACGTTGAATGGCGGATTCAGTTTCCGAATGGATCCAGTAGCCGAAGAAGCAGCGGTCCCACCGCCGGCGCCCGAGACTGAGGTCCCGTTGTTGCCGGGCGAGGAGTTGATACTCATCAACAACACGAAATATCTGCATCCGGTCGTCGACGGCGGCAATGTGATGCTCACCAATTATCGGGTAGGCGTGACGTGACGGCGTGACGCACGCTTCTATCTCGTCTTGCAGATAGTGGTTCTGTTCGACGCGCGTGCGACAGAACCGCAACGCGTGCTCGTCTTTCCGCTTCAAGAGCTCGACACGGTCGATTTGTGCCAAAACGAGAACGGCATCGTGTTGTGGATGAAGGGCGGCCGGAAGCATCGGATACTGTTCACGGTGCCCGACGACGGCAACCATTTCCATCGCAAGTGTTTCGCCGTCTATCGCATTCTGAATCAGTACAATTCGGTGATTCACAAGGAGCCGCTCGCTCCGTCGGTCGCCGGCGACGTCACCGAAGCGTTCGCGTGGAAGTTCTCGGCGGCCATCGATCGGTTGCCCGAGCTGCCCAAGTGGTTGAAGAGGGCCGACTCGATCGCCAACGAGATCACGCACATTGATTTCAATCGGTTAGGGATGTCCGAACACTTCAAGATTACGAGCGTCAATGAGGAGTTTGAGTGAGTGTCTTTTCTAGGCCACGGCCGAAGTTTTTCGAGTCCAGTGGAGCGCGTTGTGCGATGCGCCTTTGAACTCTTTGGACGTTTAAAGGCGCATACCCGCCTGTCTGCGAACTGACCGTTTCAACGAAAACCAAATGGCTTTCAGAATATGTCCCACGTACCCGGAGAAGGTGATAGTGCCCAAAGGGATCTCGGACGAGGATCTGAGGCTCGGCGCCCCGTACCGCTCGATCTGCCGCTTCCCGGCGGTAGTGTGGCGGTGTCCGAAGACGCGCGCCGTGCTGCTCCGCAGCTCGCAGCCCCAGGTGGGCATCCTCTCGTGGCGCAATCCGATGGACGAGAAGATCATCGAGGAGGCCGTCAACGCGGGCCGAGTCGACGGCGAGGAGCGCAAACAGTTTGTCATCCTCGACGCGCGCGGCTACACGTCGGCGTTTGCGAATCGCGCGCGCTCCGGCGGCTTCGAGAACACGGACTGCTATCAGAACGCGAAGCTCGAGTTCCTCGGGCTGCCCAACATTCACACTGTGCGCGCCTCGTTCATCGGCATTCGCGAGATGCTCCACCATCCCGGACCCAACGATCATCTGCTCCAGAACCTTCAGTCCACCGGATGGCTCAACAACATCTCGGATCTGCTGATTCACGCCGCCAACTGCGCTGACTACCTGTCCAAGGGGCACGCCGTCCTCGTGCACTGTTCCGATGGTTGGGATCGGACCACGCAGGTGAGAAAGCATCTTGGTTAACGGCTCCAACGATTTCTGTTTCAGCTGACCACACTGGCAAAGATCATGCTCGACGAGTACTACCGAACAATCGAAGGATTCGAGCAGCTCGTGCGCCGCGACTGGATCGCATTCGGCCACAAGCTCTACGATCGCCAACTCGTCACGACGGGCAAGTGGACGGACGAGCGTGCGCCGATCTTCTTGCAATTCCTCGAGGCGGTTCGTCACATGCAACGCGAGCAGCCGACGGCGTTCCAATTCACGCACGCCTACCTCATCAAATTGGCGAAACACGCCTACTCGGGCCTCTTCGGCTCGTTCCTCTTCAACTCGCACAAGGAGAAGAAGGAGGCGATGGAGAAGCGCAAGGGCACACTCGTCGAGATTTGGCGCTTCATTGGCGCGCACAACGAGGAGTACGTCAATCAGACGTACGACGACACGTACGTCGGGCCGCTGAA
This sequence comes from Caenorhabditis sulstoni, assembly GCA_963966605.1. NCBI lineage: Eukaryota > Metazoa > Nematoda > Chromadorea > Rhabditida > Rhabditidae > Caenorhabditis > Caenorhabditis sulstoni. The sequence goes on from OZ016477.1 coordinate 1,646,581, forward strand.
GCCGATCGACTTCACGGTGATCCGGTTGAGAGTGTGGCACGAGGTGTTCGCCGACGAGGGTGAACAGTACACGGTGAGTACGTCTTTTGTGGGTTTTGAGCGATTCGCGGGGGACGACACGAGGAGCGCAGGTCTGGAAACGGTTCGGAACAGGTTCCATCCATCGCCGACACATTCATCCTCATCCGATCGATCCATCAGCGAAGGAGTCCTGAGTCCGGACACGTTTTCCTAACTGTGAAAATTGACAGAGCGATCGGAGAAGTAGAGCAAAGTTCATGACCAGTCTGACACCGTTCATGTTCCCAAACTCGTACTTTTCCTCGATTTTCGGAGGAATGCAGGTGAGAAAAATGGAGACGAGCGGAAAGGAAAGGGGGAGGGGGTTTGCTGGAATGCCGCTGAAAACAATGTGCTGATTCACTGCTGCTGCTGCTGTTTCGATTTTATGGCTGTACTTCTGATGGGGCGGAGGGGATCGATATGTTCGGGTCGATTTACGGGCATCTCTTCCATGCGAGACCCGGCCAACGTGACAACGTTAAACTACGAGCGGTTTTGATGTTCTGGTGCTAACCTGGCTCCAAGAGTACTGTACCGGCCTCTGTTGTTACCCTTGTTATAGTCGTCCGCGACGCTTAGAGTCCGTGGCCACGCCCCTTTTTGGGTCTTGAACGGAAAAAAATCTCTATAGACGGGTTTGTTTGAACTTTTGCAGTTTGAATAGTTTAAAGGGAGGCTGGCTCCATCAATCGTTCAGCGCCTGTGTTTTCCGTTCAAGACCCAAAAAAGGGGGCGTGGCGTTTATAATTTTGTTGACTACAAGTGTTGGGGCACTTTGCTGAGGAATACCCGAAGGGAAGGTTCTAGGCGGTCTGATGATAAGAACTCGCTCCTATCATTTATCCCTTTCCCGTCCCAACCGACAAAGTTCTGACGACTATAATGGCTCAAAACGGCGTTTTACAATGGCTGAAATCGGTGAACAAATAGGGAAAACTAGGCCATCCTCCATCGTTTTCTAGTCCCTCCAACTAACTTTTCGGTCGATTTGCAGTTCATCTACAACGCCGCCGCCGCGCAACAACAAGAACGTCCGTCGTCGGGATGCGCGACACCGATGACGACGTCGACGACGTCGAAGAATCTGGTGAAGTCGAAGAGCTCGGAGAGCATCAACTCGCTGAACACGCAGGAGCACCAGTGTGGCGGATCGCACTGTAGTTCGGCCGTCTGCAATGCGCCGACGACGACGACGGCTGCTGCTCCTGACGCAGCGGCGGCGACGACGACGTCGACGACGACGACGACGACGGCGGCCGCCGCCATGACGATGTCGTCGAGTTTCCATCAGCCGGTGGTGTTCTCGGCGCGCAGCTACGGCGTCTCCTCGCTGGATTTCGACGGACTGCTCAAGTTCCAGGACGACGAGCAGGCGATGTTGCGCAAGAAGAACAAGGATCGCGACGAGGAGCTTCGACGGCGCGACAAGGAGATCTCCGAGTTGCGGAAGCAGCGCGAGCTCTCCGAAAAGAATCTCTCGTCGGCGAGCACCGGCAACTTGCCGTCGACGACGACGACGCGCAAAGGACGAATGAACTCGTTGTGCGAGCTCGACAGCGACACGGAGCACAGCTCGACACTCGAACGCGCGCTCTCCGACATGTCGATGGTGGATCCGGAGACCGAGCTGCCCCACTTCAAACCGCCGACGACGTGGGAAACGCAGGCGAAACAGTGTTGTCTGTGCGAGAAGGCGTTCAACCAGATCAGTCTGTACACCGAGGAGCGACCGCATCACTGTCGCAATTGCGGGAAGGTGGTGTGCGACGGGTGCTCGAAGAAGCGGTACGCCGTCGTCGAGGAGGGCGCCAGTGTGCAGAAGCGTGTGTGTGACGCGTGCTACGAGTCGATGCAGGCGACGAGGATCATCGCCAGGTGAGCACACAAATTGCCAATCGTCGTCCCGGTCCCCCTCGGTCCACGACAATTTTTCGAGCAGGGAAAAAAACTTCGTTGAAAAAAAAAAGTTTACCAGTCAGTCGACCGCCCCAAATTGTAGGTATTTTGATGGGTGATTTCGCGAAATTCCCTGAAATTGGTCTGATTTTTCTGCGCCTTAAAAATTACTAGATGACCTAGTTTCAAGGCATTTGACCTAGTTTCATGGCATTTGACCTAGTTTCATGGCGTTTCACCTAGTTTCATGGCATTTGACCTAGTTTCATGGCGTTTCACCTAGTTTCATGGCATTTGACCTAGTTTCAAGGCATTTGACCTAGTTTCAAGCAATTCGAATTAGTATCAGGACACGATAATAAGTGGCGATTCATGGACGGCAGAAAAATCTTGCGAATTTCTATACATCGCATTTTCCTTCTGAATACTTGCATTTTGAAAGGGCGACTGACTTTTAAAAAATTTTTTTGTTAAAACTTTTGTGCATTCTCTAAAAACCGTTAAGAAACGTGTGTATCTGAACCATGGTTTGCTAAAGTGTTAATCTGAAAACAAGACTGAAAAAAAGCACCGCAATCGATTCGATCGCCCTCCTTCCTTCGTTCCGACCGTGACTCTGTCCAGCCGTGACACCCTCCGAGACCGTCGAAAAAAGAAAAGAAGAAACAAAGAGTTCGTCTCTCCGTTCCAGCCGTGCGCGCGCTAGAACAGTCCGTCGTCACTCGGAGAGCTCACTTCTCGGGACGATTCAAGAGCAAACGCACGAGGGCACCACCCGTCGTCAACGACGTCTTCGCGTCAAAAAAGTCAAGGCGCTCTCGGAGAGTTTTCCGTTCGACTACGGGTTCGGCGTCGACAAAGAGTCGGCGGCGGCCTTCTTCACGTACATGTAGAAAAAAAGAAAAGCACCGAGACGATCGAGATCGGAACGAGGGTGTGCGTGTGTCCTTGTGTGCTCGTTTTGAATGCTTCCCGGTTAGTTTTAGTCGATTGTTTTCCTCCTCTGTGTGTGCGTCGTCACATTGCGCTCCACTGGACTGGGCGCGCGAAAATTTGAAACGTGGCTGTGTGGATTCGCTAGGCCACGGCCGACGTTTTTTTTTTTCTTCAAACTTTCGCGCGCCGAGTCTAGTGGAGCGCGATTGTTGTTAATCGCACATGCCGGGGCGGAACAGTTGACTAGAAAAGTTTGGAAAAAACGGTTTGTAAAAGGTTTTGTCGATTGATTTCTCAAAAAAAATGAAAAACAACAAAAAAGAGGAGAAAAATTGGTGTGGCCATCGGAAAAAGTCGCCGCAGACCCGCCGAACGATGGTTGCAGTATTCCAGAACGGCCAGCCTGAGCGAGCTGCTGTTCGACTTTTCGCCCATCTACCCGCCCTTCTCGACGTCTTCCACCTCGTCGCTCAACAGTCTCTCCATGATGACGTCACCACCAACAACATCGTCGTCGTCGTCGTCGTCCAAATTCCTGATGTCGTCGTGCCGATCCGCCTCGTGCTCGTCGATATTCGCGCCGAGATCGGTGGTAGCTGTCGCGCGCGGTGGCGGTGGCGGCGCCGAGTTTCGACGTCACGGCTCCAGTCAAGCGGTCAAGGGTTGAATTGATTTATCGATTGATTCTCTTTTTTTTGGGTATCGTCTGACTGCTTGTTGTCGCTCCGATGTTTCTTTTTTCATCGATTTCAAAAATGATTGCTGCTTGCAAACCTACCGCACACTTTTTTTTCCTTCGAACTTTCCAAAAAAATCGTGCGGCAGACTTGCAAAAAGGGGCGGAGCTTATGAATTTTTTCGGACAGTCAGACGGAACTCTCTCTCTCTCTTCCTGCATAAAAGTGTACATTTTGTCTAGATTTTCTGATCCAAATGTTCTATATTTTTTTGCTTCTTCCCTCTTACTGGTCCCATTTTTTCACTAAGCGCGGTCCTTGTTTTCTCCCCCCCCATTTATTTGTACTATTTCTTTTTCTCTCGCATCACTTTGTGATTTTTCTTGTAAAGAAACGGCCTCAGCACTGGAAATAATCGACTAATTTTAATATATATTTTCTCGCCCCACCATTCTCACCGATTTCTGCTCATTTTTGTGTACATTTCCTTCCACCGCCGCCCCCCAATCCGAAATTTCTCATTTTTTGACGTTTTAAACGCCCTTATAAAAACTGCCCCCTTTTTTGTTGTTTTACCCTTTAAAAGTTTAAATTTTAATCAATATCCCCCCACCAATTTTCTATTAATCTCGCTAATTTTGTCTTTGGGAATTGTGAATTTTTGAAATTTTTTTAGAAATTTTTTTCAAAATTTTGCAATTTCTCTCTCTCAATTCCCTTTTCTTTTGTATTTATTTCCTTTCCCCCCAAAAAATTGCTCATTTGATGAAATGTGTAGTGTTTTTTTTTTCCCCAATTTTTGTGTGTAATTTTCTCCTCATTTCCCTTCACTCTCTCTCTCTCTCTCTCTTTTTTCACTACATTTCATCCCACTCTCTCTCTCTGTCTCTCTCTTTTTTGTTTCTCTTTCTTCTCCTTTTCCTTCTTCCTCTTGTTTTTGAACACGACAATAAATGATTTTGAGAGTATTTAGCCTGATCTCTCTCTTTCTCCGTTTTGTTGCTATTACACTCTTTTTTCGTCGAGAATTAATCACGTGATTCGCTTCTCTCTCTCTTATCACTTTTCGTTTCTTCTCTCGAGAAACATATTGCGGACACTCGTCACGTCGAGAAAACATGCAAAAGTGGGTTCTTTTTCCACATTTATTCCACCTCGATGCAAACGCGCTCCATTGACAATGTTGCAGAAATCGCGCCGATCGCATCACTCCTCGTCTCGTCTTCGCCGCCGCAATCGTTTCTTTGGGTGCGTTGGCTCGCCACAAAAATCAGGATAATTCATTTATTTTTTCTGCTTCCAGGCGGCGGTTTCAGTTTCGGCTATCAGCTGTTGATCACGAATCCGGCCGAGGATGCGTTTCGACGATTTGTGGCCGACTCGTACGGAGACGGATCGCCGCCCGACTCGCCGCACATTGTGGTGAGGATTTGACCTAGTTTCAGGGCATTTGACCTAGTTTCAGGACATTTGACCTAGTTTCATGGCATTTGACCTAGTCTCATGGCATTTGACCTAGTTTCATGGCATCTGACCTAGTTTCATGGCATTTGACCTAGTTTCATGGCATTTGACCTAGTTTCATGGCATTTGACCTAGTTTCATGGAGTTTGACCTAGTTTCATGGCATCTGACCTAGTTCCATGGCATTTGACCTAGTTTCATGGAGTTTGACCTAGTTTCATGGCATTTGACCTAGTTTCATGGCATTTGACCTAGTTTCATGGCATTTGACCTAGTTTCATGGCGTTTGACCTAGTTTCATGGCATTTGACCTAGTTTCATGGAGTTTGACCTAGTTTCATGGCATCTGACCTAGTTCCATGGCATTTGACCTAGTTTCTAGGCATTTGACCTAGTTTCATGGCATTTGACCTAGATTCTCGATATTTGACCCACTTTCCCGGATCCTGACCTACATAGATTCTCGTAAATCGGACTGCTCCTTTTTCACAGAATCTGTGGGGCGTCATTCTGGCAATGTTCTTCTGGGGAGCCACACTCGGCGCGTTCCTCATTCAGCCGATCAGCGAGCGGCTCGGCCGCAAATCGGGTCTGCTCGCCTCGTTTGCCGCCCAACTTTTGGCCGTCCTCATGGTTTTCGCCGCCTATTGGGTAGGTACACAACACCGATTACGGTAGTCGGATTACTGTACCTAGCGAACCGATTACATTCTGTACGCGGTGTCGCGCATCGTTTCGGGCGCCGCGATCAGCGTCTCGCTCGGCATCGCCACATTCTTCATCACCGAGTGCAGTCCGACACACTGTCGAGGTGAGTCTCGCCCTACCGTAACCCTGTTCGCCACCCCTTCTCCAAGACTGCTAACAGGGAAGGCGACGGGATTACGGTAGTCTGAATGAATGTGTTTTTCTCAAATCTGCAGGCACCGTCTCGTTGGCGACGGCGATTCTGATGCAGGCGGGTCTCGTCGTCGGCGCCGTCGTCGCGATGCCCCAAATGTGGGGCACCGATGCCACGTGGCACTGGATTTACGCGGTTCAGGCCGGGGCGCTGCTCGTGGCTCTTTCGGGCACACTGTTGCTCAAAGAGTCGCCGACGTTTTTGGCGGCTCACGCGAAACGCGACGAGGCCGTCGACGCGTTGCGATTCTATCAGGGCGACGACGTCGACGCGCGTCTCCTCGACACCGTCACGTCGTCGCCAACTGACGACGACGTCGACGTCGTCGGTCTTCTCGAGATATTCGGAAGGCGTGACGCGCGACGCGCGATGCTCGTCGGATGCGTCGTCATGTCGGGAATGATCATGAGCGGCATCATTGCGATCAATGCGTTCGCGTTCAAACTGCTGCTCCGCGTCGGATTCGATGCTCTCGAGGCGTCGTGCGGAAACATTGCGATTTGTGTGATGACGGTGGTGAGCTTTTTTTCTAGTGAACTACAGAAAAAATTAAATCATTTCTGAAAAGTAGGTCAAATTCAAAGAGAGTAGGTCCTGAAAACTAAAAACTAGCAGTTTTACCCACTTTCCGGCTATTTGACCTACTTTTTAGCTATTCAATCTTCTTTCTAGCTATTTGACCTACTTCTAGCTATTTGACCTACTTTCTAACTATTTGACCTAGTTTCGAGCTATCTGACCTACTTTTCAACTATTTGACCTACTTTCCAGCTATTTGACCTACTTTCTAGTTATTTGACCTACTTCCTAGCTATTTGACCTACTTTCTAGCTATTTGACCTACTTTCTAACTATTTGACCTTCTTTCTAGCTATCTGACCTACTTTCTAACTATTTGACTTAGTTTCGAGCTATCTGACCTACTTTTCAACTATTTGACCTACTTTCTAGCTATTCGACCTACTTTTTAGCTACTTGACCTACTTTCTAGCAATTTGACCTACTTTCTAGCTACTTGACCCACTTTCTAGCTAATTGACCTATTTCTTAGCAAACTGACATACTTTCTTGCTATCTGATCTATTTTCTAGCTGTTTTACCTACTTACTAGCTATTTGACCTACTTTCTAGCTATTTGGCCTACTTTCTAGCTATTTGACCTATCTTCTAACTATTTGACTCACTTTCTAGCTATTTGGCCTACATTCTAGCTATTTGACCTACTTTTTAGCTACTTGACCTACTTTTTAGCTATTTGACCTACTTTCTAGTTGTCTGACCTACTTTCTAGCTACTTGACCTACTTTCGAGCTATTTGACCTACTTCCTAGTTGTCTGACATACTTTCTAGCTACTTGACCCACTTTCTAGCTATTTGACCTACTTTCTAGCTATTTGACCTACTTTCTAGCTAGCTGACCTACTTTCTAGCTACTTGACCTATTCTCCTACCTCCTCGTCCCCCTCCACTCTTTTCTCTCCAGTTCGGCGTCGTCCTCTCCTCGCAGTTCATCGATCGATTCGGCCGTCGGAGCCTACTGCTCGCCACCTTCTCGATGCTCTCCGTGCTCAACGTGCTCATCTTCGTGTGCATGCTCCTGTTCGAGTCGCACCACTCGGCGGTGCTCGGCTGGGCCGTCGTGCTCGCCATCTGCGCGTTCAACCTCGTCTTCTCCGCAGGCCCGTGCCCCATCGCCTTCTTCATCACCGGCGAGCTCGTCGCTCAGAACGCGCGAGCCGCCGCGTGCACCTGGGTCATTGTGGTGCTCAATTTGTTGTGAGTTCTCTTTGTTTTTCGTTCGATCATTACTTTCCGGCTCCGAGAAACCCGAACTGTATTTCTGGCGCCATTGGCGGTTGGGGCGCGCATTTTGGCGTATTTCATGCGGATAACTGGCTGATGTTGATGCGCAGAAGACTACCGACCAACCCACGTGGATTTTTTGGCGGTAAATGTTGAAAATTCGAAATCTCCGAGTTTTGGGGAGTTGTTTGACACCCATCATGAGCTGGTTTCGACATGATAGCGTTTTGTGCTCGGTGAGCACACGGAAGAGTTGCTCGCGGAGCCCAACCGCAAACTTCTCCAAACTAGGTCATGATTAGTGTCAAACGAATCCTCGTGGCCAGGAGAAGTCAAATTCAACATCTTCAGCACGTCCCCGCCTGCCTTGAAAGCGCAAATGTCTCCAAACCTTCAAGGTCTCGTTCCAGACGCTCCGTCGTGCTCGTCGTCTACGGTCCGCTGGAAGAGGGTCTTGGCGGCCCGGTCGCCTATTTCGTGCTCTTCTTCCCGCCGTGCCTCGTCGCACTCCTCCTCATCTTCCTGTTTCTGCCCGAGACCCAAGGAAAAACGGCCGAGGAGGCGGCGAGCGATTGCGAGAAATTGCCGCGAATTTGCGCGTGATTCTAGCCCCTATTTTTTCCCTCTTTTTTTTGTATTTTTGCGGTATGCCGAAAAATGAACCCGTTATTTTGCCGTTCTCTCTGCGGAATTCTCGAAATCGGCGAGTGTGTGTGCGCGAAAACTAAATGACAGATAAGAAACGGGACGAGACAGTGACACGTGGCGTCGGAAAGGAGAAGAAGAAGAAGGCGCGGAGGCCGTCGGCGCGAGCCGCGGAGCCGCAAGAGCGGAGCTCGTCGAAGAGCCGGAGCAGAGATGAGCAGCAGCAGCAGCAGCAGCCGTCTTCGTCGACGAGCACCAAGAGCGAGACGGAGCAACGGAGCACCGAGATGCGGACGGCCGCCGACGCCACTTCCGACGATCCGAAGATGGCCAATTTGGGCGAGTTCGTGCTCAAAGAGATCCGATCGCTCGAGGGCGTCTCCTATTATCACGGTGAGGCACGCCGCAATTTTCTGGAAGTTTATAGCATTTTCTGGAATTTTCTGGAATTTTTTAGGAATTTTCTGGAATTTTCTGGAATTATCTAGAATTTTTTTTGGAATTCTCTGAAATTTTCTGGAATTTTCTAAAATTTTCTGAAATTTTCTAGAATTTTCTGGAATTTTCTGGAATTATCTAGAATTTTTTTTAGAATTTTCTAGAATTTTCTGGAAATTTCTGGAAGTTTCTGGAATTTTTTGGAAATTTCTGGAAGTTTCTGGAATTTTCTGGAATTATCTAGAATTTTTTTTAGAATTTTCTAGAATTTTCTGGAAATTTCTGGAATTTTTGGAACTTTCTAGAATTTTCTGGAATTTTCTAGAATTTTCTGGAACTTTCTCAAATTTTCTAGAATTTCCTGGAATTTTATTCCAATCTTCCCTGATTTTTAGGAAATTTTTCAAAATTACTCGGGATTTTTAATTGATTTTTCTGGAATTTTTTCGGAATTTTAATGATTTTTTCCTGAATTATTGAATTACAAATTTTAAATTTTAAAATTTTCAAAACATTTTCAAAATTAACCTCACATTTTTAGTTTTCACAAAAACAGAAAAAAAAAACTTTTTTGTAATTTTTTTGCGTTCTAACTTTTTTGTGCTCGGGCCTATAAAAATAGTGCAGTGACAAAAAAATTTACCTCTTTTTGAGATCTTTCGAATCGTAAAAAGAGAATCTGAAAATATTGATTTTGAAGAAAGTTTTACCGGTTTTAGTGGCCTTTACCTGGAAAAGTCACTAAAACCAGCGTAACTTTCTTCAAAATCAATATTTTCAAATTCCCATTGTGTCATTAGAAACGTCTCAAAAAGCGTTACATTTGTTGTCACTGCACCATTCTCATAGGTCCCAGCACGAAAAAGTTGTGAGCGATTTCCGCGCAACACTGCCGCTCTCCCGATCAAAATCGCAATCGATGTCACAGGAATGATGTCACGTGACGCGGTGGAGCGCGCGCTGACGCGCGTCGGCGACTTTCTCGTGCGCGCCACCGACAACCGCATAATGGAGTTCGAGTTCATCATGTCGATCTACAATCCGAAGCGCCTCTTCTCGCACCTCATCATTTGTCGCGACGAGAAACGAAAAGAGTGGTGGCTCAATGTGCTCGAGGAGCGCTTCTCGTCGGTGCTGGCACTGTGCCAACACTACATGATCCATCCGATGGGACACGAGTTTCGGCTCGGCCGAGCAGTCTCCAAGGGCAAACATTTGCTCGCCAACGACCGCGTTCACTATGATCCCGAAAAGGTGCGACTATTCGGGAGGGCCTTCTTTTCTTTTTCTCTAATTCTTTTTTTCGCCGGGAACCCAATACCGTGAGCTCTAGAAAAGGAGCCGAACAGTGACACTTATCGATTTTTTTTTCGAAAAAAATGAAATTGAAATTTGAAATTTTCAACATGCCACGGCAACTGCCAAAAACCCTTGGGATATCTCTGAAACTAGAATAGTTACAGAAAAGCTGTCAACTACAAAAGTATGAAAAATTTTGAGCTGATTAAGTTTGTAGTTGACAACTTTTTGATAACTCTTCTAGTTTCCGGGATATCGCGGTTTAAAGTTGACATCGACTTAAAGGGGGTCGTTCTGAAATTAAAAAAAAAAATTTTTTTTTGGAAATTTTTGGGAACGTCATAATTTTTGCATAGTTTCTAAAGGTCGTTCTCTTTTTTTCCCGAAAAATTGAAAAATTTTGAAAGTTCACCAGTTTTTTTCAATTTCGAGAACTTTCTCTTCCTGAAAACTTTTTTGGAAAACCAATTTTACAGCGAATTTTTTCAAAAAACGATTGCTAATTTGAGTTTTTAGGCCGCGGTCAGGGAAATTTAGAAATTTCGAAATTTCGCGCCAAGTCCCATGGAGCGCGGTTTCGTTCCTTTTGAAGTTCAACTTTGACGGGGTATATCTCGAAAACTAAAATAGTTACAAACAAGTTGTCTACTACAAAAATACTAGAAATTTTAAGTTGATCATTTTTGTAGTTGACAACTTTTTGATAACTTTTTTAGTTTCCGAGATATCCAGGTTTGAAGTGCCACCACTAAAGGGGGTCGTTCTTAAACTAATTTAGAGGTAGAGGTCACGGTGTTTTTGCGTGCGGTTTTATAAAACTCTAGGAGACTTTTTCCAAGTTTTGGAAAATTCAAATAAAATTAGGTCAAATTGCAAAAGTAGGGCAACTCTTGAAAATAGGTCACATCGCGAAAATCGTTTAGTAGAAGAGAGGTACAACTCTAACAGAGTATATCTTGAAAACTAGAATAGTTGGAGAAAAGTTGTCAACTACAAAAATATGGGAAATTTTGAGCTGATCAAGTTTTTTGTTGACCACTTTTTTGTAGCTGTTATAGTTTCCGAGATATCAAGGTTAGAAGGTCACGCACCGATGAGTTTGCCAGGATCTGCTCGGCGAGGGCAATTTCGGCAAAGTGTACCGCGGCAAGTTGGACATGGACAAGGGACAAGTGGGTGTGGCGTTGAAGAACAACAAGCTGATGGACGACGCGCTGAGCACGACGACGAACACGGACGCGAACAAGATGAAGAAGGAGCTGATGAACGAGGCGATGGTGATGAGTCAGCTGCGGCACGCGAACGTCGTCGCCTTCTTCGGCATGGCCGCCGACGTGATGCCCGCGCTGATGGCCATCGAGTTTTGTCACGGCGGCAATCTGCTCGAGCATCTCGAGCACGCGAACACTCGCATCGGACACGCCGAACGTGTGCTCTACATGCTCGACGCGTCCGCCGGACTCAAGTACCTACACTCGCTTTCCATCACTCACAGGTATTGCCACGTGGCATGTCTTGACAGTTTTTTTTCCCCCCAAAAAATTTGAAATTTTCAATACTCACCGGTCAATGGCCATTGACCCCGAGGTCAGGAGATTAGGACCATCTGTTGTGCTCAATAGCTCCATCTCCAGCCCCGCCCATTTTCAGACCCTATTTAATCCACGATAATTCAGCCAGTTCCACCAGTTTTAGTGCTCTCTTTTTTAGTCTGTGTTTGGTCCTATTATTGAAAACAATATTTTCTTGGCCCCCCCCCCCCCGCCCTCGAAACCCGGTTCATCGAAACCTGGACGAGATGTCTCGGTTCTCTCTTCAACTTTGACAGCGTTTATCCTGGAAACTAGAAGAGTTGGAAAAAAGTTGTCAACTACAGAAACGCGGAAAATTTTGAGCTGATCAAGTTTGTAGTTGACAACTTTTTGATAACTCTTCTAGTTTCCGGGATATCGAGGTTTAAAGTTGACATCGAAAGGGGGTCGTTCTGAAAAGTTTGACTTGGCCTCTTTAGGCCTTGGCCCCTCAGACCCCTTTAGGCCTTAGGCCTTGAGTAGTAGAATGAATGGTGGAGAAGATGTGTGTGATTAAAACATCTTCCGATAGAAGCAACTTTCCTAGTTGATGTTTCTTCTCCCAACGACCATTTCCATCCGTCTTCGCCGCGTTCGTGGTGTAATGGTCAGCATGGATGCCTTCCAAGCATTCGACGGGGGTTCGATTCCCCCCGAACGCAGATTTATTTTCGAAAAGTACGCGTACGCAGCCAGGCCTTTAGGCTGGCTCGAGAGTATCTTGAAAACTAGAAGAGTTGGAGAAAAGTTGTCAACTACAAAAACGCGGCAAATTTCAAGCCAATCAAGTTTGTAGTTGACAACTTTTTGATAACTTTTCTAGTTTCCGAGATATCAAGGTTTAGAGTTGACATCGAAAGGGGGTCGTTCTGAAATTTAAAAAAAAATTTTGATTTTTTTTTTTGGAATTTTTTTTTTGGAAGATTTTTTTCTAATATTTTTCTAAAGATTTTTTTCAAAAAACTGATTTGGATTTTAGGCCGCTGCCATGGCAATTTAGAAATTTTTTAAATTTTGCGCCAAGTCCCATGGAGCGCGATTTTGCACCCAAGACATAAGAGAATGGTACCTTTTGAAGTTCAACTTTGACCGAGGTATATCTCGTAAACTAGAATAGTAGGGCAAAAGTTGTCAACTACAAAAACGTGTCAAGTTTGATGTTGATCATTTTTGTAGTTGACAACTTTTTCATAACTCTTTTAGTTTCCGAGATATCAAGGTTTGAAGTATACCCACTAAAGGGGGTCGTTCTAAGATAGCGTAAACGTTTCCAATCGTTCGCTTTCACAGAGACATTGCCGCCCGAAACTGTCTGATTTGTGTGAACGGTTTCGTGAAACTGTCGGACTTTGGAATGGGCGCCAAGTGCAAAAAAGTGGACGATTTGCACGTGACGCGGGCGGGCGCCGCGTGTCCGGCGCGTTGGATGGCGCCGGAGCAGATGTGCGCGAAGCCGGCGTACGCGCCCGCCACCGACATGTGGTCGCTGGCGATTCTCGGCTACGAGGTGTTCGCCAACGGCGCCGTGCCACTGTTCGAGTTCGAGAATCGCGACGTGATGAGCAAGATCAAGTCGGGCAAACATCCGCAAATACCGACCATCGCCGGCGATTTTATGACGAAACTGCTGATGCAGGTGTTGGTTGTGGACCCGTCGGTTCGACTGTCGGCGCAAGTGTTTTATAGTCAGGTACTCTCTCAACTCTTTCAAAGCAAGCAGAGGCGTGCTAAAGATGTTGAATTTGGCTTCTCCTGGCCACGAGGATTCGTTTGACACTAATCATGACCTAGTTTGGAGAAGTTTGCGGTTGGGCTCCGCGAGCAAATCATCCGTGTGCTCGCCGAGCACAAAACTCTGTCATGTCGAAACCAGCTCATGATGGGTGTCAAACGACTCCTCGAAACCTGGAGATTTCAAATTTTTCCCACTTACCGCCAAAACATGCATGGTTAACATCCCGAAAGCCAAATTGTGCCGTTGGCGGTTAAGTTGCGAATAACAGTCAAACCGCCAGTGGCGCCTTCAAAGTCGGCCACTGGTGGCACCACGACGCCAGTGGCGGGTTCCACTACCGAGATTGCAGCTCCGCGAGCACTGCGAACTGAGTCGCCTCCTGACGCTCACCGATTTGACGTTGAACGAGAAGAAGGGTGTCAAGAGGCAACGCGTCTATCACGTGAGTATCGACTGATCGAATCGAATCGATTTATTGATTTTTGTCTCTCCAGTGGGACGGCTACCTGCCACAAGTGATTCGATACGACGAAAACGGCAAAGACCTCGGATATCAGGACGCGCCGCCCGAGTTGATCGCCAATGTCGCGTGGCGTGGCAAAGAGTCCAACAATTGACACGAAACGATGAGCGAAGAAGCAATAAAAATCATTTCGACTCACGGCACGCTGCGAGCGTTTATTGTCCGTGGAGCGCGTTTGCAAACATGGGCGGCGCGTCGTCTTTTTTCCAGTTTTGCTTCCCCGTCTCGAAAAACGACTTCTAAAAGTCCATGAAATCAATGTGGGGGCCCCGGTTTTTTAGGTCGTCGCGAAATGCGCCAGCAAATCGAGAAACGCGCCACCAACCGTCTTGGCGCGCAAAATGTGAAAATTGCGAGCGCAGGGGGATCCACTAGACTGCCAGTCTTGTCTCGCTTCGGAGATCTTCACGTGATGATAACCGCCCATCTCGTTGCGCTTACAAATGGCCTCGCAGCATTCTAATTTGAACTTTGGGGCCCGCATTCCAACCGCTGAGATCGAGCTTCTTCTCTTTTCTTGGACCGACGTGCAGGGGGGAAACTGCGAGGGGTTCCTGGCACTCTGACACTGTACACCGCTTGCGTTTAAATTTTCCAGCCCGGCCGCTATGAACTGCTCGTGCTTTCTTAACGATGGGCGCAGACCCTGAGGCGGTGAGACAACTAGTTATGCCGGAAACGGAATGCTGTTTCCTTATTGGACTATGTCTAACAAGTGGACCTTTTTCTTTTTTCGAATTTCCACGAAAGTATCGGGAAATGATGGGATGATGCACCACGTGCATGGCTCCTGTGTTCCCTCTCCCATGCGAGCACCGGAACGGGCGGACTCACTCGCCGAACCCTTCGCTCATGCACGGAGACTAGACAGTCAGCAATAACGACACGAACGGCGACCTCCCGAACAAGTGCTTCCCCGTCGTCATAGGCTCCTCCTCCGCCGCGAGCCAGTCCCACTCCCCAGCTCGACGGAGCACACCCACAGAGCCCCACACACCGCCCCCCACTCGGCAAAAGACTACCGGCCAACACAGGAGCTCGCACGGACAGCAAACCGGTAGTCGTTTCCCGAGTGGGACAATGTGTGGGGGATGCAAGTGCGCTCTGCCGAGATGGGGCGCAGGAAAGGAAAGCAAACCTCCTCCAGGCTGGAGAAGAGCGGGCTAGGCCCGCTCGGATCGGCCCATCGGAACATGCTGGCAACATGATCAGTGTGGCGATGCTTCTTATGGTCGCTACCCGGGTCTGGATCCTCCCCACGCATGAGTTCCGGCGTTACGAATGAGTCCGCCGAACGCCCCGATGCCCGTCATGGGATAGGTGCTGCCTGTCCCCCTCCGCGAACCGGGAGGGGGATATCCCTTTTCGAAACGAGGGGGGGGGGACAATTTTTGAGAGAAATTTGGTATGAAATCAAAAAGAGAGAGGGTACTAGACTAGAGGGCCGAATGATGAGTTCAAATGAAGTCGAACCCCTTTTTATACCGCAGTCTTAAGCCACGCCCCCCCCCCCCCCCCCCCCCTCCCCGGTTAGCCACGCCCCTTGTTAACCACGCCCCTCCCAAACTCATCTCCACACTTTGGCGGTATAAATAGGGGGGGTTCTTGCGACTTTCGAGAAACTCTTTCTTTCCGGGCACCAACAGACATCTTCAGATCATCCCGGCGACGGCGACGGCTGCTCTTCATTCGGTGAGTCCGAGCGGCCATCCCAATCGTGTGGGAGTCCCTTGGGCACGGACTCTGTCCTCCACCTCCCGGTCCGGGGCGTCTTGTTGTGTGGGCGGGGGACCCACCCCTCCTCTAAGGAAAGGACAACTTCTGATCAAGACAACAGGGGGTGCCTGGCGGCGTTCTTCGCGGGCTCGCCCGCCCTCCCTCGGGAGGTTCGCAATCTTCCCCACTCCGTCTCCCTCGCGGATCCGCTCGCGGCTACTCCTGCATGCGCCGTCTTTGGCGTGCACGCTCCTGCGCCTGTTTGACGGTGCCATTCGGTTGGTAGGCCTCTGACGTCGCATGTGGGAGCACCCGCGAGCGGATCCTCGGGGCGGGAGGGCGTGGGTGCGGGTTGTGATGAGGCCCGTCGTCAGCCGCCCCTGGGCTTCGGCCTACCGCTCTTGTTCGGGGGCCCGAGTACTGGGGGCGGGTGTTGCTAACCTTTCCAACCTGCCTGATTAACTGGGTCCGGCGGTGGGCGACAGTTTCCTTGTCCAGGAGTTACCCTCACGGATGGGCTGGTGGGCGCAGGAGTAAGCACGGCCCTCTTCACGGGCGAGCCTCTTCGTGGCGAAGGGGATCAACACGTGGCGTCGTCCCGAGAACTCGTCACTCTCGGGCTGACACGGCGCCACGTGGCCAAGAGCCCACAATGCTCACGCACGCCGGGAGTATTGTGACGGATATTCTCCGGCCAGGCGACTTTTTGGCAGTCCGGCGAACTGACAAAAAGTATCCCAAAGCAACAAAAGCCTTCTCGAAATTCAACTTGTTTTTCTGGCAAAAAGTGTTCCACAATCAGTTCTCTTTCACTACATGCTTAAACGTTGAATACTCAGTCGATGCTACGGTGTACAACTCTAGCTTTGGACCACGTGATTTTCGAGTTCAGAAAAGCCGTCCGACGTCTACCGGGGACTACCAGCTTCTGCTTCATATGGTCTTCCGGGATTACGGTCTCCGATCCGTGACTTCCGTCTTCCCTCCTGGCTAAATGCCTTTTTTGAATTTGGCGGCGTCGGGGTGCTTCCTCAAATTCGAAATTCAAGATAAAACTTTCTTGAAGTTTTTTAGTTGACAACTTTTTGATAACTTCTCTCTGCGTCACGTCGTACGGTGATTTTGTGTCACGCTCACGTGACTTCTGTCAAGAAAAAAATAGTTCAGCAACATTTTCATACCGCAAAACGGGAACTTCAGAAATATTCTTTAAAAATTTGAAAAATTTTCAGACTTGTGATTTTCCGGCCCGGAAAAAAGTTCTGTCGGCCCGGTCGGCCCGGGATCGAACAAGTTTTTTTTTCAAAATAAATATTCTCCTCTTTTAAAAGAGGAGAGCTTTGCGAGAATTTTCTAGAAAATGTTCTGTCTGCAGACACCGCGACGAGCAAATGCAGATTTTCACATTATCGGGGAAGAATGACGCAATTTAGTTTTAATGTCATTTTTTTGCAACTTTTCGTGTGTTTTCAAACAGTTTCACATTATTTTCTATCACATATTTTCAGAGTGACGTGATGCCGAGCAAGTCCGACCAGGAATTGAGCAAGCTCATCAAGAAGAAAGATCCGAAAGTCCAATTCGTGAGTTTTTAAATATATTGGTCACTGATTTTCACAGTTTAGGGAGATTTGTTCCGCGACCATTCGAACGTCCGAGTGGGTCTTCTCAAGAAAACCGAGAGCGAAGAATTCGAATCGACGGACAAGGTCATCTGCGTCGCGTGCGTCCAATTGCTCGCGGCTTCAGACGAACACGCGCTGCCGGATGAGGCGAGCGACGAGAGGCTCCGCTGGCCTCGGTGGTGGGAGAAGAAGGAAGGAGCGACGATGCGGAGCCTGCCGCAAAATGCCGACGAATCGAGGGTGAGAGTGATTTTAAAAGTTAGAATACCCATCGAGTTTACGGTGCGTCGTTTTTTTCAAAAGAAGGAGTTGGTGAGTTTGACCGACGCAATGGCCGAATTTCGCTTTTTTTTTGCTTTCGGAACGTTTCGAATTTCGTTCCGACTTTTCAACATTCCGACTTCGAAATTCCGAGATTTCGGAAAAAAATTCGAAACTTTTCGAAATTTCGTTCCGCCTTTTCGAAACTTCGAAACGAAATTTCTCTGTGCGGGTCTCACCACGATTTGCCGTTTTCAGTGTTGCTGGGTACGGTGATCAATTCGTTTTCGTGTCGAATACATGTCGAAAGTTTAATTTTAATTCGTTCTCCGCCGTATTTCTTTGTGTTTTAGTTGGTAAGAGTGTATGATTTCTTTTCTGATTTGAATTGTAATGTATTTAGAGAACACGAAATGGGAAAATGGACGTTATACCTCGACACAGCAATGAAACGAAAGTCGGAATATTGCGAAATTTCGGAATTCCGAATTTTGCATTTCGACCAGCCCTGGTTCGGGCCGCGGATCGGACACCATGAAGTCGTACGTTCTTGACATCGTGAACGCGCCGAACGGAGGCGGATGTGGGAGTGCGGCAATGGCGCAACTATCTTGTCGTCAAACTATCCAACGAAAGGCCGTCGAGTTTTCATCAATGCTCATTCGAACTGATCAAACCGTTCATCGGAACACACGTCCGCCTTATTCTCGATCACGGGCGAATCGTGTCAAACTTATTCGGTTCTTTCCTCAACGCCATTCGGCTTCATCCCGTGCGTGGAAGGAAAGACGGGAGCGGAGGTAAGTCGATTCAATCCCAAAATTTAAGTCACCAAGCGAAAAACTTTCACCACTTCGGCTGGACGCCAGAGCAAGTCGAGTCATGCGTAGTGACGGCGGATGAAGCAGGCTATTCGATTCGTCCAACGCCCTTTGCCTGACTCGGATGTCCAAGTCCAAAAACCGATTTCCGCTCATAACCTGCCTGATTTTTTAATCGAAATGCAGGACGCGGAAAACTCCGTAAACGGAGCGTTTGACGTACTACAAAGGTAGCAGCTAGCATATTCATTTCTCATAATACTAACTGGTTTCACTCCTATTCAGATTCCTGAATGAACACGTGGATCTATGTGACTCCGAATCAATCGAATGCTATTGGCGTCGAAAAAGCATATTTTTTCGAGGCGGCGGCACGAATCTACTCCACAGTGCCTTCTGAAGCTGTCTGCGAATCCGCTTTCTCCACAGCAGGATTACTACTCAATAAGCGAAGAACGAGATTACAATATGATAATGCTGAGCTTGTCGTTCTGGGTTGTCAAATTGCAGCCATGCACCCGGACTGGCTCTAGTTGTTTTTACTTAAACCAGTTTTTCTTTCTATTTGCTTTCCAATCGTTGTTTTTTTTTTCATAATTCCATTTTTTCATAATTCCGACCCGGGTAGCGACCATAAGAAGCATCGCCACACTGATCATGTTGCCAGCATGTTCCGATGGGCCGATCCGAGCGGGCCTAGCCCGCTCTTCTCCAGCCTGGAGGAGGTTCGCTTTCCTTTCCTGCGCCCCATCTCGGCAGAGCGCACTTGCATCCCCACACATTGTCCCACTCGGGAAACGACTACCGGTTTGCTGTCCGTGCGAGCTCCTGTGTTGGCCGGTAGCCGTTTGCCGAGTGGGGGCGGTGTGTGGGGCTCTGTGGGTGTGCTCCGTCGAGCTGGGGAGTGGGACTGGCTCGCGGCGGAGGAGGAGCCTATGACGACGGGGAAGCACTTGTTCGGGAGGTCGCCGTTCGTGTCGTTATTACTGACTGTCTAGTCTCCGTGCATGAGCGAAGGGTTCGGCGAGTGAGTCCGCCCGTTCTGGTGCTCGCATGGGAGAGGGAACACAGGAGCCATGCACGTGGTGCATCATCTCATCATTTCCCGATATTTTCGCGGAAATTCGAAAAATCGAAAAACATTTAAGTTCTTTTATAGTTGTCGAGTAGACTTCGAGTAGAAATCCCAATTTATTATCACATTGTTCTCTCATCATTTTCCACTTTTCTCCTTCTTCTCCGCCTTCTTCTCTTCATGAATCGACGCGTCCGATGAGCTCTGCGTCACGTCGTACGGCGATTTGGTGTCACGCTCACGTGACTTCTGTCAAGAAAAAAATTGTTTGGAAACATTTTTACCAAAATAATGGGAATTTCAAAAATTGGTCAATTTTTTATACCGAAAAATTTTTTGAAAATTTCCAAAAAAAAAAAAAATTTTTTCTCAAAATTTTTATAAAAAATTGCAAATTTTTCGAAAAAGCGCCAAAAAACCTCGGGTTTCTGAATGCGTTTGCGAAGACGTTTGATGCCGTTGAGGAACTTTTCGCGTTCCGCATCCGTCACTTTCACCTCGGCCGCGTGCTTCTCCGAACACCGCTGCACACATTTCCGACAACTTCCGCACTTGTCGCATCCCATTGTGCTGCAATTGGCGGCGGGTCTCGACACGAAAACTGGGATACCGTAATCTCTTCACGACCCCCTTTAGTGGTCGCATTTCAAACCTATCTCGGAAACTAGAACAGCTAGAAAAAAGTTGTCAACTGCAAACTTGATCATCCTAAAATTTCGCACATTTTTGTAGTTGACAACTTTTTTCCAACTTTTCTAGTTTTCAAGATATACTCTGTCAGAGTTGTACCTCCCTTCTACTAAACGATTCTCGCGATGTGACCTATATTCAAGAGTTGCCCTACTTTTGCAATTTGACCTACTTTTGCTCATTGACCTAATTTATTTAAATTACCCAAAACTTGGGAAAAGTCTCCCAAAGTTTTACAAACCCGATGTAAAAACACCGAAACCTCTATATTAGTTTTAGAACGACCCCCTTTAGTGATGGCACTTCAAACTTGGATATCTCGAAAACTAGGAAAGTTAGAAAAAAGTTATCAACTACAAACTTAATCACCGTAAAATTTTCAGTATTTTTGTAGTTGACAACTTTCTCGTAACTATTCTAGTTTCAGAGATATTTCCTGTCAAAGTTCAACCTCTCTTCTATCAAAAGAAGGCTCACTGTTTGGCCGAAGATTTCGAGTTGGAGCTCGCATCTGTGCTCTTTCCCTGCTCCTTCCCTGTCTTCTTGCTGCTCTCCGTCGAGTCGTCAGAGCTCGTCGAGCTCTTCGTCGAGCTCTTCGTCAAATCTTTGGTGCTCTTCGTGCTCTCCTTCTTCTCATCCTTCTTTTTACTCTTCTTGATCTTCTTCTCACTCTTGGCACTCTCGTCGGTGCTCGCCGAGCTCTTCGCCGAGCCGTCGGCCTTCTTCGGCTCTTTCAGCTCCTCCTCGCGCATCTTTTTCGCGTACTCGATGAGCATGGCGCGCGCTTTTTCGCGTTGCGCGGCACTCGTCCGTCCCGGATACGGTGTCACCGCCATCGGATTTGATAGTGGCCTGGAAAGAGAGCATTGATCAGCGTGACGTCCGCCAGACTTCCGCCAGACATCCGCCAGTGGCTACCAACGCTGTAGTGGAATTGCAAAAGTTCGGTCACGTACACCTGGCCACTTCTTTGCCATCACATCAAACAGATAGTTAGGCCCCCACTCAGAGATTGCAAAACTTCGGCCACCACAGAAACCTTCTCTAACCGTAACTCTTGCAAAACTTATGGTAGTTAGTCCCCCGTGACACCCGTGACACGTACACTCCGTTATGATCGCACTCCTCCTCGGACGGCTGCTCGTCGCCCTTCCCGCTGCTGTTGCCTCGTCGGCTGCGGCTCCTCCGTCTCCTCCGCCTTCTGCCCATCATCTCGCCACCACCACCAGCACCGTCGATGGCTCGTCGCACCGTGTCGTTGAGCCCGTCGACCGCGCCGAGCACCTCGCGCGTCTTCGCGTCGAGCCCGCCCTTCCGCTTCTGCTTCTGCTGCTCCGGCTCCTCATCTTGCTCCTCGAGCGCGTACTTGTGCTCGGCGAACGTGCGTCGTTGGAAGAGCAGCGTCAGCGTGTCGTCGCTCCGTTCCGTCACTTGCCACGTATCGATTTTTCCCATTCTTGGCGCGATCGCTCTGCCCGGGGGTGTTTATTGATCGGAAACTGACTGCGGCTCGTGGATTTGGTGCGAAATTCCTTCCACGCAAGGCTCGAAACTGTTTCACGTTTTTAAACGACTTTAACTTTGACAACGTGTGTGTTCGCAATGGAGCGCGATTGCTGACACACCATAACTTTTTCTGATAGATCTGATCACGAGGAATCGATTGATATCCCAACTTGACTGTTTTCGACTTGTCACAAAAAAGTTATCGGCGGAAAAGTGAAACAAGCTTTGTCGGCCTATAACTTTTTTGTGATTTGATGAAAACAGTCAGGTTGGGATATCAATCGATTCCTTGTGAGCAGATCTATCTTTTTAACAAATTACGGGAGTCTTATGACAATCTTAAAAGTTATAAAGACGAGAAATAAAGTGAGAAGTCGGCCACTGGCGTCGGAATTGCGCCAGTGGCGGGTTCAAAAAGGCTCTCAACCGAATGTCGCCGGCCGAGCCGTCTTATTTAAATATTGATTAAGTTTAATGACTATATGGTGGATGGTCTTCCTTAAAGGGGACCAAACTGAAAATTTTCAAATGAAGTTTTTTTTTCGCAGTTTTCTTTGCGCAGCCCGCTTCCACCTCAATTCCATTATGTTTTTCTGATAGATCTGATCACGAGGAATCGATTGATATCCCAACTTGACTGTTTTCGACTTGTCACAAAAAAGTTATCGGCGAAAAAGTGAAACAAGCTTTTTCGGCCTATAACTTTTTTGTGATTTGATGAAAACAGTCAAGTTGGGATATTATCGGTTCGCCGTCTGCATTGGGAAATCCTACGGTTGACAGCGAACCGCGAACGCGACCGCGGACGCGTACGTAGAGGACGGTGTATACACTGTATACAC
The DNA here is from genome assembly GCA_963966605.1 of Caenorhabditis sulstoni. Classification (NCBI taxonomy): domain Eukaryota; kingdom Metazoa; phylum Nematoda; class Chromadorea; order Rhabditida; family Rhabditidae; genus Caenorhabditis; species Caenorhabditis sulstoni. The sequence continues at coordinate 1,669,069 of OZ016477.1, forward strand.
CGCACGCCGCTGCTTACCGTACTCTCGGCGATGATAATTAAAATTTTTAGGTTCAATTGTTGCTTATTTTCTTTTTTTTACCGCAAATATTTGTAGAAACAGATAATTTTTTTTAAATGAAAAGTACGGTGAAATATGCGAAAATAAGCAACAATTGAACCTAAAAATTTTAATTATCATCGCCAAGAGTACGGTAAGCAGCGGCGTGCGGTGTATACAGTGTATACACCGTCCTCTACGTACGCGTCCGCGGTCGCGTTCGCGGTTCGCTGTCAACCGTAGGATTTCCCAATGCAGACGGCGAACCGATAATATCAATCGATTCCTCGTGTTCAGATCTATCTTTTTAACGAATTACGGGAATCTTATGACAATCTTAAAAGTTATAAAGACGCGAAAGAAAGTGAGAAGTCGGCCACTGGCGTCGGAATTGCGCCAGTGGCGGGTTCAAAAAATCTCTCAGCCGAATGTCGCCGACCAAGCCGTCTTATTTAAATATTGATTGAGTTTAATGACTATATGGTGGATGGTCTTCCTTAAAGGGGACCAAACTGAAAATTTTCAGAAGAAGTTTTTTTTTTCGCAGTTTTTTTTTTGCGCAGCCCGTTTCCACCTTGATTCCATTATGTTTTTCTGATAGATCTGATCACGAGGAATCGATTGATACCCCAACTTGACTGTTTTCGACTTGTCACAAAAAAGTTATCGGCGGAAAAGTGAAACTAGCTTTGGAAGCTCATAACTTCTTTGTGATTCGATGAAAACAGTCAGGTCGGGATATCAATCGATTCCTCGTGAGCAGATCTATCTTTTTAAAAAGTTACCAAAACTCTCTGACCATTTCAGACAATGTTATAGCTATGCGAAATAATGAACATTCATTGATTTTTTTCGCAGCGTGTTAAAAAGGTAAATTGGAGATCAATATGAACATTGCGGGAGTGGGCGGGGATTAAGTGACACACTTTGAAAAGTTTGGCTCAGATTTAGAGATTCAGACGGTCTGGCACATGGTGATGAACTCGTTGATGGTGGCCTTGCCGCGTCCCTGCGTGTCGGCCTGCTGAATCAGCGCGCACGCCTCCTTGACGGTGATGTTCGTCGACACCGTCTCGCTCCACGCCACCACCAGCTCTTCCGCCGAAATCTGCAATCGGCCCATTTCACCGCCGGCGGGAACCGAACTCGCGTCGTGCGGTATGAAAGGCAAAAGCGCAAGCCGCTGCGCCACGCGCGTCTACAGTTTCTGAGGACCCAGAGCTAACATGAATGCGGCGCTCACCACTTTTTCCGGATCCTGATCGATTTTCGACAACATCACACGCACATCCGCCTTCACACTGGACAACTGGAAATTGTTCAGATGTCAAACAGTGAATTCTTGCAATTTCCCCGAACCTTGATTTTCGACGTGACGGCGGCCAGAAACTCCTCGAAATCGATTTGTCCGTCGCCGGAGACGTCGCTACTCCGCATCACCGCCTGCACCACTTTCGGCGACACATCGATTCCGAGCTCGTTGAGCATCTTGGCCACCTCCGACGACGAGATTGTGCCCGAACCGTCGTCGTCCATTAGTTGGAAGATTTTGAACACCTGCAAGCGAGTTTGTAAAAAATGGTCAAGTTGAAAACTTTGGTTTTTTCTTCAATCTTTAGAAGTTTTTACTCATTTTGTAAGTCAATGGATAGAGCTCAACGCGCTGATTCGATTCATACCCCAACTTGACTGTTTTCATCAAATCGCAAAAAAGTTATGGGCCGACAAAGTTTGTTTCACTTTTTGGCCCATAACTTTTTTCTGAAAAGTCGAAAATGGTCAAGTTAGGATATAAATCGATTCCTCACAAAAAGATCTATTCAATCAATATATGACAAATGAAAATTTTCCAAGTTTGACGAAAATGTCTACACTAGACTGTGAAATAATCACTTTGCAACTGTTAGGCGGTCTAACTACAACCAAGAAGGGTGATAGATTTTTCAGAATATTCTCAGAATGAAGATCTTAAACTGCTAATTCGATTCATACCCCAACTTGACTGTTTTAATCAAATCGCAAAAAAGTTATAGGCCGACAAAGTTTGTTTCACTTTTCGGCCCATAACATTTTTGTGACAAGTCGAAAATGGTCAAGTTGGGATATCAATCGATTACTCGCAAAAAGATCTACCGAAAGAACATATTAAAACTGACGAATATCCCCTCTCTCTCCTTTTTTCCGGCGTTAAAGGGGACCAAACCGGAAAAGTTCCAAAAAAAAGTTTATTTTCTCAATTTTTCTTCGCACTTTCTCCCCACACTGTTTTAGTTATGTTCTTCTGGTAGTTCTGATTGCGAGGAATCGATTGACATCCCAACTTGACTGTTTTCGACGTTTCGCAAAAAAGTTAAAGGTCCAAAACTTTGCGAGCCTACAACTTTTTTCGGAAAAGTCGTAAACAGTCAAGTTGGGATATCAATCGATTCCTTGCAAGAAGATCTATCCAATGAACCTATTAAAACTACCGAATACCCGCTCTTCCCCATTTTTCGCGGGCGACAAACCTTCTCAACCTCCTGCTTCTCGACCTCGTACCGTTGCGCCAGCTCGTCAATATTCTCGCACTTCACCTTGCTCTTGTGCTTCTTGATCAACTTTTTCGCCACCTTATTCTCCATTAGCGCGTCCCAAAATTGGTTGTCCTTCGCCACCGGCATCACTCTCTCGCGTTACTTTCGACGTTTTCGAGGCACCGAGAAAAAGAAAAGAGCGGAGAGTTGAGAAAGAGAAAAATGAGAGAAAGGGGAGAAGAAGAAGAAGAAGAATGAAGTGAGGCGAGAAGAAATTGAATTTGAATGAGCGCCCAAATCAAACAGGTGGGCGGGGCCGAGCAGAAAACTCGATTGCGACCAAACGTGACAAAGGGCGCGACAAAAAACACAACGCCTACCGTAATCCTTGATATTCATTTTCAGGAAGGCTCATATGGTTCCAGTGTATCGGATTTCTTTCGCCTTCTTCCCAAACAAAACAAAAATGAAACAATTTTCGGCTCGCAATCTTCCTACGTGATTTCCTTCGAATTCCACTTTTCGCACCGAAAAACGAGGTTATTCAAATGCGCAATTTGCATTCTCATTCACCCCATGATTCGATTCACATTCAAAAACCTCATAGTCACGGCGAGGAGTCGAACTCGCGTCGAGCGGTTTGACACGCAAAAGCGCAAACTGCTGCGCCACGCGTGCCACTCGAGGGCGTGGACGGGAGGCTGGTGATAGCTACGCTTTTCCGGATCCGGAGAAAAAAAAACAAAAAATTCATGGAACCACGCGAATTTTCGGCGGAAAAAGACTTCCGAGAAAACGAAACACGCCGCGTTTTTCCCGTTTTTTTCCGCCTTCCATCCATTCAAAACCAATTTGGACCCTTCTTTTTACACCACCCGACAAAAAAAACCTTTCAGGACCAATTACGTGCCTAAAAATTGGGAGGAAAACGGCGATTTGCATGCGATTTCGCGAGTTTTCACCCCCCAACCATCAGCCCGGGAAGCATCAGAGTTCGAAAAGAAAAAGAAAAGAGAAAAGGAAGAGAAAGTGGCGCACAGGGAAGAGAAAAAGAAGCGAAAGAGAAAAAGAAGAGGTAATCGAATTTCTGTGTTGGGGGGACGGGTGGAAGAACGCGCGCAGGTGTTTTTTTTTCTGCCTTCTTTCCCACGATTATTTTCAGCTATTTTCAGCTCATTTCAGGTGGGCCACTTATTTTTCGAGAAAACCGGAAGTTTGGGTAGGGGTACCGTAATCCTGATCGACGCCCTTTAATGCTTAAAGGACACCGAGAGAGATTACGGTAGCCGTGAATTCCAGCGGTTTGGCGTTGCACACTTGAATTGACGACAAAGTGCACTGTTTTGAATGCTTAAGGGGTGATGCACTGGATTACGGTGTTTAGACCTGCTCAGAAAAGCGAAGTTCAGATACCGTAATCCAGTTCTCCACGCCTTCAAGACAGTGCACTTTGTCGTCAGCTCAAGTGTACACACAATCATACGCAACTTCACACAGATTCGATCAACGGAAAAAAACAACAACAAGAGTTCGCGAGCAGAGCAAAATCACACGGAATCGACGTCAGAAGGCACATGAGAGAACGGACGTCATCTGAATTCAGAATTCAGAATTCAGAATCCAGAAGTCAGAAGACAAAACTAGAAAACGCTCAATTTTTAGATGACGTGCCAAATTGTAGCCTTTCAACGCCGAAGACGTGACGACGTCATCTGCTGGGATTCAGATTCAGATGAGTGACGTCGTCGTCGTCATCGTCGTCAGAAGTCTCTATTCAGAAGAATCTCAAAGTCGGGAAATGAGTGCGGAGCCGATGCGACTCGCGCCTCTAAGCCCCGCCCCTTTTCAGCGGGCCAAAATTAGGCTCCGCCCACTTTTCGATCGATTTTCTCAACTCAGCAAACAATCGGAAACGGCAAAAACTTTAAAAAAAAATTTTTTCGTAAAAAGTGAGCACTTGAGAGCACAATTCTGTGAGCCGGCTCCGCGGAGCCCATGCGGAAAAATTGGTAGAAATGCAATTTGGATTCCTCAATTCCTCTCTCTTTTTTTCAGACAAAACTTCTTTTTCTTCTTCTCCTTCTTCGGAAAGACAAAAAAAATGTGTTCTTGTTATTTTTTTTCTCTCTTTTTTCTGGTTCCCTTTCTCTTTCTCCCCGTTTTGTTGAGAAAATCGAAAAGAGAAGAAAAAGGAGAATAAAAGAGAGAGAGAAGAAAAAATCGCATCGCATTAATTTTATTTGGGGGCGCGCAGGGCTCCGCGAGCCAACCGCGAGCACAAAATTTTTCGAGAAATTTGATGTTTTGCGTCATTTTTAACGTTTTTTTTCACCCAATTTAAAGGAGTCCCCGCGAGGGGATTACGGTAGTTTGTTTTTGTTTTTTGGGCGGGGAATTGAGTTTGTTGAACGTTTTTTGTTCCAAAACTTGATGACTGTGCGAATTGTCGTCAATTCTAATGTGTACACGATAAGAGTCATCCGGATTACTGTAGAGTTGCGAGTTTCAAGGGAAAACTCTCAAAAACTACAGTAATCCTCGAAGTGGCACTGCATTTGACGACAAAATGCACACTTTTCGAGGGGGCATCAAAATCGACGAAAAACTGCACAGTTGCCAGTACCGTAATCCTCATCGATTTCCTTCAATCATTAAAGGGGTGCGATCAGGATTACGGTACCCGGACTAAGCTTCAATTACCATAATCCCGCTCGGCCCTCTTCAGCCGTTAAAGAGCGCCGATCAGGATTACTGTGTCGGTTTTCTGTGAACGAGAGAAAACGCGGAACATGTGGTGGCGACGAGGATATTTTTTTTTGTGTGTCTGTGTGTACATTTTTCGGCTCGCTATCCGCTCGCCTTCTGTTTTAATTGGCCACTTTTTGAGTTGAAATATGACTGACGGGGTGGAAGGGTGGAAGGGGGGGGATGAAGAACCCATTTTATTTCCAATAGGCAGTGTAAAACGCTGATGGGGGGGGGGCTCATCAATTCGAGCTCGAGCTCGCCGAGCACAAAAGTTGAGCAGGAGGGAACGAGGGGGGAAAAGGAGTTGAGCAGGCGGGGAGAACAAAACAAGATTTGATGGACGCCAAGTTCAATTTCCGTGCTCCGCCGCCGCGCGTTTTGCATCGAGAAACCGAAAAGATGGTGGCTGCTGCAAGAATTGTTGGAAAACGGTTCAAAACATCACAAATCACGCGAAAATGCACACGGAAAAAGTGGACGGAAAAGAAAAACGGAACACTTGCCAAAAAAAAAACAAACAACGAAAACGAAAAAAGAAGCAAAGCTCGCGGAGCCCAGAGTGGCGCGTAAAAATTTTGATTGATGGGCTGCTCGGCGAGCCCGATGCGAGGAGAGTGGAAAAAAAATGAGAAAAATATATGGGGTAGAAGGCGTAAAATATCGAGGAAAAGAGAGCGCAACGCGAAAAAAGGAGGAGGAATGATGCTCCTCCGCGACGGGTGTGCTCGCGGAGCTCTCCTCTTCGAGCAGGCGAGCCGGCGAGCAAAAAGAACGACAGCTGACTTTCCGGAGGCGGGCTGTCGCTTTGTTTGCCCAAGATCATCATTTTTGTGGTGCGACACGTTTGAGACGCGGCGAAAAATCATCAACTTACTTTTTCATTCCAATCGACTTCGTTGGGGGGCTCCGCAGGAGCTCAACGGAGCCCGAATTTACACAATTTGAGATAAAAATCAGGAGAAACGCGGGGGGCGACAAACGGAGATACGATGAAAGTGAGGGGACACCAAAAAAAAAAAGAAGACGGTAATTAGTTGGTAGAACGCGGAAAAAGAGCCCGGAAAATGAGCCGCTACGAGAGGGGCAAAAAAGAAAAGATAAATAACAGGAGGGGAAAAGGGGGAAAAATCAACAAAATGTGACTTGAGAATATGAAATAAATTAAAGAGGTCTCCTCGTTTTTTTCCGTTTTCTTGTTTCGTTTCGTTAGAGTTAGGCGAACAAATCCTCACGATCCGCACTCGCCGTTCCTTGTGGATCGTCGAACGCCTGAAATTGTAAGGGGGAAAAAACTGAATTTTCCGTTTTTTTTTTGTTGGTTTGCCGTGTCAACAGGCGATTTTTTGAGAGCTCGCACCAAAAAAACAGTCCGCAGTGTCGATTTACGGTAAACACAGCGCGCGCCGCCGTTAATTCGGAGCGTCGTTTGAAATGATTTTATGAACTTTTTTCGCGTTTCTCTTCCTTTCTTCAGGTCAATTTCGGCGGTTTTTTTCGCGCGGAAAAATTCCGAAAATTGACTTGAAAAAGAAAGAGAAACGCGAAAAAAATTCAGAAAATCATTTCGAACGACGCTCCGAGTTAACGCGCGCTGTTTATCGTAAATCGACACTGCGGACTATCTTTTTTGAGATTTCGAAAATGGGGGTCGACGAAAATAGCGAAAACTTGGAAATCCTGTCGGAAACCGGTTTTTTCGTCTTTTTGCATATTTGAACTTTCTTAAGGGGGAGCTACATAAAAAAGGGGTGCTTAGTTAGAATGATATCAAGACTCGTTCGGGCTAGCCTATGATTTGGAGCTCTAGTTTTTGGTGAGAGCAACATTTCCGGAAAACTTTTCGTCAGTCACACGAACCTTAAAGTTGTGGAAGTGGACGGGCCGATGATCCTCGTGATAGTACTCTTTGGGATTGGCGAGACACACGTCGAACTTCATCGCCGGCGACCATCGTTGTCCCTGGAAGTTGTAGTTCCAGACGCCGTTCGACGGCACCATAAAGTAGCCGAGGAAGCGGTCCGACAGCAACATTTGCACTTTCTCGTAGTGCGTCGGCATGTAGCCCTTTGGATTGTTGCCCTTGTCGGTGTTCGCCTTGCCCCACTCGTAGCCGGTCGGCGTCAGTTTGTAGGCGGTCAGCGAGACGGAGCCCGGCGTGAAACTGCACGTGATCATCACCGTCTTCTCGCCGTCCCAGTTGATATTGTCGGTTAGCAACTGCAAATTGCTCTCTTTTGGGAAATTAACACATTTTTCGAAACGTATCGGTTAGCTTTTTGACAGTTTTGACGCTAATTTAGACGATTTTTGAAAAAATGAGAGAAATTTTCAAAGTTTTTGCGATAGTTTAAGCGCAGATTTCGGGGATTTATAGCTCAAATTTCATTTTTGGCTCGGGAATCTCGAGTGGAAAATGTTCTAGCATTGCAAAAAAAAAAACAGCCACTTTTCGAGTGGAAATGCTCGAAAAAAAGAGCTGAAAAGTTCAAAACACGTCAAAACTCGAACCGAAAGTGCATTTTTTGAAGAGCATAGCGCTCTTGAGCCTCGAAAAACTCGTTGTTTTTTCTTTCGCTCCCACATAGTGCACTCGGAAATCAAAAAAGAAGGTAAAAGGAAATTTTGCGCCAGGGTTAGCGGGGTTTGTGACCATTGGCGTACAAATTCGGCCATTGGCCGATAATTCAGGCAAATGGCGGGCAGCCGCCTGACATCCGCCAGTCATCCGCTTAACGTACGCCAAAATAAGCGCCCCGATTGCCAGCGGCGCTTCAGAGTCGGCCAGTGGCGGCGCGATGACGCCAGTGGCGAGTTTCACAAATCGCTTGGCCGACTGTCTTCGGCCAAGCAATTTGTAGGCCCGCCAAAGCGCGTAAAAGTTCCTGAAAAAGAGAAAAAGTGTGTACCTTGGCGTGCGTTGTGACGTCCTGCGGCGACAGTTGCGGCAACTCGTTCGGCTGCGTGTGCATCCATCCGAGCGGCTCAAAGTCTCTGAGCAGCTCGTGATCGGGCAACTGTGTGGGCAGATTGACCTGCTGATGTGAGCCGGTTTGCGGCACAAGCACAATGCACCGAATCTCTTTGACTTGCGGATTGTCGGACGGCGAGACGCCGTACATGAAGCCGGCGATTTGGGTGCGCAGATCCGAGATGGTGATGAACTTTTTGAGGATGTTCTTCGGCAGAATATAAGTGTAGCCGGTGTCTTTGACGTCGTCCGAGTTCACGTAGATGTGCTGCGTTCGGAGGTGGAGATTGGTCGAGGAGATGGCGCGCACGCGCCACTCGGTGCGGCTCGCGAATGACGCCGTCTCGTAGTTCGACGTCGTCGCCGTGATGATTTCGTCTCCGTGCTTGTTCACCGTTCGCGTCGTCGTCGCTGTCACCTGTAAAGTGAGAATTGCCAAAAATCGAGGAAATTCAAATTAATTCTAAAGAAAAAGTGTTCTACTGACCTGACTCTGCTCTTTCGTCTGCTTCTCAATGTCGGCAATCTGTTGACGCTGCTGACTCGGCGCCGAGATCTCCATGCCGAGAATGATGTCGCGCACTTCGGATTGCGTCAACGACGCCACATTCACATTGTTCTTTTTGCCGTAGTCGGCGAGAATCATGTCTTTCAGCGCCAACTCGACCTTGATCCAATCGTCGTCGGACAACGTCGGCCAAATGTGATGCGGCTCGGTGATGGTGGTCTTGTCGGGCTTCAGAATCACTTTCGTCTTGTCGGGATTGATGTGCATGCCGCGCATGATGAGCACGACGCGCGAGAACGCCGTGTACGAGGAGATGGTCTTGAGCCAGTCGTCGTACAGATTGAACAACACCATCTGCGGCTCGGTGGCCTTCAGAATCAGATCGCCAAACTTTTCGACCTTCATAATCGCCTGGAACGGCAGCATCAGTTCGGAACCCTTGATGACAATGTTGGGGAAGTCGAGCAAGTGCACCTCGAGCGGATCGAGCATCGCCTTTCGCGTCACAATGATCTGTCGCGGTTGCTCCTCGACGGGCAGCGAGCGGATCAGCGCGGCGACCTCTTCGGCCGTCTTCCATTTCGCCAACTGTGACAGACGCTTCTGTCCGGCCCACACCGACGTGTGAATGATCTTGAGGAACAGTTGTCCGGTGCGCGGATTGAAGATGAAGATGGCGCCGTTGATCGGCTTCGTCGTCAGATTTCCCTCGAACGTCTTGTGAATTGTGACACGGTAGACGTTGGTGTCGTCGACGAACCAGATGATCTGATTCGAGAACAGCTCGCCATAGTTTTGGCTCGTCAGATACGGCTCCGTCGGCTCCGACGAGTAGAGTTGGAGTCCTTTGCGGATGCGCTCGCGCAACACATAGAACGCCGGATTCGCCTTGATGATTTTGGCCATCGCCTGCCGAATCAGCGGCTTCATTCCCGGAAACCAGTTGCCGTACGCCGAGTACAGATTGTAGGCGAGATCGATGGCGATGAGGACGCCCGTCGGCGACGGATAGATCGACATGTTGTCCGTCGTGTAGTCGAGGAATTTCGCGCGCGCATATCTCTCCACATCGTGCGAATCGTAGTCTCCCCAACGCAGCTGCACGTCCAGCCAGTACTTTTGTGTCGTCGTGTTGTCCATCACGTCTCTGAATGTGATGACAAAATTGCTATGAATTCAAGATTTTGGTGGATTTTTGCAGTAAAAATGTGGAATCTCCAACTTTTCCATCAATTTTATCAATTTCCCCCATATTTCCAGCCTTTTCCAGCCGTTTTTTTTGTCAAAAGCGGTAGACTCACTTGCTGTCGGCCATGAGACTGGGTCGCGACACGTTCCACTTGTACTGGGCGAAGAGGAGCACGTCGGCGCACGAGCTGTTCATCTTGTACGACTTTCGCGGATGGATCGTCTCCTTTTGGACGGTCTGAATCTCGAGAGCGTCGAGCTCCTGATCGAACACCTGACACAGATCCATCACCACCGACTCGTGAATCTTTTGCCACAAGTGAGCGCGGAAGATTTGGATCAGCGAGATTTTGAGCGTCGGAATTTTGCCGTGCATGAAGATGCCGGTGAGGTCGAGCTGCACTTGGAAGCCGACGTACACGTTGGCGCGATTGATTGTCGGCGACCACCAGAGTGTGAAGCGGCGATTCGGAATCTGATTGAGTCCGGAGCGTTGCGCGTTCGTCAACTTTTTGAACTTCATCGACTCTTCGAAGCCGGACGCGCGCTCCCAGAACAGACCCTCCCAAGTGGGGAAGTAGGTGCCGCGGAACAGCGTGTGCTCCAGAATTCCCTCGACACCGCCGAGCGCCTGAATCATGTCGGTACGGTAGTTGTTCAGGTTCCACAGTTTTCCGTCGTGCCGTTGGTGTGTCCACCAGAACGGGTTTTGCTTCAGAATCTGGTAGGCCTTGAACTCGGTGCGCACACGCCATCCCTTGTCGTAGGCCAGCGTGTGCCGATCCTTTTGGAAGAGCGTGTTGATTCGCGGAATACCGCGATCCCACGAATCGTCGAGATCCTCGAGCGTGAGTCGGCGGTTTTGCGCGTTCGCCTCCTGCCGTTTCAGCGCGTACTCGGCCCACACGCGCACCGAGTCGACGAACTCGGCCTCCCACGGTTGGATGTAGCGGTAGAGGTTGGGAATGAGTTGATCCTCGTCGTGACTCATGCCGGACCGGAAGTGCGTCACACCGCCCGCCTCGGTTTGTTGCATCCAGCGAAGGTCCGACTGCGGGATGAGCACGTGTCCCATTGAGAGCATGCCGAGACCGCCGATCTCTTTGGGTGTGTAGAAGACGACCGGCGGGAAGCGTGACGGCATTTTCGAGTTCAGCCCGATCTTGATTCGCGTCTGGATCTTGTTCTCGCACTTGACGAGCAGGTCCAGCAGCTCTTGCGTGTTGACGACCGCCTCGCGGAAGTAGGTCATCAGACCGATCAGCGCCGTGTTCCACTTGTTGACGATTTTGGTGAACGTCGTCGAGCCGGACGACATCAGAATTTGGCGAATGCGATTGTGGAATTTCGACATTGACTCCTCGTCGACTTTCAGGAAACATTGGGCGGTGCGCTCTTTGGTGACCTCGTTCTGAAGGTTCCAGACGCCGTCGCGATGCACAAACTCCTCGTTGGCGGTTCGACATTTGGGAAGGATGCGACACTCGAAACCGCCCATGTCGAAAAGCATATTCGGGTTGTCCTTCGAGTACACCGACACAAACGACGTCTCCCACTCGACGGTGGTGATCGAGCGCGGTAGACGATTCTGAAATCGGGAATTGTAGACGATTTGGAATGAGAGAGCATCGCTTTTCAATTTGTCAGCTAAATGCCAAAAATCTACACATTTTCGCCAGTTTCCGGGGTCAACTTCCGCCCAGAATGCAGAATTCATCAAAACCCTTGGATTTCATCGGAATTTTGTCTAGATTTCAGTGAAACCCCCTGAAACCGAGTGTTTTTTTCGATGGAAATGTACGCCTTCCAAGTAGACCTGACCATTCAATGGGAACTGGTGGATCTGTTCTCGAGGCAATCATCGCTCTCTTTTTGTTCGTCTGTTTTCGAGGATTTATCAACGAGCTGCCATTTCGGGGGCGGATCGCCTTCTTTTACCTCGTAAATCGACACAAAACACCGGAAAATCACTGTTTTCTCAGAGAATTTATCAAATTTCAGAGGGAAATCGATAAATTTCCACGTTTCAGCTATGAATTTTCCATTAAATCATCGATTTTTCTACCGTAATTTGGGTTTCGAATGCTAAAAAACGGATTTTTTCAGCAAAATCTTCGAACTATGAAGCCTAGCTGGAGAACTGAAAATTCAAGAAACCACGAGTTCTGGGTAGAAAAATCGTGGAGAAACTACAACTTCGCTTCAAAATTTCAGCAAAAACCATCTAAAGGTCGGAAATTTCCACGAAAAATGGTTGTTTAAGATGGTAAAACGCAGAATTTCCTCCGGGAAATCTCAGTTTCTCATCGCATTTCTCAGCTAGAGCCCATTTAGAAACGGTTTTTCCTTGTTCTCGCTCACCTTGATATCCCAAAAGACGGCTCTTCCCAGGTTCACATCGTGCTTCATGAGTCGCATTCGGGCGTCTCGCGGCCAACACTTTTTGTTGTTGTACCCGACAATGTTCTCGTTGTTCGGATCGGGATGCTCGGTCAGGTATCGCTGAATGAGATCTTTCGCCTCGTCGGCGCTGAAGCGGAACATGATCCAGACGCGGTCAATGTAGCGGCAGTAGAGGCGAATCGGATGGCCGATTTCGGTGACGACATCCTGGAATTGCAGGAACTCGTTGGGACACTGCGGCGGTCCGGCGATTTCCGACGCTCGTCGCAGTCCGAGCACGAGGAGATCGAGGACGAGTCCGTAGAATTGGACGATGAACGAGGCGAACTGAAGGCCGCGAATGATGCCGAACGAGTTGGTGTGGTTCATGTCCTTGTAGTTGATCAGCACGTTGTTCTTCGACGACATGTAGTCGGCAATGTTGTGGTCGACGATCAGACGCAACAGCCGATTCAGCAGCGTCAGATCCATCTTTTCGGCGATCTTCTCGAGCTTCGTCTCCATGATCACGTTGCACTCGCCCTCCGAAGTCTCCCAAACGTCTTGCAGATTGTTGAGCCCCTGACACCATTTGTAGGTGAGAAGCGGCGGCGGTTCGGTGTCGCCGGGTTTGACCCACGCCGGGAACAGTCGACGCTTGTCGGCCTCGTACCACAGGTATTGGTCGAGATAGGCGTCGGTGACCTTTTCGAGCGGCTCAATGTCGTAGACGGGAATCAGGTGTGTGTAGAGATCCATAAACTCGATGCCGACCTCTTTGAACGCGCGCTGCGTCAACATGTGACGTTTGATTCGCGAGAGCGCCTCGTGCGGATTGTCGTAGGCCTGCTCGATGAGCGCCAACTCTTCGCGCTGCGACTGATTGAGCCGATTCTTGACCGAGTAGCTCTCTTTGAGACGCTCCAACGCCAGAATCAACAGTTTCGTGTCGTGTTTGTAGGAGAGCGGCGGGAACGGAATCGGCGAGAATCGACGCGACTCGAGCCAATGCACTGTCGTCGTGTAGATCGCGACGGCCTCCTCGGCAGAAATGTAGGGTCCGTCTTTGAGATAGTTGTGCTGTCGCTCCTGCTCGGATTTCAGATACAAACGCGTGAGCCGACCCAGATTCTTCTTGCACACTGTCTTGTCGACGGTCGCACCGCGTCGGACACGTTCTCGGTTGTAGTGCGCCGAGTTGGTCCACCAGTCGGCCTTCGCCTTCACATATCGCAGAATCATGTTCTCGACGGGTGTGGGCAGTCCGGGCACCTTCCACGGAATGTTCGCCTTCCAGCAGCGCCACGCTTCGGACAGATGCTGGAGAATGACGCGAGCCTTGTTTTGTTTGATGCCGTCGGGCATCATGTCGAGAATGTCGTGCATGACGGCGGCGCGAAGCTCCAGATCGAAGTGCGACTCGACACGCTGCTTGGTGACGGTTTTGGCGACACCCTTCGAGTGACGACCCTCGAATTGGCGCGAGAGCAGGTTGCCGAGCCAACGTTCGAGAAGCGGCGTGATGCCGCGCAGGAAGAAGAGCCAGACGCGCCAGCCGGGCGCCCAGAAACCGCATCCGGGCCCTTTGCCGACGGGACCAGTGTTGAAGCGATAGTAGATGAGGTGTTTGAGATCTTTGCACATTCGCACCTGTCGCATCAGTTTGTACTTGTAGCGGTACATGCCGGTGAGTTGTCCGACGTGCGCGAAGATGTACTGAAGACCGTCGGCCAGCTGATAGGCATCGACATTGTTGAGGCGGTACTGGACGTGCGCGTCGACGACCAACTTGGTCAGACGAAGAATCTCGCGACACAAATGGAACGCGTTTCCGAATCGCGACTTCTTTCGCTCTTTCGTCGTCAGAGTTTTGACGGGCTTCAGATTGAAGTTGTAGTCGAGATGCAGATAGTTGAGGTTTTTGCGGTGGATGAGCAGATTGAGCATGTTGTAGCCCTGGCGGAGCACCTGCAGACCCGCCTCCACCCAGTCGAGCGTCGTCGTTTGGAAGAACTTGGTGGCTTTGAACGAGCGGAACAGGTAGCGACGCTTTTGCGGCTTCGGCGGCCGATGCTTGAGCGCGTTCAGCACGAACACTTTGAGCAGCTTCTGGTATGAGACGCGCACTTTGACGGGCATTCCGGCCGGACAGTGCTCGCGATACCACGATTTGACGAGCGGCACGTCGACGGCTCGCCGAGTTCGTCCCGATCTCAGATTGAACGGTCGCGGTGCCCAGAGCAACGCGAGACCGTTCGCCGTGTTGTCCGAATAGAGGGGCACGTCTTCGAAGATGGGACGCACGTCTTCCGGCAACTCCCATTCGTCGTCCTCTTCGCCTTCGGGAAGCGCTTCTTCCGTCTGAAAATGAATGTTTCTTGCGTTGAAAATCTAGAAGGCGTCGATCGAGAAAAACGACGAATTCTCGCCTTTCGAAGCGTTTTTATTTCGCGAATTTCGGCTGCCAAACGCCTTGCAAATTTGTAGGGTTTTGCTATGTTTATTCGCTTGCTTTTTTGCCATAAAATGGGGCTGAAAACTGACCGGTTTCAGGTTGGCGCGTGCGCTGCTCGAGACGATCGGATTGATGAGCGGATCGTAGTAGAAGGCCGGCAAGTCGGGATCCTCCGTCTTGATGAAGACGACCGACGGCGTGTGATACCACGACACTTGGACCGGCAGCGAACTGATCAGATTGTTGTACATGAACGGAAACGCGATGCGGTATTCCGTGCGGATCGGCGCGCGGATGATCACTTTGTTGATGTCGTTGAACTCGTTCCAGTCTTCGTCACTGCAGAGAAGAAAATAACCGATTTTCGATGCGGAAACAGAAAAAAGCGCAATTTTCGAGGAGAAAATCGAAAGGAATCCATCAATTTGAAGCAAAATCGATTTTCTGATGGTAAAGCCGCATTTTTCCTAGTTTCCAGGTCAATTTTCACTCAGAATTCATTAAATTTAGGATGGAATAGCTACTTCTTTCCACAAAATTGAATCTAGAATTGAATTGACGCATTTTCGCCAGTTTTCGGGGTCAACTTCCGCCAGAATGCAGAATTCATCAAAACCCTTCGATTTCATCGGAATTTCGTCTAGATTTCAGTGAAAACCCCTGAAAACGAGTGTATTTTCTCGATGGAAATGTACGCCTTCCAAGTAGACCTGACCATTCAATGGGAACTGGTGGATCTGTTCTCGAGGCAATCATCGCTCTTTTTTTGTTCGTCTGTTTTCGAGGATTTATCAACGAGCTGCCATTTCGGGGGCGGATCGCCTTCTTTTACCTCGTAAATCGACACAAAACGCCGGAAAATCACTGTTTTCTCAGAGAATTCATCAAATTCCAGAGGGAAATCGATAAATTTCCACGTTTCAGCCATGAATTTCCCATTGAATTCTAGATTTTCTACCGTAATTTGTGTTTCGAATGCTAAAAAGCTGATTTTTCAGCCAAATCCTCAATTTTCCGTTCAAAAAGTGCGACTCACGTGTGCATATCCTTGACGAGCGGCTCAAACTTCGGCCCGCCGGGAATCGCCACATTGAGCGCTTTGGCGGTGAAGAAGCTCTTCATATCGAACAGATAAAAGTAGTTGTCGTCGACCAAGTCGGTGAGCAGCTGATTCGCCAATCGGTAGAGTGTCGACATTTGCGGAATGCTGAACGCCCACTTCCGGTACGTCGGTCCGTTCACGAATCGCGTCGTGGCGAGCGGTTTGTGATCGTAGAACCACTCGGCGACCGCCTCGTCCTCCTCCGGATCCAGCTCCATTTGGATCGGCTCCAGCGGCTCGACGTCGAGAATGTTGTCGGCGTAGTCGAGCGGCGGCTCCTCGTCGTCGAACGGCGGAAATCGCATTCGTTTGAAGTGGCGACGGTCGCGTTTCTCGCGTCGCATCATGATCCACATCGTGCCCCATTGGGCCATGTAGACGGGCTCGATGACGCGCGGAATGTCGTTGACGAACGTGATGGCGCCGGTGATGTGGTAGAGCACTTTGACGTCGCGAATCTGCTCCCACGGCATCGGCATGTTCTCGAGCAGCTTGAGCACCGAGTGCGGCATGTATTTCAGGGCGCCGAGGTAGACGCGCTTGTCGTGACGGTACTTGCGTGACGTCATGTCACCATGGTCGCGGATCACTTTGCGCACGTGCTCCGGCGGCATCTCCTCCTTTTGCGAGTCGGCGATACCGAATTTCTTCTTCTCCGAGTACCGTTTCCCTTGCAATTGCTTCCATTTTCGCGATTTCTCGTCGAGTTGCGCGTCCGGAATGGACGCGGTTTGCGGCGGCCCACCGTGGTCGGCCATTCCTGCAAAAATTAGCGTTTTTGGAGCGAATTTATTCAAAAATACAAGAAAAATCGATATACCACGGATCTTTCGAAGAAAATTAACGATTTTAGAGAAAATCTAAATTTTCAAAAATTTTCTAAAACGAAACTCATTGAAACTGCTGGAAACTATTAATTTCTTCTATTTTTCACTTATTTTCACTAAAAAAACATATAAAATTTGAAAATTCGAAAACTACAAAAATGAAAAACAAAAAAATATCAGGTTGCACCGACTTTTTCAAAAAAATCGGATATTCTTGGAAAATCTTGCAAAAATCTTTCTTTAACAAAGTTAAGGAGAGAAAATTGATAAAAACAGCTTGAAATCACCCATTTCTTTTGTTTTTCACAGGTTTTCACCGAGAAAAACCTAACAAAACGCAATTTCCAATTTTTCCCATTAAACAAACGCTATTTTAGGCTTAAGATGTGCAAATTTGCTAGACCTTTAATTTTTTCGCAAAAAACCACAAAAAAACGAGAAACTGCGAGAATCGGGGAAAAAACGAACGCCTCCGCTGTTTTCGAAAATAAATTCAAATTTTCCGCACGACGCTAAACAGGGCGCGCTGGCGGAGTGTCGTACTAAGATGTGCAGGTTTGAGGCGGGGAGTACGGTAGCGCGGCGATTCGAACCGCCATTTTCGGCGAATCAATCGATAACTCCACCCCTGTGGCGGGGCGGGAACAGCTATTGTTTGGCATCCGGCGACCGGCGACCGCAAATTATCGATTTTTCGACGTCTTATCGTTGTTTTCGATCTTGGCCGCCAGTATTTCGACACGGAAAATCGAGGAAAAGCACAGAAATTTCGGGATTCTCACGGGGGCGCGGGCACTCGGGATGATGGGAATTTTATTGATTTTCTACGAAAATTGACGGTTTTCACATTTTCAGAGAGGTAAACACACTGGAAACTCTGAAAATTTCGCAAAAAATGAGAAAAATAGTGTTAAAATCAAGAATTTTGACAGAAATCGCATTGAAAACGTGATTTTCGCGCCGATTTATTGATTTTCTTTAGGAAAAACACATTTTTTCCTCGCGCCAAACACACGTTTTTCGCATGTTTTGATCTATTCACTGATCCATTTTTCCGATAAAAATCCCAAAAAAATCCCAGAAATTTCCAGAAAATCCCAAAATTCTCTTGTTTTTCATCGATTTTTTCTCATTTTTCATTTTTTTTTTCTTCTTTTTTCCAATGAAAACGCTTCTTTTTCTTTATTTTCATCGATTTTCGTTATTTTTTCGTGAAAATTTACAGAAATTTTCACTTTTTCTTGAAAAAATGTATAATTTTACGTTTTTTCCTTAATTTCACGAAAATTCCTCCCAAATTTTTCGAAAAACTCCGAGAAATTGAAAAATTACTATGTTTTCTGGAATTTTTGCCGAAATTGACAAAAAATTTCGAAATTTTCGAAAAACATTCATCGATTTTCGAAATTCTTTCGTTTTTCGCCATTTTTCGCCCAAATCTTTCACTTTTTCCGTTTTTTCCCCTAAAAACATCAAAAATAACCAATTTTTCCAAGAAAATGCCCTTTTTTCGCTAGAAATCTTCAATTTTCCCTTCTTTTTTCACTTTTTAGGTTGAAATTTCGCAAAAATCCCATTTTTTCAGGCGTTTTTTTTCATTCACACAGGAAATGGCACGAAATTCATGGCCGGCCATTGATGTTTCCCGAAATTTGGCCAATAGAGGTGAGATTTTCAGTTAAATTCGATGAAAATCGAAAAAATCGATAGTTTTTGACTGGAAAATGCTCAGAAGACCGGCATTTTTCGGTTTTCCCGTCAAAAATCGCTGAAAAATTCCAATTTCTGGAAGATTTCCACGGATTTTCAAAAAGTTTATGGATTTCGCTGTTTTTTCTCGGGGTTTTTGCTGAAAATTATCGATTTTTCGGTTTTCCAGTCAAAAATCGCTTGAAAAATTCGTTTTCTATGGAATTTTCAGGATTTTCCGCTGTTTTTCTGAGAAAACGCTCGAAAAATCAACTTTGTTATAAATTATCCAAAAAAATCTCATAGAAATCGACGTTTTTTAGCGGTTTTGGGAGAAAATTTTAAAAATTCCTGGGAATTCGACCAAAAACCGCATTTTCAGCGATTTTTCACGTTTTCTAGAAAATTTTGCTGGTTTTTTCAAAGTTTCTAGTTTGGTTTTGTTGTTTAAAAAAATCGGCATTGCAGCAGACGATTTGCCGCCACAACCGCGTCGCCTGGAAGTGGTCTCGAAGCAGGCGACACGCGTGACGGCACTCTCGACGAAGCTCGAGTGGAAGATTGAGCAGTTTGAGAAGCTGATGAAGCTCGTGAAGAACGGCTCGAACCTCATTTCGCGCATGTTCAGTGTGCCCGAGGCGCCCACCGTCTGCTGGGAGCTTCACGTCTATCCGAACGGTAAACGCGAGGAGGACATGAACAACGTCTCGTTTTTTCTACGACAAGTCGGTCTCGCCGTGAGTGTTTTCTTTTTTTTTCTCGATTGTCAACGAGAAAATGTTAGTGGCGCGAGAATTCGGCCGATGGCGCGCGAATTCGGCCAATGGCGCGAGAATTCGGCCGATGGCGCGCGAATTCGGCCAATGGCGCGAGAATTCGGCCGATGGCGCGCGAATTCGGCCAATGGCGCGCGAATTCGGCCAATGGCGCGCGAATTCGGCCAATGGCGCGCGAATTCGGCCAATGGCGCGCGAATTCGGCCAATGGCGGGCGAATTCGGCCAATGGCGGGCGAATTCGGCCAATGGCGCGCGAATTCGGCCAATGGCGCGCGAATTCGGCCAATGGCGCGCGAATTCGGCCAATGGCGGGCGAATTCGGCCAATGGCGGGCGAATTCGGCCAATGGCGCGCGAATTCGGCCAATGGCGCGCGAATTCGGCCATTGGCCGATACGTCATGCAAATGGCGACAAAAAAAGGCGAAAAACGTTGTCCATAGGGCGCACTTGCTGATTTTTGCGAATTTCTCGGCTCTGGGACATTTCGAAACCAATGAAGCATGGATCAAAAGAGGCGCGGAGAAACGCTCGATTTTTTGAATTTTGTTCACGAAAATTTGAAAATTGGAGCATTTCTCAGCGCCTCTTTCGACCTATGCTTTATCGGTTTCGAAATTTCCCGAAAATTTTTAAAAATTCTTCTAAAAAAAAGCGTTGAAAATATTGCAGCGAGGCGAAGAGCCGATAATGACCGAGTTCCAAATCTACGCGCTCGACACGAACAATCAGCGAGTGAGCGTGTGCCGTGACACGAAGGATTTCACGAATCAGCAGGGACGCGGCAAGTTCCAGGTTACACGCGAGAAGATGCTCGGCGCGCTGCGAGCCGACAGCACACTATTTCTGATCTGCGAGGTGGAGTACTTTCCGCCGGGCTCGAAAATCTCGGTGGAGCCGGTGGAGGAGGAGCCGTCGACCGACGAGCAAGAGGACATACCGGAGGTGACGGTGCGTCAGAGCAATCGACAAATGTGGGAGCAGGAGCTGTTCACCGACTGCACCATTCACATTGGCTCGAAACACATCAAGGCGCACCGCTGCATTCTCGGCCAAAACTCGCCCGTCTTCAAGAGCATGTTCTCGTCGCAGACGATGATCGAGGCGCAACGCGGCGAGATTTTCATCGAGGACGCGAAATACGAGTCGGTGCGCGCGATGGTCGAGTTCATGTACACTGGAGCCACCGAGCAGCTCGAGTCGTTGAGCAACATTGACGAGATTCTCGCCATTGGTTCGTTTTTCTCCCCTCTGTTTTTTTTTTAATTTAATTTTTTTTCAATTTTTGGTGAATTTTATGAGCGGCGAGTTGATCGGATTTCAACTTGGCGTCCGAAAAATTTTTTTTTTGCTTTTCAAAAAAAAAATTTCAATCCAAATCAGTCAGAAAATCAGAAATCGGACAGAATTTTTCGCAATTTTTTTTTTGACTATTTTGAATTGAGAAAAATCGATTATTAGTTGGAAAACGAATTTTGGGCGTTTTTTCGAAAAAAATTTTTTTAAATTTTTAACGCGTTTATAAAAATAAAAAGGAATTAACAAGCAATTTTGAAAAAACATTTTTTTTGAAAAAAAATTTAATAAATTGCTAAAATAAAAATTGAACGGAAATATTCAGATTTTCACGATTTTTTAAAATTAAAATAATGACCACTTTTGACTAATTTTCGGCTTTTTAATTTAAAAAAAATTTGAATTCAAAATTTTTCCAATTTTTCATTTTTTTTCCGAAAATTTTTTAGATTAATTAAAAAATAATTGTATTTTCAAAATTAAATTTCTCCAATTCAATTTTTTCGATTATAATTTTTTGGTTCATTTTCAGCTGACAAATACGAGGTTCTGATGCTGAAAGACCAGTGCGAGCGTATTATTGCTCAGTCGATCACGCTGAAAAATGTGACGCAGGTGGCAATGTTCTCGGACACGTACACGGCCGAATACCTGAAATCGGCGGTGATTCGATTCCTGATGGTCCACCATCGGACGGTGATCAAGACGCCCGAGTGGGCGGGGCTGAAGAAGTCGCGACACGAGTTGGCGAACGAGTTGCTCGAGGCGGTGCTCACGACGGATCAGGACGACGAGGAGGCGATCGGCGGTGGCGGCGGCGTCGGCGGAGCATCCACGTCGAGCAAGAGCTCGCCGACGCCCGCACGGAAACGACTCAGGCGAAGCGCCCGATAGTCGCCCCGCCACTTTCTCGCAATTTTCTACTTTTGAGAGAAAGAAAAAGAGCGAGAGAGAGAATGTGATGACGGAAACCGCCGGAAAACACCGTGACGCGAACTTGCGTGACAGTGAGCCAAAATACTGTAGAGTGTGACAAAACCAGAGGAAACCCAAAGACTTGTGCGAACACCGTGACGCACAAATGCAGAATTGCAACATTCTGCATTTTTGCGTCACGGTGTTTGCACGACGCATGTTTCGGTTTTGTCACAATCTCTCAAAAACCGCGCGGCACTCTTGCAAAAATAGGCCACGCCCATTTTCGCTGGATTCGTCTTCTACCGGTTTTCGGGTCACACTCTTTTTCTTTTTGCTCTTTTTTCTCTCTTTTTTTCGCCTTGTCTTTGAAATGCTTTATTGCGGCAGAATCGAACGCTTTTTTTTTTTGGGGTTTTTTCAAAAAATTTAAATTCGAAAATTTTTTTTTAATTAGCGGAAAATGTAGAAATTTAGACGGGAAAAGTGAAAAAAAAATTTTTTTTTGAAAGTTTTTCGGAAAATTCGTAAAAAACATTTTTTTTTGGGAAATTTTGAGAGTTTGAAAAATATTGGAAAAAAATTAATTTCGGCAAAATTTTTAATTTTCTCAAAAATTTTTGACAGCTAAACAGTTTTTTTTTTTTTACTTTAAATGCAATTTTTAAAAAAAGATAAAAATTAATGGAACTTTTTAAAATTGTAAAAAAAAATTCAGCGACAAAAAAATAGTTTCGCACTTTAAAAAAAATTTTGAACCGAACTTTTGTTCAAATTTTTCGAAAATATATTTTTTTTCTTGTCTTTTTATCTGAAAATTGCAAAAACTTATCGAAAAAAAAACTATTTAACTATCAAATTTTTAGGAAAAACACCGAATTTTTCCAAAAAAAAAAATTTTTTTTTTGAAAAAAAACATTTTTTCTCGAAAAATAAAAAAAGTCGATATCCTGCATGCGATTAAGCCTCAAAAAAAAGAAAATGGTTCGATTTTTCCGTCCCCTCTTCCACTACTTGTATAGCCCCATAGCATTTGTCTCTCTCTCTTTTTCTCTCTTGCGGGTTCATTTTCTCTCTATTCAAGGATTTCTTTTTCTTTTTCTCTGTCTTTTATCGATTTCTTTTTTGTACTTTTTCTCTCTTTTGTCCCCCCTCCTCCCCTCTCTAAAAAAAAAAATTTCGTTGTGAACACAGAAAAATTGTAATAATCATCATCATTCTCCCATCTCCCTATCCCTCAAAAAAAAAAAGAATCTGAAATTTTTATAATCTCTCTCTCTTTCTCTCTCTCTCTCTCTTTGTAATTCTGTACACCGTTTTATTATCCGAAACTGTTTTTTTTTTTGCAATTTTCGCCGTTTTTAACCCATTTATCGATAATCAGCGCTAAAAAAATCGCAAAAAATTGGAATCGAAAAATCGGAATCGCGAGAAAAATAATGAATTTTGAAGTTTTATAAAATGGGAATTTTTTGAAAAATTATTGGAAATTTTACCATTTCTTTATGTTTCTAACCCTTATTTCTAACTTTTTTCGTTTTTTTTCTTTTTTGCGTTTCAATTTTTTGTTTCAATTGTTTTCACAGATGGATTGGAAGATTGGCGTGATCACGTACAATGTGGCGATGCGAACGTCGGACGCGACGGCGGTGCACAATTTGCTCGCGGAGCAACTCGACGAGCACACGCACGTGCTCGCCATCGGGCTCCAGGAGGTGGCTCACGCGGAGACGATGGGCGGAGCCGTCGTGACGTGGGCTCACGCGATTCGCGAGTGCGTCGGGACGAGAATGGTTCTGGTGGCGAAAAACTGGCAGGCCACCAATCAGGTGCTCATTTTCGCACGCAAACAACTCATCGGACAGGTTCGGCACAAGAGAGAGAAAGCGAAAAAAAAAGAAAAAAAAAATACAATTTATGAGAAATTATGGGAAAAATTGGAAAAAAATTGTTTTTTAATTAAAAAAAAATTTTTTTTTTTGATCATTTTTTGTTCTAATTTTTTGGTCAAAAAAAATGGAAAAATTCGATTTTTAAAAAATAATTTTTTCGAAAATGGAAAATAGTAAAAACGTTTTTTTTTTCTTTAATATGAAAAAATTAAAATTACAAATATTTTTTTTGAAACAAAAATACAATTTATGAGAAATTATGGGGAAAATTGGGAAAAAAAATTTTTTTTTTGAACTAAAAAATGTTGAAAAACATTTTTTTTTTCTAAGTTGTTGGTTAAAAAAAAAGGAAATATCGATGTTTTTAAATAATTTTTGAGATTTTTTTTTGAAAAAAAAATACAATTTATTCATGAGAAACTATGGGAAAAATTGGGAAAAAAACTAATTTTCTTTAATTAAAAAATGGTTTTTTTTTTCTAATTTTTGGAAATAATTTAATTTAAAAATTGGTTTTTTGATTTTTTGATTTTTTTCGAATTTTTTAAAATTAGTGGCAAATTCAGAAAAAAAGGGAAAATTTCGATTTTTATTTTAATTTTTTGGAAAATAGAAATTAGAAAAAAAAAACGTTTTTTTAAATTGTTTTTTTATTAAAATTTTAAAAAAAAAATTTGGGTGAAAAATACAATTTTTTGATTTTTTTTGCATTTTAATTTTCAATTTTTTATAAATTAGTGGCAAATTTAGAAAAAAAAAAACCGATTTTTATTAATAACAAAAATTTTCGAAAAAAAATTTCAATTTTAAAATCGCAAATGCTCCAATTGCTCGAAATTTTTTAAAAAAATTGAATTTTTAATTTTTTTTTTCCATTGTTAAAAAAAGACAGTTTTCCAAAAACCGCGACGCAACCGCAATGCGCGTGTTTTTTTCTTCTGTTTTCAAATTGAAATTACTGTCAACAATTTAAAACAAAGAAAAAAGAACAATTGCAGATCAAACGGATCGATTATCGATTCGAGCGCAACACGATGGGCGGTCTGACGGGACACAAGGGTTCGATCGGCGTGCGAATTCAACTCAACGGCAGCCCGTACTCGCTGGTTTTCGTCGACAGTCACTTTGCTCACGGAGCCGAACACTATCGGCGACGCGTCGAACAGTACCACTCGAATCGCGTCTGCTCGTTTCCCGACGATCGAAGTGTTCGGTGAGTTTATCGATTATCGATTGGGAGGGGACCAATATCGATTGGAGGCTTCTCGACGATTCTCAGAGAGAAAGAGTTGAAGTTTGGGCGTGCGCGGTCCGGGTCTCGCCACGAAAAATCAAAGAAGCGCCGGTGTTACCGGGGTTAATGGCCATTGGCCGATCAGTCAGGCCGCACGACATTGGCCAGTCATCCGCCTGACATACGCCATAGCAGGCGCTCTGACCGCCAGTGGCGGCGCGATGACGCCAGTGGCGCCGGAATAGCGCCAAATCGCTTGGCTGACTGTCTTTGGCCAAGCAATTTCTGGATTCCTTCTTCAGGGTCTCGCCACGAAAAAGTGGAAAAAAAAGGAAATCAGTTGTGCGCCTTTAAACTTCAACGAGGTACGGTAAAAACATTCAGACTTTTCGCTTCAACTTTTTACATTTTTTTTCCCCGTCAAATCCAACGCCTACCATAACAGCGAAATGGCTGAAATTGAGAGGGTGACAAAACCGGAACATGCGTTGTGTGAAAACACTGTGACGCACAAATGCAGAATTGAAATACTGCGGCGCCCTTTTTTTTGTTCTTTTAAGGGAAATTGAGCCAAAAAAAAGAACAGAAAAAGCGCGCCGCAGTGTTGCAATTGTGCATTTTTGCGCCACGGTGTTTGCACAACGCATGTTCCGGTTTTGTCACACTCTCGAAAAAACCTTATATTAATAAAAATCGCGCGGCAAACGGTGCAGAGGGTCTCGCCACGAAAAAATGAAAAAAAAAAGAAAAAATCATTTGTGCGCCTTTAAATTCCAACAATGACAATGAGATTAAAGGCGCATAGATGAGAAACAACGTGAAGAAAAAGAAAAAAGATGCGTTTTTTTCTCTTTTGCAGAGCCACCTTCTGGTTCGGCGACCTCAATTTTCGTGTCGACGAAGAGATGGACGTCGTGCTCGAGAAGATCGCCGACAAAACGCATCTGGAGCTGTTGACGACGCGCGAGCAGCTGAGGCGAGCGATGGAGGAGCGCGACGCGTTTCACGGCTTCCGCGAGCAACCGATTCGCTTCGAGCCGACGTATCGGATGACGATCGGCACGGCGGAGCACGACGCGAAACGCGTCCCCTCGTGGACCGATCGAGTGCTGTTCAAGGGCGACGGCGTCGAGGGGCTCGCCTACACGAGCAATCGACGGGCTCGCGCCAGTGACCATCTGCCCGTGTGCGCCGCGTTCCGAGTCACCGCGCCAGTGGCGCCGAAACCGCAATGGGCGGTGGTGTTTGAGCATCTGCCGACGTGGTACACGTCGGTGCCGCTCGTCGGACGATTCCAGGTCGATCAGCAGTTTTACAAACAAAACGGAAGCTATCGCGACTGGATCGGCGTCTTTCCGGTGAGTGTCACGGCGTCACGGCGCGTGGGACAAAAAAAAAGGTTTTGACCACCGCCCGGACTCGAACTTTTGAGCGTCAGATCGTCGGTCACACCTGCTAACCACTACACCACGAAGCGCAACCTTTTAAAATGCGCCGAAAATGAGCCGCGGAGCGCGAGAAACACGAAATTTTCCGCATTTTCAGGCCACTATCGACGATTGCACGACGGCCGCCAACTGGATTTACGCGGCCACGTGTTTCGAGCAACACATCGAGCACGAGAAGTTTCTGGCGTGCGAGTTCGCCGACATTCCGCCCGGCAACTATCGTCTCGGCTACTTCTCTGTGCACTTGAACTGTCTCGTCGGTCTCTCGAAAAGTTTCCAAATTGTCGAACAACCGTGACTCTTTGGTCCTCTACTTGCCCAAACCATATTTTCATGTGTTTTCCTGTGATAATCGTCAACTAGTCAGGTTTAATGATGCTAATAAATGAGATTTACCACCGAAAATCGATGTTTTCGATCGAAAACCGCGCGATTTGCCCTTTGTTTATAAACTCGGCCATTGCGAAACCTAGGCCACGGCCGCCGCGTGCGCAGCACGTGAATAGCTGCGCCCGCGTGCGCGCTCAAAAAATCGATAACACACCCGCCGAGGGGGGTGTCTAATCGCACTATTCGGGACGTTTCTGCTCGGCGAGCCGCCCGAACAGCTGTTTTCTCATCGATTTTCGCATTTTCACGCGAAAAAGTGAGAGAAAACGCGGTTTTTCGTGCGAAAACCGGTTTTTTCGGCGTTTCCCGTCCTTTCTTTCACTCTCGTCGTCTGACACTCTCTTTTCTCGTTCGACCATGTGATTATCGGCCGATTTCAAGTGTTTTTGACGTCGTTTTTCAGAATATCGATCGATTTCCGCTAGTTTTTTGTTTTTTTTTGTTGTTCAAATTCAAGTTTCAGATGGCGTATGCAATGTATAAAAAGTATTTGAAATACTTCTCGGTTCGATTTGTGCAGGCCTTGATTCAGGTTAGTTTTTCGGAAAAACATTTTTGGAGAACAAAGAAAAGCAAAACTGGCTCTGGTGGAATCGAACTTTTGGGTGTCAGATTGACAGTCAGACCTGTTAACCAGTACACCAACCGGCGGCGTCTGAAACGCGCGCCCTTTGGCTGTGAGAAGATTGATCCTTGTTTTTTTTTTTTTGCAGAGTCGACTCGGCGACGAGGTCGAATCAAAGTGTGTGCCGTACGCGGAGAACACGCAGGACTGGTTCAATTTGAAGCTCGACGAGCTCGGCGAAATCTCCGCCTATCTGAAGGCGAACATCAAGAACTATCCGCCCGCCGGCACGTTGACACTCGAGTTTCTGCTCTACACGCCGAGCGGACAGTGTCTGCCGCTGGAGGCGTGGGTGTTGAGCACCAGCGACGAGGTGCAACGTGGCGAGGGCTATCCGCTGAACGACGTCTACCATCAGATGAGCACACTGTTGCGCTCGGCGATCGTCTCGTCGCGAATGACGCCGATGCATCGGTTGTACGTGAGAAAGCAGAGTGTCGAGTCGTTCGTCATCATGTACCGCGTGTTCGAGAACGACGTCTCGTCGGACATGGGCAAAGGCAAACGGACGCGTCGCATCGGCGAGCTCGTCTCGCAACACTTTGGCACAATCACACTCGACTTGCACTATCGCACCTCGATGCACTTTGAGGAGCCCGAGACGGCGCCCGTCGAGCCGTGGGAGCCGGAGCGCGTGCTGAATGAGGAGCAGGAGGAGGAGGAGAACGAGTGCGATAAGACGTTGTCGGACGGAAAACTCGGCGACGAGGACGAGCTGGCGGTGACGCCGAAGGGCGCGGTTCGTGTGCCGACGTCGCCGCGCGACGACGACGAGACCGGCGAGTCGGGCGGAAGCTCGGTGTCGCGCGAGACCGCGCCGCGCTTCATTCTTGGACAATCGACGTCGTCGGAAGAGTCGCGTGACGCCGCCGCCGTCGTCAAGAAAGCCAATGCGAAAGCCGACGACGACGATGACAGCGACGACGACGAGCATCGTCCGTCGTTGGCCAATCTTCGGAATCACTCGTTTCCATTCGTCAATTTACTCCAATCCGCCTATAATCCGGCGAACGGGACGAAAAAGAACGCGTCGACGAATTGTTTGAGTGAGTTTTTGCAGTTTTTTCGAATGGCGCTCCGCTGAAAATCAAAGAATTATCGATTTTATCTTTAAAAAAAAGAAAATTCGAAACATTTTTCGACCAATCAGCACGCGCGACTCCGCCCACGCAAAGTTGGCGCGCGCGATTTCGCAAAGCTGCGGCGCGGTTTCTCGTTTCACGAGATTTCGCTTCAGCTCGAAAATTATGATTTGCAGACTCGCAAAAAGTGGAAGAAGAGGTGACGCCGACAAAAATCGATAAAGTTGTCGAGGAGGAAGAGGAAGAAAACGAGCGTGACGGTGAAAAAGAAGCGGAAGAAGAAGCGGAAGACGACGACGAAGAAGACGTGCCGATCGGCGGATCGATGGAGTTGAGCGAAGACTCGTTTGTGCACGTCAGTCACACTTTCAGTCACAAGACAAAAACCCCCGGTTTTCTTTGTTTTCAGTTCAATCAATTATCCGAATTTTCGGCGGGCTCGCCGACGAGCCAAGGACACGATTTGGGCGATTATTTGCGGCAGCTGACGAAGGCGCCCGACATGCGAAACAACGGCGAAATCGATATTGTCAAAATGGACTTGAAAACCGAGGTTGATATCGATTTTTCTTCTTTTCGATTATCGATTTTCTCCGATTGCAGCTCGAGAAGATTGGCGCGTTTTCGGCGAATTTCAACGAGTTCATCGCGCACATCAACTCGATTTCCGACGACTAAAAAACGCTCGAAAAATCGATAATTGTTGTTTTTTTGTTTTTCACTGTACTGTAAATTTATTAATCATTCTCACAAAAATGAATGAATGTAAATAATTATATTTTTTTGCAGTTTTTTCGGGCGTTTCAGCGAACACATTGTCCGTTTCGGCACTGTTCCGACGTTTTGCAACACGAATTGCCGCACTGATCGCGTGTGACCGGACAATTCTGGAAATATCGATTGATACGCGACGTTTTCGAAGAATGGCCGTGGAAAAACCTCGGCCACAGTGATTTTCGCATTTTTTACACGAAAAAAGAGCAATTTTGAGCAGTGTGTGGCCTCGAGCACTGCTCGGCTCGAGCTTTTGCTCGTGCTCGGCTCGAACAGTGCCGAGCCAAGCACGCTCGAGCATTGCCCGAGCATGCTCGGCTCGAGTCAAGCAAAGCTCGAGCAATGCTCGAGCTTTGCTCGAGAAAAAGCTCGAGCATTGCTCGAGTAAAAGCTCGAGCTTTTGCTCGAGCTTTTGCTCGAGCTTTTACTCGAGCAATGCTCGAGCTTTTTCTCGAGCAATGCTCGAGCTTTTTCTCGAGCAAAGCTCGAGCTTTTGCTCGAGCTTTTCCTCGAGCAAAGCTCGAGCTTTTACTCGAGCTTTTCCTCGAGCTTGAGCAAAAGCTCGAGCTGAAATTTATGCGTTGTGAGAAATTCATGGCACTGGTTTGCTGTAAAAAGTGTATCATTTTCGTCGTTTTTATTGTTTTTTTGTCAATTTTCAGGCATTTTTTCGCGAAAAAAGGCTAATATTTAGTCGTTTTTTAGCACCTCTGGTGGCGTTCCCGCTGAACCTGATTCAAGTCACTCCCGGGCTGGGGGATAATGACCGATTAATCTTCGTAGATTGCTTTACTGCCTATTGGGAGGCTAGGCGAACCTGAGGGTCGAGGACGGACTTGAACTCGTGACCTCTCGATTACCAGCCGCTATCACTACCGACTGAGCTACCGACCCCCCGCGGGAGGAGGGGCGAGCAGTGTATCATGTTCGTCGTTTTTATTGGTTTTTCTTGCGAAAAGGGGCTAAAATTAAATCGTTTGTCGGTTTTATCGATACAAATTTATTTTCCGACTGCTAAAACCTATTGATAACCACATTCGACGCCGTTTCAGCCAATTTCAAAATGAAATCGCCGTTTAAAACTTCTTTCGACGCATTTTTTGATACGATTGTTTCCGTTAATGAGTATTTTAAAACAAGCACTTTCACCGCGAAAAGGTTCTGAAAATTGACAGAGAAAAGACTAAAAACGACGGAAACTATAAACTGTACACTTCCGCCCCGTGAATCGACACATGGGGTTGACCTATGCCGCTATGAGCCTATAAACATTTGTGATAACAAACGGTGTGCCGATAATAGTGAGGAATTCCCAATATAAGGGTATTTGAAAATTGCAACTAAAAAGCTCGAGCAATGCTCGAGCAAAGCTCGAGCGTTGAAAAGCTCGAGCAAAGCTCGAGCATTGCTCGAGCTTTTTGGCTCGAGCCGAGCTTTGCTCGAGCAATGCTCGAGCTTTTTCGGCTCGAGCCGAGCTTTGCTCGAGCTTTACTCGAGCGATGCTCGAGCTTTTTCAGCTCGAGCCGAGCCTGACTCGAGCAATGCCCGGCTCGAGCTGAGAGAAGCTCGAGCCTTGCTCGAGCAAAGCTCTACTCGAACAGGCTCGGCTCGAGCTGAGCTCGAGCAAGTAGAGCTCGAGCAAAGCTCGGACCGAGCAACGCTCGAGGAATGCTCGAGGCTACACACTGATTTTGAGGGTTGTGACACGTGAAAATCGAAAACGATACGTTTGGCCGAGAAAAACCTCGGCCATAGCGCAACAATCGTGATTTTCACTGCCCTGGCCTAGAATAATTCCGTTCGCGACGAAATTTGCGAAATTTCGTTGAGAATTGCCTAGAAAACCATGTGAAAACTGAAGTTGAGCGGCTGGCCGAGAAAAATCTCGGCCAGACGCGATTTTCGCGCTTTTTTCGATGGCTGGCCGTGGAAAAACCTCGGCCACGGGGTTTTTAGCGTTTTTAACACGAAAAAAGAGCAATTTTGAGGGCTGTGACACGTGAAAATCGAAAATGATATGTTTGGCCGAGGAAAACCTCGGCCAGAAGCGGTTTTCCCGCGTTTCTTCGATTGCGGCCGTGGAAAAACCTCGGCCAGACGCGTTTTTGCGCGCCGCGAGAAAAACTCACGCTCAAACGCGGAAAACAGCGATTCCGAAGGCACGTCTGATCGGAATTGCAACACTCGTAGGCGGAGCACTGGCTGAGCTGGACGGAGCATCGCGACGAGCTCGCGGAGCCCTTCGCGAGCGGCGACGGCGTCGTCGACGTCTTCTTGCGGCCGAACGACGCGAAAATCGACGAGAAGATGTTGTTGGAGGCGGCGGCGGAAACAACGGAAACTGCGAAAAGTGCGGCGAGGAGCAGCGTCAGAATTCTCATGTTCACTGCAAAAAAAAAACGGTTTTCGGACAGTGACAGAAGCCGCGACGCGGCTCAGACGCGTCGCGGTTTTTGGAAAAAACGAGTTTTTGAGGGATTTGTGGCGAATTTCGAGGGAAAGAGGGGAAAAAGAGGCAGAAAAGAGCGAGGCCGTCAGGTGGTTTTTTATTTTTTTTTAAAGAACTCGGAGAAAATGGGTGACAACTGTTTTTTTTTTGTTCTTTTTACTAAATTTTATAGTTTTGATTTGTTTTGATTTTAAAAAATTTTGGAAAAAAATTGAAAATATTTTTTTTTTTTGAAAAAAATTTTTTTTTTCTAAAAAAAATTCAAATTTAGAAAATAGTTAATTTTGGATTTTTTTTTGATTTTTAAAAAATTTTATCGAGAATTTTTAAAAATTGAAAAAAAATTATTTTGAAAAAAATTTTGAAAAAAAATTTTTTTTTCTAATTTAATTTTTAAAAAATTGATTTCAAAATTAAAAATCAGCTTTTAAAAATTTTTAAGAATAAAAAAAAGTTTTCGCAGTTTTAAAATTATTGAAAATTTTCAAAAATTGCAAAAATTAATTTAAAAAAAAAAAATTTTTTTGAAATTTTTTTTTGTTTTTAAAAATTAATTTTTTATTTAATTTTCAAAAAAATTTCTTTAAACCAAATTAAAAAAAAAAAACTATTTTTTTCAATTATAATCTTTAAAAAATTATTTTTCAAAAAAAAAAATTAAAAATCAATTTTTTTTTAATTCAGCGAAATTTTTCACAAAAAAAATTCGTAAATT
Organism: Caenorhabditis sulstoni; assembly: GCA_963966605.1. NCBI lineage: Eukaryota > Metazoa > Nematoda > Chromadorea > Rhabditida > Rhabditidae > Caenorhabditis > Caenorhabditis sulstoni. The sequence continues at coordinate 1,701,084 of OZ016477.1, forward strand.
CCCGAAAACTTTTGATTGAAAAAAATGAAAATTTTTTCGATAATTGTGTTCCAAAAAAAAAGAATGAAATGATTCATAACTTTTCTCCTCCCAATTTTTAGTGCTCGTCTCTCAAAAACCAAAGTATTTGAGTAAATAAACCGCTTTTTGTTTCTCCAGTGTTGAAAATGTGACTTTTGTGTGACTTTTTTATTACATTCCAAGAGATAGATGATCATTGTTTCGAGAGAAAAGAGAGAGAGAAAAGAGAAATCAATAGAATGTAGCGCGAACCGCGACGCGACCGCAACGCGTCACCACAAAATCAGTTAATCGTGATTATGATGATGATGATGGATGTTCTGGTTGTCGGTCGCCTCGAGAGCCATATTGATTGATGCGGGAGCGCGGCCGGTGGTGTTCTTTTTGAAGACGTCACGCGCTTCTTTGTTGCCGTCCGCCTCGAGAATGTTGACGCAGAGGCGGTCGCGTTTGATCAGATCACTCATGATTCGCGCGATCTTTAATGAAAGTAGGTCAGCGGGTCGAAGGGGAGAGCAAAACTAGGTCAGTAGGTCAAATAGTCGAAAAACTAGGTCAGTAGGTCAAATAGTGAAAAGAAACTAGGTCAGTAGGTCAAATAGTTGGAAAGAACTAGGTCAGTAGGTCAAATAGTAGGAAAAACTCGGTCAGTAGATCAAACAGTTTAAAAAACTCGGTCAGTAGGTCAAATAGTGAAAATAAACTAGGTCAGTAGGTCAAATAGTAAGAAAAACTCGGTCAGTAGATCAAATAATAAGAAAAACTAGGTCAGTAGGTCAAATAGTCAAAAAACTAGGTCAGTAGGTCAAATAGTGAAAAGAAACTAGGTCAGTGGGTCAAAAAGTGAAAAAACTAGGTCAGTAGGTCAAATAGTCAAAAAACTGAGTCATTAGGTCAAATAGTCAAAAAACTAGGTCAGTAGGTCGAATAGTTGGAAAGAACTAGGTCAGTGGGTCAAATAGTGAAAAGAAACTAGGTCAGTAGGTCAAATAGGTCAGTATGTGAAATTGTCAAAGAAAACTAGGTCAGTAGGTCAAAAGTAGGTCAAATTGAATTTCTAGAAAACCGGCAGATGGAAAAAAGTAGGTCAAACTACTCGGAAACTCCGAAAGTAGGTCAGTGGGTCAAACAGTGGTATGTGACTCGGAAAGTAGGTTAGTAGGACAAAACTAGGTCACACGAGCCATCTTTCAAATAAGGCAAGCCTAAAAGTAGGTCAGTAGGTCAAACTCACATGAAGCGGCAAACTCTGTCCGGGCTCAACAGTCGCATACACCGGTGTGACGCGATACATGTTATTGTCACTGCACGTGACCTTCACCGCTATTCTGTCTGCAAAAAACAAAGTGGTGCCACACAAAACTACCGTAATCCGGCGTCAACTCACTGTCCGAGTGGTTCATTAGAGTGTGCGTCGAGAGTCCGCCTTCGACGGAGAATCGCGCGACACGCGGAATTACCGTAACCCCGGCGGCGATGTGACAGCAACACGTGCAACCGGGCTGCCGTTCCGATCTGCAAAAGCGATTGTTATAGCAGAGGGCCTACTCTGGACTTAGGCCCATTCCAGGCTTAGGCTTATTCCGGGCTTGGGCCTTTTTAAGTTTAGGCTTTTTTAAGTTTAGGCCCACTCCGGGCACAGGCCTGTTCCGGGCTAAGGCCTATTCTGAACTTAGGCTTATTTAGGGCTTAGGCCTATTCCAGGCTTAGGCCTTTTTAAGTTTAGCCATATTCTGTGTTTAGGACAATTCCGGGCTTATGCCTGTTTGAGTTTAGGCCTATCTGGGCTTAGGCCTACTCCGGACTTAGGCCTATTCCGGGTTTAGGCCTTTTTAAGTTTAGACCTATTCCCGGCTTAGACCTATTCCGGGCTTAGGCCTATTCCGGGCTTAGGCCTTTTCTGGGCTTAGGCCTACTCCGGGCTCAGGCCTATTCCGGGTTTAGGCCTATTGTGGGCTCAGGCCTTTTTTAAGGTTAGGCTTATTCCGGACATAGGCCTATCCTGGGTTTAGGCCTTTTCAAGTTTAGGCCTATTCCCGGCTTAGGCCTATTCCGGGCTTAGGCCCAGGCCCGATGCGATTTCCGAAACGGCCTACCTACTACTGTAGGCGGGTTTGTCGACGCGAAAGGTTGGAATCTTATAGAGGGCCATGTATTTTTATGGAGACCGAATAAAATGGGAATGAAAAATAAGTGGAGCCGGGGGGGGGGGGGGTAATAGTTGTGGGAGTGAGGGGAGAGCAACAATTTAACACGACAACGAAAATTGGTCGGTTGGTGGTGCTCACGCCGAGCTCTCTGATCACCATCCCCTTTTTCACTTTTCATGGCACGCGACGCGACCGCTCCGCTGCTCTTCTCACCTTCCCGAACTACGGCTCGATCGTGCCGATCGCATCAGATACTCCATATCGGACAACGCGATCGCGATCATCGGCTCCGGTCCGTTGATTTGTTGCGGTGGGTGAGCGGCAGCGGCAGCAGAAGCCGACGACGGCTGCTGATGTTGTTGATGTTGAGCCTGAAGACGTGCCGTCGTCGTTCGGCCGGGCGTAAGCCGGGCGGTGCCGAACGGACGGAGATGGGCCGACGAGCTCGACAAGGCCATCGACGAGGCGCGAATGTCTTTGAAGTTCTGAAACGGCGAGAAAAATGTGTGTGTATGACTGTACATGTATGTGCTTGAATTTGGTGTGGGTCCTAAAAAGTTTTCGGCAGTAGGACAGTGAAATAGGTGGTTTGGGCCTAAGAAAGTTCTGGGTTTTTAGGCCTAAGCAAGTTAGGCTTAGGGAAGTCCAGACCTAAGAAATATCAGAGACCACAGAAAAGTTGGCTTAGGTCTAAGGAAGGTCTAATGCTATCACAGTAAAACAGATCGGTGAGGCCTAAGGAAGTTCTGAGTTTTTAGGCCTAAGCAAGTTAGGCTTAGAGAAGTCCAGGCCTAAGAAAGTTCTCAGTTTTTTGGCTTAGCGAAGTCCAGGCCTAAGAAATATCAGAAACAACAGAAAAGTTGGATTAGGCCTAAGGAAGTTCTGAGTCTTCGGGCCTAAGATAGTTAGGCTTAGGGAAGTCCAGACCTAACAAATATCAGAGACAACAAAAAATTTGGCTTAGGCCTAAGGAAGTCTAGGCCTAAGGAAGGTCTAATACTATCACAGTAAAACAGATCGCTTAGGCCTAAGGAAGTTCTGAGTCTTTAGGCCTAAGATAGTTAGGCTTAAGGAAATCATGAGACAGTGTAATAATTGTCGTTCTATTAGGCCTAAGGAACCTCTGGGTGTATAGTGAAAACAATGAAGTAAGGTTAGGCCTAAAGCATTTCTCAATGTTTAGGCCTAAGAAAGCCTAGGCCTAATGAGGTTGTAAGACAGTGAAGTTCATGGCTTAGGCCTAAGGAAGTCCAAGCCTCAAGGAAGTGCTGCAACAGCAAAATAGTTGACTTAGGCTTAAGGTGGCAAGGAAAATGAAATGTATAGCAGAGTTTTGGCTTCGGAAAGCGCAAGAAGTGAAAAGGGGGGGTCTGAGGATGACACTTCTATGGAAACGTCATTCGGTGCCAGCCCCCCGAGAGGCATCCCCTTGACAGCCACTTCACAAACTGCGCTCTACTGCACAATTTGGTCACACACCCCTTTAAGGCAGAAAGTAGGTCAAATAGAGGAGGATGGTACTGGATTCTAGATCAAATTATGTCGAGGGTAGCGATTTTTTTCATCAAAGTAGGTCACGCGGGGTCGATTTAGGGCAGGTAGATCGAAAAAGTAGGTCAGTAGGTCAAGTATCAAGGATAACTTGGAAGTAGGTCAAATTAATTGGGTTGAATGGAACATAGCCATTGAAAGTAGGTCAAATAGGATGGGCAGATCAAAATCTCAAGTTAAAAGTGGGTCAGACATAATAAGGGGGTGCCTAAAAGTAGCTCAGTAGGTCAAATAAAAAGTAGGCTGTTAAAACTAGGTCAGTAGGCCGGTAGGGTAGGTCAAAAGTGTGTGAAGTGGTGAGACTATCGAAAATGTGAAAAGTAGGTCACACGATACCTCGAAACTAGGTCAGTAGGTCAACTAGTGAGAAATCCCGCGAAAAGTAGGTCACTAGGTCAACTGGAGTGTAGGCTGTCCCAAAAAGTAGGTCAAACACGATACCAACGTATTAAATCAAGAAAAACGTGTGAAAAAAGGCGGGAAAAAAGGAAAAATGTGGGCAGAGTAGTTGGCGAGCGCAAAAAAAAGCGCAAAAGAAAAGAAAATGAAGTGAAGTGCGCTCTCCGAGTGACACGAGGACAATTTAGTTGTACGCGGCAAGAGGAGACGGCACCACCACAATATGTTCTCCGGAAATTGCTCGCGAGAGCTCCGCGAGCAGCCTCCTTTCCTGCTCCCCCCGTCTTTTGCTCTTTTGGAGCGCGCCAAAACGCGCTCCATCGGAATTTGCATGGGGGGAAATTAGGAATTTTTGAAAAAAATTTTTTTTTTGGAAAATTTTAATTTTAAAATTGGAAAAAAAGTGAAAATGATTGTTTTCTTGAATGTGAAATTTAAAAAATGTTGAAAAAAATTGAATTAAAAAATTAAATTTTTTACAATTTTTGAAAATAATTTTCCGAAAAATTGCAATTTTTGAAAAAAAAATTAATTTAAAAAAAAATAATTTTTTTTGAATTTTATAAATAATTTTGAGGAAACTTGCAATTTTTTCGGCATTAAAAAAAATTTTAAAATTTAAAAATTTTTCTGTGAAATTTTAAAAAATTTTGAAAAAAATTATAATTAAAAAATATAAAAATTATTTTTTTTTAATTAAAAAAATAATTATTGGAAAAATTACAATTTTTAGTCATTTTTTGAAAAAAATTTTCGTAAAATTGAAAAAAAATTGGAAAAAAAACGAGTTGTATAAAAATAGAAAAAATGCTCGCCGAGCACATCATTTTTCTCTCTCTCTCTTTTTTTCCGTCCGAAGAGCACTACTAATATAATTGCTCAGCGGCTCGAAAAAATATTCGGAGCAGTCGGTTAAAAAAAATTTTTTTTTTTTTTGAAAATTTTTTAGAAAATACATGACCTATCAAAGGTCACGACGCGAATTTCCTGGTCTTTTTTATCGGTCCGGAAAGTGCGCTCTATTGCACTTTTGATTAGTTTTTAATGAAAAATGCAAGTGCGCTCCATTGAACTTTTCGAATTTCGCGCGCAAAACGACTTGAGTGAGAAAGATAAAAAACCCGGGGAAAAAAAAGTTCGGGTTCCGGTTTGGGGGGAAAATGCACAAAGAGCCGGCGGAATTCCCAGCGGGGAGCCCGCGGGGGAAAATTGTCTGTGATCGCAAGTTCTACCACTCAGGAAATGAGCTCGCGGAGCCCATCTCGAGGAGCCAGGTGGCGTGTTTTTCGTTTCTCTCTCGATTGCGAGTTAGAGCGGGGAAAAAGAGAAAAACACGAAAGTTTGATGTAGTTCAATTGAATTCCGAGGCGCACAAGCGCACACGCGAGCAGTAAAAGGGAATCAAGAATCAAACGAATTTCACTTGTGAAAGAGCACACACACATAGGTATGCTCCAATAATCGGAAGCGAGGAGGAGGAGGAGGGTTTCCGCCCACTTACCTTGGCCAACATTCGTAGACGATGTTCGGTGCGCGAGGGTCGCGTTGACGTGGTGAACACATTGTTGTCGTCCTCGTCCATGTGGTGGTGGTGGTGAATCGGGCAGTTGGTGATGTCCTCGAGCGCCACGTGCTCCGCCATCTTCTGAAGTTCTGGAAGGCCGAAGTGTGGAGTCGAACTCGCGAGAGTGCGCGCAAAAGACGGACACGCAACCGGGTAGGCCACGCGTGCAAGATAGACATTGCGAGGCGCGGGGCAGTGATAACCTCGCTGTTCGCCGCCGGAAAGTCAGAAAAACTTTCAGCCAAAAAACGAGACTCTAGTTTCAGACTTTTCAGACATTCTCACTACTATGTGTCATTATTAATGAATGAAATATGAGTGGATCTATATACTTCTTCCCCTCTCACTTCACATCCTCGCACACACAGAGTAAGAGAGCCCATAAATGAAAAAATAATGAGGATATGGAGCGCGAAGGGCGAAAATAGAGGAGTTTTTGTGTGGGCTCAGTGGTGTAGAAGAGCCGGCGAGCTCCGGCCCGATATCAGATTGAGATTGAAAGTCAATGGTCGAAAGTGGTCAAGAGGCGGTGGTTTTTGGTGATTTTCCGCCGTTTCGACGCGGCTTTTACTACTTTTTTAGGGGGGGGGGACCTTTTTTCACTTTGCTCGTCTTGTTTTCGAACCAATAATCGAGTTAGGAAGAAGGCCGGAATTGCCGAGTCGGCCGGAATTGGCCGACTGACACGCCTTTTGTGGAACGCGATTATCCGCGTGAGAGAATGAGCGGAAGACGGAAACGCGGCGGAAAACAACACAAAAAGTTGGAGGAAAACGTGAAAGAGTAATGAGAGAAAGAAGAAAATAAGTGAATTCCAGGAAGAGGAATCGAACCCGCGAGTGCGCGCGTGAAACGCAAACACAGGCAACACGCCAGAGGCGAAATTCGGGCCAGTTCCGGGTGAAACGTCAAAATCGGGTTAAATTTGGGCCAAATTTGACCCGGAGAGGAGTTCCGGGGTAATCGTCGGTGAAACAGGGGTCGAATCCGGGTGAAGCCTACGACCGTCGCGCGAGTCCCCAGTCCCGGGTGATTTCCGGGTGAATCTGGGGTGAGTGTGAACGAGCCTCGCGTCGCGGGGTAAGATCCGGGCGAAATTCGGGCGAGTACCGATCCCCGGCTGATTTCCGGGCGAGTCCGGGAGCAATGAGTGGGAACGACTCGTCTCGTCCACTGAACGAGTCCCGGATGAGAACCGGGCGAAATCCGGGTTAACGCCCCTACTCTGCATTTTTTCTAAGTTTTTCAATTTGTCGTTTTCCCTTCACTTCAATTGTGTTTTACTTACTTCTCGATGGTTTCCTGTTATCAACATGATCTCATGATTCTTTTAGGTACTCTCTCGCAATTATTACCGAGAATTCGATTGAGTAGTACTCAATGAGTACTATGTATGAAGTCAATAAAATGGAAAAAAGGGTCGAATTAAAGGTGATTTTGCCTTTCATTATATACTTGCCTTATAGTGAGACAGTTAGCTCATTATACACATCTAATTATTTTCAGAAATAATTTTCGAAAGATCGGTGTGGAAATGGTTAATTAAATCAAAAATCACACGGACTTCCGATGAGGACTTTTGGTGTGCTCAGAAAATATTTTTTCTTGAGAACTTATGTGAGTTTTGAGCACTGTTGATGAACTATCAAAACGATTCGTTTCTTCAGATAGACCCGGAAAACCAACGAGACAACATGATCCACCTTCTTGACAAAGAGCTTCCCAATAAACACTCATCAACCTCACCGAGTAGCAAGACACGAGGAGCTTTGGAGACATGGCGAAATCAACAAGTAGTCTCAAGTGTGAGCTTCTAATTATATGATCTTCTAATTTTCTTTTTATATGACCTTCTAATTTTTTTCAATTCCTGATAATAAATGTATGTGTTTCATCCACGTGTTCCATTTACAAGCAGTACCAGTACTGCAAGCAAGGGGGCGGAGAGCGAGCGAAGCGGGGGGGGGGGGGGGGGTGAACGCCGGGTCAAAGCCGGGTCAGCGCGCCGCCGGGTCAAATTTGGCCCAGACTAGGCCCAAATTTGATAGCGAATCTTGTACCGAAATCACCCGTGGGTTATCCCGGATTTGGCCCAAATTTCGCCCTTGGCGTCTTGCCTGTGAAAGCGCTACCAGGTAGGCCACAAGTGCACCTGGAGTTTAGTGTTGCAGGTGCGTATATCTGCCCGCTCGCCGTGAGGAAAAGGCGAGAGCCCATCCATTTCTGGTCGGCTCCGGAGATGAGCCATGAATATTATGGAGGCGTCCGAGCCGAGCCCAAACTTTTCCCCCTTTTCGACACATCATTCGTCATCGGAGGCGCGCGCGCGGGTTGGCTCCGCGGAGCAAGCAAGCGTATGTCGAGAAATGCACAAAATCTCTGCGTTCTTCTTCGGCACTCACGACGCCCCGGGGGATTGTGAGGGCACCAATTTTTTCCTCTCTTTTCATATAAAAGACGACATCGAAACAAAGGGACAAAGGAGAAACGTCTAAAACGAGGCTCAAAGTTCGTCGAGCTTGTCCTGTCGGGTCGGTTTTTGCGGGTAACGAGCCCACGTGAACGAGCGATCCGTTTCGTAGGTGTGCTCCACGTGGCGCGGCTCCGCGAGCCCGAGACCCTCTTCGCGGAGAGCCGCGAAGAATTGCGATTGCTGAAACGGAGAGGTACACAAACGAACAAAACTAGGCATGCGCCAATTTTCAATCGTTGCGAGACCAGGCACGAATAAGTTTTATGAAATCCCCCAACGAGACTCCGAAATGACGGTGCGCTGTGTTTAGCGAAATTTTTCCGTTTTTCCACTATTTTGGTGGCCGTGACCTAGAAACCCAAATTTCGTTGCGCGATATCGATTGATTTGCGATTTTGTTCGGCCGCCCCACTGGCACCAGTCTTTTCGCAAACAAATCTCGAAAATACATTGAGGCCGTGGCCTAGAAATCTCGCGAAAAGCAGCAGTTAGGCCACGGCCAACAAAAATTGTTTGCCAGGCTCCGAATAGGCGCGCGGCAAACGATGCAGGGTCTCGCCGCGAAAACCGAAAAGTCAGTGCTGTAATCGGGAAGAGGACTCACGTGCTGGCTCTTCTCGATGGATTCGCGTGTGGCGGCGGGCATCGCGAAGTGAATACCCGACTCGAGGCATCGCAACGCGAGCACTCGGCCAATGTTCAGCGAGGCGGACGCGTCCGTCTTACTGTACAGCTGGCTCGCGATCTGCGGCTCTCTCGTCGACGCGCTCACCACCACACCGTCTTTGTAGTGGATGAGACGGCCCTCGCGATGCGATTTTCCTTCCAGTAGCTCGACTCTGCCGTTTTTCATTGATTTTTATGACAATTTTTGAAAGATTTATTATTTTTTTGCTTAGAAAATTGGGTTTTTAGCGGTTTTAATTGATTTGAATTTAGAAAAAAACGTTTTTTTTAAAAAATTAATTATCGGATTTTATTTTTTTAACTAAAAAAAAAGTTTTCGAATTAAATATTTTTGTAATTTTTACTGATTTTTGAGGGTTTTTTGGATTTTTTTTAATCAAAAAAAAATTATTTTATTTTTTAAAAAATTTGAAAAATCAAGTTTTTAATTTTACAATAATATTGAGAAAAATTATTTTTTTTAGAAAATTTGAAAAAAATTTTGTTTTTCAAAAATTAAAAAATGTTATGTTAATTTTATGAAAAAATTTTTTTTTCAATTTTTTTGGATTTTTTTTTTAAATTTAGCAAATAAATTTTGAATTAATAAAAAAATAAACTCACTTATAGATAAAAGAACGGGCGGCGCGATCTTTTTCAAACTGATATCCGGTGTTTGGAGCCTGTCGGCCCATCAGCTCATTGTTCCGCGGGTTTCGGTTCACAAATGAGCGCACGAATCGCGAAGCCATGATCTAAACTATTCAAAAAAAAATAAAATCAATTTAAATTATAATTATTTTCCCCGGAAATCCTCTGAAAACCGTGAAAAACGACGGAAAATCGGAGAAAAATTGGCAAAAATCCAAGGCTGGCCTAGAAACCCAAACAGTCGCTTGCTAGTCCATGCCGCCCGTGTACTCCACACGGACAAGACGATTTTTCTTCGCTTTTCTCGATTTCCCTCGATTTTTCTCGGTTTTCAAGCGATTTTCTCCGTTTTTATTTCAAAAAATCGATAATCAAATGTAGTTTTTTGATTTTCAGCCAAAAAACCGCTAAAAATGCGGTCGCGAAGCGGCTCGGGCGTCCGTCTCGACCGAATCCTGTTCATGGTCGAACAGACGATTTGCACCCACCAAAACCCGATCACCGCCCTATTCGCCAATCAAAAAGACTTTCCAGGTGACTAAAACCATCAATAAACGCCTCTCCCGACCAGAAAAATCGATAATTGCAGGCCACGCGTGGGTTCGCGACAATGTCTACGTGGCGCAGGCCTTGTGGGCTCTCTACAGGGCCTACATGAAATGCGCCGATTTCGACGAGGATCTGACGAAAGCCAAAGAGCTCGGATTCACATGGTGAACACGAAAATCGCCGCGAAAAATGAAGAAAAATGCTTGAAATCCCTGAATTCCGCCCAAAAATTGTCAGGAAATCGATGAAAAACTTGAAAAGTATCGAAAAATCGCCAAAAAACCTCGAAAAACCAAATTTTTCACCCGAAAATCCTCCCAATTTCAGTAAAATAGTGATTTCCGAAAAATTCTGACAGTTTTCTTCGAAAATTTCGTGAAAAATACTTGAAAACTCTGTTTTATACCCGAAAACCGCCCAAAAACCTCCAAAAACGCGTTTTTTTCCAACAAAAAAGCAAAATCCTACGGAATTTGCCCAAAAATCGATCAAAAAATCCGAAAATTGTAGTTTAAAGCTGCTAGAAAGCGATTTTTTAGCTAAAACTCTTAAAAAAACCCCTTTTTTAATCGATATCGCAAAAAAATCCCTAAAAAACTTTGAAACCGACGATTTTTCACCCAAAATCCACAAAAATCGAAGAAAAACTCCTTAAAAACCTGTGAAAAACGGCTTTTTCGCTCAAAATCTCTCGAAAACTGCCGATTTTCCTCGAAAATCCGTCAAAATCCATAGAGTTTTCACTAAAACCGACTAAAAACACGGAAAATCGCTGAAAAATCGCCTGAAAACCTTGAAAAACTCCAAATTCACTGACATTTGCACGAAAATTGACTGAAAACCACCAAAAATCCCTCAAAATCGTGAAAAAAACGGCTTTTTCGCTCGAAATCTCTCGAAAACTGCCGATTTTCAGTGTGAAAATGATGCAATCGATACTGGAGTGCCTGATGCGACAAGCGGACAAGGTGGAGCTGTTCAAGAAGTTCCAGCGGCCGCTCGACGCGCTCCACTCCAAGTTCGCCGTCGACACGAAGAGCGCGGTGTGCGGCGACGCCGACTGGGGACACCTTCAGATGGACGCCATCTCGCTCTACCTGCTCACTCTCGCACAGATCACCGCCTCCGGCCTTCAGGTATTGGAAGGCGTCACGCCGGGTCTCGCGGCGAACGGAGGAGGTACGGTAACAGTGGTTTCAACTGTGAGACAAACACAGCTGAAACGACTGCTACAGTACCTCCTGTGTTCGCTGCGAGACCAATCACGGCCGCTATTGTCTGCACTTTTTAATGAAAAAAAATCGCTGAAAATAAACTCAAATCTTAGTAAATCAAGTTGAAAAAAAATTTATTTCTGTGAATATCGAAAAAAATTTAATTTAATTTAAAAAAAAAACGAAAAAAATTTTTCTGAATAAAAAAAATCGCTGAAAATAAACTCAAATCTTACTAAATTCAGTTGAAAAAAATTTTTTTTGCGAATATCAAAAAAATTTAATTGAATTTCAAAAAAAAAATTTCAGTTTTTTCAAAAATTAAATTTTTTGATGGGAAAAATGCTGAAAATAAACTAAAATTTTGAACAAAATTAATTTAATTGAAAAAGAGGCCGAAATTAATTTTTTTTTTTTGAATTTTTTTTTTCCGTCCAGAAAATTTGTGAAGTTTTATTTAAAAAATCTCCACTAATCGAGAAAATTATCATAAAATTAAAAAAAAATTTTTTTGATTGAAAAAAAAATCGTAAAAAATTTTGAAAAAAATTTTATAAAAAAATATAACTGGAATGAATTTTTTTTTTTTTTAAAGAAAAACCGAAAATCGCATATTTTTTCATAAAAAATGCTCCACGAAAAAATTTATTAAAAATAAGCAAAATTAATCAGAAAAACACAATTTAATTTTAAAAAAAAATTTTTTTCAAATTTTTCTCTAAAAATCTCCCATTTTTCGAATAAAATTCAATTTTTTTTACAAACTTTCTCAAAAAAAAAATCCCGATCAAAATTTGAAAATGTTCAATGTTCGTCGCTGTTTGACAGGTGGTTCGCAACTTTGACGAGGTGGCGTTCATCCAGAACCTCGTCTACTACATCGAAACGGGCTACCGTACGCCGGACTACGGTATCTGGGAGCGCGGCGACAAAACGAATCAGGGCATCCGAGAGCTGAACGCGACGTCGATCGGAATGGTGAAGGCGGCGTTGCAGGCGCTCAACGACGTCGGCGATCTGTTCGTCGACGGCTCGCGCGGCTCCGTCGTCCACGTGCTGCCCGATGAGATCGAGCAGTGCTCGGCGGTGCTCTCGAGCATGCTCCCGCGAGAGTCATTCAGCAAGGTACACACTTTTTTGACACCGAAAATTCCTAAATTCGATGCGAAAGTTTCGAATTTTAAAGGAAAACAACCATATTGGCGGGGTTAATGGCCATTGGCCGATAAGTCAGGCCGCACGACATTGGCCAGTCATCCGCTTGACATACGCCAAGGTATGCGCCACGACCGCCACTGGCGCTTCAAAGTTGGCCACTGGCGCTTCAAAATCGGCCTGTGGCGCTTCACAGTCGGCCAGTGGCGCTTCAAAGTCGGCCAGTGGCGGCGCAATGACGCCAGTGGCGGGCTTCACAAATTGGAAGCGGTCGGGTCCCGCCACGAAAACAAGGTGTCGCGACGCTTTAAAACGTGTGCGAGTATTTGAAACCATCGATTTTAGGCCGAAATTAATATTTCGGTGGCCGTGGCTTAACTGCTGCATTCCGCGAGATTTCTAGGCCACGGCCTCGATGCATTTTCCAGATTTGTTTGCGAAAAGACACGTGTCTGTTCGATTCACGATATCGATTGATTCGCGATATTATTCGGCCGCCAAAAATGCGTCGTGACCGTGGCCTAGAAATCTCGCGAAAAGCAGCGGTTAGGCCACGGCCACCAGACTATCAATATTGGCCTAAAATCGATCAGCTGCATCTCGGAATTTTCGAATCGATTCGAATCGATTCGATTTTCAGGAAACCGACGCCGCCCTCCTCGGCATCATCAGCTATCCGGCGTTTTGTGTCGAGGATCCGGAGCTGGTGAATCAGACGCGCGAGACGATCACGCACCGATTGATGGGCAAATACGGGTGTCGGCGATTCATGCGCGACGGCTACAAAACCGTTTTAGAGGTGAGCATCTGACGATTTTCGTGGAGAGCTGAAAACGCTGGAAAAATCACTCTGGAACTGTTTCTGAGCAGTTTTCCGGCTCCATGTAGCTTCAATTGCGATTTCTGAGCATTTCGACCTTTGTTCCCGTTTTCGTGGACATTTTGGAGGGATTCCAGCTCATTTCGGGCTCTTCCAGGCGTAGTTTTGAGCTTGTGAGCTCGTTTGAAAGCGCAAAATGCTCAATTTACGAAACATTGCTTCACGGTACGATTTTCAGAGGAAAACGCTGAAGAAAATGACACTGGAAATCACATTTTCGTGGTTTTTTGGAGCCCCGAAGCTAGATTTGCACAGTATGAAATCCCAGAACTTTTACAGAACTTGCTCTAACTTTTTCGTGCTCGGCGACTATGAAAATGGTACAATTACCAAAAGTATTGAGTTTTTTGAGCCGTTTCGAATGGCACAATGGGAATTTAAAAATCTTGATTTAAAAAAAAAGTTTTGCTGGTTTTAGTGGCTATTACATGTAAAAGTCATTAAAACCTGTATAACTTTTCTCAAAATCAAGATTTTCAAATTCCCATTGTGTCATTAGAAACGTTTCAAAAAACTCAATACTTTCGGTAATTACACCTTTCTTATAGGCCAGAGCACAAGAAAGTTAGAGCAAGTTCCGTAAAAGTTCCGGGATTTCATACTGTGCAAATCTAGCTTCAGGGCTCTAAAAAAACCGCCGAAATGTGATTTTCAGAGTCATTTTCTCCAGGGTTTTCCTCCGAAAGTTACCGTACCATGTAACAATGTTTCGTAAATTGATCATTTTGCGCTTTCAAACGAGCTCACAAGCTCAAAACTACGCCCCGAAAGAGCCCGAAATGAGCCGGAATCCCTCTGAAATGTCCACGAAAACGTGAACAAATCAGAATTGGGAAAATCCCGGTCCAAATGGTCAGAAATCGCAATTGAAGCTACACATGGAGCCAAACTGATAAAATTCCGGCGCTCAGGACGCGTCGCGACTCTACTACAACAAGTCCGAACTGCAACAGTTCGAGGACATCGAGTGCGAGTGGCCCATCTTCTTCTGCTATCTGATTCTCGACGCGATGTACTCGAAGGACGACGAGGCGGTCGAGGCCTATTGGCGGCAGCTCGAGAGTGTGCTCGTGCTCAGCGACAAAGGTTTTCGTCTTGTGCCCGAGTTGTACGTGGTGCAACGCGATCAGGTGGCCGCCGAAAAGGCGCATCCCGGCACACAGAGTCGACTTCCTGGCGGCGCCACGTGAGTTTCTACCTCCTTAAAATCTCTGGATATCTCGGAAACTAGGAAAGTTATCGAAACGTTGTCAACTACAAACATGATCAGCGCGAAATTTCCCGCGTTTTTGTAGTTGACAACTTTTTTCCAACTATTCTAGTTTTCAAGTTACTATCGAGCCAGCCTAAAGGCTTGAAATCGGCCAGTCATCCGTGTGACATACGCCAAAATGTGCTCAACGACCGCCACTGGCGCTTCAGAATCGACCAGTGGCGCTCCAAAGCCGGCCAGTGGCGCTCCAAAGCCGGCCAGTGGCGCTCCAAAGCCGGCCAGTGGCGCTTCAAAGTCGGCCAGTGGCGGTGCGATTACGCCAGTGGCGCTTCAAAACGTCAAAATGAGCGCACCGACCGCCAGTGGCGGGCTGTTTTCGGCCAAGCGCGCGCGAGTTTCTCTGTGAACTTCCATGTCTATTTCATACACCACCCCCACTCAGAACATTGCGCCAGGGTTGGCGGGTGGCCGCATGACATACGCTAGAAAAGCGTCCTGACCGCCAGTGGCGCTCCAAAGTCGGCCAGTGGCGCTTCAATGTCGGCCAGTGGCGGGTTCGACAAAGCGCACTAAAAAAATCATCGATTGCCGTGTTGTCAGACCGTTCCTGTGGGCTCAATCGTTGTACGTGATCATCTGCCTCCTCTACGAGGGCTTCCTGCTGCCCGCCGAACTCGACCCGCTCTCGCGTCGCCTCTCCGTCTACGAGAAGCGTCCGCCGTGCGAGGTGCAGGTCACCGTGCTCGCCGACTCGCACGACGTTCAACGCGAGCTGCGCGCGCACGACATCCACGTGCAGCGCGTCGACGAAATCGATCCGGTGTTCACGATACTGCCCGCCTCGGCGCTCGCCCACCTCCTCGCCAAAATCGGCGAGTCGAAAAAGTTGAGTCTGTCGGGGCGGCCGCTCGAGCGGCCGATCGGACTGCTCAGCACGAGCCGCCTCTACCAGATCGGCAACAAGTTTGTGATATTCACACCGCAATTCATGGACTCGCGACGCTCGCATCTCATGTACGACATTCGGATACTGACCGACGAGTGGAGCTCCGAACTTCAATACATCTACGCGTCGTGGAACAGTGTGAGCATCAGCGGACGGCCGCTCGTCGTGCTCGTCATCACGCAGGGAATGCTGTCGACGGTACGTTCACACGGATGGGGAAAAAAGGTGCGCTCCGATTGACGAACCGGGTGTGTTTAGGAGGGTCTGTCGCACTTCTCGAACATTCATCTCAATCGGCACATGAAATCGACGGTGATCGGCGCGATCAAGAAGATCAACACGGGATACTTGAGTGGAGCCAGGTATGTGCTCTTTCCTTTTCTTTGGAGCATCCATTTCTTTGATAATCTACAAGAATCGGTGAGTTTCTACTTGAAGAAGCTTGTGATGCGAATTCTGAGCATTTGAACCGGAATTTTTCTTTGGATTTACACTGGCTCCACGGAGCCGCGGAGCTCTAGACACCTCTAGACATAGTTTTGAGCTTGTGAGCCCGTTTGAAAGCTCAAAATGCTCAATTTACGGAGCATGCGCGGTGTGGACGATTTTCAGGGGAAAACGCTGGAGGAAATGACACTGGAAATCAAATTTTGGCGGTTTCTTGGAGCCCCGAAGCTATATTTGCACAGTATAAAATCCCGGAACTTTGACGAAATTTGCTCTAACTTTCTTGTGCTCTGGCCTATGAAAATGGCGCAATTACAGAAAATATGAAGCTTTTTGAGCCGTCTCGAATGGTGCAATGGAAAATTGAAAGTTTTGATTTTGAAGAAAGTTATGCAGGTTTTAGTGGCTCTTACCTGGAAAAAGACACTAAAACCTGTATAACTTCCCTCAAAATTGAGATTTTCAAATTCCCATTGCGTCATTCAAAACGCCTCAAAAAGTTTCATATTTTCTGAAATTACACCTTTTTTATAGGCCAGAGCACGAAAAAGTTAGAGCAAGTTCTGTAAAAGTTTCGAGATTTCAAACTGTGCAAATCTAGCTTCGGGGCTCCAAAGAACCACCAAAATTTGATTTTCAGTGTCATTTTCTCCAGCGTTTCTCCCTGATATCGTCGTACCGTGTAACAATGTTTCGTAAATGAGCATTTTCACGCTTTCAAACGAGCTCAAAAGCTCAAAACTACGCCCCGAAAGAGCCCGAAATGAGCCGGAATCCCTCCAAAACGTCCACAAACGAAACCAGTAAGGTCTGACCGCCGCCGGAAGCTATTCCAGAGTGGTGATGAAGGATTTGTCGGACTTTTTCCGCACGACGGCCGTCAGCAAAATGGAGTTTCGCGACAAAAGCGCCGAAGAGATGTTGCGAAGTGTGACGGCGGAAAAAGTGCAATTCACACTTCACACCGAGGATTCGAACGAGGCGAAAAGTGGGTATTGTTCCGAGACATTTCGAAACTAAGACGTTTCAAAACCGAGACATGCTTCGATTTCAGCTAAAAAGTTGTACAGAAGTATCACGAAAGTATTCCCCTTTTCAACTTTTTTGTGTTAAATCCTGTCAAAATGGTCCAGTGACACAAATTATCGAGATTGGGAAGATGTTTTTGATTGTGCAATGAGCATCTGAAAGTATTGATTAAGAACTAGGTTATGCACGTTTTTGTAGCCCAGCTTTCGCTTTACTCGGAATTTGGGCTACAAAAACGTGCACAACCTAGTTCCGGATCAATATTTTCAGATGCTCATTGCACAATCAAAAACATCTTCCCAATCTCGATAATTTGTGTCACTGGACCATTTTGACAAGATTTAACACGACAAAGTTGAAACGCTGACTCTCGTCAAAGGATCTTTAGGCGACAAAAAGTCGGCGAGCAACGTGTCGCCACGTGGCAGTCAAAGCAATCCGCGAACGCTTCGACGCGGCGAGTCGGTGAAAGACCGTTCGGCCTACTCGCTCGTTCACAAGGCGTCAATGCGACACCGATCGATCGCGTTGGACTCGAACGACGCGGATCTGATGAAGCTGCGGTTGGCCTACAAATCGGCGGCGACCGTCGATGCGCAACAGGTGAGAAGGCGCGGTTTTCATTTTCCAATGTCGATGCTCTTTGCTCACAGGACGCCGGCTCATCGCCGCCGCCGCCGCCACGCCCACTCGGGCTCGTCCGCGAGCACTCGTCCGGCGAGCTGCGGCAACAGTTGCTGAAAACGACGCGTCGCGGTGCGGAAAACGAGACGGCGCATCGCGATCTGAAAGCCGAACAAATGCACGAGATGAAGGCGGACGATTTGTTGGATTTGCTGAACGAGACGACGGTGCTCGAGGAGCAAACGTCGATTGTGCACGTGTTGTGGATGAAAGTGTAAGCTGGCCTAGATTTGGATGACCGCCGCAAAGTTCGGCCATCTAGAAAATACGCGAAGATAATCGAGTAACAGTCGCTGGCCTAGGTTTCGATAGCTGGAAAATTCGGCCGTGTGAAAGCTTCAAATAGATAACTAGGCCATTTTGCGCGTGGCTGAACTTTTGCACCGATTGAAGCTAGGCCACGACACTGACCTAGACACGGAAAAATTAGGCCATCTGAAAGTTTACCCAAGTTTGAGCACTTTGAAGATCATACTACGGTAGCTACTTGATCACACACTCTGGCCTAATTTTCGATGGGGGGGGGGGGGCAAAAGTTCGGCCACGACACTGGCCTAGCTTCTCACGACAGGAAAGTTAGGCCATCTGAAAGCTCACCGTAGCTATTTGATTGCTGCGAGACCAGACGAGCACAGACGGTGGCCTAATTTTCTATGGGGCAAAAGTTCGGCCATCTGTATGCTCAAACATCGAATCGTTCAGCGGTCCCGACTACGACACCGAGCTCGGCTGCCAACACATCACGGTGCGAATGCTGATGGAAGAAGTGCACGCGAAGGCGTGCGAGGCGCGCGAATGGGCGCTGGTCCGTCTGACAGCAGGCCTACTCAAAAAGCAGCTCGAAGAGCTGTCGAAAGCCGTCACCCATCTGCTCGTCCGCCAAAAACAGATCACCGTGGGAATGGCGTCGAAAAAAGAGGAGGTGATCACGTGTCCGAAGACGAACGAGGAGCTCGAGAAGATCATGAATCGCGCCTACGGCGACGATCCGAACTCGTTCACCCTCGCCCAGGAGATCATCGTCTATCTCGGTTCGCTGGTCCGAACCGAGCCCAAACTGTTTCTCGAGATGTTCCGCCTCCGCATCGGGCTCATCATCCAGGTGTTGGCCTCCGAGCTGGCGCGCCTCCGCTCGATATCGGGCCTCGAGGCGGCCGACACCCTTCTGACGGTGTCGCCGTTCGAGCTCAAGTCGATGATCTTCTCGCTGCTGTCGGGACGGCTTCTCGAAGAGTACGCCGAGGACGGCTTCCACTATTCGGACACGATGCGCGACACGCGCACCGGCATCGGTAGTTTCCGGCGACAAATCGAGGAGCGCAAAAGTTTGCGCAAATCGACACGAAGTATGGGCGAAATACCGAAAGAGGAAGACGAGGAGGGACTCGGCGAGGACGACGAGGAGGAGGAGGAGGACGACTTCCAGTTCGGCATCTGGCTCCGACACCGTCGAATCGACGGCGCGCTCAATCGTGTGCCGGCCGGCTTCTACGCGATCCTCTGGGATACGGTGCACAAAATGCCGCACGGCGTCAAAATCAACGACACAATTCTGCACTGGGGACTGACGCTCGAGATGACGCGCAAAGAGATCAAGTTCGCGCTCGAGGTCGAGGAGGCGCTGAATCGCATCGCCGAGCCCGAGTATCGCGAGATTATCGTCGAGGCGTTGTGGCTGCTGGGGCGGCTCGAGAAGTTGGTGCTCCTTGAGCAGCCGAACGTGCCGCGTGACCGACCGTTGGATGTGGACGCCGTTCTGCACGTCGCCAATCGCATTTTTGTCGAGCACAATGTGAGTTGGTCCCCCCTTCCCTCCCTACCCTTTCTGGCCTAGAATTTTCCGGCGCAAAAAGTTCGGCCATCTCCACTTGGGTAAAACCGCTGGCCGAACGTTTTCAAGCAGAAAACTAGGTCATTGGGCTCGTGGCCTAAATTCGGAACAATGGAAAGTTAGGTCACCACGTTGATCTAGCCGAGGCTCGGCGAAAACGGTGGCCGAACTTTTTCTAATTGAAAACTAGGCCATTCTGTCTGTGGCCTTACTTTCTCATGCAATAGTTTGGTCATCCGGACTTTTGGCTAAATAGTGACCGTGGCCGAAATTTGGAACCCGAAAAAAGTTAGGCCACGGATTCCTAAAGCCGAACTTTCTCCAATTGAAAACTAGGCCATGAACCAACGTTCCTGTCCGAAAACTTGAGCCAAAGTGACGGTGGCCTAGAATTCTCAGCCGGAGAAGTTCGGCCACATGGACGCCTGCCAAAGGTTGACCGAACTTTCGCCGACAGAAAAACTAGGCCACTGTGGCGGTGGCCGAACTTTTGCTCGAGCGCAAAAGTTCGGCCGCCACGTTCCAACCCCTCCTACAGAAGCAGCTCGAAACGATCGTCGCCGAGTGCTGCGCGTCGCCGTCGCCGAACAACACGCGTTGCGACGGCGCTCGCGGCATCTGCAAACACTTTTACGATTCGGCGCCCGCCGGAGAGTACGGCACCAGTCACTACATCATTCGCGCTCTAATGCAACTCTTCTCGTGAACTCTGTCGCCCAACAAAATTTTAGAGAAAAATCACTGTAATTTTTGCATAATATTTTTTTGAATTTTTGTTTTTGTAAAAATCACCTAGGCTCTCTCTTTTTTTTGTATTTTTTCGTGTAAATGGTCTAGTCTTGCAGTCTTGCCCATTAAATTCTCAATTTTCAACTTTTTGCGTGTGTAAATGAACCAGAAAAATCGAAAATCGCGTTGAAGTGTGTTTGCGGACCACTGCATCATATCTGACGCGCAAACTCGAAAAACGATAGAATTTATTGAAATTCGCGTAAATTTCCTCTTTCTCATAAGTGAATAGTGAACGAAAACGCATATTGGCGCCGAAAATCGACGAATTAGGCCTTCTTGGAGGCGGTGATGGTGAGCACACCGCGAGTGCCCAGATGCGACTTGACGGTGGCGACGTCGACGTCATCCGGCAGCTTGTAGGCGCGGTTGATCTCGCGCGCCACAGTTCCGTGCGAGTCGGAGCGCGTCTCGTGACGGCAGTGGATCAGAAGATCCTGCCCGGACACCTTCACCTCGATCTCCTTCGGCGTGAAGAATTGCACGTCGAGCCCCACCTCGAACTTGTCCTTCGTGTTGTGCACCTGCAAAACGACGATTTGACGACGTTTTCGGGCGATTTTATGGTTAGAAACGCGAAAACGCAGAAATTCGTCGCGAAAATCTGATGCAGACTTTGCATCGTATTTGACGCGCAAACGGCATTTTTCCTTTTTTCCGGTCGTTTTCTGTAGTTTTTGCGAGGTTTTTAGCGTTTTCCGGGCGGAAAAGTATGGAGAAACGTTGAAAAATATTCGTTTTTCATCGAGTTTCCCGGAAATGTGACAAAACAGGAACATGCTTTGTGAAAACACCGTGATGCAAAAATGCAGAATTGCAACTCTGCGGCACGCTTTTTCTGGGAAATTTAGCGAAAAAAAAAACAGAAAAAGCGCGCCGTGTTGCAATTCTGCATTTTAGCCGCGAAAATTTGATGCAGACTTTGCATCGTATTTGACGCGCAAACGGCATTTTTCCGTTTTTTTTTCGACCGTTTTCTGTGGTTTTTGCGAAGTTTTCCGCGTTTCCCGGGCTAAAAAGTATGCGGAGACGTTAAAAAATCCCTTTTTGATCGAGTTTTCCCGCCAAAAACTGATTTTGCATCGAATTTGACGCGCAAACTTGGTGTTTTTTTGTTTCTTGCGTTTTTCGCGCTGAAAATTGTCTTGTCACTTTGAAACATGCTTTAAAACAGAATCGAGTTTCAAAAAACAGTGCAAAATCACTTTTAAATCCAATTTCCGTCGAATCCCCGCCTAAAACTGACAATGAGTTTGAATTTGCATCGAATTCGACGCGCAAAACTGTTTCCCGGCTCGAAATCCCCGAAAATGCTATATTTTTCGCGCGCTCGCCGTGATAAAAAAGCAAAAAGCAGATTTTAACAAAAAAAAAGCGGGGGGGGGGGGGGGGGAAACAGAAAAGGAAAAACCTTGACGACACCATCGTTGTGCTGAAGAGGCCAATCCCAGGTGGAAGCGGCGTCGGCGGTCACCTCAATGGCGGACATTCTCTCTGTAAAGTGTTGAGAGTATGCAAAGTGTGCAAAGAGAAAAAGAGTGGGAGAGGAATGTAATATCGAGAAGCGGAAACATATGCGCGCGCGCGCGCCGTTACACCGTTACAACGCGCGATCGTAGAAAAGAGAGGAGAAGAGCATCGGCGGGAGGGGCTCGCGCCGAGCCCCCGCCCGCCTGACTGTATTGGATGAGATGTGGGCGGCTAAAGCGCAAGGGAGGGGGGGGGGGGGGGGGTATGAAAGTGGGCGGAGCGGATGGAATCTCCCTCTTCTTGAGAGCTCCTTTGTTGACAAACTGAGAGACAGAGAGATGCGAAGGCGACAGAGGAATGGATGGATAAGATTGATGGAATTTGTACACTGTACGGTACTGTATACTGTACACTTTACACTTTACACTCGAATGGCCTAGAAACTCCCTGGTCTGCCGGTTTCTAGGTCACGTGACCGTTACCAATCGATAGATCTGATCGCGACGAATCGATCGATACAAAGTTCCCAACTTTCTTGCTGGGGTATCGATCGATTCGTAGGTGATCAGATTTATCGATTGGTTACGGTCACGTGACCTAGAAACCGGGCAAAACTTGGGGTTTCTAGGCCATTCGAGTGGTCGTGATCTGAGCCGAGAGTTCGGAGCTCCGAAATGCTCCGAAATGCTCCAAGTGACCAGTGGCCAAGTTTAATCCAGGCGCGGCTCATTAATCACATGTGTTCGTTCCATTGTAATAAAATGAGCCCGCACACTCGCAAATTGTGCTCTCTTCCGCTCCGTGGCCGAACTTTTGCACTTTCGAAAAGTTCGTCCCTCCCCCTCCCGATGTCTCGCAGGAGGGGAGAGCACAGTTCGGATAAACACAAACTCCCGCGCGCGCGCTCACTTCGAAGAGCTCAAGTGTGCTCGGCGAGCACTTTTCCGAGAAGCCGTTTTCCAAGTGTGTTTATTCAATCCTCATACAAAATATGAGGCTACGTTTTGAAACACACAAAAAGAGAAAAGAAGAGGGGGAGGGAAAGAGAAGAAACGCATTTTTCCAGAATAATTATACACGTAAACAGAGAAAATGTGTGAGAAAGTGGGCGGAGCCTATTCTTTAAAGCTCCTCCTTCTTTTTCTGGAACGATTTCACACCGTGTTTCGTCATGAACTTCTTCAAATCCTCCAAATCGCGATTTCCGGCGTATTTGATTGGTTCGTTCTGGAAAAAACACGGTGGTTCTCAATGGAGCGCGTTTGCGATTACCTTCTTTCCGCTCGGCGCAAAATAGATGGTCGGGAAGCCTTCGACAGCGAACTGGCTCGGCGCATCGTTGACCGTCGCGTCCATCTTAGCGAGCACCAGGTTCGGTTGGCTCTTTTTGAGCTCGGCGGCGAGCTCGCGATATTTCGGCTCGAAATTCTTGCAGTGTCCACACCAGGGCGCGTAGAACTCGATGAGCACGTCCTTCGTCTCGTCGTTGACGATTTTGTCAAAGTTCGCGCCGACCACCGTCCGCAGCGGTCCCTTCTCGTCTTTGGGCGCCGGCGCGGATTTCACGTGCGGTTTCGCGCGGCCCGACGCGATTTGTTTCATGAACGCGTCGAGATTCTCGTCGAGATCGCCGTCGAACTCGTCGGCGCTCATCGGATACTTTTTGCCGTCGTAGCCGAAGACGACGACGTTGTGCTCGAGACCCGAGTCGCCGAGCCCGAGCTCGGCGAGCTCCTTGGCAAACTCCTCCTCGTCGGCCACCGCGAATCGATACTTGTCCTTTTGGTACTTTTGCGCGATTTGCAACACTTTTTGACGCCAATACTCGGAGCCGTCGCGGTACTGAAGCGAAAAGTCGGCGTTGTAGTAAACGACGACCAGCGGCTTCTTGTTGTACCGATTCGCCGCGTTCATCTTCGTCATTTTGCCGACGAGCGGCGCCGAGTGCTCGCGGAAGAACGCCAACAAGTCTTCCGACGTCGCCGCGGCTCCCTTGTTGTAGGTTCGCGTCTTCGGCTCGAATTTCGAGTGGAAGACGGGCGGATAGAAGATGATGACGTCGTTGGGTTTCGCGTCGTACTTCTTGAACGCCGCCGGATCCGACGTGTGCGCCATCGTTTTGAACTCCTCGCGCAACAGTTCGGCGGCGTCGCTGAACGCCTCGAACACGCTCGAGTCCTCGGTGGCGAAGAATCCGATGATCGTCACGTCGTCTTTCGACAAGAAGCGCTCAATGTCGCGCACTTTGGCGAGCCGCGTCGCCGCCGGTCTCGACTGATCCGTCATGTAGCGCACGATGCCGGCCGCCTCGCGCGGTCCATTGTACTCGAAGCGGCGGCCGTTGCGGATCACCTTCATCGTCGGATAGCCCGACACGCCGTACTTTGTGCCGAGCTCCTTCTCGACCGTCGCGTCCACCTTGCCGAGCCGCACTTTCGAGCCCTGACTCTTCAGCTTCTGCGCCGCCTTCTCGAACTCGGGCGCCAACTTTTTGCAGTGTCCACACCACGGCGCATAAAACTCGACGAGCACCAGCTCGTTGCTCGCGACGAACTCGTCGAAATTGGCGGCGGTGAGTGTGACGACCTCCTCGGGCGGCGGTTTGTAGTTCGGATCGACGCGCGACTCGATCCACTCGACGAGGCTCGCCTCGTCACGTCCGCCGTCGTAGTCCGTCGGGCCGTCGCCGTCTTTCCAGAATTTCAGCGTCGGATATCCCTGAATCTCGAACCGTTTGCCGAGCTCCGTTTCGACGGTCGCGTCCACTTTTGCCAACGGAATCGACACTTTCGACGACGCTCTCTCGTATTCTGGCGCTAGAGATTTGCAGTGACCGCACCTGAAAAATGATGGAAATTTTCTGATTTTTCGCAGTTTTATTGGATTTTTTTCCTTTATTTCTTGAAAAAGTTCAGTGTCGATTTACGGGGTTTTTTCAAAAAAATATTTTTTATAACCAAAAAAATTTTTGAAAAATACTCTAAAATCGTGGAAAATTTGTCAAAAAGCCAAAATTAAATTTTTTTTTTTGGAAAAAATACGGAAATTTCCGTGATTTTTCTCAAATTTTCGCGCATTTTTCGAATAAAAAAATTCCAAAAAAAAAAAAAAAAAATTTTTTTTAATTTTAAATTTTTTTTTTGAAAAATTCAGAAAATCTTTTCAAAAATTATTAAATTTTTTTCGAAAAAACACGGAAAAAATTTAAAAAATTCAGAAATTTTCGTGAATTTTTTCGAATTTTCGAGCAAAAACCCTCGAAAATCGTAGAAAACCAACAAATCTCGCGTGATTTTCCAAAAAAAAAAAAAAATTTTAGGCCCCAAAGCCAAACTCCCAAACGTACCACGGAGCGTAGAATTTGACGAGTGTGCTCGGATTCTTCTTGAGAAACGCGTCGAAATTCTTGTCGGTGAGCACGACGACGCCCTCGTCGAGCTCATAGTTGAGCTCTTGCTCCGCGTCGCCTTGCTCGCCCGGCTCGGCGGGCTCTTTTCTCGCCGCGACGTCGGCGGCGAGCACAAGAAGGAGGAGGAGGGCGACGGCGAGCCGACACACCATTTTTTGAGAGAGTCTCTGCAAAAAATCCCGGAAAAATTGTTTTAAGAGCGAAACGAGAGCGAAATTGGCGAATTGCCGATCGATTTTCGATTTTCAAACGGTTTTTATCGGCGAGAATTGCAAATTGCCATAGAAAAAATAGAGAAAAAAGAAGAGAGACGCCGAGAAACGAGAGGAAACTGTTGGCGACGCGTGGCAATTGTGCACGAGTTGCACACACAAAAAATGAGCGGGAATTTGAACATTTTCGGGGAATTTCGAGGTGAAAAATCGGTAAAATTATGGAAATTCAGTCTGAATTTAAAAAAAAAAGAAATTTCTTTTTTTTTTCTGGAAAAACCGCGAAAATGTGAAAGATTAGGCCTAAAAATTATTTTTTTTAATAAAAGAGGCTCTTTTTTGCTAATTTTCGCTGATTTTTACATTTTTCTGTAACTATATAAATAATTCAATCAACTTTTTTTTGAAAAAAATGTTTGAAAAATTTGAAAAAAACATCGAGTGATGCAAACGCGCTCCACTGAACAAACTCTGAAATTTCACGGAAATTTCAATTTCAGTGAATTTCGGCGAGATTTTCGGGAAAATTCGCAGTTTTCCAGTCAATTTGAGTGGAATTCCACTTGAAAATGATGAATCGAAGAAAAACTGGCAGTTCGATGAGAAATATAGGACGAATCGATGGAGAAGGCCGGCGAGAGAGGTGAAACCTAACAAGCGGAGTGACCTACTCGAGTAGTCACTGCGCGCCGCCCTCCGATCCGCTCTCTCTCTCTCTCTCTCTCCCTCTATTTGGCCGTCGCAGTACGTGGTACGGTCCGACACTCGTCAAATATTAATTCACTGTCACTCTTCTTTCCCCACTCTCGCGGACTTCTTCTTCTTCTTCTTCTCCTACTCCGCGCCGCCTGTATGCACTGTGCCTTTGTTTGTCGTGCCCTTTGCCCACAGTTTTGACCCGACCTCGTCGGTGCCTGCCCAGCTCCTTTTTGTCTC
Organism: Caenorhabditis sulstoni; assembly: GCA_963966605.1. Classification (NCBI taxonomy): domain Eukaryota; kingdom Metazoa; phylum Nematoda; class Chromadorea; order Rhabditida; family Rhabditidae; genus Caenorhabditis; species Caenorhabditis sulstoni. Next base: position 1,727,323 of record OZ016477.1, read on the forward strand.
CTTAATTGCGCTCTTTTCCTTCATCCGGCCACACAAATATTTGCCTGCCACAACGCGGAAGGGATCCCACCCTTAGGAAGGTCTGCAAACTTGGGCGACCGTGGAGAAGACGATGAGTCGATGATATCAGTCGGAAAAGGGCGAGGGAGTGCGGTGAAAACCGAAAGAAGTTTTTATCTCGACAGGAAAAATTAGAAGACTACGGGTGCTAACAACTTCATCGAAGTGAGCGGTCGGCGATTCGTCTTTTAAGCGGCGTCTATTCTTGCTGGGCCAACTGGTTCTTGATGTCCTTCCACTGCTTGTTGGCGTTCTTCTGCAAAAAATTCACAGTTTTCACGGGGTTTTCCGGAAGAAAATCGATTGTTTTGCGTCAAATTGGATAACTTTGATGAGGAAAGCGATTTATTTGCTTCCAGATGAGCGCTTTTTCGCTAAGTTTTGCGAAAGAGTTTGTTTTTCTTAATTTCTTCGTTTTCACATCATTAATTCCCGTGAAATTATCGAAAAACTCACGGTATCCCAATAGTAATTGGTGGCACCCTCCAGAGTGTAGTTGAAGACGTAGGCTCCGAAGGCGGAGGCCAGGAGGATGGTCGAGAAGCGACGAGATATATTGTTGTAGACAAGAGTACCCAACGACATTCTGAAAATTCAAAGAATTGCGCATTAATTGGCGTGAAATGAAAAAAATTGCTGAAAGCAAGAAAAAATCGGGAAAATCAGCGATTTTGATGGCGGTTTTGTACTCAAAAAACGCGAAATTCTTTATTTAATTGTTATTTTGAACTTTTTCAATCGATAATCTTTTATTTGTGCTGGAAAAAGCTGAAAATTCGCGGCGAAACATGCTCAGTGGCTAGAGACTCGTGTTCCTGAAGAGACGCCAGACAGCGGGTCTCGCCACGATCGATGGGAAGCCGCTACACGCGAAACGAGTGACACCGTACACCCATGCGCCTTGAATTATTTTCTTTTCCCTGGCCTAAAGATTTTTTCCACTTTTTTCGGGAAATTTTTGTGTTTTCAGCGGTAATTTTTGATTTTTGGTTTAAAAATTTATTTTAAAGACGATTTTCTTCATATTTTTATGCTGGAAGTTTGAAATTATATGCCAAAATTTCGTTAAAAATCGATTTTTCAACTGGAATCTATGCCCAAATTTGCTTCACTCCACTTTTTTTGTTGGAACTGTCGTTTAATTTATTCTCTAATGCCTCTTTTTGTATCGCTTGACAATATTCTGATTTTCAGGGTTAAATATGACTAACTCCAAGGGTCTCAGACGCGGAACGCGTTACATGTTCGCTCGTGACTTCCGCAAGCACGGAGTTGAGCATCTCTCCACGTACTACACTCAGTACAAGCGCGGAGATCTTGTCGACATCAAGACCAACGGAGCCTTCCAGAAGGGTATGCCATTCAAGGCTTACCACGGAAGAACCGGAAGAATCTTCAACGTCACCCGAGGAGCTGTCGGAATCATCGTCAACAAGCGTGTTCGGTAAGTATCTTTCACTAAATTTGCCACAAAAATATCAAGAAACACTTCTTCGCAAACAGTTATCCATCGAAAATGAAGTCAGGGTCAATTAAAATATACGAATTTTGCGGTATCGGGTATTTAAATATACGAATTTTGCGGCATCGTATAATTTGATTGATATCTCACAAATTCAGTTTTCGCATTCGAATTTCCCGATATTTCCCCATTGGGTTGGTCAGCGTTATTTTAAATTTTTCTTTCGGTAAAACTGGTTTTACATATTTCAATTTTCAGCGGAAACATCCTCCCGAAGAGAATCAACCTCCGTGTCGAGCACATCAAGCCATCCAAGTGCAGAATCGACTTCTTGAACCGCGTCAAGTCCAACGATGAGCAGAGAAAGGCTGCCAAGGCCGCCAAGCAGCCAGTGCCGGTCCTCAAGAGACTGCCAGTGCCGCCAAGAGCCGCTCACGTCGTCTCGACCAAGGACAACGAGCCGGAACTTCTCGCCCCTCTCCGTTTCGAGATTGTCGCGTGATTTTCTTGTTCATAAATTGTTTGTTATAAAATTGTTACATGATCCCATTCCGAAGAGTCTTCTCAATCAACCGGGAACTGCTGGCCATCAGAACTGAATCTATCTACATGCGAACTGCACTCCATCATTCAATTATTGGTTCGATTTCTGATTCCCCTCTCTTGTTATCAGGAGCATTTCCGGGAAACCGAGTATGTTCTCCTGCCTTTTCTTATCGTTCCCCATTCTCCGCGAAGCTCTTCTGATCATTGATCTCAAAGCGAAGCTTCGCAAAAGCGTGCAAATTCCCGATTCTTTTGTTCGTTTTCTTCCGTTATTCCGCGCTTTCTTCTCTCAAACTCGCCCCAAAAAATGCAAGAAAATTGACTCATCGTGCCGAGTTCCCAAATTCTGCCCTACAATTATGGCTTCGTGAACGTTCTCTGAAACATCAAACCAAAAATGGAGCCGATTTGTGGTTTGAAGCCCTATAAAAAATGTACTCAAATCCCGTTAGAATACGTTTTCGTGCCGAGACCCGATTTGCAGCCGAACTTCCTGGTTTTCGTTGAAAGACCCGAAAAAGTTGCGTAATTGGTATTGCGTGCTAACGGATTCGCAATGAAATTTAAATTGGATTAGATTAAAGACAAGGATACAGGACGAAAACAACAGTTTTCGTGTCGAGACCCAAAATCACTCGCGAATAAGTTTTCGCTTCGAGACCAAAGGTCTGACGAAAACGCGGACTTTTCGGCTTTCCCAGGCTCTCCCAAACCGTCCCAAATTTTCGTGTCGAGACCCGGGTATGGTTGTTTTCGTGTCGAGACCAAAGATCTGCCGAGATTCAGGTTGTTCAGTCGTCACACGCGTTCCCACGTCTTCCAAACTTTTCGTGTCGAGACCCAAAATCACTCGAGTATCCGGCCTCTCAAAGTTTTCGCCTCGAGACCAAAAATTTGTCCACATTCAGGCAAGACATTTTCGTGTCGAGACCCAAACCAGTCTAAATTCAGACTGTTCAGTCGTTTCCACGCCGTTCCGAGTTTTCGTGTCGAGACCCAAACCAGTATAAATTCAGGCTGTTCAGTCTTTTCCACGTCGTTCTGAGTTTTCGTGTCGAGACCCAAATGAATCGCTCTTTGGGTGGCCGTCCCCCCCCCCCCCCACCCTCTCCGTGCGGCATTTCCCATTTTTTGTGTGCGTGTGTGACTTTGATGACACACAAGAAATGTCCTTGAGACACTCTCCTTCTCTCTGCGTCTCTAGCTGTTTCTCTCTCTCTTTTTCTCGCTTCTCTCGTTGAAAAAGAGGAAGAGCACACGCGGAAACACTGAAATCATCGAATCAGAACTCTGAAACTGGGAATCAAGGACTGAAAAGGTGTTATCAGAAGAGGGGGAGAGAGAAAGAGTCTTCTGAAAGATAGCATCCACTTAATCACATGTTGTTTGGCGTTTGAGAGGGACACAAAATTGAAAAATAGGAACGAGGGAGAGAGAGAGAAGGACGATGATGACGCGTCATCATCGCCCGTTTCTCTCGTTCTCTCCAACTTTTCTCGCCGCCGCTTTCTTCCCAAAGTCTGCACTTTTCAGGCCGATTTCAGGCCGGCTTTGCGATGAGCGCAATGCATTTCGTTTATGGCCGAATGATTTCGACATGCCAAAAAAGACTGCAAGGTTGAATGTGTTTCGAGCCTGAACGCTTGTTTGGCTTTTCAGTTCGCTCAAAACTTGGAACGGGCTGAATTAGGCTTTTCGGGCCGTTCTGGGCTTTCAGGCTTCCAGGCCGTTTTACTCACTTTAAAAGCTGATAATCAGCTTGTTTTGAGCTTATCTGGCTACTTGCAAGCTTATAGGCTTTTAGGCCGTTGTGAGCGTTTTGAAAGATGCTATTCAGTCGTTTCGGGCTTATGATGAGGCCTTGAGAGGCTTTTAGGCCGAGCCTTAAGCCTTCTGAAGTTTTATCAAATCATTCCGGACTTATTGGACTGCCAGTTTTCAAGTCCCAAAGTCCATTTGAAGGTCATTCAGGCTTATAAGGCCTTCTTAGACCGCGTTCCAGCCCCACAGTCCAATCTGTCGGTCATCCAGCACCTTTCGGTGCTCTCCCAGACTCTACCCACTAACAGCTATTCGGCTGCTCGGTTCAAGCTTCCAGACAAGCAGATCCAATCTGCTTTCAAAGTTCGTTCGCAACCAATCATTTCGGACTCCTCATCAGGGCCCAGTGCTGCCTGCCGACCCCTTGTTCCGTGACTCGCGCGGTCTCCGTCCCGTCCCGTTTGTCTGTGTGTGTGTGTGTCCCCGGTCTCTCCGTCTCTTCCGCCTCGTCCATTCCAATCCGACACACACACACACACACTGCTGCTGCTGCTGCACCAGCAGGCCTGCCCGTGTCTGCTCCCTCTCCGCCACTCGCTCTCTCTCTTTCTCTTTCTCTCTCTTTCTCTCTCTCTCTTTCTCTCTCTCTCTTTCTCTCTCTCTCTCTCTTTCTCTCTCTCTCTCTTTCTCTCTCTCTCTTTCTCTCTCTCTCTCTCTCTCGGTGTCGCTCCGTTTCGGTCGCCCCTCTTACTCGTCCGCCGGCCGCCGTCTTCGCGTCATCGCTTTCGCCGCCGCGTCGCGTCGGTCGCCGGCGCGACACCCTCGGCACTCTTTGAAAAGTGTTCTTTCTCGTTTCCTAGTCGCGATTGTTGTTTTTTTTTTGGTTGGGGGGCTCTTTGAGCCCTCGACCTCCTTGATTGGCTGAGAACTTTTCGATACGATACACCCGTCTAGGAGAGATTCGAATCGATCAATCTGACAAATAGTGAGAGTGATTGGGCGGGTGCACCACACCACCAAAGCAACGTCGAAACGACGAAGGATAGATAGATCACTGGGGGGGCTAGGGTCACATGTGATGATTCGGATTGTTGAATCCTAGAGTTAGAACTCAGAACTCAGAGCTCAGAACTCGGAATAGTGACGTCAGGGATCCACTGTCCGAATCCTGAAGCATCGGAAAAGAGAAAGAGCAATACCAGAAAGGTTTGCCAAACTGGTTCTCAGAGCACTAATTAACACATTCTGTCTGCGTCTCTCTGTCTCTTTCTCTCTCTGACATTCTTTCCGACCACCCACTGTCTCTCTTCCTCTCCGGACTCTCCTCGATTCGCGCACTATCTCGTCTCCCTCTTTCTCCAAACCACCCACCTCCCACCATCGCAGACGATCTGTCAGTGAAGAAAAGGAGGGGTAAGAAAGAGAAAAGGCACCGAGGCATTTCAAATTATACCAGTCGGTAGTCTATTTGAGGACTGCTATAGTCTATAGGCACTGCCTGGGATCAAAAAGATCATGCCGAGTGATTGTTGATGCCACGTGGCGTTTTCCTTTCTTTTTCTCTTTCTCTTTCTCCTTCTCTTTCTCAACTTGTACGAGAGACAAAGAGAAAGATAAGATAAAGAAGAGGAGAGAAGTCACAAGGAGACGCGAAGATATTTGCGGATTCCGAACGATGCTAGAGTGGTCGCCAGCTTCCAGATTCCATGATCACAGACTCTGAAAGTCGGAGTCTGTCTGATCTGAACTTTTTCGTCAGTCCCTCTCGCTCTCTGCGTCTTTGCTTTTTGAACACACACACGCACACGCACCACATAAAGAAACGATGGAAAACGGAGAGATCGAGCGAGACATATGGGAGAAATGAGAGACGCAGAGTGTCTCGTCGTCTGCGTCTCCTCTCACCGCGTCTCCTACGTTTTACCATCGTTCTCTGGTCGACGGCGGTGACTCTCTCTTATTCACTCTCTCTCTTTCTTCTGATTCAACAGGGAAATGAAAAGAGAGAAAGAGAGAGAGAGAGAGAGAGAGAAAGGTAATGATAGCAGAGAACTTTGAACTTTTGATAGCGCCTTCCGTTTTGTTTTGCCTCTCTATTTTTGGCGGTTCCGAACGTCTTCTCAATCTGAAATTTGGAATTCTGAATTCAGAATTCAGTCTAATGAATTCGGAGTTCTGAACGGAAAGGCTAACGTTTCGGGGGTTTTGCGAAATTCTTCGAAAAACGCCGGTGGCCGTTGTTTTTCTCTGGTTGAAGTCAGAAGTTGTCAGAACCCGCCAGAAAATCGGAATTCCCAGAGAGTCTGATATCAGAATATCGATTCGAACCCCGAACCCCTTTCCGCGACCTTTCCGCGTCTGTTTCCCGCAACGACTATTCTTGTTTCATTGTTCGAAACGAAAGAGTCAAAGTAGCTTCTCCAACCTTCCAAAACTCGGAATTTCGCTTGATCTATGCTTTCCGCGTCCTCTCCGCGTCTTTTCCGCAACCGTTGGGTTTTTCTTCTTTCAACAAAAACCGTAAAGGATGGGAATTGGCTTCGCAAACCTTTCCTCTTCAAACGTTCATTACTTTCGTTTCGAAATTGGCTTTCCGCGTCCCTTTCCGCGTGCCCCCTCTTATCTTGCTATCCTATCCTGTCAATCTCATCACCACTCGATTCGTTTCTAAATTTGACTTGAGAATAACTATTTTGGTCTTTCCCTTTCTCTCTCTCTCTCTTTCTTTCTTTCTTTCTCTTTCTTTCTCTCATGTTTTGCGCCGCGCCGCGCGCGCGCCCCCTATCTCCTCCACACACGCAAAACGAAGGGGAAAAACGAACGAGACGCGAACAATACGTGTGCTTTTTGTTGCTCACTTCTCTCCTTCTCTCTCTCTCTCCTTCTTGCTCTGAAAGTGACTGGAAATGGGCTGAGGAAGAGAAAGCGAGAGAGAGAGAGAAAAAGAGTGGATTTGACACTGAAAAAGGGCACTTTCAAGAGGCGGAAGAAGAAAAACGAAAAAGTTCTGTCTTGTTTTGCACATTGTGCTCACCGGCTCAATTGTTCGATGAGAAAAAGAGCACGCGCCATCATCGAACCTCCCGGAAAGTGATTCTGACTTGATTCTGACTTTCTGGCGAAAAAAAGACAGATATCAAACTTTTCGCGATACCCGATGACTCACCCTCGAGGTGTCTCCGACGGATTTCTGACCATTTCGCGATTCGTTCGGCGTTTTCGTTCGTTTTGGCTCGATTGCTCGATTGCTCCAACATTCCTGACTCGTTTCGAGCCATTTCCGGATCGAAAACATTGGCGTTTCACCGGAAAACACCGATTTCGATCCGCAAACTGTCGGCTGTTTCATGACAAAACAGGGGGCTATAAGTCGTACTTGTTTCTCTTGATTCCTCATGTGTATTACACACACACACACTGTCTGGTCTGCCATCCGCTCCGCACGCCCGTTTCCACCCCCCTAAACAGATGACGTTTTCTCTCGTTTTCTCTCGGTTTCTCTCGATTCTGATTTTCAGTTGAGAGGCGGACGGGATTATTATTATTATTATTATTCAAAGGTACATGAGATTCAGCGAATTTCAGAAAGAGAGAGTATACGTGCTCAAATTGGCTCAGAACACTTGGTTTTCAGCTCTTTTCGTCATTCGAACCGGTTTTTTGGCTTGTTTTTTTGTCCGAGAGGGTTTGATCGCTGATTAGGGTTGAACTCTAGTTTAGAGAGAGAGAGTCTACAGCGACGAATTCTGCGAGCGATTTCGATGATTTCGGCTAATTTTTCTCCCCCCGTCAGATTGGGCTCATTTTGGCTCCGCTCATCATCGCCTTGCGGCGGCGGCGGCTCTTTTTCCCCCCAAGAGCCCAAAGATCAGCAGAATTCGATTTTTTTGGAGCTTCGTGCAGCAATCCGAAAGTTGGTTGCGAAGTGCTCCGAGTGCCACGTCACAGAAACCGAACGAATTCGACTCGATGAAGTTCACCTTTTTGCGATTCGAATTTGGCGGGTAAAAGTGGGCGGGCACTTTTCTCCCTATTTCAAAGTGACGCCTGTGTGCATTTCGTTTGTTTTCTTCGTTGTGCGCGGAAACGAGTGAAAATGGATATGTGCGAGTTGGAATGCAGATTAGAATGCAAATTCGCCAGTCTCCCACGCGTTTTTTTACACCTTCCGCGTCTATTCCGCATCGCTTCCGCGTCTCTTCCGCGTCCCAATCGTTATCCTTTAGCTTCTAGATTTCAACAGATTCATCACCTGCACATTCAGTTGTTATGTTCAGTTCACTCTGAATCTTTTCCGCGTGCCTTCCGCGCTCATTCCGCGTCCTTTCCGCGTTCACTCCGCATGCCTTTCGCGTCCTGCCCACAAGCTTCGAGGCTGCTAAATTAGTAGTTTTAATCTTTTGCGAATTGAAAATCAATTTTCAGTGTTTATCCGCGCCCGTTCCGCATCCTTTCCGCGACCATTCCGCGTCGAATCCGCCAAAATCGGCGCGCAAAAAGGCCAGGTGTTCTTTTGTTCGTTTCCTCTTCCGATTTGAATATATGTGTGAGAACTGCAAGACAGGTGCTTCCTCTCGTTCTCTCTGCGTCTCTAAACCCCCACTTTGCGGAAAGAGACTCATTCCGGATATTGAAAAGGGGATTTACTCGCAAGTATATCTCCTTTTTGCTTCTTCTTCTTCTCTTCAAATGATAAGCCGTCGTCTTTCCTGGCACATAATCACATAAGTGACTATGGGAGCAAGAAAAAGAGCCGAAAAAAGCGTTTTTTTTTCCGCTCGATGTTGCATCGAATCGTTCGCCTCGTTTTCTCAGCAGTGACCGAAGTTCTCCTTCTCGCGATTTCTAGGCCACGGCCGTCAAGAGTGCTGACTTAATTAAGCGTTTGTTATTGTTTCGTGCCCTCGTGTTATTCGGCTCGTCCTGTTTTCCTCGGCTGCAAAAAGTTCGGCCACCTAACCTGACTCATCGGTCTCAAGTGTGATCGTCGATCGCTGGCCTAACTTTCCGACCTTTTTCGAAAAAGTTCGGCCACCGCCGTTTGATCTCCCTCCTCATTCGCGTCATTATCTGCTCCTAGAGAGAGAGAGAGCTCCGGCTCTGGCTCTTCATCCGCTTTTCCTCTTTCCTCTTTCTCTCTCTTCTTTTCGGACATATGAATGTAAATACACGCTTTCTGCGCGTTTTTTTTGCTCCGTTTTCTCCACCCAAATGGCTTCTCATCATCTGTTTTTGATGTTTTGGTTTTTTTTTTTCTCCGAGAACTTTTCCGAGTAGAGAACATTAAGGCTATAATTTGAATTCTATGCACACTAATTAGCGGTTTTATTTTGTTTTCCCTGGTTTTCTCCGCTTTTCGCTCGACTTTTCCGTCAGTTTGATGCCTTTCCGCGTCCTTTCCGCATCCTTTCCGCGTCCATTCCGCGTCTGTTTTCCGAGGATTTTATCTTCAAAAATATCAATTTCTAGCTTTCCGCATCTATTGGAACACTTTTCCCCCTCTTCGATTCGTCATAAATATCCAATTTTTCTTTGCAGGTCCCGCCTCACAACCTCTCACTTTGTACCACTTACTCTCTTCTCATACATATTCATATTAACAAATCAACATCAAAAAACACACACGCACACACTTACACTCGGCGAGAGCGCTTTAAAAGCGAGAAAAAACACACGCGGAGAGTGTCCTGAGAGATAGAACTCTTTTTCATCTTTTTCTCTCTCTCTCTCTCCATTTCTCTCGCTGAGAAATGGAGGATATCGAAGTGAAAGAGGAGAAGAGAACGTTCGCGGTGGAGGAAAGGTTGGTCTCGTTGGCTTTCTTTTTTTTGTTCTTCTCAGTGCAGGGAATCGAAGGGAATCGGAGGGAAATGAGAAGGGAACAGAAGACGTCTATTATCGGATTTTTTTTGAATGCATTACGCTGCGGAAGATTTTTTTTCGAAATTTCGATTTACGGGGTTGGTCCCGCCACGAAGAGAAAGAGACGCAGACGACGAGAAATGAAAAACTTTTAAAAAATTGAAGAAATTTCATCTCTCGTCGTCTGCGTCTCTTTCTCTTCGTGGCGAGACCAACCCCCGTAAATCGACATTTCGAAAACAAATCTTCCGCAGCGTATTGCATTCAAAAAAAATCCGATAATATCGAATTGGTTCAGTTATGAAAACGGTGGAGAATTTGAAGATGTGTTGGAAATCGTCATTTTTGAGCGAGTTGTGCAAGTTTGAAGGGCTCTCTCAGCTGAAACTTGTACATCTCGTCTGAAAATGAAGATTTTCGAACGCTTCTTGCTCTTCTCTTCAAATTCTCGGTCCTTTTCTGTAACTGGACCAAAAGTCGGCCCGATTACGGTGGAGAAGGATGGCCGAACTATTGGAAGTGGGCAAAGTTAGGCCAGGCCATTTAGTGGGCCCTGAATGGTTAGGCCGAAGTTTTGCAATAGAAAAAGCTAGGCCATCGATAGATTGCTATGAGGAGTCTTACGGCCGAAATATTGACAGTGGGGAAAGTTAGGTCATCTAATGATAGTATATAAAGTAATAACGGTGGCCGAACTTTTGCAAAAGGTAAAACTAGTTCACTTCTGTTCTATCAATACATCGATGGCCGATGTATTGATAGAACAGAAGTTAGGCCATCTACTGAGCTTATCGCGCTGGCCGAACTTTTGAGATGGAGAAAACTAGGCCACAGGAGAAACTATTGACCGTGTGGGAAAAGTTCGACCATTTGGTAGTAAGGTAGTGGCCGAACTTTTTCAAAAGGTACTTGACTCGAGCCGATGACCGAAGTATTGATAGCATCGCAAATTAGGCCATCTAAATCGTGCTGGCCGAACTTTTGAGATGGAGAAAACTAGGTCGGCCATATTCCGATGGCCTAACTTTCTCTCCCACTGAAAACTAGACCCCCCCCCCCCTTTTCCCGTTCGATTGATAGCCTAACCAAGTGAGGACGTCTTTCCAGCACAAGCAGCAGCAGCAGCAGCAGCTCCTCCACAATAAACAAAAAGCACGAGCTCGCGCGCGAATACGACGCCCGTTTCGAAGCGTTCCAGAATGAGCTCAAAAAATGGGAGGAGACGGCGCAGAGAAAGTGAGTTTTTTTTTCTGTTCTCCGCCCCTCTCGCAACTCTCAATCTCCTGCAGAGAACACGTTTCCACACTCCAAACCATGATGGAATCCGAGTTTCCCGAGGTGAAAAAGGATCGCGAGGACCATGAGCGATGGGAACGCGCGGAACGCATTCGCGGCGACGACGAACGCCAAATGAATCTCAAAAAGTCGCAAGAGGAGAAAGTGCGAAAGGGGACGGCACGTGTGCCGCCGCTGCTCACCGAGCAACAACGCCAGGCGGACCGGTTCGTCGAACGGCCCGGCGCCATCATCGTCGACATGAAAAAGGAGCATCGGAGCTCGATAGCCGAGCGTCTCGCTCAATGGAGCCCCGAAGAGCGGGCGCTATTCAAGAGCCGCGCCGTCGAGCACGTCAAAATCTTCCACGGGCTCACACAGTTTTTTGTCGACAAAACTCCGGCGGACCTCGTGCTCTTCTACTATATGATGAAGAAGTTCGAGGACTACAAGAAGGATTTCAAGCAGCGAAAACGATCGGTGAAGTATAAGGTGGCGCCGTTTCCGTCGAACGAGGAGCTCGCCTATTATCGCATGATGCCCGCGCTCCGCTACGAGGATTATCCGAAGAACTCGCTGATGTGCTTCTTTTGCTGTCAGACGGTCAACGGTGTGGATTTGGACGGCACACTGCTGCCCAGAGAGGCTTATGAGGTTTTCGGTGAGTTGATTGGGGGATGGATGGTGGCCTAGGGACACGGGCGAGTTTCTAGGCCGCGATTAACGAACGAGAAAGAAGTATTGATGGCCTAGCAACCGTCAGCGAAGGTTTCTAGGCCACGATTTTCAAGCGTACAAATAGAAAGCTGACCTAGAAATCTTTAAAGAGAGGCCTCTAGGCCACAATTCTCCAACATGACGGTTTTCTAGACCATCCAAACTTTGCTGAAGCTTGAAAATTGACCTAGTGGCCTAGGAAAGTTTCAAGGATGGCCTAGAAATCGCTAGCAAGAGGTTTCTAGGTCGCCTGGTCTTGTCGTGCTTCCTTTAAATTCTAGTCCCTCCTTCTGCTTCCTATTCTTCTTCTGCCACTTCCTCTTCTCCCCAATACAAATCGAGCTCAAAAGGATAATAATAGGGTAGACGATGAGATTCGAAGTGTGTCGTACTATGTAATTTTCAACTCGTTCTCTTCCATTTCTTGATGACACGAAAATTTGAGCCTCCTACGTGCTCGCAAAAAGAGAGAGAGAGAGGCACAACACGGATTACTGTAGCTCATCGACCGCACGTTTTTCAGCCATCTCGCCGGACGAGGATCGTGTCGTGTGCGTCAGGTGTCGAGAGGAAGCCGCGAAATTGCACAAAGACAAGTGAGCACAAAAGAGCACGAGAGCCGTGCAAGTTCGAAAAAAAAGCAAGTTTTTCAGTCGCTGCTTCGGAAACCGATGCTCGAACCAGAAGCGTCGGATCAAGGGCTCGCGGTGCATTCCGCCCGACTTCACCGAGTTGCCGGTCCGAACGAGAGCGTTTCTCATGGATAAGCTCGGCTCGACGCGTGTGGCCACCAAGTTTTGCACGTCGTGCCGAAATCATTTGAGCCGATGGATTAATGATGTGAGTGCGCGAGAAGGAAACGGGGTTACGGTAGTCGGACTGACGTCGGTGCTACGTTTGACAGGTTACTGTACCTTGGAATGTACGCGAACACCGCAGTCATGAGGGGAGGGGGGATGGAATCGGTTACGGTAGGCTGTGATTTCCGGGTTACTGTACCTTGGAATGTACGCGAACACCTCAATCGGTCCATCTTCGTCTTTTTGCACACACTCGCAAACACGACATCCGCGTGGCTCGACGGTGGCTCTTGCTCTCATAATTGGCTCTCCCACTCTCAGAAAGAGAGCCATTCGAGTCCAATTACTTTTTCGGCCAAGAGACCGAATCGAGCCCTTTTCGCTTTCGTTCCACACGAAACCATTAATGGGCTCCTGCTGCTGGTGGCGACGAATGGAAGGGGGGGAGGATGCTCGTAAACCTACAGTAATCCCTGACGACCCCTCGTAAGATTGCAATTATCCTGGAGCCGAGTGGGCAATGCGGGGGCTTTTTTAGGAAGAGGATGAGGAAAAGAAGAAATATATGTCGAAAGTGTAATCGAACTGTTTTGACAATAGCCAAAAGTTGGGCTGATAGATTTTTCGAGGGTTTGTGATGCGCGGCCTAACTTTTCCATGCGGGAAAACTAGGCCACAGCCTTTCCCACAAAAAGTAGGGGTCTGCTTTTGAACCAAGTCTGTTTCTGGCCTAACTTTTCCCAGTGTGAAAACTAGGCCTAGTTTACCAATGGCCGAACTTTGCCAATTCGCGAAAACTAGGCCCAGTTATGGCCTAACTTTTCTACTCGAGAGAAAACTAGGCCTTCGCGGCGACTCTTGATGGCCTAGCTTTTCATAGTCCCCGAGTCGAACGTAATTTATGAGAGTTCGGCTATTTTTAGCAGCCTCTGGGATTTTGGCAAGATTCCGGGTGGAAATGAAGCAATAAATCAGCCGAACTGACATTTCTTCGAGCCCCCGTCGACTCGGTTAATAAAACGAGAGAGAGAGATTGACTGAAAAGAGCACGAGAGTCGGGATTAAAAATGCAAATACATCTCTGTCGCGTTTTGAGGAATTGTAGATAGAAAAATGGAGAAGAGTGAGGGAAAGAAGAAGGAAAGGAAAAGAAGACGGATGCGGATCAGCTGGACTGCACTCTTTTTGGGACGACGACACAGAGGAGGAGGAAAAAAGATGGGAAATGAGGGGGGAAGAAAGGTCTGTGTGACAGCTGGCCTATTCCCCTTTTTTCTTCCACCCCCCGATGTCCTATGGAAAAGAGCACGAAATGAGCCAGAAATAGTGCAAGGAGCTCCGCGGAGCCCGAGATTTTGGAAAGAAGAGTGGGATTGAAGCCTAGTATGGTTGCTCGCGGATTGAAAGTATCAGAATAGCTGACTTGATCAAAGTTAACCAAAAATTCCGATTTTCTGGGTGAAACTTGTTGAATATACCATTAAGAAAAGAAACCAATGAGGTTTTCTTGGAAATTTGGGAAAAATATCGGATGAATCTGTCAACATTTTGTTCGATTCTGGTTTCCCATGGGAAACCGCCGGGAACAAAAAGAATTTCGATGTCGTTTCCCATGACGCCATCAGAATCACCAAACTAAATTCTCCGGAACTTTTACGCAGCTCGCGTCTATGAAAATCGTACAGTAACCAAAAATATATGAATTTTTGAGCCGTTTTGAATAGTGCAATCGGAATGTGAAAATCATGTTTTTGAAGAAAATTATGCAGGTTTTAGTGGTTTTTTCTCCAAAAAGTCACTAAAATCTGCATAACTTTCCTCAAAATCAAGATTTTCAAATTCTGATAGTACCATTCGAAACGGCTCAAAAACTTGTATATTTTCGGTTACTGTACCGTTTTCATAGGCTCGAGCACAAAAAAGTTAGGACGAGCTCCGCGCGGAAAACATTGAGAAAAGTATGTTCTCCTCACAGATCCATCAACGCGACGAGCAAATCATGTCGGAGTTGATCAACTACGAGGGACAAGTCGGCTGGACGGACGAGGAGAAGACGAAGCTCGTCACGTTGATCAACGCGTCGCCGACGCTCGACTGGAACGCCATCTCGGCGGGCATGAATCGGCGGCCGAACGAGTGCAAAATGCAGTACGACGCGTTGAACGGCGTCAAAGCGCAACCGCTCATCGAGGAAATCGACGCGGACGGAGGATCGTCGGCGGCGTCCGCTTCCGCTTCCGGCGGCGGCGGCGCTGGTGACGATGGCGTGGAAGCGGCGAGCGGATCGACGCGCGGAACACCGCAACCGGCCACCACCGCGTCGGCGAGACGAAGCGGATTGGCGCGCAACGCGAAGAAGACGTGAGTGAACTCAGAACGGTGGGGGAAGATTCTAGACGTTTTATCGATTTCAGACCGCGAACCCCTCGAGTGCCACGTGTCAATAGCCGACGGACGGGCGGCGCGGTGACGAGAGCGCAGGCGAAACCGGTGGAAGAGGAAGGCGACGAAGCGCCGGAAGACCCGACACTTCTCGACGTCGACGATGAGACGTCGTCGACGCGGGGCGGCGCAAAGAGTGGCGGAAGCGGTGTCGGTGGCGGTGGCGGCGGATCGAAGGCGGCGTCGACAGTGTCGGACGGCACACCGCCGGGCGACGCGGAAGCCGATTCGCCGGAAGGTGTCAACGAGCAAGAGGAGGAAGAGGAGACGGTCGTCGAGGAGGACGACGTCGAGGAGACGGTCAACGACGACGATGACGACGTCGTTGACGACGACGACGACAACGGCGCGACGAAGAAGACGTTGATCGAGAAGCCGCAATTGTTGTCGCCGAAAATACTCAGCGGCGGATTGGACTTCCCAACGATTCGCGTTCAGGTGAGTGTACTCATTGGAGCGCGCTTGCAACTCGAACTCTCAATTTGACCCACAATTCTCGTTTGACCTACCGTAGTGCGCCTCGATGTCTTTGTCGTTTTGTCCGCGCCCATCGGTTCTCCTTCCCTTTTCTAGCCTCTTCCATCTCTTTTTCTAGAAACTTTCCCCCGCCTCTGTTGCAAGCGCGCTCCAATGCGAATCTCGCTGATGAATTTGAGTGTCGAACCTCGTTTTTCAGCGCGCCTCCATCACCACCACCACCACGGTTCCCGACGAGATGGGCGCACATCACTCGCGCTCCATCGAACCGACACCGCCGTCGCCGAAGCTTGCACCAGCACCTCCAGCACCTGCACCACCACGTCGTCCGCCTCCGATCATGGCCGAAGAGGAGTATGTGGACGATGGCGACGACGACCAGCGCGAATCGCTCAATCCGCACCTCATCCGCATCGACGACGACGACGACGACGATGACGATGACGACGTCAACGTGAACGGCGACGACGATGACGAGCCGGGACCGCCGCCGGCGAAACGACACGCCCCCTCCTCGTCGCTGATTGGCTACTCCTCCTCCGCGTCTGCCGCTGCCCCGGAAGCGCCGCCCACTTTCTGCGCCTCCACCGCTTCGTCGTCAGTCGAGCGGTCGGTGTCGCCGATTCGTGCGCTTTCGCAAGAGCCGCCACCCGTCGCACAACACGTTGTTATCACCACCTCGTCCGCAATTCCCTCGCCGATTCCGTCGTCGACGTCGGCTCCTGCTCCTGCTCCTGCTCCGGCTCTCGCTCCGGCTCCTGTGGCTCCTGTTCCTGCTCCCCTACCTCTTTCCGCAGCCACTATACAACCGACGCCAGTGGTGGCCGCTCCGGTCGCTCAGCAACCGCCCGTTGCCGTTGCCGCTCCCGCTCCGGCGCAAATACTGACACCGCAGCCGATTCGGCCCGGTTCGACGTCGTCGACGACGCCGGCGGCGACTACGACGGCCCCTCCGCCTCCGAATCCGATCGATCCGCTCGGCATGTTCGGCAAAGGACAGTTTCCGAACCATCAGCTGACGGCGTTCATGATCATGCAGGCTCATGCTCAGGCTCAGGCTCAGGCTCAGCAGACGCCCAACATGTCACAGCAGGAGCAGCACCAACGAATGGCCGCCGCAATTGTGGCGGCTCAGCAACAGCAGCAGCAGCAGCAGCAGCAGCAGAGGACCGATGTCGACATGATGCGACTCTTCGCCACCGGAGCCACCAACCCTCTTCAGGCTCAACAACAGATTCCGCCAGGTAAACCCATCTCTCTCCCATTTTTTTTGCGATTTTTTTGCGATTTTTTATCGCTATTCTTTGACGCGTTCTTTTCTTCGTTCTATTAGGAAAAAAATCTTGAATTTTAAAATTTTATAAATTTTATTACGAAATTTTTCGAGAAATTTCCATTTTTTCGATGAGTCATGTTCTAGAAAAATTCTAGGAAATTCTAGAATTTTTCTAGGAAAAGCCTGATTTCCGTTGTTTTTTTGTTTTTTTTTTCGAAATTTCTCTGACTAATATTGTTTGTTTTTGATTCTTTTAGATAGAAAAAAAAAAACATTTCTGCAGGATTTTTTTTTCTAAAATTTAGTCGAAAATTTCAAAAAAAAAATTTAAAGAAAAAATTTAAATACAGAAAAAAAAACTGGCTAAAATGACGAGGGAAAGGAGTTTTTTAAAATAATTAAAAAAAAAAGATTTTTTATAATTTAAGCTTAAAAATGAATAGCTGAAAAATGGGAAAACTTGAGAAAAAAAAAACACACGTTAAAAAAAAATTAAGCACAAAATTAGAAAAAATATATAAAAAATAGTGGGCGTGGCCTAAACGTTCTAGCAGTTTCAGAGCTGTTCCAAGCGCTTCTCCGTCAACAAATTCAACAACATCAGCCAGCGCCACTCACGCCGGCGGCACACAATCAGGCGGCGATGCTACAGCAGCAGATCTTCCAAATCACACAAATCCACCATCAGCAGCAGCAGCAACAACTTCAGGCTCAGGCTCAGGCGGCTCAAGCTCAGGCTCAGGCTCAGGCTCAAGCGCGAGCTCAGGCCGAGGCTCGAGCACAAGCCGAAGCGCGAGCTCAGGCGGAGGCTCGAGCTCAGGCAGAGGCCAGAGCCCAGGCAGAGGCCAGAGCTCAAGCTGAGGCACGAGCTCAGGCCGAAGCGCAGGCCGCCGAGGCCAAGGCGAAAGCGCAAGCCGAGGCGCAAGTCCGTCAACAACTTCATGCCGCGCAACAGCAGGCGCAGCAGATGAAAGCCGCCTTTCAGGCCCAACAGCGGGCCCAAATGCCGATCGGCATCAACACGGCCTACCATCAGCAGCATCAGAAGGCGATGACGCCGCTCGCCGAGATGGCCTCGTCGAGCGGCACACCGCCGGCCCATCGGCCGCGTGCCGCCACGACGGCCGGCGGCACCGGCTCACGTGCCACACCACTCCGCAACGTCGTCCAGGAGGCCGAGGCGAAGGTGTTCAAAGACGAGCTCGTCAAATCGATTCGACAGTACGAGGACGCGCGAGCGCGCGAGGCGGAGCTGATCAACGATGAGGCGTCACTGGCGCAATACATGAACCAAAACGCACTGTGCCCACCGACGACACCGCTCGCATCCGAAATGCGTCAAATTATCGCCGATCGCCGGGGTCTTCTCGACGCCACTCGTCTCAAAGTGCAGCGGTCGCTCGACGAGGCGACGGCCAAGTGAGTGCTCGCGACACCACCCAACTCCACTGTAAATGTCTCTGTTTTGTTTTCTGTTCCAGAATCGAGAACCTCCTCATCCGCCATCCGAACGTTCAAAGCAATCTGGAGAAGAAGGAGAGCGACGCTCTGCACGATTTGCTGACGAAACAGCAGGAGGCGATTCAGCAACGCGTTCACGCGCACGCCGAGCAAATCAAGCAGCAGCAGCAGCAACAGGCTCAGCAGCAAGCGCAGATGTTTGGCATGTTGCGTGGTCTGCCGAACGCGAGCGCCGCCGCCGCCGCCGCCGGTGCCATCGGTATCAGACATCCGCAGAACCAGCAACAGGTTAGAAAGGGGTTTGGGGCTGAAGTTGGGCGGTGACCGCGACGCGACTGTCCGGCGCGTCGCGGTCACTGTCGAAACTTGTCCGCATTGTGCATGAGACCACACACACGCACTTCCCTTCCCAAGTTATCAATCCGAACACTTGTTTCCCTTCCCTACCCTACCCGTACCTCATTTCCAGTTTGCCGCCGCCGTCGCCGCAGCCGCCGCTGCTCAGCAACAGCAGCAACAACAGCAGCAGCAACAACAACAACAACAGGCCCCGCCCACTTCTGGTGTTCACGGTCACGGTCACGGTCACACTCACGGAGGACACGGAAAGCGGAAGATGAACGCGGCCGCCGCGGCGGCGGCCAGCAAACGAAGTGCGACGTCGTCGCAGACGGCGAGCGCGCAAGCGTCGCCAGCCGCCTCAACGCCGCCAGTGGCGCCTGCTGTGACGCCCGCAATGCTGATGGCGGCCGGACTGCTCCCGCAACACTTGGCAATGCTTCAGCAGACGACGCCGCGGGTTCGTTTCTTCCGGGTCTCCTGATTCTTGCATGCCCGCCACTCGGTCTACCCATCCCAAGCCCCGCCCCTTTTCCCCCGTCTCCTATCGGATCGACGACAATTCGTGCCAGTTTCAGGCGGATCACGCTCAACTCGCCGCCGCAATGAACGTGATTCAGCAAGGAGCGATTCCGCCGCAACTGCTTCAGTTGATGATTCACGCGCAGCAGGCTCAGCAGGCTCAAGTTCAAGCTCAAGCTCAAGCTCAAGCTCAAGCTCAACAGCAACAACAACAACAAGCCCCGCCTCCGCAGCATCAGCATCATCAACAGCATCATCAACAGCATCATCAACAGCATCAACATCAGCCACAGCAACAAGAGTTGAAGACGAAACGCAAATCGGGCATCGAGAGTATCACGAGCATGCAGACAGCCGCACCGCCGCATCGGCACATTGCGCTCGCCGCGCCGTCGACACGCATTCAGCGCGGAATCAGTCCGGCGACGTCGGCGACACCCGCTGTCACTCGCATTCACCAACAGCAGCACCTCCAGCAGCAGCAACAGCAACAGCAACCAGTGGTGAGTGTTTTCGAAAAACCAATGGCCGAACTGTTGAGAGTGATAAAAGTTAGGCCATGGGGAGAACTAGTCCGCCGTCGAAGAGACTAAGACGATCACTGTAGCGACGAGGCCGACGACTCACGCCCCGCCAGTTTCGTTTTCAGCCTCCCGCTCGCAGCATCACCGCCGGCACATCGGGACACGCGACGACGATTCCGTCTGATTTCAGCAAGGTTCGTCTCTCCTCTCCTTTTCTGTTTCTCTCCACCTTCGGCGCTCTCGGTTAGATGAGTCACACGTTTTTATTTTTTCGTTCTCCATCCTTCCACGGCGCGTTGTTTCGACTTTTCTTCTCTTCTTCTCCTTCTCCTTCTTTGCACAAAGACACATACACTTTTGCGGGCAGCTTTTGTATGTTTGGCGTCTTCGTCCCAATCGCGGAAATTGTCGAGAACCGTGACGCGATCGCAACGCGCAGTTCTTCTCAAAGATTCCCTGCAGTTTTATGGGCGCTAGGGCAGCAACCGTGACGTGACGCGCAACGCTTGTGACTTTCAGGACATGTCGGAAGTGATGCAACAGATCAACCAAGCCACCGCCTCCACACCGTCCACTTCCACACCTTCTGCCTCTTCCGCTTCCACTTCTGCTGCGTCCAACCCGAAACCGGCCGCCTCGCTGCCACCACCACCGCCTTCACAGCCACTTTTGGCGTCGAAACTCGCGACGAGCGGCAGTGCCGTCGTCTCGCCGGCCACCACGACCAACTCGGACGACATCCAGGTGGTGTGGGAGGGTCCGCAACAGACGACGCTCACCTCGGTGCCCGCGCTGCTCAGACCGCGCCCGGTGCTCACCGATCAGGCGCGAACCGCGGCCGGCGAGCGCCTGCGCGTCGCACTCCAAGAGCCCGCCTACAGTCGTCCGCCGCTGCAACCCGTGCAGAACGAGGAGGAGGCGGCCGACTGTCTCGGACTGTTGATGAACTCCGAGACGCGCAACCCGTCGTACGATCGGCCCGTCTCAACGCTTGTGCACAAGAGGGAGACGATGAGCGGCGGCGCGGCGAAGACGTCCTATCTGGAGGCGTATCTCGACGTGCTGCGAATGGACGAGGAGCTGCATCGGCGGAGGCAGACGAATCAGGAGGCGGCTCTCAAGCGCGCCGAGTTGGAGACGATGGAGGCGTTGCGCAAGGTGAGGAACGGGGGAAGAGAGGCGAGATTTAGGCGCCGCCCACTTTGCTCGCTCTCAAAACAGGCGAATTCTCTGAGATCGAAACGAATTAAGCCCCGCCCACTTTTCCAACTCGATCGCGTTTTTGCAGGGAGTCGGAGTCAAACAGACTGTCGAAAGTGAGATGGCGATCGCACAAATGCAACAAATGGAGTCGTTGAAGAAGGTAATTTTTCACAAGACAGATTAGGCCACGCCCCCCTGCTCATCTCAGAGAGTGTTTGACACTAGGCCACGCCTCTTTCTCTTCCCACAAACTATCGATCGGCTCACCGTCTCGCCAGCACTTTTTGCAGGCACAAACAAAGAATGCGGTGGCGCCGGCGCAACTGACACCGGCCCAACAACAGCAACTGGTTCAGTTGCTCCAGGCTCAGATTCAGCTCGCTCAGGCTCAACAGGCGCACGCTCAGGCCGAGGCTCAACAGAAAGCGCAACAAGCTCAGGCCGAGGCCGAAGCGCAGGCGCAGGCTCAGGCTCAGAAGGCTCAGGCTCTGGCGCTGGCTCAAGCGCAGGCTCAGGTCCAGCAGGCGCACGCTTTGGCTCAGGCCCAGGCCCAGGCACAGGCTCAGGCTCAGGCTCAGGCTCAAGCTGCTGAACAAGCTCAGCAGGCTCAGCCACCGGCGGACAACTATGAAAAGTTTAATCTATTGGTTAGTGAGGAATACCGTATTTTTTGATCGGCCCTTGGAACTTCAGCGTCCGCACCACGAAATTGTGCGTCCAGTGGCGACCACCGGCAATCCGTTCACACATCTCGCCCATTCGATCACCTCGACACCATCCACGGCTCCGGCTCCGGTTCAAGCTCCGGCTCCGGCTTCGGTTCAAGCTCCAGCTCAAATCCCAGCTGCTACCATTGTGGCTCCGGCGCCAGTCGTCGCTGCTCCGGCTCCGGCCCCAACTCTGGTGGAAACTTTTCCAGCCCCGGCACAAGTTCCAGTGATTCCGGCTCCAGCTGAGAAAGCGGCTAGTCCGGCTCCGACTCCGGCTCCGGCTCCGGCTCCGGTTGAAACTATTTCGGTTCCGGCTCCAGTTCAAGAAGCTCCGGCTAGTCCGGCTCGTGCTCCATCACCGGCTCTTTCTGAAGCTCCAGCTCAAGACTCTCCTGCACCGGTTCCAATTGAAGATATCCAAGAAGGTTCGTCTCCAGCTACCCCATCTCGCGATCCGACTCCAATCCCGATATCGATCGACTCCCCAATTATGATGATGTCACCGGCTCACGACGCTCCGTCGACAGCTGCGGCTCCATCGCCGGCTCTTCCGCGAACCCCATCCGTTCCGCCGCCGCGTGCTCCATCGCCGTCAGCGGCTCCGGAAGTCGTCGTCGTCGCTGCTCACGCCCCGCCCCCCACCGTCTCCATCCCAACTCCGCAACCGTCGCCATCGATCGGCGTCCAGACGGCCGAGCCGACACCGTCGCCGGCGCGTTCCTCTCGCACGCGCTCGCCGACACCGACACCGGCTCCCGTGTCGGCTGCTCCGTCCGTCGGCTGCGGAGCCATCGGAGCACCGTCGTCGGTGGGCTCGAACGTGTCGGCGACCGACGAGTCGGAAGAGGACGAGAACGTCGGCAATCAATCGACGGAGAACCCCGAATCGCCGCTGCTAGTCCCCAACGTCGACGGCGATGACGTCGACGACGAAGACCTTGACGACGACATGGACGACGGCATCGTTGACGTTGACGACGTTGACGACGACATTGACATTGACGAAGAAATGCCCCAATCGGGCGAGCAGGACGAGGCGCAAAAGTATCCGCACGGCCGCTGCTACTACCCGCCGTCGCCAGGTAAGACACGCGACGCGACCGCAACGCGACCAACGCTCATCCAATCCACTTTCCAGGCACAAAACGTCCGCTTTCGATAATCGATTGGCGCGCGATGGGCGCACTGCCGGCCGACTACGCGCCGAACCGCAATCGCATCAGAATCGGCGAGAACGGTGTTCAATCGATGTACGACTACCGCGGACCGCCGTGCCAGAACCTCCAGTACGAGGATTTGTCGTCGGACGACGATCTCTAGATGACTCTCTCCTGATTTTATCGATTGATTATCGATTTTTCCCGTAACCCCCCCTGCCTCCCAGTGTGATCGCCCTATCCATTTTCCTTCTTCTTCTTCCTGTAACATTTTCACCACAAACAAACGAACAAGCAAACAAAAAAAACTGGGTTTCGACGTGTAAAACGCTACGAGTACATCTCTCTCTCTCCCCCTCTCTTTTATTGATTTTATCGATTGATTGTTTCCGAATTATCGATTTTTCGTGTCCCCCATTGATTTCTCTCTCTTTTCTTTCAGAAAAACAACCCCTATTCGTCTTGATTTTGATTCTGTTTGCCCGTTTTCTTTTTCTTTTTACCTCATTATCATTATTATTTCATTGTTTATCAACATCAACACTATCATCATAATCAACATTGTTCTCTTTCTCTTTCTCTTTCTCTCTTTCTCTTTCTCTCTCTCTCTCGTGTGTTTCTTATTTCATTTCGTGGTGTTCCTACTCCTCCTTCTCCTCCTTGTCGTCGTCGTCGCAAATGAAGCATCCATCGATCACAAGCTCTGGATGCGTCGCTGATTGTACTCGAAAGCGCGACAATGCTCGTACTTCTCGCCCTTTTTGTAGTTTTGCGGATCGATCGGCTCGCACTCGCCGCTCGACGAGCGCGGAAAACAGACGAACGACACGTGGCGCAGATCGACGAGAAATGACACGTGGAAGAGGGCGTAGGTGACGATGATCGTGTACTCCATCATGGCGAACAGTTGTGGCACTGAAAACATCCGATTTGACGACAGATTGGCGGAAATGGAAAGGGGTGGTCAGTGGGTTACGGTAGCTAGCTTTCTTGTTGGTAAAGTACGCAAACAGCGGATTTGACGACAATTTAACCGAAAGGGGGTGGTCAATGGGTTACGGTAGCTAGCTTTTTTTGTTGAAAAAGTACGCAAACGGCAGATTTGACGACATATTAACCGAAAGGCGTTGCCAGTGGGTTACGGTAGCTAGCTTTCTTGTTGGGAAAATACGCAAACAGCGGATTTGACGACAATTTTACCGAAGGGGGTGGCTAATGGGTTACGGTAGCTAGCTTTTTTTTGTTGGAAAAGTACGCAAACGGCAGATTTGACGACAATTTAACCGAAAGGGGGTGGTCAATGGGTTACGGTAGTTAGCTTTTTGTTGGGTAAATAGGCAAACGGCAGATTTGACGACAATTTCACCGAAAGGGGGTGGTCAATGGGTGACGGTAGATAGCTTTTTTTGTTGGAAAAGTACGCAAACGGCAGATTTGACGACAATTTAACCGAAAGGGGGTGGTCAATGGGTTACGGTAGTTAGCTTTTTGTTGGGTAAATAGGCAAACGGCAGATTTGACGACAATTTCACCGAAAGGGGGTGGTCAATGGGTTACGGTAGCTAGCTTTTTTTTGTTGGAAAAGTACGCAAACGGCAGATTTGACGACAATTTAACCGAAAGGGGGTGGTCAATGGGTTACGGTAGTTAGCTTTTTGTTGGGTAAATAGGCAAACGGCAGATTTGACGACAATTTCACCGAAAGGGGGTGGTCAATGGGTGACGGTAGATAGCTTTTTTTGTTGGAAAAGTACGCAAACACCAAACTCGACGACGATTCCATCAAAGGCGGTTGCCTATGGGTTACGGTGGTTCTCGAAAAGTACGTTTGAGGTGGCTGTCGAAAAATACGCGAGCATAAGAGTTTACGACAACGTGACGATCGCGTATTTGGCTTAAAGGAGTTGTCATGGTCTACGGTAGGACTCGGCAGATACGGAAACACACAAAAGTTCACGAGCACTTACTGTAAGAGTGACAAATCGGAAAAGTGATGGATGACTGATGGAATTGAATGTATTGTGGCATGAAGTAGGCGTAGACGAACAGACTCAACACCTTCGTGCTTATCGATACCGTATCCCACGTCTGAAACGATGTAATCGATCGATAATCGCGAGAAGTGCTCAATTACGTTTCCGTCCGACGAGAACGCGAACATCACAATTGTTGTGGCGAGCATGTTGACCACCGACGACATGGCGAACACGATTTTGAAGAATCGATTCGCCTCTGAAAACTGATATTTGAAGTTTGACCCAGTTTTTTGAGTTTGACCTAATTTTGCTGAGTTTGACCTAGTTTTAGAAAGTTTGACCTAGTTTTAGTAAGTTTGACCTAGTTCAAGGAAGTTTGACTTAGTTGAAGGACGTTTGACCTAGTTTTTCTGAGTTCGACCTAGTTTTGAGAAGTTTAACCTAGTTCAAGGAAGTTTGACCTAGTTTTTAGAAGTTTGACCTAGTTTTGGAAGTTTCACCTAGTTTTTCTGAGTTTGACCTAGTTTTTAGAAGTTTGACCTAGTTTTGGAAGTTTGACCTAGTTCAAGGAAGTTTGACCTAGTTTTTAGAAGTTTGACCTAGTTCAAGGAAGTTTGACCTAGTTTTGAGAAGTTTGACCTAGTTTTGAGAAGTTTGACCTAGTTCAAGGAAGTTTGACCTAGTTTTGAGAAGTTTGACCTAGTTTTGAGAAGTTTGACCTAGTTTTGGAAGTTTGACCTAGTTCAAGGAAGTTTGACCTAGTTTTGCGAAGTTTGACCTAGTTTTGAGAAGTTTAACCTAGTTCAAGGAAGTTTGACCTAGTTTTGAGAAGTTTGACCTAGTTTTTCTGAGTTTGACCCAGTTTTGAGAAGTTTGACCTAGTTCTTGGAAGTTTGACCTAGTTTTAGAAAGTTTGACCTAGTTTTTGGAAGTTTGACCTAGTTTTTCTGAGTTTGACTCAGTTTTGAGATGTTTGACCTAGTTTTGAGAAGTTTGACTTAGCTTTCTAAGTTTGACCTAGTTTTCTAAGTTTGACCTAGTTTTTCTGAGTTTGACCTACTTTCTCGAGATTTCAACCGACTCACCTGGAAAGTCCTCGTGTACTGTCACAATGCTGAAAAGCGCCAGCATGAGCGTTTCGAGCGCGGTGAACACCGGCATCGAGTCGGCCATCACTTTGTGAAGACTCGAATACTTTGACGAGTATTCGTGACGTAGCAGGTTTCTGGAAATTGCAACAAAAAGAAAAAACAGTTGTGTCAATCTTCATCTTCCGAATCTTCTCCCCCTCTGCCCCAATTTCTTGCTTGTTAACGAACCGAATAGTGATGGCGTGAAAAACGCGAATGACAATCGGAACGCACGTCGCGTACCGAAACAGAACGTTGCCGATCACGTTCAACTCGAACAGGTTCAATATCGACGGTAGACCGTCGGCGGGGAACGGAATCGTCGACTGCAAAACACTCGATGGGGGCTAAAAAATTTGCAGGAAGTGGGATTTGAACCCACGCACCCGTACGGGTACCAGAACACCCAGGTTCGCCTCGAACTTGAGGTAAGCGCCACGCTTGAGTCTGGCGCCTTAGACCACTCGGCCATCCCTGCACACGAGGGACCGCTGCCTCGAGGGCCATGATAAGATCGCGGGGGCCAAACTCACATTGCATCGAAACCGACTGCTTCCGTAGTTCACAATGAATCCACGTAGCAGCTCGCGTTCGTCGGGTATATAGTCGGTCCGCAGTGACGTCACAATTGCGGCTGAAAGTGGAGGTGCTCATCTTGGCGGATGCCGTGCGGATGGCTGGCCCCCGATGACAACGACTCACCGACAAAACAGGCGAACGAGACGACGCTGAACAGAATCGACGGTCCGATGATCGGAAAGTTCAGATAGGCGATGTCGGCGTTGTCATCCTCGCAATGCCCGTATTTGAGGCGTCGATTCTCGTCGGCGTTGCGCGGCACACGGATTTGTGTGCTGTGACGGAACGGCGCGTAAAAGTCGTCGTCACCGGTCACGGTCACGGCGGAGGCGGCGGACGTCGACGCAACGACCACCGTCATCTATCTGCTCGCTCTGTTGGTGAAGTGAAAACAAATTGAGTGTGGCGAAGAAATGGGGGGGGGGCTACGAGAAAGAGAAAAAGAGAAAAAGAGAGAGAGAGAGAAAGAGAGGCAGGTAGATAAAAAAAAAGGAGACAAAGGGGGTGACCGCCAAAACGTGACACACAGGGTCAACAATGGGATTGTGATGACGAATACCTCTTCGAGGTCATACTAAAAACGGTCGAGTAGAGGCGAGACAACTTTAAGAAAGAAAAAAAAAATCGATTCTCGCGCGCAAAACGTATTGGAACAAGAAGACGAGTCCGTCCGCGTCGATGTAGTTGTTTTTCGCTTCCTCGTCACAGCTAACAAGCCGTCGCCGCCGCTTCATCTCGTCGTCGGTTCGTCATCAACCATCAACCAGTATGTTGGTTCGTTTCGATTAGCAGACCACCCCTCTTTTCCCCCACCGCCTCTCGCAGGCGGAGATGAAAAACACGCAAAAAGGCACTTGCTCCCGGTGAGGCTCGAACTCACGACCTTCAGATTATGAGACTGACGCGCTGCCTACTGCGCTACGGAAGCGGCGAGAACGAGAGGGGGCGAGGGTGTATAGGTGCGCGCTACTCGCTCGCTCTCTGCGCCGCCGAGTACGCACAATTTTTGAGGAAAAAAGGGGGCAAAGGCTGGCACCTTTTCTCACCAAACTCCGTTCAAAAAGCTTCAAATCACTCTGTCGAGGATATCAATAGAATCAGCTCGCTGAGACGCATCCAATGAGATAGGTTTAGACGGGAAAAAATGAGTGCCAACAAAGTTATACGCGAAAAACCTCGTCTAAAACGGAAAAAGAGGAAAAGAGGGGGGTATAAACGAGGTCTGCGGGTTTAGCCTACTTCCAACCGCACCTCAGCTCTCCCTTTTCCAGAAAATGATGATTTGGGATGTTGTTTGTTGCGCGCGCGTTCCTTTAATGGCGAATGCGTGTCGCGGAAACGACATGAATGCAACATCGTCTTCGTCATGTCTTCTTCTTCTGATTCTCATGGACGACGACGACGACATCATCCGATCCGAGAGGAAGAATGTCAAAAAAGACCGGTTTTCGATTACTCAACAAAAGCGCGCGCGCGCGCCCGCCGAATCCATAACCTCCCCCGCGGGGGCGTTTCGATTTTGGGCGGCGAAAAGTTCACACTGGACGCGCTTTTTCGGCGGAAATTGATCAAACTACACACAAAATCACTCCTTTCTTATCTATTTATCCATTTTTGGCGAAAAACGCGAAAAAACGGGCGCGGTGTGTCGATTTACGATAAACACAGCGCGCCGAAAGCCGTCATTTGCGGAGTGTCGTACCAAACAATTTTTATCAATTATTTGGCGTTTTTGTTCACTTTTCGGTTATTTTTTG
Organism: Caenorhabditis sulstoni; assembly: GCA_963966605.1. Classification (NCBI taxonomy): domain Eukaryota; kingdom Metazoa; phylum Nematoda; class Chromadorea; order Rhabditida; family Rhabditidae; genus Caenorhabditis; species Caenorhabditis sulstoni. The sequence continues at coordinate 1,755,359 of OZ016477.1, forward strand.
CCATTTTTTTGAGAAATTTTAGTACTTTCTCCTAATTTTTTGGTTTTCTTGGAGTTTAGCAGAGAAAATCATTTGAAACCAAGAGAAAAACTGAAAATATTCAAATTTGCTCATATTTCATCAAAAAAACCCAAGAATTAGCCTGAAAATAAAGAAAAATCACAAAATTATTTATAAAAATTATTTGGTACGACACTCCGCAAATTACGGCCGTCGGTGCGCTGTGTTTATCGTAAATCGACACAATGTGCTTTTTTTTGGGGGGATTTTCAAAATTTAGAAAAACAGACACAGCGAATTGATAATAACTATGCATTTTTTATGAAAAGCTAATAATTTAATGATATTTGGCGCGAAATTTGAAAATTTTTGAAAATTTTTTGACAAGTACACGAAAATCGCTTTGAAGAACCATTAAACGGGAAACATTCGGGGGAAAAACGCAAAAAATCAGAAAAAAACGACGTATCGAAAAGTGCGTCAGCAAATTGCTGGCGCGTTTCCGGTTTTCTAAACGTTTTCGATCTCGTGACTCGAAGAATATCGATTTTCTGCGACACAAAGTGAAAAACGCCGCAATGAACGCGTTTTTCGGCGAAAATTGATCAAACTACACGTTAATTGATGAATTCTCATCCATTTTCGGGTGAAAAGCAAAGAAAACGACCGGTTTTGGCGCGAAATTCGAAAATTTCCCAGAAAAACACGGAAAACATGAAAATCTCGTGTGAATAGCCGAGGAAAACGCCGAAAAAGGGGAAAACAATGAGATATCGAAAAGTGCGTCAGCAAATTGCTGGCGCGTTTTCGGTTTTCGCGCGTTTTTCACGTCACGTGTGACATTTTATCGATTTTCGGCCGTACAAAAGTGAGCAAGTGTGTGTGTGTGTGTGTTTCAGTGTCCGATACTTTTGACACACCGCAAAGTGTCGTCGTCGTTGAGCGATTCCATAAACTCTTCGGTTTTCGTCCGCCCGTCTCTCTTCTTCCTCTTCTTGTTCTTCACTTTCACACTGCAAAATCAATCGATAATCGATAATCGATGATGATGATGCGCTCCGTTGCGAGTCTTACGATTGCGTGACAGATTGTGTGCGGACCGCCTCCTGTGTCTCCTTTTCCTCCGTCATCATTGTGTCGACCGTGTCCTCGAGCGTCGCCACCGATTTATTCTTATTTTTCTCGTTCGAACTCTGCAAAACATGACAGTTGGCACGGTGCCAACGTTTTGACTTGTTCGCTGGAGCGCGTTTGCAAACACCTCCCCGTTGATCTACTTTCAACTCTCCGCACAACAATCGCGGTCGTGGCCTAGAAATCCAGTTTTGGGCATTTTCAATTTTGGCGGGCAGTCTAGCAGAGCGCACTGTGCATTGACTCAAAATCTCCGGATATCGCAATTATATGGAAAGCGTCATAACTTGCTTCAAACTCAATATTTTTGCACATTCTTTACGCCATTTGAAAGATCTTTAAATTTTCTACATTTCGTGTCACTGGACCATTTTTCCAGCTCCAACCACAAAAAAGTTACACCCATTTCAACAAAGTGCGGTAGAACGACTCTTGTTTTATCTGACTTAGCAAAACTAGCATAACTTTCTTCAAATTGAAGATTTTTGCGCATTCTTTCCGCCATTTGAAAGATCTTAAAAAGTACTACATTTCGTGTCACTAAACCGTTTACCCAGCTCCTACGACAAAAAAGTTACACCCATATCAACAAAGTGCGGTAGAACAACCGAAACTTCGTTTGAAGAAAAACTAGCATAACTTTCTTCAAATTGAAGATTTTTGCACATTCTTTGCGCCATTTGAAAGATCTTAAAAAGTACTACATTTCTTGTCACTAGACCGTTTTCTCAGCTCCCAAGACAAAAAAGTTACACGCCTCCGAAAAAGCGCGCCTCACCTTCTTCTCGAGTTTCTTGTTCTGTTTGCGGCGAATCGATCGGCGTATCGTCTTCATGAGCCCGCCACGCTTCGACGTCTTCATCTTCTTCTTCTTCTCGCTGAACTCGCCGTTCACCGCCGTCGTCTCCTTCGGCGTCGACGTCGCCGAGCCCAACGGATCGGAGCCGCCGCCGCCGTCGGGCGATCGCGCCGGCGTGCTGCCCTCTTTCGAGTTCGACACCGACGACTGACGATGATTTTTGCGGTCGGACGGCGGGCGGCGAGGTGTCCGCGGCGTGTAACGCGCCGAACGTGACTGCACCTCCTTCGTCCGTCCCTTCGTCTTCTTGCACACCACCATCAGCCACAGAGCCGACGACGAGATCAACACGAACACGCCGACGCTCATTTTGACATCTCCGTTTTTTTGATGATAAAATATGATACCTGACACAAAAAACAAACATTTGACAGGTGCGACGCGGTCGCGTCGCGGTTTCTGGCGACTCACTTTTGTCCGCAAAAGTATCCCAAAAAGTTAGAAATCGCCGTCTTACAGAGAAAATTAACAGAAATGCCATTCTCAATTTCATTCATTTCACGCAGTTTTTCACGTTCATTCGCAAAAAAAAACTGAATTCCAGAAAAAATTGGGTCTCGCACAGAAGAGCCGAACTGGTGTCGATTTACGGCCACTGTCTCCGTAAATCGACATTGGAACGTCACTTCGTGGTGAGACCTCAAAAATGACCGCTAAAAGTGATTTTTGGGCAATGTATCAGTTGACTTTTCTGCACAACTTTTCAAGCGCTATCGATTGATATAATAATCTCTAACACTTTTCGATTTGAGATTTTGAGCCCGAGCACCCGAAAACTCGAAATGCTCCAAAAAAAATTTTTTTTTTGAATGACAGTATCAATCGATAGAGCTGAAAACGTGTTTCGCGATATTTTTAAACCAATAATTCAAAAAAAAAAAACTCAAGTGTTAAAGGGGGTCGAAACCAAAAATAGGCCAATCTTGAGCCATTTGACCCCCTAAAAAGCCCTTTCAAAGTGATTTTTGGAAAAAGTGTCAGTTGACTTTTTTGTACAACTTTTTAAGCGCTATCGATTGATATAATAACATCGTCAAATTAATTTTGGAGCATGAGCTCAATGAGCACCGGCGGGCTCAAAATTTTTTGCTGCGTCTCCTCTATAAGTACACTATCTTGTCTGCCCTTTTGCAATAGAGCGCACTTTCATTTTCCGACTTCCACGGGGGTTAGATCGAAGAAAAACGCGTGACCCCCCGTTATCGGCGCATGATGTGTCACGCCACGTGACTGTTCCGCCCCCGTGACGTCTTTATTTCACCATCATCATTCATCGGGAGAAAACCGAAAAAGACTCCTTCGAGAAGACAAGAAAAAAAGAAGAAATGAGCGAGCATTTCAACTACGGACCCGTGCTGAGTTTCCAACAAATCGGCCAAAAAGGACGGTCAGTCGACCGGAAATCGGTCATAACTTTTTTGTGAGAGGAGTTAGAAGAATAGTGTAATTGTAGAATTTGTAGAGAAATGTAAGATCTTTTGAATGGTTTAGAGAACGTGTGAAAATATGGAGTTTGAGGAAAGTTATGCCAGTTTTTGTAGCGCTATCTTCACATTTTGATGTTTTTGGGCATAACTCTCTCCAATTTTAAGATTTTTGAACGTTTTTTGTGCCATTCGAAAGATTTTTGAATTTCCGACAAGTTTTGTGTTTACGCTTTTTGAATATCTCCAAGCACAGACGAGTTACAAGTAATTTTCATTGCAGCGGCTCGAACGAGGCGTCGGAATACCTGTATCCGACTGCCGTGGCGACCGATTCGACGACGAGCAGCTCGTTGGGCGCGCACTGGAAAAAGGTGGAGGCGGTGGTGAAGCAGGTGGTGAACGAGGTGGATCCGCCGAGTGCGCCGAGCCCACCGACGACGGGCTCCTCGGCGAGCAGCAGCAGCAGCACCGTCCCTGTCACGGTCACGGTCACGCCGGTGTCACGTGCGGCGCGATGGAAGTGTCTGAGTGCGCAGGAGCGCGGACTCGTCGACCTACTCGTCGTGTTGTCACGTGTCACGGATCGCGTCGACACGATGTACGAGAGGACGAAGACGACGTTTGCGCGTCTGGAGTCGTCGGCCGAGCAGTATTGGAGCCGGATGCGCGAGCATGTCACGTACCGTGACGAGGAGCTCAACGACGAGATGGACGGGCTCGAGGAGCTCGGGCGGCTGCTCGGCGAGCAGCTCGGGCTCTTGCGCGTTTTTGACGCGAAACGCGAGTGCGAGTCGTTTGTGCGACGTGTCGAGCCATTTTTCGAGCACAACGAGCGGACGATGGACTTTTTGGACGAGAATCGACGACGTGCGGCCACCGTCGGCTCGTGGCTCGCCGAGCACAAGAAGGGCTCCGAGGCTCGGCAGCTCACCGAGTTTGAGCACGAGAATCCACGTGTCGAGACGGTGTACGGAGCACTGAAGACGATGATTGCGGAGCATTTGCGGTTGGAGCCCGGCGAGCGAGCCTACATGTCGGCGTGCATTGCGAAACTCGACGCCGCATCCATGTCACAGTTTGGCGCGAAATTCAAGTGCGAACAAGTGATGCGCCACTTGCTCGCCATGATGAGCAAGTGGGACCGCCGCGGCGGCTCGGCGAGCACCACCACCACCACTTCGATGGGCTCCGTGCTGAGCTCGTTTCCGAGCGTCGGCGGCGGCGGCTCCGTCGTCGAGAGCTCTTCGTTTGCTCTGTCGGCGTTGACCAACAACCGCGCCGACGATGATTCGAATTTGACGGACTTGGAGGCGGAGCTTCGTTCGGCACGCATTCGGAAGGCTGTCGACACGGGAATGCCGTCGACGAGACGAATTGTGGCCAGGTGAGGAATGAAGAAGGGTTGCCGCCTGACATGCGCCAATGGCGCCTTCTACAAGTGGCCACTGGCGTCTTCAACACGCACCCATTTCTATTTTGCAGTCCGTGGCCGACGTCTTCGTGCTCGTTCAGCAGCGCGGGGCTCACGAGCATTCAGTCGATGAATGAGCCGTGGACACTCTCCTCGTACGAGCCCATCTCGTCGTCGATCGGACCCTCCTCCACTGAAACTGACACTTCCTCCTCCTCTGTCTCCGCGGCTCTTTTCTCGATGCCGACACAGTCGTCGCACTCTTCTGCCTCGGGCTGTGTCATGAAGACGGCTCACTCGAAAGAGGACGGCGTCGTGTCGGCTCGCGGAGCTCGAACCTCGTCTTCTCGCCTTTTGCTCGACGACGACGCACACTCGAAAGAGCGGACCGATTCGATTGGATCGCTGAACTTTTCGAGTGTCTCGCTGGGAGAGATGATCGACGACGCGCTGCACACGGCCAGAGATGCGGGTGAGGCGAAAAGAACAAAAACATCAGCCCAATGCGGGGCTCGAACCCGCGACAACCAGATTAAGAGTCTGGTGCTCTACCGACTGAGCTAACCGGGCGGCGATGAAGGCAGGGGTGCGGGGCGTTGAAAACGAGGGCACCCTCGCACTCTTTTTCTCTTCTCTCTTTCCGTTCTCAATGCATAGCTGTCTGTTTTTCAGCGGAGACCCAGGCGCACAGCTTGATGGAGGCTCTTCAGTGCTCGGCGAGCAAGTGTGGAGTCGCCATTTCGGTAGAATGCTCTCCGGTTACTGTACCCTCAATACAACTTTTCGTTGCAGGACCTGATGACGGCAGTTTCGAGCTCCTCGGAGACCCTTTCGGACACTCAGGCCTCGCACTCGAGCTCGATCACCCACTGAGTCCTGTTTTTATGGTCGGAAATACTAAATGAATTAAATAAAATAAAGGTTTTTAGTTTAAAACGCTAGAATTTTGAGCGATTTTGAATGCGCCAAACTAGTTAACTAGTTTTTTCCGCGCTGAGTGCGTCGCGGTCGCGTCGCGTGCGATTGCAAACGATGAGTTGGTAGAGCTTTTCACGCTGAATCGATTGATATCCCAACTTGACTATTTTCGATTCGAAACAAGCGAGATACAAGCGGGAAAAGTTTGGGTCGCTGATTTTCAGCTCATTTGGCTTTCTCGGCCTATATTTTTTTTCGCAAGGCTTCAAAACAGTCAGGTTGGGATATCAATCGATTCCTCTCATCAAGATCTATCGAACGGCACTATTCAAAAAATTTATTCTCCAAAAACCACAAAGAAACTCGGTGTCGATCATTTCCGACTCGCGCTGATTGTCACCTGAAAACCGTCAGCGGTTAGCATCGACCGCGACGCGACCGCTCCGCCGCCGCCGCACACCTTGACTCGACTCGCGTCGGCCGACGCGTCGATGAGCTCGTTGAAGAAGCGGCTCATCACGCCAGCCAACCGTTCCGGGCGATCGTCCGACGGAGGGGGCGGAGCCGACGGCGTCGTCGCCGTCGCCTTCGTCTTTGTCACTTTCTCGATGGCCGTCTCTTTGGAGCGACACGGACCGCTGAACACCGACACTTTGTTCTGGAAAAAAAAACGATGATTTTTGGGGGGTGGGGGGGGGGCCTAAGTTCCCGAATGTGCGGTTTCTAGGCCAGCTTGGTAGTAGTGCTATCGGAGCGTTACCAAAGACATGGCCTAGCTTCCCAAACGCGCGTTTTCTAGGCCAGTCTCTTCTCACCGGCGCATTTTTGACGTTGAGCAGTTCGGCCGAGAACGGCTCGTCCGACGCGTCCCACTCGCCGTCGGTGCACTCCTGAAGCGCCTCGCCGTTCTCTGCAAAACAAAGGAGAAATTCACAACGCGCTCCACTGCACTTGGCGCGAAAATTTGAATTCAAATGTTCGCGCCGAGTCTACAGACAATCAATCGATACCGTCCTCTTTGACGCGCATCTTCGGCAGCTGTCGTATCGATTTTTGTGCCATCAGCTCGCGTCGAGTCTCGTCGTCGTCGTCTTCCGATGCGGACGATGACGACGTCTTCTTCTCCGACGACGACATCTTCTCTCTTCTCTCTCTTTTGATGAAATGAGGCAAAAAGGGCAGAGGGGTGCCGTGACGCGGGCGGACAAAAAAAATCGATAATTGATTATCGATTTTTTTTGTTGTTCACGCTATCGATTTTCGATCATTTTGACGTTTCGGAATGAGTTTGACGAAGAAGGATGTGTCGAGTGGAAAATCGGAGAAAAGTGGGTGGTGGCCGAGGAGGTTTTCTAGGCCACCGACATATTATTTTTAGCGTCGACGAACGGAGAGGCGCTTCAGGAGTGCACCGACACCGAGTGGGACTCGTCGGATGAGCCGTACTCGGCCGAGCTGCTCAATGTCAAAAAGAAGCCGGTGCGTGTGTGTGGCCTAGAAGTTTCTAGGCCATCCGTTTGAAGTTTGGAAAGTTAGGCCACGAGCTGGTTCGATGGCCTAACTTTCCAGCTTCTTGTTTTCTAGGCCAGGTCAGAGTTTCGAGATGATGGCCTAGGAAACCTGCGTTTGGGAAGTTAGGCCAACAGCGCCATAGCGTTCCTGCCCTAGCTTTCTCAACTTGGAGTTTTCTAGGCCATTCTGTACGGCCAAAACTAACGGTTTGAACTGCTGGCCTAGAAACCTACAAACCCCACCCATGGCCTAACTTTCTCAACTTGGAGTTTTCTAGGCCATGGCTATCCAGTTCAGCCGTGGCCTAACTTCCCAACTCGCGATTCCAGAACCGCGTGAACGTGTTCTCGGCGACCGAAAAGCCGAACGAGACGATCGTCGTGACCGAGGAGGTGTCCCCGCCCGGCACCCCATTCACCGCCGCCTCGGCTCCGCCCGCCGAGCATCACAGTTTGGCGCGGCTCATTCAGAAGACGTGCGAGACGCTTCTGAAGCCGACGACCGCCGACGGCACCGAGATTCGTGTCCGACTCGAGCTGCCCGATTGGCGTGACTGAGATAAACGCCGTGACAGAGATCACGTTTTATTTACTTTTCATTCTCGATGCCCGGGGTGGGGCTCGATTTTCAGCACGATGGCTGAAAATGTGGCTAGAACGAGTTGGAGAATCAGAATAGGCATGAAAATGAGGCCGGCGATCATCATTGCATTGTCGACACTGTCGAAAACGGCCAAGTCGCATGGGGGTCGCGCGTCGCACGTCCATGCACCCGAAACGACGCCACAACACTGATACTGCAAAACAGGAACCGAGGATACCGTAATCCGGGACGAGGGTCTTTACCGTCTTCTCGACGATTCCGATATCGAACACCGAATTCACTTGGTACATATCGCCGACGAACGAGTAGATCAAACGTCGCAACTGTCGCCGCTTTGTCCACACTGTCACACCGGCGCCAAACTCGAGAACGATCCACGTCACGAGTAGGACGAGAAACGTGGCGAGCACGGGTTTGCGGTGATGCACACCGCCGACGAGCCCGACGATCGAAACGAGCACGCCGGCGATCGATAGTCCGTACATACCCCAGTACACTGACCAGATCCACGCTCGCAGATTGCTCTTGTCGGCGGCCAGTGGCTCCGGGGAGTTGTAGTTGAAGACGACGTCTTTCAGCTCGCGATCGTAGGAGGCGTTGTTCATGAACGAGCCCCACACGACGAGGAAAACGGCGGCGAGCTGCAATGGGACACATTGGGGGCGGCCGAGGATCATCAGGGTCCAGATTCGATGATCTTCGAGCCTTAGGAAATACGTCACAGTATCCAAGTATCGTCAGGTGATGACGAGGTACAAGGATCATACATAGTAGTGTCCATAGGACAGAAAGCCTTAAAATCACTGACGCCTGCTCACAACATCCCAATATATCGTGAAAATTGTGAGGTCCAAGGTTCGTAAAAAGGTTCACCCACGGGGGGGGGGGGTACCCTGAACCTCGTGGGGGTACCCTGAACCTCGTGGGGGTACCCTGAACTTCGTGGGGGGTACCCTGAACCTCGTGGGGGGTACCCTGAACTTCGTGGGGGTACCCTGAACTTCGTGGGGGGTACCCTGAACCTCGTGGGGGTACCCTGAACCTCGTGGGGGTACCCTGAACTTCGTGGGGGGTACCCTGAACTTCGTGGGGGTACCCTGAACCTCGTGGGGGTACCCTGAACCTCGTGGGGGTACCCTGAACTTCGTGGGGGGTACCCTGAACCTCGTGGGGGGTACCCTGAACTTCGTGGGGGTACCCTGAACTTCGTGGGGGGTACCCTGAACCTCGTGGGGGTTCCCTGAACTTCGTGGGGGTACCCTGAACCTCGTGGGGGTACCCTGAACCTCGTGGGGGTTCCCTGAACTTCGTGGGGGTACCCTGAACCTCGTGGGGGTACCCTGAACTTCGTGGGGGGTACCCTGAACCTCGTGGGGGGTACCCTGAACTTCGTGGGGGTACCCTGAACTTCGTGGGGGGTACCCTGAACCTCGTGGGGGTACCCTGAACCTCGTGGGGGTACCCTGAACTTCGTGGGGGGTACCCTGAACTTCGTGGGGGTACCCTGAACCTCGTGGGGGTACCCTGAACCTCGTGGGGGTACCCTGAACTTCGTGGGGGGTACCCTGAACCTCGTGGGGGGTACCCTGAACTTCGTGGGGGTACCCTGAACTTCGTGGGGGGTACCCTGAACCTCGTGGGGGTTCCCTGAACTTCGTGGGGGTACCCTGAACCTCGTGGGGGTACCCTGAACCTCGTGGGGGTTCCCTGAACTTCGTGGGGGTACCCTGAACCTCGTGGGGGTACCCTGAACCTCGTGGGGGTACCCTAAACCTCGTGGGGGTACCCTGAACCTCGTGGGGGGTACCCTGAACTTCGTGGGGGTACCCTGAACCTCGTGGGGGTTCCCTGAACTTCGTGGGGGTACCCTGAACCTCGTGGGGGTACCCTGAACCTCGTGGGGGTTCCCTGAACTTCGTGGGGGTACCCTGAACCTCGTGGGGGGTACCCTGAACTTCGTGGGGGTACCCTGAACCTCGTGGGGGTTCCCTGAACTTCGTGGGGGTACCCTGAACCTCGTGGGGGTACCCTGAACCTCGTGGGGGGTACCCTGAACTTCGTGGGGGTACCCTGAACCTCGTGGGGGTTCCCTGAACTTCGTGGGGGTACCCTGAACTTCGTGGGGGTACCCTGAACTTCGTGGGGGTTCCCTGAACTTCGTGGGGGTACCCTGAACTTCGTGGGGGTACCCTGAACTTCGTGGGGGTACCCTGAACTTCGTGGGGGTTCCCTGAACCTCGTGGGGGTTCCCTGAACTTCGTGGGGGTACCCTGAACTTCGTGGGGGTACCCTGAACTTCGTGGGGGTTCCCTGAACCTCGTGGGGGGTACCCTGAACTTCGTGGGGGTACCCTGAACTTCGTGGGGGTACCCTGAACTTCGTGGGGGTTCCCTGAACTTCGTGGGGGTACCCTGAACTTCGTGGGGGTACCCTGAACTTCGTGGGGGTACCCTGAACCTCGTGGGGGTACCCTGAACCTCGTGGGGGGTACCCTGAACTTCGTGGGGGTACCCTGAACTTCGTGGGGGTACCCTGAACCTCGTGGGGGGTACCCTGAACTTCGTGGGGGTACCCTGAACTTCGTGGGGGGTACCCTGAACCTCGTGGGGGTTCCCTGAACTTCGTGGGGGTACCCTGAACCTCGTGGGGGTACCCTGAACCTCGTGGGGGTTCCCTGAACTTCGTGGGGGTACCCTGAACCTCGTGGGGGTACCCTGAACCTCGTGGGGGTACCCTAAACCTCGTGGGGGTACCCTGAACCTCGTGGGGGTACCCTAAACCTCGTGGGGGTACCCTGAACTTCGTGGGGGTACCCTGAACTTCGTGGGGGTACCCTGAACCTCGTGGGGGTACCCTGAACCTCGTGGGGATACCCTGAACTTCGTGGGGGTACCCTGAACCTCGTGGGGGGTACCCTGAACTTCGTGGGGGTACCCTGAACCTCGTGGGGGTTCCCTGAACTTCGTGGGGGTACCCTGAACCTCGTGGGGGTACCCTGAACCTCGTGGGGGTTCCCTGAACTTCGTGGGGGTACCCTGAACTTCGTGGGGGTACCCTGAACTTCGTGGGGGTACCCTGAACCTCGTGGGGGTACCCTGAACCTCGTGGGGGGTACCCTGAACTTCGTGGGGGTACCCTGAACCTCGTGGGGGTTCCCTGAACTTCGTGGGGGTACCCTGAACCTCGTGGGGGTACCCTGAACCTCGTGGGGGTTCCCTGAACTTCGTGGGGGTACCCTGAACCTCGTGGGGGGTACCCTGAACTTCGTGGGGGTACCCTGAACTTCGTGGGGGGTACCCTGAACTTCGTGGGGGTACCCTGAACCTCGTGGGGGTACCCTGAACCTCGTGGGGGTACCCTGAACTTCGTGGGGGGTACCCTGAACCTCGTGGGGGGTACCCTGAACTTCGTGGGGGTACCCTGAACTTCGTGGGGGGTACCCTGAACCTCGTGGGGGTTCCCTGAACTTCGTGGGGGTACCCTGAACCTCGTGGGGGTACCCTGAACCTCGTGGGGGTTCCCTGAACTTCGTGGGGGTACCCTGAACCTCGTGGGGGTACCCTGAACCTCGTGGGGGTACCCTAAACCTCGTGGGGGTACCCTGAACCTCGTGGGGGGTACCCTGAACTTCGTGGGGGTACCCTGAACCTCGTGGGGGTTCCCTGAACTTCGTGGGGGTACCCTGAACCTCGTGGGGGTACCCTGAACCTCGTGGGGGTTCCCTGAACTTCGTGGGGGTACCCTGAACCTCGTGGGGGGTACCCTGAACTTCGTGGGGGTACCCTGAACCTCGTGGGGGTTCCCTGAACTTCGTGGGGGTACCCTGAACCTCGTGGGGGTACCCTGAACCTCGTGGGGGGTACCCTGAACTTCGTGGGGGTACCCTGAACCTCGTGGGGGTTCCCTGAACTTCGTGGGGGTACCCTGAACTTCGTGGGGGTACCCTGAACTTCGTGGGGGTTCCCTGAACTTCGTGGGGGTACCCTGAACTTCGTGGGGGTACCCTGAACTTCGTGGGGGGTACCCTGAACTTCGTGGGGGTACCCTGAACCTCGTGGGGGTACCCTGAACCTCGTGGGGGTACCCTGAACTTCGTGGGGGGTACCCTGAACCTCGTGGGGGGTACCCTGAACTTCGTGGGGGTACCCTGAACTTCGTGGGGGGTACCCTGAACCTCGTGGGGGTTCCCTGAACTTCGTGGGGGTACCCTGAACCTCGTGGGGGTACCCTGAACCTCGTGGGGGTTCCCTGAACTTCGTGGGGGTACCCTGAACCTCGTGGGGGTACCCTGAACCTCGTGGGGGTACCCTAAACCTCGTGGGGGTACCCTGAACCTCGTGGGGGTACCCTAAACCTCGTGGGGGTACCCTGAACTTCGTGGGGGTACCCTGAACTTCGTGGGGGTACCCTGAACCTCGTGGGGGTACCCTGAACCTCGTGGGGATACCCTGAACTTCGTGGGGGTACCCTGAACCTCGTGGGGGGTACCCTGAACTTCGTGGGGGTACCCTGAACCTCGTGGGGGTTCCCTGAACTTCGTGGGGGTACCCTGAACCTCCTGGGGGTACCCTGAACCTCGTGGGGGTTCCCTGAACTTCGTGGGGGTACCCTGAACTTCGTGGGGGTACCCTGAACTTCGTGGGGGTACCCTGAACCTCGTGGGGGTACCCTGAACCTCGTGGGGGGTACCCTGAACTTCGTGGGGGTACCCTGAACCTCGTGGGGGTTCCCTGAACTTCGTGGGGGTACCCTGAACCTCGTGGGGGTACCCTGAACCTCGTGGGGGTTCCCTGAACTTCGTGGGGGTACCCTGAACCTCGTGGGGGGTACCCTGAACTTCGTGGGGGTACCCTGAACCTCGTGGGGGTTCCCTGAACTTCGTGGGGGTACCCTGAACCTCGTGGGGGTACCCTGAACCTCGTGGGGGGTACCCTGAACTTCGTGGGGGTACCCTGAACCTCGTGGGGGTTCCCTGAACTTCGTGGGGGTACCCTGAACTTCGTGGGGGTACCCTGAACTTCGTGGGGGTTCCCTGAACTTCGTGGGGGTACCCTGAACTTCGTGGGGGTACCCTGAACTTCGTGGGGGTACCCTGAACCTCGTGGGGGTACCCTGAACCTCGTGGGGGGTACCCTGAACTTCGTGGGGGTACCCTGAACCTCGTGGGGGTTCCCTGAACTTCGTGGGGGTACCCTGAACCTCGTGGGGGTACCCTGAACCTCGTGGGGGTTCCCTGAACTTCGTGGGGGTACCCTGAACCTCGTGGGGGGTACCCTGAACTTCGTGGGGGTACCCTGAACCTCGTGGGGGTTCCCTGAACTTCGTGGGGGTACCCTGAACCTCGTGGGGGTACCCTGAACCTCGTGGGGGGTACCCTGAACTTCGTGGGGGTACCCTGAACCTCGTGGGGGTTCCCTGAACTTCGTGGGGGTACCCTGAACTTCGTGGGGGTACCCTGAACCTCGTGGGGGGTACCCTGAACTTCGTGGGGGTACCCTGAACCTCGTGGGGGTACCCTGAACCTCGTGGGGGTTCCCTGAACTTCGTGGGGGTACCCTGAACTTCGTGGGGGTACCCTGAACTTCGTGGGGAGTACCCTGAACCTCGTGGGGGTACCCTGAACCTCGTGGGGGTTCCCTGAACTTCGTGGGGGTACCCTGAACTTCGTGGGGGTACCCTGAACCTCGTGGGGGGTACCCTGAACTTCGTGGGGGTACCCTGAACCTCGTGGGGGTTCCCTGAACTTCGTGGGGGTACCCTGAACCTCGTGGGGGTACCCTGAACTTCGTGGGGGTACCCTGAACTTCGTGGGGGTACCCTGAACCTCGTGGGGGGTACCCTGAACTTCGTGGGGGTACCCTGAACCTCGTGGGGGTACCCTGAACTTCGTGGGGGTACCCTGAACTTCGTGGGGGTACCCTGAACTTCGTGGGGGTACCCTGAACCTCGTGGGGGTACCCTGAACCTCGTGGGGGTACCCTGAACTTCGTGGGGGTACCCTGAACCTCGTGGGGGTACCCTGAACCTCGTGGGGGTACCCTGAACTTCGTGGGGGGTACCCTGAACCTCGTGGGGGGTACCCTGAACCTCGTGGAGGTACCCTGAACTTCGTGGGGTACCCTGAACCTCGTGGGGGTACCCTGAACTTCGTGGGGGTACCCTGAACTTCGTGGGGGTACCCTGAACCTCGTGGGGGTTCCCTGAACTTCGTGGGGGTACCCTGAACTTCGTGGGGAGTACCCTGAACCTCGTGGGGGGTACCCTGAACCTCGTGGGGGTACCCTGAACCTCGTGGGGGTACCCTAAACCTCGTGGGGGTACCCTGAACTTCGTGGGGGTACCCTGAACTTCGTGGGGGTACCCTGAACCTCGTGGGGGTACCCTGAACCTCGTGGGGATACCCTGAACTTCGTGGGGGTACCCTGAACCTCGTGGGGGGTACCCTGAACTTCGTGGGGGTACCCTGAACCTCGTGGGGGTACCCTGAACCTCGTGGGGGTACCCTGAACTTCGTGGGGGTACCCTGAACCTCGTGGGGGGTACCCTGAACTTCGTGGGGGTACCCTGAACCTCGTGGGGGTACCCTGAACTTCGTGGGGGTACCCTGAACTTCGTGGGGGTACCCTGAACTTCGTGGGGGTACCCTGAACCTCGTGGGGGTACCCTGAACCTCGTGGGGGTACCCTGAACTTCGTGGGGGTACCCTGAACTTCGTGGGGGTACCCTGAACCTCGTGGGGGTTCCCTGAACTTCGTGTGGGGTACCCTGAACCTCGTGGGGGTACCCTGAACCTCGTGGGGGGTACCCTGAACTTCGTGGGGGTACCCTGAACTTCGTGGGGGGGGGGGGGGTACCCTGAACCTCGTGGGGGTACCCTGAACCTCGTGGGGGTACCCTGAACCTCGTGGGGGGTACCCTGAACTTCGTGGGGGGTACCCTGAACCTCGTGGGGGGTACCCTGAACTTCGTGGGGGTACCCTGAACCTCGTGGGGGGTACCCTGAACCTCGTGGGGGTACCCTGAACCTCGTGGGGGTACCCTGAACCTCGTGGGGGTACCCTGAACTTCGTGGGGGTACCCTGAACTTCGTGGGGAGTACCCTGAACTTCGTGGGGGTACCCTGAACCTCGTGGGGGGTACCCTGAACCTCGTGGGGGTACCCTGAACTTCGTGGGGGGTACCCTGAACCTCGTGGGGGGTACCCTGAACTTCGTGGGGGTACCCTGAACCTCGTGGGGGGTACCCTGAACCTCGTGGGGGTACCCTGAACCTCGTGGGGGTACCCTGAACCTCGTGGGGGTACCCTGAACTTCGTGGGGGTACCCTGAACTTCGTGGGGAGTACCCTGAACCTCGTGGGGGGTACCCTGAACCTCGTGGAGGTACCCTGAACTTCGTGGGGTACCCTGAACCTCGTGGGGGTACCCTGAACCTCGTGGGGGTACCCTGAACTTCGTGGGGGTACCCTGAACTTCGTGGGGGTACCCTGAACTTCGTGGGGGTACCCTGAACCTCGTGGGGGTACCCTGAACCTCGTGGGGGTACCCTGAACTTCGTGGGGGTACCCTGAACCTCGTGGGGGTACCCTGAACCTCGTGGGGGTACCCTGAACTTCGTGGGGGGTACCCTGAACCTCGTGGGGGGTACCCTGAACCTCGTGGAGGTACCCTGAACTTCGTGGGGTACCCTGAACCTCGTGGGGGTACCCTGAACTTCGTGGGGGTACCCTGAACTTCGTGGGGGTACCCTGAACCTCGTGGGGGTTCCCTGAACTTCGTGGGGGTACCCTGAACTTCGTGGGGAGTACCCTGAACCTCGTGGGGGGTACCCTGAACCTCGTGGGGGTACCCTGAACCTCGTGGGGGTACCCTAAACCTCGTGGGGGTACCCTGAACTTCGTGGGGGTACCCTGAACTTCGTGGGGGTACCCTGAACCTCGTGGGGGTACCCTGAACCTCGTGGGGATACCCTGAACTTCGTGGGGGTACCCTGAACCTCGTGGGGGGTACCCTGAACTTCGTGGGGGTACCCTGAACCTCGTGGGGGTACCCTGAACCTCGTGGGGGTACCCTGAACTTCGTGGGGGTACCCTGAACCTCGTGGGGGGTACCCTGAACTTCGTGGGGGTACCCTGAACCTCGTGGGGGTACCCTGAACTTCGTGGGGGTACCCTGAACTTCGTGGGGGTACCCTGAACTTCGTGGGGGTACCCTGAACCTCGTGGGGGTACCCTGAACCTCGTGGGGGTACCCTGAACTTCGTGGGGGTACCCTGAACTTCGTGGGGGTACCCTGAACCTCGTGGGGGTTCCCTGAACTTCGTGGGGGGTACCCTGAACCTCGTGGGGGTACCCTGAACCTCGTGGGGGGTACCCTGAACTTCGTGGGGGTACCCTGAACTTCGTGGGGGGGGGGGGGTACCCTGAACCTCGTGGGGGTACCCTGAACCTCGTGGGGGTACCCTGAACCTCGTGGGGGGTACCCTGAACTTCGTGGGGGGTACCCTGAACCTCGTGGGGGGTACCCTGAACTTCGTGGGGGTACCCTGAACCTCGTGGGGGGTACCCTGAACCTCGTGGGGGTACCCTGAACCTCGTGGGGGTACCCTGAACCTCGTGGGGGTACCCTGAACTTCGTGGGGGTACCCTGAACTTCGTGGGGAGTACCCTGAACTTCGTGGGGGTACCCTGAACCTCGTGGGGGGTACCCTGAACCTCGTGGGGGTACCCTGAACTTCGTGGGGGGTACCCTGAACCTCGTGGGGGGTACCCTGAACTTCGTGGGGGTACCATGAACCTCGTGGGGGGTACCCTGAACCTCGTGGGGGTACCCTGAACCTCGTGGGGGTACCCTGAACCTCGTGGGGGTACCCTGAACTTCGTGGGGGTACCCTGAACTTCGTGGGGAGTACCCTGAACCTCGTGGGGGGTACCCTGAACCTCGTGGGGGTACCCTGAACTTCGTGGGGAAAACCCTGAACCTCGTGGGGGGTACCCTGAACCTCGTGGGGGGTACCCTGAACTTCGTGGGGGGTACCCTGAACCTCGTGGAGGGTACCCTGAACCTCGTGGGGGTACCCTGAACGTCGTGGGGGTACCCTGAACTTCGTGGGGGGTACCCTGAACTTCGTGGGGGGTACCCTGAACCTCGTGGAGGTACCCTGAACCTCGTGGGGGTACCCTGAACTTCGTGGGGGTACCCTAAACCTCGTGGGGGTACCCTAAACCTCGTGGGGGTACCCTAAACCTCGTGGGGGGTACCCTGAACCTCGTGGAGGTACCCTGAACTTCGTGGGGGTACCATGAACTTTGTGGGGGTACCCTGAACCTCGTGGGGATACCCTGAACTTCGTGGGGGGTACCCTGAACCTCGTGGAGGTACCCTAAACCTCGTGGGGGGGTACCCTGAACCTCGTGGGGGTACCCTAAACCTCGTGGGGGGTACCCTGAACCTCGTGGAGGTACCCTGAACTTCGTGGGGTACCCTGAACCTCGTGGGGGGTACCCTGAACCTCGTGGGGGGGGGGACCCTGAACCTCGTGGGGGGTACCCTGAACCTCGTGGGGGGGGGGGGTACCCTGAACCTCGTGGGGGGTACCCTGAACCTCGTGGAGGGTACCCTGAACCTCGTGGGGGGTACCCTGAACCTCGTGGGGGGGGGTACCCTGAACCTCGTGGAGGTACCCTGAACTTCGTGGGGGTACCCTGAACTTCGTGGGGGGTACCCTGAACCTCGTGGGGGTACCCTGAACTTCGTGGGGAGTACCCTGAACCTCGTGGGGGTACCCTGAACCTCGTGGGGGTACCCTGAACTTCGTGGGGGGTACCCTGAACCTCGTGGGGGGTACCCTGAACCTCGTGGAGGTACCCTGAACTTCGTGGGGTACCCTGAACCTCGTGGGGGTACCCTGAACTTCGTGGGGGGTACCCTGAACCTCGTGGGGGGTACCCTGAACCTCGTGGGGGGTACCCTGAACCTCGTGGAGGTACCCTGAACTTCGTGGGGGGTACCCTGAACCTCGTGGGGGGTACCCTGAACTTCGTGGGGGGTACCCTGAACCTCGTGGGGGTACCCTGAACCTCGTGGGGGTACCCTGAACTTCGTGGGGGGTACCCTGAACCTCGTGGGGGGTACCCTGAACCTCGTGGAGGTACCCTGAACTTCGTGGGGGGTACCCTGAACCTCGTGGGGGTACCCTGAACCTCGTGGGGGTACCCTGAACTTCGTGGGGGGTACCCTGAACCTCGTGGGGGGTACCCTGAACCTCGTGGAGGTACCCTGAACTTCGTGGGGTACCCTGAACCTCGTGGGGGGTACCCTGAACCTCGTGGGGGTACCCTGAACTTCGTGGGGGGTACCCTGAACCTCGGGGGGGGGGGGGGGGGTACCCTGAACTTCGTGGGGGTACCCTGAACTTCGTGGGGTACCCTGAACCTCGTGGGGGGGGGGTACCCTGAACCTCGTGGGGGTACCCTAAACCTCGTGGGGGTACCCTGAACCTCGTGGGGTACCCTGAACCTCGTGGGGGTACCCTGAACCTCGTGGGGGTACCCTGAACCTCGTGGGGGTACCCTGAACCTCGTGGAGGGTACCCCGAACCTCGTGGGGGGTACCCTGAACTTTGTGGGGGTACCCTGAACCTCGTGGGGGGTACCCTGAACTTCGTGGGGGGTACCCTGAACCTCGTGGGGGTACCCTGAACCTCGTGGGGGGTACCCTGAACTTCGTGGGGGTACCCTGAACTTCGTGGGGGGGGGGGGGTACCCTGAACTTCGTGGGGGGTACCCTGAACCTCGTGGGGGTACCCTGAACTTCGTGGGGGTACCCTGAACTTTGTGGGGGTACCCTGAACCTCGTGGGGGGTACCCTGAACCTCGTGGGGGTACCCTGAACCTCGTGGGGGTACCCTGAACCTCGTGGGGGTACCCTGAACTTCGTGGGGGTACCCTGAACTTCGTGGGGAGTACCCTGAACCTCGTGGGGGGTACCCTGAACCTCGTGGGGGTACCCTGAACTTCGTGGGGAGTACCCTGAACCTCGTGGGGGGTACCCTGAACCTCGTGGGGGGTACCCTGAACTTCGTGGGGGGTACCCTGAACCTCGTGGAGGGTACCCTGAACCTCGTGGGGGTACCCTGAACCTCGTGGGGGTACCCTGAACTTCGTGGGGGGTACCCTGAACTTCGTGGGGGGTACCCTGAACCTCGTGGAGGTACCCTGAACCTCGTGGGGGTACCCTGAACTTCGTGGGGGTACCCTAAACCTCGTGGGGGTACCCTAAACCTCGTGGGGGTACCCTAAACCTCGTGGGGGGTACCCTGAACCTCGTGGAGGTACCCTGAACTTCGTGGGGGTACCATGAACTTTGTGGGGGTACCCTGAACCTCGTGGGGATACCCTGAACTTCGTGGGGGGTACCCTGAACCTCGTGGAGGTACCCTAAACCTCGTGGGGGGGTACCCTGAACCTCGTGGGGGTACCCTAAACCTCGTGGGGGGTACCCTGAACCTCGTGGAGGTACCCTGAACTTCGTGGGGTACCCTGAACCTCGTGGGGGGTACCCTGAACCTCGTGGGGGGTACCCTGAACCTCGTGGGGGGTACCCTGAACCTCGTGGGGGGGGGGGGTACCCTGAACCTCGTGGAGGTACCCTGAACTTCGTGGGGGTACCCTGAACTTCGTGGGGGGTACCCTGAACCTCGTGGGGGTACCCTGAACTTCGTGGGGTACCCTGAACCTCGTGGGGGTACCCTGAACTTCGTGGGGAGTACCCTGAACCTCGTGGGGGTACCCTGAACCTCGTGGGGGTACCCTGAACTTCGTGGGGAGTACCCTGAACCTCGTGGGGGGTACCCTGAACCTCGTGGGGGTACCCTGAACTTCGTGGGGGGTACCCTGAACCTCGTGGGGGTACCCTGAACTTCGTGGGGAGTACCCTGAACCTCGTGGGGGGTACCCTGAACCTCGTGGGGGTACCCTGAACTTCGTGGGGGGTACCCTGAACCTCGGGGGGGGGGGGGGGTAAACCTCGTGGGGGTACCCTGAACCTCGTGGGGGTACCCTGAACCTCGTGGGGGTACCCTGAACTTCGTGGGGGTACCCTGAACTTCGTGGGGAGTACCCTGAACCTCGTGGGGGGTACCCTGAACTTCGTGGGGGTACCCTGAACTTCGTGGGGGTACCCTGAACCTCGTGGAGGGTACCCTGAACCTCGTGGGGGTACCCTGAACTTCGTGGGGGTACCCTAAACCTCGTGGGGGTACCCTAAACCTCGTGGGGGTACCCTAAACCTCGTGGGGGGGGGTACCCTGAACCTCGTGGGGGGTACCCTGAACTTCGTGGGGGGTACCCTGAACCTCGTGGAGGAACCCTGAACTTCGTGGGGGTACCCTGAACCTCGTGGGGGGTACCCTGAACCTCGTGGGGGGGTACCCTGAACCTCGTGGGGGTACCCTGAACCTCGTGGAGGGTACCCCGAACCTCGTGGGGGGTACCCTGAACTTTGTGGGGGTACCCTGAACCTCGTGGGGGGTACCCTGAACTTCGTGGGGGGTACCCTGAACCTCGTGGGGGGTACCCTGAACCTCGTGGGGGTACCCTGAACCTCGTGGGGGTACCCTGAACCTCGTGGGGGTACCCTGAACTTCGTGGGGGTACCCTGAACTTCGTGGGGGTACCCTGAACCTCGTGGGGGGTACCCTGAACCTCGTGGGGGTACCCTGAACCTCGTGGGGGGTACCCTGAACCTCGTGGGGGTACCCTGAACTTCGTGGGGGTACCCTGAACTTCGTGGGGAGTACCCTGAACCTCGTGGGGGGTACCCTGAACCTCGTGGGGGTACCCTGAACTTCGTGGGGGTACCCTAAACCTCGTGGGGGTACCCTGAACCTCGTGGGGGGTACCCTGAACCTCGTGGAGGTACCCTGAACCTCGTGGGGGTACCCTGAACTTCGTGGGGGTACCCTAAACCTCGTGGGGGTACCCTAAACCTCGTGGGGGGTACCCTGAACCTCGTGGAGGTACCCTGAACTTCGTGGGGGTACCATGAACTTTGTGGGGGTACCCTGAACCTCGTGGGGATACCCTGAACTTCGTGGGGGGTACCCTGAACTTCGTGGGGGGTACCCTGAACCTCGTGGAGGTACCCTGAACCTCGTGGGGGTACCCTGAACTTCGTGGGGGTACCCTAAACCTCGTGGGGGTACCCTAAACCTCGTGGGGGGTACCCTGAACCTCGTGGAGGTACCCTGAACTTCGTGGGGGTACCATGAACTTTGTGGGGGTACCCTGAACCTCGTGGGGATACCCTGAACTTCGTGGGGGGTACCCTGAACTTCGTGGGGGGTACCCTGAACCTCGTGGAGGTACCCTGAACCTCGTGGGGGTACCCTGAACTTCGTGGGGGTACCCTAAACCTCGTGGGGGTACCCTAAACCTCGTGGGGGGTACCCTGAACCTCGTGGGGGTACCCTGAACTTCGTGGGGGTACCCTAAACCTCGTGGGGGTACCCTAAACCTCGTGGGGGGTACCCTGAACCTCGTGGGGGTACCCTGAACCTCGTGGGGGTACCCTGAACCTCGTGGGGGGTACCCTGAACCTCGTGGGGGTACCCTGAACTTCGTGGGGGTACCCTGAACTTCGTGGGGGTACCCTGAACCTCGTGGGGGTACCCTGAACCTCGTGGGGGGTACCCTGAACCTCGTGGGGGGTACCCTGAACTTCGTGGGGGGTACCCTGAACCTCGTGGAGGGTACCCTGAACCTCGTGGGGGTACCCTGAACCTCGTGGGGGTACCCTGAACTTCGTGGGGGGTACCCTGAACTTCGTGGGGGGTACCCTGAACCTCGTGGAGGTACCCTGAACCTCGTGGGGGTACCCTGAACTTCGTGGGGGTACCCTAAACCTCGTGGGGGTACCCTAAACCTCGTGGGGGGTACCCTGAACCTCGTGGAGGTACCCTGAACTTCGTGGGGGTACCATGAACTTTGTGGGGGTACCCTGAACCTCGTGGGGATACCCTGAACTTCGTGGGGGGTACCCTGAACCTCGTGGAGGTACCCTAAACCTCGTGGGGGGGTACCCTGAACCTCGTGGGGGTACCCTAAACCTCGTGGGGGGTACCCTGAACCTCGTGGAGGTACCCTGAACTTCGTGGGGTACCCTGAACCTCGTGGGGGGTACCCTGAACCTCGTGGGGGTTACCCTGAACCTCGTGGGGGGTACCCTGAACCTCGTGGGGGGGGGGGTACCCTGAACCTCGTGGAGGTACCCTGAACTTCGTGGGGGTACCCTGAACTTCGTGGGGGGTACCCTGAACCTCGTGGGGGTACCCTGAACTTCGTGGGGTACCCTGAACCTCGTGGGGGTACCCTGAACTTCGTGGGGAGTACTCTGAACCTCGTGGGGGTACCCTGAACCTCGTGGGGGTACCCTGAACTTCGTGGGGAGTACCCTGAACCTCGTGGGGGGTACCCTGAACCTCGTGGGGGGTACCCTGAACCTCGTGGGGGTACCCTGAACTTCGTGGGGGGTACCCTGAACCTCGGGGGGGGGGGGGGGTAAACCTCGTGGGGGTACCCTGAACCTCGTGGGGGTACCCTGAACCTCGTGGGGGTACCCTGAACTTCGTGGGGGTACCCTGAACTTCGTGGGGAGTACCCTGAACCTCGTGGGGGTACCCTGAACCTCGTGGGGGTACCCTAAACCTCGTGGGGGTACCCTAAACCTCGTGGGGGGGGGGTACCCTGAACCTCGTGGGGGGTACCCTGAACTTCGTGGGGGGTACCCTGAACCTCGTGGAGGAACCCTGAACTTCGTGGGGGTACCCTGAACCTCGTGGGGGGTACCCTGAACCTCGTGGGGGGGTACCCTGAACCTCGTGGGGGGTACCCTGAACCTCGTGGGGGGTACCCTGAACCTCGTCGGGGGTACCCTGAACCTCGTGAGGGGTACCCTGAACCTCGTGGAGGTACCCTGAACTTCGTGGGGGTACCCTGAACCTCGTGGGGGGTACCCTGAACCTCGTGGGGGGGGGGGGTACCCTGAACCTCGTGGGGGTACCCTGAACCTCGTGGAGGTACCCTGAACTTCGTGGGGGTACCCTGAACCTCGTGGGGGGTACCCTAAACCTCGTGGGGGGGGGTACCCTGAACCTCGTGGGGGTACCCTGAACCTCGTGGGGGGGTACCCTGAACCTCGTGGGGGGGTACCCTGAACCTCGTGGGGGGTACCCTGAACCTCGTGGGGGGTACCCTGAACCTCGTGGGGGTACCCTGAACTTCGTGGGGGTACCCTAAACCTCGTGGAGGTACCCTAAACTTCGTGGGGGTACCCTGAACTTCGTGGGGGGTACCCTGAACCTCGTGGGGGTACCCTGAACTTCGTGGGGAGTACCCTGAACCTCGTGGGGGTACCCTGAACCTCGTGGGGGTACCCTAAACCTCGTGGGGGTACCCTAAACCTCGTGGGGGGGGGTACCCTGAACCTCGTGGGGGGTACCCTGAACCTCGTGGGGGTACCCTAAACCTCGTGGGGGGTACCCTGAACCTCGTGGAGGTACCCTGAACTTCGTGGGGTACCCTGAACCTCGTGGGGGTACCCTGAACTTCGTGGGGGGTACCCTGAACCTCGTGGGGGTACCCTAAACCTCGTGGGGGGGGGGTACCCTGAACCTCGTGGGGGTACCCTGAACCTCGTGGGGGGGGTACCCTGAACCTCGTGGGGGGGTACCCTGAACCTCGTGGGGGGTACCCTGAACCTCGTGGGGGGTACCCTGAACCTCGTGGGGGTACCCTAAACCTCGTGGGGGTACCCTAAACCTCGTGGGGGGTACCCTGAACCTCGTGGGGGGTACCCTGAACCTCGTGGGGGGTACCCTGAACCTCGTGGGGGGTACCCTGAACCTCGTGGGGGTACCCTGAACTTCGTGGGGGTACCCTAAACCTCGTGGAGGTACCCTAAACCTCGTGGGGGTACCCTAAACCTCGTGGGGGTACCCTGAACCTCGTGGGGGTACCCTGAACCTCGTGGGGGTACCTTGAACCTCGTGGGGGGTACCCTGAACCTCGTGGGGGGGGGGGTACCCTGAACCTCGTGGGGGTACCCTAAACCTCGTGGGGGGTACCCTGAACCTCGTGGGGGTACCCTGAACTTCGTGGGGGGTACCCTGAACCTCGTGGGGGTACCCTGAACTTCGTGGAGGGTACCCTGAACCTCGTGGGGGTACCCTAAACCTCGTGGGGGGGGGGGTACCCTGAACTTCGTGGGGGTACCCTAAACCTCGTGGGGGTACCCTAAACCTCGTGGGGGGGGGGGGGGGGTACCCTGAACCTCGTGGGGGTACCCTGAACTTCGTGGGGGTACCCTGAACTTCGTGGGGGTACCCTGAACCTCGTGGAGGGTACCCTGAACCTCGTGGGGGTACCCTGAACTTCGTGGGGGTACCCTAAACCTCTTGGGGGTACCCTAAACCTCGTGGGGGTACCCTAAACCTCGTGGGGATACCCTGAACTTCGTGGGGGTACCCTGAACCTCGTGGAGGTACCCTGAACCTCGTGGGGGGGTACCCTGAACTTCGTGGGGGTACCCTGAACCTCGTGGGGATACCCTGAACTTCGTGGGGGTACCCTGAACCTCGTGGGGGGTACCCTGAACCTCGTGGGGGGGTACCCTGAACCTCGTGGAGGTACCCTAAACCTCGTGGGGGGTACCCTGAACCTCGTGGGGGGTACCCTGAACCTCGTGGGGGGTACCCTGAACCTCGTGGGGGTACCCTAAACCTCGTGGGGGGTACCCTGAACCTCGTGGAGGTACCCTGAACTTCGTGGGGTACCCTGAACCTCGTGGGGGGTACCCTGAACCTCGTGGGGGGTACCCTGAACCTCGTGGAGGTACCCTGAACTTCGTGGGGGGGGGGGGGGGGTACCCTGAACCTCGTGGAGGTACCCTGAACTTCGTGGGGGTACCCTGAACCTCGTGGGGGGGTACCCTAAACCTCGTGGAGGTACCCTGAACTTCGTGGGGGTACCCTGAACCTCGTGGAGGGTACCCTGAACCTCGGGGGGGGTACCCTGAACCTCGTGGGGGGTACCCTGAACCTCGTGGGGGTACCCTGAACTTCGTGGAGGGTACCGTGAACCTCGTGGGGGTACCCTAAACCTCGTGGGGGGGGGGGGTACCCTGAACTTCGTGGGGGTACCCTAAACCTCGTGGGGGTACCCTAAACCTCGTGGGGGGGGGGGGGGTACCCTGAACCTCGTGGGGGTACCCTGAACTTCGTGGGGGTACCCTGAACTTCGTGGGGGTACCCTGAACCTCGTGGAGGGTACCCTGAACCTCGTGGGGGTACCCTGAACTTCGTGGGGGTACCCTAAACCTCTTGGGGGTACCCTAAACCTCGTGGGGGTACCCTAAACCTCGTGGGGATACCCTGAACTTCGTGGGGGTACCCTAAACCTCTTGGGGGTACCCTAAACCTCTTGGGGGTACCCTAAACCTCGTGGGGGTACCCTAAACCTCGTGGGGATACCCTGAACTTCGTGGGGGTACCCTGAACCTCGTGGAGGTACCCTGAACCTCGTGGGGGGGTACCCTGAACTTCGTGGGGGTACCCTGAACCTCGTGGGGATACCCTGAACTTCGTGGGGGTACCCTGAACCTCGTGGGGGGTACCCTGAACCTCGTGGGGGGTACCCTGAACCTCGTGGGGGGTACCCTGAACCTCGTGGGGGGTACCCTGAACCTCGTGGGGGGTACCCTGAACCTCGTGGGGGGTACCCTGAACCTCGTGGGGGGTACCCTGAACCTCGTGGGGGTACCCTAAACCTCGTGGGGGGTACCCTGAACCTCGTGGGGGGTACCCTGAACCTCGTGGGGGTACCCTAAACCTCGTGGGGATACCCTGAACCTCGTGGGGGGGTACCCTGAACCTCGTGGGGGGTACCCTGAACCTCGTGGGGGGGGTACCCTGAACTTCGTGGGGGTACCCTGAACCTCGTGGGGGGTACCCTGAACCTCGTGGGGGGTACCCTGAACCTCGTGGGGGGTACCCTGAACCTCGTGGGGGGTACCCTGAACCTCGTGGGGGGGGTACCCTGAACTTCGTGGGGGTACCCTGAACCTCGTGGGGGGTACCCTGAACCTCGTGGGGGGTACCCTGAACCTCGTGGGGGTACCCTAAACCTCGTGGGGATACCCTGAACCTCGTGGGGGGTACCCTGAACCTCGTGGGGGGTACCCTGAACCTCGTGGGGGTACCCTAAACCTCGTGGGGATACCCTGAACCTCGTGGGGGGGTACCCTGAACCTCGTGGGGGGTACCCTGAACCTCGTGGGGGGGGGTACCCTGAACTTCGTGGGGGTACCCTGAACCTCGTGGGGGGTACCCTGAACCTCGTGGGGGGTACCCTAAACCTCGTGGGGGGTACCCTGAACCTCGTGGGGGGGTACCCTGAACCTCGTGGGGGGTACCCTGAACCTCGTGGGGGGTACCCTGAACCTCGTGGGGGGGGTACCCTGAACTTCGTGGGGGTACCCTGAACCTCGTGGGGGGTACCCTGAACCTCGTGGGGGTACCCTAAACCTCGTGGGGGGTACCCTGAACCTCGTGGGGGGTACCCTGAACCTCGTGGGGGGTACCCTGAACCTCGTGGGGGTACCCTAAACCTCGTGGGGGGTACCCTGAACCTCGTGGAGGTACCCTGAACTTCGTGGGGTACCCTGAACCTCGTGGGGGGTACCCTGAACCTCGTGGGGGGTACCCTGAACCTCGTGGGGGGGGGGGTACCCTGAACCTCGTGGAGGTACCCTGAACTTCGTGGGGGTACCCTGAACCTCGTGGGGGGGTACCCTAAACCTCGTGGAGGTACCCTGAACTTCGTGGGGGTACCCTGAACCTCGTGGAGGGTACCCTGAACCTCGTGGGGGGTACCCTGAACCTCGTGGGGGGTACCCTGAACATCGTGGGGTACCCTGAACCTCGTGGGGGGTACCCTGAACTTCGTGGAGGAAACCCTGAACTTCGTGGGGGGTACCCTGAACCTCGTGGGGGGTACCCTGAACCTCGTGGGGGTACCCTGAACCTCGTGGGGGGTACCCTGAACCTCGTGGAGGGTACCCTGAACTTCGTGGAGGGTACCCTGAACTTCGTGGGGGGTACCCTGAACTTCGTGGGGTACCCTGAACCTCGTGGGGGGTACCCTGAACCTCGTGGGGGGGTACCCTGAACCTCGTGGAGGTACCCTGAACTTCGTGGGGGTACCCTGAACCTCGTGGGGGTACCCTGAACTTCGTGGGGGTACCCTGAACCTCGTGGAGGTACCCTGAACCTCGTGGGGGGGGGTACCCTGAACCTCGTGGGGGGTACCCTGAACCTCGTGGGGGGGTACCCTGAACCTCGTGGGGGGTACCCTGAACTTCGTGGAGGGTACCCTGAACCTCGTGGAGGTACCCTGAACCTCGTGGGGGGTACCCTGAACCTCGTGGGGGGGTACCCTGAACCTCGTGGAGGTACCCTGAACTTCGTGGGGGTACCCTGAACCTCGTGGGGGTACCCTGAACTTCGTGGAGGGTACCCTGAACTTCGTGGGGACCCTGAACCTCGTGGGGGGTACCCTGAACCTCGTGGGGGGTACCCTGAACCTCGTGGGGGGGGTACCCTGAACCTCGTGGGGGGTACCCTGAACTTCGTGGGGTACCCTGAACCTCGTGGGGGGTACCCTGAACCTCGTGGGGGGTACCCTGAACCTCGTGGGGGGTACCCTGAACCTCGTGGGGGGTACCCTGAACCTCGTGGAGGGTACCCTGAACTTCGTGGGGTACCCTGAACCTCGTGGGGGGTACCCTGAACTTCGTGGGGGGTACCCTGAACCTCGTGGGGGTACCCTGAACTTCGTGGAGGTACCCTGAACTTCGTGGGGGTACCCTGAACCTCGTGGGGGTACCCTGAACCTCGTGGGGGTACCCTGAACCTCGTGGAGGGTACCCTGAACTTCGTGGGGTACCCTGAACCTCGTGGGGGGTACCCTGAACTTCGTGGAGGGGTACCCTTGACCTCGTGGGGGGTACCCTGAACTTCGTGGGGGGTACCCTGAACCTCGTGGGGGGTACCCTGAACCTCGTGGGGGGTACCCTGAACCTCGTGGAGGGTACCCTGAACTTCGTGGAGGGGTACCCTTGACCTCGTGGGGGGTACCCTGAACCTCGTGGGGGGTGCCCTGAACCTCGTGGGGGGTACCCTGAACCTCGTGGGGGGTACCCTGAACTTCGTGGGGGGTACCCTGAACCTCGTGGGGGGTACCCTGAACTTCGTGGGGGGTACCCTGAACCTCGTGGAGGGTACCCTGAACTTCGTGGAGGGGTACCCTTGACCTCGTGGGGGGTACCCTGAACTTCGTGGGGGGTACCCTGAACCTCGTGGGGGGTACCCTGAACCTCGTGGGGGGTACCCTGAACCTCGTGGGGGGGTACCCTGAACCTCGTGGAGGGGTACCCTGAACTTCGTGGGGTACCCTGAACCTCGTGGGGGGTACCCTGAACCTCGTGGGGGGTACCCTGAACCTCGTGGGGGGTACCCTGAACCTCGTGGGGGGTACCCTGAACCTCGTGGAGGGTACCCTGAACTTCGTGGGGTACCCTGAACCTCGTGGGGGGTACCCTGAACCTCGTGGAGGGGTACCCTGAACTTCGTGGGGTACCCTGAACCTCGTGGGGGGTACCCTGAACCTCGTGGGGTACCCTGAACCTCGTGGAGGGTACCCTGAACTTCGTGGAGGAAACCCTGAACTTCGTGGGGGGTACCCTGAACCTCGTGGAGGGTACCCTGAACTTCGTGGAGGAAACCCTGAACTTCGTGGGGGGTACCCTGAACCTCGTGGGGGGTACCCTGAACCTCGTGGGGGTACCCTGAACCTCGTGGGGGGTACCCTGAACCTCGTGGAGGGTACCCTGAACTTCGTGGAGGGTACCCTGAACTTCGTGGGGGGTACCCTGAACTTCGTGTGGTACCCTGAACCTCGTGGGGGGTACCCTGAACCTCGTGGGGGGTACCCTGAACCTCGTGGGGGGTACCCTGAACCTCGTGGGGGGTACCCTGAACCTCGTGGGGGGTACCCTGAACTTCGTGGAGGGGTACCCTTGACCTCGTGGGGGGTACCCTGAATTTCGTGGGGTACCCTGAACCTCGTGGGGGGGTACCCTGAACCTCGTGGAGGGGTACCCTGAACTTCGTGGGGTACCCTGAACCTCGTGGGGGGTACCCTGAACCTCGTGGAGGGTACCCTGAACTTCGTGGAGGGGTACCCTTGACCTCGTGGAGGGTACCCTGAACTTCGTGGAGGGTACCCTGAACTTCGTGGAGGGTACCCTGAACTTCGTGGGGGTACCCTGAACCTCGTGGGGGGTACCCTGAACCTCGTGGAGGGTACCCTGAACTTCGTGGAGGGTACCCTGAACCTCGTGGAGGTACCCTGAACTTCGTGGGGGTACCCTGAACCTCGTGGGGGTACCCTGAACCTCGTGGGGGTTCCCTGAACTTCGTGGGGACCCTGAACTTCGTGGGGGGTACCCTGAACCTCGTGGGGGGGTACCCTGAACCTCGTGGAGGTACCCTGAACTTCGTGGGGACCCTGAACCTCGTGGGGGGTACCCTGAACCTCGTGGGGGGTACCCTGAACCTCGTGGGGGTACCCTGAACCTCGTGGGGATACCCTGAACCTCGTGGGGGGGTACCCTGAACCTCGTGGGGGTTCCCTGAACTTCGTGGGGACCCTGAACCTCGTGGGGGTACCCTGAACCTCGTGGGGGTTCCCTGAACTTCGTGGGGACCCTGAACCTCGTGGGGGGTACCCTGAACCTCGTGGGGATACCCTGAACCTCGTGGAGGGTACCCTGAACCTCGTGGAGGTACCCTGAACTTCGTGGGGGTACCCTGAACCTCGTGGGGATACCCTGAACCTCGTGGGGGTTCCCTGAACTTCGTGGGGACCCTGAACCTCGTGGGGGTACCCTGAACCTCGTGGGGATACCCTGAACCTCGTGGAGGGTACCCTGAACCTCGTGGAGGTACCCTGAACTTCGTGGGGGTACCCTGAACCTCGTGGGGGTACCCTGAACCTCGTGGGGGTTCCCTGAACTTCGTGGGGACCCTGAACTTCGTGGGGGGTACCCTGAACCTCGTGGGGGGGTACCCTGAACCTCGTGGGGGGGTACCCTGAACCTCGTGGAGGTACCCTGAACTTCGTGGGGACCCTGAACCTCGTGGGGGGTACCCAGAACTTCGTGGGGGGTACCCTGAACCTCGTGGGGGGGTACCCTGAACCTCGTGGAGGTACCCTGAACTTCGTGGGGACCCTGAACTTCGTGGGGGGTACCCTGAACCTCGTGGGGGTACCCAGAACTTCGTGGGGGGTACCCTGAACCTCGTGGGGGGTACCCTGAACCTCGTGGGGGGGGGGGTACCCTGAACCTCGTGGAGGTACCCTGAACTTCGTGGGGACCCTGAACCTCGTGGGGGGTACCCTGAACCTCGTGGGGGGTACCCTGAACCTCGTGGGGGGTACCCTGAACCTCGTGGGGGTACCCTGAACCTCGTGGGGGGGGTACCCTGAACCTCGTGGAGGTACCCTGAACTTCGTGGGGGTACCCTGAACCTCGTGGGGGTACCCTGAACCACGTGGGGGGTACCCTGAACCTCGTGGGGGTACCCTGAACCTCGTGGAGGTACCCTGAACTTCGTGGGGGTACCCTGAACCTCGTGGGGGGGGGGGGTACCCTGAACCTCGTGGAGGTACCCTGAACTTCGTGGGGGTACCCTGAACCTCGTGGGGGTACCCTGAACCTCGTGGGGGGTACCCTGAACCTCGTGGGGGGTACCCTGAACCTCGTGGGGGGTACCCTGAACCTCGTGGGGGGGGGTACCCTGAACCTCGTGGAGGTACCCTGAACTTCGTGGGGGTACCCTGAACCTCGTGGGGGTACCCTGAACCTCGTGGGGGTTCCCTGAACTTCGTGGGGACCCTGAACTTCGTGGGGGGTACCCTGAACCTCGTGGGGGGGTACCCTGAACCTCGTGGAGGTACCCTGAACTTCGTGGGGACCCTGAACCTCGTGGGGGGTACCCTGAACCTCGTGGGGGGTACCCTGAACCTCGTGGGGGTACCCTGAACCTCGTGGGGATACCCTGAACCTCGTGGGGGGGGTACCCTGAACCTCGTGGAGGTACCCTGAACTTCGTGGGGGGGTACCCTGAACCTCGTGGAGGTACCCTGAACTTCGTGGGGGGTACCCTGAACCTCGTGGGGGTACCCTGAACCTCGTGGGGGGGTACCCTGAACCTCGTGGAGGTACCCTGAACTTCGTGGGGGTACCCTGAACCTCGTGGGGGGTACCCTGAACCTCGTGGGGGTACCCTGAACTTCGTGGGGGTACCCTGAACTTCGTGGGGGTACTCTGAACTTCGTGGGGGTACCCTGAACCTCGTGGGGGTACCCTGAACCTGAACGATCGTTAGGACCCTTAGGTACCTCGAATGATCACGAGGATCCTATGAACCCGACTCCCACCCCTCCTTCGACTTTTTTGACCTACCAGCTGCGCCAAACTCAGGCAGAATACCAGAATCCGTGAGACAAACGCCAACGACATTGTCCGACCAACTGTTTCCGAATACGACGAAACGAAACAAAGTGGAAAGGGGGGCGGAGGTCTCATTTCTCCATTTTCATGATATCATCACAAACTGCTTGTGATTCACCGAAAGTTTCGTATGTCCAACGCGTTCAACGATTCATTTTATCGCGACACAGAGAGAGAAGACGGGGTGAAGTGAAAAGTTGATAAGAGACGAAGTGTTGACATGTTGATTCGGATGATTCAGTGCGTGTGCGTATTGACCCGTTCATAGCAACAAGTGTGCATTGCAAAGGTTCAGAATCGTTCGATGTGCGTCGATACGAAACGATGTTTGGAGGATCTGGAGGATCGGATCATCAGCGGGACTGGAAGGATCGCGTCGACGAGCTGGAGGATCAGGACGACGAGGAACACGATGCCCGATATCATCATGGTGTTGTCGACGCTGTCGAAGACTGCCACGTCACACGTGGGCTTGTCCGAAGGTGTCGGACAGTAGAACCCATTGAGACTCCCGTCCCGAATACCACAACAGGCGTACTGTAATACGTTCTTTGCTAGGTGAACTTTACTCTTGAGTATCTCGGAGACTAGAAGAGTTAGAAGAAAGTTGTCAACTACAAACTTGATCCTCACAAAATTTCCCATGTTTTTGTAGTTGACAACTTTTTCCTAGCTATCCTAGTTTCGGAGATATACCCCGGTGAAAGTGTCTCACCATATCCTGGATGACCTTCAGATCATCGCGCGCGTTCGAAGTGTACATCGCCGAAACGAGTGTCCCGATTGTGTCACGAAGTTGGGAACGGTAGAGCAGAAGTGCGATCGCCGAGCCGAACTCCAGAACGATGAGAGTGACGAGCAGGACGAGAAACGTGACCGTGACACCCGAGCGGCGGATGAATGTCGAGAGCATTCCAACGATCGATGTGACGACGGCGCCGAGTGCGAGGCCAACGATGCTCCAGAAGACGACGATGAGCTGGAAGATAGGGAGGTGCGTGTCACGCACTGCGTGACTAGCTATCTAGTGAAGGAGTCAAGGAGTCCCAATGGTATTGAGGTCCTAGGGGTGCTCCGTGAGCCCAACCAGGCTGCGATGGAGTTGGCTCAAAACTCACCCAGACTCGAACATCAAACTTCGCGTCCGCCAAACTTTTCGCCTCGTCCGCCGCCGTCGTCCGCCCGTAGATGACACTTTTGAGGCGCGAATCGAACGTGCCATCGTACCGCATCCAGAATCCGACGGCGATCAGCGCCAGAGCAGCTAGCTGTCAAAAATGAGCTCTATGTAGCTCGAAACAAGAAAAGAGCCGGACCACTTACCAGCATTGCCAAATTGAGCACAAAAATCGATATCCACGTGGCTCTCGTCCATCCGGTCATTGTTTCTGTTCTTTCTCCCCCGAAACAAAACAAAACACTGAAAATAGACGCGGAATGACTCAGCTCAGTATCAATGTTCAAATAAATATTGCGTTTCTCATAGATAACACCCGAAAGTTGAGGGTGATTCACTCCAAAAGTGGTAGGTACATAGGTGATAAGAGTGAGTGGAATGCGCGTTGGGGGTTGGGGCGGATGCGTCGAAAAATCATATTTTGTAGCGCGGCGGCAATCGAGAATAGACCGTAGGGTTGGGTGGAAAAGTGAAGAAGAGCTGGAAAAAGTGATGGAATGCAAATAGTGAGGGGTCAGGTGCCGTATTGATCATCTTATGGCACTTTTAGTTTCGAACATTGAAAACAAGACTGTTGACTGTTTCCTCAGAGTGCCGTGCCACACGCCTGCCACGTCAGTGTGAAAAAGTTTGAGACGACCAAAAAAAAAAACTTGAAAGCCGAGAACCCGAAGGAAACGACCATTTCAGCGTAGTGCCACAAGTGCCACGTCACGTGAAAATATGAACGTTGAGTTTTTTTCAACTATGAGAAGACATGAACATGAAAACAAACAAAATTTGAGTGAAACTACAAGTTTTCCACACAGTGCCACAACTGCCACGTCACCTGAAACAGAAAAAAGTTGGCACTTTTGACTATGAAATGACTGGAAAAGCTGAAAAAATAATGTAAAACATGGTGAAAATCGCAGTTTTCACATAGTGCCACAACTGCCACGTCACGTGAAAAATCGCAAAGTTGACAGTTTCAACTATGAAATTTCATTATGAACACCCGAAACAATTTTGAAAGAAAAAACCTTCGGAAAAAAGTAAAAACTAAAACTTCCATACAGTGCCACAACTGCCACGTCACGTGGAAAATCTTAAAATTATTCTTTTCAACTATTAAATGACACCTAACGTTTAGAAATACGGAAAAACATCATTTAAAATCACAAAAACTGCGAAAAACCGCATTTTCCATATAGTGCCACAACTGCCACGTCACGTGAAAAATCTCAAAGTTAGTCATTTCAATTATGAAACGACTCAAAACACCTAAGACCACTATTTGAAACTACAAAAGCAGTCAAAAACCGCATTTCCAATATAGTGCCACAACTGCCACGTCACGTGAAAAAATCTCAAAGTTGCGCGTTTCAACTATGAAATCACATAAAATCGCTTCAAAAACCGTGTTCCATTATGTGTTTGACTAGAAACCCCCGGAAAAGTCAACCTGTTCGTCGCGTAAATCCCTTCCCCTCCCCTTTCGTCCCATTCAAAACGTCTCTCTTCCCTCTTTTCTGTCCATTTTGCAAGTGTAGTGCGTGCATCCTGTCTTCCTCGTCTCTTCTTCTTCTTCTTCTTCTTCCTGTGAAATAGAACGAGAAAATGAGAGAAAGAGAGGGAAAGAGAGTGTGTGTGTGTGTGTGTGCGCGGCAGAAGGCGCTCATACTGAAATATTCATCAACCTGGTGGTGGTGTGCCCCCCCCCCTTTAAAAGGAGGAGACGAAACGATTACGGTAGTTGTGTTTGAACATCGTTAACTGACTGACTCGTCGCGCAGCGCGCGCAAAGAATTACAAATGAGCCCTCCGTGCGACACCGAAAAGCGTTACACAGAGAGAGAAAGAGAGGGAGAGAGAGAGAGCAGATTTCTCCAAAAAAAGAGAGAGAAATAGAGACTTTTTATTGTTTTTCCGTGTTTTTTTTTTCGGGAGAAAGGGGGGTAAGTAAAAGGCGGACCAGTAGAACGTAAAAAAACGTGGACTTTTTCTTTTTTTCTCTTCAAAACAATCGAGATTAGTCGAAAAACTGGAGGCTGTTGTAGGCGGTCTGTTGCGGCGGCGGCTGCTGCTGCTGTTTCAGACCGTTGTTGTTGCTGGAATTGGAGCCGTTGACGGCCGGCATCACGCGCGGTCCCATCACTGTGGCCGCACTGCGCGCGCGAAATTGTGAGCGGAAGTCTCTGGAATGAGGTGTCTAGTTTGAAACGAGTGTAACTTTGTTGAGAATTGAGCTTTTTGCACGCTCTCTGCGGCATTTTGAAGGTCTTAAAATGCTCCATCTTTTTGCCAACTGCACTATTTGCATAGCTACAACCGTTAAAAAGTTGCGACGGTTCAAAGTTACCTCTTCTGCTTCTGCCGTTGATTGCAAAACCAGACGCGAACCACGTTCTTCTTCAGATCCAACCGATCGGCGATCGACGCGATTCGCTCGCCGGACGGCCGCGGCTGCTGTTTGAAGAACTGCTCGAGCTCGCGCTTCTCGGGCGCCGCAATGCTCGTCCGCTTGCGCTTCTTGTCGGTGTTGGGCAGAATGCCGTTGATGTCGCCGATCGTGTCCTTCTGTTTCATCGCCTCCTCGGCTTTTTCGAGCCACGAGTGGAGGATGGGCTTGAGTGCGACCATGTTGTTGTGCGACAGTGTCAGCGACTCGAATCGACATATCGTCGATTGTGACAGCGAGCCGACGCCGGGCATCTTTAGGTGCGCGAGCGCTTTGCCGACGTCCGCCTGTGTCACGCCGAGCTTTATCCGCCGCTGCTTGAAGTGCTCGGCGAACGTCTCCAATTGTCGCGGATCGGTTTCGAGCTCGCTGGTCGGCGGCGCGATCGGGTAGCGCGCGATGTTGTTGTTGGTGGAGATGGTGGAGGTGGAGAACGGGTGCGCCATGTTGTATTGGAAGGGCGGCGGCGCGCCGTAGGATTGCATCGCCATCACCTGTTGGAGGGGCGTCATTTGGTCGTCGGAGGAGGTGGGCACGACGACTGACGCGTCGAATGGCTCCGAGGAGCTCGGCAGTCCTTGGTAGATGTTGGTGGCGGCCGACGCGTCGTGGATGCCCGTGAAGTAGTTGCTGTAGCTGCAAAAGAATCGATTTTTGTGGGGTGCCACAAGTGCCACGTCACGTGAAATATATCAATGTTGAGTTTTTCAACTATGAACCCACACGCAAAACGCTCCTAATCATGGAAAATCTTAGAAAACTGCTAGGAACTTATGATTCATAGTAGTGCCACAACTGCCACGTCACGTGAAATATATGAAAGTTGTGTATTTCAACCATGAATTCACACTTGAAATGTTTTAAATCATTCTAAAAACATCAATTTCATCATAGTGCCACAACTGCCACGTCACCATGAAAAAACCTCAAAGTTGCGCGCTTTAACTATGAAATTGAAAATAACTAGAAATTAAACTGCAAAAACCTTTAAAATACTATAATTCAATCTTTTTGACACAACTGCCACGTCACGGGAACTTTATTTTCCACTATGATGACCAAAAAGCTATCAGCCTCAGCTCAAAAAAAACGCAATTTTATCATAGTGCCACAAGTGCCACGTCACTATGAAAAAATCTCAAAGTTGACCATTTCAACTACATCCCATTCACAAAACGGGGGAGAAACGTTGAAAACAAGTTCAATTCAGTAGTAACATACCTGAACATGTCGTGCGGTCGCATCAAAGACCCCGTCAACTGTGGCACATTCTTGACATCGATGTCGGCGAGCGCCACTTGTGCGGCTCTCGCGTTGAGCAGCGGATCATCGAACGAGCCGAACAGCGAGTTGTTGAACTGCAATTCGACGATTCGCATTCGATTTTTTGACGAGCAATTTGGTGGTGGTGGTGGAGAGGAGGTGGAGAGTGCGCGAATTAGACGTCCCTAAGGGGGCCGATTCGTGCGTCATTGCTCCCGCTTTTTTTTCACCTGTCTCCATCTCTCTCTCTCTCTCTCCTTTTTCTTCACTTTTCATGTTTCAGATTCGGCTTCAGAATCGCGAAATTTTTTTGAGGCGAGAATTCATCACACCCAACCCGACCCTGAATCATTCATCATCATCATCATCGTCGTCGTCTTCGTCGGCACTACCACACAAAAAATTGGAATTGGAATCGGAAAATGAGAGACAGAGAGAGAATGAGGCTGAAAAATTAATGTGCGAGTGGAATGGCGCATCTTTTTTCCCCTGGTATTAATTATTAAGCGTTTCACGAAATTGGGCGGGGGGTTCGTTTTGAGGGCGTGAAATCGTTGTGCCACATTGTGGTGCCACGTCATGGTGGCTATATGGATTTTGAGAGTTTTAACTATTAAACACGATGAATAACTATTTCATTGTTGTGCCACAACTGCCATGTCACGTGAAAATATGAAAGTTGGATTTTTAGACTTTGAAAATACAGTTGGACCATAGAAATAATAGTCTTAACTAGAAATAGCCAGAGCAAGTGTCACAACTGCCACGTCACGTGAAAAATCTCAAAGCTGCCTATTTCAACTATGACATTACAATGAAAATAGTTTCAACTACAATCTCGTGACAATTTGGAATTTCATCGTACTGCCACAACTGCCACGTCACGTGAAAAGATATGAAAGTTGGGGGATTTCAACTATGAAATGACTGTAGCCTTGCTGAGGAACATGGAAAACAATACGATACGTACGTAACTGTCATTTCAGCGTACTGCCACAACTGCCACGTCACGTGAAAGATATGAAAGTTGGGGATTTCAACTATGAAACGACTGTAGCCTTGCTAAGAAACATGGAAAACAATACGATAAGTATATAACTGTCATTTCATCGTAGTGCCACAACTGCCACGTCACGTGAAAAAGTATAAAAGTTCGGGGATTTCAACTATGAAACGACTGTAGCCTTGCTAAGAAACATGGAAAACAACACGATACGTACGTAACTGTCAGTTCAGCGTACTGCCACAACTGCCACGTCACGTGAAAAACATGAAAGTTGGGGATTTCAACTATGAATCTTTCGGAAAGCAAGTTCTAGTGAGAGATAAGGTTAAATAGAGAAACGGTGCTCACAGGAGCCAGTTCATCCTGACGCCAATGGAGCAGTAGCGGAGCCGGGTAACCGCGCGCCGCAACTGCTCCATCCACATCTAAAAAGTGAGAGAAGCGAAAAAAGAGGGGGGGGGGGGGTTGGCGACGAGTGACCTACCTAAAAATTCACTTAACTTAATATTCAATAAGGCTTGGCGGGGGGGAGACCCCTAGAAGAGGGGGGGACGAGTAGACACACATACAAAGAATGAATATTTGATAAAAACGAGCTCTCTCTCTCTCTCCCTCCGACTCCTCTAATCAACAATTCAATGAATAAATCCGTCACACACACACACACAAAAAGTTCGTCTCCATCGGGGGGACACCCACCGGTTGCATTTTGATATCGCCGAGATGATTGGCGGCGGCGGTAGACGTTGTGGTGACGACGATCGGCGCCGTGTTCTGCATTCGACGACGACGACGATGACGATGAAGATGATGATGAAGAAGACGTTGGTTGGTTGGGTCTCTCGGTGGAAAATGGGAGTGATGGTAGTGGTGGGGGCGTGGCGCACACACGTCGTAGAGGAGGAGGAGGAGGAGGAGGAAAGGGTCGGGGTGGAGGAAAGCAGAAGCGGCAGATGTGAGCAAGGTCCCTCGCCCGCCCCCTTTTTGCGCTGTCTCTCTTCTTGGTGGCTCGCTCGCAGCAGCTGGGACGAGTACCCCCCCCCCCTCCTCTGCTGATTGGTCCATAGTGTGAAGGGAAGGGGGGAGCGTGATCCTACGGTACCTCACCATCCCTGAGGCTCCGCCCACTTTTCAGTGTGTGTGTGTTCCAGTTCCAGATTCTTAAAGAGTTAGGGGGGGGTCTAACCTTGATTCTCGATGAATTGATCGAGAGATCGAGAAACAGAGAGAGAGAGAGAGAGAGAGAGAGAAAAAGAGAAAGAAAAGAGAAAAAGGAGAAAAGGGGGAGGGGAGGGAATTAAAAATGGAGCCGAGTGATGAAATATTAAAACCGTCACAGACGAGAAGAAAAAAGAGCGCAAAGGCAAAACTGGAAAGACCCCCCTCTTGCCACTATTTCTCTCTCTCTCTCTATCCATCCTCTTTTCCATTTCCCCCCAATTTATTTCAGTTTTCCACTTTTTTTTCCAGTTCGACCCCCTTTAACAGCTGCATTCTTCGGATTGATCTACCGTTTGTATCTATCATTTGAGCTCGAAAAGTTTGATCTACCTACCTCGCCAATGCTCACAAGTAGGTCAATTTATAGTTTGACCTACTTTCAAAGCGCGCCACATAGTTCGGTTTGACCTACCATTTCAAATTTTCCGCAAATTTTCTCTCGCTTGTCCCCTTTAAGAAATCCAATGTTTCGAGCGGTTTTTGTTGATCTACCATCTGAAAATGGACTTTTGAGATTTTTGATCCAGCGTCGAGTTGACCTACTTTCTGAAAATTGCTATAGCCTTCAGACCAGTCGATGTTTTCCCCGAAAAAAAACTGAACTCCCGATGTTTTTCCAATAATTTTTCCATTTTGTACTACGGTAGATCGCAATGTAGGTCAAACTCAAAGCCAAACTTCGTTTCATTTTTTGATCTACCCCCGATGTTTTCCCGGAAAAAAACTGATACGGTAGATCAAAAAGTAGGTCAAACCCTTTGTTATCCTGCAATGTTCGCCCTGTAAAATCAAATCTGAAAACATCTGGAAAAAAGTCATAGTTCCATTGACACGTGGCTACCGTAACCCCTCCCCCTCTCATTCTTCGCCCCTTTTCAGCCCTTTTTTGCGTTTTCTTTCCCTCACTCCTCCTCTTTTTCTTCTTCTACCGTAGTACAAAATGGAAAAAGAGAGAGAGAGAGAGAGAAGGCCGACGTCTTCTTTTTCTTCTTCTTCTTCAGTCTTCAGTCGACGACGACGTCGCCGCAGAAAAGAGAAGAGGTTAAACGAAAAGGGGGAGGAAGAGGGATGGATGGTGAAAAAGAGACACACACATACGGAGCTCTCGGAGCTCTGTGCGCCGAGCAAGAAGAGTCATACATTAATAATAAGGTGGTGGTGGTGGTGTGAGTGAGTGAGCAAGAGAAAAAGAGATAGTCGGGGGGCGGCCGGACACAAGGAGCTCTTTTTCCGGAGCAGGGACGGGCTGGGAGGACGATTCTGGAATGACGGGTCACAGTTTCGCTTATCTTGGTCGTTTTGGCTTGTGACAGTCAGGCGTGACACGGACACTCATGGGACATTGTGCTATAGATAGCATCATGGTGAGTTAGTTCAAGAACTAGTGGGAATAGGGCTCTAGGGCCTATGTCAAGACTGTCAAGATTCTAGCGGGGACACTTTGGGACACCATGGGACAACTTGGTTTGTGGATCTACAGTTTTCAAGTCTACGCCAGTTTTCAAGTCGCGGGGACATTTTGGGACACTGGAAGTCGTCTGTGACTGGACTGTGTGACAGGGACATCTTGCGGGGGACAAGTATGGGACACAGTGTCCACTGACTGACAAAAATTTCATTGGCCTCGGGCCAGTGATAGTTTGCAAGGAAGGCTGCTGGAAGAAGATATCCAACAAACTCCTGAGCAGTTGGGTATGGTGTGACAGTGACCTGTACCAGCCTAGTGACTAGTGGGACATCTCGCGTAGAGGACAGTGACACCGTAGGTCACTTAGAGGAATGGGACATCTCACTGTGACAGTGACACCATAGGTCACTTAGACCAATGGGACATCTCGCGTAGAGGACAGTGACATCGTAGGTCGCTTAGACCAATGGGACACATCCCAGTACCAAGTGGGACATCTCGCGTAGACGACAGTGACACCGTAGTGCGCTCAGACCAATGGGACATCTCACGGGGGCAGTGACACCGTAGGTCACTAAGACCAATGGGACATCTCGCTGTGACAGTGACACCAAATGTCACTTTGACCAATGGGACATCTCGCTGTGACAGTGACACCATAGGTCGCTTAGATCAATGCAATGGGACATCTCGCGTAGAGGACAGTGACACCATAGGTCGCTCAGACTAATGGGACACATCCCAGTACCAAGTGGGACATCTCACGGGGACAGTAGATCACTTAGACCCCCTCCCCCCTCACTCTACCCATTGTATCATCTCCAGCCGGTCAGTGGTCGCTCTTCACTTCTTTCAAGTATTCCAAGCTGACCCCCCCCCCCTCTCTCTCTCTCTCCCATCCTCTTTTCCTTCCAAATCCCTTCCTCGCGCGCGCGCACAAATACACTACTCATACTTGCGTGGTTTTCTCACGCTGAACAATACTGTAATAATGCTTGCTCGCGGAGCCCCAACCCCCCCCCCCCTCGGAGCACTTCGAAGACGAAACAGATGGGGGGGGGGAGGAGGAGTGTTCGATTCTCGACACACATCCATTCCGGCTGAGGTATTCCTTGACATGACACGAAACTGACCAAAAGAGTCAGGGAGGGGGGTTCAGAGTTATTAGGGCATCAAAACGCGAGATGACGAGACGCAGACAATTAATTAAGAGGCATTCGGAAGAGAGATAGGGGGGGGGGGGGGGTCCAATATGTTGGGAGGAAGGGGGGGGGGGGGGGGGGAGTGAAGAAGGATGATGTGCACTAGTTGATGTAGTGGTTTCTGGCGGAATATCATAACTTTCGTGAGACATGCCAATTTGGTATTGGTATTGAAAGCGGCAGAAATGAGGGGGAGGGGGAAAGGCCTATTCACATGTTAGGCCCATTTTCCCGGCCTATCCACCTTATGGGTAGTCTGGGCCTTTCCCAAACGGTTTTTAGGCCTATGTCGGGCCTAGGCCAGCCTGAAAGACCTTAGAAATGGAAATTAGGCTTTTTTAGGCCTATTTTTCAGGCCTATCCACCTTATGGGTAGTCTAGACCTTCCCCAAGCGGTTTTTAGGCCTGTTTCGGGCCTATGTAAGCCTAGAAGACCTTAGAATTGGAAATTAGGCCTATTTTTTAGGCCTATCCACCTTATAGGTAGTCTAGGCCTTCTCCAAGCGGTTTTTAGGCCTATGTCGGGCTTAGGCCAGCCTAGAAGATCTTAGAATTGGAAATTAGGCCTGTTCATCCGTCAGGCCCATTTTCAGGCCCATTTCTGGCCTATTGATTGAAACGGTCAGATTTTAATGGATCACTTTGGTCTCCGGCCCGTTTTTTCGCCATTTTGGGCCCAATGTAGACCGTTTTCGGGCCGATTTAGCGGTTTAGGCCCATTTCGAGCAGTTTCAGACGCGATTTTCAGACTATTCCCGGTTCAAGAACGAAAAAACGCACGTTTTCGGGGTAGGTCCAATTTTTAGGCCAGATACTCTTTTTTTTAACAGTTTCAGACCGTCATTGACTCATTTTTCGCCATTAGAACTAATTTTCTATGCTAGAGCCGGGTTTCGGGTTCAGATGATGGGTTTTGGGCCTATTAATCTCATTCGGGCCTATTTTAAACA
The DNA here is from genome assembly GCA_963966605.1 of Caenorhabditis sulstoni. Lineage (NCBI taxonomy): Eukaryota > Metazoa > Nematoda > Chromadorea > Rhabditida > Rhabditidae > Caenorhabditis > Caenorhabditis sulstoni. The sequence goes on from OZ016477.1 coordinate 1,797,519, forward strand.
CCACCTTTTAGGCCCGATGCCCAATTTTTCAAATTTCCGGTTTAGGCCTTTCAAAAGCTTTGTAGGCCCGTTTCGAGGTCATTTTACGCTAGTTCAGGCCAGTTTAGGCCTTTCCAGGCTTATTTTTAGGCCTTTCCCTTACAATTTCAGGCCCTTCCCGTCCGATTTCAGGCCGTTTCGCGTGAGTTTTCATGTTTTCCGGGCCATGTGTGTCTCACTAAAAGCCTCCTATTTCGTTACACATATCTCATGGTATTATCGACATCGACACACGTCTTCAGAATTGTTTGTCGTTGGGATTAGGAGCTGAGCAGATGATGATGATGATCATGATGATCTGGTCACCGTGTGAGTAAAAAGTACATGACTGGGCAAACAGTGAGCGAAATTGGGCGAGGAGGAACGGCTTCTGAGATTTGACGAGTTGGGGGAGTGGGAAGAGGGGTAGTTTCAGCCCGGTTTCAGCCAATTTTCAGAATTGGAGCAGTTTCAGCCCGGTTTCAGCCAAAATTTCAATCAACTGATAGATTTTTGGCCAGTTTTAGCCAAATTTCAAAATTGGAACAGTTTCAACCAAGTTTCAGCCAAATTTCAAAATTGGAACAATTTCAGCCCGATTTCAGCCAAATTTCAGAATTGGAACAGTTTCAGCCCAGTTTCAGCCAAATTTCAGAATTGGAACAGTTTCAGCTCAGTTTCAGCCAAATTTCAATCAACTGATAGATTTTTGGCCAGTAACTGCCAAATTTCAGAATTGGATCAGTTTCAGCCCAGTTACAGCCAGAATTTCAGAATTGGAACAGCTTCAGCCCAGCTTCAGCCAAATTTCAATCAACCGAAAAAATAGTTTCAGTCAAATTTTCAGCAAACAATCAGTTTCAGCCTATTAAGGCTTGTACCCATTTCGGCGCAGTTTCAGCCAATTTTCAGAAAAGGGCAATTTCAGCCGAGTTTCAGCTCATTTTCAGCTGAACATCAGTTTCAGCCTAGTTTCAGCCCGCTTTCAACAAGTGACCGTTTCGAATTTTTCTCAGCGAACCTAGATTTTCAGCCCAGCCCAGTTTCAGCTCCTTCTCAGGTTCCAACCAATTTCAGATATCTATAGAAGTAGTAAGTGACAACTATTATGTAAGAGTATGTAGAGGGGGGGGGGGGTACAAACGACCCAACCCATATGCTTTCGCCCCGCCAAACCATGCCATTTCACTGTGACCAACTACCTTTCGGCGAATACCACCACCATTCCGCATATTTCTTCAAACGGTCGTTAAATACTGGCACAGAAAGGGTGGTGGTGCTCTGTTTCATCATTCCCTCATACTAAAAGGGGGGGGGTAATAATTTTCCAATTCCCGCGTATAAATGCGCGCGCGCGCGCGCAACATGTGTTCTCGTAATCGTGACATTACATTCGTCCCCCTCCCCATTTTGTAGTCGTTTGTCAGTTTATGGGCACACGACCATAAGAGTCGAATTCGCGGTGAGAGACCCTTTTGCTCTGTGACAGAGACGTACGGACCGACCGACCGACGGCTTTTGACTCCCCCTCCGTTTTCATATGGGACATTAAAAGGAGCACCGACCGAAAAACCGATTAGTGGTGAGGGTGGGGGGGGGGGTCTAAAGGTGGTGGTGACTAATTATTGGGAGGGGGGGGGGGGGTACTAACCGTCGTTCAATCTACAGATGGAAAATATGGTTTTGGAGCAAGGGAGGGACCTAGATTTTCAGCTTTTTCCAGGTTTTCCACGGATTTGGCGTCCATTTCAACTTGTAACGTCATAATAGCAAAGGCAAACTAGCTAACTAACTTCACGTGGGTCTCGCAACGATCCAACGACACAGACTATTTCAGCTTATCACCACTTCGAGCGGTACCCAGTACCTAAGCAATCCGGGGAAAACCGCTGTCACCACCTCAATTTTCCCGGCTGGCACATCCCAGCTCAGTGAAAACCATCTCCAAACTACAGTAACCGTGATTACAGCGATTTCTTAAAGGCGCATACCAATTCCATAACTCCCATTCGTTGCGAGACCCCCCGGCTAGGTGTGTGCGCCTTTACACAGTGTCACGTTAATTCCTATCCAAACAATAGAGGAGGAGCAGGTGATGATACTGTACCTCCACCTCCTTCTCGTCATCATCATCATCATGTTACCCCCCTGTTTCTCGTGTAACAACTCGACTCTTCTTCGGAAAATAAAAAGCGACGGGAGGGCAGCTGACATGACATGACCTGAATAGCTAATTGATAACTCTTCCAACGCTGGATTCCCGAAAAGGAGGCACGCCAGACGTTTGACATGATTCGGGGCAACAGACAAGACACAAGAAGAGGGGGGGGGGGGTCCTTTTGATGTCTTTGTGCACGTTACGCAACACCGAAACGATCGGCACGCGCGCCGCGTGCCGCAATTGACACGGTAATTGATATTGTCCGCATCCACATCCACATGTGGTGTGACGTGACGAAAAAACAGTTTACCCTACCGAGAGCGAGGGGTTTTCATGGTTTGGGCGCCAAAAGAAAATCTGGGAAAGAAATTTTTGGAAGACACGCGATTTTTGTTGAAAACTGATCCCTCAACGACACTCCGCCAAGGAGTCTGCACGCATTTTATCAAAATCTTTGCGCGCATTCAAAATTGTCATCATTTCGATCATTTATTGAATGCGCGTAAAGTTTTTGATAAAATGCGTGCGAATCTCTCGGCGGAGTGTCGTTGAGGGATCAGTTTTGGAAAAAAACATGCATAATATACAATATGGTTCATTTAAAAGTCACTGAAATTGTGGGAGAACCTTGAATTTTCAAAACTGATCCCTCAACGACACTCCGCCGAGAAATCAGCACGCATTTTATCAAAATCTTTGCGCGCATTCAAGAATGTCGTCATTTCGATGATTTGTTGAATGCGCGCAAAGATTTTGATAAAATGCCTGCGGATTTTTTGGCGGAGTGTCGTTGAGGGATCAGTTTTGAACGAAAAACTCATAATATTCGATTTGGTTCATTCAGAAATCACTGAACTTGTGTGAAAACTCTGAGTTTACTAAAATTTCCAAAACAGGACTCTCGAGCTACCAGGCTGCCGCAAAACTTGTGATTTTGCCGAAGTTGTCGAAATCCGCAAATCTCCAATGATTTTTTAAAGATTTCTCATGGATTTGATGACAAAAAGTAGATTTTTAAAAGTTTTTTGGTGATTTTTGAATAAAGCGTATATAATACTGTGTGTTTTTCGTCTAAAACTGATCCCCCAACGACACTCCGCCGAGAAATCCGCACGCATTTTATCAAAATCTTCGCGCGCACTCAAAAATGTCGTCATTTCGATCATTTGTTGAATGCGCGCAAAGAATTTGATAAAATTCGTGCGGATTTCTCGGCGGAGTGTCGTTGAGGGATCAGTTTTGACCAGAAAAAGCGTAGAAATGAGGAAATTTTTTAGAGAATAGCAAAGAATTCGTCCTTTTTCTTTTTCTAGTTCCAAAATCAAAAAATACCCAATTTTCCCCCTTAAACCATGAAAATCCCCAAAAAGTCATCGAAAAATGTGTTATTTCGACAATTTCCATTAGTCTACGCGAAAACTCTGCGAAACCGCTCAGAGTGTACCAAAAAGACAGTTTTCATTGGCTAAACCAAGTATTTTTGTCTGTTTTCTAGTGCAATCAGAGATTTCACACAATTTTATGCGTTTTTTCGTCTAAAACTGATCCTCCAACGACACTCCGCCAAGAAATCCGCACGCATTTTATCAAAATCTTCGCGCGCTTTCAAAAACGTCGTCATTTCGATCATTTGATGAATGCGCGGAAAGATTTTGATAAAATGCGTGCAGACTCCTTGGCGGAGTGTCGTTGAGAGATTAGTTTTTAAAAATTAAGGTTTTTCCACGATTTGAGTGTTCAAAAGTTATAAAAAACCCAGAAAATCCAATTTTCACCTTTTTAACCATGAAATACCCAAAAATTATTGAAATCTGTCTCTAACTTTGAACAGAGATTTTCTAGTTTTATTCCAACAATTTCTTATGGTAGATCCAATTCTGAGGATTCGATTGACATCCCAATTTGATCATTTTGAAAGTAGGTCAAATCAGGCATTTGACCTACTTTCAAAATGGTCAAGTTGGGTGACCATTCAAATTCTCGGATTTAGATCTACCATAAGAAATTGTTCATAAAAAGCTAGAAATCACCTGTTCAAAGTTATAGGCAGGTCACGCATGTGACAACGTCACACCACCTTCCAACTATTTCTCGCCCATTCAAAAGCGTCGGAAAGGCTCCAATCCGGGCGGTTCATTGATCAATAATAATAATAATAATCCGTAAGCTAATTACTCCGGCCCAGAAGCGATAATCGCTTCTTTTTTTTCCCCTCGCCAATATGTTTGGGGTGGGCTCGGCGAGCTGACAGGTGTCCCCCCACCGGCTCGCGCACATTCCCTTTTTGCGGGCGCATCCGACCGAATAACACAAGAGACCAGCAGGTGACACACAAAAGGCACGCGAGAGAGACGAAAATGTGCGCGAGAAGAGAGAATGAGGGGACAATTATGTGTGTGTGAATGGACGGATGGGTCGGGGGACGGGAAGCGACAAACAACGCTTCCGGTCGCTCTTTTCGGGGGATCGCGGGTTACTGTACAGATAGGGTCTCGCAGCGAATTGGAATCTTTTGTGGTGAAATTTCAACGATTTCGAGTTGAAAAGGTGGCATGCGCCTTTGAAAGTTGCGCGGGTTACTGTACAAATGGGTCTCGCAGCGAATTGGAATCTTTTGTGGTGAAATTTTAACTATTTCGAACTGAAAAAGTGGCATGCGCCTTTAAAAGATGCGCGGATTACTGTATGATAGGGTCTTGAAGCGAATTGGAACCATTTGAGGTTTCTTGGAAACTGCCAAGAATGAAATGGTGAAATTTCAACGATTTTGAGCTGAAAAAGTGGCATGCGCCTTTAAAAGATGCGCGGATTACTGTACAGATAGGGTCTCGCAACGAATTGGAAACTTTTGTGGTTTCTTGGAAACTGCCAAGACTGAAATGCTGAAATTTCAACGATTTGGGTTGAAAAGGTGCTATGCGCCTTTAAACGTTGCGCGGATTACTGTACAGATGGGTCTCGCAGCGAATTGGAATCTTTGGCGGTTTCTTGGAAACTGGCAAGACTGAAATGCTGAAATTTTGACGGTTTTAGATTGAAAAGGTGGCATGCGCCTTTAAACGTTGCGTGGATTACTGTACGAATGGGTCTCGCAGCGAAATTGAATCTTTTGTGGTTTTTTCGGAGTTCCCAAGATCAAAATGGTGAAATTTCAACGATTCTGGGTTGAAAAGGTGGTTTGCGCCTTTAAAAGTTGGGCGGATTACTGTAAAGATGGGTCTCGCAGCGAAAATAGCTATTTGCGGGAAGTTTGACAATTCTGGGTCAAAAAAGCGGTATTCGCCTTTAAAAGTTGACAAGTTTTGATTTGGAATAATGGGTCTCGCAGCGAAAATCAGGAGCGAAATGTCGGAAAACTCGACGCTTTTGGGTTTAAAAAGGTGGCATGCGTCTTTAAAAGTTGCGCGGATTACTGTAGACCACAAATGATTCATTTTCGCTGCGAGACCCATTCCCATTTTACTTTTAGAAAAATAATGGGTCTCGCAGCGAAATTGATTTTTTATACAGTTTTCACTGATTTCTATCTGGGTATGCGCCTTTAAAATAGCTAAATTGGGATAGGAATGGGTCTCGAAGCGAAAATGATAATTTTGTGATTTTTGGGACATTTTCATTATTTCTAAGAGAACATTTTGAGAAATTCAATTATTTTTTGGGCCTACTTTATTTTCGCACTTTAAAGGCGCATGCCAACTTTTTGTTAAATAGTTTAAAACGAGTGCAAGACTATTTCTCAACTGAAAAATTCATGGAAAAAACGTTGGCAAGTGAGTTTTTCAAGCGAATTTCTAACGATTAAAATGGAAAAGTTCCAAAAAAAGTTGAGGGAAAAATTGGAAAAATTGCGAATTTTTTGAAATAAATTTAATTTCTCTGAAAAAAACCGCTTGGTTAAATATTTTTCGATTTTTATTAAATTTTGAAAAATTTAATTTATTTTTTATTTTTTATTGAATTTTTTAAACTGAAATCTGTGAGAAAAAAACGAAAAAATTTCGAAAACGTTGAAAAAAATTAAAAAATAATAAAGATTATCATTAGAGCGCGATTGCATTGGGCAACAAAAATTGGTGCCAAATTGGAAATTTTTGAATTTTTTTCAGCGATTTACAAAAAAATATAGAATCCAACTGAAAAATGAATAGAAAAAAAATGAAAATTTTCGCATTTTTTATATAATTCGATTATTTTCGTGACGTGGAAAATCAAAAAAATTTTTGTTTCTTCTTTTTTTTAAAAATTGTACAAAAATAAGCGGATAGTCGGGAAAAAAAAGGAGAAAACAGAAAAATTCTCACAATTCAATTGAATTTTTCTTGTTTTTTTTACCAATAGACTGATACGATTTCCAATTTTTTTAGCTAAAAAATTGAAAAAAAAGTTTTTTTTTTGATTTTCGCAATATTTCACTGCGAAATATCGAAAACTATTTTTTTTTTGTTTTTTTCCATCGCATTTCTTAAACGTTTTTCATTTCTTCATCGTAAAAAAACCATCAAATTCGATTTTAATTTAAATTTTTTCCGAATCACGAGAAACGCGCCAACCGATTGCTGACGCGCTTCTCGACGCGCTGGCGCACTTTTCGATCCGTCTCACGCTCAATTTGTTTTCTTCATTGTTTTCACACGTTCTTCCGCGTTTTTCCAGCTCAAAACCGCGCAAATTTCAATTTTTTTTGTTGGAAATCGCATAAAATCGATCGATTCATCGATTTTTCAGTGTCAAACATGACAGTCGTCGCCGAGAATCGTGTCGTTCGGCGGAATGGTCCGGGAACCAAGCGTGCGGTAAGAATTTGTGCCGCCGGTTTTCCGTCTTTTCCATATCGATTCTCGTTCAGGACTGGAATTGTTGGCCACCGTTGGCGTTCGAGGAGATGGATAGCGCGTTGAACGTGCAACAATTCATTCAGCAGACGATCAAATCGAATCCCGCCGACGTGGAGACGATTTTGACGCCGCCGCAGGGTAAACGGCGCGAAATTCGAGCGTTTCCTCAAAAAAATGACGAGTTTTGTTGTAGACCAAGACGAGGGAGTGTGGAAATACGAGCATTTGCGGCAATTTTGCATCGAACTCAACGGACTCGCCCTCCTTCTCCAGGTTTATCAGCATTTTTGCTCTCCGAGCATGAAAAACTTCCAAAAAATGTTGAAAAATCGGTCGATCTCTTAAATTGTAGGTGTTTTGACGGGCGATTCGATGAAATTCACCAGCCAAAAATCCCGGGGCCGGAGATTTCGAACAAATTCCCAATAAATTTGACTGAATCGCCCGTCATAATACCTAAAATTTAAGAGGTCGACTGACTTTTCACCATTTTTCTGAAATTTTTCATGCTTTCTCTCGGAGGGGCTCTCATCGCGTTTTTATTGAGAATGTGACAAAACCGGAACATGCTCTGTGCAAACAATGTGACGCCAAAATGCAGAATTGCAACACTGCGGCGCGCTTTTCCTGTTATTTCTTGCTGAATCTCCTAGAAAAAGCGCGCCGCAGTGTTGCAATTCTGCATTTGTGCGTCACGGTGTTTGCACAGCGCATGTTCCGGTTTTATCACACTCTTCATGTACTGTTTTCTGTGCAGAGAGAATGCGTGCCGGAGACGTGCCAACAAATGACGGCCACCGAGCAGTGGATCTTCCTCTGCGCCGCCCACAAGAATCCCAACGAGTGTCCGGCCATCGACTACACGCGTCACACGCTCGACGGCGCCGCCACACTCCTCAACTCTAATAAATATTTTCCGAGCCGCGTGAACATCAAGGAGATCTCGATCTCGAAACTCGGCTCCGTCGCCCGTCGCGTCTATCGCATCTTCTCGCACGCCTTCTTCCATCATCGCAAACTTTTCGACGAGTTTGAGAACGAGACCCATCTTTGCAAGCGGTTGGTGTCCAAATTAGCCAAAAAAAAATTGTATTCAATCATTTTTGATTGGAAACTTCAGAAGCGAGGGAATTTCGCTCGAGAAAAAAAAATTTATTCCATTATTTTTGCTTGAAAATTTGAAAAGAGGTGGAACTTTTCTCAGAAAAATTAGGAAAAATGTTCTTTTTTTTGAATAATTAATTTTAAAAAAATTAAAAAATTCGCAAAGTTGCAATCAGCAAAAAAAAAGTTAAAATTCAATTTTATTAAAATTTTTTTTTAAATTTTGAAAACTCAATTTTTAAAAAATTCCATTTTTTTAAATAATAAAATTCAAAATTATTTTTTTTTTGTCTCAAACACAGTTGTAAAATTTAAATAATATTTTTAGCTGTTAGAAAATTGCGAAAAATATATTTTTAAAAACCAAATTTTGTCATTTAAAAAAAGCACCAAAAATATTAGAGAATCACAAAAAAGTCATAAAATTGAAAAAAATGACCCAAAAAAAATTTTTTTCAAAATTATTTTTCTTTTACAAAACCATTTTTCTGCTCAATTAAAAAAAAATTCTCGAAAACCCCATCATTCGATTTTTAAAAAATTCAAAAAAAATAATTCAATTAAACAACTTCAAAAAAAAAAATTATAATTCGATTTAAAAAATTCAGAAAAAATTTTAAAAATTTCAAAAAAAAATCTATTTAAAAATTCAAAAAAATTTCAAAAAAATAATTCGATTTAAAAAAATTCTAAAAAAATTTCAAAAATTTCACGGAAAAAACGTATGTTCTCAGGTTCACGACATACGTGTCGAAGTACAATCTGATGCAACAGGAGCACCTGATAGTGCCGATCCTTCCGAGCCAACAGCAGCAGCAGCAACAAGTCGGTGCCTCTTCCACCACCACCGCCAGCACCACTACCGCCACCGCCGCCACCGCCTCGCAATAATCACTCTGTCTCTCTCTCTTTCTCTCTCTCTCTTTCTCTCTGTGTCTCCTCCTTTTTCTCTCTATCCGTATACTCCTCTAATCCATGATAATTGCTTTCTCAAATCAATTCAAAAAAAAAAGAAAATCGCCTCATTCCGATCCATTCTCTCTGCAAAAATCCGAAAATCCATCATCATCATCAAAAAATCTAACTGTTTTTTTCCCCCCCTCCTCGCATCGGATTTTTCACACGTTTCGCTGTATCATTTATGAATCTAGTCAGGACGGTTTTTGAAAAGTGGGAAAAAAAATTTTTTTTCGCTTTTTCAAATTGGCCCAACTAGATTCTGGTCTGATTACATTACTCGTTATTTTCCGCCACCAGATTTCCTTTTTTTTTCTTTCTTTTATTTTCCCTTTCTCTCGTTCCATTTTTTTCTCTCTCTCTTTCCCCATTGTTTCCTTTTTTCTTTTTCTCCTCCGCCTCAAGTCAGACTTGTACATATGCCACGCCCAAAAAGGACGATGAAACGAACGAGAAAAAGATGGATTTCACCAAAAAAGTACGCGAGAAGGCGCGAAAATAAACGATTTGGAGAGATATCGATTGATTTTTTAAAAAAATTTTTGGATTTTGTTTAATTTTCCAATTCTTACTTGGTTTCTTTTTTTTTTTTGGGAAATTTAATTTTTAGAAGTAACGAGAAAAAAATATTGAATTACCACTATTTTTCTTCATAAAACAACTGGGAAACTTGAAAAAAATTTTAAAAAAAAAGAAAATAATTTAAAAAAAAAAATAAATTTTCCTTTTGAATATTAAAAAATAATTTAAAAAATTTAATTATTTAAAAATGCTCTAAATTTATAAATTTTTCAAAAAAAAATTTTTTTTTCACAATTTTTCATTTTTTTTTGCAAATTTTCAAAAAAAAAAACGAAAAATCAATAAAAATTTAGAAAAAAAAATTTTTGGAACAGAAAAAAAATTTTCTCATCAAAAAAATTTTGAAAAAAATTGAGATTTTTAAAAATTAAAAAAAAAATTTTTCAAAACTCAAACGATGTCTCTGAAAATCCTAAGTATTTTTTTTCATTATTTTCAAAATTTTTCCTGTTTTTTCCTAAAAAATACAAATATTCAATTTTTCAAATTTCTTTATTTCCTTATTTCCCTTATATATATATTTTTTTTTTTTTCAAATTCTCCCAGGACCTAAAAAGAGATGGACGCGTCGGAGTTGGAATTCTCTTTCGAGTCGGCTCTCGAAATGCTCCAACGGCTCCGCGCCGACGGGCTCTTTCTACGGTCTCGGCTCGCCGAGCTCGACACGATTCTCGAGTTGGCGCCCGGAAAGTGTTACGAGATCGACGGCGAGTCGGGAGTGGGAAAGACACAAATCTGCTATTCGCTGGCCTCGCAACTCCTGTCGACACGAAAAACGGCGCGTCTCGCGTGGATCGGCGCGATCTCACTGCGAACCGACCACCTTCTGAAACACGGCCCGGTGGAGCTCGGGCTCGCGGAGCACGACTCGCTTGAGCGGCTCATTTGTCGGCGAGCCGAGACGTGTCGCGAGCTGCGCGTGGCTCTCACCCGGCTCGCCGAGCACGAAAACGTTCACCTTGTCGTGCTCGACGACATTGACGCGCTGCTCCACGACACGGCGTATCAGAAGGAGGCGGGCCGCGCCGTTCAGGCCGACGTCATGGATCGGATACGGAAATTGACGGCACGCGGGACGACAGTAGTCGTCACCAATCATATTGTGAGCGAGCGAACTCTGCCGCGGAAAACCGCAACCAATTCCAGACACACTGGCGAGGCTATCCGGCGCCGGCGCTCGGCACATTCTGGGCCGCACAAATCCAACCGCACCATCGATTTTTTGTGGAGAGACGCGTCGAGTCGAGCGATGTTCGATGGATTTCCACGATGGTTAGTCGCTCGTCGTGAAAATGTGTTCAGAAACCGCGATTCAGAAGCCGGGAAGCGAGGAGACGTGCGAGACGGCGTTTCGAATCGGAGCCAATGGTCTGGAGGCCGTCGAAGTGTGAACAATTGGTTCGAGGTATGGGTCTCGACACGAAAAACCAATGGTTACTGTGGATTCGCACAGGGGAATCGAAAAGTAGACTAATCGTAAATATTGCACATTCAACCATAACTCGTTTGCTCCGGCGGCGTGAGCTCACAAAGAGCTCTCTCCAATCAATCGAACAAGCTCAAACTCACCAGCTCACACATTCACTCACCATGTGCGAGTGAGTGAGTGAGTGAGTGTGAGTGCGTTTTCGAGCGACGTTCAGTGGAAGAAGAGAGGGATAGAATCAGCTGAGACGAGGGGGGAAAACTCTCTTTCTCTCTCTTTCTCTTTCTCTTTCTCTCTCTCTCTCTCTCTCTCGCTATGTCGAAAACACACGGCCGCGACACTAAACTGAGCGAAAACGAGGCGAGACGAAGAGGCGCAGAGAAGACTACGTTGTTTCTCTCTCTCTTTCTCGTGATTCGGGTCAGCAGGCAGCCTGGCTCCTCTCTCTCTCTTTCTCTCCGTGTCTATCGGTGCGTGCGTGCGCGAGGCGCGCGCGCGCCCGCTCCCCTCCGTCCGGTCAGCCGTGTGCCTCTGTTTCTCTGTCTCTCTCTCTCTGGTTAGATATATGTCAGTGTCAGCTGATTTCGACCGACCGACCGACCGACCGACACGCGGAGGCCCGTCCGAAACGAATTGGCCCATTCCATTCCATTCGCCCCCACCACTCCATCCATCCATCCGTCGTGGCCAGAAACCAGTGTGTTTGAAGAAGCGCGTTTCCTCCTCGTTCCTTCGTTTCCTTGCGTCAGCCCCCCCCCCCCCCCCATCCCTCTCGTTTTCCGAATCGTCGACCCATTATCTGATGATGGAATGGGGTTTTTCTTCTGAAGAAACGAGCAAGCCGAAGACCGCGACGTCTTCTTCCTCCAACCCGCTTCCGCTTCGCTTTTTCTTGATGAGAGATGAGAGGCTAACAAGCGGAGAAACAAATAATGGGGGAATGGTGAGGGTTACGGTAGTTGGAGTAAACTAGATTTGGACGAAAAGGAAACGAAAAGCAACATGAACTTTTTCTGCGCTGACTCCAATGAAAATGAGCAAGTTACAAAAAATGTGGATTTGGAACGAAATTGTGCACAAAAATGTGTACGACTAACTTCAAATGGAAATGTATCAGATTTCACCCAAATTTATCCACAATTTGATGCTACTTTTTTGAAACTTCGGTTTCAAACGGGTCTCTGTGATTTTAGAGGCTTCTGAGCACGAATCGAAGCCTTTTTCCCAAATTCTCGGGATTACTGTAGTTCACTCTAAGTCTTTCCTCGTGATGTGCACTGGAACAGCTTAACACTGCGATTATGCTTATTTCGTTCCGTTTTCCTGTTTTTGTTGCTCTCGTTTCCAAGTGTTCTCAACTATATAGTCTCTCTCCCTCGCTAGTGTTTATTTACGGGCAACGATGGCTCCGCCCCCTTTTCTGCCTTCTTTTCTCCGTCCGCAGGTTCTGTTTGTTGTTGATTGTTGTTGTTGATGGCCGTTTTCAGCGCGCACTGACTTTGTTCCGACGAAAAAACAAGACCTCTTCTATTTTTTTTCCCTCCGCTTGCGCGTCAAAATCGTCGAGAAAGCAGGCTTCCAGTCTCGGGCTGCTATTATGAATTGATGATGAACTACCGCCGAAGAATGGCGAGGCGGGAGGCTTTTTATAGCCGCGGTTGCACTTTTTGTGCCGGTCGGTGCTCGTCGAATTGGCACGACCAGAAGGCTGTCTCTCTCGAGGGAAAACGAAGAAGAAGCCATTAGACATTCGTAGAGGTCCCGAAGCGAATTTTTGATTAGAAGAGACGAAAGCTGACGTCTTTCGGTGAAGATTCCCAGTTGTATCGCACGTCTCCTCGAAATTCCGAACTTTTGAGCTGTTTTTGAGGTTTGAGCGGATTTCAGCGAGAATGGGCAACTAATTCAGCACGTTTAAGGAGTTTGAAGAAACTCATCAGGCTTGACGATCTTCTGATGTCAGTTATTGAGGTTTTAGAGCTCCGCGAGCCCGGAAATGAATCGAATTCCAAAAAGGACAGCTCCAGGTGCCCCTCCTAGTAGATTTTAGGTTCTTCATCAGTTTTTTCTTGACATTTGACGTAATTCAGTCAATTAGAGACTTCCATCCAGAATTTCCCAAGAATCGACGAGTTTCGGAGGTTTTGAGAGCTGTTTCTCACGTTAGACCAGGGTTTTGGCGATTTTAGAAGCTATCCGAAGTCTTGACAATCATCTTATGCAAGTTACGAAGCCGCTAGCCGGTTCTTGTTGACCTCGATTCAATTTTCAAGCTTTGAGGTTTTCCGACTAGTTTTCGAAGATTCTGGAAGGTGTTTTTGAGGTTTGACCATATTTTGGCGATTTTTGAAATCATATCGAATCTGTTCAATTGGAGAGCTCAATCCGGTGGCTTCAGAGCTCCGCTAGCCCGTCTAGAATGTTCATAGATCCACCCTACCGTAGGAATTAGAATGGGATCGAAAGGGCGGTAGGATATCCATTCCTCTCTGATTAGTCATTAAGATTCTTTTTCTGAGAGCTGTTTCTGACGTTCAGCCGGGTTTTAGCGATTTCGAAGCGATTCTGAAGGCGTGACGATCACCCTGATGCTCCGCGAGCCGTTAGCCGGATCATGTGGATTCTCCTTGTCCTCCGAGTCTTCAGAGCTCCGCGAGCCCATTCGGCGATGTTGATCCTACCATACTGTGGGCTTAGAATGGGATCAGAAGGGCGGACGGATCGCAGTTCCAGTCTATTCGACAACTAGATTCTGACTCTGAGAGCTGTTTCTGACGTTCAGCCGGGTTTTAGCGATTCCAAAGAGATTATGAAGACGTGACGATCATCTGATGCAAGTCTGGAGCTCCGCGAGCCGTTTTCAATTCTATCTTACTGTAGGAATCCGAAAAAAAAGTGGGCGCGCGAAAATTCCTTCCATTCTTCTCACCCCGTCATCCATTAAATTTAAACAGAGAGAAAAAATTCCGAAATCATCGAGTTGTCCTTGAGAAAAATGAAAAAAGAAGAGAGAGAATAAGAGAACGACCACCTGGCGTCTTTCTCTTTCTCTTTCTCTCTCTCTCTCTTTCTTCTCGCTATTTTTCCACATAAAAAGAGAGAACGAGATCGATGGCCGATTGTCATCCGGTGTCGTCGAGGGAAAGAGAGAGAGAGAGAGAGGGAGACGAAGAGCGTGCCAGTCCAAGTACATCCCAAGGACTACTGATGATACAGCAGCAGCAGCAGCAGCAGGAGAACGAGTGAAAAGGGGCGGAGCCAGCCGAAGAATGCCTCACTTCCTGGTGTCATTCTGACGACGCTCGTCTGATATCGGGCACCGTTTCTTCTTTATATTCGGCTATGAATGCGTTATCGTTAGCGAATTCTGACTCGACTCTCTCTCTTTGACGTCATCTATCCCGTTTCGTTCCAGAATCTTCTCGCCTTCTTCTCGAAAGCATCGACGAACGAATGAGCAGCAGCGATAGGTGAAAAGGGAAGAAAAGAAAAAAGAAAGAGAGTGACGAGATGGAAGCGGATCGACGAAACGCGACGGGCGGTGCTGTGGCGGCCACGTCGACGGCCAGACAACGTGGCGAGCGAGCGAAACGGGCTCAGCAGGCGCACAAAACGCATCCCGTGATTCAGGCGAAACAGAATCAGGTGCGTCACGTCACACAGCTGTTTTGCACTCTTCTCTTCTTTTTTTTTTCTTTTCTTTTCTTTTTGTTGAGCTGTCTAGAAGCAATTGTGCTCGTTGGAGAGAGAGAGAGAGAGAGAGAGAGTGAGAAAGATTTCTGGGAGCGGAGCCCTGGAGCACTTTGCAAGAGTTTGAGTTTTTCAATAGCTGGGATAGGATAGACGTGCGAAATTGTGTCAGTCTTGCAACGAAAATGAAAAGAGAACGCATGCGCCTTTAAACTCGCCAGGCTATGCCCTAATTCGGTTGTTTTTATTTTCGTTGCGAGACCCGCAGCCGCCGAATTTCGCGCCCTATTGTGCTCTGTAGAGAGCTCACTGAGCTCTGAATGAGCCGCTGAGATTCTTTTCGGAGCCATGGAGTCTTTTCAGTGCTCTGAAGCAGTTTTCAAGCTCATATTGCTCAAAGCTACATAGCTAGGAGCTAATCAGAGACTTTTAATGCGTCGGAAGCTCATTTTCTCCCCTTACAGATGTACCTGATCACCACACTGTCCTCGATCCAACCGGACAACTCGCTGATCAATCGGACCCTTCCCAAAGAGATCCTCCTCAAAGTGTTCTCGTTTCTCGACACAAAAGCGTTGTGCCGTTCGGCGCAAGTGTGCCGCTCGTGGAACATTCTCGCGCTCGACGGCTCCAACTGGCAACGCGTCGATCTGTTCACGTTTCAGCGTGACGTCAAAACGGCGGTCGTCGAGAATCTGGCGCGCCGGTGCGGCGGCTTTCTGAAGCAGCTCTCGCTGAAGGGATGCGAGAATGTGCACGACTCGGCGCTGAAAACGTTCACCGCCAAGTGTCCGAATCTCGAGCACCTGAGTCTGTACCGTTGCAAACGTGTCACCGACGCGTCGTGCGAGAATCTCGGACGTCACTGTCACAAGCTGAAACACTTGAATCTCGAGAATTGCTCGTCGATCACCGATCGAGCGTGTCGCTACATTGGCGACGGATGCCGCCACCTCACCTACCTCAACATTTCGTGGTGCGACGCGATTCAGGATCGCGGCGTTCAAATTGTGCTCCAAAGTTGTGCGCAACTCGAGACGCTCATCCTACGCGGTTGCGAGGGACTCACCGAGAACGTGTTCGCGCCCGTCGAACAACACATGGGCGCGCTGAAGAAGCTGAACATGTTGCAGTGCTTTGTAAGGAATATATAGAGGGAGGGTGGGAGGAAGTGCGCTCTATCGAGAAAACGCATAGAGCACAGTGTGGATTTACGAGGCGCGCTTCGAAATCACGCCGTTAGCAACGGTTCCTAGAAACCCCAGACGCCCGTAAATCGACACCAAATCGTCTCTTCCGGGCGAGACCCGGTCTGAGCTACCCTCCCCGCAACCAGTGTTTCGATATTGCAGCAAGTGACCGACACAACCGTGCAAAACATTGCGAACGGCGCGCAACACATCGAGTACCTGTGCATGTCGAACTGCAACCAGATCACGGATCGCGCGCTCGTCGCACTCGGCCAAACGGCGCACGCGCTGAAAGTGCTCGAGCTCGCCGGCTGCAATCTGCTCGGCGACAACGGTTTTCTGCCGCTGGCAAAAGGATGCAAACAGCTCGAGCGGCTCGACATCGAGGACTGCTCGCTTGTGTCGGATCACACGATCAACGCGTTGGCCAACCAGTGTGCGGCTCTTTGCGAGCTCTCGTTGTCGCACTGCGAGCTGATCACCGACGAGTCGATTCAGAATCTGGCGACGAAGCATCGTGACACGCTGAAAGTGCTCGAGCTGGACAATTGTCCGCAGCTCACCGACGCCACACTATCCAATCTTCGACACTGCAAAACGTTGAAGCGCATCGATTTGTACGATTGTCAGAATGTGTCAAAGGATGCGATCGTCCGATTTCAGGTGATTCGAGCGCTTTTCTACCCCGCATTTTCCGTTCGAGACCCGGAAAAACGGTGCAGAGTCCGCAGCGCCTTTTCAGGGTCTCGCCACGAAAATGTAAAAATAAATCAGTGCTGCGCCTTTAAATTCAACCGAGATACGGTTTTCATGCTCATTTCTCGCTTCAAAACTGTTTGAAAACGATCAGAAACACAGATTTCATTTTCGTGGCGAGACCCCAAAAGAAGGGGCGTGAGAGGTTTTTTGTGTGGGGGTTTCAAAAGTGCTCGGGACAAAAAAAAAACCATCGTTACTTGCAGCACCATCGTCCGCACATTGAGATTCACGCGTACTTCGCGCCCGCCACACCGCCCGCCGACAACGTTGTGAATCGAGGCGGTAGGTGAAAAACAGACGCGGACAGACTGCGTCACACGTCACACACACATTCATTCACTTGTTGTTTCTCACAAAATCAGGCACACCCGGTCAGTGTTTCGCTGAAAACCTGAGAGCAGCAAATAGGTACGTATAAATACATGAACAACGGCATGGTGTGACTGGTTTAGTGACTAAACGAATCGTCTAACCTTCTCCTAGTAGAGGGGGCGGGTTCCTTTTTTGCTGTTGCATTCTTCCTAACAATTCTCCCTCACTGAAAAGTGATTCGAAGAAGACGGGATGCTCGGGGCTGCTCGAAGTGCCAAGATTCCGATGTGTTTGCAGGTATTTGTCGTTGTTGCGTCATCTTATGACTACATCTGTGTGCCCTGTTTTACGCCATCTATCGAAAGTTGACGGCACAAACCGAGGAGATTGATGACATCTGAGCAGACGGAGCCGGGAGCGGAGCCGGGAGGGATTCTGGAGACGTCGGGCGGTTCTCGACAGATTCGGGAAGGGTTTGGAAGCTTCCTAAGGCTTTTGACGTCTTCTGAAGGCTTCTAGAAGCTTCTGAAGTCTTCGGAAGATGTTTGAAAGCTTTTGAGGCTTCTGACGCCTTCTGGAACCTTCTCGAGAACTAATGAAGTCTTCTCAAAGCTGTGGGAACTGCACTGAAGCTTGTATCAGGTGCTGACGTCATCTGAAGGCTTCTAGAAGGTTCCGGAAGACGTTTTCCAACTTTTGGAATGAATCTGACGTCTTCTCGACGATTCTCAAAGCTTCAGAAGCTGCTCTGAAGCTTGTATCAGGTGCTGACGTCTTCTGGAAACTTCTGAAGTCTTCTGCGAATTTTTGAAGATGTCAATCATTCTCTGGAAGCGTCGACGGCTTCTAGAAGCGTCTGACGTCTTCTGAATCCCCATTCTGAATCCCCACCCCCTCCTGAACACACTGAAACAGGGCACTCGTGCGCTCAACCGGGTCGAGCCACACCACTCAATTTATTCAATTTCAATGTTTTTTCTTTTTTTTGAATTTTTTCTTCCGATTTTTTCTGCTCGAAATTGACGCTGAAAAAATTTTTTTTCAAAAAAAATTTTTTTTGACTTCTTCCTTTTTTTTGGCGTCAATCGAATTTTTTCTTTTTTTTTCCAAAATTTCGAACGTTTATTTATGTTTTTTTCCACAATTTTTTCCAAAAATAATCTCGAATTTTTCTGTTTTTCCCCTGTAATTATTATCTTATTTTCAGCAATTTTCCATTTTTTATTCTCATTTTTTTCCCGAAAAAAACCGTTTTTTTTTGTGTAGTTACAGGTAATTCTACCCCTTTTCTCCTCGAAAATTCAAAAAAAATTTTTAAAAAATTGTTTCTTTTTTTTCATTCAATTTTCAATACTCTGTCGTGAATTTCCCCCTTTATTCTTATTTTCTTGTAAATAAAAAATTAAAAAATTTTTTTTTAAACTCAAATTTTATATTTAATAATTTTTGTTCACAGCGATCTCAATTTTATTATTTATATTTTTAATTTGAAAAAAATTCGATTATTAATTTTTTAATTTTTTTTTAGGGTTTTAGAAAAATATGGCGAGTTTCGACGATGGATGGGGAGCACCGTACGACGATGTGAGCAGAAAAAAAAATTAATTTAATTTAAAAAATTTTTTTTGGGTCTCGCCACGAAAACAAATATTACGGAAAAAAAATTGTGTTTGACTTCAAAAAAAATAATTTTTGTAAAATATATTTTTTGCTTTAAAAAAATTGAAAAACCAGATAATTTGATTTAAAAAATTGATTAGAAAAACTGAAAAATTGAAAAAAAAATCAATTTTTTTTTTGAAAATGTTTTATTAATTTAAAAAAATCATAAATTTCTGAATTTTTTCTTTTTTCCCGAAAAAAAAATTTTCAATCATGCAAAAAAATTAAAAATTTGCGATTTGTCCAATTTTTAAAATCAATTTTCCTGAATTTTTATGTATTTCATTAATTTTTCCCCAAAATTTCCCAAAAAAAAAAATAATGATAAAAATAAATTTATTTGCAGTGGTTCTCGATTATTTTTTTTTAAATCATTGAGTTTCAAATTAAAATCTAAAATTTTCCCGGAAATTTAGCAATTTTCAAAATTTCAACCCAAAAATTTTTTTCAGAAATTCCCAAAAAAACCAGAAAAAATTCACTTTATTTTCAATATTTCTTTTTTTGAAAAAAAAAGTAAAAATAGAAATTTATGGTGTCGGAAAATGTTCCAGCAAACGTACGTGACGGCCTACGATCAGCTGGAGTTGGCTCTTCTCGAGCCGATCGACAGGCAGCTCGAGCTCGCCGACGTCGAGCAATTCCGTCCAAAGTTCAAAAATCAGCGTGACAACAAAAAGAAGAATAAGAAGAAGCGGAACGGCGGTGACGACGACGAGTGGCGCAATCTGATCTACAACGGCGACGCAGACGACGTCACGTCGACATCGTCAGAAGAGGATCACGAGCGAAAGAAGGCGTTCTTTCAGCCGCCGCTCCAAATTCAACGCAACTCGTTCGTCAAAAACACGCTGATGCGCTTCAAAACGAGCAGCGGCGCGGGCGTCACGCGGCTCGCCGTCATGGGATGCGGCGAGATGTCGTTGGAGCGCGCGACGTGCGAGTACCTCGGCGCGCTCGGCACCACCAACGTGCTCTCGGTGGACATTGACGAGACGGCGCTGTCCGTCGGACAACAACTTCTTCAGTAGGCGTTTCTCCACTCTCAACTTTTTTCGTGCTCCAGGCCTATGAAAATCATACTTTTAAAAGGCCGGGCCGGCCCGATTCGGCCCGGCTGTCTCTCGTCTCTCATATCTAATGCGTGTCAGTAGAGCGCAATTGCAGCGTGTCGAGATAAATTCGGTCAAAACGTAAAAATTCACGTGAAACATCGTTATGTTGAGATTTGAAATTGAAAAAGGAAAAAAAATTATTGAGAAAAATTTTCGAAAAATTTTTCAAACTCGGGCCCGGGGTACGAAAAAAAGCCCGGCCCGGCGTAGTGCAGTTGCCAAAAATATAAAGCGTTTTCGAGCCATTTCGAATGGTGCAATGGGAATTTGAAAATATTGATTTTGAACGGAGTTATGCAGGTTTTAGTGGCTCTTATATGGAAAAGAGCACTAAAACCTGCACAACTTCTCTTAAAATCAATATTTTCAAATGCTCATTGTGCCATTCGAAAGATCTCGAAAAGTTTTGTATTTTTGACAATTGCAGCGGTACTACTGTTTCGAAAAAAAATTTTAATTAAAGATTAAAAAAAAATTTTTTTGCAGATACCTTTTGCATCGATATTTTTGGAAAAAAAATTGCGAAAAATTAAAAATCAAAAAAAATTTTTTTTTTGGTTTTTTTCACTTTTTAACACTAAAAACTAGTAATTTTGAAAGTTTTTAAAAAAATTTTTCGATTTTGAAACGGTGAATTTTTTTCAATTTTTTGTTTGCGAGAAAAAAAAATTGTTTTTCCTATTTTGAACTTTGTTGATTTTTTTCAAATTAAAAAAATTTGGAAAAAAAATATATTTTATGTTTTTAAAGGAGATATGAAAAAAATTGGGCAAAAATGAACAATTTTGGAATAAAAAAAAAGAAAATGTATCGAGAAAAATCGGAATCGTCCGTAAATCGACACATCCTGTGAATTCTCATAGGCTCCGCCCCTTTTCTCGGTGTTTGCGTACAATCGATAAGTCGGGACTTCCGGAAACTCTGGTCAATTTGGTTTTTTCTCAAAAAATAGTTGCAATTTTCAGAAAACACATAACAAGTCAATCGGAGGTGTTGGCCAGCGAGACGGGTCTACCGGTGTTGTTCCGCGCGTTTCACGGCGACATCCTGACGCCGGACCATCGATTCGCCGACGTCGACGCGATCGTCTCGCTGGAAGTGGTCGAGCACATTCCGTTGGCCGACGCGCGCAAGTTTGTCGATCTGGTGCTCGGCGAGCTCATGCCGCGCATCTTCATCTTCTCGACACCGAATCACGAGTATAATACGGTAGGAGGAGAAGAGGCGAAGAAGAAACGGAGACAAGGGCGGAGGGAGACACCCGAACACCCGTTGATCCAGGATATCTCGGAAACTAGAAGAGTTGTCTAAAAGTTGTCAACTACAAACATGATCAGCGCGAAATCTCACGCGTTTTTGTAGTTGACAACTTTTCTCCACCTATTCTAGTTTTCAAGAAACGTTTCCCTTAGAAATCCTGTTGCTGGATCTGAAGAAACAAAAAAGTTTTGGAGCAATGGGGCAAATCTAGGAAAGTAGGTCAAATTTGGGAAAAGTGGGTCAAATTTGGGAAAAGTAGGTCAAATTTGGGAAAAGTAGGTCAAATTTGGGAAAAGTGGGTCAAATCTAGAGAAAGTAGGTCAAAGTTGGGAAAGTAGGTCAAATTTTGGAAAAGTAGGTCAAATCAGGGAAAAGTAGGTCAAATCTAGAGAAAGTAGGTCAAATCTAGAAAAAGTAGGTCAAATCTAGAGAAAGTAGGTCAAATATAGAAAAAGTAGGTCAAATCTAGAGAAAGTAGGTCAAATTTGGGAAAAGTGGGTCAAATTTGGGAAAAGTAGGTCAAATTTTGGAAAAGTAGGTCAAATCAGGGAAAAGTAGGTCAAATCTAGAGAAAGTAGGTCAAATTAGGGAAAAGTTTAGAGAAAGTTTTTTCGGTGGGCACGGCCGTGGCCGAACTTTCTCTCTCGTCGCGATGTGTTCTCTTCCACCAACCTCGCCACTTCGAAAACGAGTTCAGCCCCCTAAACTAGTGTCGTTCAGGTGTTCGGCATGTCGGCGGGCGAGTTTCGTCACGACGATCACAAGTTCGAAATGAGCCGCGAGCAGTTTGCCACGTGGCTCGACACTCTGTCGGCGCGCTTCCCGCACTACACCGTCGAGCCGCCCTACTTCATCGGAATGACGCCGGGAAACGAGCAGCTCGGCGGAGCCACGCAGGTCGCCGTCTGTGTGCTCCGCGACAATCTCAACTCGCCGCTGCCCCAAAACACGACGCCTTATGAAATGGTGAGATCAAAAAGTTGTTTTTTTTTTCGTTTTCAAATGCTCATATCTGTTTCAGGTGAGCCAGATAGCGTGTCGTCTCGGCGCGCGTCTCGCCGCGTACAATCTGGTGCGCGAGGCGTTCGTCGAGTGGCTCGGCGAGACGGAGCTGCACAAAAGCGAGCTGCGGCACGAGTCGTTCTCGCCCTACTGGCTGTTCGATGTGCGAAGTGTGCTGCGGCACCTCCGCGCGCCGCTCTCGTTCGCCGCCACCATCCAGGAGAATGTCGCCGTGTGAGTGCTCTGGGAGGGCCTAGGAAACACACCCGAAAAAGTTCGGCCATGATGGAAAACGCGGTGAAATTCGATGGAAAACCGGTTGGAAACTCGAATTTCGACACCGTGGCCTAGAAAACCCTCGGATTGGAAAGTTCGGCCACGCCGGAAAACCCGGGCAGTTTCTCGTGAAACAGATGGTTTTTGAGCCGGAATTTCCATTGAAAGAAAACCGATTGAATTCAAATTATGACCGTGGCCTAGGAAAACCCGCACCCGAAAAAGTTCGGCCACGCCGAAAAAAAGCGATGAAATTAGCGGTGAAACTGATGGGAAATCGGTTGGAAACTCGAAGTTCGACTGTTTTCCATTCTTTTTTCACATTATGACCGTGGCCTAGAAAACCCCTGGTTGGAAAGTTCGGCCACACAGGAAAACACGTGTAATTCCTGTGAAATCAATGGTTTTTGCGTTGAAAACCGGCTAGAAACTCGATTCATCCCACTTTTCATCTTCATTTTCCCTTTGTGACCGTGGGGCAGATACTCTTTCACTACCATCTCTTTCACTACTTTCTCTTTCACT
The DNA here is from genome assembly GCA_963966605.1 of Caenorhabditis sulstoni. Lineage (NCBI taxonomy): Eukaryota > Metazoa > Nematoda > Chromadorea > Rhabditida > Rhabditidae > Caenorhabditis > Caenorhabditis sulstoni. Next base: position 1,820,393 of record OZ016477.1, read on the forward strand.
ACTTTTTCTCTTTCACTACCACGTCTCTTTCACTACTTTTTTTGAGATTTCTCTTTCACTACTTTTTCTCTTTCACTACCACATCTCTTTCACTACTTTTTTGTCTCTTTCACTACTTTTTCGTCTCTTTCACTACTATTTTTTTCTCTTTCACTACCATTTTTTCTCTTTAACTACCATTTTTTCTCTTTCACTACTTTTTTCTATCTTTTGATATTTTGAACACTTTATCTCCTCCCTTATCTTTACACTCCCACTACCAGCTTTTTGGGTTTGTCATTTCACAGTTTTCGGCTTTCGGGTAAGATTTTCTCTGACTTCTGACTACTGATAGATATTTTCGCGACTCTCACGTTCTGCGCCTATTCGTGAAACTATCTGACACCTCTAATGCCCCGTACTGGAATGGGCCTTGCCAGAGTTGAGTTCCCCGAGGAAAAAAGGATTTAATAGGAAACATTTTATTTAAAGAGGAAATATTGGATTTTTCAGATGTGGCCCTCACGAGGGCCGTTGGGTTGTCATCGAGAGCTGAATTTGGAGACGAAACCGACAGCGGTGAACATCTGAAAATTAGCATTTTAGAATAGGAAATTGACAGTAAGATATTTGATAAATAAGGAAAAACAATTGCGAAAAAAAATCTGAAGTTGGCCCAAAATTCTAACTGGGATGTGAAGGAATTGGGGCCTCAACAGCGTGGAAAACGATTATATCGCAAATCTTAAATTTATTTTCAGCAACAAAATTTTAAAACATCTCAGAAAACCGAAGAAAAAAGAGAATTGAGTTGAAAACGCTGAAACTGATCGGTCTAATGCTTAAACGTTGAATACTCAGTCAACGAATTCGCTGCTACGGTGTATGCGGAGTTTCGGCATCGACCGTAATCCGCGAACAATTTGGGCGTTTTCAACTCAATTCTCTTTTTTCTTCGGTTTTCTGAGATGTTTTAAAATTTTGTTGCTGAAAATAAATTTAAGATTTGCGATATAATCGTTTTCCACGCTGTTGAGGCCCCAATTCCTTCACATCCCAGTTAGAATTTTGGGCCAACTTCAGATTTTTTTTCGCAATTGTTTTTCCTTATTTATCAAATATCTTACTGTCAATTTCCTATTCTAAAATGCTAATTTTCAGATGTTCACCGCTGTCGGTTTCGTCTCCAAATTCAGCTCTCGATGACAACCCAACGGCCCTCGTGAGGGCCACATCTGAAAAATCCAATATTTCCTCTTTAAATAAAATGTTTCCTATTAAATCCTTTTTTCCTCGGGGAACTCAACTCTGGCAAGGCCCATTCCAGTACGGGGCATTAGAGGTGTCAGATAGTTTCACGAATAGGCGCAGAACGTGAGAGTCGCGAAAATATCTATCAGTAGTCAGAAGTCAGAGAAAATCTTACCCGAAAGCCGAAAACTGTGAAATGACAAACCCAAAAAGCTGGTAGTGGGAGTGTAAAGATAAGGGAGGAGATAAAGTGTTCAAAATATCAAAAGATAGAAAAAAGTAGTGAAAGAGAAAAAATGGTAGTTAAAGAGAAAAAATGGTAGTGAAAGAGAAAAAAATAGTAGTGAAAGAGACGAAAAAGTAGTGAAAGAGACAAAAAAGTAGTGAAAGAGATGTGGTAGTGAAAGAGAAAAAGTAGTGAAAGAGAAATCTCAAAAAAAGTAGTGAAAGAGACGTGGTAGTGAAAGAGAAAAAGTAGTGAAAGAGAAAGTAGTGAAAGAGATGGTAGTGAAAGAGTATCTGCCACAAAAATATGACTGGCCTTACAAACCGCTAAAATGACGGATTTTTATGAACTTTTTAAAATTTCGGTACATCTTGTGGCCTAAAAAAAAAACTACACTCTAAAAGTTAGGCCACACCTTGAAACAATAATTTTGGCGGGAAAACGGCGTTTTCAAACTGTGAAATTTAGGGAAAAAACTAGTGTGATGGCCTAGAAAACTCTTCCGCCGCGTTTTCTCGGCCATTTTGCGCGGAATTGTCCCCCCAAAGCAACAATTTTTGACAAAATTTTGGTTTTTGTCGATATCGCGTTTCTCGATACTGCAGAAAATATCTGCAAGGGATGACGAGTCACAAGATTCACGCGGACAACTCGCACGGCTTCACGGGCTTCGTCATAATGGAGTACCACTCGAAACAGGAGCTCATCGACGAAATCCAGCGAAATCGGCTATGAGAGCAGCGATCGATTATCGATTATCGATTTATTCGGCGATGGAAATCGATTGAGATTATTATTTACAATTTATTTTGACTCTCGCTCGTTTCATGTTGGTTTTTTTTTTTCACTTTGTGTTGTTGTTGTTGTTATTTTCACTTCCTCTTCTTTTTGTTCTCGAAAAAGAGGCGAGACGGCAAAAAACGTTCGGCTTTGTTCTCTTTCGCGTACGACTCTCTGCAAATTCAACAGATAATGGGAATTCGGCGATTTGTCTCCGAAAAATTCGAAATCTCCGAGCAAAAAAAGGCATTGTGTCGATTTACGATAAACACAGCGCGCCGACGGGCCGTTAATGGCGGAGCGTCGTACCAAATGATTTTCATGAATTATGCCGCGTTTTTCGATTCATTTCCATGTTTTTAAGCGTTTTTTTGCTGAAACATTAGTTTTCATCGCAATTATCTTAGTTCCAAACGATTTTACGCCTCAACTTTCTGGTATTTTGACGAATAGGAAACTTTTCCGAAAAATACGGAAATTTGTGGTTACTTCAACAGAAAACGCTTAAAAAACGTGAAAATCAACGAAAATCGCGGCAGAATTCATGAAAATCGTTTGGTACGACGCTCCGCAAATAACGGCCCGTCGGCGCGCTGTGTTTATCGTAAATCGACACAACGCCAAACTTCCCCCCCCCCCCCCACACTCACTTCAAAGCGGCAAAATCGATGTGAGTGGGAATGATTTTCGTGTCCTCCTCGGTCAAGTTTCGCGGAATTTCCGCACCGTTCGCGTCGTCCACATTGGTCAAATCGATGAAGATGACGTCGGAGGCGGCCGGCGGAAAGAGTGCGTCGAGTGTCTCGTCGAGACCGCCGTGCTCCAAACCGAGCACCAGTGAGGCCATCAAAAGTGCGGAGAGCTGGAAATTTTATTGGCGGTTTTGGTGGGGGAGGGTGCGCGTTGCGGTCGCGTCGCGTGCACTTCTAGAGCGGCGGACGATGAAATCGGAGGGTTTCTGATTTCTAGGTCATGGCCTAGAATTCGCAGAGTTTTCTTTTGTTTTCATTTCTAGGCCATGACCTAGTTTTCGATTTCTAACGGTTTTTTTTCATTTTCTCGATTAATATTTATTTTTAATTAATTTTACGACAAATGTTTTTTTTCTCTAATTTTTGACGGTTTTCAATAGAATGTTCAAACAAAAATGACATCATAATTCGGAAAAAAAATTGATTTGATTCGGAGATCCGAGAGTCGTTTTATCGCCGGTTTTGAGAAATCTAGGTCATGGCCTAGAAATCCAAACTGAATTTTTTTTTTAGAGTGATTGCCCAGGAAAATGGTGCAGTTATCAAAAATGATAAAAGTTTTCGAGATTTTTTGAATGGCGCAACGAGCTTCTGGAAATTTCTGATTTTCAGCAAAAATTGTGCACCTTTTAGTGGCTCTTTTCCAATTTTAAAGGTGCACAATTTTTGCTGAAAATCAGAAATTTCCAGAAGCTCGTTGTGCCATTCAAAAGATCTCGAAAATCTTTTTATTTTTGATAACTGCACCATTTTCCTGGGCAATCGCAAAAAAATGCAGTTTGGATTTCTAGGCCATGGCCTAGATTTCTCGAAAACGGCGATAGAACGACTTTTCAAATAATGTCATTTTGTTCGAATATTCCATCGAAAACTATCAAAAATTTCCAACAAAAAAAGAATCCAACGATTTTTTTTTGCTTTACAAGGGAGGTCATTAGAACATCTTTGGAGAGGTTTTTCGTTCAGATTTCATGGTCAAACTCGAAAAATCCCATTCAAAAATTCAAATTTCGCGCGTAAAAGTCCAGCGGAGCGCGCGTTACCTTCAACAACATTTTCGGCCCAATAAGATTGATAGCGAATGGATTGGAGACGTTTCAAACTGACCGGCGGGGAGGGGATGTGAAATCAAATCGGGAGAAAAGAAAAAACTGGCTAATGGGAGGGTCGTTATCAAGTGTTCCGAGACGGGTGTGCGCGCGCGCGCCCGCGGTTTTTAACAAGGTCGAACAAGTGAAAGTGGGCGTGGCCTGTTTTCGCGATCACGACGAAGACGGAGACGTCGAGTTTCCTCCTCTTCACCAACTTTAGAAGACGTCGACGTCGTCTGGAAGAACCAAAGTACAAGTCACATTGTGACATTGACAATGTTGACGACGTAACGACTACAATCCCATCGACGACAACGACGATGATGATGATGATGATGGGGGGTGGTGTTGACTGTTGACCAACAAAATTCCATTCCACCTCAAAAAAAAGGAAGGAGAAGAACACATAATCCTGTGTGACCATCATCATCATCGAATGGACGCACGCTGCAGTGCAGGCAAGGCCAAACACATTGTAATTTGTGCCCGACCAAGGGGGCGAGGCGAAGACTGGTTTTTCAAATTCAACCCCCCCCCCCCTTACCCCCTTTTCCCACCTGATTCCTACAAGTTCGAGATGGAAATTGAATGGCAGCACGGGGGAAGGGGAGGTACTCCCGGTATACTTTAAAACGGGCCGAAATCGGGCCAAAACGGTCCGGAGCAGAACTTTTTTCAAAATGGGAATTATCAGTCAATCTACCGCTCAAATTGTAGATATCAGTGCCTTCTACAACCTCGAATTCATAGTTTTTGAATTTGTCAAGTGTGCGCAAAGATAAACGCAACGGGCCGGTTTTGTTAATTTCGGCCCGATTTGCCGGCCCGTCGCGTTTATCTCTGCGCACACTTGACGAATATAAAATCTGAGTGCTTGAGGTTGTAGAGGCCACTGATATCTACAATTTGAGTGGTAGATTGACTAAAATAATTCCCATTTTGAAAGAAGTTCTGCTCCGGCCCGTTTTGGCCCGATTTCGGCCCGTTTTAAAGTATGACTCCCGGGTTGCCCACTCGTCATAACTTTTTTTGTGGTGAACCCTATGAGAATGGTGCAGTTACCAAAAATATGAAGCTTTTTGAGACCTTTCGAATGATGGGTGCAGAGCGATTAACGGCACGTTGCGACGAAACACTTCGCTCTACGGCACAGAGGCCTACGGTACGTGGCAAACGCGCCCTATTGATAATAAACTCTAGAGCGTGACTTTAAAACCGGGATATCTCGGAAACTAGATTAGTTGGGAAAAAATGGTCAACTACAAAAGTGATCAGCTTAAAATTTTGCACGTTTTTGTAGTTGACAACTTTTTTCTAGCTAGTCTAGTTTTCGAGTTATACCCGGTCAAAGTTGAACTTTAAGGATGCGATTAAAAAAGAAAAAACATTCAGAACTACCGAATCCCTGAGGAGATGGAGCATTTCGATTTCTTCAAACTCGCACCTTCAAATAAGACATTCCAGTTTTTTTTTCCTTTTTTGTTGGTGTTTTTTTTTCAGAGACAAAAAAAATTAGAAAAAAATTCAGCTTTTAATTGTCCATTTGTACAAAACGACACTGCCACCTGACTCGAGCACAAGAAAGATTTTTAATTTTTTAAAAAATTTTTAATCGAATTTCATGAAAATTTGAAAGAATATTTTTTTTTGAATTGATTTTTGATTTTAAAAAATTTTCGATTTTTTTCCGATTTTTTTTCAAAATTTTTTGGAATCGCAATGAACTTTAATAATTAATTTCAAAAAAAATTGAGAAAACTGAGAAAAAATCTGAATTTTTTCCAATAAATTTTTTAAAAAATTGCGAAAAACAATTAAAATTATTACATTTTTTTCAAGAAAATAAGATTTTTTTCAAAAAAAGTTATTCAATTTTCTAAATTGAAAAACCGAAATTTCCAGGAAAAAAATTATTTTTCAATTATTTTTTGAAAATTTCATAAAAAGTGAATTTTTGTTTGAATTTCGAAAATCGTTTGAAAAATATTTTTTTTTTTTGAAAATTTTTTTGAAAAATTATATTTTTTTAGATTTCAAATTTCGGAAAATAAATTTTAGGCTAAAATTATTTAAAAAAAAAAAAATTTTTTTTAATTAAAAAATTACAAAAATTGGAAAATTTCCAAATGTTTCTTAAAAAAATTTGTTTATTTTTCTTATTTTTTCTTTTTTTTAAATTTCTCATCTTTTTTTTAAATTTCTCACCTTTTCTTTTCCATTTTTTTTCGATCCACCGATCGATTTTCTGTAAATTAATAATATCAATTTGAGAATTTTCAAAAAAAAAAATAATAATGCATTTTAAATTTTCAGGGAAATTTCGAAAAAAAAATTCGAGATTCAAAGACATTTTTTCTTGAAAAATTCATTTCAATTGTGGAATTGTAAAAAAAAAACTCAAAAAAAAAATTTTAAGTTAAGCATAAAAAATTTTAAAAAATTATCCCAAAAAGTCAGTCGACGTCTTGAATTTTAGGTATTTTGACGGGCATTTCAGTAAAGTTTATTGGAAATTCACCAAATTTTTCTGCGCTTCGAAATTCGCCCAATCCGTGAAACGGATTCGGCGATTTTCAGAGAGGAGAAAAATTTGGTGAATTTCCAATAAACTTTACCGAAATGCCCGTCAAAATACCTAAAATTCAAGACGTCGACTGACTTTTTTGGATTTTCTTAAAAATTGTTTTCATGCTAAGAAGGTTATGCAGGTTTTAGTGTCTTTTTTCATGTAAGAGACACTAAAACGCGCATAACTTTCTTCAAAGTTAACATTTTCATATTCTCGTTGAACCATTCGAAAGATCGCAAAAAGCTTTATACCTTTGGTTTACCATTTTCATAGGATTCTGCACAAAAAAGTTGAGGCGAGTTCCGTGTAAGACCCGGAATTTACTCCGTGCAACTCGGACAACTACACGTGGATGAACCGACACTACTGGTTGGGTCTATTTGAATCGAAGAAACATGACCGAGAATCGCGCTGTTTGTTCTTCCCGGGAGGGGGTTCGAGACCAGCTGTCAATCAGTTTTACGACGACGATGCCACGTGGCAATCTCGCCTTCTCCACATTTTGTCACGGTACACTGGCACGTGCTGTCTTCCGGTTCTCTCATCCACCTGCCGACACGGTGTGGATACGAACAGATTTCCCACGAGCGAAAAAGGACCCATCTGGCAAGCCACGCCCCCTTTTAGAGTCTCCATGGGGGGGAATCGGTTAGTTTGAACCAGTTTTAACCAAGTTTTCAAAAAAGTCGGCACATTTTTTTGAAGAAAAAATGTGTGCCGACTTTGAAAACAACGTTTTTCTGGCCCCCCGCCCTCGAGACCAGGTTCATAGGAACCTGGCCGAGGCGCAGGCGTGGGCCCGCGCACAGTACCAGAGCCTTAAGAGCTCTGGTGCTTTCAGTTTTAAGAGGATGGCCGCTATTAGTAGGGCCATCCGGAGCGCGCACTGGTGCCCGCTGGACCTGGACCTTCATTATATGACGGTCCAGGGAGCGAGGCGCCTGGTAAGTGAGGCGATCTTCGCCGTGGGGGTCAAGTATAGGGGGCGCCCGGTGATTATGAGGATAGTCACCGGCGCCGGGAACAATTCCCCTAAGGGGGTTCCCAAAATAAGGGCCGAAGTCCAGCAACTGCTGGCTTTGGAGGGTCTTAGGTGGGAGTGGGTGAATAAGGGTTGCCTTAGAGTGCACCTTTAAATTAATTTTTTTGAATTTCAGTTTTTTTGCTTCATTTACAGCGCCGACGTCGTCAGGAGCCAAGGTTGGCAAAGATTGTGGTAGGTTTTTTTTTTTTTAAATTTTTAATAATTTTTTTTAGAACCAGCTCAGCTGCGCCTCGAGGAGAGCCAAATAATGCTGGGAAATATATAAGGTAAGTTTGAGAATTTTTTTAATTAAAAAAATTTTTTTTTCGAGATTTTTCAGACTCCTCAACTTCCGCAGGCAGCAGCACATTGCGCCAAAAAGGAAATTTTGGAAGTTTTTGGGTAAGTTAAAAAAAAAAACTTTTTTCAAAAATTAATTTTTTTCAGAGCATTTTGCCCAGCAGGACCTCGGGACGAGCCGAGACGAGCGAATTTTTTGGTAAGTTTTTCAAAAAAAAAAAAAATTTTTTAATTTCAAAAATTTTTTAGGTCGAAGTTGACAACAACGGAGGCGAGTAGCTGATGGAAAAAATTGATTTTTTTGTGAATATTTTTTAGGAAATTTTTTGAAAAATCATTTTTAATCATTTTTCAGCTAGAAATTTTTTATTTTTCTTTGTTTTCAAAAATATTTTTTGTGAATTTTTTGGTTGTAATTTTTAGGATTAATTATTTTCTATTTTTTATTTTAAATTTAATAATTAAAAAAAGATTTTCTTGTATTTTTCCAAATTTTTCTATTTTTTTCTAGAATTTTTTTTGTATATTTTTTGTAATTTCAGTTTGAATAAATTTTTTAAACTTCTAAATCACTGTTTTTATTTTCGAAAAAAAAAGTGCTTATAAGTCGGAGGAATTTTCGAATTTTATCGATTTTTAGAAAAATTAGTTTTTTTCGAATAGGTTTCGTAAAAAATTATTACCTATCGATAAAAAATCTCATTTTTTAATGTTAAAATTTGAAAAATTGTAATTTTTAATAGTAATTTAGTTTTTCTTTATTATTATTATTTATTTTTTGAAAAAAAAAACTAAGTATATTTCAACTAAAAAACGATTTTTCTCTTATTTTTCGAATATCAAGCAGTTTTTAACGGTTTTTCTATTAAATTGGTGCATGAAAACGGTTAAGAAACATTTCTAATGCAGGATTCTGCGAAAAATAGCTCAAAAACAAACAAATTCACGGAAAAAACGGGAAAAAAACGACGAAAAATGCGCGAGAAACTTTTTCGGGTCTCGTCACGAAAAACAAAAAATCAGTGCTGAGCCTTTAAAAACCATCGATTACGGTCTACATTTTTTCGCTGTTTTTCGCTATTTTTCATTTAAAAAATATCTGTTTTGCTGAGAAAAAGTGTTTCGAATCGTCTTAAAACAATTTTAAAGGAAAAATTAAAGTGGAAAAATGCGCGTTCCGTCCGATTTCTGCCTTTTTTTGCAAAACAATAATGTCTCGTATCGTTTTCACTGATTTATTTTTGATTATTCGTTTTAATTATAGAATTTTTCAGCAAAACAGCTATTTTTCACGTAAAAATGGCAAAAAAAAAACATTCCGTGAAGTACACGGAATGACTGTTTCAGTGAGATTTAAGAGATTGAAGGGCGCTAACTGTGTGAGACCCAATATCCGTTTCCATTCCTTTCATTTCCGTCTTCCGCGTACTTTTCCGCGTTTCCGCTTCCGTTTCCGCTTAGTAGGGTTGGCGGTCCGCAGCATTTTTCGAAAATTTGCCCAAAAAAGTCCGTTCGAGCCCATTCTTAAAGCATTCTGTAGACCATTTTGTCATACCTTCGGTTAAAATTGTCTTTTTTTTGAATGTGAAATCTCGAAAACTTGCAAATTAACTGCGTGAATGCCGAAATTGTCTACAGAATGCTTCAAGAATGGGCTCGAACGGACTATTTTGGGCAAGTTTTCGAAAAATGCTGCAGGCCGCCGGGGCGGGGGCGTTTTACGTGAAAAATAGCTGTTTTGCTGAAAAAAACAGCTATTTCAGTTTTAATTCTATAATTAAAACGAATAATAAAAAATAAATCAGTGAAAATGATACGAGACATGATTGTTTTGCAAAAAAAAGGCAGAAATCGAACGGAATGCGCATTTTTCCACTTTATTTCTGCTTTAATATTGTTTTGAAACGATTTGCAACATTTTTTCTCAGCAAAACAGCTATTTTTTAGATGAAAAATAGCGAAAAACAGCGAAAAAAGGATAAATTTGGCAAAAAAAATGAATACCGTAATCAACGGTTTTTAAAGGCGCAGTACTGATTTTTTGTTTTTCGGGGCGAGACCCGAAAAAGTTTCTCGCGCATTTTTCGTCATTTTTTCCCCTTTTTTCCGTGAATATGTTTGTTTTAAAGCTATTTTTCGCAGAATACTGCATTAGAAATGTTTCTGAACCGTTTTCATGCGATAATTTAATAGAAAACCCGTTAAAAACGGCTTAATATTCGAAAAATAGGAGAAAAGTCGTTTTTTAGTTGAAATAAATTGTTTACCTAGTTGTTTTTTTTTTCCAAAAAGTAAATAATAATAATAAAGAAAAACTGAATTACTATTAAAATTTACAAATTTTCAAATTTTAACATGAAAAAATGAGATTTTTTATTTTATATTCGAAAAAATTGATTTTTCTGATAATCGATAAAATTCGAAAATTCCTTTGACTTAATAGCCTATTTGTTTTTTTTCGAAAATAAAAACAGTGATTTAAAAATTAGAAAAAAAATTTATTTAAAATAAAATTACAAAAAAATATACAAAAAAATTCTAGAAAAAAATAGAAAAAATTGGAAAAATACAAAAAAAATTTTTCAATTATTAAATTTGAAATAAAAAATAGAAAATATTTAATCCTAAAAATTACAACCAAACAATTCACAAAAAATATTTCAAAAAATTTCCTAAAAAATATTTACAGAAAAAATCAATTTTTTTCCATCAGCTTGTCGCCGTTGTTGTCAACTTCGACCTAAAAAATAATTTAAAATTAAATTTTTTTTTTTTGAAAAACTTACCAAAAAATTTGCTCGCCTCGGCTCGTCCCGAGGTCCTGCTGGGCGAATTGCTCTGAAAAAAAAATAATTTTAAAAAAAGTTAAATTTTTTTGAACTTACTCAAAAACTTCCAAAATTTCCATTTTGGCGCAACGTGCTGCTGCCTGTGGAAGTTGAGGAGTCTGAAAAATCTCGAAAAAAATGTTTTTTTTTATTTAAAAAAATTCTCAAACTTACCTTAAAAGTTCCCAGCACTTTTCGGCTCTCCTCGAGGCGCAGCTGAGCTGGTCCTAAAAAAATTATTATTGAAAATTTCAAAAAAAAAAAAACCTACCAAAAAGTTTGCCAACCTTGGCTCCTGACGACGTCGGCGCTGTAAGTGGAGAAAAAAAACTGAAATTTAAAAAATTAACTTAAAGGTGCACTCTAAGGCAACCTTTGTTAACCCACTCCCACCTAAGACCCTCCAAAGCCAGCAGTTGCTGGACTTCGGCCCTTATTTTGGGAACCCCCTTAGGGGAATTGTTCCCGGCGCCGGTGACTATCCTCATAATCACCGGGCGCCCCCTATATTTAACCCCCACGGCGAAAATCGCCTCACTTACCAGGCGCCTCGCTCCCTGGACCGTCATAAAGTGCAGGTCCAGTTCGAGCGGGCACCAGTGCGCGCTATGGATGGCCTTACTTATTGTGGCCATCCTCTTACCTCTAGAAGCACCAGAGCTCTTAAGGCTCTGGTACTGTGCGCGAGCCCACGCCTGCGCCTCGGCCAGGTTCCTATGAACCTGGTCTCGAGGGCGGGGGGCCAAGAAAATGTTGTTTTCAAAGTCGGCACACATTTTTCTTCAAAAAAATGTGCCGACTTTTTGAAAACTTTGAAAATGGTTATGGTTCAAACTGACCGATTCCCCGCCATGGAGACTCTAAAAGGGGGCGTGGCTTGCCAGATGGGTCCTTTTTCGCTCATGGGAAATCTGTTTGTGTCTAGACCGTGTCGGCAGGTGGATGAGAGATTCCGGAAGACAGCACGTGCCAGTGTACCGTGACAAAATGTGGAGAAGACGAGATTGCCACGTGGCATCGTCGTCGTAAAACTGATTGACAGCTGGTCTCGAACCCCCTCCCGGGAAGAACAAACAACGCGATTCTCGGTCATGTTTCTTCGATTCAAATAGGCCCAACCAGTAGTGTCGGTTCATTCACGTGTAGCTACTAGCAGCATAAAAAATTTCAAAAAAAAATGCTAAAATGCTAGAAAGTCAGTCGACGTCTTGAATTTTAGGTATTTTGACGGGCGATTCAGTAAAATTTATTGGAAATTCAGCAAGTTTTTTCTCTTCTCTGATAATCGCCGGCCCCGTTTCACGGGTCAGCCGATTTTCGAAGCGCAGAAAAATCTGACGAATTTCCAATTAATTTTACTGAATCGCCCGTCAAAATACCTAAAATTTAAGACGTCGACTGACTTTTTGGGATTTTTTCGAAATTTTTATGCGATTAGATTTCTCTGAATCTCGAATTGAATTTTTTTTCGAACTTTCTCCTGAAAATTTAAATTTATTTTTTTTCTGAAAATTCTTAAGTTAATATTATGAATTTACAGGAAATCAATCGGTGGACCAAAAAAAAAACAGAAAAAAAAGGTGAGAAAATTTTTTTTTTTTAATTTCAAAAAATGAGAAAAATGAACAACTTTTTTTTAAATTAGGAAATTTTCCATATTCTGTAATTTTTTTAAAAAAATTTTTTCTATTAATTTTTAAAATAATCACACCACGAAAAGAGGTGAAAAAAATCAAAAATTTATTTTCCGAAAATTTGAAATTAAAAAAATAATTTTTCAAAAAATTAAAAAAAAATTTTTTTTAACGATTTTCGAAATTCAAATAAAAATTTACCTTTTATGAAATTTTTAAAAAATAATTTTTCTCCCGGAAGTTTCGGTTTTTCAATTTAAAAAAATAAAAAAAATTAAAAAAAAATAAAAAAAAAAAAATTATTGCGATTCCAAAAAATTTTGAAAAAAATTCGGAAAAAAATCGGAAATAATGCAAATTTTATCAAAAATCAATGAAAAAATATTCTTTCAAATTTTCATTAAATTCGATTAAAAAATTTTTAAAAAATTATTAAAAATTTATTGTGCTCGGATCAGGCGGCAGTGTCGTTTTGTACAAATTGACAATTAAAAGCTGAATTTTTTTCTAATTTTTTTTTGTCTCTGAAAAAAACACCAACAAAAAATGAAAAAAAAAACTGGAATGTCTTATTTAAAGGTGCGAGTTTGAAGAAATCGAAATGCTCTATCTCCTCAGGGATTCGGTAGTTCTGAAAGTTTTTTCTTTTTTAATCGCATCCTTAAAGTTCAACTTTGACCGGGTATAACTCGAAAACTAGACTAGCTAGAGAAAAGTTGTCAACTACAAAAACATGGGAAATTTTAAGCTGATCATGTTTGTAGTTGACCATTTTTTCCCAACTCATCTAGTTTCCGAGATATCCCGGTTTTAAAGTCACTCTCTAGAGTTTATCAATAGAGCGCGTTTGCCACGTACCGTAGGCCTCTGTGCCGTAGAGCGAAGTGTTTCGTCGCAACGTGCCGTCGATCGTCCTCACTTTTGGCATCGTCGACTGCGGATGCGTCGACGCCGTATGATAGTTCTGGACCGTTTGTTTCTGCTGATGATCGTGCACGACGTGTTGGAGCCAATCGGGTGCCGACGACGTCTTCCGAAGTGTGCCCGCTTCGGATGAGTCGCCGTCGGCGTCGCCGACGACGTTACGGCCGAGATGGCTGAGGAGGAGGGCGACGAACGAGAAGACGAGAATCGCGGTGGCCATCACCGTGTCGCGCGTTTTATATGGGATGAGCGGAAGCGAGACGTAGAGCGCCGTCTCGAATAGAATCGCCAGAATCTGGAATTCGGTGTTGGTTTTGGGAAAACTGGGTAGATCTGATTGCGACGAATCGATTGATATCCCAAATCGACTGTTTTCGATCGATACGAAGTGAGATAGAGCCTCTAAAGGCAACGACCGCGACGCGACCGCAACGCATGTCTTAAGCCCGTCGAAGACTGTTTTGGATAGTTTCATGTGAGAGGTATAGCTGTTAGGATTCGATTAATATCCCGACTCGACTGTTTTGGACCCCCTAAGAAGTGAGATGCAGTATGACAAAGTTTGAAAAGATTTGGGGGTCTAAAACAGTCTAGTTGGGATATCAATCGAATCCTCTCAATCAGATCTATCATTTGAAACCGTCTAAAACAGTCTTGACCGGGTTTGAAGCATGCGGGGCGGTCGCGTCGCGGTCTTCTCTTTTCCGAACTGTTTCTCGCTTGATATAAGGCTAAATTAGCCACATTGGGGTATCAATCGATTCCTCGAAATCAGATCTATCAATTGAACGTGTTCAAAACGGTCTGCCATTTTGGGACTATTGGTAAAACTTGGCGTTTGTGGGAAAACAGGTTATCCACACCTGGTTTTGTCATAAAATGATTGATTTCATTGTGCCGAGTTGATTGATACCCCAATCTGACTGTTTCGGACCTCTATTGACCGAAATACCCGCTCGCGAGGTCAAAAACCGCGACGCGACCGCACGGCGTACCCTAGACCCCGGTTTTTATCATTTTTTTCGTATATGTGATCGATTTTTATGCCTATCTCACATTTTTTTTCTTAAAACTTAATTGGATACAGATACAGGCTGGAAAAGCCAAAAACCGCGACGCGACCGCACCGCATGCTGAGGAGTCGACTCATATCCCGTCTTGATTGTTTTCAACCTCCAAGTATCGAGATACAGTAGGACAAAGTCTTCCAAAGGGGTTCGGCATTGTCTTACGGTATCTCTGTGGGTAAGCGTCGAGAACAGTCAAGTTGGGATATCAATCGATTCCTCGCGACGCGACCCATACGAATCCGCTCACCGAAATCATCAAATGCTGCAAACTCAGCGAGTGTCGCAGCGATGCCAACGCGAAAATGAACGAGAGCAGCGAGAGAAGTGCGACGAGACAGCACGAGAGCAATATCATCGATTCGGCGGCGTCGCCCGGCGAGCAACGCCACATTGTGCCGTGCATTGTGGCGACGAACTCGGTCGCCGTGTCCGACGACAACAGAAGCCACTCGGCGGAGACGACCGCCTGAATGACGACGATGGCGACGGCGATGAGCACCGAGCTGCTCGACGAGCCCAACGACTTCCAGATGAGCACCGTCTTCACGAATATCGGCGAGACGGTCAGACTGATGGCGACGGGGAAGAGGAGTTTGCGGAGTGCGCACGAGACGCCGTTCGGCGGAATGATGAAGGCCGGCGAGCTCAGCGAGAGTAACGCGAGTCCGAGTAACGTGACGGCGGTCAGGTTGCGGTAGTCGCTCGACGAGATCACCTTCAGATACATGCACATCAGACACGTCAGCGTCGCCACCACCGCCACTATCGTGAACACCATCGTCTCGAGGTCGGTGAGCGCGCGCGCCAACGACGGCAGCTGCTGTTTGACGGCGCTTTTGGCGAGCTCGCGAGCACACGAGCTCCGCGCACACGACGACGACATCAGAAGGTAGGAGCCGGCTGACGATGTCGCGTCCGGCGATCCGTCCCGGTAGACGTGCGCAATCGGATCGAAGTGGCCGAGCTCGGCGAATTGGAGGCGATCGTCGACGAATTGGACGCGGTCGATGCGGAGCGGAATGTCGCGGAAGCCTGTCGAGTAGTTGAACGAGACCGCTGGAAAAAAGAGGCACGTTTTCAGACGTGTTTTCAGCCCAGATACGATTTGACCTACTTTTCTCGAAAGTTGACCCAGTTTTCCCCAAATTTGACCTACTTTCCCCAAATTTGAGGTACTTTCCCCAAATTTAACCTACTTTCCCCAAATTTGACCTACTTTCCCCAAATTTGACCTACTTTCCCCAAATTTGACCTACTTTCCTCAAATTTGACCTACTTTCCCCAAATTTGACCTACTTTCCCCAAATTTGACCTACTTTCCTCAAATTTGACCTAATTTCCTCAAATTTGACCTAATTCTCCGAAAAGTTCACCTATTTTTCTTGATTTGACCCATTTTTGTTTCTAAAGTTGACCTAATTTTTTGACCTGATTTTCCGACGTATCCACTTCTTTTTCACCAGTCTATCTCAATTTGACCCACTTTTGAGCGCTACTTTCGTTTTTGACCGCTGAATTTCAATTTGACCTACTTTTCCCCGCCCCTGACACTCACGAATATCGCTCAAATGGTGCACAAAATCGACGTCGAGTATCGATTGGCGGAACGCGTCGAACGGATCGTTGACACAGTCGCCCAACGAGATCACCAGCGCGCCCGGACACACTCGATCCACAAACGAGCGAAACGCGATGCCGACCGAGTGTGTCGCCAGCGCGATCGACGCCACGTCAACGTGCGGCGCCACCTGTGCGACGTCCAAACTTTGTGACGTGGCACACTCGCGCGAAAAACTGTGCGACGCCGACGACGCCGACGCCGACGCCGACTCGTCGGATTCCACGTGGCAACGAAACGCCGACGACCAGAACTGTTTCAGCCAGACGTTGGGCAGCGAGAGTTTCGGCAGACTCTCCGTCAGCTTTTTGATCTCCTCCTGATGATTGATCGGCGTTTGCGGGGCGACTGAGATGAGGTGCTGCTCGAATGTCGGCCAACTTTCGATGAACTTTCGCGATGTCGTCCAACGTTGGTCTTGCATTGTGATGAACACGAATCGGCCAGCGATCACCTGCCGAATCGGTTGTTTTGCATAGTAAACGCTTGTGTTCTTCCAGTTTTGAAGATTTGACCTACTTTTGCCTTGGTCTTCAATTTTCATCTACTTTTTCCCCTGATTTCCATGTTTGACCTACTTTTTGACCTGGTTTTCAAATTTGACCTACTTTTTCACCAGTTTTTCATGTTTGACCTTCTTTTGGTCTTTAAATTTGACCCAGTTTTTACCTAGTTCTCAAATTTGACCTACTTTTGACCTACCTTTTACCTAGTTTTCAAATTGGACCTAAAGTTTTCTATTCAAGACGTCAAAACCTATCACTCATAATTGACCTACCTACTTTTGAGCTGAAATTAAAATTTGACCTACTTCCCTACTAAATATCGATGATTGACTTGATTCCCCATCAAATCTTCAAATTTGACCTACTTTCCACGCGAATGCTCCAACGTGACCTACTTTCTTCCTCGCATCAACTTTCAAATTTGACCTACATTCTTTCATAACACTCACCATTTCCGATCGCAACGCGCGTGTCATCTGAATCCACGTGTCCTCCTCGAGCATCGCCACAACGACTCGCGCCTCGGCGAGCAAAAGTCGCCGCACGACGGCCTCCGCCACGACGGCACTCTCATTTTTCACGCGAATCGCCGCCTCGACACACATGCCCTCGGACGCGGCGATCGTCCGAAACTCGGCCATCGTCTCCACAAACTTCTCGTCGAAAATCACACTGACACACGTGCTCTGATAGTGGCGGAGTGCCGAGATTATCGATTGAATCGGCAACGACATCGACGGAAGTGTGCCGGCCGTTTGTTGCTAAAAAAAACGTGCGAGAGGAGGGATTACTGTAGACTACGGTAGAGGCGATACCATCAGACTTGTCGACGTCGTGAAAAACGTGTTGATGACGGGAAGGCGGAGTTGGCTCATTATTTGCTCCGTGTTCGGCATGTGTGTCGGATCGTCGCGAACGATGGCGATCAGATCGGAGCGTTGAATGTTGGTGCCGGAGAGCAGCTCGTACAGATCGGCCACCGATCGAAGGTCCGACGAGCACGAGTCGACGATGATGGCGCCGATGTCGGCGCCGAGCTCTTTCAGCATTCGCGACTCGTTCATCGTTTTCAGCGCGTCGAGAAACGCGGCCATTCGGACGACGGCGTTGACGTCGATCTCGCCGCACTCGAAGTTCTGCGAATATGCGCGTTTGACTCGAAAACTGGACCAGTTTCGGATGGTTTTCAGATTTGACCTACTTTCCATTCAAAACTAGGTCAAATCTTCAGAGTTTTTCACCTTGACCTACTTTTGCTAGAAAAGTAGGTCAAGTTTGCGAAATTCCATGATTTGACCTACTTTCTTCAGAAAACTAGGTCAGCTTCGTACCATGACCTACTTTTGCTAAAAAAAGTAGGTCAAGCTCATGAAATTTTATGATTTGACCTACTTTCCATTCAAAACTAGGTCAAATCTTCAGAGTTTTTCACCTTGACCTACTTTTGCTTTAAAAAGTAGGTCAAGTTCACGAGATTCCATGATTTGGCCTACTTTCCATTCAAAACTAGATCAAATCTTCAAAGTTTCTCCACATTGACCTACTTTCACTTGAAAAGTAGGTCAAACTTGGCAGTTTCCCAGAACTGACCTACTTTGTAAAAAAAACTAGGTCTAACTCGTAGAGTCCCTTTTTGATCTACTTTATACTAAAAATACGTCAAAACCCGTGAGATTTCCAAGATTTGACCAAATTTCCATCCGACCTCGAACAATTTCAGGAAAACGACTCACGTGTTGACCGGAAGACTGATGAATCGGTAGAATGGCGAGAATGTAGAGACGACGCGACGACGGAATGATCAACACATCGTTCAGAAGGCGATGCGACAACACTGACAGTTGGGCCGAGTCGAATGACGTGGCAGACGGGGATCTGCGAGAATTTTGACGGTGAGTTGACCTACTGACCTACTTTCTCCAAAAACTTGACCTACTGACCTAGTTTCATATAAAACTAGACCTATTGACCTAGCTTTTCATAAAACTTGACCTACTGACCTACTTTCTTGGAAATCTTGACCTACTGACCTACTTTCTTATGAAATTTGACCTACTGACCTACTTTTCGAAAAACTTGACCTACTGACCTACTTTCTTGGAAAACTTGACCAATTGACCCAATTTCTCAAAAATTTTGCCTACATTCTCATTTTTTTTTTTTGGAAAATCTGGCCTACTGACCTAGTTTCTTACAATCTTCACCCACCACCCCGATTCCACTCACTTTTGATTCAATTTCGACGGTTTGGGGTTCTTGGACAGCTTCATCGGCGATCGCGATGTCGTCCACAGAGTTTCGGTGGTTTTTTTGGTTGTCGGCGAGTAGACGGGGAGTACTGTAGTTGTTGGAGTACTGATTTTCGGCACCTTAGTAGTAGTAGTACTAGGAACGGGGGGAATAGTTGTAGTAGTAGTAGTGGTAGTGGTCGTGGAAGACGGATTTTGGAAGCTATAGTCGACAGTTTGCCACGTGGCGTGCGCCTGGGTTACTGTAGCCGGCGACAGTGGCTGCCACGTCATACCGGGATTCGCCGCCGAACTCAGACTTGCCATCGGAAAATCCACCATTTTCGCGCCGTTTTTCACAAAAATGTCCGTGTATGGATTGATGGCCGCCTGCGCCTGACTCAACATCATCGGATCGATGGTCGGCAGCGCATTATTGATTATTTGACGATAGTTGTTCGAGCGAAAGTCGAGTGCGAGAGCGGTGTTGCCGAGATAAAGAAGAAGAAGAAGTAGGTCAAAGTACCGTACTCCTCCGATCGCCATCATCCTTGGAGAAGACGAGCACAACAAACTGTGTATGTGCTCAACCACCCGGAGCCAGAGAGCAAGAAGCAAGGAAAAAAGGACGGAGGGGGGCCAGAAAGGAGGAGCGATTCGCCTGTTTGTGGTCTTCTTCTCCTTCTTTTGTGTATTTCTGTCTCCTCTCGGTTTGAATTGAACTGACCGCTTGTGGTGTGCACAGAGGCGCGCGCGCGCGCGCCGGCGCAAGCGTCAGATTAGGCGGGTTAACAACAAGGCGGGCAAAAACGAGAAAAGCAATGTGGGGGACGAAAAGGGACGAAATGGGGAGTGAAGAAGACAATGGGACGATGGATGGGCGGCTTTTGAGGGGCAGGCTTGGAGGTCGGAAAGGTCGGAAACTTTGGGGGTGACAACCTGGTGATAGCGTGTTTGGGACCATAGGCCTAAGGGTTTCACTGAAGCTGAAGAACCATGAGTCATAGAAAGTACAAATGGAGAGACCATAGGTAGGCCGACAGGTAATTGGTAGTACTATAGGTAAGACCATAGGTAGTACCATAGTATCCTAGGTAGTACTATAGATAGTACCATAGCTAGTATGATAGGTAGGACGACAGGTAGTGAAAAAGTGAGGACTATAGGTAGTACTAGAGGTAGGACCAAAGGTAATATCATAAGTAGTATCATAGTATCAAAGGTAGTACTATGGGTAGTATGATAGGTAGTACTATAGGTCATACCATAGGTTGTATCATAGGTAGGACCATCGGTAATACCATAGATAGTATCCTAGCATCATAGGTAGAACCAAAGGTAGTACCATATGTAGTACCACAGGTAGTACTATAGGTGGTACCATAGGAATGATCTAGTCGTGTCAGTTTGTATCCAGAACGCCAGGCTGGTCTCACAACGGAGAAATCCTAATTAGGCATGCGCCTTTAAACTCTTCAGGCTACTGCACGCATTTTTTTTTGTGTTTTTGAAACCGGTGCTCGAAGAATTTAAAGGCGCATGCCTAATCTTGTTGTTTTTTCGTTGCAAGACCAATAGTTTCACCGATCAGTAATTTGGGCCGTTAGGCCAAACTATTATCCCTGTTTTTTTTTAATTTTTGAAAGATAGTAATCCCTTCCCTCAACGATACTCCAAAATGACGATGCACTGTGTTTAGCAAACAGTTCTCTCTGTAATTTCGGAGTCTCGTCGAGGGATCAGTTATTTACTTCTATGGCTTCCATTACAGAGCATTTGTGCATGCATATAATTAATTTCGCTTGACACATGACAAATGCTCGCCGAAAAGCGAAAACTACAGTGCAAACAGTGTCGTGCGGCGATTAATTGCCGCCGCCCGCCGATTCATTGTTCTTGTTGCTCTTCCGACACACACACACACACACACAAATGCTCCAAGTTCGCCGATTAATGTTTGTGTTGTGGGTCGACGACACAGAATAATCAAACAAAAAACAAAGAAAAAGAAAGAGAGATTAGTGAACTTTTTTCATTGCTTCTTGTCGAAAATGTCATTGTGAATGCTGGTCAACGTCTGATATTGGGGATCGTGAGCCGCAACTGTCTTCCGATCGGTCGGAGCAGTGATTGGTGGTGGTGGTGGTGGTGGTGTTGGGGCTCCGCGAGCAGTTCGGCAGGACGAGGAGTTATCGGCACAATTGGTGGTGGTTGTGTTGTTGTTCGTCTAAAGAACACGGAGAAAGTTTAATGTGACCCCAACTTTTTTCTGGTTGGACTTGTGAAAATTGTGTCAACACAAAAAATGACGGGAATTGAAATATCTCTCAAATGAAAAAAAGAACGTCCAAAAATCTTCACTTTAAACAAAGTTATGCAACTTTTCAGATAAGAGCCACTAAAACTTGCACAACTTTGTTTGAAATGAAGCTTTTTACGAGCTCTTTAAACCATTCGAAAGAGCTCAAAAATGCTCACTTTTGCTCTATTTCAACCATTTTTATAGGATTCACCACAAGAAAGTTAGGGCCACTTGAATAAAACTGGGCAAAAGTGCAATAGAGCGCGATAGCTGAGCTAGCTGAAATAATGCTTGGAAGATGAAAATTCATGCGAAACGCAGTGTCGCAGAATGCTTCAACAAAAAAGCAGATCAAAATTGCCGAAAAACCGAAAGTGCGCCAGTCAATTGCTGGCGCACTTTTCGTCAGTGTCTTGGCGCACTCGGCGATAATCCGCTTTTTTGTCAATTTTTAATTTTTATCGATTTTTTTCCAATTTCTTATTTTCTATTAAAACAAGACAATATAAACTTTTTAAAATTGAAAAAAAGGGGAATTTTGACTCATTTGGGCCGAAATTGCGCTCTATCGGGTCTCGCACGGAAGAGAAAAACGATTTGGTGTCGATTTACGCGAGGGGGGAAGAGGAAGCGCTTTTCAGTCTATGCAAAATGCCCGTAAATCGACACCAAATCGTCTCTTCCCGGCGAGACCGTCGAAATATGTACCTCGTAGACCTCGATGCCGAGTTGTCCGACGGCCACAATGACGTGAATGAGTGCGAGTGTCGAGAAGACGAGATGTCCCGTGACACCGAAAAACGCGATAAGACCGGTCACGGGCGGCACGAGCACCAGTGCCGCCGACTTTCCGCTCGCTTCCGCGCTCGCCGCCTCGACGATGATGTTGCGGATTTCGTGACGCGCGTCGACGCGGAACGAAATGTTGTGCGCGGTGACGGCGACACAACTCCAGAGAGCAAAGAATTCGACGAGCTTGACGAGCATCGAGCACTCGGTGAGCAATCCGAACAACACCATTAGGCACTGAAAATGCAAAGCGTCTCTCGGATGGAAGAGACCGGGGAAAGTGTCCCCGTAAATCGACACGACACCAAACAGTCTCTTCCACACGAGACCCTTAGGACGGTGTCATTTTTCCGTTCGAGACCCAAAAAGCGCGTGACTACGGTTTCCGAGCATCGCGTGCCGACGTTGCCACGTAGGACCGGGTGTCCCCGTAAATCGACACGACACCAAAACGTCTTTTCCACACGAGACCCGGTTCAGTGAAGCGTGACAGTGACAACGTGACAACGTCAGAAATATCACCTCCGGATAAAACCAACACAAACCTCAAAGCATGAAACGATGGCGATTGTGTAACGCGCCGAGTAGACGTATTTGTGGAAGTCGTACGGTGAAAAAGTATCCATGATCGAGTTTGGCAACTAAAACTGATCGCGCGAGAAATTTTTGCCGAAAAAATGCTCACATCAAGACTGTTTTCCACAATGTCACGATGTCACACGTTAATCGATCATTTTCAACGTGATTTCATTGTTGTCACGCTCTTGCTGATTCGCAGATTTCTAGAGCATTCACAAAAAAGTTTCAAACTTGTGTTTAGACAGTTTTTCGAATGCACGCCAATTTTGATAAAATGGGCGCCAGGCGGAGTGTCGTTGGGGAATTTTCAGGGAACTCGCCCTAACTTTTTTGTGCTCGGGCCTATAAAATTGGTTCAGTTATCAAATATGTACAGTTTTTTGAGATCTTTCAAATGGCGCAACGAGAGTTTGAAAATATTGATTTGGAAGAGAGTTAGGCAGGTTCTAGTGGATTTTTTCACTTTGTTTCACTAAAACCTGCACAACTTTCTTCAAAATCAATATTTTCAAATTCCCGTTGCGCCATTCAAAAGCTCTCAAAAATTTCTATATTTTCAATAACTGCATCATTTTCATAGCTCCAAGTGTTAAAAAGTTAGGGCAAGTTCATTTAATAGTCCCCGTTTCTTATTCCGAAAACACGTCAAACACGAGAAAAGAGAAAACCATGAACTTCATTGAAAACCCGTTTTCGAGTGTTTTTTTGTTGTCGTCGTTGTCATCATTAGAATAGGAGCGAGGCGACGCCGACGACGGCGGTGACACTCGAAACGGCGATGATGCCGAAGCGGAACGCCTTGTGCTTCCAGCTCGACTCGCGATGAATTCGCACCGCACACTTGTGGTACACGTCCGACGCCTCCTCCAGTCTTTCTGAACAAAAAAATATCGATTTTTCTGAAAATTACGCATTGTGTCGATTTACGATAAACACAGCGCGCCGACCGCCGTTATTTCGGAGCGTCGTACAAGGCAATTTTCATGATTATTCTTAGAAAACTGAAATTGTCGCGTATTTATGCGAAAAAACGTCGGAAAATAGCCTGAAAATTAAGAAAAATCGCAGAGAAAATCAAGAAAATTTTTTGGTACGACGCTCCGAAATAACGGCATTTGGCTCTGTGTTTATCGTAAATCGACACAATGCGTACTTTTTCTCAGAGAGATTTCGAAACAAAAAATGGAAAAAAAACAAGGCGTGACGTGACATACATAGAAGTGTTGTTTCTGGCAGGCCCATATGTAGTACATAGTTTAGCCGTTATCAGTGGAGCGCGTTTGCTTTCCATAGTTTTTAATTAACTTTTTGGGTTATTTGCGTGACAAAAAGAAGTATCCCTAGCAGAGTTGCGCGGAATAAATTCCAGAAGTTATACGGAACTCGCCATAACTTTTTTGTGGTGAATCCTATGAAAATGGTGCAGTTACCCAACATATAAACCTTTTTGAGACCTTTCGAATGGTTCAACGAGAATTTGAAAATCTTAGCTGTGAAGAAAGTTATGCCGGTTTTAGTAGAACTTTTTCCGGGAAAAACACGGAACACGGAACTCGGAGAAAATTCTACTAAAACCGGCATAACTTTCTTCACAGCTAAGATTTTCAAATTCTCGTTGAACCATTCAAAAGGTCTCAAAAAGCTTTATATCTTTGGTGACTGCACCATTCTCATAGGATTCACCAAAAAAAAATATGGCGAGGTCCGTATAACTTCTGGAATTTATTCCGTGCAACTCTGCTAGGGATACTTCTTTTTGTGACGCAAGTAACCCAAAAAGTCAATTAAAAACTATGGAAAGCAAACGCGCTCCACTGATAACGGTTCCTTTTTTTGCCGACTCCGGGCTAAACTATGTACTACATATGGGCCTGCTAGAAACAACATTTCTATGTATGTCACGTCACGCCTTGTCCGTGCCGGTTCTATTCCTTCCGGCGAGTTCTATTTCTGGGTACCGTCCCCTCCTGCTAAACATCTTTCCCTCCCAAAAAAGAGCACTTACGGGCTCGCTCGACGAGCTCGTCGAGCCGTCCGCCTCGTTCGACCATCTTCCGCACGTTGTCCTTCATGATCGTCTTCACCTCGTTCAGCTCGCGTCTCGTTCTCATTATCTTCTCGTCGTTCCATCCGATACGGCTCACCGGCGGCAGTGGCACACTCATTTTTATCATACACACACACACAAACGCGAGGACTTGTTGGTGTTTTTTTTTTCTTCGAGAGAGAGAGAAGCACAGAAAATGAATCGATAATCAAAGTCCCCTCTCCCACGTTTCCAACAATTTTGCCACGTTTCAAATGTTTCCAAGTGTCCCCCCCCCCCCTTTAAGGGTCACGTGCACAGTACTTTTACGAAACTCGCCCGCAACTTTTTTGTGCTCGGGCCTATGAAATTGGTGCAGTTACCAAAAATATACAAATTTTTAAGAGCTTTCGAATGGTGCAATGGGAATTTGAAAATATTGATTTTTAAAAAAGTTATGCAGGTTTTAGTGGCCTTCACTGGAAAAAGTCACAAAAACCTGTCTAACTTTCTTCAAAATCAAGATTTGCGAATTCCCGTTGCACCATTCGAAAGATCTCAAAAAATTGTACAGTTTTGGTAACTGCACCAATTTCATAGACCCGAGCACAAAAAAGTTAGGGTGAGTTCGCTAAAATTCCTCAACGACACTCCGCCCGGCGCCCATTTTATCAAAATTGGCGTGCATTCGAAAAACTGTTCAAATACAAGTTTGACACTTTTTTTGAATGCACTGGAAATTGGAATTCGAAATGGGAATTCGAAAATCTTCAGTTTGAAAAAAGTTATGCAGGTTTTAGTGACTTTTTGGAGTAAATACCACTAAAACCTGCCTAACTTTCTTCAAAATCAAGATTTTTAAATTCTCGTTGCGCCATTCGAAAGCTCTCAAAAAACTGTATCTTTTCGGTAACTGCACCATTTTCATAGGCCCAAGCACAAAAAAGTTGCGGGGCGAGTTTCAGAATTTTTCCGAATTTCGTCTGTTTGGAAGGAGCCGCGTGGGTAGAAAAAGATAGACTGTTTGTTTCCGTGCCACTACCACTGCGGCGGTAAGAAAAAGAGGAGGAGGAGAGGGGGGGGGGGGGGGTAATTGTGGAGTGGCTTTTCGAGGAGGGGGCACTGTTCGATATCCAAACACTCTTCCTCTTCCTCCTCTTCTTACTGACTACCTCTCAACTTTTGTGCCATCCCTTTCACTTTTTTATTTTGATTTTGGTGGAGGAGAAGAGTAGATCAAGAGTTGACCTACTTTTTGGTCTCCTCCACGAGAGCTCGATATCAAAAAATCGAATCGAATCGAGCCGAGGCATACGTCTACCGGAGCGGTTTGATAGAAAGTAGGTCAAATCGCAATTTGATTTGACCTACTTTTGATTTGAGCGTATCTGAATGTAATTTCACTCCGCCAGTGGCGCTATTCAGGCGCCACTGGCAGCGAATGCTGGCCGATGTCTGGCGCGCAAAATTTCCAGAATAAACGTGAACCGAATATATTTCGGGCCACTTCAGACCGCAAAACGCCATTTGACCTACTGTGGATAGGAGGACTGACCTACTTTTTGACCTACCGCATTGACCTACTTATGTACATAATCTAGGTCAATGAAGTAGTTTCAGGCGACAGTTTTAGGCTCCGAAGACGAAAATAGCGGTGAGGAAGGGAAAGTGGGGGTGCAAATTGAGTTTGGATTCTCCCCCCAACAATTTCTTTTTCTTTCTCGTTCCCTAATGAACCTCAACAAAAATAAAGCTCGGGAATAAGAAAATCGAGCGATTTGGGGGACGTTTTCAAAGAAATTGCGAAAAATTTAGCTAAATTCGCAAAAAAAGAACATAATTTGCTATCCACTATTAACTATTCAAAAACCCTCCCACCAATAGGCTATTTCCTCCGATTTGGGAAATTTATAATCGGATTGAAATCGGTCCTCCCCCCCTCAATTAGGCAGCTCCTCCTCCTCGTGTTCCAAGGCCACTAATCGGCAGAAAATTGGGATAGATGGGAGAAGCGAGGCAGTACACCTGTTCTCTTTTTCTCTTTCTTGAACTGCTCTTTCTCTTTCTTGAACTGCTCTTTCTCTTTCTTGAACTCTCTCTTTCTCTTTCTTGAACTGCTCCTTCTCTTTCTTAAACTGCTCCTTCTCTTTCTTAAACTGCTCTTTCTCTTTCTTGAACTGCTTTTTCTCTTTCTTGAACTGCTCTTTCTCTTTCTTGAACCGCTCTTTCTCTTTCTTGAACTTCTCTTTCTCTTTCTTGAACTCTCTTTTCCTCTTTCTTGAACTCTCTTTCTCTTTCTTGGACTCTCTTTCTCTTTCTTGAACTGCTCTTTCTCTTTCTTAAACCCTCTCTTTCTCTTTTTTAAACTCTCTCTTTCTCTTTTCTGAACTGCGCTTTCTCTTTCTTGAACTGCTCTTTCTCTTTCTTGAACTGCTCCTTCTCTTTCTTGAACTTTCTCTTTCTCTTTCTTGAACTCTCTTTCTTTTTCTTGAACTCTCCCTCTGTTCCCCGGGGCCAGGTCCCCCCTCTCTCTCTCTCATTTCTTTTCTCTTTCTCAATCTCTCTTTCTCTTTCTCCTACTCACCAAGTGTACGAGAGAGAGATGCTCTCTCTCTCTCCGAGTGGAGCCAGGAGGAAGAGAGGAGGGTGCCGCCCGTCTTCTTCTTCTCCTTCTTCTTCTTTCTTTCTTTCCCACTACTACTCCCTCGCTCCCATCGATCTGCTGCTGCTGCTGCTCCGTGTGTGTAAGCCATTTGAGAGCACAAAAAGCGAGCCGAGCCGAGCCGGGACGAGGCGAGGCGACGTCCCGTGTGAATAGTGTGTAAAGTGAGGAGCAAGAGAGAGAGAGACGGAGAGAAAAAGAGCGGCTCCCCTTTTCTCTTTCTCTTTCTCTTTCTCTCTTCTTTTTTTTTCTATATATACATATTCATTTTCTCTCGATTTCTTCCAAACCCAATCCACATGTGGTTCCGTTTTTCATTTCTTTTCTTTTTTTTCGATTGATTCCCATCCTCCTCATTTCCAGCCAAACACGGCGCCGAGCAACCAAAAGGAGCCGGGACGGCCATCCACTATGACAAAATGAGCCGGTTCGAGTTGCTCGTCGCCACACTCGTGCTGCTCGCCACACTGCCCGACGGCTCGGTGCAATTCAACAAGGAGAGCATCAAAGAGTGCGCTCAGGTGCTCAGCGAGCACGTCAAAGAGACGTTCGCCAAAATATCGCACGAGTCGATACTGCGCCAGAACTATGAGAAGCTCGTCGACGAGGAGCAGTTCGATCCGAGGCAGGAGCTGAAACGGAGCAAACATCGCATCGAGGACTACCTACATGTTCGATCGCAGTTCGCCTACGTTCGTTTTTCTGTTTTTCCACGAAAAATTGAAGAAAATATTGAAATTTGGAGAAAAAGTGGGAAAAAATGAAAAAATTGAAAATCTGTTTTTTTGTTTTTTTTTTTTAAATTAATTGAAAAGTATCAAAAATTATTAAAAATTCGGGGAAATTTTGTGAAAAAAAAACGGGAAAAACATTTTTTTTTTAAAATTTGAAAAAAAAATTTTTTTTTTTTTTTTTAATTATTTTCACATTTTTTTTTTTTGATGAAAAAATATTAAAATTCAGCAAAAATTGAAAAAATTTTTATTTTTATTTCTTAAAAATAAATTTGATACAATTGGGATTTCAAAAATCTAAAAAAAAAAATTTTGAAGATTGTCAAAAAATTTTTTAAAAAATTGAAAAAAATTGAAAATTTTTCTTTTTTTAAATAAATTTGAAACAATTGGGATTTTAAGAATCTTTTTAAAATTTCAAAATTTCGCTCAAATTACTCAAAAAAAAAATTTGGAAGACAAATCGTTCCATTTTCAGAATAAAAGCTATTTAAGAGAAATTTTTTAAAAAAATTATTTTTGAAAAAATCCCTATGACGTGGCACTATGATCATCATTCTCACACTATGACGTGGCGATTGTGCCATTTGCAGAAAGCGAAAATCTCGCTGGAGGCGCGAGCATTGCGAAACGACACGTCGGTCAACGATCCGCAGTCGAAGTCGTTCATTCGATTCATGTCGGCGAAGCAGGGAAACGACGGCACGACGATCTTCGAGTCGAACCATTTGGGCCGTCGGCTGAAGGTCAACGAGACGCGCAATTTCACTTTCGTACAAAACGCGAACTTCTACACACTTCCGACGTCTTCTGTGTCGTCGGCTGTCCATATTCCGACGCCGCTTTACGATAGAAGTGAGTTTCCGGAAAGGTGGAGTCGAACCAGAGAGTGTCAGATTGATAGCGCCCACTACCACTGCGCCACACGCGCTTGCACCTTTTTTAGTGTATTTTTCCACTGAAACTGGCTCGAAATGTTTTGTGAAGGATACCAATAGAATCGTCATGAAATTCTGCATCTAATAAAGTAGGATTTGAATCAGTTTTAGCTGTTTGAAGTGAATTGGCGAAACGGAGTTTTCTAAACACTTTCCGACAGATTGATCAGTTTTTAAGGTCTAACAAAGTTATCTCAAGGCATGTGAGGTCGAACCAGAAACCATCAGTTTGCTAGCGCCATTACCACTGCGCCACACGCGCTTGCACATTTTTTAGCTTGTTTTCCCACTGAAACTGGCTCGAAATTTTTTGTAAAAGATATCAATAGAGTCGTCATGAAATTCTGCATCTAGTAAAGTAGGATTTGGAGCAATTTTAGTGATTTGAAGTGAATAGGTGAAACGGAGTTCTCTGAACACTTTCCGACTGATTGATCAGTTTTTAAGGTCTAACAAAGTTATTTCGAGGCATGTGGGGTCGAACCAGAAACCATCAGCTTGTTAGCGCCCACTACCACTGCACCACGCGCGCCGCCAAACAAAAAATCGCCTAATATCCCCCGTCATTAGTGTCAATCGAACCGTCTCGACGAGCCGAATCCGAATATCGCATCGAAATTGATTTCAGACGAGAACCTGCTGCGCAAAATCGACTGGTCCGACATTGACGCCGTCTACCGCACGAATCGCGAGGAGACGAAAGATCTGGCGTTCCAGCTGTTCTGCTCGGAGACCGGATACATGCGCTACTACCCGGCGACCTCGTGGTTCTGGGACAATCAGGAGGAGCGGCTGGATCTGTTCGACTGCCGCAACACCGAATGGTACATCAACTCGGCGACCAACTCGAAGAACGTGCTCATTATGCTCGACATGTCCGGCTCGATGCTCGGACAACGGTACGAGGTCGCGAAACAGACGACCGAGGCCATTCTCGAGACACTCTCCCACAATGACTATTTCAATATTATGACGGTCAGCTTTTTTTTTTTAATTTTCATGCCAGGCGATCTAGGAAAATTTTTTTTTTAAATTTTTTCTCAGATTATCCTTGAAAATTCACAAAAATGACGAAAAAATTGCAATAAAAAAAATTTTAAAATTGAATCGATTTTTTTTTTTGAAAATTATAATTTTTTTCGGGAGTTTCGAAGTTTCCTTCATTTTTTTTATTCGAAAAAATTATTTTTTCACCATAAAAAATCAAAAAATTTTCAAAATTAAAAAAAATTAAAATTTCAATCAGCATGATTTTTCAAATTTAATTATTGGATATAGAAAATTTTCGAAAATCAAAAAAAAAATTGAATTTTTTTCGGTTTTCTTTTTTCAAAAAAAAAACACATTTTCTATTTTCCCAGCAAATTCAATTTTTTTTTAAATAAAAAAAACTTTAAAAAAAATTTTTTTTAACTCAAAAAAAGTTTTTAAATTAACATTTCAAAAAAAATTTTTAATTGTAATATTTATATAAAAAATCGATTTTTTCAAAAAATACAAAAAAGTTTTAAATTTTTTCCCAATTAAAAAAAAATTTTCTCACTTTCAGAAATATTTTTTGTCAAAATTTCAAAAAAAAAAATTTTCAAAAAAAAAATGTTTTTTTTTTTTTAATTTTTTATTTTCAAGAATCAAACATTCAAAAATTCAACTGATTGTAAGTTATTTTAAAAAAATTCAAGTGCATAAAATTTTTTTTTTCAAAAAAAAAAAATTTTTTCAAATTCCAAATTTTTTACTGCTCATCGTGTCAATGCCATTCTATTTTTTTTCAAAATTATAAAATCCACATTATTTTTTTTTTAAAACCAAATGTTTTGCAGTTTTCGAAGAACACGTTTCTGCTGGACGGGTGTAACGGTACGAACGGTCTGCTGCAGGCGACGATGCGCAACAAGAAGGCGCTGCGCCGCAAAATGGACACGTATCAGAGCGAGGGGAAGGCCGAGTACGAGCGGGCTCTTCCGTTGGCGTTTAGTGTGCTGCTCGACGTGAGTTGTTGCTCCGCGAGCCCACTCCCCCCTCTTTCCAAACTGACAAACAAATTGCCTTTCAATTTGCGGTTTCCGCCGCGCGTGCGCTGCCTACTAATTCCCCGTGACACATGTCACGTCTGTCCATTAGCCTCGTTTTGACGGCGGAGGAATAGATTCAAAAAAAATCCCGAAAACTGACAGACCAAAAAGGGATCGACCGCGACGCGGCGTGGTCGCGTCGCGTGTCCTGACTATGTGTTGCTTTTTGTTGCTTTTTAACACAAGCGCTGCTTTTTGAAATCTTGTTCTTTGGGAAAAATTGCATTTTTCGAAATCTCTGAGCAAAAAGTGGCCATTGTGTCGATTTACGATAAACACAGTGCACCGACGGGCCGTTATTTGCGGAGTGTCGTACTAAACAATTTTCACGAGTTATTAAACGATTTTTCTGTTTTTCCAGACCAATTTTCGGCGTTTTTTCGCTGAAATATACGAGATTTTTTAATATTTGACAGTTTTTGAGAAATTCTTGCAGTTTCTAATGTTTTTTTCGTAGTTTCCGTATTTCGAGGCTTAATTTAAAGTTCACTTGTAAAATTTTTCTGAAAAAGTCTGAAAATTCTGCAAGTTTCGGCTGAAAAAACTGGAAAAAAATCGTTTTGGTACGACGCTCCGAAATAACGGCCGTCGGCGCGCTGTGTTTATCGTAAATCGACACAAAGCGTATTTTCTCTCGGAGATTTCGAGAATTTTGGAAAACAAACACGGCGAATCGCTGCTTCAGCGATATTTCGCAATCAAATCGGTGTCACGTGTTCGCGTGTCACGCGTGACAAGTGAAACGATGGATTGCGAACTCGCTTTCTTTTTTTTCGCAAAAAAATAACCGCTTTTTTTTTGTCTATGTTGCTTTTAATTTGCTATTATTAACACAAGAAATCAAGCGAAAAAGAGGTAAGTGCTTTTGCTTTTTTTTTTTTTGGAAAAATTTTTATTGATTTTTTACAAAACCCCACATAATTATACGGTTTTTTGGGCTAAATCTTGGAAATCTTTTTTTATAATTGAAAAAAATTTCATTTTTTTCAGAAATCTTTCAATTTGCCGAGATTTCGCCTTGAAAATGTTATAAAAATGTGGAAGTGGTGGTATTTCGCAATCATTTATCGATTTTCTTAATCGCGAACTGAAAATGGATCAAAAGTAGGTCAAGATGTGCGAAAAACTAGGTCATGACCTAGATATCTGAGAAAAAGTAGGTCAAAATGCTGAAAAAGTAGGTTCCTAACACGAAATCCCAAGCGGTAGATCAAAAGTAGGTCATGACCTAGATTCGCAGAAAGTAGGTCAAACAGAAGGTTGAAGTGTTAAAAACTAGGTCATAACTAAGCCAGATTGAAAAAAATGAATTTTGCCAGTGACTGAAAGTAGGTCATGACCTAGATTTTCTTGCTGACATGTCGATAATAGATCAAAAGTAGGTCAAAGTGTCTGGAAGTAGGTCATGACCCAGATTCCCGATAATCAGGTGGGCAAAGTTGGAATATGGTAGAAAGTAGGTCACGATCTAACTTTCTGAGCCGTAGATCAAAAACAAGTCAAATCAAGTATCTGAAAGTAGGTCAAAAAGTAGGTCATGACCTAGATCTCTCTTTAAAGGCGCACAACTCAGTTTTCGTTTTTCGCGGCGAGACCTGCGCGCCGCCCAACACTTTTCTGTGTTTCTCAATTCGGAAAAAAACAGTTTGCGAACAAAAGTGAAACAAAAAATGGATGATTGCGAAATATCTGACCCCCTTGCCCAAATCTCTACATAAGTGTCGCTTTTGCACGGCTTCCGCTTTTCTCATTCTGACAGTTGAAAGGATCGTACGCGTTGCACACAAAGGAGGAGATGTCGATGATGACGAACGTCTCGTCGGACCATCAGTTTCTCGTCGAGCTCCCCGAGCACGTGCTCACCGCCTCCAAACAGTACATTGATTCTGTAAGACCCCCCCATTCCCCCCGTTTCTTATCGGCTTTGCATTGTTGTGCGTGTGCGTGTGAATGTGAATGTCCTGTGATGTGTCCCGTGACCCGTGACCGTGACTTTGTGTCACGCTGTCTCCGTCCTCTCGTCTTTTACTTCCTTTTTTTACTATCACCCGATTTTCAGAATGATTTTCTTGAATGAACCTATTTTCGAAAAAAAGCGGGATGGAGTCTGAGAAATTATTGACTTTTTGGGAAAAATTGAATTTTTCGAAAA
Source organism: Caenorhabditis sulstoni (assembly GCA_963966605.1). Taxonomy (NCBI): domain Eukaryota; kingdom Metazoa; phylum Nematoda; class Chromadorea; order Rhabditida; family Rhabditidae; genus Caenorhabditis; species Caenorhabditis sulstoni. Next base: position 1,853,430 of record OZ016477.1, read on the forward strand.
AAAAATTAAAAATTAGATTATAATTTAGGTGCAATTTTATTTTTTTTCTGGGTAAATTTAATTCCAATTTTTTGGAAAATCTTTGAAAATAAAAATAAATTTTTTTCTAATTTTTACAATTTATTTTTTACTTTTGTGAATAAATCGAAAACTCTGCATTTTTTGAAATTTTTTAAGAATTTTATCGATTTTTAAAAATAAAATTCCAAAAAAAATATTCTGAAAATATCGATTTTTCTCAGAATTTTTTTCAAAAAAAAAAATTAATTTTTCCAAATTTTTTTCAATACTTTTCTTTTTAAATTTTCAAAAAAAAATTTTTTTTTCAATTTTTAGAAATTTTTTTTTTGAAAAAATTTATCGAAATTTCGAATTTTTCAAAAATATTTTCAAAAAAAAATTTTATTGATCGAAAAAAAATAATTTTTTTCTTTTTTTAAAATTATTTTTTGTTAAAATTTCAAAAAAAAATCGAAAATTAAAAAAAAATAATTTTTAAAATTTTAGCAAAAATTTTCGAGACATTCCGAATTTGTGAAAAAAAAATCATTTTTTAAAAAATTTCAAAAAAAAAATTGCTATTTCCATTTTCCAGACTCCTTCCGCTTTTCAAGAAGAAGAGATCAAAAAAAAATTGGAGTAGATCAAAAAAAAAAAATTTTTAATGTATTCGTGTAAAAAGTTGTTGTTGCAGATCAATAACGGCGGCGGCGAGACGAATCGGGGCGCGTGCGAGAACGTGATAATGTTGATAACGGACGGCGCGCCGAACGCCTACAAGAAGATCTTCGACATGTACAACGCCGACAAAAAGGTGCGCGTGTTCACGTTTCTCGTCGGCGACGAGGCGATCGACTTCAACGAGGTGCGCGAGATGGCGTGCAACAATCGCGGCTACATGGTGCACGTGGCGAATATGGCGGACGTCGACGAGAAGATTCACCACTACATTCGGAGGATGTCGCGCGTCGTCGGCAGACACTACGAGCAGTCGGGACGCATGTCCTGGTGGACCGGTGTGTATCGCGAGCGGCTGGTGAGTGGTGCTGGTCGGCGGCCGCCGGTTTTCTAGGCCACGAATACACGTGGCAACACGTGGTGGCCTAACTATGAGGGTAGTCGGGTTTTCTAGGCCACGCAACCGTTTTGAATATTTGGGTTTTCTAGGCCACCGGAATGAAGTGTGTGAGTGGGAAATCTGGGAAATACACGCCAGAACTAGTGGTGGCCTAACTCTGCGGATAGTCGGGTTTTCTAGGCCATGGCCGCCTTTTTAATTTTTTGGGTTTTCTAGGCCACTGGAATAAAGTGTGCGAGGGAAATCTGGGAAAAACACATCGAAAGGACGGTGGCCTAACTCTGCGAAAAGTCGGGTTTTCTAGACCACGGCCGGCTTCTTCAATCTTTGGGTTTTCTAGGCCACCGAAATGAAGTATTTGGGGGAAATCTAGGAAATACACGCCAGAGCAAGTGGTGGCCTAACTCTGCGGATAGTCGGGTTTTCTAGGCCACGGCCGCCGTTTTGAATCTTTGGGTTTTCTAGGCCACCGGGAGTTTCTGGACGGTGGCCTAACTCTGCGGATATCGTCGGGTTTTCTAGGCCACGGCCGCCGTTTCGAATATTTGGGTTTTCTCGGCCACCGGAATGAAGTGTGTGAGTGGGAAATCTGGGAAATACACACCAGAACAAGTGGTGGCCTAACTCTGCGGATAGTCGGGTTTTCTAGGCCACGGCCGCCGTTTTGAATAGTTCGCTTTTCTAGGCCACTGGAATGAAGTGTGTGTGTAGGAAATCTGGGAAATACGTGTTGGAACAAGTGGTGGCCTAACTCTGCGGATAGACAGGTTTTCTAGGCCACGGCCGGCATTTTGAATCATTGGGTTTTTTAGGCCACGGCCGCCGCAGCAGTTAGAAAGTGCGTTGAAAGTGGCCAGTGGCCAAAATTTTGCATAAGAGGGATTCCTAGGCCATGCGATTTTTATGAAGAAAACTTGAGAATAAACTGATGGCCGAACTTTCTCAGTTCACTTTTTCTAGGCCACCGCTTTCGCTTGAGTGTTAACTTCCAAGATGGCCGAACTTTCTTCACAACTTTACGCCCACTTTTGTTTACAGTACCTTCCGCGTCCCGAGTTCTTTTCGGAGCCGGTGCCGATCACGAATCAATCGTTGAACGTGATGAACAAGATCGCCGCTCGCCGCAAGATTCGCCTTCAGAAGACCGAGGCGCGGAGTCGGATGTTCGTGACGACCGTCTCGTATCCGGTCATTGTCAACGAGACGTTCATGGGCGTCGCCGCCGTGAACATTCCGTTGACCGAAATCGCCCAGAAGTCGCATCCGTCGAATGTGAGTTTTTTTGATTTGACAGGCGAAACTCTCAACTGGTACACAGAAAATGGGTCAAAAATAGGTCAAGATATGCGAAAACTAGGTCATGACCTAGATACCGTAAAACCTCTATTATAAGGGCATGCCGTTGTATTGTTCGAGGACCCCCTCGGGGTGCCGTTCTAATAGAGGGTGCCGTTGTATTGTTCGAGCGCTATTTTTTTGATTTTCGTCTTAAACCGGGCTCAGCGGGAACACCACCAGAGGCTCCGCACTCTGAAATCCCGGGTTCGCAGTGTTTTCGCAGGCTCCGGGACATTTCGAACTTTGGGTTAGGTATTGTTATTATAACGGATTCACTTCACGTCCTGTGAAAGTTTCCCTCACTATCAAAATTTGCGAAAACAAGAATCAAGTCGATATCTCAAACAACACTATTTGAACTCCTCGTGACATTTTTCATGAGACGAAGGTGGAATATGGAGTTTTTCGCAAGCTTCTACAGATTTCAAAACTCAGCTCTTGTCAGAACTTCTCAGCCTTCGAAATATTCAGTTCCTCTTCGAAAAAGTTCACGAAATTCAAAATTTTTAGCACCTCTTTTGACCTATGTTTCATCGGTTTCGAAATGTCCCGGAGTCTTTTCGCACTTGAAGAACGGATCGATCTTTCATTTTTAACCTTTAAACCGTCAACATTATCAAAAAAACAACAAACATTGCTAAACCGATAGAATCAAAGAAGTGTCACTATCTTCTTCTTCTTCTTTTTCACTTTCTTCAAGATCGAACTGCGGATCGACAAGGGGGTGCTGTTGTATTAGGGGTGCCGTTCTAATAGGGGGTGCCCTTGTATTGTTCAAGAACCCCCCCGGGGTGCCGTTCTATTAGAGGTGCCGTTCTAATAGAGGTGCCGTTATAATAGAGGTTTTACGGTATCTGAGAAAAAGTTCTCAACGCGAAATCCCGAGCGGTAGATCAAAAGTAGGTCATGACCTAGATTCGCAGAAAGTAGGTCAAACAGAAGGTTGAAGTGTGAAAAACTAGGTCATAACTAACCCAGATTGACAAAAATTAATTCTGATAGTGACTGAAAGTAGGTCATGACCTAGATAATAGATCAAAAGTAGGTCAAAGTGTCTGGAAGTAGGTCATGACCCAGATTCCCGATAATTAGGTGGACAAAGTTGGAATATGGTAGAAAGGAGGTCACGATCTAACTTTCTGAGCCGTAGATCAAAAACAAGTCAAATCAAGTATCTGAAAGTAGGTCAAAAAGTAGGTCATGACCTAGACGTCGCTCCAAACCGCACTCATTTCGCAGATCGGCGCCAAAAGCTACTTCTTCCTGCTCGACCAAAACGGTTTCGTTATGGCGCACCCACAATTGCGCCCAATCGATCCCATCACCAAGTATCACAAACAAAACTACAACAACATGGATCTGCTCGAGCTCGAGGTCGGCCAAAACCAAAACGTTCGAACCGCCCAAAAGTCGCACGCCGTCTCGAGTCTCGTGTGCGAGTCGGGCGCCAACTACGCCGAGTGTGTCGACGATTTGCGAAAAGCGGTCCGCAAAATGATCATCGAGTGCGACAATTCGGACGTGCAACAGCTCGACGTGCTCTACGCCACCGAGATACTCGATCGCGTGTATCCGCAGACGAACACCTACTACTCGGAGTGCATCAATCACGCGAACTTTGTGCTCGGGCTCGCCGTCGCGAAAGGCGACGACTATCGGATTGTCAAAAAGCAGAAGAAGTACGATTTCGGCCGAGTTCGCATGGATTGGATGGTCGACAAACGGTGGCGATTGCATCCGCACTGGTGAGTTGGTTATGACCTAGGAAACGGAGGTCAAAACGAATCGAAACATGTAGGAAATAGGTCATAGCCTAGACACCACACAAAAAAGTAGGTCATGACCTAGATATCGAAGAAGTAGGTCAATTTTGTTTTAAAAAATCCTAGGTCAAAAAAGGTAGATCAAAACTAACTCGAAATTTGAAAAAAAATTAGGTCATACCCTAGATTATTGATGAGTACTCCAAAAACCATGTGAAAAATTGAAAATGTAGGTCATGACCTAGATTTTCAGAAAATAGCACATCAAAACATGAAAAAGTAGGTCATGACCTAGATTCTGAGGAATTAGGTCAACCTTCATGGGTATGACCTAAAATTTCAAAAAAAAATTAGGTTCAATTAGACTAAACCACAGAAAAGTAGGTCATGACCCAGATTTTCATCAAAAAAGGTCCATTATCAAAAAGTAGGTCACCGTTCAAAAATGTAGGTCATGACCTAGATTCTCATAAATTAGGTCACCCTTTCTGGGTATGACCTAAAATCCCAACAAACAAAAACAATTAGGTTGAGCCCTCAGAAAAGTAGGTCATCGTTTTCAAATTTCGCAGGCGCTACTGTTTCCTCAACGACACCGACACGAACATGTCGAAAGAGGAGGCGTTCGAGATCTACGCGCAACAAATGTCCGATTCGGGAAAAGCGCCCCTCCTGTGCGAGTATCGACGGAATCTCGTCGAGAAGATGTTGCTCGATTTGGAGGCGACAAGCAATTTGATCGACAGCTGGGACACACAATTCGAGTTTATGGGAAAGTGAGTGAGATCGTTTGCGTGTGTGTGTCACGTGACACAAGGTTTACTAGATAAGAACCGAGTTCGCAAAAGTAGGTCACGACCCAGTTTCTGAAAAACAGGGGATTTGGAAACGATCAAAGTTGATTTTTATCAGAAAGTAGGCCATGACCTAGTTTCCGGAAGTTTAAGTTAGGCCAATTAAAGGGGGGGGGGGGGGGGGGGTGCCAACTTGAAAAAAGTTTGCTTTAGTACAAACTAGAGGGGTGGGAAAATGCAGCGCACAAGGAGCGACGCTTTAAAAATAAGTAAAAGTATTTTTAATTATCGATTTTAGGCCAAAATTAATATTCCTGTGGCCGTGGCCTAACTGCTGCTTTTCGCGGGAATTCTTCGCGCGGCCTCGGTGCATTTTCGAGATTTCTTCGCGAAAAGATGTGTCTGTAAGCGGAGCATCGAGCGGCCGAAAAATATCGCAAATCATTCGATATCGCGCATAGGCGCGCAACGAAATTTGGGTTTCTAGGTCACGGCCACAGGAATATTAATTTTGGCCTTAAATCGATAATTTAAAATACTTGCACTTATTTTTAAAGCGTCGCTCCTTGTGCGCTGCATTTTCCCACCCCTCTAGTTTGTATTAAAGCAAACTTTTTTCAAGTTGGCACCCCCCCCTTTAAAAAGTAGGTCAAAGATTGATTCTCTATAAAGTAGGTCATGACCTAGTTTCCGAAAAATTAGGTTAAGCCAAGTCAAAAGTAGATCAAAGATCCATTCTCTATAAAGTAGGTCATGACCTAGATTCGGAGAAACAAGATTGAAGCTGAAAGTAGGTCGAATCTGATCAAACTGAACTATTACAACAAGTAGGCCATGATCTAGCTTCCGAAAAGTTTAGTCATACAAAACTAGGTCAAAACCGAGTAGATCAACATTTAAGAAACCCTAGTTTTTGGAAAAATGAGGTCATGGTGAAAAGTAGGTCAAATCGGAAAAGCTAAATTCCGAGTGTACAAAAGTAGGTCATGACCTAGATTCATAGAAATAAGACGAAGAATGGCTGAAAATAGGTCAAATCTGAGTCGAATTGAAACTTTCGAAAAAAAAGTAGGCCATGACCTAGATTCCCTAAAATGTCATGGCACAATGTCAAAAGTAGGTCAACACCGAGTATCAAAGTAGGTCATGACCCAGATTCCTCTCAGTGGTGTCCAGTCACAATGTCACGCCGCATTTCCAGCAATCTGATCCACCTGGCGTTCTTCGCCACCCCGTCCGGCATGATTCGCTTCTACAATCTGACGCTGAACGACTACGCCTACACCGACCCCTACTGGGACTTTATGAACTTCATCGGAATGGCGGCGACGTTCGATCTCGCGCAAGAGTCGTACAACCACTTCATCACCGACCTCAACCGCAAATCCACCGACGATCGATACTATCGGCGGGCGGTGCGAATGCGCGACACGATCGTGTTCGACGTGTCGAATCACTCGAAAATCTGGTACCGCTCCGGCGAGCACCTCACCGGCTACGGTCACAACGAGAATCTGACGATGCTCGGCCAGGCGTTCAAGGCCGTCTATCTCGAGAAGGCGGCGTTGGGCGTCGCCGGCTACGAGTTCGCCTACGATCACATCGTCGCGCTAATGTCCGAACACGGGTGCGCGCCATCGCCCGACGACCGCAAATGGTGTGTGCTGCTCGACGAGCACGCCTACGTCTTCTACAGCAACCATCGCGACGTGCGGTACGAGGAGTACCTGAAAGGCGCCGGTCTCCACATCGGCGCCTACTTTGGCGCGCTGAATCGAATCGCGCAACGCGCGATGGCGTTGCTCGTCGAGAACAAGTTCTACACCAAATTCACCTACACCGACAATCAGGCGGTGTGCAAAGCGGAGAAGGTGGTGACGACGTCGTCGGCACGTCTTCGGCCGCTGTTCGCCAGTCTCGCGCGTCTCGTCGTCGACGCGCTCAACTTTGTGCTGCGACAGGCGTCACGCGTGTCCGCCGGATGGCTTGTGTGGATGCCGTCGAACATTCGGTTGGCCGACGCGTACACCGCCTCGTTTCACGAGGGCACCGACGTCTATCCGTGTCCCAAACAGTCGTACTTTTATTTCACGAACAAGGACGGCAAGAATCGGCCGACGACGACACACCTGGTCACCGGCAGTCGATCGGAACGGCCGTGCAAGATGAACGCAAAGTGTTCGGTGTAAGTGCGCTCTCTATCGGCGGGCGGGCGAGGGAGGGAAGTGACGCGCTGAACCGTGACAGGCTCGCGTGACACTATAAACACAGAGCCGAGCCGATTTGGTACGACGCTCCGAAATAACGGACGCCTCGGCTCTTTGTTTATCGTAAATCGACGCATTTGCGGTCGCGGTGCGGTCGCGTCGCGGTCACTGCCAACTCTCACTCGTTTATTTTCAGCAAAATGGAGGCGTCGTTTGTGGAGGGCACCAATTTGGTGATGGTGTGGATAGTGCAGGACGCGGCGAGCGAGAACTGTTACGACGAGTCGGAGTGCTCGATGGACGCGAGCCCGTCGTCGTCGTCGTCGTCGGTGCCGTTCGGTTTCGAGGAGGTGAAGACGGAGGAGCAGTGCGAGGAGATGGAGGAGAGACGCGAGTCGAAGGCCAACAACGTCTGCTACTCCATCGACGACGACGACTCCGAGGTACCACCTTTTTTTTTGAGAGAGAGACGGTACTCGGAAGACGTTGGACAGGTTTCTAGACCATTTCGGAGGGGGTTTCTAGGTGTCTAAGTCATGGCCGAGAGGTTTCTAGGCCACCGATCGGTGTTTCTAGGCCATCTAAAAAAGGTTTCTAAGCCATGACCGAGAGGTTTCTGGGCCATCTAAAAGAGGTTTTTATATCATGGCCGAGAGGTTTCTAGGCCACCAGAGAAGTTGGTAGGCCATTTTGGAGGGGTTTCTAGGTCATGGCCGAGAGGTTTCTAGGTCACCGATCGGTGTTACTAGGCCATCTAAAAAAGGTATCTAAGCCATGACCGAGAGGTTTCTAGGCCATCTAAAAGGGGTTTTTAAGTCATGGCCGAGAGTTTTCTAGGCCGCCGGTCGGTGTTTCTAGGCCATCTGAAAAAGGTTTCTAGGTCATGACCGAGAGGTTTCTAGGCCATCTCAAAGAGGTTTTTAGGTCATGGCCGAGAGTTTTCTAGGCCACCGATCGGTGTTTCTAGGCCATCTAAAAGAGGTTTTTAGGTCACGACCGAGAGATTGTTAGGCCACCGATGGGCGATTGTTAGGAAATTTCGGAGGGGTTTCTAGGTCATGGCTGAGTTTTCTAGGCCACCGATCGGTGTTTCTAGGCCATCTAAAAGAGGTTTCTAGGTCATGGTCGAGAGATTGTTAGGCCATCCAAAAGAGGTTTCTAGATCATGGCCGGGAGGTTTCTGGGCCACCGATAAAAAGGGGCAGGTCAGAGCTACCATGGCCTAGATTCACAAAATTCTCGGCCGAGAGGTTTCTAGGCCACGGACAAGACCTCCCCTCCTCCCGGTCTATCAATCGCAAAGTCGCTAATGCGTGGTGGCCTAGTTTCCCGAACCGAATCAATTCCTAGTCCCTCCACTTCCGTTTCCACCATTTCGCGTGTTCTCACATGGCCTAACTTTTCCACGGCCGCACTCATCGACTGTTACAGAACGAGCGTCGTCCGTGCTCGGCGAGCCCGTCGCGCTTCCACGTCATCGTTTCCACACTTCTTCTTGTTCTTCTCGGTTTCCCCACTTTTTACATGTTTTTCTGAAAAAAAGCGACCAAATACCAAAAAAAACCCCTCCAAAAAAAAAATTTTTTTTTCTTTCAATTTGTATCTCATTTCTTTTTTTTTCCTTTTTTGGCACCATTTTCATTCAAAAAACATGCGGGTTTTTTTTTCAAATTTTCTCCCAAAAAATCAATAAATTTCGTCAGATTTCTATATATTTTTATTGAAATTTGAAAAAAAAAATTTTTTAAGCGGGAAAAAGGCGAAAAATCGATATAACGTTCTAGTAGACAGAGAGAAAAAACAAAAAAAGAAAAATTCAAAAAAAATAGGAGATGAGAGATACAGTAAGAAACAGAGAAAATAAGAGAAAAAAGTACCAGGGAAAAGTTTTTTTTTCAGAAAAAAATATAAATTATGCTCATTTTTTTTCTCGAATCGGGCCTATTTTTTATGCGCTCTTCTCGACGACAAGTTTCGATTATTTCGATGCCAACCTCGTTTTACCGCCTCTTTTTGATGACGTTCTCTCTGCAAAAATCAAGATTTTTTTTTCTAATTTTTTAATTTTAAAATAATTTTTATTTTGTCAAAACATATAATTGAAATTAGCGGGAAAAACTTCAATTTTCGTATATTTTTTTTCGAAAATTAAAAAAAATTAATTTGATAATTAAAAAAAAAAAAATATTTTTTTGTGTTTTCCTGAGCGGAAAATGCAATTGTGCAGTTTTGATTTGAAAAAATATTTTTTCTAAAAATCAAAAATTAATTTTTTTTTTCGTAAAAATTTAATTTTCAGAATTAAAAAAAAAATTTTTTCAAAAATTATAATGAAAATTAGCGGGAAAAACTTCAATTTTCGTATATTTTTTTTTCGAAAATTAGTAAAAAATTAATTTGATAACTTAAAAAAAAATTTTTTTTGTTTTTCTGAGCGGAAAATCCAATTTGTGCAATTTTGGTTTGAAAAAAATATTTATCAAAAAATCAATTTTTAAATTTTTTTTTCGAAAAAATCCAATTTTTTCAACATTTAAATTTTTTTTCGAAAAAATCCAATTTTCGGAATTTTTTTCAAATTTTAAATTTTTTAAAAGAAATAATTCATTTATTTTTTAAAAATTTTGGTTAAAAAAATTATAATTTTTTTTTTGAAAACTTGAGTTTTTATGAACAAAAAATTATTTAAATTGAATTTGAAAAAAAAAAATTTTCAAGTCAAAAATAACTTCAGAAAAAAATTAATAAAATTCGACGAAAAAAAAATGGACGGCAAATTTTTTTGTCCGTTGTTGTTGAAAAATCAAGAAAATTAAACAAAAAAAACCCAAAAAATTATTGAATTAAAATTTGAAAAAAAAGAAGTAGGTGCTCACCATGACGACGTCGTGCTGAAACGCGCACTGATCGCCGCGCTTGCATCCGTTCGGTCGGGTGACAAAAAATGTGCACACCTCGTCGGACGGCGTGCTCCATTTCGACGACGTCGACGTCATCTGATGCTTCTCCTTCTTCTTGTTCTTCTTCATCGTCGTCGGCTGCAAAATGTGTTCAACGTTCTCATCGCCTCTTATTTTTGTGCTCAAAAAGTGTTGGTGAGGAGCGTTTTTCACATTCTCTCCAACCATTTTTGAGCACCATTCGGGTGTCAGAGTGTGAATAGTGGATTCTTTATTCATTCTTCCAAAAATCATCATCAGAATCAGCACCTCGGACGCGGAAATGACGGCGGGCAGCACCGGCGGATGCTCTTCGCTTTTGATGAGCCCGCGCTCTTTGAGGCGAGCCATTAGTGCGAGCACGTTTGAAGACGTGACGGCGGATTCAGACGACGCAGCAGCAGAGGATGACAATGATGATGATGATGATGATGATGTCGGCTCCGCCACGTAGATCTGAGCAGAGGTGGCGGGCGGCGCCGTGGCGAACAGGCACGCCACTTCGGTCGGAATCGAGCGGACGGGAGCACACGCGCGGAGCATCGCGTCCTCGCTCAACTCGGGTACGTCGATCGTCGAGAATGTGCTGAAATATTGGTATATCGACATTTTCGTCGGAAAGAGCACAATTCCGTCGCTTTCTAGGCTCCAAAGTGCTCATTCCCAGTCATTTTTTCTTCGTTTTTCGGTGGAAATCCGATTTCCGGCTCATTTTCCCCTTCTAGAACCCATTTTAGACCCCAAAACGTCGAATTCCCTCCATTTTCCGCCATTCTCACCCCTCAAACCCTCGAAATTCGTCAAACTGACCCGAAAAGCGGCGCTCTCGAGATGCCCATCATGTCGAGCCGTTGCGCCTCCTGGATTCCTGTCTCCGATGGCCCCTCTCGGATCGGTTTCGCCGTTTTCACCGCCAACAGGCGCCATTTGACGCGATCCGGCCGAAACACGTGCGCTATGCATCGTCCCGACAACTTTTTGTCGGCATTGTTCGAGAAGGCTGAAAATCGCGGTTTGTGTTCGGAAAACGCTGATCTTTCTCTGGCTCAAAGGCAGTGCAATTTTTTTTTAAATCGATATTAGCTGAGTAGCGACGACACGCAGTTTCACACGCTAAAAGTGCTTCGAATTGGCTGAGTAGCGACTCAAACTCCGTATCAGCCATCTTTAGCTTGTTTGGCTCTTTTATGCAAACTAGGAATCCGAAAAAAGCTTATTTTTCATAGACTTAAGCTTTTTTCGGATTCCTGGTTTGCATAAAAGAGCCAAACAGGCTAAGGAGGGCTGATATGGAGTTTGAGTCGCTACTCAGCCAATTCGAAACCCATTTAGCGTATGAAACTGCGTTTCGCCGCATACCCAGCCAATATCGACTTTTTTTCAATTTTTTTATAGACTTTGAAAAAAATTGAGAGTCCACAGAAAAACGGACGTTTGAGCTATGATAATTGTGAGATTAAAGGCGCGCAGATGACGATTCGGGAAAAAGTTTATGGTACCCGCTGGTTTTCGTGGTGGGACCCGGCTCCAGTTTTTCTGTGGACTCTCACTTTCTCAAATCATCGGGGTTTTTCTTCTATCGAAATACGTTTTCCCCGCCGGCGAATCAAAACCTCACCATTATTGTTATCATCTCCGCCGCCGCCGTCGTCGCCGTCGTCGTTGTCATCCGCATCGGGCAGATTACGGTACTCGACGAGCGGTTTTCCGATCGTGTCGACAAATCCGACACTCCGACGCGCCTTCTTTGCCGATCTGATGTCCGGCGAGCACGACGACGTGGAGCCGCCGGGCGTTCGCAAAATCCCCGCCAATTTTCGAATCGTCGGTGACGTCGTCGTCTCTGACGTCGTCGTCGCCGCCGGTGCTCGTTTTCGAATTGTGAACATGTATCTGAGTGAGGCGGATAAAGTTATTTTTCTCTAAATTTCAAAGAAAAAAGTGAAAATCAAGCAGATCATAATTCAAATTCAAAGAAAGAAAAACCAGATATCGATTGATTCAATCCAACAAAAAATTCGAAAAAAAACTAAATTTTTCAAAAATTCGACAAAAAAACCATTACAATTCATTCATTAGTTTCGCGTTTCAATTAGAAATAGAAAAAAAAGAGAAAATTTGAAAAAAAGAAAGAAGGAACGAACAAAACTGGTTTTGTATTTCACTATTAAAATTACACTACTTTTTGGAGCCAATTATCCAATTCTTCATTCAAATCATCAATAAAACGAGTCGACGAAATCCTTGTACTCGAGATGAATGTGCTCGGTGAACGTTTCCGTGTGTTTCGCGATTTTTCGCATGAAAAACTCGGCCTCTTTACGTGACATACTCTGCAAAAACAACAAGAAATAAGTGATGAGATTGATCAACGTTTCGTCTTTTTAAAATTGTTTTTCTCTGTGAATGTTCATCGCCACTATTCTTCACGACAGTGGGTCCCGCCACGAAAAGAGTCTCTTGGGCACGTCTCGAATTCGAGCGATTCTTATTTGAGAGCATACAGTGACCATCATCATTCACACAGTGTTCACCATTTGGCGTTTTCAATAGTAATCGGTCGAGGTCTCGCACGGAAGAGCCGATTTAGTGTCGATTTACGTGGCAAAAAGAAAAAAGCGCGTTTCTCTTCCATGCGAGACCCGACCGAGCTGAAAAGCCTCTGAAACTCAGTTAGAAACAGCGATCGTGAAAATTCAGGGAAAACTCGGCCAGGGCCTAGTTTTCCAACCACAAATGTTCGGCCGCATAGCTATGGCCTAGAAAAGCAGCTAAAACTCTTCTAGGCCACGGCCTAGAAACAGAAAGAAGCCACTCACATCGGACAATTTTCTCGCGTCGAGACTCTTCAACGCCTCCTCGATGGCGTTGTGATCGTCGAGAATGTTGGTCGTCTCGTTCTTCACCATCCACCGCATATAGTCCGTTTTGAGCACTCGACGCGACGACGTCGGATCGAGAATGCTCATCGTTTCGGCGGTGGCCGTCGCGACGGCGAACTCGTATCCCTGCGATTTGAGACACAACTCGAATCGCTCATAGTCGAGCCATCCGTGCTTCTCGCGATCGAAATACTCGAACGCGAGCTCGAACTCGCGCAACTGCTTCTCGCTGACACCGCTCGCGTTGCGTTCGGCGATCGACTGCTCGACAGATCGGAGCATCGAGCTCATCAACTCCAGACAGTGACACGTGTCGACGAGCACACCGTGCGGCGTCGCACCGTTCGAGTGTTTGTTGTCGAAAATGTAGCGTGAGCCCATCACGCTTCGCCAACGTTCGAGCTCGGCGATCATTCCGCAACTCTGGAGTTTGTCGATCATGCCGGACAGCTTCAGTTTTTGCTCTTCCGCCGTCAGACTGTGCACACTCTCGAGCTCCTTCTTGACGGCGACGAGCGTGTTGCGACATGAGCGCAACGTCTCCGCCGCCTGCTCGCAAATCGTCTCGTTCTCGTCGTGTCTCGCCATCTCGCCGTCGACGATGCGCAATCGATCCGAAATCGTCTGATCGAGTCGTTCCATGCGTGTGGCGAGCGTCTGGTACGAGTACCACGTGAACGTGTTCACGTCCTCGTCGAGCTCGGCGAGCTCCACCTCGAGCAACTCGAGCTCGCCGAGCCCGTCGAGCCGCGCGCCACGCAACTCGCCGAGAATGTCGAGCAAAGCGCGACGGCATTCCGCTGACGACTCTTTCGTCTGGAACCAGACGACGTCGGCGACGTCCTCTTCGGCCTGCTCGAGCCAGTTCGCGAGCTCGCACGCTCGTCTCGAGTACTCGTCCTGAATCGTCTGAACTCGCGTTTTCCGCTCGCCGTCCGCCTTGATCTTCTGCTCAAGCAGCCCCAACTGATGTTTGAGCCCGTTGAGCCGCTCGACGACCGCACCGACTCGCTTCTCGGCCTCGTCGGCGTCTCGCAGATGACGTGACGTCTCCAGAAGACGTGCGACCGTCTCACGAGTGTAACTTTCGACGAAAGAGCACGTCGAGTGATAGGCGGCGTGCTCGAAGCTCGAAGTGTGTTTCGGATGACGAACCAGATTCGCAATCTTCTCCTCTTGATCTCGAATACATTCGGCCGCCGTGTCGCACTTCCACACAAACTTCGCGGCCTCAATCGATTCGCGCAGCTCCTGACTCAGGTGCTCCAAGTGCTCCGTGGCTCTTTTCCACTCGGCTCTCAATTTGTCCACCGCATTTTCGGCGGCCTTCGTTCGGATCACCTCGTCACGCGACATCTCCTCGGCGGCGCTTTTCAGCGCGTCCATTTGTTCGCCGATCGTCTCCAAAACCTCTCGTTTTCGTTCCACGTCGGCCAGAATCGCCTCGGCGGCGCCGGTTTTCGGCGTTTGAAGCTGCTCGAGCACGTGCTCCTTCTCGCGCAGCTCATCGATTAGCTGAAAGTAGTCGTGCCACTTTTCGAGCCGATGCGTTCGAATGTCGGCGATTTGACGATTGTTCTCGATGAGCTCGGTGAGCTGCGCGAGTTTCTCGTCGATTTCGTCGATTTTCGAGAACAGCGCGGGACGAGAGCGTCGTGACATGAGCTCGGTGGTTCGGTCGACGATCTTCGCCACCTTCTGTTTGCGACGATCGGTTTCGAGGTGAAGGCGTTGATGTTTGCGGCGAATCGATTCGAGCGACGGCGTGTCGTGACCGACGTCAGTGCTCGAAACGATCACACTGATCTCTCTGAAAGAGAACGAGCGTGTTTTCAGCCCTAGAACCAATGAAAAGACTCACTTGAACCAGCAAATCTCGTCGTCGATGGCCTTCACCACGTCCTGCATACTCTTCCACACCTCCAAATCCTCGCTGTTCGTCTTGATCAACGCCCGGAGTTCGCCGATTCCACGACGGAGCTTCTCGACGTGCTCCGGCGCGGCGTGCTCCGCACCGACTCGTCTGAGCAGCTCGTCCTTCTCGCCGGCTTGCTCCTGGAGTGAAATGAGACGTCGCGACGCTTTTTCGGCGTCAGAAGACGCGTAGAGCGAGGTGAAGTTGACCGCCTGATGCACTTCGGTTTCGGCGTCGTTGAGCCACATCTCGATGCCGTCGAGCAAATCGAACACGCGTCGTTTCTCAATCTCGCGCGTCAACGTCTTCTGACGAATCGTCGTCGTTTCGAGAAGCGAGCTCCACATTTCGCGGACCAGCGTGACACGTGACTCCTCGTCCGCGTAGTGTTGTTGCTCGTTGCGCACAAAATCCTCGTAGAACGGCGCGAACTCGTCGATCTCCGCGCGCATCTTGTCGAGCTGTCTCTGACGCTTCTCCAAATCGGTCGGCTCGCGGCGACTCTCGTCGAGCTGCTCCGTTCTCTCCTCGATCCACTGTTGTATTTTGTCGAATTGCTCGTCGAGCAACAGTTGGCTCATCGACTCGTTCAAATCTACCTCTTTGCGTCGCAACTCCTCCTCCAGACTGTGCCATTGCTCGTCGAGCTGATCGAACTTCTCCTCGAGCTCGTTGCTCTTGAAAGTGCTGCGCGGCGGAGCACCGGCGACAGCGGCACCGCGGAGCCCGTCGACAAAATCGCGTAGCTGCTCGATCTCGCCGGCGCGGCTCATCATCATCTTCTCGATTTCGCTCATCTTTCGAATCACCGTCTTCGCGTTCGGATTGTTCGCCGCCTCGAGTTCGAGCACCTCGCGTTTCGCCACAATCCACGCGAGCAGTCGCTCACAATCGCGCTCGGCGCCGAGAATGTTCGAGAACTCGCCGAGCTCGTCCTGTTTTGCGTCGATCGTTTTGCGCGCCTTCACCAGATCGCTTTCGATGTCGGCGCAACGTCCGAGCCAAGTGTTACGAGCGTCTTGAGCCGAGATCGTGTTGAGCACGGCGGCGAGCAAATTTTTGACGTCGCCGAGTTGATCGACACGATGCGACAGTTCTTCGCTGAAATTGGAATAGTTTTCCGAGACCTAGAAGTGCTCCAAATGCTCACCGCCACGTGTCGATCGATTCGAGCCCGACTTGAACACCCAATCCGTCGTGTATACCGCCCGTCACGACGCACACCTCCTCGTTGAACGTGTCAATCCACTGCTCCATGTCGAGACATTCGGCGTCGAGCTCGGCGAGCTGCCGCGCGCGTTCGTTTCGCTTTTTGCGCTCCTCGGCGGCGCGCGACACCTCGGTCCACTCTTTTTCGAGCCGCTCCTCGAGATCGTAGACTTGCGGCGCGAGTTCGGCGTTCGCCGCTCGCACCTCTTTCGCTTTTTCGAGCGACGCGACGACGCGACGGCGGAGTGTCTCGAGATCGCCGTCGAGATTCGGCAGATCGCCGACGGTGGACGTCGACGAGTGTCGTCGTTGTTTCGAGATGCTCACCGGACGGTGCGCGTCGATCCGCTCGCACGTCGTCTGAATCGCGTCGATCACGTCGTCCACCTCGGCCGTCAACGCCTTCAGAAGGCCGGCACGATGCGCGCGCTGCCGGATGCGTTCCAATTCGAACGCGAAGACGTCGAGCGCCGAGAACGCGTCGTCAATCTTTTGCGTCTGAAACGGCGGCGCACCTCCCTGAATACCGGCGCACTTGATGTCGGTGAGGTTTGCGCGACGGCGTTGCACGTTCGTCGCCACATCGTCGAGACGTGCGGCAAGCTCGTCGGAGCCGCCGGTGAGCTGCCGATTGAGCGTCGCCTCCTCCTCTTCGATCCATCGCTCCATGTCGGCGATCTCGCGCAACACGTCGGCGTCCTGCAGCATGTGACGCAACTCGCGCAGCTTTTTCTCGATGAGCCGCTTCAGCGCCGTGTAGTCCGACTCGATTTCGCCCTGTTTTCGTGTCAACGCCGACTTGAATTTGACGACTTGCGACGACACCGAGTCCTTCGTTTTCGGTGTGATGAGCGCATCTTCTGGAAGTGAGAAGACGTTGAGAAACGAGCAGACAGACGAAGAACAGATAGCAGAATACGGATCAAACGTTAAAGGCGCATGCGATTTTTCGGGAAAAGTTGATGGTAGCTTGTGTTTTTCGTGGCGGGGCCCCCCTGTGATACGTTAAAATGACATTGCGCGAAACAAAACTGATTCGAAATTGAACACATGTGCGCTGGAGCGCGTTTGCATTTCTCTCAGTTGCGAAGAGTGAACTTTCACGTCCAAATTGGAATTCAATCGAATTGAAATCAATCAATGACCCGTAAAACGAAGAAATAAGGAAAGTCATCGATGGTACCACTAAAAAAAAACATTTCGCACTCTCAAATTTCAACGAAAATCGTGTTTTTGATGTCAAATCGATAAAAAATTCTTGTTCTCTGATTGATTCTACTGAAAAAAAGATAAATTCAATGATTTCTATTCGGAAAAGTATTTCGAAATTTGAAAAGAATTCTGAAGAGTTGGCCGATTTCGCTGTTTTTTCGTTTCTAGATTCGGAAGTTTGGAAAAAAAATCGTATGGTTCCGTCGTAATGTTTTGATTTTCGATGCATTCCGAAATGATAACTACAACATAGTTGTGATTCAAATCAAGTTGTTGGTGTCGCCATCTGGGGGTTTAGACGCCCAAACCGGTCGACGGCCGCAAATCTATCCGAATGTGCCAATCACAAATCGAGTTCAGCTCGTAAATCGACACCTATTCGTACATTGCACGACATATGCATAAATGGAAAGAAAAATTGGTTGTTCGAAACTAAAGAATCAAAATTCTGTTCCGATTTCAGAAGTGCTTAATTTCCCACTGAACCACTGTTCTCTTATATCCATGTGATTCTATCGTAGCCCAGAAAGTTTAAAGGCGCATCCCGTAGTGAGTTTCTTTCGTTGCGAGACCCGCAGCCGTCGCTGTCTGCAAATTGACACGAAGTGCGTTACGAAGCTTCGTTATGACGAGTTCATGTAGGCGCTCACATAGCATTTATTAGACGGTACCCAAGAGGACACCGTGACAAGACTTCACAATGAGAAGATAGGCCTCGTGTCCCAAACGATCCGGTGAGCCATAGAGTTGCCTCTCGTTATTACACGTCATCACACCTGACGGTACCAGTACTCGTCCCGATCGTCGTTACGCGAGCGGTTACGTAAGCGGTCAAGTGAGATAAGGCGGGCAGAGAGATACAAGCGACACTTCTGACCCCTTCGGAACCTTTAGAACACATCACGGAGGGGGTCAAGTGTGCGAATGTTCCGAATGTACTGAAGGTTTCATCTCGCCCTCCGTATTTACTCTAATACACATCAGAGGCACCCCTCTGATACTCAACTTTGACCGAAAGGGTGCTATAACTATTGATGCGGTCCAGGAATGCAAGGAAGACATTTCCCAAAGTCACACAACTCACGGAGGGTGCTCGATTCCCCTCGATGAACCACTAATTATTCTAATGCACATACAAGACCCATTTCTTCTGCATGATGTGTACTTATGTATGCGTTAAGTGTGTCCATTTGTGAATGCGCAGATGCGTATCTCGACAAAGTCATTCTCGACGTCCAATCTGATGATGAAAGCCGAGAGAGAGAGAGAGAAAGTGTTTCCCGTAAACATTCCGACGCTCGGAAACTTCACAGCATTACACATGGGGAGCAGATGTAAATTCTTGTTTTGCGATATATCCAGTCTATGTGATTAGTATGCGCATTCAGGCTAAAGCTGACTATAGTGGGGCGAGAGGGGTGTAATAAGGTTTCCGCCGCGCACGCATTCCCCAACGCCCCCTCGTCTCTTCCCATAATGAGTATGCGCACTCAGGCATAATCATAGTATTGTGCCGCTCGTGGCAGAGGAGGGATTATTATTTGTGAGTGTGTGCGGAGACCTTCATCACGGGCGGCCCCGCCCCCCCCCCCCCCCCCGCCCCCCGCATTCGATGCAAGTAGACGGCCCCGCCCGTCTCCTCCGTCGCCACTTTACTATTCCCTACTCCTCCCGATCATCATGTCCACTCGCTCGCAGCAGTTCGAGTACCCGTGCCTCACTGCGATTATTCAGTTCTTTCCGATCCGAGAGCGCCACGAACTGCTCAGAGGAATACCGGAACTGCGGAAGTTCGAAAGGGCGATCCCGTACACGTTCGGCACGGAGGTGGAACTGTTGGGATCAAAGATTTTGAGCACATTGAACTTGCACGTGGATTCTTTTTACCGATTCAAAGTAAAAATTGAAAAGAAGACGATCACCGTGAGGAAGCTGAAACCTGATGAGTATCCAGAATCAGATGACGAGGAGGAGAACCCATTCCGAGACCCGGAGGCCCTCGGCCCAAATGAATTCAAGGTCACAGACGCGAATGAATGTTTCGAGCGAATCGTGTCCTACTACCTCAACAGACCAGGAACAGTCTTCCGGAGTCTGGAGTGCTGGGTGAGTTTTCTTTTTCTGATTTTTTCCGAACGCTATGACGTGGCAATTTCGTGTCGATTCAAAAATTCATTTTTCAGGATTATTTCCCGTATCTAGCTCACACGGTGAAACGGATCGACGAGTTGACGATTCAAACTTGTTATGAAAAACCATTGCCGGATTTCTTCGAAATCCTTCGATTGAATATCGAAAAGATCGATGTGTCTTTTTCTAATTTCGCAAAAGACATTGGCTGTTATTTGACTCAAGGCAAAATGGATTACTTGAGTTTTTCCACTGGACGATTGATTGAGGATGCCGTCTTTGAATTACCGGTCAAGGGCTTCGAATATTTCGAGCATATAACAGGAGGCAATTTCTCCGCCTGCGATCGATTTTTTAAAATGATCGATAAGATGCGAAACACGCCGGATCTTCAAATCGGATCGACATACCATATAAGTCATTATACTGATTTGCCTGTTGCTCGATGGGATGAACAATTCAATCAGAAGATGGTCGAGATAGGTGCGAGGCAGACAATTATCGACTGCTATCGTGAAGGTACGAAGCGCTTCGAATACCGACTTCAATTATCGAAAAGCACGGAACTCGACATTAGTGGATGTGAAGGGACATCTACAAAAGATAGCCAACTGGCATTGATAGTCAGATTGGTAACGAAAACTAAAAAGAAGGTCAGTTTTTTTTTCGGAAAGTCGAATACGCTCAGCAAATCCCGATTCATTTCAGCGAAATCGGCCGCACCGGCGACGAAAGAACAAAAAGAGACGGTGACACTACTTCGCGCTCTACTGAAATCGATACACGACAATCGAGTCGATAACCGATATGGGTTTCAAATAATTGTCCATTCATAACCATTTCATACTATTCATAGCATGTCTCATATCACATTCGGATGACTTTAATAAATTAAGCTAAAGTTTTGCGTTAACAACGACACTTATCGATTGAAATCTGCTTTCAACTAAGAAACATTTTTCAAGGTTTCATCAATCTAAGAGTGCTTTTCACCAGGACTGGGCGTAGCGACCGATCCGTTTTAACAGTTAAGACTTTCGAGTAGTGATTGAGATGGAACGATGTTATTGTGTGGCTGGGACCCAGAAAGAATGAAAAATCAAAAATTACCCGAGAAACGTCGGTGAATTCATACTAGTTTAAACTGTTCCACTGAAAAACTCCAGCTAAAAACCAGTGATAAACCACAGCGGGACGAGCTGACACGGAAAAAAGTATATGTCACGTGTTTCAGAGAAAATTGGGCAGCCAACCATCGCCTACAAGTCTCATTCAGTTCATCCGCACAGACTCGGAGCTTAACTTTCGGTTGCACGGGCTCCGCGAGCCCACATAGATCTGTCAAGTAGGCGTCCGACGTCATCGTCTTCTGATCTCAAGTCTACTCTTCCTTTTCGGTGACCTCATTAATGACCTGTTGACGGACAGCAGGAGCACATTGTGGAGTCACAGGAATACGTCGTATCTCCAATTCCATCAGAGAAGCCAGTGGAACATGTGATTGGAACCACAAAGACAATTACCGTAACCCATGAGCACTTGAAGCCGGAGACTCTATCTCCATGAAGAGGCTTATTTCCACTAAGCCTTTCTCGGGGAAACCTTTGCAATATGAGACGAAAGGAGCAGGTGTATCGCGTTGATCCGCCGGCTGCTCAATTATAGGATTTCACCGCAAATGGTCCCGAATGGCACCCCGATGTAATTAGTCCCGAATGGCCCCTAATTAGTTAGCCGCATTCAGGCTCGATAAGATCATCCCGTCGTGGGGAAATATATTAAAATCCATGAACGGGCAGACGAGTCGCTTTAGGGCAAAGTGGTCGTGGCACCCCGGATAATCAGGTTTTCCTTTGCGATACGCTGCTCAGATGATACGAATCTGATTCATTAGCACATGCATCTAGGCATAGTCATGTCCGCGTGACAGGTGAGGGATTATGTGCACATGCGAAAGTAGGTATTCACGTGAGTGTGTGCGTCTCCGGATCTTTTCAGAGATCACCTGATGTTTTGTGGTTTGTGATGAGAAAGAGTGCCTCTGCCGTAAACATTCTGAGCTTTCTCATGTGCTCCCAATGTCTGCGATAATCACTCGCATTTAGGCATAAACAGAGTCTTGTTCTGGCCGTGCCAGGTGGGCGTGTCCTCCCGAGATAATATCTCTCCACGCCGACCAATCCGCCCCCCTCTGCCTCATTTGTCTTCACTATACGATTCATCCTCCTCATTATTCCACAAGCTCCTCCAACAACCATGGCCACCAGCTCCGCTCCTCTTCCCTTCCCATGCCTCTCTGCCGTCATCCGATACGTTTCTCTCGGTAAACGGTTCGACATGTTGAAATGTGTGCCGGAAATGCGAGAATACGACAGTCAAATCGCATGGTCATTCCAAGACGTCTCCCTTTATAAGTGGAAAGATCCCGCAACGTCCTATCAGGAAAATCATCAGCCACTTTTCCGGATGGAATTCGGCGCATTCAAGGAAGTGGTCAATACACAAAACGTGGTGCGCGCCTATGAGGAAAATGACCAGTACATGGTTTACAAGGTCGAATGTGCCAGCGAATACTTTCTACGGCTCACCAAATTCCACCTCCTAAGACCCGGCACAGTCATTCCGCGGTTATTTTGTCATGTAAGTTTTGTTTTTTTATGAATACTGTTCTTACCCGCTCATTCTTTCAGAACTTCTTCCCCATTCCGATAAGTGCGCTCACGAAAATAAAGATCAAGCATATCGAGATGAAAAATTCGGATCAAGGACCGTTGCACACGTTCGATTATCTGACCAAACCGATAGTGGACTGCGCGGGGGATCACACATCGATTCTCGATGAGATCCTGTCGATGCCAAATATCAAGTTTTCCTATGAGGAAGAGATGCGAGAGGAGAATTTCAAGGTCGACCTCAATCGATTGATTCTATTCATCGAGAAGTGTCAAATGACGCCGGAGACTTGCGTCGGCTCCCAGTACGTAGTGACCTTAGGCTCGCGTTACCGGCCAGTCGAGATCTCGTATATTAAACGAAGGATGCTCGCAATCGGCGCCGAACAGCTCAGAGGACATAACCAGTTTCGGATCGACGTTTCGGACGAGCTTAAATTCGTGATCCATCCGTGCAGAAGGAAACGTGAACAATTACTGTGGCACTCAACTCGATTGGTGGCGAGACTGGTACCACAAACAGAAGAGTTCTTAGAAGATGATCAAGAACAACGCGCTGACACAGTCGAACCGAATTGAGCCGGCAAAAACGGGAATTGATCGAAGACCGGAAGACAACAAACAGCGGGATCTAATTAACCTCTAATTTTTTATTTGTCTCTTTCTTTTTCACGACCATATCAATCTCATTCTATTTGTTTTTTCTCGGTTTTCTTCGACTCGCATCGAAAATAAACTCATCGAATGAAATGCGCTTTCTAAGCTAACCAGAACCCAAACCTGGCCATTTACTATCGATATCATCGATATCTCATCCGAGAGTGTGACAAAACAGGAAATCGAACAGACGAAACCGGAACATGCGTAGTGAAAACACCGTGACGCAAAAATGCGGAATTGCAACACTGCGGCACGCTTTTTCTGTTCTTTTTTGCTGAATTTCCTAGAAAAACGGGCCGTAGTGCTGCAATTCTGCATTTTTGCGTCACGATGTTTGCACAACGCATGTTTCGCTTTCGTCTGTTCCGGTTTTGTCACACTCCCACACATCCCGGACAGGAAAATCGCCGATGGTTATGCCACGGAGCAACGTAATCGCACGTTGTTTAGCATAAATCATCTCTTTTTTCGCAATATTCTCACTTCGAATCGAATTTTTAAAAAAAAACGCGAAAAAAAACGATGACAATTTTGCTTAACAACGCGCAATTACGATACACCGCCGCGGCCGCGGCCGCGTGGCCTAGTTTTCCCTCAACAGGGCCGTGTTTTTCGTTCCGGTCGCTTCTTGCGAGTTTTTCTCTGTCGATCGGCTCCTAGTATCGACTGGAAATCTGCGAGGACGAGGATCGCATGGCGTTGCGTGACGATGCCGATATCAAGATTTACGTGGATCCGCCCATTTGGGCGACAAAATTTTTGGTTGTGGAGGTGGCGGCGAGAGAGGTCGACGTGAGTTTTCCCGTCGGAATCATCGACAACAAAAGAAACGAGTTTCAAAAATAATGTGTTAATTTGAATTCGAAAATGCACTTTTTTTTGAATGGTTTCCGAACGAATCGTGTCAAACAAGGCGCTGTGCTCGAAATTCGATAAAACAGTAGGCGGCCGGGGGACTAGTTTTCGCTAAACACGACGTCCCATCTCCATCTCCACATCACACCGACCAGCACGTCTTCCATTCATTCATCTGCCTGACGTCGTCATGTCCGGCGGCTCTCTCACCTACCCCAGCCAAACGGCCATCCTTCGCTATTTCACCCTCTCCGACCGTCTTCGTTGCTTCGAGAAATTGCCAAAGTTCGAGAAAAAGATTCCCTACACGTTCGAAAGTGTCACTTTTTCCAACGAGAGCCATCGTCGTTCAAACATTTTCGGAATCGAGTTCGACGAGAAACTAAAGTGGACATATTTCAAAATGGCCGGACTTAAGAAGCGATTCGTCATGTTTCCGAGTCGGGAAGACGTGACGATGAGCGAGACGGAGTTCGTCAAATATTTCAACGGTTTGCTCATCGATTTCTTGGCAAGGCCGCGAACTGTCATCAAAAACTTGACTTTTGACGTGAGTTTAGCTCGAATCATTTCGTTTCGAGCTCCAATTCTTTCAGGGCTCTTTTCCATCGCTTCCCGAGCAAATCGCCCCGATCCACGTCGGTCAAATGGCGATTAAGAGTTGTTTCCACACTCTATCGCCCGATTTTCTCGACAATTTCCGATTCAAAACCAATTTTGAAAGGATCCACGTGGAAATCAAGCGACCGCAAACCTATTTCGAACAACGCTCCGCACCGTGCTCTTCGCAAGTTTTGGACAGTTTGAGAGGACTCGACGTGGATCATTTGGTGATTCACTGCGAAACAGTCGAATCGAAGAATCTGTCGAGTCTTCTGAACGTCACCGCCAACAAGTTGGAGATCAGAGACACGGTTCCGGAGGAAGAACACACTCTCGACACGCACATCGCTAGATTCTTCAAGTTCGTCGAAAAGCTACGGAGTCCCGGAGCACACTTCCAGATCGGATCCTCATACAAAATGGAGCTTCCGCTTCACGACGCCACTCGCACTTTCGAGCTGCCCGATTTCCACCAGCAAATCATCAATGCAGGCGGAAAGTCTGTCGAGACGGACACGAATCGCGTGAAGTTCAGAGGAGAGAACCCCGACTACCTTCTAGCCGCTGGATCTGCCGGAGAAATCTACTCGATTCGAGTTTCCGACCAATGTGAGATACGAATCCGTCGAGAATCCCATCAGAAATCCGGATTTCTGGTGGCTGAGTTGGCTCCAGTTGTTGTTTACTGAATTCATTTGAAACACGCACGATTCTTTCAGTGTTTCCTTTGTTTTTGTTGCTCTTTCGAGTTAATCAAGATAAATTTTCCCTATGTTAGTTATTTGGAACGTCGAGACGACCTATCTCTCTTGAACACTACGAAACCTTCGAGATAAGAGCCAAAATGCCCAATTTTCCTCACTTTGAGCCTGTCGAATTGGCTCCAGGCCTCACAGTTCCCATAT
Organism: Caenorhabditis sulstoni; assembly: GCA_963966605.1. Lineage (NCBI taxonomy): Eukaryota > Metazoa > Nematoda > Chromadorea > Rhabditida > Rhabditidae > Caenorhabditis > Caenorhabditis sulstoni. The sequence goes on from OZ016477.1 coordinate 1,878,592, forward strand.
TTTCAGTGCTCCTAACCTCGAAAAACTCTAAGAAGAAAAAAAGAAGCGTACCCAAAAGCGCGTGCGTCTCGACAATCTTCGGCTTATAGTTGTCGACGTCGTCGGCCAACGCCTCCAACTTTTTCGCCATGAATCGATTGATCGCCTCGTCCTCTTTCGGCTCAATCGCGTCCGCGTACATCATCTTCTCGCGGAGCCATTCGGAAGTCGTCGTCGACTCCTCGTCATACTCGAACAGTTTGATCATTCGCTCCAAAACGCCGCCCCTCTCGTCGAACATCGACTTCATGCGGCTCCAATTGTGCTCGATCTCGTCGAGAATCGCACCCGCGGCGCCACCGTCGTCGCCTTTCTCGCCGAGCACCTCGTTGATGTGACCGCGACGTCCCTCGATCTCCTCCGAATCCTTCTCGTACCGGCGGAGCATCTTTTGAGCCAACAGCAACGAGTCCCAGACGGGCTCGGTGCTCAGCGATTTGATCTTCGTCTTGATCCAGTCGTTGTGCGAGTTGAGCTCGGCCACTCGCTCTTGGGACTCCAGAATCGTCTCGGTCTCCGTGATTTTGTCGCGGACGCGAGCGTCGAAGAGCTCGAGAGCGTGCTGGATGCCGTCGAGCAGGCAGTTGGGCTCATCGGTGAGCAGCACATCGGAGCCCGAGAGAAGATCCGCGCGTCGGTTGTTGATTGCTTTTTTGTAGGTGTCACTGGCGGAGATAAGGTGTCGGCACGTTGTCAGAACGCGACGAGCATCCGTTTCATCTTCGTCAATCTGCGAGATTAGAAGACGTTAGCACCTAGATTCTCGGGTCAGAGCTCAGAGCTCGCGGAGCCCACCACTCACCTTGCTCTGCTCGATCCACGTGTGCACTCTCTCCACAAACTTCTCGGTTCTCTCGGCGACTTTTCTGGCCTCACTCTGAGCTCCGAGACGTTCGTGCTCCTTCTCAATGTGCTCCAAATTGTCTCTGGCTCGACGAATCTCCTCCTCGGCTCGTCTCGCATCTTCACCATCCAATTGGAGCTTCTCTGCTTGCTCTTCAAGAGCATCGAGTTGCTCTTTGACCGGCTGCACACTTTCTCGCTTCACACGTCCCTCTTTCAGCTGGCGGAGCATCGTTTCAGTGTGCGCGCGCGCCTCGCGGCACGTGTCGATGAAGTAGACCACTTCGAGACGACGTTGCAGATGGCGTTTGCGTTCCGACGCCGACGTCGCCAGAATCGCCTTCATCTCGACGAGCTCGGCGAGCTGCTCACTAGCGTTTGGGCTCAATTTGACGTGCTCCAAGTGCTCGGGACGCTCGATGTGTTCGATTTGCTCGACGAGCGACGCGCAACGAACCGCGACGCCGTCGTTCATCCGAATCTTCTTCTCGACGTCTTCCGAGCCTTCCGACTCGTCCGACGTCTTCTGAAGCACGTTGACAAGATGCGCGGCCTTCTGGTGCGTCTGGAAGATCAGTTTCTCGACGTTGATCGTCTCGATTCGCGTCTCGAGTATCTCGTTCGTCTTGTGACCCGTCTCCTTTGCCACCGCGTACGCCTCGCGAGCACTTTTGAGCTCTTCCTCGACTCTCGGCTCGTCGACTGTCTCCAGAATGTGCTCGGCGCTTCGGGCGAACGTTTCGATGACGTTGTCCCATGTGTTGAAATCGAAATTGTTCGTCTCGATCCACATGGAGATCTCGTCCAAATCCACCGATTCGGACGTCGTCTGCACCTTCAGATCCTCCATCTTCTCCGAACACCAGAATCGAATGTCCTCCGCCTCGCGAATCAGATTCTCCACACTCGCCGCCGTCTCCAAATCGAATCGCCACTTCTCGATGAACTTCTGGAACGCTTCGAATCGACGTTCGACGTCTTCAACGTGCTCGGCGAGCCGCGGCTCGTCGGCCGACTCGTTGTGCTGCTCGCGGAGCCCGTGAACCCTCTGCTCGGTGCTCCGAATCTCGATTTCGATCGTCTTCCGGTACTTCATCGACTCGTCCACGTCCATTTTCGAGTACTTCTCGCGAATCTCCGCCTCCTTCACGTCCATCCACGTCTTCACGTCTTCCGCGTCGGCCACAAAGCGTTGAAGACGTTCGTGCTCGTCGAGCTCGCGGAGCAACGAGTCCACATACTTCTGAAACTCGCTCCACGCCCCGCGCACTTTCTCGTAGCTCTCGACGTCTTCGCGGCTCGCCGAGCCCGTCTGTTGTTGAAACGCGGCGGAGATCTCGTTCCAGACGACGGTAAACTTGCGAATCTCGTCGAAAAGTCGCTGTCTCTCTGTATCATCGCGATTCTTCGGCGCCTTTTGTATTTTGGCGATCCAATCGAGCAATCCGTCGCATTTTCGGCCGAAATCAATCGATAATTGCTCGTTTTGCACGCAAAACTGCTTGTCGTCGAGTAGTTTGAGCAAAAACTCCCAGCGAGTGCGGATTTCGACGAATTTCCGCTAAAAAACCATGTTCTCTTTGGTTTTTATTGCGATTCCCGCCTCACCTGCACGTCATCCGTCGCAAAATGTCCGTCGTCGGCGAGACGGGCGGTCTCCCGCTCCAAACTCGTCAAATTTCCACGATTCGCGTCGACTTCGCCTCTGAGTCGGCTCAAAATTTTGTGCGCACGCGCCAAATGCTCCGAATTGTGACGAGGTGTCACCGATTCGGCCGTCTCGATCAGATTTTCGACGGTTTGCGAGAACTCGGCGGCGGATCTGAAACTTTTCGGCGTTTTCGGAGTTTTTTGGGCGATTTTACCGGAGAAAACGTTGTAATTGGCCGGATTGCACGAGGAGACGACGTTTCTCGGCCGCTTTATCGTTGAAATCCGCGAATTTTTGGAGCACATGCACTCGACGGCCCTATAAAGAATTTGTGATGGATTTCGGAAATTTTTGGGAGAATATTACCGAGATTTCTCGAATCACTTCTTCCTCGATCAATTTCGAGGCCATTTTCGCTAGAAATCAGTCGATTTACCGATTTTTCTGGAAAAAAACGATGATTTTGTCTGAAAATAGGGCGGTTCCAGCTAACTGTCGGCGAGTATGCTGCATTTGTGTGCAACCACTTCACGCCAAAACGCACAGATTTGTTCGCGCGGGCGTTCAAATTTATTCTGGCGATTTGTCATTTTTTCTGTGCTTTTTCAATTGTATAAAATGGCGATTGTGTGGTTTTTTTTAGATTTTTGGATTTTTTTCCTTTTTCGCCCAAATTTCATTAATAATTTCAAAATTTCCGCCAGAATTGAAGTACGCTCCAGTGAAAAACCAAAAGTTTTTAAAAAATTTTTAATACTTCTATTTTTTTCACTTTTTTAGAGTTTTCTCTCACTTTGAACATCTCTATCCGTTCGTTTTCATTCAAAATAAAACGTTTGGCGCCAAATATTTTAGTCTCGCGGCAACCGTACCCTTCTCCAGGGTCTCGCCACGAAAAAGAAGAAATCAGTGCTGCGCCTTTAAATTCCAACCAGGTACGGTATGAATATTCAATTTTTTGTTGCTTTTCCCAGTTTTTTTGCAAAAAAAAACAGCTGTTTTGTCGAAAAACCAGTGTTATTGATTGTTTTCCAACAATTTTGCCCATTTCTTGCCTCAAAAATTGTTTGAAAACTATCAGCAACACGTTTTTTCCCAAAACTGCTTCAAAATGAAAAAGTTAAAGCTTAAAACTCTGTTGAGGTCAAAGACGCACAACTGATGTGATTTTTTGTTTTCGTGGCGAGACCCGGTAGAAGGATACCTCCATGGCCTAACTTTCCCGCTCCCCCAAACCTCGGCCACCCATTTCGCGCGCGCGCGCGCGAAACCGTCTTGACCTCGGCGATTCGCGCGCGCAAACCTCTTTCTCTCTCCCTGCTCCCAAACCCTCCCATTCCGCTCCACACCGTCGCCGCCGCCGCCGATGACGTCTTCTAACTCGTCTTGTGCCGTCGTCGTCCTCACCTATCCGAGCCAACTGGCCGTCCTCCGTCACCTGCCCATCTCGATGCGTCGCGAGCTGCGTCGTCGAGTGCCGTCGATTCGTCGAATCGAGGCGAGAATGCCGTTAACACTAGGAGACGTCGTCTTCTTCACCGACGGCTCGACAACGAACCACGAAGCGGTGACGATGAGTGTTGACGGCGTTCGATGGACGGTGTCGCCGCCGACGACGTCTTCTTCTTCCGAAGAAGAAGAAGAGGTGATTCTGCCCGACGGACGCCACGTCATCGCACCCGACGGCGACGTCATCCGCCGGCTCGCCGAGCACTTCTTCTCGAGACCCGGCACACTCATTCATAATCTCACTTTTCACGTAAGTCTCCTTTTCGTTAAAGTTTTTAGGCCGAAAAATATAAATTTTGTAAATTAAAAAAAATTAAGATTTTTCTAAAAATCTGCTCGAATTTTTGAAATTTTCGCGAAATTTTTTTCAAAAATAATATTTTTCCACGTTTTCTTCTTTGGTTTTTATCAAAAATTGGAAAAAATTTCAAATTTGATCAAATTAAATTGTTTTTTTTTTCTTAATTTAAAAAAAATTAATTTTCGAAAAAAATTTTTTTTTTTTATTTTTAAATTTTATATCATTTTTGCTAAAAAACACAAAACTATAAAAAAAAAACGCGCGCCGCAGTGTTGCAATTAACGCGCGCCGCAGTGTTGCAATTCTGCATTTTTGCGTCACGGTGTTTGCACAGAGCATGTTCCGGTTTCGTCTGTTCCGGTTTTGTCACACTCTCGATTTCATCGATATTGGCGATGGTAGACGTTAGATTTGACGCAAAAATGCACAGAATTCGAAGAAAAGCAATGGATTGACGCGCATGTTCCGGTTTTGTCACACTCTCTCCAAACATTGTTCGGTTTTTGCAGGATTTCTATCCATCAGCGGCGCTCAAATCCGCGCCGCCGATTATCGATCGATTGCGCATCAAAATGGGCGTGCGGCGGCCGAGCAGTCGATTCGGGCGGCTTTTGAGCGGCGAGCACACGTTTCGCACCATCGAGCTGACGATATTGGACGAGCGACGCGCCGTTTTCGTCGACACGTTACGCGACGTTTTGAGGACGCGGCTCGTCCGAATTGCCACGTGTCGATTGGCGGATGGGCCGCGGAGACTGCTGCGAATCGCGGCGCCGCGACTCGAAATCACCGAACAGATGGCCGATGCTGACGGTGAGGAAGAAGAAGAAGGAGAAGAAGAAGAAGACGTGGACGCGGAGGAGACGTCGGCGATCGTCGATCGATTCATCGACTTTGTGCAAGCGATGCGCGCCGCCGCGTCGCCCAAACGTCTCGGCGTCGGCTCGTTCTACCGGATCGCGCACAAACGCGAGACGATCGCCGCGACGGTGAGGACGGGCGTGTGGCTCGATCGATGGCGCGAGATTGGTGGTGTGAAGTGGTATCGGAAGGATCTGCTGTGTGCCGAGGTGTCGAGCGAGACGGAGATCATGATCTATCGGCAGTTTGATCACGTCGACGCGTTTCTCATCGCCGAGCTCGTCGAGAATGGCAGCACTGTGAGTTTTTTATCGCGTCACGTGACATCCTTCCTGTGACAGGGCAATCGTCACAACTTCTTCGCCTCTTCTCTCTTCCGTGCGAGACCAGACTCGTGCCAACCGTGTCACGTGACATCATTCCTGGTCACAATCGTCACAACTTCTTCATGCCGGGGCCTATGAAATTGGCAGAGTGACAAACAATGTCACGCTTTCTGTGACTTTTTGAATGGCGCTATGGGAATTTGGAAATATTGATTTTATGGAAAGTTATCCAGGTTTTAGTGCATTTTCCTCGTAATAGCCGCTAAAACCTGAAAAACTTTGCCTAAAATCAATATTTTCAAATTCCCATTGCGCCATTCGAAAGGTCACGAAAAGCGTGACATTTTTTGTCACTCTACCATTTTCATAGGCGCCGGCACGAGAAAGTTGTGACGATTGTGACCAGGAATGATGTCACGTGACACGATTGTCTGGTCTCGCACGGAAGAGAAAAGAGACGATTGAGTGTCGATTTACGAGATTTTCAACTTTTTCAGGACTACTGCTATCACCTTCTGTTCCGCTGACTCTGCTTTTTTTCGGCTATTTATTTCTAATTTACACTTTATTCAAATGAATTTTTAATAATAAACTCGATTAATTTTTCTAGTTTCTCAATAATTTTCAAGAAAAAACACAAGATTCTTTGTTTTATCCGATTAAAAAGTGAAATTGAACGAAAATTGAATTTTACTTCTTTTTTACATCGAAAATTAAGAAATATTCTCTTTTTGACCTGTAAAAATCGCGAAAAAACCGCTAATTTTCACCATTTTTCTCGAGAACTCCGACGAGAGAGCGTGTGAAATTGAGAGACGCAGACAGTGTTGCAAACGCGCTCCACCGCACCTCTCGCTGTTTTTTCGCAATTTTTCGCGTTTTTCTCCAGATTTTTCCGGTTTTTTCCAGATTTTCGTCGAAATGAAGTCACCAAATCGTGAATTATCAAGACCACTAACGTATCCGAGTCTCGTCGCCGTCCTACGCCACTATTCGCTGCAACAACGCGCCGCCCTCCTCAAACACGTGCCGGCCATCGCGAAATTCGAGCGCAACATCGCGTACACACTCAAATCGGTTCGCTTCACGTCTTCTGTCTCGCCCGAATGCGTCGACGTCGTCGACGTCGAACTCGACGACGCGAGCTGGACTGTCACTGTCACACAAACGGACCGTCTTGTCACGCACTTTTTGGACAGGCCCGGCACACTGATACGCAATCTCAGGTTTTCGGTACGTATTTTCTTTTATTTTTAAATAGAGAAAGATTTTTATTTCGGAGAAAAAACTGAAAAGTTTTTTGAAAATTTAAAACATTTTTTAAAAAAGTTTAAAAAAAAAAATTTTTTCAAAAAAAAAACTGAAAAATTTGAACATTTTTGCCGATAGAGAGAACGGCAAAAAATCTGTTTTTTGAGTCGAAAAATTTCAAATTTCAAAAAAAATCGATAAGTGTCGTTGTTGACGCAAAACTTTAGCTCAATTTATTAAAGTCATCCGAATGTGATATGAGACATGCTATGAATAGTATGAAATAGTTATGAATGGACAATTATTTGAAACCCTAATCGGTTATCGACTCGATTGTCGTGTATCGATTTCAGTAGAGCGCGAAGTAGTGTCACCGTCTCTTTTTGTTCTTTTGTCGTCGGTGCGGCCGATTTCGCTGAAATGAATCGGGATTTGCTGAGCGTATTCGACTTTCCGAAAAAAAAAACTGACCTTCTTTTTAGTTTTCGTTTCCACTATGACTTGCAATCTCAGGAAGTTATCGTATCCGACCTCTATAAACTTGTGACATCCACTAATCTCGAGCTCCGTGCTTTTCGATAATTGAAGTCGGTAGACGGAGAGCTCCGTGCCTTCATACCAGGGGATTTTTAACTGCCTCGCACCTATCTCGACCATCTTCTGCTTCAATTGTTCATCCCATCGAGGAACAGGCGGTTTAGTACTATGCACTATCTCGTATGACGATCCGATTTGAAGATCCGGCGTGTTTCGCATTTTATCGATCATTTTAAAAAATCGATCGCAGTTAGAGAAATAATATTCTCTTACTCTCTCGGAATATGTGAAGTCCTTGACCGGTAATTCAAAGAAGGCATCATCCATCAATCCGTCAGTGGACATCAACAAGTGGTCCAGTTTGGCTGGACTCAAATAATAGCCAATGTCCTTTAAAAAAACAGAAGAATACACTACGATACTTTTGATATTCAATCGAAAGATTTTGAAGAATTCCGGCAATGGTTTTTCATCAAAATGTTGAATCTTCAACTCGTCGATCCGTTTCACCGTGTGAGCTAGACACGGGAAATAGGCCTGAAAAATGCTTTTTTGAATCGACACGAAATTGCCACGTCATAGCGTTCGGAAAAAATCAGAAAAAGAAAACTCACCCAGCACTCCAGACTCCGGAAGACTGTTCCTGGTCTTTTGAGGTAGTAGGACACGATTCGCTCGAAACATTCATTCGCGTCTGTGACCTTGATTTCATTTGGGCCGACGGCCTCCGGGTCTCGGGAATTGAATCGCTCCTCCTTTGATTTTTCCTGACCAGGTCTCAGCTTCTTCACGGTGATCGTGTTTCTTTCTGTGTTTACTGTGAATCGGTAAAAAGAATCCAAACACAGTTTTTTCGAAATCCATGATCCCGTCAGTTCCACCTCCGTGCCGAACGTGTACGGGATCGCTCTTTCGAACTTCCGCAGTTCCGGTATTCCTCTGAGCAGTTCGTGGCGCTCTCGGATCGGAAAGAACTGAATAATCGCAGTGAGGCACGGGTACTCGAACTGCTGCGAGCGAGTGGACATGATGATCGGGAGGAGTAGGAAATAGTAAAGTGGCGACGGGGGAGACGGGCGGGCGGGGCCGTCTACTTGCATCGGGGGCGGGGCCGCACGTGATGAAGGTCTCCGCACACACACACACAAATAATAATCCCTCCTCTGCCACGGGCGGCACAATACTATGATTATGCCTGAGTGCGCATACTCATTATAGACGAGGGGGCGTTGGGAAATGCGTGCGCGGCGGAAACCTTATTACACCCCTCTCGCCCCACTATAGTCAGCTTTAGCCTGAATGCGCATACTAATCACATAGACTGGATATATCGCAAAACAAGAATTTACACCTGCTCCCCATGTGTTGTGCTGTGACGTTTCCGAGCGTCAGAATGTTTACGGGAAGCACTTTCTCTCTCTCTCTCGGTCTTCATCATCACATTGGACATCGAGAATGACTTTGTCGAGATACGCATCTGCGCATTCACAAATGGACACACTACACGCATACATAAGTACACATCATGCAAAGAAATGGGTCTTGTATGTGCATTAGAATAATTAGTGGTTCATCGAGGGGAATCGAGCACCCTCCGTGAGTTGTGTGACTTTGGGAAATGAACATTCGCACACTTGACCCCTCTGTGTTGTGTTCTAAAGATTCCGAAGGGGTCAGAAGTGTCGCGTGTATCTCTCTGCCCGCCTTATCTCACTTGACCGCTTACGTAACGGCTTACGTAACGACGATCGGAACGAGTACTGGTACCCGTCAGGTGTGATGACGTGTAATACGTCATCCGTTCCCATTGCGCCAGCTGACCCCGTCTGTGTGCTCACGAGAGCCAACTCTATGGCTCACCGGACCGTTTGGGACACGAGGCCTATCTTCTCAATGTGAAGTCTTGTCACGGTGTCCTCTTGGGTACCGTCTAATAAATGCTATGTGAGCGCCTACATGAACTCGACATAACGAAGCTTCGTAACGCACTTCGTGTCAGTTTGCAGACAACGACGGCTGCGGGTCTCGCAACGAAAGAAACTCACTACGAGAGGCGCCTTTAAACTTTCTGGGCTACGTTATGATCACATGGATATAAGAGAACAGTGGTTCAGTCGGAAATTAAGCACTTCTGAAATCGGCTCAGATACTTGATTCTTTGGTTTCGAACAACCAATTCCTTTCCGTTTCTAATGTTGGTGATGTCGATTTACGAGCTGAAATCGCTCGCTCGTCATTAAAAATGCAGAGAGAGAGAGAGACTTAAATTCGAGAGGCGGTTCTCGAGAAATCGAAAAAGTGACAGATTGGATGAAACTGGTCGAAACGCGCTGTGAACATTTCCAAAAAGAAGTTCCGAGTTGGAATTTGGAAACTCGAAACATCCGATGCGTTTCATTTGAATCGAAATTTCGGCGGATTTCCGGAAATTCGGAATTCTGAAACCCTTCGGAGCTCGTGAATATTTCCGATTTTTGTTTTTTTGTTTTAATTTGATCCAATCATTAAAAAAATGAAAAAAGTGCATTTTTTTAAAAAATTTTAAATTTAAAAAAAAACGTAAAAATCATTGTCAGGCAAATGTTAAAAAAATTAAATTTCTTTTTTAATATAAAAAAAAAAGAATTTTTAATTTGAAGAAAAAAACTTGAAAAACTAAAAAAAAAATTAGAAAATTTTTTTTTTTTTTCAAATTAATGGAAAATTGAATTAAAAAATTAAAAGTCGTGAGAAATTTTTAATTTTTTCAATCTAAAAATAGCTGAAAAATTTTGTTTTTTCTTCCATTTTTTGTTTAAAAACAATAATAATTAAAAATAAGGTTATAAATTTAAAGTTAAAAATAAGGTTTTGTAAAAAATAAAAAAATAAAAAAAATGAAAAAAAGTTAAAAATAAGGTTTTATGAAATTCAAAAAAATAAAAATAATTAATTAAAAATTGAAAAATTTTCCGTAGTGTTTCTTTTTCATATTTTTTAATTAAAAAAAACCAAAAAAAAATTGAAATTCAAAAAAAAAATTAAAAATCGTGAAAAATTTGAAAACAATTTTCCATCAAAAAATCCCATTTTCAAACCTGAACACCACATTTCCAAAAAAAAAGTCTCGTTCAGGACAGTTTTCCGATAATTCCGATCGCGCCGAAATGGATCGATTCGATGTCGATTCGGATCAATGATACGGCGCCGACCGCCGCGTTTTTCGACACTTTCCGCACAAGAACCGCCTTCGGCACCGTCGAAATCGTGAATTTCGATCAAAAATCGGACGTTTTCGCCGCTCTTCGAGAATTTCGCATCGATTTTCTGCGAATTCACACTCATTTGCTCCAAAACGCGCAAAGTTTGCTCGACGTGCCGGCGAAAAGACTGGAAATTTGCGAGGACACGAACACGAGTCGGGTGCCGATCGGAAATCGTCCCGACTACACGTCTCGACTGCTTCAGTTCGCCGAGAAGTTTCGGAGCTCGACGGAGCTCCGTCTCGGCTCCGTTTACAAAATCGAAGACGTTCCGTGGAATCGGCCGTTCGAAATGATCGGCAACGTCGAGTTGGAGCAAGGGATCGTTCGAATCGGCGGTCGCAAGGTTTCCGACGAGCTCTTCTCCATTCCGGCTCCCGGCAATCGTGAAATTGTCGTTTATCGACAGCTCGCGGACGAGAACACTAATGAATGTTGGGCTCACACTTTGGTCGAGCTCGCCGAGCCCGGAACTGCGGTGAGCTCGTCTTTTTTGTTGAAATGAGCCATCGGTTTTCTTTTTTTGCAGGCTTCCAAGTCTCAACTCATACACTAACCACTATTTTACTCTGAACAATTCTCGGTAAATTTATTCAATTTTGATCATCATAATAATGTATATTTTGAGCCATTAGCCTGTATGTAAACTGCAAATTACCAAAATGTCCATATACTTTCAATAAAAACCATTCCGCAACAAAGTCGAGGCTCAATTCGCGCTCCATCGTACATTGAGAGATTTCGTCTTTTTCCGGGGCTTTTGCTGCAAAAAATCCCACTAAAAACTAGAAACTAGTATGTTCTGTGGAAAAACAAATTTTGAACAAATTTAGACAGTGGGTCTCGCCACGAAATGTCGCGAAGCTACCATAAACTTTTTCCCCGATTTATCACATGCGCCTTTAACCTCATTCTTGTTCGAATCGCCTTTTCAGGGAAAAAAAGTAAGATTGCTCCTGATGATTCGTGGCGAGACCCGTGTCGCTTCGGGTCCCACAACGAAACAAGAAAAACACTAAACAGGCCTACGGTATGCAGCCCGACGATTTTAAAGGCGCATGCCCTAGCTTAGTTGTTTTTTTTTGTCTTATTTTCGTTGTAAGACCCGCTGTTGTCTCGCAAACTGGCACTAAAGATTCTTTAGTAAAGAATGACAAATGGAAGGGATGGGGATGGAGGGCCGAGGGCCGTGGCCTAGGAATCCCGATGGATGCGCGCGCGCGTTGGCCATAAGAGGCCTCTCTCTCTCTTTCTTTTTCTCTTGTGAGCGCGATTCAAACGAAGGACAGGGCTGCAGCAGTGTGCGCGCTCATCGTCTGCGTCTCTCGTGTTTCAACGTGTGGTGACCTCTGTCTATGCCCCCGCACACACACACACACACACACACACGCTCAAACACATTACCCCCCCCCCCCCCCCCTATCTCTCTCTCTCTTTCTGTCTTCTTCGCCGCCGCCGCCGCCTGCAGTCGATTCATTCGATTCATTCGATTCATTCGATTCATTTGACAATGTCGTCGTCGTCGTCATCGTCGCCGCCTCCGACGTCTTCGACGCTTCCGACGCAGCCGAAGCCGAAGCCGAAGCCGAACAGCGTCGTCGACAGTCCGACGCTGTCGTACCCGAATCAGCTGGCACTTCTCCGACACCTACCGCTCTCGACGCGCCGCAAGTTGGTCGAACACGTGGCCGAGATTCGGAAAGTCGAGCCAAAGTTGCCGATCACGTTCCAGCGCGTCTCGTTCAGCTCGATCAGCAACACGATTCAGCTCGACAACGAGGATTGGACACAGGAGGCGGAGCAGGTCGTCGTCGATCGATACTTGGGCCGTCCCGGCAACGTCATCCGAACGCTTCAGTTCAACGTGAGTCGTTTGCTTCTTCTTTGTCGTTGTCGTCGTTGACCCAGTTTCTCTCCTAGCCGCCCGATTTTTATCGATTTTTCTAATCAATCTTTGACAATTTTTGCCGCTGATAACGGCGGGTTTGCGATGCGAGAAAGTGTTGATGACAAAGCGGAAAAAAGAGGGGGCGGAGCCGGGTTTGCAATGGCGCGGCGCGGTTTTTTCGCCGCGATTTCCCTCCCGCCGATTCTCGAATTTCGGTGCATTTTGTCGTCAATTTCAGTGTTTCTCCGGAATTTCGGCCATTTTTCCGTCGAATTCAGTGACTGCCACCGAGAATCGCGAGTTTTTCGGTCAAATTTAGTGTTTGATTTCAAATTCTGTGCATTTTGGCGTCAAATCCACTGCTCGCTTCGAGTTCAGTGCATTTTTCCGTCAATTTCGCAGTGAATTTTGAATTATGTGCGTTTTCGCGTCAAATTCGGTGTCTGCGGCACTAAAAACAGCGAATTTCCCGACAAATCCACTGTTTTTCTCGAATTCTGTGCATTTTCGCGTCAAATCCACGCTTTCCATCGCCAAAATGACTGAAATCGAGATTGTGACAAAACCGGAACAGACGAAACCGGAACATGTGTTGTGCAAACACCGTGACGCAAAAATGCGGAATTGCAACACTGCGGCGCGCTTTTTCTGTTCTTTTTTGCCAAATTTACCAGGAGAAGCGTGCCGCAGTGTTGCAATTCTGCATTTTTGCGTCACGGTGTTCTCACAACGCATGTTACGGTTTTGTCTGTTCCGGTTTTGTCGCACTCTCGATTTCAGCCATTTCGGTGATGGTAGGCGTTAGATTTGACGCGAAAATGCATAGAATTCGAAAAGAGCAGTGGATTTGTCGGAAAATTTGTTGTTTTTAGTGCGACAGACACCGAATTTGACGCGAAAATGCACACTCACAGTAAAATTGACAAAAAATAATGAAAATTCAGAGCCCGCTTTAAGAAAATCTGTGCATTTGCGCGTCAAATCCAACGCCAATCCGCACTTTTCACTTTTTCCAGAGTCACTTTCCGTCGCTGAAAATCGCGCCGGCGCGCGTCGACTCGATGACACTGTGGACGCAAGAGGACAAAGAGCCGTCGCCGGAGCAGCTCGCCGCGTTCCGCGCCACCACCGATTTCGGCACAATCCGCGTCTACAACTCGTCGCCGCTGACCACCGTCTTCGAGAATCTCGTCGGCATCACGCCACAAGTGTATCAAATCAACACGGTGCCGCTCGCCGACTACGACGGCTTTCTGCGCATCACGGCGACGAGCAAACTCGAGATCATCGAGGACTCGGGCATGATCTTCGTGATGCCCGACCAGTTTGGCGACTACTCGGAGCGAATGTTGCGATTCGCGGCCAAGTTCGCCGAGGCGGCCGCCGTGCTCGCCGTCGGCTCGTTCTTCAAACTCGAGTTCGCGCCGTGGATGACGACGTCGCACGATCTGATTCGAGTCGCGAGCGTCGAGGCGGGCGTCGTCGAGATGGGCGGCCGCAAGTGCATCGCCGACCTGTTTTGTATTCCGGTGCGAGGCGACGCGCGACGCGAGATTCTCATCTATCGCGACGCGAAACAGTACAATCCAAAGGTCAACGAGTATCGCGACGATTTGCTCGTCGAGCTCGCCGAAACCGGCACTGCGGTGAGTGGGGTTTTCTAGGCCACGGCCATTCTCCCGAGAAAATTGGCTTTTTCATCGATTTTCCCTGGTCAAATTGAAATTTTCCGGTTTTTTCAATGTGAAAACAGTAGATGCTATTGAAGATGAGGTTTTAAGAGGGAAACCAGCGAGTTTTGAATCAAAAATGCGGTTTTCTAGGCCACGGCCGCGAGATTCTTCGAAAAGCTTGGTTTTTTATCGATTTTTCCTGTCAAATTGCCTTTTTTCCGATCTTACCGATCAAAAACAGAAAATACCGTCAAAAATAAGGTGTTAAGGGAAAAAATAGCGAGATTTCAATCAAAAATGCGATTTTCTAGGTCACTTTATTTAAAAATCGATTTTTTCGCTGTTTCATCCGATCAAATTGACTTTTTCCCGGTTTTTTCAATGTGAAAACAGAAAATACCGTCAAAAATAAGGTTTTAACGGGAAAAATAGCGAGTTTTGAATCAAAAACGCGGTTTTCTAGGCCACGGCCACGAGATTCTTCGAAAATTTCGGGTTTTTCATCGATTTTCCCTGTCAAATTGACTTTTTCCAGTTTTTTCGATGTCAAAACACTTGAAAATGAGGTTTTAAGAGGGAAACTAGCGAGATTTCAATCAAAAATGCGGTTTTCTAGGCCACGGCCGCGAGATTCTTCGAAAAGCTTGGTTTTTCATCGATTTTCCCTGTCAAATTGACTTTTTCCGGTTTTTTCAATATGAAAACAGAAAATACCGTCAAAAATAAGATGTTAAGAGGAAAACTAGCGATTTTTGAATCAAAAATTCGGTTTTCTAGACCACGGCCGCGAGATTCTTCGAAAAGCTTGGTTTTTCATCGACTTTAAGCTTTTTCACCGCGTCAAATTGGTTTCTTTCTAATTTTTTGATTGGGAAACAGAAAAAGGAAGATTCTCACGAAAAACTAGCGTAAAATTTGTTCGCCAGTGTGGTTTTCTAGGCCACGGCCGGCGGGATTTTCGAAAATTTTGGTTTTTATTGATTTTTCGCAATTTTCCCATTCCAAAATTGAAACATTTTGTGGATTTCAGTCGAAAAACAATTAAAAAAAACAAAATTTCAAAAAAAAAATCGATAAAAATTCAAAAATGTTCGCGACATGAAAAGTTTCATCAGTTTTTTACTGTTTCAGCAACTGAAAATCGACGACATCACCTCGAGACCGGGTTATCAGGCGGAGACCGATGATTAGTTAATTGTCAATGATTACGGTACTTACTTACAATTGTCAACATTTTTTCCCCACCGACAAGCTCACAATAAAAATTATCCGTTGTTTTCAAGGCAGAACGAAATGAACAAAAAGAAAAAAGGGGAGAGATCAGAGTGAAAATGGGTACAAAATGATAGAGAAAGAAAATCAATAGTGCCAACAGTTTTCCGAGCAAATTACAGGCGCGTGACACCGTGACAAATCGCAGACAAACTGTTGAGTGGTCTCGCAACGAAAGAAAAACCAAACCAAACTAAATCAGTCATGCGCCTTTAAACTGTTCGGGCTACCGTAGCCCAAAGAGTTTAAAGGCGCATGACTAATTTAGTTTGCTGTTTTTTTCGTTGCGAGACCACTCAAGAGCTTCTCTGCGAGGTGTCACGGTGTCACGCGTTTATAACAGCAAACTGCAAAAAAATGCTGAAAATCCAGTCGACCTCTTCTGAATTGTAGTCGTTTTGATGGGTGTTCTGGGAGAATATCACCAGAAATCGGTCAGATTCAGAAAAATCCGATCGATTTCTGGTGATATTTTCCAAGGAACGCCCATCAAAACGATTAGAATTCAGAAGTGGCCGGGTGAATTTTTAGCATTTCTTCGAAGCTTCCTGTTATAAACGTGTGACACCGTGACACCTCGCGGAAAGCGTGACTTTTCAGCATTAGTTTTGAAGAATGATTTGATGCTCGAAAAACGGTCGGCTCGTGCAAAAACGAGAGAGAGAGAGAGAGAGAGTGTGTCAGTAGTTGGGCTCCCAGTTCGAGTCGTCGGCTGGTCCGAGGACGCCGAGCACAAGCAGGAAGATGTCGACGATCCACCAGATGCCGAAGCCGCCGAGTGTCATCAGTTTGCCGACGGCCATCGCCGAGTAGCCGAGACAGAAGCGGTCGACAGCGACGACGCCGAGAAAGATCGAGTAGAGGAGGGTCGTCAGAAAATAGTGACCCGTGTAGCTGGAAAGTAGCACAGAATTGGTCTAACAAACTAAATTGGGGCATGCGCCTTTAAACTCTTCGGGCTACGGTATGCTTTGAAACCGTATTCCGGAGAGTTTAAAGGCGCATGCCTAATTCAGTTGTTGTTTTTGGGGACGGCGAAATTCTAGTCCATGGCCTAGAACCCACAGAGCTGCAAATCGAATCACAGTATTCGGCTTTTTGTTTTTCGTAAATCGACAATCAACAGCACGCTTTCAGAGATTTCGAAAAAAATTTTTTGACTATGACACCGTGACGCAAAACTGCAGACTTTTCGGTGAAAATTTCCAGCTCGGAGTGCGTTGATTTTCGGCGTGTCACTGTGTTTTTCCCGCAATTTTGGAGAGTGTGACAAAACCGAAACATACGAAACCGGAGCAAGCGTTGTGCAAACACCGTGACGCAAAAATGCAGAATTGCAACACTGCGGCGCGCTTTTTCTGTTCTTAAATTTAGCAACAAAAAATAACAGAAAAAGCGCGCCGCAGTGTTGCAATTCTGCATTTTTGCGTCACGGTGTTTGCACAGAGCATGTTCCGGTTTCGTCTGTTCCGGTTTGTCACACTCTCGATTTCAGTCATTTCGGCGATGGTAGGCGTCGGATTTGACGCGAAAATGCACAGAACTCGAGAAAAACAGTGGATTTGTCGAAAAATTCGTTGTTTTTCGTGCGGCAAACACCGAATTTGACGCGAAAATGCATAAAGTTCAAAATTCACTGCGAAATTGACCGGAAAACGCACTGAACTCGAAGCGAACAGTGGATTTGACGACAAAATGCACAGAATTTGGAATCAAACACTAGATTTGCCGAAAAACTCGCGTTTTTCGGTGGCAGTCACTGAGTTCGACGAAAAAGCAAAGTCTACAGTTTTTTTTTCGCGTGTCACGGGACCGTATGCCAATGCTGCTTGGCCGAACTTTCCGCTTTCAAAACCTAGTCCCTGCCCCAACGACGACGACTCACATGATGCACGGCGCGAGTTTGCGGAACGTGCGTTTTCCGTGACACTCGATGCACCCGAGAACGCGACACCGCACCATCGTGAACTCGATGTCCTCGGCGCGATAGCCGCCCATCCGCAGACACTTGCCCTCGTGTCGATACGTGTCGTTCGGCGGCTGTTGGCCGGTCTGGCCGACGCCGTAGAGCGGTTGCGGCTCGTCGCACTGGATGAAGGCGTCCGCCATCAGATGACACTCGACGATCGGTCCCGCCGGCCGGCGCGACTGCCACGCGTCACCGTCCATCGGATCGCGCTCTTCGGCGGCGCACTTCTCCGATATCTCGTTTTTCGGGTACTGAAAAAAATTTTTCGGTGGCCTAGAAGTCCAGTCGAGCGGAAAGTTAGGCCATCACGGTTCGCTGTGTCTGTTTTCCGTGTTTTTGTTTCGAAATCACTGAGCAAAAAGTGCGCTCTGTGTCGATTTACGATAAACACAGCGCGCCGACAGCCGTTATTTGCGGAGCATCGTACCAAATAATTTTTCTTTATTTTCAGATAATTTTTCAGCGTTGTTTCGCTGAAATACAACTAAATTTTAGTATTTCCTAGTTTTTATGGTAATTTTCTTATTTCTGCGTATTTCGACGCCAATTTTCGGATTTAAAAGAAAATAACGATTAGCTCTCCATTTCTAGCGACATTTCAGTGAAAAAAACGGCGAAAAGTGATCTGGAAACGAAAAAAATCGCTTCGGTACGACGCTCCGCAAATAACGGCTGTCGGCGCGCTGTGTTTATCGTAAATCAACACAATTCGAACTTTTTCTCAGAGATTTCGAAACAAAAACACCAAAAACCATCGATAATAGGGAGAAGTGGTTCGATGGCCTAGGATTCCAGTTGGCTGGAAAGTTAGGCCATCCTTTTTCCGGCTATAAAAATGGTGGAATCACGAAAAAAAGTCGGGGAATTTCGAAATCTTCGGACTGACTCAAAAATCGATAAAAAAATCTTCAATTTCAAGCTAATTATGCCAGTTTCTGGCTGAAAATTCACAAAAAAACCTCAAATTTCATGTTTTCTGCCAAAAATTTTTTGAAATTTTCCAACAATTTCGTTCTTTTTTCCACTATTTTCAGTGCATTCACAAAAAAATTATGGTCAACAAGGAAAATTCTGCGTTTTCGCGTGAAATTCGATGTTTTCGCTAATAGGCGCGCGTGCGTCGCGGTCGCGTCGCGTGTCCTGCTCACCGCGAACTCGATTTCGAAGGCGCGCGCGAGTCCGACGACGAAAACCGTGAACATCGGTGACCAGCGGCCCATCTGAATGAGGAAAATTGGAATTTTGGGAGAGAAAAATGGAAAAATTACAAAAAATACAAAAAAAGTATGAAATTAGTGATAAAAACACTAAAAAATTCACAAAAAAAATGAAAAAAAAAATTGGGAAAATTTTATAAATAAATTTCTGGCGAACAAGAAAAAAAATGAAAAAAATTAACAAGAAAAATCAAATTTGTCGGAAAAAAACGAACTGAAATGTCGGAAAATTGCGATTCGCAAAATTTTAAAGTGTCTGAAATTTTTTCCCCGAATTTCGAGAATTAATTGAAATCGTGAATTATTGATTCCGCGGTCGTGGCCTAGAAAACCAAATTTTCACGAATTTTTCAGATTTTTTTCATAATCGAAGCTCAGATTTAGCGTCGATCATGAAAAAAATTTGGAAAATTCATGAAAAATTGGTTTTCTAGGCCACGATCCGAAATTCAATAGTTCACGGTTTCAGATAATTCTGGAAATTCGTGAAAAAAATTTCAGACACTTTCAAATCTCGCGAATCGCATTTTCCTAACAATTTAGTCCCATTTCGGGCCAAATCGAAGTTTGTCCTCCTTTCGGTCGAATCATTTTTTGACAATCTGAATGACGTCCTCGTGGTCGAGTTTGTGGTGTAGGCCGACGCGTTGCGGCGAGAATTTCGTCGACGTGCCCCACACGATGGCGTACCGCAGTTGGGCGGCGATCGATCGATGAAGCGCGTGACAGCAGTGCTCGATGGTCGCACCGCCGCGCAGAATGATGCCGTCTTCGGGACCTGCAACGACCGGGGAGGGACTAGGAAGCGACGGGGAGGAAAGTTAGGCCATCATCGACTTTCGAACAGAGTCCGTCGAAAAGAGTGCAGAAGTTCAGTTTGAAAGTTCGGCCGAACTTGTGGGTTTCTAGGCCATGACCTAGAAATCGGTTTGGATCGAAAACTAGGCCACCATTGGAAAGTTAGGCCATCATCGACTTTCGAACAGAGTTCGTCAAAATGAATGGAGCAGTTCATTTTGAAGAGTTCGGCCAGGCTTGTGGGTTTCTAGGCCATGACCTAGAGATCGATTTGGTTCGAAAACTAGGTCACCACTGGTTTTTCAACTGCATTTTTGCGAAAAACCCCGGATAAGAGAATCCAGAGCGCTATGTTGAGCATTGATAGAAAAAAATTCGTCGGGATGGCCTAGAATTCCACAAGTGTGGCCGAACTTTTTTCTATCAACGACTCGTCTGGGTTTATCCGCAAAAATGCATTCAAAAAACCAATGGCGGCCTAGTTTTCGAACCAAATCGATATCTAGGTCATGGCCTAGAAATCCACAAGCTTGGCCGAACTTTTCAAATACAACTGCAGCACTCATTTTGACGGACATCGATTGAAACTCGATGATGGCCTAGCTTTCCAGTGGTGACCTAGTTTTCCAACCAAATCGGAATCTAGGTCATGGCCTAGAAACCCGCAATTGTGGCCGAACTTTTCAAATTAAACTGCTGCTCTCATTTCGACGGACATCTATTGAAACTTGATGATGGCCTAACTTTCCAGTGGTGGCCTAGTTTTCCACCCAAATCGATATCTAGGTCATGGCCTAGAAACCCATCCGAAACCAAAAAAGAAAACGACGTGGTGCTCACCCAAATCGGGCGCATTTCCCGGCTTTTTCGTGTACACTCGCACCAGCGCCAGATACTCCCAAATTTTCTCGAGCAAATAGTCCATGTTGAGGTTCATCTCGCACGAGATGACGACGTGGTGCGGCAGACGCGCGAGCCGATCGATCTCCTCGATCGAGATCTGATCGACTTTGTTGTACACGTAGAGACACGTCATGTACACCCGATTGCCCTGAATCACGTCGATGAACTCGTCGACGGTGCAGTCCTCGCGAAAGATGACGTCGGCGTTGAAGATCTTGTACTCGTGCAACACCGTCATGATCAGCTTCTCGTTGCAGTGCGTCAATGGCACCGTGTTCGTGAACTTCACGCCGCCCACCTCAAAGATTATCGATTGAGACGAACGGGGCGGAGGGGGGTGCGCGGCGGTCGCGTCGCGGTTTTGAGATAGATTTTTGAGCTCAAAGTTCATTGTCACGCCCTTTTCTGGGTCACGCGACGTCTCCCTTTAAGACCCAATATTATAGGATCGCGAGAAACGCGGAGTCCGCAGCCACGCTCCTTTTTGAGTCTCGCCACGAAAATTTAAGAAATCAGTGCTGCGCCTTTAAAATCCGTTGAGTACGGTATGCATTTTTTCGTCGTAATCACGGAAAAAAGGGTGAAAAAATGCATACCGTACTCAACGGATATTAAAGGCGCAGCACTGATTTTTTAAATTTTCGTGGCGAGACTCAAAAAGGGGCGTGTCAATGGACTCCGCGCTTCTCGCGATCCTATAATAGAAGTGAGCCGTTTTTTTGAACTGACACCTATTAGGGCTGTTATCAGTGGAGCGCGTTTGCTCTCGAACGGAAAATATGGGTGAAAAACGAGTCCAGAAGCCTCTCTTTGACGACTTTGCAGCGCGGAAACTCAAATTTACAGCCCAAAGGGCGGCTCACCTTCTTCTGTTTCACATAGATATTCGGCGGTTTCTTGTTGAGCCGAATGCCGACCGCCTCGAGCTCTCGCTCGAGCAACATCTTCTGCTGATCGCTCTTGCCGGCGTCCAACATCATCAGAATCAGGTCGGCGGTTTTGGCGACCGAGATGACCTGCCGCCCGCGTCCCTTGCCCTGCGAGGCGCCCTCAATGATGCCGGGCAGATCGAGGAGCTGAATGTTGGCGCCGTTGTAGGCGATGACGCCCGGAATGCACGTGAGCGTCGTGAACTCGTAGCCGGCCGCCTCCGAGTGCGTCGACGTCATCGAGGAGAGCAACGTCGACTTGCCCACCGACGGGAAGCCGACCATCGCGACGCGCGCGTCTCCCGACTTCATCACGTCGAACCCTTCGCCCTTCGCGCCGCCTTTGCCCGTCGGCTCGAGCAACTGTTGGCGGTATTTGGCGAGTTTCGCCTTCAGCAGACCCAAATGGTACTCGGTCGCCTTGTTCTTTTGCGTTCGCGAAATCTCATGCTCGATTTCGGCGATCTTCTCCAGAATACCCATCGCGTATCTCTGCAAAACTGACGATTTTTTTCGCAAAATTTCAACAAAATTTTTTTTTTTTGAAAAGCCTCTTTTTGAAAGATTGCTTTAGGTGGAAAAAAAAAATAATAAAGAAAAATTTCAAAAAAAAAAAAATTTCCAAATTTTTTAAATAGGAAAATAATAAATTCTCAACGAAAAATTTTCAAATTTATAGAAAAAAATAGGAATTTAATGTTT
This sequence comes from Caenorhabditis sulstoni, assembly GCA_963966605.1. Classification (NCBI taxonomy): domain Eukaryota; kingdom Metazoa; phylum Nematoda; class Chromadorea; order Rhabditida; family Rhabditidae; genus Caenorhabditis; species Caenorhabditis sulstoni. The sequence continues at coordinate 1,900,503 of OZ016477.1, forward strand.
TTTTTTCGTTTTTTTTTATAAAAATTGCAAAAAAAAATTAAAATAAGTTTTTTTGAAAAAAAAATTTAAATGTTTTTTTTAATCAACAAAATAAATTCTAAATTTTTTTTGTTTTTTTTAATTTGCAAAAAAAAAAATTAAAATATAACTTTTTTTAAAGTTTAATTTTGTTTTTTTTTAATCAACAACGAAAATTCTAATTTTTTTTTGATAAAAATTCAGTTTGTTATATTTTTCAATTTTTAAATTTTTAATTAAAAATTTACGATTTTTCGATTAAGATTTTACAAAAAACATTTTTTTTTTTTTTGAAATTTTTTTATATTACGGTGACTTTTTGCTGCTCAATTTCGTGGTTTTCAAAAAAAATCAAGAAAAAATTTTTTAAATTAAGATTTTTTGAAAAAATTTTTGAGCCGTTTTTCGCTTGAAAATTGCAAAAAAAAAAATATTTTTTTTTTAAATAAAATTATTTTTAAAAAATATAGCAAAACTGGTCAAAAACCAGTGAAAATCAACAAAAAAATGGAAATTAAAATCATAAGCACAGAAAAAACGGGTTTATTTTTCGAGAAATGTTTGTTCAAATTTCAAAGTGTTGCAAGTGCGCTCCACTGGAAAATCGTGGAAAAATGGTGGAAAAATCATGGAAAAATGAAGAAAAAAAAAGGAAATTAATACAGGAAACAATGGGAACGAAAAGGAAAAAAAAGTGGAAAAAAATGAGATAAGTTGGAGAAAAAATGAGGAAAAAATGGGAAAAAATAGATAGAAATGGAAAAAAAATGGAAAAAAAAACAAGGAAAAAATGAACAGAAAAAAGTTAAAAAAGAAATGAGAAACAGTACTGATAAAGGGTGAAAATTCGGTGAAAAATCGAGGAAATTCGGCGCTTTTTCGGCCGATTATTTGTGTTTTCCAAACAAATCCTGTATCGACGGAAGCGGCACGTCGGGCATGTCCATCGTCAGATCGGGAAGCGATTCGAACGTTTTCTCCACCTGCCAGACAAATGAAATTGATCGAAAGTTCGCAATTTGATCGGAAAATCGCAAAAAATGGTGTTTTTTGCTCAGAAATTCAAAAAAAAAAATAATTTTTATGGAAAACTCTCAGTTTTTCGTTCAAAACAACAGTTTTCGCCGAGAAAACGACGAAAATTAACAAAAAACGTGGGAATTTCCAGCTTTTCAACAAAAAACGTGGGAATTTCCAGCTTTTCAGTGTGACAAAACCGAACAGACGAAACCGGAACATACAGGGTGCGCCATAAATACGGAGCCGCAACTTCACGTGGCTCTGGCGCCTACAGTACCTATTTTATTGCGTACCATTAAATTTTTTTAAAAGTTTTTTTCATGTTTTACTAGTTTTTTAAAGTTTCAGCACGATATCATTAGTTTTAAGGTTATGCCGCTGTCGAAACAGCCGCTGTCCAAAGCGCAAGCTGTTCTTCGCGGCACGCGTCGAGGCACGCACTTGGAAACCTTGTTCACTAATGAAAAGATATTCACAGTGGAGGCCAACAAGAACGGCCAAAACCACAGAATCATGGCTAAGGAATGTCACGAAGGAAAAATTCTTGAATAAAACTTCTCACTCAGCTTCAGTGATGGTTTTTGCCGGGATCTGCTCTGATGGGAAGATACCACTGGTTTTCGTGGATGTCGGCGCCAAAATCAATCAAACTTACTACATGGAAGAGATTCTCGAGTCGGCAGTACTTCCATGGGCCCAGGCTCACTATGGGAATAAAGATTGGACCTTTCAACAAGTCGGGGCGCCGGCTCACCGCGCCAAAGTCACTCAGCGGTGGTGCGCGACTCATTTCCCCAAGTTCATCACAGCTGCGGAATGGCCAGCTAGCAGCCCAGACTTGAATCCTATGGACTTTTCGGTGTGGGGATACTTGACCCAGAAGGTTTCCACTAAAAACTATGCTAATTTGGGAGCTTTGAAAACTGCCCTCGAGAAGGCCTGGGACGAATTGGACGAAAACTACGTGCGTGCCGTCATCGACTCTTACCCGAAGAGACTTCGGGCTGTAATTAGGGAGAAAGGCGGACGATTCGAAAACTGTTAATGATACTTTTTTCCTTATTGTTTGGTAAACATTTTGTTATGATCTCAGAAAAAAATCTTCAAAACTGATTTTTCTAGACCGTTTTGAAAGCGGCTCCGTATTTATGGCGCACCCTGTACGTTGTGAAAACACCGTGACGCAAAAATGCAGAACTGCAACACTGCGGCGCGCTTTTTCCAGGAGATTCAGCAAGAAAGAACAGAAAAAGCGTGCCGCACTGTTGCAATTCTGCATTTTTGCGTCACGGTGTTTTCACAACGCATGTTCCGGTTTCGTCTGTTCCGGTTTTGTCACACTCTCGATTTCAGCGCTTTCAGTGTTGATAGACCTTCGATTTGACGCGAAAATGCACAGAACTTGAATTGAATTCTCGATTTCAGCGCTTTCAGTGTTGATAGACATTCGATTTGACGCGAAAATGCACAGAATTCGAAAAAACGAGTGGATTCGTCGGAAAATGCGCGATTTGAACATAATTTAACAAAGCGCATGTTCCGGTTTTGTCAAACTCTCGAAAAACCGTGCGTTTTTGTGACACTGTGACACCGTGACACAAAACTGCACACTTTTAACCCGAAATTTCGGGAAAGAAGCACAGCAAAACGGCCAAATGTGTCTGTTCACAGTCTCAAAAGAGGCGTACCTCGAGAAGATCGGCCTTGATGCGGTCCTCCTTTCGTTTGACGTCTCGACACAGTGTCTCGTGGTGCTCGATGCTGAGACGGACGTTTTCGATGAGCGCGTTGAGGTTGTGCTCGAGCTGCTCGCGCTCCTTCGTCTCCTCTTTGAGCCGCTTCACGTAGCTCTCGAGCATCGGCAGCGCCTCCTCGTTCTGGGCGAGCAGACTGCGCGCCTCTTCCGCGTTGCGCACCGTCTGCAGTTTCTCCGGACACGAGATGTTGTCGGGGTATTTGGAGAGCTGCACACGAATGTCACGCTCTGTGCTCGGCGGATTCTGGAGACGTTTCAGGCTCATCAGCACGTCTTGCGCGTTCTTTTTCGCCTCCTCCACCACGAATTGGTTCGACGGCGCGTTCTGGGAATTTTTATCGTCTTTTTTTTGGTACTGTTGAATTTTTCAATTTTTAAAAATATGTTTTATCGATCGTTAATAATATTTATCAATATAAAGGTTAAAAAAAAAAATTTTTTTTGGTTTTTGGAAAATTTTTTTAAAAATTTTATAAAAAAGTCACAATTTCATTGGTTTTTTACTATTTTTTAAAATTAAAAAAAATTTTATTTTATGTAGGAAAAATATTAAATTGTGATTTTTTTTTAAATTTAAATTTTTGAATGTTCTCAACTTTTTTTCAATTAAAAAAAAATTAATTTTAAATTAAAAATTTTTTTTTTAATTTTTTAGTTGTATTTTTATAATTTTTATGCATTTTTGTGAAAAAAAATTTAGAATAGACCGATGACATTTTTTAATTTTTAAAAATTTATTAAAACTGATTTTTGATGGAAAAATTTTTTTTGAACTTTTTTTTTATTTTAAAAAAATTAGCAAAAAATATAAAAATATTTTCAAGTCAAAAAACACATTTCAAATTCAGATTCTCATCGAAAACCCCGATTTTCAACGGAAATTTCGGGCTCACCTTGGCGTGATCCTTGCCAGCCGGCGACGGAAAACTGCCAGTCATCTTCATCTGATGGTGCATCTCCTGAAGACGTTTAATCTGCGACGGCGAGTATATCTGACGAGTTCGGAACACCGACACGAGCTTTCCCATCACCGACTCGAGCTCTTTTCCCTTCAACTCGATGCAGTGTCTGGAGAAAATAAAAATCGATGAATTATCGATCAATCAGGCGGTTTTCTCACCGAAACGCGCTTTCGATGGCCGGAAAAAAGTCGTCACGAAATTGCGGACACGTTTTTCTCGCGTTCTGCGCCACATCGTTCGCCAAATACAACAAATTCACCACTTTCGACCCTTTCGACTCTTTTTTCACCGTCTGAACGCGGCAAAATCGTGTTCGTCGTCTGGAAACGTGCTGAAACCCACTTTCAGCCATACACGAATGATGATTTCGCGGTTTGGGTGGTTTTTGAGGAGCCACGCGGAGGTCGACTGAATCGATGTGCTGTGGCTGTTGAGGTTGTGCAGTTTTTGGTGCAAATTGTGCTCGGTGAACTCTTCCATCTGAAAATCGACGAAAAATATGCGGAAATTGATGGGAAATCGCGGAAAATTATCGAAAAAACAATAAAAATAAGAAATAAAATCGAGCTGTCGTCGGTTTTGATGTCCAATCTGCAAACACCATGCACCTCAGACTCGGCATTTAACTTTACGACACCTAAAATTTGTCATCATTTTCAACTCGTTTCTCATCGTTTTTCGTCGAATTTTCGCAGTTTTTCCTCATTTTTCCTCACATTTTTCAGCAAACGAATGGCCTCGTTCACCGGAATCACGAGCGCGGCGCACGTCGGCAACGAGATGGCCGCGTTCAAGCAGGCGATGAAGGACGTCGCGGCGAAGCCGGAATGGCTGTCCGCACGTCACACCGAACGTCAACGCTGGAATCCGTACTCGATGGAGGGCGGCTCGACGTGCGCGATTTCCGGCGACAATTTCGCGATTGTGGCCAGTGACACGCGTATGACTGCGAACGATATCAACATTTTGACGCGTGAGGCCGAGAAGATTCAAGTTTTGTGAGTTTTTTCGACGCGTTCTCGGTGGATTTCAACTGTTTTCATCAATTCAGGAACGACTCGATCATCTTCACGACGGCCGGCTTCTACGGTGACGTCATTCAGCTCACCAAGGTGCTCCAATCGCGTCTCCACAAGTACCGCTTCGACTATCGCGCCGATATGTCGGTGGATTTGTGCGCCGAGCTGCTCTCGCGCAACCTCTACTACCGCCGCTTCTTCCCCTACTACACCGGCGCGATTCTGGCCGGCATCGACGAGAACGGCAAGGGCGCCGTGTTCAGCTACGATCCGATCGGCTGCATCGAACGTCTCACCTACTCGGCGTCGGGCGCCGCCGAGCCGATGATCATTCCGTTTTTGGACTGTCAGATCGGTCACATGACGCTCGCCGAGGGCTACGAACGTCCGCAGCTGACGATGGAGCGCGCGATTTCGCTGATGAAGGACGCGTTCCGCGGATCGGCCGAGCGCGAAATTTCGACCGGAGACAAGATTCATCTGGTGATCGCCGAGGCCGGAAAACCGCTCGTTCAAAAGTTCTTGCCGCTTCGCGAGGATTGATTTCAACCGCACTCTTTAAATTATTCTATCTTATCTTCTTCCGGTCTTTTATCCATAAAACCCATTGTATCCCCCATCCCCTGCCCGTTTCCTACAGACTACAAACTACAAACTACACTACTCGCGTGCGCGCGCGCGCTCTCTCATGCGAGGCGGCGCTGCTAGGCGAGTGTGTCTGCGTCTCTCGCACTCTGTTCAGTGGTCTGCTTCGCCATTGATTCGTTTGCGGTTCTCGCGACACTCTTTTTCCACTCCTCATTTCCCCGTGCTTATGTTTTTGGCTTATTGCTGAAATATTCGAAATGGCCACCTACATCCAAGTCAACATTTATAATCAGACACTTGACACGTTGAAATTGCGCGGAATCGATTTGGCGACTATTATGGTGAGAACTTGGGGCACTTCCACTCTAGGTGACGTAGGAAAAAAAGGGGGAAAGTCGATTTTGGCGTGGTGGGGAATCGAACTCGCGTCGAGAAGATTGACGGGCAAAAGCGCAGGCACGAAGCCAGCCGGACACTTTTTGCGGTTCATTTCGATGCGTATTCGAGCACGCACTTTTTTTTCCAGAAAACTATCGGCTGTGGTGACACGTGGATTTCCGAAGTGCCAATTCATCCGCCGGCTCGTGTGGTGCCGGAAAAAGAGGTGTCGTCGCCGATGACGTCATCATCGGCCTCATCCACCTCATCTTCCACGTCTTCCGCTCCAGAAGCCACGACGACGACGACGACGACGCCGCCCATGAAGCCGTTCAAAACCATTTCCGCCGAAATTTGCTCAATCCAACCGCTGGAGCTCAAAGAGGCGCTGAAAATGTCGGAGCCAACGACAACGGTGAGCGCGTTGCGGTCGCGTCGCGTGTCTAGCCATCGAAATGCTCGTTTCCAGACACTCCACAATCTTTTCGACGACTGGGATCCCGTGACAAACTTGCCGACGACGTCATCAAGCACAAGCATCGAGCTGAAAACGCCGAAACAAGAAGTGGTGGAGGAGGAGGAGGTAGAGCAAGAAGGAGAAGAAGAGGAAGAAGAAGAAGAAGACGTCGACAGCATGCACGTCATCAGCGGTCTTCTGAAGCCCGACGTCGGCGTCGATCCGCAACAAATGCTCCAAAAGAGTCGCCGCAAACTGCTCCACGACGATCCGGAGATTGCGAACACAATGTACACGATCGTGTGCAACTATCCGGGCTGCACCCACCAATACAATTGGCGTGTGAAATACGGCAAACTGCGGCTGCTCGACCACGCGCTGACACACTCGAATCGCCGCATTCCGTGCAAACTGTGCGGTTTCGAGGCGGCCACCGTGCGCCGAATGCGTTCGCACTACGGCAAACATCATCCGAACGAACGTGTCCAGGGGTACGGTATGAAGGCGTTGGTGAACGGCGGCAGTGACGACGGCGACGAGACGGAGCTCGGCGAGCTGTGGACGTTGTGCTATCAACCGTGGATCGGGCTCATCGGCGAGGCGAGCGGCATGGTCGACGGCGACAAATTGAAGAGGACGCCCAAGAAGCGAAAAATCGATCGATAATTGAGTTTTTGAGATTTGGGATAATAAATCAATTTTAATATACGCCGGCTTTATGACCGCTATCAAGGCGCTACGCGCCGGTTGCAGATTTGGCGCAGCGCCTGCGCTTTTGCCTGTGGACCAGGCGACGCGGGTTCGAGTCCGCCCCGCGGGGCAAAAGTGAAAAGTGCTCATTTCATTGACGTCTTCTTGTTCCCCTTGCATTCCAAAGTGTCTTCTTCTTCTTCTCCTCCTCTTCCTCCTCTCCACCATTTCCATTCCACTCTGCATCTTTTGTGGCTCTGTGTGTGTGTGTGTGTGCTCCAGCAGCACCCGAGCCCCTCTTTCTTGGTTTTCTGGGCTCCATTTCGTGCTCTTCCTCCTCCAGCCGAGCCCCCCACACACACTCCTCTCGGCTCTTCCATTCTAATTCCATTTTTTTACCCTCGCCCAATTTATACTTTTTCGAAAAAGGTTTCAAAGTTTTCGGTGCGCGTTTTTTTTCTTTCTCGTCATGGTCAAATTAACCGAGTCGGCCGTCTATATTCGCACGAAATGCTCCATTGAGAATGTGAAGAAATTGAATTTGTGGTGAGCCGAAAATCGATCGATTTCTGTCGGAGTGACTGGAAATTTGCCCAATTTTTCAGGGGCTGCGGAATTGATGACATTCAAGTGTGTGAGAAAATGGCGCTTCTTGAAATTCTATCTCTGAGGTAGGTCAAACAAGAAATGTGCGCGGGACGCGAAAATTTGACCTACTTTCGAGGAGTTTGATCTACTTTTTGAGAGTTTGACCTAGTTTCGATTTGACCTACTTTCAAGAAGTTTGACCTAGTTTCGATTTGACCTACTTTCTAGGAGGTTGACCTAGTTTCGATTTGACCTACTTTCGAGGAGTTTGACCTAGTTTCGGTTTAACCTACTTTCGAGGAGTTTGACCTACTTTTTGAAGAGTTTGACCTACTTTTGAGGAGTTTGACCTAGTTTCGATTTGACCTACTTTTGAGGAGATTGACCTAGTTTCGATTTGACCTACTTTCTAGAAGTTTGACCTAGTTTCGATTTGACCTACTTATAAGGGGATTGACCTACTTTTCGGCAGTCTAGCTCACTTTTCATTTTTTCTTCCAGTTTGGCCTACTTTTGGACGGAATCCTGCCGACTTTCCGCGCCCAATACCCTAGAAAAAATGGCCGTGGCCTAGAAACCCCCCGCCCACCACCAACATTCGTTTTCCTCTTCCAGCGTCAACGAGATCAAATCGCTGGCGCCGCTTCGAAATTGCACCAACCTAAAAGAGCTCTACCTACGCAAGAATTGTGTGGAATCGCTCGACGAGCTGGAGCACCTGAAAACGCTTCCGTCGCTGCGCACACTGTGGATCGACGAGAATCCGTGTGTCGGCGACGGCGGACAAGAGTATCGGCGGAAAGTGTTGCGAATTCTGCCGAGTCTCACGAAACTCGACGATAAACGTGGGTTGGCCCGGCGGGGGATTTGACGTGTTTCTCAATGGAGCGCACTTGCAGCGGTCACCGCGGCCGACCAACGCGACGATGGGGAAAGTGCGGTCGAGTGCGATGTGATGCACAGCTCGATCTACAGTACCCCTCGATCGAACCGATCGAACAGTGTGGATCTGATGAGTCGATCGATATACGGTTCGGTTTGGCCATGCAGCCTACAGTAACCCGGTTTGGTGTTACAGTAGGACCGACGGTCGTGGAACGAGTCATTCAACCGCAGCTGCTGCACTTTGGCGACACTTCGGACGAGGAGCAACAACGCTCGCTTCCGACGGCTCGCTCGTTTTCGGTGGAGGTGCCCGGTGTGCCGCTGCCGCTGCCGCTCACCGACGAGCACACTACCGTATACCTGGAGAGTGGCGGAGCACTTCGCGCCGGCTCACGACACAATCTGATGTCGCAGTCAATGTACGGCGCATTGTGCGGAACACTGGCCGAGGAGCCGAGCTCCGCCGACGGAGAGGACGATTGGAACGATTTTAGGTATTGGAACTTGCTGGTTTCAGGGTTTTTGCATGTTTTTATAGATTAGTTGGATAGATCTTGATGAGAGGAATCGATTGATATCCCAACTTGACTGTTTTAGACTTCTACCAAGCGAGTTATGGGCGGAAAATGTGAAAACCCTTAGAACTTGGTCTTACTGTACTCAGTTCGGTAGTTTTAGGAGAATTCTTGAATAGAAACGTCTATTTAACAGTGTAAATGATTAATTTCAAAAGAATCATCCATTGACAGTAGGTCGCGACGCGGTCGCGTCGCGTACTCCACCGCTCAACTTTGCCGGTCTGTACCTCTTTTCGGAAAAGTCGAAAACAGTCAAGTTGGGGTATCAATCGATTCCTCTCATCGAGATCTATCCGATGAGCCCGTCGAAATGCATCAATAGTTCAGTCTCGACGAGGACCGCGTCCAAATGCCACTAACCGCGTCGCATCGAATGTACCAGAGTATGCACGAGGGAATCGGAATGATCGAGTCGAGACGACCGGTGAGAGTAGATCAATTCGACTTTTTTTCCGATCTACCCTTCTCGTTTCAGGTGTACGGTCGAAGTGTGAGCATGCCACGTCGTCGAGCCGCCGCGCAGCGCACGAGCTCAATGAGCCCGGCGCGCGAGCACCGCCTCAACAAGATCATGTCGGCCGTGTCGGTGTTGCTCGACGAGCTCGATCCGGACGGGCTCCGTCAAGTCGTCGACGAGGCGCAACGTCGCCTCAAAAAGCAGCGATGAGCCAGCGATGGCCGAACTTTTCCTCTTGCGAAAACTAGGCCATCTGTATATATCTTCTCTTTTTTTCTTTCGAAAAGAACTGTATAGTCTCGCGAAAACACCGAACAAAAAAAAAATAATAAAAAAATAATCGAATTAAAATCGACGAGGCGGCGCCTTTTTATACGAAAAAAGAAGAAGAAAAAAACGATGGCCTAGTTTTCCGCGTCAGAAAAACTCGGCCATTTCAATTTTTTCCGGTTTTTTTTCTTTCCCCGGAATCCGCGATTCTAATAAAAGTGTGTCGGTTTTCGCGCTTTTCTTGCGTGTCAAATAAATTTTTTTTTTCGAAAATAGTTTTCACGCGAAACTAGGTCACGTCATTAGTATTCGCCGAAAAACGTGGCGAAAAACGCGATTTTCAGCGATTTTTATCGCATTTTTCTCGTTACCTTTACCCTGAAAACCTTGGCGGGAATTTTTTTTTTTTTTTTTTGAAGTTCCTTTCGCTGATTTTTTTTTCAATTTTTTCGCCGTGATTACTCGGAACCAAGTTTGACGTGTTTCTAGCGATGATGGGAGGTGTGCTCGGGCTCCGCGGAGCACACACTCTTCTACTTCTCCTACTACACGTCGTCGTCGTGACGACGACGTCGAGCTCGAGCGGTGGACCATGTGTGATGACGGAGTGCGCCGGCGAGACGGATAGCAATCGGCCGCCGTGCCGGACAACGAGGAACAGTGAGTTTGGGAGAGGGGGGGGGGGGGGAGGGATCGAACCCGGGTCGAGTGGTGTGGTGGGCAAAAGCGCAATCCGCTGCGCTAAGCGCGCGCTTTCCGTCGCCAACGTTCAGGGCACTGTCAACCCCGGTGGAACTCAATGGGCAGGGCTGAAGGAATCGAAATTTGAAGCTTGAAATGGGGGGTCTCGCCACGATTTGGCCGTTGGTTTTTGTTTTTCTTCAGTGTTAGGATTACTGTAGTGTAAAAACTTGTTTTTTTTTCGTTCAAAACCCGAAAAAAGGCACCTCTGGCGTTCGAGGCGCTCATTTCGGCGTAGACTGGCCGACTTACCCGCTAAAAGGTCGTTTCCACCCCGCCACTGGCCGTTCTTCCGCGCCACTGGCCGTTTCCACCTTTCTACCCCGCCACTGGCCGTTTCCACCCCGCCACTGGCCGCTTTTACCCCGCCAATGGCCGTTTCCACATTTCCATCCCGCCACTGGCCGTTTCCACCCCGCCACTGGCCGCTTTTACCCCGCCAATGGCCGTTTCCACATTTCCATTCCGCCACTGGCCGTTTTCACCCCGCCAATGGCCGTTTCCACCCCGCCACTGGCCGTTTCCACATTTCCATCCCGCCACTGGCCGCCTCCTTCTTCCAGCCTCCTCACCGCACACGTTCACGCGTCTCACGCATCCGACCGTTCTGGACCGTCTCGAAAAATACTGTTCGCACCTTCTGCACGAGGATCGCAAATCGGCCACAGTGTGCTGTACACCCATCCAACTGCAGGGAATGACGGATCGCATCTCGTCGGCGGCGACGATACTTGGCTCGTGTCCGAGTTGTTTCGACAATTTCGCCAAACTCTGGTGCCAGTTCACGTGTTCGCCTCGTCAGTCGGACTTTATGACGGTGTTGGAGACGTCAACGTCAACGTCGTCGTCGTTGTCCGCCGTCAGAATTCCAGAAGACGTCGACGTCGTCGAGCGGATGGCGTTCCGAGTGAATCGTCAGTTCGCCGACGGCCTTTTCGAGTCGTGCCGTCACATGTGGTTCGCGAACGGACCCGCACTGCGGTTGATGTCACGCGCCGGAAAAGTCACGTTCGAGAACTTTTACGGGTTTATGGGCGCCAAGAATCCTGTCCAGAACATTCCAATGTCCACCGATTTTCAGTTTTCGCGAAGTCAGGTATGTCACGCTCGTGACCACAAGTGCATTTGGCCTAAAAACCCGAATTTTGACGAGAAATTTAGGCCACGGCCTCCAAATCTCGAAAACAGCAATTTTTAGAAGGTGGTGGCCTAGAAATTCACGAGTTTTCAATATTTTGATCGATTTTGAGCTGCAAAACTGAAGAAAAACGGAACGTGGCCTAGAAATTGAGAATTTCGCGAAAAAGTTAGGCCACGCCTTTCGAAACCCTCAAAAAACCAGTTTTCAATTGATTTTAGGGGAAAAAATCGCAAATTTTCGGTAATTCCGCCTAAAAAACTATCGATTTTATCGATTTTTCGGAGTCTGCGCGCCCGAACCTTGAGAAATTTGGTCGTTTTCAGAAAGCGATGAACCTGGCGACGACGCCGTGCTACCAATCGGCGGGTCCGAACGTCGCCGCTTGCAGTGTGCTCGATTGTCCCACCAACTCGAAGCAGCTCGTCGATTTGTCGAAAGTCGACGACAAACTCGGCAAAACGGTTTTTGTGCCGCGATTTCCCGATTTCGAGTGGATTCTGAAGATTTTCGGCTGTCTAACACTCACAATTTTCCTGGTCTTCATTCTCAAATATTCGTGTCACAAACGACCGATTTCGGACGGAGACGGCAACGAAAACGGGTGCTACGTGGACATTTCCGAGGGAAAAATCGAGATTTTGTTCAAGGATTTGTGCGAGTGGTACGCCGAGGTGAGTACCCCGTGGAACTTCGAAACAGGAAGTGCGCGCTTGGCGCAGCGGTTTGCACTTTTGCCCGGCGATCCGTTCGACGCGGGTTCGACTCCCAGGCCCCACAAAATGCATTTCTCTTCTTTTAGACAGTCATCCAGTATCCGTGGAAGTGTGCACTGCTCGGTTTGCTCATCGCCGTGCTCTGCTGCTCGGGTAACGTCCGATTTCACAGTCTCACCCACTCGATCGATCAAGTCTCGGAGGCTGACGGCGTCACGAGACGCAACCAGAAGACGTTCATCGACACGTTCGGACCGGTTCATCGAATCGAGCAAGTGTTTGTGAATCTGCGACCCGAACTTAGAAATATGCAAGACATGGGACTGTTTGAGCAGGTTTATCGATTGATTTCCCGAAAATTTTTTACAAAATACGGGCACTTTAGACGTTCGAATTGATCGAGGCGATTCAGAATTTGACGGCCGGCGATGAGAAAGTGACACTCGACGACATTTGCTTCAAACCGCTCGGAGCATCGTACGGATGCACAATTCTCAGCCCGACCAACTATTTTCAGGTAACCACGTGACAAACATTGCAGTTTTAGCCAAAAGTTTGACCTACTTTTTCAGAACAAGTGGAGCACGTTTCTGAACGCGGGACCGCCCACCGTCGACGACGAGATTTTCGACGATCAATACTGGGAGCATTTGAAGCATTGCATTCGGAATCCGCTTCAGACGAGCACCTATTCGGGTATGACGTGTTTCGGATCGTTCGGCGGACCCGTCGATCCGGTTCTGGTGTTCGGAGGCAGCAATAGGAGTGTGAATGGTGCCGAAAAGGTTGGTGACCTACTTTTCCGAACTTTGACCTACTTTTAGAGATTTGACCCAGTTTTTCGAACTTTGACCTACTTTTGACGATTTGACCTACTCTTTTGAACTTTGACCTACTTTTTCGAACTTTGACCTACTTTTTCTAACTTTGCCCTATATTTTCAGACTTTGACCTACTTTTTCGAAATCTGACCTACTTTTTTAAATTTGACCTACTTTTTCGAATTCAAAAAAACAACAAAAATCTCGACCTATATTTTCTAACTTGACCTATTTTCTGCAACTGTGACCTACTTTCTCCAACTTTAACCTGCTTTCTCCATCATTTTTGACCTACTTTCTCCAGTTTTGACCTACTTTTTCAAACTTTGACCTACTTTTTTCGAGCTTTGACCTACTTTCTCAAATGTTGACCTACTTTTTCAAATTCAACAAAAACAACAAAAACCTCGACCTATATTTTCAGACTTGACCTATTTTCTGTAACTGTGACCTACTTTCTCCAACTTTAACCTGCTTTCTCCATCATTTTTGACCTACTTTCTCCAGTTTTGACCTACTTCGATCATTTTTAGGACAGTGTTGACCTTCCTATTCTCAAATTTGATTCAAATTTTTTCGGCGCCATTTCAGTATTTCACCGCACGAACCCTCATGATCACTATCCCGGTAAGCGGGCCGGAGGAAAAGGCGCTCATCTGGGAGGCGGCATTCATTCGACTAATGGAACGATACCGAATGTCGAATGCGACAATCACATTCATGGCCGAATCATCTGTGGCGGTGAGCTGACTTTTTCAAAGATGTTTCCAAACAAAAATAAGAAATAACAGGACGAGCTTCAAAAAGAGGTGGAGACGGATAAGCTGGTGTCGGTGTTGGCGTGTGCGGCGGTGCTTTTGTGGGTGCTCACAATGCTCGGCACCTATCATTGGCCGGAAACGTCGCCGCTGTCGGCGCTCGTTCATCATAAGATGCTCATCGCGATTTCGGCGGTCGTGATCAGTGTGATCAGTGTTTGGTGGTGAGTTTGACCTACTTTTCATAAAAACTTGACCCAGTTTTGTCAACTTTGACCTACTTTCTCGTATTTGACCTAGATTGTTAACTTTGACCTACTTTTTTCACGTTGACCTAGATTCCCGGGTTTGATCTACCCGATAGAGTTTTGACCTACTTTTTCCGAAACAACTTGACCTAGATTGTCAATTTTGACCTACTTTCTCGATTTGACCTATATTCACCGGTTTGATCTACGCAATTCAATGTTATGATACTCTTCCTCAAAACTTTACCTAGATCATCAAGTTTGACCTATTTTTTCTACGTTGACCCAGATCTTCTTTGGATTTGATCTACCCTATCAAACGGTGGCCTACTTTTTTTTTGAAAAATTTGACCTACCCTCTTAAATTTAACGAGACTTTGCACAGATTTCAAACTGCGACCTGCCTATCCTAGTTTTTAAGTTTGACCTACATTTTCAAGGATTTGACCTACTTTCTTGACCTAGATTTCCAAATTTGACCTAGATTTCCAAATTTGACCTAGATTTCCAAATTTGACCTAGGTTTCCAAATTTGACCTAGATTTCCGAATTTGACTTACATACATTATCCTCTTCTACACTCATGTTTCCAGCTCGATCGGCGTGTTCTCAATGTTCGACGTGCACGCGACAGACAACGCGATCGTCGTGCTCTTCTTCGTCATCACGTGCATCGGCATCAACCGCATCTTCGTCACCATCCGCCAATTCCAAACCGCCGGCCACTGCTACGGTCGTCCGTCGATGTCACGCGACGAGGCCGACGACCGCATCACCGACACAATGCGTCGCAGCATTCCGATCGTGTTGACGAGCTCGCTGATCTGCTCGACGTGCTTCTTTCTGGCGGGCGGCGTGCCGCCGTACGTGTCGGTCCGAATGCCGGCCGTCGAGGTGTTCGCGCGTCACGCCGGTCTCGCCATCCTCTTCGACACCGCCTTCTACATTCTCGTCCAGTTGCCGCTGTTTCAGTACGACGCGCGACGCGAAATGTCGGGCCGTTCGGAGATTTGGCCGAGGTACGAGTTGACCGACGCGTCGAAACTCGCGTTGTACACACAAAACGAGGAGTGCTCGGTGCGGAGCCCCGTCGATTGGTTCAAACTGGCGATCGCGCCGTTGATACTCAACAAAGTGTGCCGGGTGTGTGTCGTCGGCATGTTGACGGTCACACTCGTCGCCTCGATTTATTGCACTTTGCGACTGGAGTACGGGTTCGATCAGACGATGGCGTTCTCGAAGGTTTTTGCTCTGTTTTTTCTCGAAAATTTAACTTTTTTGTCTTGTAGACGAGCTATTTGTCGCGCCATTTTGAGAATATGAACGACAATCTGAACATTGGGCCGCCCGTTTATTTTGTGTTCGAGGGCGATATCGATTGGCACGATCCGAAAGTGCAGGTAGGATTTGACCTACTTTTCGAAGATTTGACCTAGATTTCTTAACTTTGACCTACTTTTCGAAGATTTGACCTAGATTTCTTAACTTTGACCTACTTTTCTGAAACTTGACCTAGATTTCCTAACCTTGACCTACTTTTATCAAACTTGACCTAGATTTCCTAACTTTGACCTACTTTTCTGGAACTTGACCTATATTTCCTAAATTTGGCCTACTTTTCGAATATTTAACCTAGATTTCCTAAATTTGACCTAGTTTTTCGAATTTTGACCTATATTTCCAAAGTCTGGCCTGTTGTTGTCATTTTTGACCTATTCATAACCGACCGCTCGAATTGAATTTGGCTAGTTTTTTTTTGAGATTTTGATCTACCTCAACTACATTTTTGATCTACATTCTCAAATTTGACCTACTTTCTTGAAACATGACCTAGATTTCCTAACTTTGACCTACTTTCTTGAAACATGATCTAGGATTCCAAACTTTGACCTACTTTTCAAAGATTTGACCTACTTTCTCAAACGTTGACCTAATTTTTTTCCACTCTCTCTCCCTCCCACAGAACAAATTTTGCACACTGGCCGGATGCGACGAGAACTCGGTGGGCAACACGATTCGCTCGTTGGCGTACGCCGAAAACTATCGCGGCAACTTTTTGCACGGCGACGTTCACATTTGGCTCGACTCGTACCTACAGTTTATGAATCCACGTGGCACGTGCTGCAAAACGGACGGCACCAAATTTTGTGAGTCTTATGGGGGGGGGGGTCTAGCGAATCTAGCGTTTATTAACTTATGATGAGGTAGTACAGAAAGAGAATAGGAAATAATCGATCGATGAGTGGCTCAAATGGATCTGGCAGGGCATGGACAGTAGGCGGCGTCGGAGCCCGGTTGTCCCGGGGCTCCCGGAGCACCTTGTGCTCCTGGAGCTCCCGGAGCACCTGGTGCTCCATTCGGTCCTGCGGCTCCTTGCGCTCCTTCGACTCCTTGGGCTCCCGGAGCTCCCGGCTCTCCGGCGGCTCCAGATGCTCCAGGTGCTCCGGGAGCACCGGCTGCTCCTGGTTGTCCAGTGGATCTTTCGGCGTTCTGGCCTGGTGCTCCTGGAGCTCCAGCTGCTCCCGGAGCTCCCGGCTCGCCGGCATCTCCTGTAGGCCCTTGTGGTCCGGCGGCTCCGGGCGTTCCTTGTGCCCCCGGCTCACCGGCGAGCCCGTCCGGCCCGGGTGCTCCAGGTGCTCCGGGTGCTCCGGGAGCTCCCGGCTCACCGGCCGGACACTGAATGCACCCGGAGCCCGTCGCTGTTGCTCCGAACGAAATCGCGGCTCCGTCGATTCCAGGCCTTCCGGGCTCTCCGTCAACTCCCGGCTCTCCGGCGGCTCCGGGAGCTCCCGGAGCACCCGGAGCACCTGGAGGACAGTTTTTGGCGAGAGCCTGACAATCCGGCACCACATCTCGTTTGAGTCG
Organism: Caenorhabditis sulstoni; assembly: GCA_963966605.1. NCBI lineage: Eukaryota > Metazoa > Nematoda > Chromadorea > Rhabditida > Rhabditidae > Caenorhabditis > Caenorhabditis sulstoni. The sequence continues at coordinate 1,917,456 of OZ016477.1, forward strand.
AGCACCGCCGACGAGCATTCCCTCCCACGCGCTCTTTTCGTTCAACTGAAACAAAAAATTGGGTAAACTTTAAACTCAAATATCTCGAAAACCGGAGAAGTTGTCAAAAAGTTGTCAACTACAAAAATGATCACCTTACAATTTCCCACACTTTTCTAGTTGACAACTTTTTCATGGCTCTTCTAGTTTTCAAGATATACCCCGGTTAAAGTTGAGCACCGCATTTCAATGGGGGTTTGTTTCCTGGTAGATCAAAACTATATGTAGTTGACCTACCCGAAACTCGTGCATCGTCTCCATCGTCTCGTCGTAAAACGTGGCGATATCGTTGAAGACGTGGGCGGCGACACAAATTGCGAAGAGAACGGCGACGCCGCTCACGCCGCTTGCAACACTCACAAAAGAAGACGATGACATGGGAGTCGGGGGAGATGAGAGACCTTCTCGCCCGCTTTTTGTCACATTTGAGAAAGTGATCGCTCCTTTTTATAGTGATCTTGAACGGTTTTCACTATTACTACTACTACTACTACTACGGGGGGTTGTAAACAAGACACAAGGTTGTGTTAGGCGCGCGCGCATTTTCAGTTTCAGTTCCTGTTACAACGAAAAACTGAACAAAAAGAGATGAAAATCGAAAGTGATAGCGTTTTGTGACTAACTATACCGTATAGTCTATACGCAATCGATGGGCGATTTTGATACTCGCGCCATTTGGCGTATGGCTGGCCGATGGCTGGCCGATGTCTGGCGGCTCACCGGGAATTTCAGGTTCGCCGTCAAACTCGAGCTGCGCGCCGTGCTCGCATCGCACATCGGCACTCGCCACCGAGTCGGAGTTCTACCGTAACCTCGAGCACTTTCTCGACACACCGCCGTCGGTTCGGTGCGCGCACGGCGGAATGGCGACGGCGAGGGCGGCGATCAACTTCACGTCGGCCGGACGCATACGGTCCGTCTACTTTTGGACGTTCTTCAAAAAACTGAACTTGTCCGACTCGATGGAGTTGTACGGTGAGTTGAGCGCGTTTTCGGCCTGAAATCGATCTTAAAATTGAGTTTTGAAATTCGAGCCTCTGGAACGTTTTGAACAACTTTTGAAGACCTATTGAATGATATAAAAATTTGTAAAATTCAAAAAAAAAAATTTTTTTTTTGCTCTGAAGTGCCTATGATGGGCTTAGGACCCCCAAAAGTACCCTTAAAAATAATTTTGGTAAAATGCTCCAATTGACTTTTTTGGACAACTTTTAAAGCTCTATCGATTGATATAAGAATCTTGGAGAATCGAAAAACTTTTTTTTTTGGCTGAAAATGTCTGAAAATCGCTGAAAGTACTTGAATTTTCAAAATTTCTCAGACTTTATCAGTAAAACTATTATTTGAACGAGATTTCAGAATTTTTTGGAAAAAAACACATTGGAATCGAAAAAATGACACTTGCAGACCGTTTTCAGATGGTGTTAGGGCGTTGGAGAAGCTTTCAACCCCCAAAAGTACCCTTAAAAATGATTTTCGTAAAATGCTCCAATTGACTTTTTTGAACAACTTCTAAAGCTCTATCGATTGATATAACAATCTCGGAGAATTGAAAAACTTTTTTTTTTGGCTGAAAATGTCTGAAAATCGCCGAAACCGGAATCAATCGATAATTAGCACTCATCTACATAGTTTTAAACTCTTTTTTCTTGCAGAAGCGTGGCGTTTCGCGCAATTCCTCGCCGACGACATGCAATCGCGTGTGGGCCTAAAAGAGGCGCGCGTCTACGTGTACAGCACATTCTTCCCCTACTACGAACAATATCTGACACTCGGCACCACCGTCTACACACTCGTCGTCCTCGTCCTCTTCGTCGCGTTCGTCACAATTTCGCTGTTTTTGCGCGTGAATTTGGCGGGCAGCCTCGTCACCGTCTTCGTCCTCTTCTCCTCGTTCCTTCATCTGATGGCGTGGATGCATTTGCAGTCGATCACCGTCAACGTCGTCTCGATGATCAACATGACGATGGTGAGTGGGAGAAAGAAAGACACGCGACGCGACACGCGACGCGGCACTAAGAGCAGAGTTGCTGCGAATCTCGGAGCCGCCGACGGTTTTTCGAGCATGAAAAATTTAAAAAAAATGCTGAAAAGTCGGTCGACGTCTTGAATTGTAGGTATTCCAAGGACCGATTTGATAAAAATTACCCGGAGTCAGCAAGATTTTTCTCCTCTCCAAAAATCGTCGGCCAATCGTAGGCCCTGGCCCCGTTTGACGGGTCGGGCGATTTTTGAAGCGCAGAAAAATCTGACGAACTTCCAATAAATTTTTACAAATTGTCAGTCAAAATACCTACAATTTAAAAGGTCGACTGACTTTCTACCATTTTTTTGAAATTTTTTATGCTCGAAAAACCAACTTTGTTTTTTTTTGGGGTTTTCCTATGATTCAATACGTGAATTTTTTGATTTTTGGGGAAAATTTGCTTCTTTAATGAAAATTTACAAAATTTCCACTCAAAAGACTAACAATTTCGCCAATTTTCAGCAAAAATTGCCGGCGCGGCGCGGTTGCGTCGCGGTTTTTGGTAATTCGACAGTTTTTCGAATTTTTTATGGAAATTTGCTAGCAAAACACATTTCCCAGACATTTTCGCACAAATTTAGTTAGAAAAAATTGAAAAATACCGAAAAATCGGCGGAAAAAAAAGCGACGCGTTGCGGTCGCGTCGCGTGTCTTGCTATTTCAAAGGTTTTCGAGGAATTGGGAGTTTTAGTAAAACCGATCTGAAAAATGATTTTTCAGAAATTTTTTGCGTGAAATTGTAGTTTTTTTGGATTAGATTTGTTGAAAAACGAGAAAAATTGGAAAAAAAATTTTTTAAAATTTTTTTTCAAATTTTTTTTTTATTTTTCGCCTAATTTTCAGATGATTTTTCATAAAACCATGTTTTTTTTTCTAAAAAAACGTAATAAAAATGGAAATTTTCGAAAAAATCAATAATTTCCTCTATATTTTACCGGTTTTCGGGGAAAAATCGCGAATTTCCGACAAAAATCTAGAAAAAATGCATTTTTTATTGATTTCCGGCGCAGAATCATGTTTTTTCAAGAGAATTTCGGGCGAAATTCGCGAAAAATGGCCAGAAAAATCAGTGACGCGTCGCGGCTCGCGTCGCGTGTCCTCCTCTATTCGAAACAATTTTCGAAAACAATTGTGATGCGTGTCGTCGCGTCTCAACTCACCTTTTTTTCCAGAGTCTCGGAATCGCCGTCGAGTTCGTCGTCCAAATTCTGCACGGCTTCTACAACTCGAAGAAGGCGTCGTGCGAGGAGCGCGCGGTCGGCGCGCTCGTCGACAACGGCGCGACGACGTTGTCGGGCATCTTTCCGGCGATCGTGCTCACCGCCACGTGTCTCGGGTTCGCCGACTCGCAGGTGCTCACCACCTACTTTTGCTCGCAACTCTTTGGCATCGCCGTTGTCGCCGCCCTCCACGGCGTCGTCTACATGCCGATTCTGTTGTCGATCTTTGGCCCGCACAATGTCACGTATCAGACGGTGTCACAGCAGCAGCAGCAGTGTTCCGGCACGAATCCCAACCATTGCGAGATGACGACGAGCAGCTCCACTGACGGCGGCGGCTCGGCGAGCACCTCGGAAACCGCCGTCAATTTCCTCTAACTATACCCCTTTTTTCTTGTCTGTGATTGCATTTTCATATTCATTCTTTCGAATCATAATCAATTTCTGATAAATCGAGTAGTTTTTCGTTCAAATATCGCCGCTTTTTGCGCCTCGAAAATAAATGATTTCTGGCTTGACAATGCAAACGCGCTCCATTGAGAATGTGCCCATTTTCCATCAATTTCCACCCGAAAATCGTTGTTTTCCGGGATTTTCCATCGATTTCCGGTGATTTTCGTGATTTTCAGATGCTCAGAGTGCTCTTGACACGAACTGGAAGAGCGATGAGCTCGGCGGCACCGACCACAACGTGAGTTTTTGCGAAAAAATCGATGAAACCCGGAAAAGCCCGTGTTTCAGGCCGGAAACCGACTCATCGGTGCGAAAAATCGGGAAAGCGCTCGAAATGTATCTGAAAAACAGTCAGCAGCACGTGGCGATGATGGAAAAACACAGGTTTCCGGCGGAAAATCGCCGGAAATCGATAGAAATCCAGTTTTCAGAGCGGAATTCGAGACCGGACGGCGACACCTGGCGAAAATGATGAGTCTGGACGTTCACGAGCTGGATCAGGAGGCGATCGACAGGTTTTCCGTGCGAGAAATCACGAAATGATCGAAAAAGTGTGTATTGCAGGGCGATCCAATACCTCTTCCCGTCGGCACTCACCGATCCGAACGCGCGGCCAGTGATGCGACCGCCCGACGAGATTCTGCCCAAATTCCAGCGATTCACGTTCGACGAGGAGGGCAGACCCGAAGGATCGCGCTTCTTCACTCTCAACCCCAAAATCTACGGCCTCATGTCGGAGATTGGTGTCAAAACGCACGCGGTGATGAAGTTCTACGATGAGCACGTCGCGAGTCGCGCTGTCAATCGAGACGACCTTCAACCGGCGTGAGTCACCTGTCGGAAAATCGCTAAAAAAGTGCCAAATTTCCGTCGAAGTCTCGGAAAATCGTTGAATTTCGACGAGTTTTTGTCTTTTCAAGCCAAAATTTGATTGATTTCTAAAAATGACCGGGAAATCGGCAAAAATGCCCGAAAATCGCTGAAAAAGTGCCGAAAACCAGTCAGAACGCGAAAATTTCCATCAAAGTCCCGGAAAATCGTTGAATTCCGCTCAAAATCAGCGATTTTTGTTTCTTTTTAGCGGAAAGTCTGGAATTTCGACGAGTTTTCTCTATTTTTACTGAAAAACGATTGATTTCTGAGAATGATCAGAAAATCGGCAAAAATGCCCAAAAATCGCTGAAAAAGGGCCAGAAACCAGTCAGAACGCGAAAATCTCATTGAAATCTCTGAAAATCGGCGAATTTCGTTGCTTTTCATCGAAAAGTTTGAAATTTCGACGAGTTTTTCTCTATTTTTACTGAAAATCGATTGTTTTTCGAAAATGACCAGAAAATCGCTGAAAAGAGCCAAGAAACCAGTCAAAACGCTGAAAAAGTGTCAAAAAACCAGTCTGAACGCGAAAACTTCTATCGAAACCTCGAAAAATCGGCGATTTTTGTTGCTTTTCATTGGAAGTCTGAAATTTCGACGAGTTTTTCTCAATTTTTAATGAAAAACGATTGATTTCTAAAAATGACCGAAAAATCGACAAAAATGTCCGAAAATCGATGAAAAAGTGCCAAAAATCAGTCAGAACGCGACATTTTCCATCGAAATCTCTGAAAATCGGTGATTTTCGCTGCTTTTTCTCGAAAAATCAAAAATTTCAACGAATTTTTTACTGTTTTCACTGAAAGTCAATTGCTTTTCGAAATTGGCGGTAAAATCGCTGAAAAAGAGCCAAAAACCCAGTCAAAACGCGTGAAATAGCGATTTCAAACGATTTTCGGCAAAATTAGAGCTCTAAACTCGATGAATTCCGAATATAATTGTGCCCGGTTGACTGCAGCAATCTGTCCGGCTCGCAATGGATATCGGCGGACAAGATGCGCAAACGGCTGTCGGAAAAGTTCTCGCCGGAGCTGTACGGCCAAGTGCTCATCGCCTTCGAGCATCTCGCCTCGCTGCCCGGCTCCGCCATCGAAACCAAATTTCTCATGGAGTACCGCGAGCCGCTGACCGCCTCGACGGGCTCCAAACTCTTCGGACCCGCCATTCCGCACGTGCAAATCGATGCGAGCACGAACCGGCGATTCGCCGAAGTCACGTGAGTTTGCCCCCTCGAAACATTCATCTAGTGGGGAAGAATCGCTTGAAAAACGGGAGAACTGTGACAGAGACACAGTACTTTTCTCTGTTCGCTGCCAGACCCGCGGAGTGTCACGCGAGGTGTCGCAGAGTGTCACGCGAGGTGTCACAGAGTGTCACGCGAGGTGTCACAGAGTGTCACGCGAGGTGTCACAGAGTGTCACGCGAGGTGTCACAGAGTGTCACGCGAGGTGTCACAGAGTGTCAAGCGAGGTGTCACAAAGTGTCACGCGAGGTGTCACAGAGTGTCAAGCGAGGTGTCACAAAGTGTCACGCGAGGTGTCACAGAGTGTCACGCGAAGTGTCACAAAGTGTCACGCGACCCATAATATCGTTCTAAACTCGCAGAACGCACTGCAAAGACACTCGAGCCACGGTGCGAATCACCGACGCCGGCACCGGAAAGTTCGATGTCGACGGACTGGAACTTCACGATTTCCGACACCTTCAGGCCAGGTACACTCTCAAAAATCGATAGTTTCGACGCTGTGCATTGAACTTCCCTTCTTTTTTTGCAGAGAAATCCTGTTGGCGCCGATGGTGGTGAGCCAAACGTTGGGCCGTTTCGACGTGAAGGCGACCACGTCGTGCATCTCGAACGGACTTCCCGAGGCGCCGAATCGGCAGCCGCTGTGAGTGGATACGCTGGCAAAATTGAGCACTTTTTCGAGCTGGAAATGAGCCATTTTGAGCTGGAAATGAGCATTTTTGAGCTGGGAATGAGCATTTTTGAGCTGGAAATAAGTATTTTTCAAGCTGGAAATGAGCATATTTGGGCTGGAAATGAGCCATTTTGAGCTGGAAATAAGCGTTTTTGAGCTGGAATTGAGCGTTTTTGAGCTGATTTTGAGCCATTTTGAGCTGCTTTTGAGCATTTTTTAGCAAAAAATTAACATTTATTGAGCTGGAAATGAGCATTTTCGAGCTAGAAATAAACATTTTTGAGCTAGAAATGAGCTTTTTGGGCTGATAATGAGCCATTTCGAGCTGGTTTTGAGCCATTTTGAGCTCGTTTTGAGCCATTTTGAGCTGGTTTTGAGCTGGAAATGAGCATTTTTGAGCTGGAAATTAGCATTTTGGAGCTGGAAATTAGCATTTTGGAGCTGGAAATAAGTATTTTTCAAGCTGGAAATGAGCATTTTTGGGCTGGAAATTAGCCATTTTGAGCTGGAAATAAGCGTTTTTGAGCTGGAAATGAGCCATTTTGATCTGGAAATGAGCCATTTTGAGCTGAAAATGAGCATTTTCGAGCTGGAAATGAGCATGTTTAATCTGGAAATGAGCATGTCCAAGGTAGAAATGAGCCAATTTCAGCTGGAAATGAGCATTTCCGAGTTGAAATTGAGTATTTCCGAGCGAGAATTGAGCATTTTTGAGCTAGAAATGAGCCATTTTCAAGCTGGAAATGACCAATTTTTCTCAATAGTGTTTTTTTTTTCTGTTGCAGACATCGAAGCGGCGGAATGAGCAGTCTGCCGCGCGCCGTCCGCCACGGAACCGCACTCTGCATTGCCGCACTCCATCCGCAAGTCGTCGAACCGCTCCGATTATGTAGGTCACCAGTTGGAAACACGTGGAAACTATGAAAACACGTGGAAATCGGTTGAAAAATCGATAAAATTGTAGTGACGTGGCAGTGCCGAACGTTTTTTCGCAGTCTCTGGCCGATTTCTGATAGATTTCCAGCGAATTTTTCGTATTATCGGATTTTTTTGAATGCAATACGCTGCGGAATTTTTTTTTTCGAAATGTCGATTTACGGGTTGGTCCTGCCACGAAGAGAAAGAGACGCAGACGACGGGAAATGAAAAAAATTGAAGAACCTTTTGCAGCCGGACTTCTCACACTGGATCCGCGTAAAAACGAGCGAAGCAAAGTGAATCAGCCGGGAGCGCGCGCGAAATGGATCTGGAAACGACGTTGAGAAAAACACAAATGATTTTTCTTTTTTTTTTTGTTATTTTCTCTTGTATCTCGTCTTGTTATCACGATTAGTCAGTAGTAGGAGGATTTTCTTGTTGTACCGTTTCCCCTTTCTTTTGAAAAATTTTGGATCGTTTTGGGCCATTTACAGACCATGTAGGCCTCAGAAAAGTGCGAAAAAAGCGTCACCATTTGTTTCTCATCGTCAAAATATCGATTGATTCAACGGATCGGAAGGAGGGCAATAGCACAAGAACCAGGAAGAGGAAGAGAAAGAGAGAGAGAAAAGTTGGAAAAATCAATCGATATCGAGCCGCTTCTTGACGACACAAAAGTGCGCGCCGATCTGGAACATCTCGATCTGAAAGTCGTCGTACTGCACTTGAATCGTGTGCACCTTGTGCTCGCGGAGCTCCGAGCCCTGCGTACGCGTCGCCATTCGCATCGCGTTGTACGCCACACGTCGCGGCTCGTCTGACTCGGCGAACGTGTGATGGATCTGCAATGAGAAAAAAAGATTGCCGATTTTTTTTTGGGATTTTTTAAGAGTGTTTTATTGATTTTTTTTTTGGTTATTTTTGGTGAAATTCGAGGAAAAATCTTTTTTTTTACATTTTTTCGTGAATTTTTAAATTGATTTTTTGACTGTTTTTGGTGAAATTCAAAGAAATTTTTCAGGTTTTTGAGGATTTTTTTTGATTTTTTGAGAAATAAAAAAAAATTTAAATTTTTTACATGGTTTTTAATTGATTTTTGAGAATTTCAACTCAGAATTGAAGGAAAAAAAAAACGAAATTTTCGAGAGAAAAATTAGACTTAAAAAAAATATTTTTTTTTAAGGTTTTAAAAAATTTCTGTAATTCTATCGAAATTTTTGAAAAAAATGCAATTAATAAGAAAATTTTTTTTCGAATTTTTCAAATTTTTCGAATGATTTTTGATTTTTTTTACAAGAAATCTTTAAAAAACAGGGATTTTTGAAAATTGCTTGTATTTTTATCGAACTTTATCGATTTTTGGGAAATTTTCGAAAAATTAGAGTTTTTACAGGTAGTTCTAACAAATTCTTTAATTTTTATAAAATTTTTTTCGCCAAATTTCACTAAAAACAACTAATTTTATCGATTTTCTCGATTTTTTCGCATTTTTCTGAAATTTTTCAGTTTTTTCCCCGTTTTAATGTGATTTTTCTGCGGTTTTATTGATTTTCCCGTTGATTTTCGTTTTTCAATGCTAATTTTTTCAATATTTTCGACAGAAATCGGTGCAAAACGTGTGACTCACAATATGGTTTCCCTTGATGACCATGTAGGCGAGCTGTCCGGGAATTTGCTCGAGATTTTGCAGTGTGAACTTGGGCTTCGACTTTTTCGTCAACTTGTTCATCCTGAAAATGCGCGAAATTTGCCGAAAAACTGGCTGAAAAACGCTGAAAATCGGCGAGAAATCCGAGCGTGAAACGAGCGAAAATCACGCGAGGGCCGTGAAAACGCACGGCCGCCGGCCGCCGCGGCCCCCCGGATTTTTTTGCGCGGCTTTTCGAATTGTGGCGCGCGTTTTTCGACGCATTCGACGTCAGATTCGCTTGTTTTTTTCCGCGTTTCCGTCACATTTCACATCATTCGACTGGCTAAGAGAGCGTCGCGAAAAACCGACAACAAAAAGCGGGCAGCGACGTCAAAAGAGAAAAAAAAGCGGAAAGGGGCCGGCGACGAAGACAATGTAATAGTCAGAAGGCAGTGTCACAAAGGCGCCCCAAAATGTATCGATTTTCGTGTTTTCTTCTCGTTTTTCAACTTTTTTACTCGAACGTCGTCGGCAAGTTTCAATGCAAGAATATGCGAGGGAAATCGGTGGATTGGTACGTTCGAATGACGGAAAATCGATTGAAAACCCCGGGAAACGACCGCGACGCGACCGCGTCGCTGTCAAATGCCGAATTTTTCGACCCGAAAACTCACAAGAATCGCAAATTGTCGAAAACCGCGACGCATCGTGGCACGCGTCGCGGTCGCGTTGCGTTTTTTGATTTCTAGCTGATAATCCTCGGAAAAACCCGATAAATATCAATATTTTCCAGTGAAAAACAGTTAAAAACGAAACTATATCAAAAACCGCGACGCGACCGCAACGCATGGTCGGTTGCGTTGCGGTCGCGTTGCGTAAACTGAAAAATAACCGAAATCACAGCGAACACATCAATTTTCCGTTGAATTACACGAATCTCGTCGAAAACCGCGACGCGACCGCGCCGCACCGTCTTTTTCCTTTCGATTTCATAGTTTAATGAAAAAGACAAAAACCGCGACGCACCCCCTTGATGCGTTGCGGTCTTTGAAAACTAGACATCCCATTACCGCGAACCGCGACGCAGGCGACCGACGCGTTGCGGTCACCGCCCTAACTTTACCGGTGGCTTCTTCTTCAGGTTCGCCGTCTACAAACTGCCGAAACTGGACGGCACAAGCGGCCAAGAGTTCGTCTACACGGGCTCCGACGAGCCGCGCCCAGTGCGCGGCACCGACATCGCGTCGGCGACTGAAGCCGTCGGAGCCACCGTCTCGCAGATGTACTCGTCGTCGTCAGAATCGCACTTCTGGCTCATGTACAGCGACGACGATCCGCTGAAAGAGGCCGACTCGTATCGGGGACACGCGAAAGGCGTCGCGCTGTTCGACGCGACGACCGGCTTCTGGATGACGCACAGTGTGCCCAACTTTCCGCCACGTGGCGCGCCGTTCACGTATCCGGCGAGCGCCTCGAAGTACGGACAATCGTTTTTTTGCGCCTCGATGCAAGTGGAACACTTGGCCGCGCTCGCCGATCACTGGCGATTCATTCAAGTGAGACTCTGTCGAAAACCGCGACGCGACCGGTCTGACGCGTTGCGTACTCTTACTTTGAGCTGAAAATAGCTGAAAAACCATCGTTTTCCAACAGGAAAACGGTGAAACTACGACTTTTGTCAAAAACCGCGACGCGCTGTCTGACGCGTTGCGGTCGCGTCGCGTATACCGCGATTTAGTCAAAACCTACTCGGAAACCGGTGAAAACCATCATTTCCCTACTGGAAAACGTGCCAAACTACGATATTTGCCAAAAACCGCGACGCGACCGCGACGCAGCATCGCTCGCGCTGTGTTTTTTGATTTTCACTCAAAACTAATTGATGCAACAGTGAAAACCATCATTTTTCCACTGAAAAACGACGAGAATCAAACTTTTGTCAAAAACCGCGACGCACTGCCTTTTGCGTCGCGGTTGCGTCCTAACCGCGACGCATCACCATTCTCGCTGCGATCGCGTTGGTTGATTCGCATTTTTATCCTTAAAACTGACTGAAACCGGATGAAAACCAGCAAAAATACGATGTTCAGTCCAAAACCGCTACGCGACCGCGACGCGACGCACCTCTCGCGCGTCGCGGTCGCCGCCCATTCTCGCGCAATCGCCACGTTTTCAGGCGTCGCCGTACTCGATCAACGTGCCGGACAAGTTCGCCGTCCGATTTCCGACGCTGAAAAATGTGGAGGCGCGCCAGAGTCTGTCGCGTTCGGCCACCCAATTCTGGACGTCGAAAGCGGTGAGAACGGTGCAGGGCGTGAGTCTGATGACGTACGCGAAGCACAAGAAGTTCGACGGCGACATTTGGAACGACATCGTCTCGCGACAGAATAAGGTGAGCGGCGTGTCGATCTGTCTAAAACCCTCATGCGACCTCCCGAGTCGTTTGGGACACGCGGTGCGGTTGCGTCGCCTGCTTTCACGAAATCGCTCATATCTTGCGGATTAGGGGCTCAAAACAGTCAAGTTGAAATATCAATCGATTCCTCACAACAAGATCTGTCTAAAACCGCGACGCAAGAGCCGCACGCGACGCGGTCCGTGCAAATTTCAGACTTTCAAAACTTTTCGCTCGATTGTCCGCAATCAGAACTGCCCGATGCACTTGTCCAATTATCGATTTTCCTCGTCGTTTCCAGGTGACGCTGGCCGTCGAGAGTTGGCTCAACGGAAGCGGCGACGATCTGCACACCACGTGCACTGCCACGTCACAAACACACGACGTGACCCAGATACGTGTCGGCGACGTCAGTTTCGCCAGTTCCAAGGATCACTCGAAGTGGGCCGTCTCCAACACGCAATCGAATCCGATCGTCTGCTTCGGCGACATGAATCGACAGGTGAGTCGCGTCGCGGTCGCGTCGCGTGTCCCGGCCCAATTATCGATTTTTGCAGAAATCGCAGTTGAAACGTGGCGGCGGCGCGATTTGCATTCAGAATCGCGATTTGTGGCAAATTTATCACTCTGCTGTCGCTCAAGTTGAGCCGTGTAAAGCTTTTTCGCATTTCTCGCCGTTCTCGGCCATTTTATCGATTTTATTGATCGGCTCGCCGAGTTTTTAGTTTGCGCTTAACAAATTGGCTTCATTAACATAAAAAGTAGGCGGTCGATTCTATCGATTGATTTTATCGATTTTTCGTTTGACTGGAATTGGCGGCGACACGACGGCATCGCATTTCATTTTTTTCCGCTTCGCATTGGGTCGAAACACGCGGAATTTGGAGGCTGAAATTGAGAATTTTCAGATAATGATGCAAACGCGCTCTGTTGGACTAACCGCGGACTAACCGCGCGAAATTCTAGGCCACGGCCGAGGATTCAGGTTTTTCGCGGCGATTTTGCCGTTTTCAGGGTTTTTTCTGATCAAGATTTCAAAAAATTGGTTAACTTTCGTGAAACTCGACTTTTTTCCGGGAAAAAAACCTAATTTTTTCGTAAAAAACCAAATTTTTTCGTAATTTCCCAATTTTTCGGATTAAAAGTTCAATTTTAGAGGATTTTCACGATTAAAACAGTATTTCTAGTCGAAAATCTTCAATTTTCGCGGGAAACCATCGAAAAAACGGCGAAAATCGGCGAAAATCACTGCACGGCCGTCAAAATGCGATTTCTCGGCCGTGGCCTAGAAAACCACGGTTCATTTTTGAATTTTCGCGGTTCGCGGCGCGAAATAGCTATAGTTTCACTGGAAATTTCAAGAAAAAGCGAAAAAATCGATAATTGCAACGAAAAAAACAAAAAAAACTGACGAGTTCGGCGGCAAGTGAGCCAAAAATTGGCCCAAATGATGAGATGAAAAAGGCCGAAAACCACGATTGAAACGACGATTATCACGAAAAAATCGAGCTGATCCGTTTTGAGCGCGATGCTGAAAAATACGCGCTGGCCTAAAAATACACAATTTGGTTTTCTAGGCCACCGGTGGAAAATGGGAAAAATTCGCGGTTTTTTGGGGGTTTTCCGACGAAAATCAATAATTTTTGGTGGAAAATCGATTTTATTGATTTTTCAAAGAAATTTTTTACGAAATCTTATCGATTTTCACAGTTTTTTTTCAGTAATTTTCAGAAATTTTATCGAATTTTCAGTAATTTTCGGAATTTTATCGATTTTTTCGAGGAATTTTCGAATTTATCGATTTTTTGCCGTCAAAAAAGACTCACCGATTGCACGACGCGCTCCAATGATAATATTCTTGGAAAAGTGGTTGAAAATGGGCCGAGGTGTCGGAAAATCGATATGTCATTCTTGTATTTCTGGTTGAGCAATGGATTACAAAAGAAAACAGAAAAAACGAGACGAAATGTGGAAAATGGAAACGCGCTCTACTGAACGTGACCTTAAGGGGGGTCGAATCGAAAAATTTTGTTTTTCAAAATTGTGAGCACAATCCGACGATGCAAAGACCGCACTCGCGTTTACAGTAGCCGCACGTCGACTGCTCCTTTTCCGCGTGTTCCGCGTCGCGCCGCTTTTCCGCATCGCTCTTCTCGTCACGTATCGTGACAATCGTCGGCTGGACGGTGATCGGCGCGATTTTGTGTGTCGCTGGCGGCGGTTTTGGCGATGGAGCGCGTTTGTAGTTGTCGCCGATCGGACCGCGGTCGAATTCGTTGAGTGTTCCCGTTTCGGCGGCTGAAAATGCGATGGATGGGTGAATGGTGGCCGCGGAGGTTTTCTAGGCCAACCTTTGGGACAACACCAACATGCTTCCGAGTTTCTCATCACACAGAATAGCACGCCGTCTTCTTCGTGAATTTCGAAGACGTGGTTGATTGAGAGACCGTTGGCGAATAGCCTGAAAGTAGGTCAAACCCATTTTTGATCTACTTTCTCGAAACTAGGTCAAACCCGGCTTTGAGCTAGTTTTGGGAAAATAAGTCAAACTTACACATGGCCTAGTTTTTTAAAAGTAGGTCAAGCTCAAATCTGACCTACTTCCCGGAAAGTAGGTCAAATCTAGTTTTGACCTACATCCCGGAAAGTAGGTCAAATCTATTTTTGACCTACTTCCCGGAAAATAGGTCAACTCCTCATTTCTACGTGGAAACTACCATTTGATACACATTTCCTGCATCTCTCCGGCCGCCAACTCGTCGCCTTTTCGACCCGGCAACACTATTGCGGTAACAGCACGGAGCTCGTCGCGACTCATCTGGAGCACTCGACGTTGACGCATTCTGATTTCGAAAACTGCAAAAATTTCTGTTAGATTCGAGGTGAAAATCGCAGAAATGAGTCAAGTTTGATGGTGGGAACAGATTGGAATTAGCAGAAATTAGTTCAACTGCGAACTTGCGAAAAAGTAGGTCAAAGTACAGAAAAGTAGGTCGAATCTAGAAAGACTAGGTCAAAGTAGAGGAAAGTAGGTCAAATCTAGGAAAACTAGGTCAAAGTAGAGAAAAGTAGGTCAAATCTACAAAAACTGCGTTAAGATAGGGAAAAGTAGGTCAAATCTAGAAAAACTAGGCCAAAGTACAGAAAAGTAGATCAAATCTAGAAAAACTAGGTCAAAATGGAGTAATATAGGTCAAATATAGAAAAACTAGGTCAAAGTTGAGAAAAGTAGGTCAAATCCAGAAAAACTAGGTCAAAGTAGAGGAAAGTAGGTCAAATCTAGTAAAACTGGGTCTAAATAGAGAAAAGTAGGTCAAATCTAGAAAAACTAGGTCAAAGTAGAGAAAAGTAGGTCAAAACTAGAAAAAGTAGAGGAAAGTAGGTCAAAGTAGTGAATGAAGGTGGAAAACTTGAGAAACAAGTGAAAATTGAGGAAAACGAGTCACATTCAGCGTATCCAATTAAAACTAGCACAAAAATGGGTCAAAATTAGGGAAAATAGGTCAAATCATCTAAAAGTGGGTCAAACTTTCGAAACTTCACAATTTCTGTTTTGCCACATGGCGTTTTCACAAAAACAAGTCGATTCGACAATAATCCCCAACGGAAAGACGGGATTTTCAGATTTTCAGCACGAAATTGTCGTTCATCGGTTATAAGACTCCGAAAAATCGATAAACGAAGCATGACAGCGTGAAAAATGCGGGGGAAAAGAGAGAGAGAAATAAAAGTTGAATAGAATTTGAGGACTGATTCATATGCACTCGTGAATAGGAAATTTTCGATGGAAACGGGGGAGGGGGGCAAAAAAACTGGTTTTTCATCTGGTAGGTGTGTATCGGAAGAGGAATCGAGAGAGAGAGTGAATTAAATCTTTTTTTTTGCGACACTCTGACCAGAAATAACGAAAATAGACGAAAAAAACAGTCCGTTCCATTCGGATTGACGTCATTTTCGCAGTTTTCACCGATTTTTTCCTTTTTCTCCCGAGTAGAATCGCTCGAAAACGTTATTCTATCGAAAAGTTATGTAGAATCGTCACAAACTGGGACAATTTCATGAATTTAGAAAATATTATCGAAAAGTAGGTCATTCTATGGAAAAGTAGGCCAAAGTTTCCGAAACGAGGTCAAATGATCGAAAATTATTTCAATTTTTCGAAAAACTAGGTCAAAACATTGTTACAAGTTCATTTTACCGAAAAGAAGGCCAGAGTTTTTCAAAACTAGGTCAAATCATCGAAAAGTAGGTCACAGTTTTGAAAACTAGGTCAAATCATCAAAAACTAGGTCAACGATTTGAAAAAAAAGTCAACTGGTTCGAAAGTAGGTCAAAGTTTCAGAAACTAGGTCAAATCATCGAAAAGTAGGTCACAGTTTTGAAAACTAGGTCAAATCATCAAAAACTAGGCCAACGATTTGAAAAAAAAGTCAACTGGTTCGAAAGTAGGTCAAAGTTTCAGAAACTAGGTCAAATCATCAGAAAATAGGTCAAAGATTTCAAAACTAGGCCAAATCATCAAAAACTAGGTCAACGATTTGAAACATAGGTCAAATGATTAGAAAGTAGGTCAAAAGTTTCAAAAACTAGGTCAAGCCATCAAAAATTAGGTCACAGTTTTGAAAACTAGGTCAAATCATGAAAAAGTAGGTCAGAGGTTTGGAAAATAGGTCAAATGATTAGAAAGTAGGTCAAAAAACTAGATCAAATCATCGGTTTCGAGTTTTATGAAAATTTATTGATAGCATTAAAAATTAACAGAAAAATTTCACAGTACCATTTTACAGTAGTTGACCGCCAAAAAACTACAAAAAAATTCAAATTTTTTCTCAGCTTGTCTTGAGGTGCAAAGAAGTTGAGATGCCTGGTGAACTTCTGAAAAAATGGTTTTTTTTCGAAAAATAATTTCCCAAAAAAAACTCACCCAACAAATTTCCAGCAATTTTCAGTTGACTGCAGACGGCACTCCAGAGTGGCTCTGAAATAGAAATCGTTTAGAGAAATGCAAAAAAAAAAATTTTTAACTTACAAAAAATGTTGTGAACCATTTGACACCCAATTCGTCCACACTCGAGGTCCCAAAAAGACGAGTAAGTGTCGCAGCATCTTGGCTCGTTGCCAACTTCTTCCTTCTTCCCATTTGCTCACTTTTCAAGGACGGTGGTCGCTGAAAGAAAAAGAAAAAATTAATTAATTAAAAATGAACCTTGGTTTACCTTTTTCTTTTTCAGCAGTTGCTGGACTTTATCCCTAATTTTGGGAACCATCCTAATAGTCACCGGGCGGCGGTGCACTCTAAGTCAACCCTTATTCACCCACTCCCACCTAAGACCCTCCAAAGCCAGCAGTTGCTGCACTTCGGCCCTTATTTTGGGAACCCCCTTAGGGGAATTGTTCCCGGCGCCGGTGACTATCCTCATAATCACCGGGCGCCCCCTATACTTTACCCCCACGGCGATAATCGCCTCACTTACCAGGCGCCTCGCTCCCTGGACCGTCATATAGTGAAGGTCCAGGTCCAGCGGGCACCAATGCGCTTCACGGATGGCCTTACTTATGGCGGCCATCCGCTTACCATTGAGAGTACCAGAGCTCTTCATGCTCTGGTACTCAGCGCGTGCCCACGCCTGCGCCTCGGCCAGGCTCCTATGAACCTGGTCTCGAAGGCGGGGGGCCAAGAAAATATTGTTTTCAAAGTCGGCACACATTTTTTCTTCCAAAAATGTGCCGACTTTTTGAAAACCGGGGGGGGGGGGTGTTTAGTACAACCTAACTAGCAAAACCTCTCTGTTATATACTACCTGAAAGGGGGCGGAGCCAGGGGTGGAGCTTGAGCAACAAGAGAAGAGCAACAAGAAGGAGAGGGGGGGGGGGGGGGGGACATTGTCACGTCACGTCAGATCGTATCTATGTCTGGAGATGGTTCAATCGATGCGATCTGGGATCTGGGATCTGGATTAGCAGGCAGACGTCGGACTCTTTGTCGGCATCGGTTTTCACGATTACCAATTATATACCAATGTGACGAAGAAGTAAGTCTTGCCACGTGGCAAATGTAGAAATCGCTCAGAGATAGATATCGCATCGATTTTAAGCCAAAATTACCAGCAATTGTGTGGAGCCGTGGACTAGATTTTCGAAATTCCGTGGCCTAGAATCCCACATTCATTTCTTTGCGCGATATCGATCGATTTGAGTTATTACTCGGTCGCCCACCGGAATGTTAATTTTGGCTCAAAATCGATAATTTCAATTACTTGCACTTTTTCGGCACCTTGTTATCAGTTTTTTCTCTCAAAAAAAGCAAAACATTTATTTTAAGCACTTTTATTTTTGATTTTTCTCCGATGAAGTCTAATTTGTTTGCGGAGCACAGTAGAAGTCGGAATCGCACGCCGCTTCTTGGCACAGTCCTCTGCAAAACGGAAAAGTGAGTTTTTTCTCTAGAGAATAGGGCGAAAATAGCTTGAAAACCGTCATGATATAAGGATTGAAGTTGAGATCTCAAGAAATAGGCCGAATTCTCAAAACTGTAGGGCCAAACTTGAAAAAGTAGGTCAAACTTGAAAAAGTAGGTCAAACTATCTAAAACGAGGTCAATCCAACTGGAAATGAGTCAAAAGTTGCGAAAGCAGGTCAAATTATATTGAAGACGAGGGTTTCAAATATAAAACTGCGTCAAAACATCCCGAATAAGTCAAACGAACGGAAAGTAGGTCAAATCTTGCGAAAGTAGGTCATTTTCATATCAAAAAGCTTAAAAACTGTTGAAACCAGGTTGAACCGTCAAAATTAGGTCGAAATGCGAAGAACTAGGTCAAGCGATCACAAAGTAGGTCAACGCCTCTTGAAAGTAGGTCATACCATCTGAAAGTATGGCGAACTACCTAAAGTAGGTCATGCTATCAGAAAGTAGGTCAAGCTATCAGAAAGTAGGTCATGCTATCTGAAAGTAGGTCGAGCTATCAGAAAGTAGGTCATGCTATCTGAAAGTAGGTCAATCTATCAGAAAGTAGGTCAAGCTATCAGAAAGTAGGTCAAGCTATGTGAAAGTAGGTCATGCTATCTGAAAGTAGGTCAAGCTATCAGAAAGTAGGTCAAGCTATCAGAAAGTAGGTCAAGCTATGTGAAACTAGGTCAAGCTATCTGAAAGTAGGTCAAGCTATCTGAAAGTAGGTCAAGCTATGTGAAAGTAGGTCATGCTATCTGAAAGTAGGTCAAGCTATCTGAAAGTAGGTCAAGCTATCTGAAAGTAGGTCAAGCTATGTGAAAGTAGGTCATGCTATCTGAAAGTAGGTCAAGCTATCAGAAAGTAGGTCAAGCTATCAGAAAGTAGGTCAAGCTATGTGAAACTAGGTCAAGCTATCTGAAAGTAGGTCAAGCTATGTGAAAGTAGGTCATGCTATCTGAAAGTAGGTCAAGCTATCTGAAATTAGGTCAACCCCATTGAAAGTAGGTCAAAACGTACCTTCCACTCTCGGTGACACAATTCACCGACTGCCATCTAAAATCGTCGCCGTCGATCTGAAACGCGGCGGCACACTCTCCCTCCGCCACATTCGGATACCCGTCGGCCCAATTCGCATACGGATTGTTCGTCACACCATTCACCCAAATATACTTTCCACTCGTCGTCTCATAGTACAATCCAATATCATAGTTCGGCCGCTCGCGATTCTCCGCATCCCAACTCTCTCGATACATTCGATTCAGAAACTCGTTTTTGAGCCGCGAATTGACATAAACGAGGTGACCGTTGCCGGTGTGCTCGCTGGAAAGTGCCGCACACGCGTACTTGTTCGCCGTCCAGCTCGCGTCCAATTTGGTGGCGAAAAAGCATTCGCCGTACTTGCGATGCTCCAAAACGAGCTGCGTCCAACCGTTGGGACAATAGCAATTCACTTGGCACAACGCGTCTTCGAGCTCGTCGACGAGCAAATCGTCGCGAAACGAGGTGAAGTTCATGCGGGGCGAGGCGAGCTCGCCGATTTGCATGACGAGCCCCGACGACTCGGGCTCCTCGAACGCCACTGTGATCAGCTCGAATCCCGACTCGCGAATGTTGGCGGCGATTTGACGCGCGTCGTCGGCGCCCTCGTTGCTTAAAGGGGGTCGTTTTGGAATCCGGGCGGTGTGTCGCCGACTTACTTGTAGCTCGCCGCGTACACGATCACCACTTTTCGCACACCTTTTCGCATTGAGCCGAGCATTTTTGCGGCTTCGATGAGTCCGAGATGCAGATTCACCTCGTCTTCGTTTTCATCGATGTCTGCAAGGCGGGGATCTGACCACAGATCTTCGGTGAACTCGTCTTCGTCCTCGTAGTCTGATGGTTTGAAAACGATCTGAAGGGAAAGTAGGTCAAATGCTCGGAAACCAGGGTCAAAGTGTTTAAAAGTAGGTCAAGTAGATTTTTCCCCTTCAGTTCTCAAAAAAAGTATGTCAAACCTATCTTTGACCTACTTTTGCGATAGGTTTTAAAAATTATGAGACTAGCTCATTTCTTTATCAGTTTTAGAAGGAAAATAGATTGAATCTGCCTTTCACTTGGTTTTGAAAAAGTAGGTCAAATCTGTGTTTGACCTAGTTTTCAGAATGTAGGTCAAATTTGTATTTGACCCAATTTTGAAAAAAAGTAGTTAAAACAAGTTTTGGGCTGGTTTTTGATGGAAAAGTAGGTCAAATATATCTACCACCCACTTCAAAAGTCGATCACATTTACGTTTTCCGCCCCATGTTAAAAGGTCAAACCGTTTTTGACCTACTTTTCCATGAAAGTAGGTCAACCCTGTGTTTGACCTACTTTTCCATGAAAGTAGGTCAACCACGTGTTTGACCTACTTTTCCATGAAAGTAGGTCAACCCCGTTTTTGACCTACTTTCCCATGAAAGTAGGTCAACCCTGTGTTTGACCTACTTTTCCAGGAAAGTAGGTCAAACCCGTTTTTGACCATGAAAGTAGGTCAACCCCTTGTGTGACCTACCTTTCCATGAAAGTAGGTCAAACCCGTTTTTGACCATGAAAGTAGGTCAACCCCTTGTGTGACCTACTTTTCGATGAAAGTAGGTCAAATCTCTCACCTCAGCCACATTGCTATACTTGATGAGTCCGACTTGAACGTGCTTCTCGATGCTCGGATCAAGCGACATTTGACCCACCAAAGTATTGATTTCCGCCTTCACCATCATCAAACCGCCGGCGCCCATTCCCTGCGAAGTGTCGACGACGAACACAATATCGATCTGTGAGACGAGAAAATCGATACTTTTTTTTTGATCTACCAATATCGAATTACATAGAGACTCTGAGTGGTACAACTGCAATTCTGATAGTCGCCGATCGGAAACGGCGGTTGAGTCGGTGGAGCCGGTTTTGGCGTCGTGCCAGGTTTCGGCGATTTCGTCGTCGTGGTGGTTGGGGCGCGGGTGGTTGACGTCGTCGTGGTGCACGTCTCCGGTTTTGGTGTCGTCCAGCCTTCTGAATTCAACGAATTCATCGAGCTCATGAGCGCTCGAAAACTCGTTTCTGCTCATGAACGCTCAAAAACTCGTTCGTGCTCATGAGCGCTCAAAAACCCGTTTGGGCTCATGAGTGCTCAAAAACTCGCTCTCGCTTGTGCTCATGAGTGCTCAAAAACTCGCTCTCGCTTGTGCTCATGAGCGCTCAATAACTCAAGTACAGTGTAGCTCAAAAAAAAACGTGGTAGGTAACTAACGATCCAAAAAGCAGATGCCATCGTCGGTGATCGTGTCGAGAATCGATTGTGCCACCACACCCAACTCGAACAGTTGAATCGCGACAAACTTGTGATATACCGTATTCCGGTAGACACTCTCGTCGACACCGATGCCGACGATCGTCGTCTGATAGCCGAGTGCGGCGAATTCGGCCAACTTCCCTTTGGTCGATGCCACGTCACTGACTCCGCTATGTGACGTGAATATCACGATTCGCTTCTGGATGTTGTCACGCGGTCCGTATTTCGCGCGCGGGCCAATGTATCGCTCGTCGAGAAATCGAATCGTTCTGGAGATTGATGATCGAAAAGTGGGCGGGGCCTATGGAGAGACTCACGTGTTGAAATCGCCGCTGAAAAGGCCGTATTGCATGGCGGCGATTCGGAATGACTGGAGTCTCTTCTCGGCGAGCGAGCTGTCAGTGAAATAGTCCGCACCGGCGAACTCGTTTCCGAAATAGGCTCCGACTAGGGCTAGACGGACTTTCGAGTCGTCCAGGGTCCACGAGTGAGTCAGTTTCGCGATCACGTTGATCTCCTGTGGTGAAAAGTAGGTCAAACCAATGAGAAAAGGTTCAAGAAAAAGAAAAGTAGGTCAAATCGAAGAAAAATGAGAAGGAGTAGGTTTAACTATTGAAGGTATGTCAAATCTAAGAAGCTGGGCCAAATCAATAAAAACTAGGTCAAATCAACTTTAAGTAGGTCAAATCAACGGAAAGTAGGACGAATCCACGGAAAATAGGTCAAATCAACGGAAAGTAGGTCAAATCAACTGAAAGTAGGTCAAATCAATGGAAAGTAGGTCAAATCAATGGAAAGTAGGTCAAATCAATGGAAAGTAGGTCAAATCAACGGAAACTAGGTCGAATAAACAAAACTAGGTCAAATCACTGAAAGTAGGTCAAATCAATAATTTTCAGCGTACCTGGGACACATATGTGCTCGTTTGCATCGAGCTCGATCCATCGATAACTATGATGACGTCACGGGTGCACGGAGTCACGTAACATTCTGAAAGTAGGTCAAACTTTTCGATTTACCCGCCAAAACTTTGTCACCCACCTTTGGCGGTGAAGGCCGTGAACGAGAAAAATAGGCCAAGTAAGTGAAGCGGTCGGAGCATCGCCTGCAAAAAAAAGAGCCAAATGATGAAAAAGAGAGCTGAGAAATCTGAAAATGAGTAGATTGGCAAGGTGAGAAGAAACGCGACAATGCACACGACCTTATCAATACTTTGGCTTTGCCAGTGTCTTTTAAGACACTTCCCCCCTACCTGCCTTATCGCAAAAAAATTCGAGGATTTTGGGGCAACGAATCGCCTTACCTTTTTGAAGAAAAAGTGAATGGAATGATGGTGATGATGTTCGGGACAGGGGGGCGGTTTTTGTCACTTTCTCCTTTCTATGTGGGGTTTTATGATGAAATCTGAGCGCGAAATGGGGTTTTGGGCTTCCAACTTTCAAGAGTTAACCGGTTCAGGCCGATTGGACCGTTTTCGGGACTTTCAGCCTATTTCCAGATCTTTGTCATTGAGGTTTCAGAATTTTCAAAGATTTCTAGGTCATTTAGACCTTTTAAGCTATTCGGGCCGTTTTTTTCGTAATTTCAGAATTTCTCGGATGTGTTTAAGGCCAATCAGCTCTTTTATGAAAAGTAGGTCAAATCGACAAAAAGTAGGTCACATGGAGAAAACTAGGTTAAATCTAAGAAACTAGGTCAAATCCAAGAAACTAGGTCAAACCAAAGGCTGAAACTGGGAAAAACAAGTTTCGAGACATCTGGGCCTAAATTTTTTAGAATTTCAGTGCTTTTTTGACATTTTGAGTTGCTAATTGGGCCATCCGGGCCGAATAGAGTTTTCAGGCCCGTTCAGGCTTTCAAGGCTCATTGGGCCTACAAGGTTGGTCGGTTGTTCGGGCTTCTTTGACTATTCTCTCCATTCCAGACCTTCTTTTCGACTTAATGATTGGTCTACCACCTTTGACCTACTTTTAGAGAATTTGACCTACTTTCAGAAGCATTGACCTACTTTCTGGGGAATTGACCTACTTTCAGAGGATTTGACCTATTTTAAGAGGCATTGACCTACTTTCACGGATTTTGACCTACTTTCTGAGGAATTGACCTACTTTCACGGATTTTGACCTACTTTCACGGATGTTGACCTAATTCCCGAAGAATTGACCTACTTTCAGAGGGTTTGACCTACTTTTCGAGAAATTGGCCTACTTTCAGAGGTATCGGCCTAGTTTCTGAGAAATCGACCGACTTTCAAGAGCAATCTGGCCAGAGTTCTGACTCACCTCACAACTCTTTTTCTATTCCTTTCCTTTCCTCCCCATTCACACTTCTTTCATAGTGATACAGTAAAGTGAGAGAAGCAAAAAAAAAGAAAAGCACCGTCTTCACATCTCACAATAACCCTCGTTTTTCATTTTCAATTTCCGTCCGTCCGTCGTCGTTTCCCGTCGTAATTGTCTCGCGCGCGTGTTTCGTTTCGACTCTCTGTCACCCCTCCAAAACGGGCTAATTAGTTTCTCTGTTCGCGCGCAGAAACGCTTTTGGTGGTCGGGGAGGAGGGGGGTGGGGTCGTGATTGAGGTTGGAATGACTAATGGGGGGCTCAGGCTGCTGCTGCTGCTGCTGTCATCGGGCACATTCCGACTCAGACCCGGCTCATTTCATGCAAATTGTACACTTTTACAACTGTTCGCGCCGATACTCGCTGGTCAGATTGCACTTAAAAGTAGGTCGGCTCCTCAGAAAGTAGGTCAGCTCCTCAGAAAGTAGGTCAAATCCTGGGAAA
The DNA here is from genome assembly GCA_963966605.1 of Caenorhabditis sulstoni. Classification (NCBI taxonomy): domain Eukaryota; kingdom Metazoa; phylum Nematoda; class Chromadorea; order Rhabditida; family Rhabditidae; genus Caenorhabditis; species Caenorhabditis sulstoni. Next base: position 1,941,471 of record OZ016477.1, read on the forward strand.
GTAGGTCAAATCCTGGGAAAATAGGTCAATTCGTCAGAAAGTAGGTCGATTCCTCAGAAAGTAGGTCAAATCTTCGCAAAATAGGTCAATTCCTCAGAAAGTAGGTCGGCTCCTCAGAAAAGAGGTTGATTCATCAGAAAGTAGGTCAAATCCTCGGAAAACAGGTCAATTCCTCAAAAAGTAGGTCAAATGTCCAAAAAGTAGGTCATATGTTTAAAAAATAGGTCATATACTGGAAAGTAGATCAAGTTTCTAGAAGTAGGTCAAATTATTGATAAGTTGCTGAAATGTTCCAAAAAGTAGGTCAGATACTGGAAATTAGGTCAGAACACAAGAAAAATCTCCTAAAGTACATAAATCAAACACTGAAATTAATTCGATCGCTGAAACGCGAGTCAAGAACTAGAAAGTAGGTCAAATCTAACTGAAAGTGGCTAAAATCCTCGGAAAGTAGGTCAAATCCTCGGAAAGTAGGTCAATTCCTCTGAAAGTAGGTCAAACCCTCTGAAAGTAGGTCAAATCCTCTGAAAGTAGGTCAAATCCTCTGAAAGTAGGTCAAATAAAACTTTCACACAGTTTCACACGTAGATCAAATCATTCAAAGTAGGTCAACCTGTCCTCGTGTAGTACACACACACATACACCATCCCAACAAGTGTTCGTGCCGTCCGCATCAGTGATAATAACCTCTCGACACATGTAAAAATAATTAGATAATCCTCTTATTCTCATGTATGTGTGTGTGTGTGTTCATGTATTTCTGCGCGATCGGAGCTTCGCGAGCCAGACTCACTCTTTTCCGTTTTTGCTTTCCGGCCGAATTGATGACAATCTGTTGACTACAAACGGACGTTGAATTTGCATATACCATATTGGTGTGCGATGGTCCCCGGGGAGGAGAATCGAGCCCCGAAAGGTCATTATATGCTTCTTGAGCTTGAGCTTGCTCGGCGCGCGCGCGAAAATGACACAGCGATAGAGAGAGAGATACGCGTATTAGTACGTTTTTGCCGCGCGGATGCCGCGCGGAACCACTAGCCTCCGCCCACTTTTTGTTCCTCCGTCTTGTGAGTATCATTTGCACTTTGCCGTCACTTGAGACATTTCCTCTTTTTTTTCTGGTTTCACCGCAGAAACTTCTCGAATTTCGTTCGCTTAACTAATTATGCACACACACCACTTTCGTAAAACTAAACATTTTAGTTTCAGACAAAAAAAAACACAGTAGAAATGGATAGTTGCGAGGAAGAGTGCGATCTGGAAATCGATAGCGACGAGGAGGAGCAACTTTTCGGCGCGAAATGGTTTGTACCCCCCCCCCCCCCCTTTTAAACATACACACTAGATTCGTAAACACTTGACTCCCTTCCCGTTTCGCGTTTCTTAATTACCTTATGCACACTTTTCAAGTGTTTGCCGTTTGATCGCGGCCAATTTAGGCTCGACGGCTACTTTTTCACGTCGGATTGCCAATCGATCGATAACTTTGTGCAGTGTATTTTCTAGATTACTTTCATACGTTCATAAGATAGACCTGATTGCGAAGATTTCATTGATATCCCAACTTGACCATTTTCAACGTCCGGCAGCTGAGATACACGCTGGCAAAGTTTTTTTTTTTTTTTGATTTATAACTTCTCGCGATTTGAAGAAAAGTGTTCACAAAAAGTCTCATCGGATAGGTCTTTTCACGCTGATTCGATTTCTATCCCAACCTGACCGTTTTAGACCCCTACCAAGCGAGATAAAGCCAATGAAAGCGAGGCACGCGACGCGACCGCGTCGCGTGGGCACCGCTTTGTCCAATCGGGTTGAAACTCTTTTTTATGCATTCCATCTGATAGATCGAGTTGTGAGGATTTGTTTTAGACCCCTACGACGCTAGTTGTCCGCTTTGAAAGTCATAAAACACCAATTTCGCAATTTTCGCCTTCCCCTGCCCATAACTCGCTTCACGGAGGTCTAAAACAGTCAAGTTGGGATATCAATCGATTCCTCACGCGAAGAACTGTCTGAAACCGCAACGCATGTGGCACGCGGCGCGGTCCGTGCCAATTTCAAACTCTCAAAACTTTGCGCGCCTCTATCTTTCTGCTCGTTGGCTCAAAACAGTCAAGTTGGGATATCGATCGATTCCTCGCAATGAGATCTATCACGTAGAAAGCGTCGAACACGGTTTGCGACCTTGGATTAGCCACTGCGCGCGCTCGCGGACCATCTTCCTCCTCCTCCTTATCTTTGATGGTCATCAGAAGACAAAGAAGAAGTGAGGGTCCGTCCGTCCGTCTTCTCAGCCCAACTAGAGCTCAGATTGTTATCTCGTGTGTCGTGTGCGGACCTTCAGCTAACTCGATTAAGTGTCCCACCAGATTTCGCAACACTTTCCTCTGTTTCTCCTCACTTTCAAGCACCCAATCAATCGATCCAAAGCGTTTTTTCGAAAAGTACCCGTGTTAGGAATTGATTGTCACATTTCAATCGATTCCTCGGTCATTACCCCCCCCCCTTCTCATTTCTTTACGGTAATTTATCATGCGGAACGGAGAAAGGGGGGGGGATGATTTAGTGACAAGGACGGGGAGGTAGTCCGGAACCGAATCGCTCGCATTTCCTACCTATATACATATACATTCCATCGACCACAACACTCATTTCTCGTTGGCCTAGGTTTTGCAATGGTCGTTTTCTAGGCCACGATGGTTTTCAGCCAGTGGCTGCTTTCTAGGCCATCATCCAACAAAACGTTTGACATTCTTTCCATGTTGCTGGCATGGCCTAACTTTTCCACTTGTATTTTCTAGGTCATAGGCCACTTTTGGTATATGGCCTAGCTTTTCCGTGCGTTTTCTAGACCCTATCTAACTGATGGATGCCATTCCAATCGCCAATGGCCTAACTTTTTCACTCGGAATTTCTAGGCCACGTGGTCTGTGCTAGCTTTACATACATAGATAGGAACATCTTCCCCGCGGTTGTCGATGATTCAGCCTGGCCTAACTTCCCACAAGCGTTTTTCTAGGCCACGCGATAGCTGTGCGGTTTAACAGATTTGAAGCTAGTGGCCTAACTTTTCAACTTGTGTTTTCTAGGCCAGACTCATTTCTATCTGTCAGTAGCTGTCAATGGCAGACTATTCTAGACGATGGCCTAGTTTTCCCATACGTGTGGCCTAACTTTTCATCCCTGTTTCCTAGGCCAGGACCATCCATCTATCTAGAAGTTCGGCCAGTCTGACTTTTCTCCGCTTTCCATGGCCTAACTTTCCGGGAAGTGTGTCATGGCCTAGATTCTCTCTTCACGGGATTCCTAGGCCACCACCACCATCATAGAGCATCAATTTGTGCTCTGCGAACAGAGAGACAATGCGAGAGAACAGTGATGAATAAGTCATGCCTTTTCCGTCATCTCACTTTCTCTCTTTCTCTCTCTTTCTCTCTCTCTCTCTCTCTTTCTCCGCTTCGCTTCGTTTCGTTTCAATCTGAGAGCACGCCCTTCCCTCCCTCCCCCCACCAATTTTCTAATTCTCAATGAATGAAGAGACGCAGAGAGAGTTCTGAAACAATGGTCCCTGTTAAAGGGGGTCGTTCGTTCGTTCGTTCCGCGTGAAGCCGTCTTTCTCTCCTTCTTTCGACTTTTCATTCATCCTTTTGTTCGTCACAATTGTGCATTCCGTGTGTCTGTATGGAAGAGCTTCGAAAAGCGTGGGGAATCGTGAAATGAATTCCTGATGTGAAGATGTCAATCCATCCGGCGGGAGGGACTTTCCAACCGATAGTTTCAAATGGTGGCCTAGAAACACTCCTTTCCTACTGGTTGGAAAGTTAGGCCATGCCTAGAAAACGCACTATTGAGACAGTCAGGTCATTTGGGTCGGAAAACCAATTGTGGAAAGTTAGGCCAAATCAACTCTGGCCTAGAAACTCCCTGGGCAAAACCTAGGCCCCCCGAATGGCCTAGAAATCTTCATGGATAACCTAGGCCATTCAAATTTTCTCGATCAAGAACACATATAAACTCGAGTGGCCTAGAAACTTCAGGGTAAACCTAGGCCATCCAAACTAAGTATGTTTCCGCGAGCAAGAGGCCTAGAAACCCTAAGAAACCAAAGAGAAGAGAGGTGGCCTAGAAACCTCATCCAACGAAAAACCTAGTCCGTCGTGTGTACAGGCACTTTGTCTTATTACCAGCCGCGCGCGCGCGCGCTAACCACCCGCATAAAGGGGGGCCCATCCGTCCGTTGGGTGCGGCCAGGTGTTCATGTTGTTGTTGTTGTTGTTGCCATTGTGTCTTTTCTCTCTCTCTCTCTCTCTCTCTCTCTCTCTCTCTCTCTTTCTCTCTCTTTTCCCATTCGCACCGTTCTGTTCTCTCGTTTCTCCGTCTTTTCTCACCACTTTTCGCTGTGTGCCTGCTTTTCCAGCCGGTGGCCTAACTTTTCCCTTTGAAACTCTTAGGCCACCCAGCCACCCATACTTTTGCTCAGACTCTCTAGGCCATAGCCTTTAGCTAGTTGAATCTGTTACCGCTTCGATTAGCATGGCCTAACTTTTCCCCGGGGGTTTTTCTAGGCCACCACTGTTCTCCGCGTTCAATGGCCTAACTTTCCACACACTCTCATTTCTAGGCCACAACTTTTCGAGAAGTGTCTCATGGCTGGCCTAGATTCTCTCTCTTTGCGATTCCTAGGCCACGCGTTTCCTTGTCTTCAATGTTCTTCAAGTAGGGGGATGAAAAGGGGGATGGGGTTGTGCAATTCATCAAAAATGTTCGTGCATTTCGAGAAGAGCCCCCCTCCCCCCTCCTCTAACACGTTTTGCAATTCTGAACTTGAGAGAGAGAGAGAGAGAGAGAGAGAGCACAACAACAAAAGAAGAAGAAGACGAAGAAGACGAAGAAGCTGTCATCATGAATCGAGAGCAAAGACATTCCATTTGCCCTTCTCCCATCTCCCAACTCCCAACTCGCAATTCATTTTACAGCGTCTCACTGCTCGCCAGCCTCCTGCCGCCCGCTTCTTCATCGTCACTTTTGAGGCGCTGCTCCTCCTCTTCCTCCTCCTCCTCCTTCTCCTTCTCCGGCGAGCATCCGCAACTAGTCGAGCAACCGTCAGTCGACCACGTGTCACGTAGACTGTCGTCACACGAAGAGTCGGTGTTGTTGAGCGACGTTGTGCTCGACGAGCTGCCACCCATCGAGCACACCTCGTCACGAATCGGAAACGGTGAAGACGCTGAGGTGGTGAGTATTTGATTCTTTGAAAAAAATTCAAGAAAATGTTGATACCTCCCTCTTGTACCATTTCAGTCGGTCGATGTTTCAGAATATAGGTCAAGTCATCTAAATTTAGGTCAAACAGTCAAAAGTAGGTCAAAATGCGAAGAAGTAGGTCAAACTATCTGAAGTTGGTCAAAAAACCTTAAATGGGGTTTCAAGCCCTTGAAAGTAGGTCAACCAATCTGAAAAATGGTCGAAATTCGTTGAAATGATATTTCGAACCTTTCAAAGTAGATCAAACTATCAGAAAGTAGGCCAAAGTACCTAAAATAGGACTACAAACCCTGGAAAGTAGGTCAATTACCTTGAAAGTAGGTCATGCCATCTGAAAGTAGGTCAAAATACCTAAAATGAGATTTCAAACCCTTCAAAGTAGGTCAAGCTATCTGAAAGTAGATCAACCCTCTTGAAAGTAGGTCATACCATCTGAAAGTAGATCAAACTATCAGAAAGTAGGTCAAAGTAACTAAAATAGGACTACAAACCCTGGAAAGTAGGGCAAAACTATCTGGTCAATCACCTTGACAGTAGGTCATACCATCTGAAAGTAGATCAAGCTACCTGAAAGATGATCAAAATATGAAAAAAAGTAGATCAAGCTATCTGAAAGTAGGTCAAAACGGTGCATGTATATACATACAGGTATCCAAACCCTGGGGCGCTGACTCTAGTATTCCCATGTTCACATACCTGTAGCTTAGCTTCTCGAAAAACCAGTTTCTCGCCGCCCGTCTGCCACACACTGTACACAAAAACATATTGTACATACATACAGACACACACGTTTTATACGAAATTGTCGTCGGTTTGGTTGTTGTATCAAATACCTTCTGCGCGCCCATATCATTTACATACATACATAATTCGGTGTTTCTTTCCCCTTCGTCTCTTCGTGTAAAACTTTTCCCCCTCGCACGCCTCCCCCGTAAATCGCACCGGATGGGATGAGGGAATGATAGTCGTCATTGTCATTGTCATCGTCATTGGCATCGTCATCGTCATTGGCGTGACAGATGTTTCGCACACACACACACACACAACCTGCCATCATTTTTGGGTCGGCTCTTGTGCTCTCTCTTCCGCTCCAGTTGCTCCGGTTTCTTTTCGGGGAAAGAAGAAGAAGAAAAAGCGGACGCCTTTTTCTTGACAATGAGATGAAAATTTGGATCGTTAAGGAGGGAGGAGAGGGTGGATTGAATATGCAAATTCACTCTTTTTCTCTCTTCCCATTTTCTCTTTTTTTCCTGGGCCATTTCCAAAGCGATTTTTGGTGCGTGCGTGGCCTTCAATTCGCCCTCCTCCTCCTACATTCACGCCGTTCACTTTACCCCCTGTCTTCTCTTTTCTTTTCTAAAACGGGAGGAGGGGAGGGGGGTACAACCCTGTCATTTTTCAATTTGTCGTGCACCTGTTGTGTTGCGTAACCAAGTGTCATCATCATCCTGTACCCAACCCACATCTGGCCCCCCCCCCCCTCAAATTAATCATCTTCCTGTCCGTCCGTTTCTGTTCATTCTCATTGACATTGAAAAGAAGGAGAAGAGATAGAGAGAAGGGTAGGTCAAATCCTGGAAATCTCTCTCTCTCTCTCTCTCTCCATTTTTATCAACCATATTTACACCTCTAATCGAGGTTTCAACTTTAAGCCGGTGTATCTTGAAATCTAGAATAGTTTAAAAAAAGTTGTCAACTGCAAAAATATGCAAAACTTTAAGTTGAGCAAGTTTGTAGTTGACAGCTTTTTTATAGCTTGCTTAGTTTCCGAGATATCCAGGTTTAAAGATCACGCACTAGTGGGGTACGGTTCTGTTGGAGGTTTTGACCTCCTTTTTCGCCAATATTAGGTCAAATCTCTCGAAATGAGTTCAAATCTAGGCCTTTTCTGGCGCCAGTGGCGTCATTACGCCGCCAGACGCGTATTTTGGCGTATGTCAAGCGGATGACTGGCCGATGTCATGCGGCCACCCTTCTTGCCGTTTGCTCAATTTATTGCCAACCCTGGCGCAAAGATTTCTGAACGATCTTTCTCACTTTGCCACGTGACCGCTTTTGTGTCGATTTACGGGGCGCCGTCGCACAAAGTGAAACAACTTTTCCCGTCTCTTCGCTGCGAGACCCGGGGTGCCACGTGGCATGTATCGATGTATCGCTTTTTGATGATTACAGTAGACATTCCCAGCTTTCCCGTCCACGTGTGTGTGCTTTTTTTTGACTTTGACTGGACGTGAAAGTTGCGAACACAAGTTTTTGTGTTCATTTTTCAAAACAAATGGTTTTTCGCAAGCAAGTGAGTCTCCGAAACTCTTTTTCAAAAAACAATTTTAGGCATATTGCCATAGCCATAGGCCCATAGCCATAGGCCCATTGTCATAGGCCCATTGCTATAGGCCCATAGCCATAGGCCCATTGCCATAGGCCCATAGCCATAGGCCCATTGCCATAGGCCCATAGCCATCGGCCCATAGCCATAGGCCCATAGCCATAGGCCCATAGTCATACGCCCAAAGTCATAGGCCCATTGCCATAGGCCCATAGGCAGCGGGGGGGGGGGGTCTAACTGTGGCGCGCGCGCGCTCTTTTTATTACCCCCCCCCCCCCCCCCCTGTCTCCTTGTATAGGACGCGCCGCCGCCGCTGCGGCGGAGCGCGCTCGTTTTTGAACACACACATAGGCCCAGGCACACATACACACACAGAGTTTTATATTCCGTTTTCCATTTCCCCCCCCCCCATTCGTCTTTCCGCTCTTTTCCTCTGCCCGTCTTCTTCCATTATCGATTATTTTATCAGTTTCGAATTCGCCGAGGGAGCGGATTTTGTACCCGTTTCCGCTGATCCACAGTGCTCACTGACCCACTTTTTGCTCGTTTCTAGTGCACAATCATTGTTTGATAAGGAATTTTGCGACGATTTTCGCGCGATTTCGAAAAGAGTGTCCCCCCGTAAATCGACAACAAACCAAATCGGCTCTTCCATGCGACGAGAGACCTGTGCTGCCAACTAACAATAACGAGGGTTCAGACCGGTTTCAGGCCTTTTTTTGGGTTAGGCCCTTTTTAGGCTTGTCCGTTTTTAGGTCAATTTTAGGCCAATCCGTTTGTAAGCCTATTTTAGGCCTGTCCGTTTTTGGGCCTATTTTAGGCCAAGCCGTTTTTAGGCCAATTTTAGGCCTGTCCGTTTTTGGGCCTATTTTAGGCCAAGCCGTTTTTAGGCCTATTTTAGGCCTGTCCGTTTTTAGGTAAATTTTAGGCCAGAGAGTTTTTAGGTAAACTTCAGGCCAGGCCGTTTTTAGGCCACTTCTAGACTAAGCCGTTTGTAAGCCTATTTTAGGCCAGGCCGTTTTTAGGTCAACATCAAATTTTCAAACACCATTCTCAATGACTATTTTCAGACTATTCTCATCGCGAAAAAAGTATCACCCCCCCCCCCCCCCAATCGCATTTTCTCCTTCCATTTTTCGAACTCGTATACATAAGAGGCACAAACAGACACGGTACTACAAAAACATACACAAAAATGCAAAAGGGGGAACGAATGGGGGGTAGAAAAGACAACACAACAGCCAAAAAAACAAAACACCGTTTTTGTTCTTTTCTCTCCTTCTACCCTTCATACCTCCACAAATAATACGAGCCAAAAAACAAATTGTCTGTTTTTTTCTCGTAATAGGCAGCCGCGAGGCTTGTGGTGAGGGTCCCGCCACGAAAAACAACAGATTTTGTTGTTTTTCTGTTTCATCTCATAATAATCACCTGCGCCTTTAACTTTGGACCAAATTTCTCTCAAACTGATGAAATTTCGAGAAATTTGAGATTTAAGGCTTTTTGAGTGAAAATTTTCAGACTTTTTTGGATTTGACCTATTTCCTTAGATTCGACCTACTTTCTTAGATTCGACCTAGTTTCTCAAATTTGACCTACTTCCTAAAATATGACCTATTTTCTTGACCTTGACCTACTTTTAAAGATTTGACCTACTTTCTTATAGACTTGACCTAGTTTCTCAAATTTGACCTACTTTTAAAGATTTGACCTACTTTCTGAGTTTCGACCTAGTTTCTCAAATCTGGCCAATTTCAAGATTTGACCTACTTTTCTCCACCTTCTTGACCTACTTTTTTAAAACATTAACCCGTTTTCTGAATTCCGCCCTACTTTTGGTTCAAAATGAGAGCAGTTTTCATTGAGAAGAGAAGTGTTGAATGGTTGTGGTTGGGTTCTAAACAATTGGAAAAGGGGGAAGAGTGGGGGGGGGGGGGGTCTTAACATGCTCTTCTTAATTGTTCTTCTCATTCTTTCCTCCACCTCCCGTCCGTCTGCTTCTACTGCTGCTGCTGCTGCTCTCTTTCTAATTATCTCGTTAGGCATGTGTTTAGAGAAAAGAGAGAGAGCGAGAGAGAGAGAGAGAGAGAGAGAGAGAGAGAGAGAGAAAGAGAAGTTTCATAGCGTGTCGTCTCTCTCTCTCGATTTCATATACAAAACGTCAAATCGACCTCCCCTTCCTCCTTTACTAACTCTCCCCTACACGAATTTTTCTTCCCGCCCCTCTCCCCCGGAAATCAATCGATTCTCTCTCTCTCTCTCTCTTTTCACGGTTTATCGAGCTTTTTGAATCATGATTTGACCTCTTTTAAAGGGAGGGGGGGGGGGGGGGACAAGGGGCATCGAATTCGAATTCGAATCTATTCATACGTACACAATTGGTTGTACCCCCCCCCCTCTCCTCTTTTGCGCGTGCGCTTACCTACCTACCTACTCCCCCTTACTAACTATTATCGACCCTACTTTTACCTCCCTCGGCTAACCCCCCCCCCAAAAGGGTCGAAATATCTCGACCGGATTTCCTTTCCTTCCACACTGTTTCAGTGTCTCGAGTGCTCCTCGAGAAGAATGCAATTTTGCCGCATTTTTCTTTTTCTTCTTCCTTTTTCTTCTTTTTCTTTTTCTTTGTATCCCCCCACCCAACGCCTCCGTCTTCACAACACAGATTAAATATGCTGGGAGCGACAATTTGTTTTTCATCAATTTTTAAACACTCTTTTCCTCTCTTTCTCTCTCTCTCTCTCGTTTTCTCCTTCTTTTTCTTCTCGTCGTCTTTTCTGGACCGGACCGCCCCATCCTCCTCCCGTTTTTGGCACTTTTGCATATGCATACATATGTATGTATAGCATAGTATCTTTGGGATGGGGCACTAGCTTGGCCTAGCCTATGTTTCAGTCCAAAAGTCCATCGGGCTCGATTTTCAGGCCAATTGTGCCCCGATAAGCCATGGGGCTGGTCTATGGCTTTAGGCTTAGCTTAGCAGGCTAATGGGGCTTTGGCCTTTTAGGTAGGCTTGGCCTAGTCTTTGTTTCAGGCCAATTGGGCTCCATTGGACAGTCATCGGGCCATTAGGCTGGGGTATGGCTTAGTTTCAGGCCAGTAGACTTTTCAAGCCCAGTTGCCAGTTCTCAGTTTCAGGCCACTGTGCCTTCGGGCTTGACTCCTGGCTTGTTTCAGTTAACGCCCCCGGTCTTAGGCCAACTGGCGATTGTGCCTTGCCTCGTTGGACAGTTCATCGGGCCCATATTCCATCGGCACCTTTAGGCGGCTCGCCTTAGGCTTGGCACACTAGGACCAGGATAATAGGCCTTCATATTACCCCCCCCCCCCCCCCTACTTTCTTTAGAACGGAACTCTTCGTCGTCCCCCCCCCCCCCCCCCCCCTCCTGTGTGAATTAAGTATTACACACCGGTTGGCAGAACAGGATCGGATCAGCGCAAGTGAACGGGGGCAGCACAGAGAGAGAGAGAGAGAGAAGGAAGATGACTAAGAGCGAGCTGTGGAGATGAGATGAGATGAGAGCTGGTGTAAACACAACAGTTGCTCGTGTTCCATCTTACACCATCCCCCCTATTGACTCGATATCATTTTTGCACATTCCATTTTCATTACTCGTTGTTTTGTCGAACGATGAAGAAGAAGCCGACGGCGGCGGCGGCTGTCTTGGCATTGTGCCAAGTGTTTGGCCAGTTTAACGAGTGAGTAGAAGTTTTGTAGATGGTGTAAGAAGTTGGTGAAGTCCGTGGAGGAGGTTTCTCCAGAAAAATCTATCCAAATGGTCAGGGCTCAGTGGTTTTCTGTAACTGCACCATCATTTTTGTGGGTTTGACCACCAAAACCTGTTGGCGAGTTCCGTACAAATCTGATCGACGGTCTCTAATTGTAAGGAGCATTTGGGCTTATAAGGTCTAGAAGGCTGATGAGGGCTTTAGAACCTTTACAGGCCATGAGTCTTTGGGCCTATACCTAGTTCTTCAGGTTTCTAGAGGTTGCAGACCCATGCTATCCATTGAGCCCGTGGGCCTATGAGTCTTATGGGCATAGGCTCATGAGGCCAGCTGGGTCCATAGGCCTACGACTCTAGGAGGTCAATCAGGCCGGATGAGGTCTATTGGGCCTATGAAATCCATAGAGCCTAAGGGACATCTGTGCGAGTCTGTGCGTGTGTGTGTGTGCGTTGGACCCATCAATCTCCGTCATGAGTAGAAGGGACAGCGCGGCGCGGCACCCGCTTTTCCACTTCTCTCTCTCTCTCTCTCTTTTCGTCCGTCCTTTCGTTGAAACATCTTGCTCTTCTCTCCATCTCTGTGCTCCACGGGCTCCGCGAGCCCTCTCTCTCTCTCTTGGTATTTTTCTTGGCGGCCAGCCAACCCCCCTCCTCCTCAACAAAATGTTTCCGTTTCGTCGCCTTCTTCTTCTTCTTCCTCGCGTTTTGACCACATGGTCGTCCGTCTTATTTCAAAAAATCTGAGAGTTTTTCGGAGAGCACCCACCCTCCTTCAACCGACACTTTTCTTCTTTTTTTTTTTGTCGGACGACGACCGACCGACGGACGAGTTGTTGTGGAAGGATGTTTGTGTAAACAGAGGGTCTTGGACCCCCCTATTCTCACTGCGTTCTGTTGTTCACGTTCTCCATACTCTTTCCAACTTTGTACAAGTGTGGCCTAGGATTCCTACTACGAATCCTAGGCCATCGGCCTCAAAGACTATGGGAGTGCGAATCCTAGGCCATATCATTTTTTCCATGATAACGCCCAGGATTCCCACTCATACAGGATTGTCACGGAGTGTGCGGCCTAGAATCCGAATAGAGGTTTCTAGGCCATCCATTTTTGCGTTTGATTGTTGGCCTAGAACCCGACACGAAAATCTCTACTCCTAGGCCATCGAACGCGTCTATCAGACAACAATTCTTGACCGATGGCCTAGAACCCAACAACTGTGAGTTCCTAGGCCATCAAGTTTGGCATGATCATAACTGCTCAATGGCCTAAGAACACCTGGAAACTTCTAGGCCATGGCCTAGAAACCCATCGAAAGTGAACTCCTAGGCCATCAAGTTTGGCTTGATCATAACTGCTCCATGGCCTAAAAACACTTGCGAACTTCTAGGCCATGGCCTAGAAACCCATCGAAAGCGAACTCCTAGGCCATCCCATTTCAAAGCGTCACGGTCTCCCAGGCGTGAAAAGCGCAAGCAAAATCGAGAAACGCGCCAGCGCGGCGTCTCGTACTCTCTCGCCCATAGCCGTAGAGCGCGTTTGCATCGCTCGTCACCGAGAAACGAGCTACCGCGCTTTTAAAGCGAATTCGCGATGAAATAGCGAAGTTTTTCCACAAACGACAAAAGAAACGGATAGAGGAACACATTTCCAACATTTTTAGTATTTTGGGGTATAGGAGGAACAATTGTTGAAGCAGGAAATCGACTTGCTCGCTGGGGAAAGCGAAAATGCTCACTTACCCGTTCTGTCAAGTATCAGTTAGATGATTCTCGATGTCATTGAGTAGAAAGATGTTCCTTTAGCCGAAATCAGTCAGAAAATCGAGAAAATCTCGTGGCTCGATCGCAAAAACCGTCCACATGGCCGTTTTCAGTGATACGGAGCCACTTAATGAGCCGAAGAAACTTTATTTCAAAAATCCACGACAGTAACTTTGTGGCGAATGAAGAGGCGGTCATTTTGAGCGGTCGAACGACCAAATTCGTCCAAAATTGAGGGAGGAGATACATTTTGAAACTTTCAGTTCAAAAAACAGCGGTTTTTGAGGTTTTTTGCGTTTTTCTCAAAAACAAGCGAAAAAATCGAAAATCGGCTTCAGTAACTTTGTGCGTTATGTCTTTAGCTTCAATTTGAGAGGTCGACTGACCGATTTCGTCCAAAATTGAGGGAGGAGATACATTTTGAAGGAGGCGCACTCGGCCCTCCGACGCGAGGCGAGCATCGGTATCGGCGGCGGCGGTGGGGATGGAGCGGAGATCCGTGGTGAGGATCGATTGTAATTTGTGCAAGAGGGTTTTATCTCTATTCTCGAGAAGTTCCGACTCGATTCGTCTATTTGATTCTCGTCAAACTGAGAAGATCAGCGCTCCTGTAGCTCCCGAGCGTCAGAGTCCCGTAGAAATCGTCCGTGGCCAGGGATCTTCCGAAAACTTGAACAATTAGATGAGAAAGGCAACTTGACAAAGTTTCCTCAAGATCCCGTCCGTCTTCTCCCAGTTTCGTGACATCTCCGTTAACCTGCATACGTCCCGTCGCCGCCGCCTCGACGCCGTTGGAGTCCTATCGTGATAGGATGTTCCGAATGAGCGGGGGGTGTTAAAAACGGTTCCAAGGAACTAACAAGATGATTCTCTCGAGTTTCCTCGACCTCTCCCCCATTCTACCCTCTTCTTCTCTTCGTTCTCGACGTCGTCAAGCCTCCCTTGCATAATTTCCCCTCTCGCGCATGCGCACACAGGTGAAAATGGAAAGAAATGTGTCAGAATCATTCCAGACAGTGCCTTCTTTCGTTTTTGCTCGAGAAACTTCCAAAAAACTCGAGTTTTCAGCGTTTTTCGTTCTGTTTCTCCTTCCTCTGCCGGCCGCCGCCGGCCGAGAGGCGAGAGATGCCTCTCGCTGAAGAGACAGCAGACGGCCAAGCAATTTGCTTGCGCTTTTCACGCCTGGGAGACCGTGGCGTATTTCAAATTGTCGTCGAATTCCCCCACCTATCCACACAGTTTGTCTCTCGTCGGCATTTCGCTCACAGACCGGAAGCACTTCTTTCTCTTTGAGAAAGAGAAAGAGAGAGAGAGAGAGAGAGAGATAAGAGATGATGAAAACGCGTCAATATCCTCCGCCGCCGCCGCTGCTCTTCTCACACTCGCTCATATCTCCGTTGCGATGAGCCACAACTCGTCGCAATGCACACACACACAATGTGCTCTTTTCTCACTCACTTGGCGGCAAGCCAAGTCGGCTCATGATAATGATGTGTTTTCCGGGATTTGATATCACTCGCTTCTTGCTCCCTCTTTTTTTTCCACTCTTTTTTTTTGTGTGTGTGTGTGAAGGACTATTGTTCCTACCCCTCCCGGCTCCTCGAGCCTTTTTTCTCTTCTTGAGAAAGTGCATCGGAGCAGAAGGGAGGAAACGACGAAACTTGATATCCCCTCCCCTCCTCCTCCTCCACCTCCTCCCCCTTTTGTGCCAACTACCTGTGCTCTCTTGCTCGTGCTCATGATTTTGCTCTTGCTCTTGTGTGTGCACCTCCGTGAGAGATTGGCTCTAGTTTTTTTCTTATTCTTCAGGCATTGGGTTAGACTGCAAACCCCCCCCCCCCCCCTCCGCTACTTTTTTGGGCCTGAAAGCCTACTGCCGAAGGTCAAGGCCTTCAGAATATTTGTCATGGACCTAGTCCAGCCTGCAGGTTCCCTTTTTTTTCGACTCTAGAAGTCTCTAAGCGCAACGCCCACCTAGACCAATTCCTATAGGCCGAACTCTTCTAGAGCAAACTAACTCTCATAGGCCTAACTTGAAAGGCCTAACTCACATAGGCCTAACTCTCATAGGCCTAACTCTCATAGGCCTAACTCTTAATGGCCTATCTTTGATTTGCCATATCCCAAATAAGCCTAACTCCAATAGCCCTAACTCCTAAAAGGCCTAACTCCCATAGGCCTATTGCCCTCCAGGCCTATACCCCTTATACCCCTTATTCACACTTATAGGCCTAAATCTTATACATAGGTACATAGACTTCTGATTTGCCATATCCCGAACAAGCCTAACTCTTATAGGCCTAACTCCCAAAGGCCGAACTCTTATAGGCCGAACTCCCATGGGCCAATTCCCCTGCAGGCCTATACCCCTGATACCTCTTATGCCCCCCCTTATAGGCCTAACTCTTGTAAACTCTAAGTACTTTTGATTTGCCATATCTCAGATAGGCCTAACTCCTAAAGGCCAAACTCCCATAGGCCAATTTTCCCGCCAGGCCTATTCCCCCCTCCTTCTCCTTCTCGCCTTGAAATGGTATACACGAACTTGATTTTTTCCCCTGCCAGCCTGTCTGTCTGTGTGTGTCTATATACCCCCCCCCCCCCTCAACCCATCCGCCCTCATCTCATATAATCCAATTAAACAAGAGATGATGCGCGATAAGCTGCCAAAATTATGGCAGTAAGGGGGGTCGTTTCTCTCTGTTAATAGGATTCGAAGACGAAAACGAAGAGAGGGGCACTCATCATCATCGTTCACAAGCACGCCCTCCCCCAAAATCGGCTGTTTGCCATATGACATGGTTTTTTTCCTCTGTGATTGGCCTCCAGAAGCTTCCAAACACACATCGGAACGGCTAACTTCTGATGACGTGCTCCTAACTTTGCGTTCACATTTTTCGCGGATAGATTGAGTCTCGAGGAATCGATTGATATCCCAACTTGACTGTTTTGCACTACAGAGCAAAAAGATAGAGGCTCGCAAAGTTTTGGCGGTTTTTCAACATTGCACGGACCGCGCCGCGTGACCCCCGGCGTTGCGGTCTTTGACATGTCGGATTGTCAACAAAAACTTGAGCAGAGATATAGATATAGGCATAACTCCCCGCGGTGTATCTCGGTCGCCGAAAATGGAAAACAGTCAAGTTGGGATAGCAATCGAATCCTCGCAAAACGATCTGTCAACAACCGCGACGCATGCGACCCGCGGCGCGGTCCGTGACAAAAGTTGAACAAGTTGGGATATGAATCGATTCCGTGTGATGTTGTCTCTGTGAAAAGTGATCAACTATGATGTGAAACGACCCTGGCCCAAATCACTTCCCCCCTCTTCCACTTCCCAGCAGATTCTAATCTTTCAATCCTCTTCCCCTTCCCTTTCCCAAAAAAAAAACCATTCCCATCGATCACTTTTTGATTTATACTATCTCCCCCACGACTCATCTCTGCCAAAACAGACTAATTAACCTCGAACTGAATCCTTCTCTCTCTCTCTATCTCTCTGTCTCCGATTCACGATTTACGAGCTGACAATTGATAGTCATCTCGTTTCGAATTCCGTTTTCTTTCTCTCTCTTTCTCATTCATTTTGTTGGGTGTGTCCTCCCTCTATCTCTTTGCCGTTTTCGCGTTTTTCAATTTTCGCGCCAATATTCCAAATGGCCACCCACCGCCATCACTTTTGAGACGAAAAATGTAAGAGAGATTGCCTCTGGCAGCGGCTCTTTGGCTCTTTACCAGATGCTCCCCGTGTGTGTGTGTGTGTGCACTTTACTACAGAGCCCTGAGCTCAGGGCTCTGTGGAGCTCGTGCTGTCACAAATTGATGATTGTGGATTGGCGCAGTAGGAGGAGGCAGCAGTTGCACTGCTTCTTCAATATTCATAAGACCCCCCCCCCCCCCTCTATCCTTAGTTTTTTGCTGTGTTGTACACTTTAATCGAGTCTTGTGTGTCTCCCAATAGAAAATGTATGAGAGAGAGAGATGACAAGAGTGATCCATCCATCATCGTCGTCGTCGCAATGTCTGTGTTAAAAAAGTTTTTTTTTTTTTAGTTTTTTTTGTTTGGCCAGGAACCGTGGCGGTTTTCAACCAATAGTAGTAGTAGTTGTAGTAGTAGTAGTAGTAGTAGAAAGTTTTGGTGTCAGGTTGGCCGAACTTTGTATCGCACGAACTTCTAGGCCATCAGGCCTACCTGGCTTGGATAGTCTCGAGCATAGGGGTGGGGCCTAACATTGCCCAATGGTTTTCTAGGCCACGTTGTCAAGAACACTATTTCTATTCCGACTTCTCGATGGCCTAACTTTTTTGCACAAACTTCTAGGCCATCAGGCCTACCTGGCCTGGATAGTCTCGAATATAGGATTGGAATGGTTTTCTAGGCCACGTTGTCAAAAACACTACTTCCGACTTTTCCATGGCCTAACTTTTTTCCGCACAAACTTCTAGGCCATTAGGGTGGGGCCTAACACTCCCAATGGTTTTCCAGGCCACGCCTCTTCCATTTCCTGTCATCGCACATTGCAGTTCACTTTGAATGTACCCCCCCCCCACCCAGTCACTTCATTTGTCATTTACCCATTAAACTCGCGCGGCGCTCTCTTTCACCAATAGGACACACTTCCCCCCTCTATCGTGACCCCATCGACGCCAATGGCGGCGGCGACTGGCGGCGGCTACTAAGAAATGCTGTGAAGCACAGAGAGAGAGACACACACACACACATAAAACTTGATGATGATGACGATGATTTCGTGTCTCTGTGCCCTTTCTTCCCTTCCGTTTCCATTCCATCTTCATCTCTTATTCTTCTTCTTCGCCGGCCGGCCGGCCGGCCGATGTGGTGACTCATTCGCTTGCCATTTGACACGTTCCGATCGATCCGATCGATATGCACACAGTTGCTCGCTCGCCGAGCAAGTTTTTCTGCGTCTCGAATCGACTCCCTCCCCCCCTCCAACCCTTAAAGGGGGGGGTGATTGTGCATTGGAAATGCAAACAAACCTGCTCTCTCTCTCTCTCTGTCTCCCTTTCACTTTTTCGATTTTTGCGTGGGCAGACATTACCCCCCCCCCCCTGTTTCCGATCATGTTCCTCCCGTCCGTCAGTCCGTCCGTCCGATTGATTATGCAAACACACATTCCTTTTTCTGTTTCTCTCTCTCTCTCATCTAATCATCATGTAGATCACACAAATTTCATATCAAATCACGAATTTTCAATTCAATATCCCCCCCCCCCCCGGCCATTCTCTTTTCCTCTTCTCCGCTCGGCCGCTGTCATCATCATCATCATCATCATGATTATTATTATTATTATTCTTGTACATACCATTCCAATTGACATTGTTACATACATATGTATTTGTCGAACACTTTACCCGCTTTTCACATGATGACGTCATCATTCCTCATCTCATATATGGTATACATTGCCATGCCACGTGGCAACTTTGTGTCGATTTACGGGGTGTCTATGATGTGCCTTGCCACGTTGCGACTTTGTGTTGATTTACGGGCTATCTCTGGTATACCTTGCCACGTGGCGACTTTGTGTCGATTTACGGGCTATCTCTAGTGCATACCTTGCCACGTGGCGACTTTGTGTCGATTTACGGGTCACCCATGGTGTACCTTGCCACGTGGCAACTTTGTGTCGATTTACGGGGTGTCTATGATGTGCCTTGCCACGTTGCGACTTTGTGTTGATTTACGGGCTGTCTCTAGTGCTTACTTTGCCACGTGGCGACTTTGTGTCGATTTACGGGCTATCTCAGGTGTACCTTGCCAAGTGGCGACTTTGTGTCGATTTACGGGCTATATGTGGTGTCCCTCGCTTGCCACGTGGCGACTTTGTGTCGATTTACGGGCTATGTGGTGTCCCTCGCTTGCCACGTGGCGACTTTGTGTCGATTTACGGGCGCCGCCGCCGACACCACGTGGATAGATGTCATTTTTCCGTCCTCTTCCATGCGAGACCCGATGTTTCCACGTGGCACCGTCGGAGGCAGTCAGCTAAGCGGAACAACGAGCGAAGCAATGAGAAACTCATTGTGAGACTGGAAATCGATAATCGATCGATATGTTGAAATGTCCCTGTCGCGAGACTACCGTATGACTCGAAAACTGTCCCCGCAACTTTCCCACATGTCCCAAAGTGTCCCGCCAATGCGTGACGTTTCGAAAAGCGAAAAAGTTTTGATCGATGATTTGTGCCAAGAGAAAAATTGGGACGATTTTGTCTCAAAGTGTCCCCGCAGGCCTCCTACATGTCCCAAAGTGTCCCGCTATGTCCCCGCAGACCCAAAAACCACATTCTATCGTGACACCAGTGTCCCTATTTGTCCCAAAGTGTCCCCGCAGCCAGAGAAACGGGTTTGACTTCAAAGAGTCCCAAATCGTCGCCAAAGTGTCCCCGCAGCCCCTAAATCCCGTTACATCGTGACACCAATGTCCCAATTGGTCCCAAAGTGTCCCAGAAGGCCTCCCACCTGTCCCAAGGTGTCCCCATAGCGGGAATCTCAACTTTCACACATTGAACTATCCAAAATCATGTCCAAACTGTCCCCGCAGCCTATGTCCCTTTTCAAAATGTCACAAATGACGCCAAACTGTCCCCGCAGCCCTAAAACGCTAGTCTATCGTGACACCAGTGTCACTATTTGTCACAAAGTGTCCCCGCAGCCCCAAAATGTGATCCTATCGTGACACCAATGTCACTATTTGTCCCAAAGTGTCCCGGCGCCTTTCTGACTACAAATTTGCGATCGGCCCTCCCCAACTGAATAACAAATCCTCCTCCTCATCTTTTTCCAATCTTTCATCGCCATTTCTTGAAAACTAACAGGAAAACAACCTCACCCCTTGGAACTTCATTTTTTGTTCTGTCCCGCCGCGTTTTTCGACGCCAATTGGCTCGAAAAAGGGGAAGAAATAGTACTATGTCAGTCACTAATAATAGTAATAATAATATTGGATTGGCTATGGGGGTATACCCCCCTCTCTTCCTATATACACAACACATATTGTTTCCACCCCCCCCCCCCTGCTCGTTTTCTAAAATGAAATTGTTGCCAATTCCCATCATTTTCTTCCTCTCTCTTTCTCTTCTTTTTCTCTTTCTTCCCAGTCCCTTTCTCTTTCTTGAACTCTCTTTCTCTTTCTTCCCCGTCCCTTTCTCTTTCTCCCGCTCTCTTTTTTCTGAACTAAAACGTCGCGCGGTTGGTTTCGAGAAATGGGAGTGGAAATCGTTCCGAATCGTACTTGTTACTACCAGTTTTCTCCCCCTCTCCGAAAGTTTTTTTTTCCCCATCTTCTTGGTGAGATTCCATTTGAAAATGTAGATAGATTTCTTGAGAAACTCATGTTCACTGTTTGAATTTTTGTTTGGAATTTCAATTTTCAAATTTTGAAAAATTTTGAAAAAGTTTCTCGCCAAACCATTTCTTTCCTTATTCCCTCCTTTTTCTGAAAATTCCCATACCATTCCCCCCCCCCAAAAAATGACCCATGATGACGTCATAAATCGCTGAAAACAGCGAAAAACACGCGTGGCACCATCGGCGCCCTATCGGACCACTGATTTCTACCTGAGCGAGTGGCCGAGTGGATAGTGACTTTGGATATTGAGCGGATAGTCGCGAGTTCGATTCCCCATGGTGTACAACCTTTTTTGCGAACGTACCACGTTGATTTTTTGAAGCTTTAACGTCTTCTAGATGGATTTTTTCGCCATTTTTCCATCAAACGTTTGTACCGCACCGTTATCTCGCCCATACACTCGCTTATCATCCAATCATCCAGTTGTTCCCCGTAATTCTGTCCGGAAGACGACGCGTTTCGAGAGACAAACATTGTTCCACCGCGCGGAAAACGTGAGCGCGAGATAGAGACGCGGAGCGGAATGTTTGGCTTTGGCTTCCGCGAGAGCACCCCCCTCTATCGCACTGCTAACAAGCTTTCCGCGCTCCCGAGCGCGCGCGCACGGGACGGAACAGACTGTTTTATGTTTTACACCCCCTCCCTCTCTACCACCTACTACTACCACTAGTACATACATATATTCATAAGTACCCCCCTTCACTTCCAAGCCACTTTCACTAACTACATAACTAACTAACTACTTAACCATTTACCAATAAGTGCTCTCTCTTGACCCCTTTCGCTGTTCGAAAAATGCTCCACTTCTCATATGCTCTTTGAAATGAAATGTGCTCGTTTTTCCAGGAGCCACCACCACCACCAGTTGCGGTCACCAACAACATGGACACGTACGACTTTCCGGATCCGTATCCGGTCCAGGTTCGAGCCCGACCACAAGTGCCACCCAAACCGCCGATGGACACGGTTCGATACAGTATGAACAATATGAAAGGTGAGCTTTTTTGGCGGCTCATTTCGCGTTTCGCCTTGTCACTTTGAGGACGACTGTTTTGGAGGTTTGAAACGATTCTGAGGGGGTAGAGCTAGTTGTCAGGAATCGATCGATATCCCGACTTGACTGTTTTAGACCCATACGAAGAGAGATAGAGGCTTGCGAAGGTAGGACACGCGACGCGACCGCGCCGCATGTCCCCAAACCCTTTTCAAATGCTTTCATTGAATAGATCTAACAATGAGAAGTTGGTTAATATCCCAACTTGGCCATTTCAAACCAATGACCGCCGGGATACAGGTCGAAAACTTTGCGCGCCCATATCTCGGTGGCCAAACGTAGAAAATAGTCAAGTTGGGATACCAATCGATTCCTTGCAACCAAATCTACCCCCTCGAACGACTTTGAAGCTCGAAAAACTGTTGTCCGCGAAGTTTGACGTCATAGAAGCTTGTAATCGGTGTGTTCCGTTCACCTCCCCCCCTTAGAAGCAAAGGGGGGGGGGGGGGAAGGAACAAGGGTAAGAAATGTGGCAGATAATGAGACTCGGAGGAGGGTTTCTCTTCAAAGGGACTATTAAATGGGTGTGTGTATGTGTATGTGTGCGAAGGTTGTGCGCGTATGTTTTCGCGCGCCGCCGCCATAGCATCATCCGGATGAGGTGACCTCCTCCACCTCCTTTTTCTCTGAGAAACAGCCATTTGTTCGCTCGCTCATTCATTTCACACGACGAAACTATGTAGGTACCTTCAAATCCAGAGAAGGGACTAGGAAATCGGATCTGTCGGATCCTAGGCCACGCCAACGGCGCCTATTTTGGTCAGGATGATGATGGCGGCCTAGAACCCGACGAACAAGATTTCTAGTCCGCCGTCTGTATCATTTTCTAGAGTTGTCGGATTCTAGGCCCCGGGACCTAATGCCAATGATGGCCTAGAATCCGACACCAAGGTTTTCAAGTCCTCCCCCCCCCCCCCCCCTATCACTGAATTCTATTTAGTTGTCGGATCCTAGGCCACCATGCAGTTTCACTAAGCATCACTTCCCACCAGCCAGTTTTCCAGTCCTTGAGACTTGTCGGATCCTAGGCCATCACCCTACTCCTATCTGTTTTAGGTTAAAACCATGGCCTAGCCGCCGACACGAAGAGTTTTCTAGTCCTCCCGTCCTCCCCCGTTTTTCTTCCGTCTTTTTGTTTTTCTCCACCCCCATCCAATTGTCGACCCCCTTTAACCCATCTCGGCCGCCCGCCCACCCATTTGACCTACTTTTATCGCTCGCTCATTTTGAAACGTGTTCACCACACACACTGATCAATTTGCCGATTTCGAGAGAGCAGCACCACCTGGTCCACACATGATTTATAGCTTATTTGGAGTGGTGGAGGGGGGGGGGGGGGGGGGGGGGTATAAAAAGTGACAAATTATGATTAGTGTATAGTAGTAGTAGTATTAGTGGTAGTGGACAACGAGGCGATTGGATTGTTTTCGCGCCCTGAATGCCGTTTTGAGAAGTCAGAAGACGTCAGAAAGATTCTGGAGACATTCGGACGTCTTCTGAATCGATGTGAAGCGTTTGAAGTCAGACAGACAGTTTCTAGCTACATTTTCTAGACGTCAAAGCCTTCTGACGTCTTCAAAACCTTTTCAACGTCTTCTAAATACATTTCGAGCGTTTTTACGCGATATGAACGCTTCCTGACGTCTTCTGAATCGTTTTGAACGTCTTCTGAAGCTTCTGGAGCCAGATTCCGCCTTTCTGGACGCATTTTGACGTCAAAAACCTTCCGAACGTCTTCTGAAACTTCTAGACCTCGGAAGTCTTCTGAATCGCTTCCGAACGTCTTCTGAATCACCTTTTTTTTTCTTTTTTCTGATTTCTCTCTTTTGATATGCAAATACATATACGCGACGCGCACTTTTTTTCCTTTTCTCAAACGCTTTTTCTCTTTCTCAAGGTGTCTCCTCTGAACCGAAAAATTGGAAACAGAAGTGGAAGAAAGAGAAAGAGAGAGAGAGAATGAGAAAAAGTGTTTCGAAAAACGAGGCGTTCTCCCTCTCTCTCTTTCTCTTTCTCTCTCTCTCTCTCTCTCTTTCCCCTTTTTGATTTATGAGAATTCGATTCGTTCTCGCTTCTTCTCCTTCTTCTTTTTGCTCGCTTTTTGTTTTTCGAACAAAAATAACTAAAAGAGTGGACGTTACGAGTCGAAATCCACGTGGCGGTGGACACTTTTTTTGTCTCCCGATTTCCAGTTGCATCCCCTTTAGGCGTTGGAAACGGAATGATTTTTGCCATTATAAAACAATTGGGAAGATATCTGGGACATGTCACTTTTCTCAAATATGCCAGCCAAAAGTGTCCCAGATGTGACTGTCACGCGCCCAAAGTGTCACGCCCTCGACTATTGAGTTGTCTCAAAAGTCGGCAGTCCCAAAGTGTCACGCACCCCGCAACCCGAGCCCAGTCTTTTTTGTGACAAATGTCCCATGGCAACCCCAAATGTGTCACGCCGCAACCTGCTCGCTCGCAGGACTCCTCTCCCGGGACATGTCACTTTTTTTCGGGTCCCATCCTGTCCTCGTAACGTTACATCAAATATGCCAGCCAAAAGTGTCCCAGCTGTGACTGTCACGCGCCCAAAGTGTCACGCGCCCCTTCCTAAAAGTGTCAATTCCCCTCTCTCTCTCTCTCTTGCTCTCTCAGGAGCCGTTCCCATGCTCCTCTCCCGGGACATGTCACTTTTTTGAGAGTCCCATCCTGTCCGCGTAACGTTACATCAAGTATGCGAGCCAAAAGTGTCCCAGCTGTGACTATCACGCGCCCAAATTGTCACGCGCCCCTTCCTAAAAGTGTCAATTTCCCTCTCTCTCTTGCTCTCTCAGGAGCCGTTCCCATGCTCCCCGCCCTTAACTCCTTCCTAATCCCCCCCTCCCCTCTCATCTTCTTCTTCTTCACGTCCCCCTTAACGTTTTCCATTCGGCAGTCGGCTCAAATACCCACACACACACACGAACTTTGTCTCAATTTTCACCATCACAAAGCTAATAGCTAGCTAACTATACATACATACATATATATACACATTACAATACGTGTCAAAATTATACCCCCCCCCCCCCCCCACACCCTCCTTTCTCTCAAGAATTGTGAAAAGATGACACTAAAAAGGCGCGCCCTCTCCGTCCCTCCCGCCATGAGCCGCCTTTTAAGCTCGAACAAACACTTTTCGTCACTATTTTTTTTGTGTGTATATATGTGTATAAATACAATGACATACATATCCCACCAGTTGTGTGTATATGCCACCCTCTTTTGTACATGGACGCACCATATAAGGATAGTACGTGTACGTGTACTATGTACAGTAAGCCTGACTGCCACGTCATGCCACGTCATGCCACGCCAACCAGTTTTTCTGGAACACATTGGTCATTTATCAATCGGACCTCTGGGGAAAAAAACAAAAATGGACACCTGCCAACCAGTTGTTGTAAAAAATCTTGTCAATCTGTTCTTTCTCTTCTCGGCCTCTTTTTGTTTTTTTTTCAGTGTACCTGACGGGTTTTTTTTGTTGCAAGTGTTTTTTTCGATTTCCCGCTCTAATGCGTGACTCTAGTGCGTGACAATTGCATCGCCGCAATATCTCGGAAACCAGAAAAGTTATGAAAAAGTTGTCAACTACAAACTTGATCAGCTTGAAATTTCCCGCGGTTTTGGTAGTTGACAACTTTTTTCCAACTATTCTAGTTTACGAGTTATATCCCCCCCCCACCCCCCTCAAGAGTGCCGTATTAATTTGACAGCTGACTTTGTCTCTCTCTCTCTCTCTTTTTTTCTTCTGTCCTCCTCTAGAGATTGGCCACACCATCCGGCGCACTTTTTCGTGGTAGGACCCATTATACACATGTAAACGAACATATGCGTATGCATCTCTTTCTTTTCCTGTACAACAACACTGTTCTAAAGGCTTTAGACTAAAGCCAACGTGACCGTGACGTCATCTGTGTCTGTGACCTTTTGGAATTATGTCACGCAGTTTCTTCTACTATTATCCGGCCGATTTCCCCGTTGCATAATCATAATTCCCCCTTTTTTCCACCCAGCTGCTGCTGCTGCTCGTCTATTCTTCCGCGCGCGCGGCGATCTCCGGGTGTACCTATCAAATGTTGCGCAATACAATCAATGGGGGGTCAAACCGTCTTATGAGAAAGAGCCCCCCTCTCCTCCTTGATTGTGGTATCCAATTATGATGGTTGAGAGAAGACGAGAAGAGACGGTGTCAAGTGCGAGAATGAGGAGTCGAGTGTAACTGATACAACAGGAATTGTATCGTATTTGACAGCACACATGCACACACACACATGTACAAGTATACATTGGTATATGAGTACCTCTTGAATGGGACACCATTTTGGCATCTCGGTATCCGAAACACATTTCATTTCTACCAGAATCACGGTACCACCCAAACCACTAAGATTGCAACGATTTTGATCTGTTTTCCTCTCCGAAAAGCTTGACCTAGTTTTTGACCTACATATGTACTTCCTGGTCAACTTGACCTACTTTCAACCGCTTAGCACACTTCTAGCTAGCTTGACCTACTTTTTGACCTACTTTCAGTTAACTAGACCTACTTTTTATATTTGACCTACTTCCAGCCAGCTTGACTTGTTTTTTGGCCTACTTTCTATATTTGACCTACTTCCAGCCAACTCGACCTACTTTTTGGCCTATTTCAGTTAACTTGACCTACTTTCTCTATTTCACCTACTTCCCGGTTCCCGGCTCGCTTGACCTACTTTCTAGCTAACTAGGCCAACCTCCTAGTTTGACCCGATTTCTTTAGGCCTACTACCCAGTCAAATCGACCGTTTTTCTCAATCATTTACCCATGCAGGCAGTCTTTACAGCCTGATCTATCGTTTGACACTGTTCCTCGAGTTGACCTACCTCCACCAACGCAACTCCTGTTCAAAATGACCTCTCTCCCCCCCGAACCCGCTATGCCCAGTGACATCACTTTGGACCCTTACTCTCTTTCTCTTTCTCTCTCTTCCCGCCAGTCAACCGGGTAGCTAGCCATCCGCAATCTGTCGCAATTCGAACCCTCCCTCCTCCTCTACTCTTTACCCTAGCAGCACACAGACACCCCCCCCCCCCCCCTTCTTTCTCTCTCTCTCTCTCTCTCTCTCTTTCTCTTTCTCTTTCTCGCCGCTCATCTGCTGCTGCTTGGGGAGGGGCGAGTGGTGGTGCAGTCGGCACCTGTCCATTATTTGACCGTCCTCTCGCGTGTCGCATGTCTTTAGCCACCTCCACCGCCCCCCTTTTTGACTCGCACTATTTCGGTGTCTAATGAGTACTAGTTTCATGCGAACCATCACTTTTTCACGAGATAAATGATAGCGAACTACCTTTTGACCTACTTTCAGCTAGCTTGACCTACTTTTTTACTTGTTTATCTCCAAGTATGACCTGAATCCCTACCTATTTTTAGCTATAACGGTCTATTGCCCAATTCGAATCAACATTTGACTTACTTTTCGTTAGCTTGACCTACTTTCTCTATTTGACCTACTTCCAGCTGGTGTGACCTACTTTTTGACCTACTTTTAGTTACCTTGACCTATTGTCTCTCTTTGACCTACTTTCGGCTAGTTTGACCTACTGTTTGACCTACTTTCTCTACTTGACCAACTTTCGGCTAGCCTGACCTACTTTTTGACCTACTTCCAGTAAACTTGACCTACTTTCTCTCTTTGACCTACTTTCGGCTAGTGTGACCTACTTTTTGACCTACTTTTAGTTAACTTGACCTACTTTCAGCTAGCGTGACTTAGTTTTTGACCTACTTTCTATATTTGACCTACTTCCAGCCGGCTTGACCCCACTTTTCGACCCTCTTCCTAACTCCAAATGTTTTTGGTCATACATAACTTTTTGAGGAGCGTGACAATAAAAAGATGGGGTGGTAAATAAGGAAGAAGAATCGTCGTTTGTGTGTGTGTGTGTGTGTGTGCATGTACAAACACACGTACAAAAACGTCGTTTCTGTCACTAATATGATAAGAAATTCTAATGAAAACGGGAAAAGGGGGTGATTGGTGAGAAAAATAGCAGTTAATTTCGCGATTCTAATTTTTATTGCTTTTTTTCCTTCTCGTCTCTTCCAATTTTGCGCAAAAATGTTGTTTAATACACACACACTTATACATATACATTTCTATTTCCATTTCCATTTTTCGTATCGAATTTCTTTCTGTTTTCTATCTTTTCTCTTTCCTTTCTCTTTCCTTTCTCTTTTTTTGTCTTTCTCTTCGACCGCCTATCATTGTTAAGTCGCCAAAGTTTTTTAGCCCACCTCATCACAATGTATCATCATCGACGGACCGATTACAAGCACTATGACGCGTACATGAAACAAAAACGTGGGGGGCAAAATAGATTTTCCCCTAATATCGATTTTTCGCGCAACTTAACCTTTTTCCCCGGTTTCAGAATCGGCCGATTGGCAGTTGGACGAGCTGCTGGAAGAGTTGCAGGCGTTGGAGACGCAGCTCAACTCGAGCAACGGCGGAGACCAGTTTTTGTTGGGTACGTCGTTTTTCCGACATTTTTGGATAGATCTCGTTGCAAGGAATCGATTGATACCCCAACTTGACCGTTTTGAAGCAGTTAGAACAAAGATACAGGGTTTTGAAGTGAAACACGCGACGCGACCGCGCCGCGTGTCTCTAGGGCATTCTAAGTGTGTTCGTTGGAAAGATCTCATCGCGAGGATTTCATTGATATTCCAACTTGACCATTTTAAACCACTGGGAGAAAAGATACATGAGGATGAAGCAGAGCACGCGACGCGACCGCGCCGCATGTCTCCAGACTATTCTGATGGATCTGAATGCGCTTTCAATCAACTTCTCACAGTCAGATTGACCCAATGAAAGCTTCAAACATGTTCCGAATCAAAAGCGGCGCGGCGCGGTCGCGTCGCGTGTCTTCACTTCAAAACCCTGTATCTTTGCTCGGACTGCCTCAAACTGGTCAAGTTGGGATATCAATCGATTCCTCGCAATCAGATCTACCCAAAAATCATGTTGAATCAAGTCGTAGCCCACTTATTTCCCGAGTTCCAGGCGTTTCCGGAATTCCGGCCTCCTCGAGCCGCGATCATTTGAAGCAGCCGGCGAGCAGCACACTGCCACCACCACCGCCGTCAGTCTATGCACATCATCATCATGTCGTCGTTCCAAATCCACCCACCACTCATCATCACCATCATCATCCGACACCGAATCAACATCATCTCGTCGGTTATCAGAACGGCATTCATCAGGTTCGACATTGTGAACAAAAGGGGGCGGGGCCTAAATCGGAAATGTGACAAATTGCCTGAAGGGGACAAGGGGGGGGGGTCGAAGTGGAAATTCGATTTGTTGCCATTTGGCATTGGCATTGACTCAGTGAGCTCGTGAGCCGGCTCAAAGCTCAGCAGTGCGGGGGGGGGTCTTCCGTTTCTCGAAATTCGATACAACATTCATCCATGAGCCCACTCGGGTTGGGCTCTTCTTCGTGATGAGCACAATGAGCACAATGAGCACCCACACACACATATGGTCAAATTGAATAGAAAACCAAAAACACATGGAAACACATTGCCTCCCCCTCTCCTCCGTATGCGACGGACGGACGGAAATTGATATCCGGACAACGAAAGAGCAACAGTTTGAGCACACTTTTTGGAGCACCCCCTGAGTCTGAGCCAATTGAGCCCATATCCATATGATGGTGGAGCAGACACCCCCCCCCCATAAGCTCTTTGTTTGAACAAAGGTTCGAGATGGGGAGAGCTCTAACACCATGTTTATTTACTCAAAAGGGTCACCAGACAGACACCAGAACACCCCCCCCCCCCCCCCATCCCCCCATTTGCGATCTTCTCATGGCCTATGAAAAGAACGAGTGGGGATGGAGGGGGAGGAGGACAAAAGAGGCAGGGAGAAAGGAGCCGAAAAGGTTGGGAATCGCGAGGGGGCTTGTTTGAGAAAGCGGACGCATGGAAAGAAAGGGAGTAGTGGCACGCTTGAGGGGAAACTAGGTCATGACCTAGATATCGAAAGCTCAGGGGAAACTAGGTTATGACCTAGAATTGCAAGGTTTGGAGGAAAACTAGGTCATGACCTAGATATCGCGAGAACGCGAGGTTTGAGGGGAAACTAGGTCATGACCTAGATATCGAAAGTTCAGGGGAAACTAGGTTATGACCTAGAATTGCAAGGTTTGGAGAGAAACTAGGTCATGACCTAGATATCGCGAGAACGCGAGGTTTGAGGGGAAACTAGGTCATGACCTAGAATCACTAGGTTAGGAGAGAAACTAGGTCATGACCTGGAAACTCTAAGAAACTATGTCACTAACTTGATGCGTCTATTAACCTGTACTTGAGCAAAATTAGGTCATGACCTAGATGTGAAAACAGTGCCTAGATGGCCGAGAAATCCAAGTGTCAAAGAAACTCGGTCATGACCTAGTTAGCCTTAAAACCGTGAACTTTGAAGAAACTAGGTCATGACCTAATTTCTCAGCTTGATGGCCTAGAAACTTGTAGTTGAAGGGGAAACTAGGTCAAAACTCGTAACATTTCGAAACGATTTGCAGACAATGTCAATGGCGACCGCCAACTCGGCGGCCTCGTCGTGCTCGTCGCCGGACGGCGACTCGGCGTTCGGCGACTCGTCGAGCTCCTCCACCGAATCGTCAAACAATCGGTGCCGCAATTCGGCGTTCTCCTCGTCGAACGACTCGTGCCGCGATTCGCTGAACACGCCGAGCCCCACTCAGGTATGTGCATTCCCTTCATTTTACACTATCTCTCACCTCGAGTTGTAAAGGGGGAACTTGTTCTGTCAGTCTGTTCGGTAGAGCGCAGGTTACTCCCCCCTCATTCCAATTAATAATGCGCTGGTGATGAACTCGTACACCAGCCCGTCGGCACAATTCCCTTTGATGTGACAGTGACAGTGACAGTGACATGTTTACATCTGGGAAAGAGGCGAGTGCCGCCTTCAGATAGTGAAAGTGTACAAAGAAAAAAACCCACCGAGAAAGAGAGGGAGAGAGAGAGAGAGAAAAGGCGGTGTTTTTTGAGTCAATAAAGAGCGTACATTGAATAGGTGTAAGAGTCTTAGCGCCTTAAAGCGCATAGAGACGATTCAATGAGAAGAGGGGGGGGGGGTCTAAAAAGGGGGCCTTTAGAACGATTTTGGCGGGAAATTTTCAGTCTGGGTGACTTACGGGGTCTATAAGAGGATCTGAAAAGTTGGAAGGAACGCAGAAAAAAAACTAGGTCATGACCTAGAAACCTGGAAGTTTGAGGGAAACTAGGTCATGACCTAGAAACCTGGAAGTTTGAAGGGAAACTAGGTCATGACCTAGAAACTTGAAAGTCTGAGGAAACTAGGTCACGGCCTAGAAACTTGAAAGTTCGAAGGGAAACTAGGCCATGACCTAGAAACCTGGAAATTTGAGGGGAATCTAGGTCATGACCTAGAAACTTGAAAGTTTGAAGGGAAACTAGGTCATGGCCTAGAAACTTGGAAGTTTGAAGGAAAACTAGGTCATGACCTAGAAACTTGAAAGTCTGAGGAAACTAGGTCATGACCTAGAAACCTGGAAGTTTGAAGGGAAACTAGGTCATGACCTAGAAACACAACGTTTGAGGAAACTAGGTCATGACCTAGATTCAGACAGTTTCATCGGCTTCCCGCCGTTTTCCAAACTATCCCGAACTCTGAAAATACCTAATTTTGAGGATCCCAGTGTTTTCCCAAATCGACATCAAAACTTCAATGCGCCTTTAAACCGACTCACTTTCAGGTCTCGCCACGAAACGGCGAGCTGACCGCCGAGGAGGCGAAATCGCTGAAAATTCGTCAGGCGCTCGAAAAGATCAAAGAGGCGAAGATGACGAAGATTTTCGTGAAGTTTTTCGTCGAAGACGGTCCACCGCTTCAGATGCTCATCGACGAACGATGGACGGTGGCCGATGTGAGCAAGCACTTTGACACGTGGCAGCAGCAGCTGAAACTGACTGATTTTCAGACTCTCAAACAGCTGGCCGATAAGAATCATATTCCGCTGATGGAGGATCATTGCATCGTCGAAGAGTTCCCCGAGCTTTATATCAGTGAGTTTGAGCCGGAGCCCTACGCGCACACTTTTTCCTGGCAGATCTGATCGAGAGGATTCGATCGATATCCCAACTTGAGTGTTTTAGACGCCTACGAGGCGAGATACAGTCTCCCGAAGATGGGGCACGCGACGCGACCGCGACGCGCCTCTTCTGACTGGCTCAATAGTCTGTACGCAAAGAACTAATAGATATCGATCGATTCCTCGCGACTAGATCTACTCAAAGAACGTTGCGGCGCGGTCGCGTCGCGTGTCTCACCACAACCGCCCGTATCTCGGCTCGTAGTGTTTGAAAACAGTCAAGTTGGGATATCAATCGAATCCTCACACCAAGATCTATTCAAAAATAGCATAACCACATTGTTCAGAGCGCATCTACGAGGACCACGAGAATGTGGTGGAGAACATTCAAATGTGGGTGCAAGACTCGCCGAACAAGTTGTACTTTATGCGCCGTCCCGACAAGTACGCGTTCGTCTCGCGTCCCGAGCTCTATCTGCTCACACCGAAGACGTCGGATCACATGGAGATACCGGGCGGCGATCAGTGGACGATCGACGTCAAACAGCAGTTTGTGGCCGACTATTTCGGCCGTGAGCCGGTCGTGCCGCCCGAAATGGAGGGATTCCTCTATCTGAAGGGCGACGGTCGTAAATCGTGGAAGAAGCACTGGTTTGTGCTCCGGCCCAGCGGCCTCTACTACGCGCCCAAATCGAAGAAGACGTCGTCGTCGTCGTCGTCGTCGACGGCGACCAAAGACTTGACGTGTCTGATGAACTTGCACTCGAATCAAGTGTACACGGGCGTCGGATGGGAGAAGAAGTACAAGTCGCCGACGCCGTGGTGCATTTCGATCAAACTGACGGCGCTTCAGATGAAGCGCAGCCAGTTCATCAAGTACATTTGTGCCGACGACGAGACGACGTTCAAACGGTGGCTCGTCGCACTTCGCATCGCCAAAAACGGCGGCGAACTGCTGAAGAACTACGAGCGCGCGTGTCAGATTCGGAGAGAGACGCTCGGCGGCGGCACAGCCGTCGTCGGCATGTCGGCCGCCTCCTCGACGACCGCCCTCTCCGAAGTGTCGGCGTCGTCGCATCTGATGATGATGCATCCTCATCACCAACATCATCAGAGGACACCGTCGGTCGCCTCGTCGATTCAACTCGCCGGACACTTTAACAATGCCAACTCGACACGTCCGTTGTCCGTCAACACTCGCAATCCGTCGCCAGCCTCGCAGTTTTCTGGTAGGGATTTTTTTTTTTTTTTTTTTTTTTTTTTGGAAAAAATTGATTTTGGGGAATTTTTTGAGAATTTTTTGGAATTATTTTTCGAATTTTTGGAAATTTTTGGAATTTAAAATTTTTTTTTTTTTGGAATTTTTGCAAAATTTTTTGATTTTTTTTTGTAAATTTTTTGGAATTTTCTAGAATTTTTGCAAAATTTGAGGAATTTTTTTCGGATTTATTCGAAATTTTTTGAAATTTTTGGATTTTTTTTTGTAAATTTTTTGGAATTTTTAGAAATTTTTGGATTTTTTGTTGGAATTTTCAAATTTTTTCAGAAAAACATTTTTAAATTTTCGGAATTTTTTCGGAATTTTTAGAAATTTTTAGAAATTTTTTAGAAATTTTAGGATTTTTTTTTTGGAAATTTTTGGATTTTTTTCAGAAAACCTTCAGAAATTTTCTGGAGTTTTTTGGATTTTTTTGAGAATTTTTGGGAATTATTCTGGAATTTTTTTGAATTTTGGAGCTTTTTGGAAATTTTTTAAAAGGAAATTTTAATTTTTAATTTTAAAGAAATTTTGGAATTTTTAGGAATTTCTGGTCAAATTTCCCTAATAATTTCAGTGCTGCAACAACAAGCATCGCAACCGTCTCCGTCGTCGATGATTTCGGAGAAGCTGGAAGTACAGTATGACGAGCAGCCGACTGGAACGATCAAAAGAGCACCGCTCGATGTGCTCCGACGCGTCTCGCGAGCATCCACCTCTTCGCCGACGATTCGTGAGTCCTTTGAAAATGGTGCAGTGACCGAAAATGTGCAACTTTTCGAGCTGTTTCGAATGGTGCAACGAGAATTTGAAAATATTGATTTTGAGGAAAGTTATCCAGATTTTAGTGTCTTTTTTCAAGTAAAGTCCACTAAACCTGCATAACTTTGCTCAAAATCAATATTTTCAAATTCTCGTTGCACTATTCGAAACAGCTCAAAAAATTGCACATTTTTGGTAACTGCACCATTTCCATAGGCCCCAGCACCACTTGGAGCTCAAAAATTGCTAAAAATCGTTTGCTATAAGTTTCAAGAGCTCGAGTGCTCAATCCCAAGCCTAATCGCAAAGATTCTTCTTCGTCTTCTCGATTCTGAACAATTCAACTGTGGAATAGTTCAGAATCAAGAAGATTTTCGCGATTTCTAGTTCACGTTTGCAGCGCAAGAAGAATCCGACTCGGACGAAGAGTTTCCGGCGCCACCACCGCCCGTCTCGGCCGTCAAATTGCAGCAGCAGCAGCCGTCAACTCCACCGAAACCGGCCACACCGTCATCCGCCAAAAAAGCGCCACCACCGCCGCCGAAGCGTGCCGATTCGACGAAACTTCAGACGACGTCGCCTGGCTCTGGCACTGGCAACGTCGTCGTCAATCGAAACGATTTGGAGGCGGCGTTGGCGAGACGACGTGAGAAGATGGCGATGATGGAGTGCTGAGAAGAGAATGCTCGTTTTTTTTAATCCCCTCCCGACTACCGGTGCGCTGGAGACTGAGAAACATTGCAACAACTTTCTTTTTCGATTTTTCATGACCAAACCCTCCTTCCCCCTTAATAACCACCTAAAATTTGCGAATATTTATTGATTTTTATTGATTTTTCAAAATAATAAACTGTTTTCCCGCCGCTTTTTCCATTGGTTTTCATGTTGTTCAACTATTTCTCATCGTGGAAATCGATCGAAATGCGGCGAGTCGGCACATATTTCTGGCACTTCACACCGATCGGCGGCCGATGGTTTTCGAGCCTCGCCTCGTGCCAATACCACAAAACGGCGATTTTGTGGTCGGCAATGCTGCGAGCACACTGAGCACAGTCGGCGAGCGCGGTGGTGTAGAGCACGGCGCCCTCCGGTCGCGCCGCCCGCGTTTTGAGCTTTTCGAGAGCAATGTTGACGGCGTGGCGGCACGTGGCGTCGGAAGACTCTGAAAACGTGACAGTTCGAGCGCATTTATCGATTTTTCGTCGGCGATTACCCCCGGAATAGCCGGTGGACAGCTGATAGTGCTCCTGATCGACGATATAGCAGCCTTCCGCCTCGGAATCCTCGTTTTCAGCCATTTCGGCCAGCGATCGTGCCATGAACATGTGAAGCTGGTGCCATGTTATGTAATCGAGCCGTTTTCCGGTCGGACCGTAGAGATTCTCCTGGAAAAATGCTGTTTTTCAATTTGCTGCCGAAAAATCGGGTTTTCTGGCCTACTTTTGACGACGACGGTGTGCTAGTGGTAATTGAAGTTTCTGAATTCGATGAAACTGACATTTTTTGACTGAAAAAAACCAAAAATTTCGGAAAAATCGGCGAGAAATGGGCGAAAACAAAAATAGAATTCAAAATCGCCTCGTACGATGCTCCGAAATAACGCGGACGAGTTTTTCGAACTTTGGCGAAACCTAGGCCACTGGCCGTGTACTCCTCTCGGACAACCGATTTCTCGCCTATTTTTCGAGTTTTCAGCCATAAAATGGATAATTTTCTGGAAAACAACGAGTGGGCACGGCATCCCGGCTTCGATCACTTCTGGAGACACTACGCCGTCTGCGAACGATGGCAGCAACAGCATCAGAACGTCGTTCGGCAGAGTGAGTCAAAAAGTTTGGGATTTCGCCAATTTGCCAACAGAAAATCGTTGCAGTGACGGTCGACGACGCCATCGAAGAGCCGGAGATCATCAGACGGCTCTCCAGATGCGAAATTGTCGAAAACGTCGAAAAAATCGATGAACGCCACGAGATTAGCCAAGAGATGCGCGATTTCTTCGCCAAAACGCAGGAGCACCGGAAAAATTGTGAGAAGAACCGCGGAGAATCGTTCAATTCTTCAATTTTTCAAATTTTTCAGTGAAACAGCAGCGGGAAGCCGAAAAGCGTCGCGAGGAGAGCGAAAAACCGTGGCACCGCGACACTCGTGACGAATACGTGGATGTGCAGAAAAGTGGGCGGATCTCGACGCTCTAAGAAGCCGAAATTATCGATTTTCAGTCAGCGTACGTGGACGCCACGTGGCATCGGCCGAGCATCGCGACGCGAACGCCGAGTTTCAAGCGAAACGGCGGCGAGCGGAGCGCGACTACGGACCCGCGGCGGCGGCGCGGATAATGGCGATGGAGAGCGTCGTCGAGATGCGATTCGAGCACGAGTACGCGACGAGCCCGCCAATGTGGCCGTGTATTCCGTTTCGATTTTGAGCTGAAGAAAAAAAATGATTTCCCCATCCGTGTCGTGCAGTTTTCGTTGATTTCGATCGGGTTCTCAAGCCCTTTTCTATCTTTTCGCTGTTTTCTCGCGTTTTTTGCGCGTTCTCATCGATTTTTCAGCGAGAAATGGGCAAAAAGACAAAGTTCGTCGAGAACGACGATGGAATCACCGTCGAGACGGTGGAGACGACGACGACGACGACGAAACCGGCGAAGAAGGAGAAGAAAGAGTATCGATTGAGGACGCACGGTCAGAATATCAAGGCGGAGAAGAAGAAGAGTGTCAAGGAGCAGTTCTTCATGAGCTACGCGGACGGCCTCAAAACGATCGAGAAGATGCGCGCGCGCGGAAAAGGCGGGCAGTTGGTGCGGCGGCGGATGGCGCGTCACGTCTCGCTGCCCTATCACATGGCCGGCAAGGCGGCGATGGACGAGGCGTGCGAGTGGATCGCCCAGAACACGGTCGGAAAGTATCGCAACGAGTGAGTTTTGACGACGAAAAAGTGGGCTTCGCCTCGAAAATCCAGTCAATTTCGGCTAAAAATGGCCTGAAATCAGGTTTTGTGACCTGAAAACTATCAAAAATGATTGGAAAACCATGATTTTCGATCGGAAAGCGACCCGAAAACGGCTTTACCCATCTGAAAATTATCAGAAAGTATAGGAAAAAAACTGTTTGAAATTCCCAAGAATTTCAGCGAAAACCGATGATTTCTAGTGGAAAATGACCTAAAAACCAGGTTTTTCACCGGAAAAATCATTTAAAAAATTAATTTTCAAGTGAAAATCGATAAAAAATCATATTTTTCGACGAAAAATGATATCTACTGAAAAGCTCTAAAAATTCCATAAAAATCTGATTTTTCAGTGAAAAAAAAAATTAACCAGAAATTTAAAATTTGCC
The DNA here is from genome assembly GCA_963966605.1 of Caenorhabditis sulstoni. Taxonomy (NCBI): domain Eukaryota; kingdom Metazoa; phylum Nematoda; class Chromadorea; order Rhabditida; family Rhabditidae; genus Caenorhabditis; species Caenorhabditis sulstoni. The sequence goes on from OZ016477.1 coordinate 1,978,486, forward strand.
GATATTCACAAAAATTTTTAATTTTCGCCAGATAAAAAAACCAAAAATTTTTTCAATGAAAATCTGCCCAAAAAAAAATAATAAATTTTCAAAAAATATTTATATTATAGGATCGCGAGAAGCGCGGAGTCCATTGACACGCCCCTTTTTGAGTCTCGCCACGAAAATTTAAGAAACCAGTGCTGCGCCTTTAAAATCCGTTGAGTACGGTATGCATTTTTTCGTCGTAATCACGGAAAAAAGGGTGAAAAAATGCATACCGTACTCAACGGATTTTAAAGGCGCAGCACTGATTTCTTAAATTTTCGTGGCGAGACTCAAAAAGGGGCGTGGCTGCGGACTCCGCGCTTCTCGCGATCCTATAATAAATGTATTTTTAAAAACAGGTATATTTTAGTCGATTTTCACGACGAAACGCCTCGAAAATCCCAAAAATCCCAAAAATCGATTGATTTCTCTGCAGATACAAGGGAATTGTGGTGGCGGTTGGCGACGTGGAGACCGCCTCGGAGCCACGTGTCATTGCGGATCAGTTCACATTTCACACCGATGTGCTCATCAATCAAATCGTTTTCATGTACGTTTTCAATCGATAATTCACACAAAAATCACTGAAAAATCGCAGAAAAATTTATTTAAAAATCACTGAAAAATTTATCTAAAAACTATTTTTAAAATTATTCAAAAATTATTTGAAATATTCGCAAAAAATGCGACTTTCCGCCTCATTTTTAATTTTTTTTTCCAAAAAATTTGCCAAAAAAAACCAGATTTTTCGCAATTTTTAGAAATTTTTTCGAAAATTTTTTTAGAAAAAATGCGAAAAACAGAAATTTTTCCAAAAAAAATTGGAAAATTTTTTTGTTTTTTTTTGCCGAAAAAATGAAATTTTTCCCAACTTTTTATTTTTTTCAAAAAATTTTTTCAAAAACTAGCGAAAAAATGTGAATTTTTAACTGAAATTTTCAAAAAAAAAATTCGAAAATATCCAATTTTTCGTTGATTTTTGGACATTTTTGACATTTTTTTCGCGAACTTTTTAGTAAAAAAAAACGATTTTTGTAAAGAATTTTGTGAATTTCTTTTTTTTTTTCAGAACAAAATGCGATTTTTTCCGTGTTTTTTTTCTGAATTTTTCCTGAAAAATTTGCAAGAAAAAAATCAATTTTTGCCGGATTTTCAATTTTTTTCTCGTAAAAATTGTAGAAAAATCGCAAAAACAACGCGATTTTTCGCAAATTTTCCAGACATTTTATTTGTTTTCCGCTCTCAAAAATGGGTGTGTTGCAGTCCGAAACGGGGCGATTCGTACGAGGCGAAAGTGAAATATGTGCAAGAGGGGCTCGTAGTGGGCGTCGTCATGGACATGATCACGATTCACGTCAAAATCAACGAAAAAGCGACAGGTGAATGAGTCACGAGACTTTGTGACTTTTCGAGAGTGTGACAAAACCGGAACGGACGAAATGGGACATGCGTTATGCAAACACCGTTACGCACAAATGCCGAATTGCAACATTGCGGCACGCTTTTTCCAGAAAAGCACTGAACTTCACGACAAAATGAACAGAACTTGAATGGATCACTGGTTCTCAGCGCTTTCAGCGTTGGTAGACGTTAGATTTGACGCGAAAATGCACAGAATTCCCAGAAAATAAAATCTGTGCATTTCCGCGTCAAATCTAACGTCTACCAACGCGGAAAGCGCTGAAATCCAGTGATCAATTCAAGTGCTGTGCTTTTTGTCGTGAAGTTCAGTGCTTGTCCGGAAAAAGCGCATAGCAGTGTTGAACTTCTGCATTTTTACGTCACGGTGTTTGCACAACGCACGTTCCGGTTTCGTCTGTTTCGGTTCTGTCAACCAATCTCGAAGGAATGCGTCTCGAACGGAAATGACGTCACGTGACGTGACATTTCGTGTCCCTTTGCAGTTTTTGTGTCGCCTTGCATGGGTCTATAGCAGTCGACCCGTCACAACTCTGTGGAAAAAACCACCTCGAAACCGAGAAAAACGGCCCAAATTTTGCAGAGGAAAACGTGGCGATCGACGATCGAATTCTCGTCAAATACACTGGAATTCGAATCAAAAACTCGTTGTGCCATCTCAGAGGCGACTACGAGAAAATGATCGAAAAGTCTGGCGGTTTTTTATTTTTTTTTTAAAAATCAATTTTTCAATTTTTTTTCTTATTTTCAAAAAATTAGAAAAAAATTCCAAATTTTTTTTCTGAAATCTAGTAATTTTTTCGAATTTTTTCGAATTAAAAAAAAAAATTTCCGAGATCTTAATTAACAATTTTTTTTTTGATTTTGATGTTGAAAAATTACTAAAAAATTTTGAAAAAAGTTTTTTAAATAGTTTTTTCGCTTTAAAAATAAAACCGAAAAATTAAAAAATATTCCGTTTTTTTTTAAATTTATTTTTGAATTTTTCCGATTTTTTGAATTTATTTTTCAATTTCCATCAATTTTAAAAATCTTGAATAAAAATTTTGAAAATTCCGAAAAAAATTTTTTTTTTTTTCAAATTTTCTTTAAGTTTTTTGTATTTACAAAAAACAGCAAAAATTGGAATTTCCTTTTTTAATTAAAAAAAAAATGTTTTTTTTTTAAATTTTCACCAAAAAAAATCGGAAAAATTAATTTTCCTCTGAATTTAAAGTTTTTATTTTTAAATCATTAGAATTTTTTGAACATATTTTTTTTTAGAATTTTTTATTTATTTTTGCAGAGCCGAAATTGTTGAAGTGAAAGAGGAGGAAGAGGAAGAAGAGAAAGAAGTGAAAATTGAAGAAGAAGAAGAAGAAGAAATGGAAGAATAATTTTCATTAATTTTTTTAAAAATTTTTTCTCATTTTTTTACATTGTTTTCCCCAATTTTCGTTGATTTTTCATGTTTTTTTTTCTGTTATTTTTTTTTATGAATTTCTTGAATTTTTCAAAATTAAAAACAAATTCAAATTTTGCCCCAAAATTTTATTCAAATTTTATTTTTCGAAAAAAAACCAAAAAAAAAAGAAAAGAAAAACGGCCATCCGATTAGGCTCCGCCCACTTTTTCTCTTTCTTCTCCACCCTTTCTGTTGCTTACCGCAACGAATCGCCTCCATTTTCGACGGCCTCCCATCCAGAATCCCTCATTTTTCTATCGGCTGAAAATCGATATTTACCCGGCCGTCTACAGAACCCCCACCACCTACCGTACCCCCTCATTTTCGTGGCGAGACCCGCCGGACGGCCGGCCGCCGCGATCCGCCGCTTTTTTGCCCCCGCAGTCGCGAGCATTTCTCGCACCGCTTGCCGATTTTTTCTCCTCTACGCTTGAAATGGATTTCGAACTGTTTTTCACATTGAAACCCGAAAAGTTTGTGGAAATTTTGGGTTTTTGCGAAAAAATGCGTTTTTCGGGCTTTTGAACGGGGGAAAACTGTTTTTCTTGGCGAATATTGGTTTTTCTGGGCATATTTCGTTATTTTCTACCTATTTTCACTGTTTTTCGAGTTTAGAAAGTGAAAAATGCGATAAAATCGGTGGAAAACGCGCTAAAAAAACGCGAAAATTGCGAATTCTCAATGGAGCGCGTTTGCTGACCTCACCTTTTTCCCGCCGATTTTCGCGATTTTTGAACCGTTTTCGGCACATTTTTCGACGAAAATTCGAATTTTCCGGTGAAAATCGATGGAATGGATTTCAAACTGTTTTTCACATTGAAACCCGAAAAGTTTGTGGGAATTTTGGGTTTTTTGCGAGAAAACGCGTTTTTCGGGCTTTTGAACAGGGGACAACTGGTTTTCTTGGCGAATTTCGGATTTTCTGGGCATATTTCGTTATTTTCTACCTATTTTCACTGTTTTTCGAGTTTAGAAAGTGAAAAATGCGATAAAATCGGTGGAAAACGCGCTAAAAACACGCGAAAATTGCAAATTCTCAATGGAGCGCGTTTGCTGACCGCACCTTTTTCCCGCCGATTTTTGCGATTTTTGAACCGTTTTCGGCACATTTTTCGATGGAAATTCGAATTTTCCGGTAAAAATCGGTAAAAATCGATGCATTTTGAGAGAAAAAATCAAATTCTACAGTTTTATCACGATAGATTTCAAGGAAAAGGTGGTTTTTCGACGATTTTCTGGTTTTCGCGCAGTCACCGCGTTGATTTTCAGCGCATTTCGATTTTTTTTGTTTAAACTGAAAAATCAATAATTTTATGTGACTAAATAGTCAGCGAAACGAAAAATTTTGAATTTCGCGGCAAAAAAAATGGTTTTTTCCGCAATTCTTTCTTTGAAATTTTCTAAATAATTTCTTAATTTTTTTTTTTGAATTTTCCCTATTAAAAATATGCAATTTCTCGTTTTAAAATCAGAAAAAAATGACATTTTCCTGAATTTTTAAAAATAAATTTAACAAAAAAAACTTTTTTTCTCGATTTTTTCCCAAAATTTCCGATTTTTTGACATTTTCTAAAAATTTATTTTAATTATTTTCAAATATTTTTCGATTAATGTTTTCAAAAATTCCCTTATTTTTGAAAATGTTCTCCATTTTTTCCCCGAATCCCCCATATTTTTCCATTAATTTTCAAAAAAAAAAATTTTAAATTTTTTTTCAAAAAATCCCGCATTTACCTTTAATTTTTCGTTTTTTTTCCAAAAAAAAATCCTTAAAATTTCTCATTTCTTCCATTAATTTTCTAAAAAAAAAAATTTTTTTTCTAATTTTTTTTCCAAAAATAGCCATTTTTCCCTTCTTTCCCCATAAAAATCCCTAAAATTAATGAATTTTTTCTCAATTTTCAGCGAAAAACCATGTCGACACGAGCGCGTCGCAGTTGTACGATTCGGAATCAGAAGAAGACGTTGAAGGAGGAGGATTCGTCGGAATCATCGGAGCACGAAGAAGAAGAAGAGGAGGAGGAGGAGGAGGAAGAAGACGTGCCGCCGCCGATTCTGGAGCGAGAGCCGAGTTGCGGCGATGCGGACGAGGAGAAGAAGAAGAAGGGAGAAACGACGACGACGACGACGACGACGTCTTCTCAACTGAAACCAACTCCAGAAGACGTGAAAGAAGGCGTGGAGGAGGAAGAGGAGGACGAGGAGGAGGAGGAGGACGAAGACGTCAAGAATCAAAAGAACCAGAACCTCCTGCAGGCGCTCTCCAACGTCTTCGCCGCGCACCATTCCGGCGACGTGACGGTCCACGTGGATCCGTTTCCGAAGGACGTCATCGAGAAGCACGCCGCCAAGGCGGCACGACTCACCCACAAACAGATGACGTCGTCGTCGTCGATCATGACGAAGATCGAGAAACCGGCGCCCAGTAAGCGAATTCACGATGAATTTCGGGGGGAATTCAAATTTTTGCAATCGATTCTCCAAGAAAAACAGGCGAAACTAAGAAAAATTATCGATTTTCCGCTTTTTTTTCCTGTTTTTGTGGTCAAAATCCTGTTTTGTGGAGAAAAAACGGATTTTTTATCGATTTTCCCATCAATTTTCAGTGAAAACGGTGTTTTTGGCCGGAAATTCAAATTTTCATTTAGATTTTTCCAGAAAAACGGGCGAAAATCTGTGAAAAAATTGAATTTTGAGGCGAAAAACGAAATTTTTTATCGATTTTTCCATCGAAAAATTGGAAAAAACTTTCGATTTTCGCGTTTTTTTTTGTAAAAAAATGCCAAATTTTTATCGACTTTTCCAGAAAAAATTTGATTTTAAAAAAAATCAGACGTTTTTGATCTATAAAAAAGTGAAAAATAATTAGAAAAAATGAAAAAAAATCGTCGCTTTTCAGTTTTTTGTGACAAAAAATCGCCGAAAAATGGCGATTTTTCGCAGTTTTTTTTTCGTTTTTTTTTTCAGTTTTTTGGTGTAAAAAAATCGAAAATCGCATAGAAACCGGATTTTTTTCTAGAAGAAAAGAAAAAAAACTTCCTCTTTTCATTGAAAATCGCTCCATTTTTTATAATTTTTTTTCAAAAAAAAAAAAATTTAAGTAAATAATTTTTTTTTGAATTTTAATTTTGAGAAAAATCCCAATTTTTAAAATAATAAAAAAAAATTTTATTATAACTAAAATTTTTTTCAAATATCAAAAAAAAAATGCTTTTAAAATTATTCTTAATTTTTAATAATTTTCGATGCAAAAAATTTTTTTTTAAATTTTAATTTTGAGAAAAATCTCAATTTAAAAAAAATTAACTTTTGGTGGGAAAATTAAATTTTTTTGATAAAACCTCGATTTTCCATTAATATAAATACTTTTTCAAAAAAAAATTTTTTTACTGCTAAAAGTCAGTCGATCACCTAACTTTCAGGTATTTTGAATACTAATTTAGTAGAATTTATTTAAAATTAGGCCGATTTTTCTGCCGACGATTTCAGTAATTTTTACCAAATTCAAGACGTCGATCGACTTTTCAGCTATTCAAAAAATCAATAATCGATTATTTCAGTGCCGAAACACCTGTTGCTCCAAAAAGCGCGCGGCAACTCGACGACGACTCCTGCAGCGATGCCGTCGACGAGCTCACGATGCCAAGCGATGAGCCGGAAGCCGACGGCGACACCCGGCCGCCCGTCCGCCTCCGCCTCCTCATTCGGACCGCCGCCTCCGATGCCGCGCTCGATCCGCAGCCTTCTGAACGGTCAGGACAAGAAGGATCCGCCGCCGGCGGGGGCCGCCACTGGCGTCGTCGGCTCGAACACGGCACAAGGTCCGGCACGTCTTCTCGAGGGCCGCAAACGGATGAGCACGGCGACGACGGCGTCGTCCGACGAGCCGAAGGTGATGGTGAAGCGCGCGTCGCTCGTCGCCTACAACGGCGGACGCGCCGGCGAAACGTTTCGGAAGGGCGCGCCGCAGACGGCGGCCGCCTCGTCGACGACGAACGGCGTCGGCTTCGACGTGCACTCGATGCTCAGCGAGCAGTCGCCGGTGCGGATTCAGGTGTCGGCTGGGATCGGTGGCGGCGGCGGCGCGGCGAGCGCCGTCGTCGACGACGACGTGATGATCGTCGACTCGACGAACGTGCACAGAGAGACGATGGCGAAGGTGGCGAAAGAGTCGTCGCATCACAACATGCTGCTCGGTGAGTGTCTCAATTTCATTTCGATCGTGTTCAATCAGTTTCTCTCGCAGGCTCGATGATCATCAACGGACTGAACACACTGCAAGACCGTCCGAACGACGACTACCAAAAGTTCTCGGGTGAACTGTTCGGCCTCATCACCAAATATCGCCTTCAGTGAGGCGCAACCTCTTCCCGCGGTGGAAAATTCGGTTCGACTATCGTTCGACTGTTATGGACGCGTGACACCGTGTCACGTCACGGACAACAGCGGCCGTAAGTGGTCTCGCAGCGAACGGAGGAGGTACTGTACCGTACCTCCTCCGTTCGCTGCGAGACCACCCGCGGCCGCTGTTGTCTCTGATGTGACACGGTGTCACGCGTCCATAATATCGTCCGAGCATTGTCCCGCCAATTCTTGTACCATTATGCCGCTTGTCCCAATGCTCTTTTTTAAATTTTTTTTTTTTTAAATCAATGATCCTCATTTCATTTCATTTCATTTTATTTTATTACATCCAAATTTTCCTCATTATTCTCCATTGTTTTTTTCTGAATATTCGCCGAATTTCACTTTTTTCGACACCCACCCCCCACCGAAAAATTGCAAACCATTCAATTTCCACCGTTTTTTTTTCTCTCTGTTTTTGAACATTCCTAATTTTAGTTTCTTATTTTTATTTTTATTTTTATTTCTCGCAAAAAAATGAACAAATAGCCGCAGCGAGGATTGTCACGTCTCGCGTGACATTCAAGACCCACGCGAGGCTGATGAAGAGTTGAAATGTCCAGTTTTGAAGAATCCAAGTTTCAACTCGAAAAACTGTTCGATTTGGTGTCGATTTACGAGCCGAGGGCGGCTACCGTTACCCTGTCGGAACCTCCTTTTCAAAAAAGAGAAACAAAGTTATTATTTATTATCGATTGAACTCGACGAATTCAACCATTATTAACAAGTTTCAGGTTTCAGGTCACTCGGCATTCTTGTTCTTCTTATTCTTCTTCTTCTTCTTCTTGATGTTCGTCGTCGTCGTCGCCGCCGTGGTGCCGGTGGTACCAGTGGTTCCGGTGGTGCCAGTCGTCGTGCCACCGTAATCCGATGCTCCGCCGCCGCCCACTGCCTGCGGCATGACGACCGGTCCACCGGCGCCGCCCAGATTCTCCTGATCCTTCCTCTTTTTCGCGCGCAAAAAGAAGAAGACCGACAGTCCGACGCACGAGACGATGATCAGAATGAAGATCACAAGGGCCGCCATGTAGAACGCCGACCGATCGGCGGTCGTCGGCGCCAGCGTCGTCGTGGTCGTCGTCGGCGGCGCCGGACTGTTCTTCAACGTCGTCGGCGGTGTCGGTGGCGGCGGCACCGGTGGCACCGGTGGCGACGGTAACACTTGATCGAGCGCCCAGTCGACGGCACTGTTCAACCATCTTGTCTGGAAAGAATCGAGTCAGGGTTGCCAACGGGTGGAAATACTCGGGTACTACCGAAAACCGGAACAGACGAAACCGGAACATGGGTTGTGAGAACACCGTGACGCAAAATTGCAGACTTTCTGGTGGAATTTCGGGGAAAACGCGCTGAAGTGAACTGGCCGCACCTCGTTCGCCGATTTCAACAAGTATCATAAAATCGCACGAACCGTTGATTTCGGGCCTTTTTACTGCGTTTTTCCCGCAATTTTGGAGAGTGTGACAAAACCGGAACATGCGTTCACCGTGACGCAAAAACGCAGAATCGCAACACTGCGGCGCGCTTTTTCTGGAGTATTTTGCAAAAAAAGAGCAGAAAGAGCGCGCCGCAGTGTTGCAATTCTGCATTTTTGCGTCACGGTGTTTTCACACAACGCATGTTCCGGTTTCGTCTGTTCCGGTTTTGTCATACTCTCGAAAAAAAACGACAACAATAATTTTCGCGTTTGAAGACGTGTTGAACTAAAATTTGTGCAAAGTAGGACAAACAGAGTGAAAAATCAGTTTTTCTAGGCCACGGCCGAGGTTTTGTCACACGGACTCACGAGAAAGAAGCGCTTGTGGCGAGAGTGCCACCGATTGGCGACAGTGGTCGTCATTTTGTTGAGCGAGAGAAGATTCGCACACGAGACTCTTCTCAGTCCCCGCTTCTTCACTCCTTCTCCTTATAACGACTTCAGAAGCGGCACGACCTCGGGTCATCATGTCCATGTCGTCGTCACGGGGGGGGCTATCGGAATTAGACCAGTGGTGCACTGTGACAAACGGAAGTGACGTGGAACGGTGTGTCCCTTTAAACAATCCAAACATAGCGATTGTTTAAAGGGACACGTCGCGTGACGTCATTTCCGTTCGAGACCCACGCAAGTCCGGGCCTGGCCTAGAATTCCATCTCGATTTCAGACAGTTTCTGTGGCGATTTCGGTCATAATATGGCCGTCCCTCATCGGAAGGAAGGAGAGGTAGAGAAAAAAAAATAATTGATGGATTTCCGGCGAAGGGTCTTGCAACGAAAACATTCGGCGCCTGCTTTTTGACAGTTATTTCCCCCACAGACGGCTGTGGGTCCTGCAACGAAAGAAAAAAAACTGCTAAACTGGGGCATGCGCCTTTAAACTCTTCGGCTTACGGTTTCCGACATATCGTAGGCCGAAGAGTTTGAGTTTAAAGGCGCATGCCTAATTCAGTTTTTTTCTTTCGTTGCGAGACCCGGAACTGTCTGTTTTTTGTGTGTGGAATTCGAAATGCGTTCTAGATGATTCAAATCATTTTTATTAGCGTCAAAAACCGAAAATGGACTAAACAGCAACAACTTCGCTCTTCTTCTTCGTCGTCTCGTCGACAGTGCTCGTCGTTTCAGTCTGATTGTCCGTCTGCGCCACGGATTCGTCTCTCGTCGTTCCGATCGTCGGATCCTTCTGTGCCGGGTGCGGATCTTCGTCCGACGCCTTCTTCTTCTTCTTCTTCCTGAACCACACCCTCCAGACGACACACGCGCCGATGCACAGTCCGATGAGCACTACGACGACGACGAGAATCGCGATGTAGGTGCCGTCGCGAGAATCGATTCGTGACGTCGCCGTCGAGTTCGCATTCCGATGCGATGACGTCGGCGGCGACGACGTCGGATTGAGCACGTCGGCGATCGGCGACAACAGATTCTTGGTGACTATCCAGAATTGCACCGGTGTGGGCATTGTCAAGTTTCAATTGAAACGTTCGAAAACGTCCCGCGACGCCATTCATTTCCACGTTGAGGGCGTTTTAGTGGAGCAGAGCAGAGCAGAGCAGAGCACGACGGCTATTGTTCATTAGGGCGCGCTTCCCGCTCCGCGCTCAATCCCAAAAACGTAATTGATGACTCTTTTCACCGGCCCATTTTCCATTTCCTTTCTCCACGCTCTTAAAGGGGATGAAAGTGAGAGTGTGCACCGCATTAGTCAAATTGACGAAGGCTGTGTGTGCTAGGGGAGGGGGAGATTCAGCAGAGACAAGAAAGAGAGAGAGAGAGAGAGAGAGAGAGAGAGAGAGAGAGAGAGAGAAAAGCGGGGGAAAGAAAAGAGTATAATCCTCCTCCCTACTGCTGCTGCAGCTGCCGTCTCACCCGTCTACTTCTCCGCCCCTCTCTTCTCTCATTTCTATATTCTCGAGTCCTTTTCTAGGACATCATCCGCACCTATGCAATGTTGCCCTGGCAACCAGGCTCTCCTCAATTTTTCAATGTCCTTCCTGCCTGCCTTCCTTGTCCTCCACTGTACTATTCATCAAACTTGTCGGTAATAGGTTGGCCGAGTTTTCGCGAAAACTCGGCCACCGCCTGATCTCTTCAAATTCCAGGTGTTGCAAGTGCGCTCCACGGATAACGGTGAAAACTTGAACCTCGCAAAACACTCGAACAACTGTTTTTTTTTCAAACCTGATTTCTAGTTTTCGAACCATGTAATTAGGTCAAATTAAACAATCGATAATTCAGGATCGACGTCATCATCGTGCTCTTCCGAACCTCCCGACCTAGGTTGATTGTCTAGATTCAGAACTCTTCTCAAAAAGGGATTTGAAAATTCCAACAGAAAAAAATCATCAAACCAGACCGGTCTCGGTCGGTTTGACATTCCAGACTGTTTCTAGCGTCGTCGCAGTTTTTGCTGCGAGAGCTCGTCGAGCTCCGCGAGCTCCGAGCCTTGCACTCGGATCGATAACAAGACGATGATGACGAGACGAGACGTCTTCTGATTAGCTGGCGGCGCGCACGAGCCACGTCGTCTGCTCGACGACTTCAAATGCATTCGTCGCATATTGCGCGATAATAGCGCGTTCACGATCAGTTGATGCGATGGCGCGTTGCGCTTCTCACGTCATCTGCTTGACTTCAATGGGAAATGGCAAATGGCAATGGCAATAATGGCAATAATGGCAATGATAATGGTGCAGAAGACGTTGGCAGTGCCTGTACAGGCGATTTTTCATTGGCAACGCCTGGAAAGGCGACGACATCTGCTTGACTTCAATGGCAAATGGCAAATGGCAATGGCAATGGCAATCGTGCAGATGACGTTGGCAACGCCTGAAAAGGCGACGTCCCATTGGCAATGCCTGTACAGGCGATTATTCATTGGCAACGCCTGCAAGGGCGATGTCATCTGCTTCACTTCAATGGCAAATGACAATGGCAATGGCAATGGCAATGGCAAATGGCAAATGGCAAATGGCAATGGCAATAATGGCAATGATAATCGTGCAGAAAACATTGGCAATGCCTGTACAGGCGATTATTCATTGACAACGCCTGTAAAGGCGACTTCATCTGCTTCACTTCAATGGCAAATGGCAATGACAATGGCAATGGCAATCAGAAGACGTTGGCAATGCCTGAAAAGGCGACGTCATCTGGTGCGATTTCAATGGCAATGGCAATCGTGCAGAAGACGTTGGCAACGCCTGGAAAGGCGACGTCATCTGGTGCGACGTTCGCGCATCTTCCGAGATGCCGATGATCGTCAACGTCTTCACCTCGAAGCCGACTCGACGAGGTGATCTTTCGTGGTGATGGTGGTCGTCGTTGTCGTCGCCATCTTCTCAACGTCACCGTCGAGTCGGCAATGTCTTCATGGTCACCGTGGGACTGTGGACAGAGTCACGGTTGTCGTGACCATCGTCGGACGCTCTGAGCTCCCCGGTGGGGCTTAGTCTACGCCCTCAATAGGGAATTGTCGATCCGTGAGCTTTTTCCAGACTCAAAAGAAAACAACTCAAATTTTACGAAAAACCATATAGAGTTTCGGCTCGAAATCTCTAGATTCTTGCGTGGGCGGGGTTCCACGGGCTCCGCGGAGCCCACCAAAAAAGCTCAGCCATCGGTCTGAAGAGCTCGACTCGACGCTGCACTGAGCCTCGTCGGGCTCTGTCGCACATCGCACGTTGTGCTCGACGGACGTTGTTGCCTGCTCCAAACGACCTGACGACACTTTTTGTAGTCGAGAGTGGAGCGCTTTGGCCGTCGATGTCTGACTTTGCGAGAAAAGAGCACCGCCCGAGCTCGAGTCTTCGGATTGCGAGCTCTTTCTTTTGTTCAAAATTCGTTAGGGAAAAAGGAGAGGGTGGGTGGCCGGATCACCGTTGCAGCTCATCGCCAGCGCTTCTGCGTGTGCTCTTTGAGTCACGCACGGCCTTCATTGTCGTCATCGTCGTCGTCGTCGTCGTCATTGCCGAATTGGCGATGACGTCATCTGCCATTCGCGAGACGTTCGCGTCGGATCCGCGTCGCACGTCTTGGAGAGGCGACGTCATCTGGTGCGACTTCAATGCCAACCGCGGATCGTGCGGATGACGTTGGCAACGCCTGGAAAGGCGACGTTCTCCGATGTCTTCCTTCGACGAGCATTTTCCGAGATGCCGATGATCGTCAACGTCTTCACGTCGAGGCCGACTCGACGAGGTGATCTTTCGTGGTGATGGTGGTCGTCGTCGTCGTCATCTTCTCAACGTCACCGTCGAGTCGGCGATGTCTTCATGGTCACCGTGGGACTGTGGACAGAGTCACGGTTATCGTGACCATCGTCGGACGCTCTGAGCTCCCCGGTGGGGCTTAGCTTCATGATCGTCGTCGACGTCTTCGATGTTTTCCGTGAGATTTCCGTTTTCCAAAACTATTCGTTACTTTTCGCCCGCGAGAAGAGTTCTGAGTTCGGGAGGTTCATGTCTTCGTTGGCTTCCGTTGCTCCGTCATTGTGCTCCGACACTTCGCAACCAAGTTTCGAGCTGCGCAGGGAACTCAGTTGCGAGATGTCGGATCCGAGAAGCGTGTTCGTCGCGGAGCCGCTTGTACAAGGTCTGCTCACCAGCTCATCACTTCCCATTTCCATTGTTTTGTAGTGTGCGGCTCTTGAAAGTGCTCCGGGGACGCCCTGACCACTTCTTGCTCCAATCGCGGCTTCTCATCGACAAGGTACGTTTCTTTTTTTTGAAAACGAGCAAAAAATGAAAATAAATTAATAGAAAAGGTTCAAAAAACGGTTGTTCAAGAGTGTCGAGGTTCAATTTTTCAGGTCTTCGGAAACGCGCTCCACCGCACAAGCCCAGTTTGTGCGATGGAGCGCGCTTCCCTTTCACTCTCGATTTTCAGACTTTCAGCATGTTTCAGCTCAATTTTCACCTCTTTCAACGTTTCAAGTTATTAGATTTATAATTTCAATAATAAACAATTCAAGAGTTTTTAAATGTGTCGGCCTAATCGAAAAGCAATACTTTTTTATCGATTCCACAAACAGACACACGCACTCGCACACGAATAATTGAAAACAAGGGAAAGGGAATTGAAATAAAAATGAAAGTGAATACGGGTCTCGCCACGAAAAGAGCGGGGTACCATCGCATGCGCCTTTAACTTCAGTTCAGGTGCCTGTTTTTTAAAAAGTGAGTTTTTGGTAGCTAATCAGGTTTCGTGGCGAGACCCACCGCCAGTGTTTTCACCACTTGAAGATGGCCGTTTTGCGGACGGTGCCACTCGTCACTTCCTCGACGGCCTCCCACGCGCCGGCGCCCGTCTGCAGGTCCAACTGCACTCGTTGCGTCTTCTCGTCGGTCGCCGCCCTCCCGAACACCTTCATCACGAACGCCGGCACTCCGCCGTCCGTCTGCATCCAGCGAAGCCGGAACTCCGGCTCGACGAGCTCAAAGTCCACAAACGTTCGGATCAGCACGTAACGTTTCTCGTTGTCACGCATCGTGCACATTTCGCCCGGTTTGTAGCTGAAAACGAGTAACAAATTGTCTTGTGTGATAGGTCTTTTTTTTTGTTATCAGGAGACGTTCAGCTTTTTTCTCGCCGAGTCACAAGTCACGTGACGACGTGACGTGTTGCTCCAATTGTGGACATTTCGATGGTCGATTCGAGTAAATTCACCCGAAAACAGCCAAATTCTCCTGCTCGCCATATTGGGGACAGTTCTGTTGTGACACACCACCGTGACAACAACCGTGACCAGACAATTTCTGAACCCGAAAAAAAGCGCTCACACTCCGAATCGTTCCGCGCGATCGCCTTGACCTCTCCGCACAACTCGTCCCTCCGATCGTTTGAATCTGCAAAGCAAAGAAAGAGAACAAACGGTTTCCCGTGGTTTTCGAATCGTTTTTCGAATGAGCCACTCACAACTCGGACGAGAAGCGTCCAGTGGCCGGATCGCACACGAGCTCCGTGCGAATGTCCTCGCGACGAACGCTGAGCAGTGTCACGTTGTTGTTCGGTCGGATGATCTCGAGCTGTCGCTGCTTGTGGTAGACGAGCCGAATTTGTGCGTCACGCATCAGAATCACAATTGTTCCGTCGACCGCGTATTGGTACCACTGCACGAAGATTTCGGTGATTTTGGGGAAAGATTGGCTCACTTACGAGCACAGATTGCGCCGCCGACGCCCACATTCGATCGCCGTTCGAGTATTCGAAGAGACGGCCGTTCTCCGGCGTCACTTTCACACTTGTCGACTCGCCGAGCGCGTCGCGGTAGATGACGCTCTGCCCGTCCGGTCCGTCCAATCGTTCCGACGGCCTCTGAAATCATCCGCTGATCTTTCGATCTCAGTCGACAGTCGGACAGGTGGACACCGCCAGTGGCCGACTTCGCGCTCATTTCGGGCGTATTTCATGCGGTTAACCGTCGTTTAAAGGCGCAAGCCGTGTTGCTGCACAGGTCTCGGCACGAATAGAAGCGTTCAAGATTCGGAATCTACAGTAAACCGCGTTTTCGTGTCGAGACCCACGCGTGACAAGGCACGAGCGAGAAGCAGAAAAACGCACCATGACGGTCATTTCGAGCCTCGGATCGACGGTCGCACTCGTCTCCAGTGTCGTCTCCTGTCGCGTCGTCTCGTCGATCGGCGGCTCATCGGCCCAGCTCACCGATCTGCCGCGTTGTGCCGACGACGCGGCGGAGGAGACGTGTCGTCTCAGAGTCGAAGCGCCCGCCGCCGAGCTGATCGTCGAGCTCGCCGAGCCCGCCGACGGTGTGCGATGATGGTGCGCAGCGGGTGCCGTCCGATTGACGATCGCCTTGATGCGATGCTCCTCCTCGCGCCGCTCCCTCTCCTTCTCGTTTCTCATCTGTCGCACCTGCTTCTCGAGAATCGTCGTGTTCTTCTTGGCGCGCTCGTTCTCCGCCCGCAACTTCCCAATCTCCTCCTCCTTCTCCTTGAGTCGCTCGTCGCGTTTTCGAATCTCGAGCCGAAACTTGGACGCCTGCGTCTCCGAGTCTTTCAGCTTTCCGCGCAACTCGTCGATCGTCTTCTCCTGCTCGCGTTGGCGCTCGCCGACGCCTCGATTGAAAATCGCGCGATTCCGCTCCAACTCACGTCGCTCTCGCTCCAGCCGATCCGATTTGTCGCGATGCTCCTCGTCGAGCTGCGCGCTCTTCGCCTCGAACTGCTCGGCGAGCTCGTCGCGTCGCCGCTCAAAGTGCTCTTTCAGCGATCGGGCCGTCGTGTAGAGTTGCGCTTCGGCGTAGTCGACGTGGGCGAGCGCGTCGCGCAACTGAACCTTCAGATTCTCCACTTCCGGATCCTTGCGTGGCGATGGGTGGTGTCGACGGTTCGCCGGCATTGAAAGGTTCACATTTCGAATCGGCTCGTCGTAGTGATGCTCGGAGACGTTCGGACGGCGATTCTCCTTCTGACGCTGTCGCAGCAGATGACGTGGCTCTTCGCGGAGCACAAGACTCGCTCCGGTCTGCGCGGCCGACACGACGCGAGCCGCGCGATTCGACGGGAACAGCGGTCGCGCCGGCGGCGTCTCGTGCGGTGTCGCCGACAACGACGATGATGACGATGGCATCACGGAAGTGGCCGACGAGGACAGCCCGACGAGCGTCGGAACCGTCGGAACCGCCTGCTGCTGCTGCTGAGTTGGCGGCGGACCGTTCGAATGATGGATCGGAGTGGAGGCGCCGAGCGGGCCCGACAGCTCGGAATCGTACTCGGAAGGCGTCGATTGAGTCGGCGTCGACACCGAATTCATCTGAAATCACCGTCCGAAACATTGAGAACCTCAACAAAAACCTGGAAAACCAACTCAGAAACCAAAAAAAAGGCCTAGCAGGCAAACGGCTGAGTGGTCTCGCAACGAAAAAAGTGACTAAATTCGGGCATGCGCCTTTAAACTCTTTGGCCTACGGTATCATTGCTTTTTGAAACCGTAGCCCAAAGAGTTTAAAGGCGCATGCCCGAATTTAGTCACTTTTTTCGTTGCGAGACCACGCAGCCGCTTCTCTGCGAGTTGATACGGTGTCACGCGTCCAAAGTCACGAAAAACCGTCTGAGACTATATTAAACATCGCGAAACGACTCAAAACCCTCACAAAACCGAAAAATCAATCGACGGCAAGTCAAAATTCACGGATTCATCTGAAATCACCGTCAGACTCGAAAACCTCGACAAAAAACAAGAAAACCAACTCAGAAACCTAGAAAAAACCTAAAAAAAAAACGTTAAAACAATGGAAAAATTGTTTTGAAATCGCGATTTCAACTCGAAAAACACTAGAATCGTCATTTTCAGCCTAGCAAATTCGTCAGAATGGCGCGAAATAACCAAATGATGAAATCAGCTGAAAACTACTCAAAAATCTCACAAAAGCCGGTAAATCTCTTGAAAAACACGCCTATAATCGTGGAAAACCGCTTAAAACCATGATTTTGACCCGGAAAACTCTAGAAATTTCTATTTTGAAGTTAGAAAATCAGCCTAAACTCGCAAAACACCATTGAATTTACCAGGGCATATTTTGAAAACTAGACTAGCCAGAAAAAAGTTGTCAACTACAAAAACATGGGAAATTTCGCGCTGGTCAAGTTTGTAGTTGACAACTTTCTCATAACTCTTCTAGTTTCCGAGTTATTACCATTTTAAGCTCGGGATCTTTAATTTATAGTGGTTAAGGTAACTAAATGAGCGAGTTAGCTGGAAAACACAACGGAAATAGGGAAAACCGCACGCAAAACGACACTAATAGGCAAATTCACCCACCTAATTTTTTGATGTTGCCTCAGAAATCCCTTAAAATTCGACTTCATAAAACAAAAACTGGCGCAAAGTGTTTCAAGAAAACCCCTCCGTCAAATTACCATCTGAATGTGTCTGGCGGCTTCTTGAGCGTGTTCGGCGTAGGCCCGAAACCGGGCGGCCTCCTCGGACATTTCGGTGGCGGCTCGCGAGCGATCCGACCCGTTCGGCGACACCATCGACGTGGCGTCCGGCACGAAAGTGGGTCCCTCGAGCAGCGGCGACGGCTCTTCCACTTCTTCGGGCTCTTCTTCCTCTTCGTGGTCCTCTTCGACTCGCGGCCGCGTCTTTTCGGCGGACGGGCGGTCGATGGGAAGAGAAGCGGTCGTCGGCGGACGCGTCTCGTCCTCGTTCGAGATGCCGCTGTCGACGGTTCGCGCCGAGAGTGGCAGCGATGACTGCAATTTCCCTCTTTTTCTTTTCTAGATTTTTTTTTTCAATTTTTGGTTTTTTTCGAATGGTTCTCATCTTGAAAAGCTAATTTTTAATATCATCGAGAACCTTTTTTCGTAGTTTTTAGGATAGAATTTTTTTTTTTGATTTAAAGTTTTTTGAATATCAAAATTTTACTTGAAATTTTTTTGATCAGAAAGATTTTTTTTGAAAATTAAAAAAAAATTTTTTTTTGAAAAAAAAAACGGATTCAATTTTTTAGAATTTTTCGTTAATTTTTTTTAAAGTGAAAAATTATTTTTAAAAAATTGAAAAATTATTTTAAAAATTAAAAAAAAAATGATTTTTATTTTCAAAATTGTGTTTTACTTCTCACGAATTCTCTGATTCTAAACAAAATTTCTAAAATAAAAGTTAATTTTTTTGCAAAATTTTTTATATATTTATTTTTTTCAATTTCCAGCGCCTTAACGTTTTTTTTTAAATTTTTTTAAAAAATTGATTTATATTATTTAACAATTTTTTACAATTTTCAAATTAATTTTTAGAATTTTTTTTTGAATTATCTAATTTTATTGAATTTTTTTTAATTGTTTTTTTCAAAATTTAATTTTATTTTTTTGCAATTCGAATGCGAGCCCACCGTCGTTAATATTTTTATACATTTTTTAAAAAATTTTCAGTACCTCAAAAAAACTATTCAACACATTTTTCCATTGAAAAACATTTTTAAAATTAATTTTTTGAAAAAAAAACTTTTTTTTTTTTGGATTTTTTTCGGATTCTCTAAGTTTGAATCAATTTTTAAAAATTTAAATTCTAATTTTTTTGCAATTTGAATGCGAACCCACCGTCGGCGTGAATCTCGGCAAATGAAAAGCGGCTGGACTTGCGGCGGCGGCCACGTGGCGATTCTGAATGCCGAAGCGCGCCGTCCCTTCTCCTTTCCGCAAAAATCGCTTCGGCGCCTTCCGGCGCTCGTCTTCCGCGCTCATTTTGTCTGGAAAACCGGTGAAAATCGCCGCATTTCGCTGCAATTTCAGTGAAAAGTATGAAAAATCGATGGAAAACGATGAGAAATCACTGAAAACCGGCAAAAAGTGAGTGTTTATCGAGGAAAATCAACAGAAAACAAAGCGGTGAGCGGAAAAAAACTACATTTTCTTGTCTTTCTCGACTTTTTTCTGAATTCGCTCGAGCAAAACGTCCATTTGAGCGTTCAGATTCGGCTGTCCCTTCTTGTTTCGTTTGGCCAGCGCCTGATTCATGCGCTTTCGCGATTTGTTCGTCGCCGCGATCGTCTCGTTGCGTTTCTCGCGTTCCGCCCGTTCTCGCTGCTTCTCGTCGTGCTTCTCCTGTTTCAGACGCAAATAGACGTCTTGTGCGGCGGCGAAATTCACTTTTCGCTGCCGTTTTCTGCAAAAATTGCCGGGTTTTTGAGGGGTTTCGTGGAAAACTCACTTTTTCGCCGCATTTTGAGTGTCCGAACCGTCGGATGGCCTCGATCGATTGCCCATCTGAAGAATGCGGACCGATTATGCATATTTATTCGAGGAAATCGGCGGATAAGCGCCGGTTTTGGGGCGGAAAACGCCGAAAATCGCACGACGGGGGGTGGCGGCGAGGGCGGCGAGAGAGTGTGTGAAGCGGGGAGACGCAGAGAAAATCGCAGCGGGGGCTAGGCCGCGGCCACGCGGGTTTCTAGGCCGCCGACGAGGAAACCCGCGGGAATTTGAAATTCGAGCGGAAAAACTTGATTTTGGAGGGATTTTGAAGGGTATTTTCAGACAAGGATGTATTTTTTTCTGGCACAGTACTTTGAATACCTTATGACTCATTCAGCACCAATGGAAGGCCTTTCTCTCCCCTTTAACCACATGCGAACGCGCACATTTGTTTACGCCGTCATGCGGGCGTGCGGGCACCTTTTGTTCAGCCTACCAATACGAAATATGTAAAGATTGTACTTTTTGTTCGATTTTGTTCACTGTTCTCTTGGCGAAAACGCTGTGAAAACAGGAGAAAAAACAAAACAAGAAATTTCGTGGTGAAACCTAGACGAAATGATTTGGTATGCGCCTTTAAACTTCTGTAGATTAGTTTCGACAAAAAATTGGATTTCCGGACGTTTTTTTGAGAATTTCAGATACTTTTGCTTCGAAATGTGCAAAAAACTAATTTTGTCACCAAAAATTCGTTTTCCATCGTTTTTTCTAGCCCCAAAACATAAAAAAACGCCAAAAAATGACATAATCGTGGCGAGACCCAATCAACTTTTCCGATATGTTCCTTTAAACTTTTGTAGTACGCTTTTTTAAACTCAAATTTCTTTTCATTTTCCTCCGATTTTGCTCATTTCCACTGGTTTTTCCGCGTTTTTTTGATGAAATTATTGCAAAATTGCAGGAAAATGCAATTTTTCGCATTTTGCACCGCCCATTTCCGTCGGGGCGGCCCGAAAAATATCAGAAAACGGTCAATTTCTCAATTTCCGGTCGCGAACATCGAGCACGTAGGAGAGAGAGCAGCAAAAGCTCTCTTCTTCCTCTTTTCAAAATGATTTTCGATTGACCGATCAACGGAGCGACGCGCGCGCGACAACGAGACGAGGGGGGGTAGAAAAGTGGGCGGAGCCTATTCGTAGGCCCCCGTCCACATCATTCTCACTTGAAGCGAGCTCCAGAATTGTAGATTATTTAGAATCCTCTTTATTTTTCGATTAATAATCCTTGAAAACCCGCCCGATCTCCAATTTCGTCTCAAAAACCGCTAATGAGGGGCGGCTGTGCGCAAATAAAACCCCCCGTTTTCTCCGCGACGTCTTCTCATCTGAATCCTCTCGAATTCTCTTCATTCAGAATGCCCAAACAAGAGTTCGGCTATCAGGACCTTCTGGGCGTCGTCGCCGTCTGGTGCGTCTTCTTCGTCGTCATCGGCGTCATCACCGTCACGTGTGTCAACTTCTACTGTATTCACGATCACGACGACGTCACCGTTCTCGAAAAGGTCACAAATCGCCAAGGTCTAGCCCGAACTGACCGTTTTTGTTGCAGTGGGGCCGTCGCAAACGTCTCGGAGTTCGTCTCGGAGTGCACAAGCGCGAGGTCATCGACCATCAGCTCAGCCTCACAAATTTCAAGCAGGACAAGTGAAAACCAAAAGAACCAATCGATAGCTTCCCCAAAATCTGTACCATTTTTCGATTTTTCAACCAATTTTCACTTCGCCCACGTTTCCACGTGGCAATAGCACTTTTCCCAAATCGATTTTGCTGTTCCCATTCACTTTTTTTTCTCTCTCTCTGTTCTCCCGCCAAGCGGACGTTCTTTTACCCCGTTTTTAATAAAAATGTGTGAAAACATCGTCGTCTGCGTCTCTCGGCGAGCAGTTTGACCGATCAGACGGCGGCTCACTGACCAGCCGGGCTCACGGGCTCACTTTGTGCTCACGTGCTGTTTGAAAGTGCAAATGGGCGAGGGACCGACGGAAAAAGACGAAAAATCGCTGTCTTGAATGGAAGTTGGCCTAAAAACCCTGAAAATTTTCGAATTTTTCGATTTTGTGGCATAAAAGCGTTCTGAATCTGCAAATTATTCATTTTTTTACGGAAAATAACCTGAAAAACTTATAAATTAAGGTTTTAAGTTGAAAATAGGCCTGAAAATTAGGAAAAAACACGAAAAAATTTTTAGGCCTAAAAAATCCTATTTTTCAGAAAAAACCTTGTTTTTTTCCAAAATTGTATGTTTGTTTTTGGTTTTTTAATTGAAAATTAAAGTTTTATTAGTTTTTTCGGTTTTTCCTCGAAGAAAATGATCAAAAAGGGCGGCGCGTTGAGGAAAAAGATCAGTGTCAACTAATCCGTGTAATCCGATAGTTTTCGCGACAAATAACACTTTTAATACAAGATCAAACAATAAACCGTCGTGAAAATGGCACGGAAAAAAGAAATCTCGACGAGAAACGGATAAAGTTTCGCTTTTTGCGCTTCTTTTTTGCGAGAAATTGAAGTAAAAAAGGGAGAATGCAAGCGCGCTCCATTGGACTCGGCGGGAATTTCGAAAAAATTCTAGCGAGAGAGCGTGTAGAACGAAGAGACGCAGCAAAAAGTACGCAAACACCGCCACGAGAACTTGCAGATTTCGGTTTTTTTTGAAAAATCGTCGGATTTCGATGCTTTAAAAGCGAAAAAAACGCACATTTCGCTGTGACCCGCCCTCGGAAATTCAAAAATTTCTCCAAAAATTTACGCGAAAAAAGACATTTCAATTTGAATTTCTATTTCTCACCGATTCGATTTTCCGATACTAGACAATGAAAATGAGCTATTGGCATGTGGACGAGGAGGCGGAGCCGACGGGCGGAATTCCGACGACGTTCACGCCGGTGCCTTCGGATGACGAGCAGCTGCTCGCCGAGCAACGAGCCCGTCGTCCGTTGCTCCGTCGTCGCCGGGCGCCGGGCTCCGCGAGCAACTCGTTTTCGAGCCTGGTCGCTGTCGAAAACGACGTCGAGATGATGATGATGTCGAGCACGGTGATGGTCAAAGTGCATTTCATGCAGAATCTGCTCACTTCGTTCGAGCTCGCCACCGACGGAGCCATTCGAGTGCTCCTTCGTCACGTCGTCAGAAATATCGCCAAGGAGATGTGAGCCGAAGCGCGATTTTTCTCGAAAATTTTGCGATTCGCAATAGAGCGCACTTGCAAATCCACGAAAACCTCGTTTTTCTCGAAAATTTCGCGATTTTCTCAATAGAGCGCACTTTCCTCGTTTTCAGCCGTAATCAATTCTCGTTCTACGTCTACGCGTCGCCCTACGACGTCATCTGGAGACGTCCACGTTGCGAACTGATGCGAAAACCGCCGCGAACCAATCTATTTCGTCATATGATCACCCCGGCGTGAGTTTCACCGAAAATCTATCGATAATCATCAAATTTCTGTTTTTTCGACGAAATAACAGTTTTTCATCGATTTTTCCTCGAGAAAACACGATAATTATCGATTTTTCGGCGAAAAATCAATAATTATCGATTTTTGTCGCATTTTCAGCCAGGCCACGATGACTTTAAGCGAATTGGCGTCGGAAATGAAAGCGGAAGGCGTCGACACGCTCAACTTCTATATTTTCGTCAAAAATATGGAAGATGTGAGCGAAATTTGTGTTTTGGATGAAATTCGCATAAATTTCCAGAAATCCGAGCCGTCCGAAACGACGCGAAGTTGGAAGATTCAACAAATTATCGATTGATTCCCATGTCTCACACACACACTAAAAAATCGATATTTTATTGAGCATTTTGAGCAGAAATGAGCAAATTCCGCGCATCGTTTCAAATACCGGCCGTCATTGGAGCGTGAACGCGATTGTGGCGTGTAGAAGGCAAAGAGTAATCGATGAGCCCTGAAAATATCGATTTTCGAGCGATTTATCGATTTTTGATGGACCTACCGCCGAAAGAAGCCACTGATCGGTCCATTGTACGTCGGTGACGTCGATCGAGAAGTGAATTTCGATGACCGAGCTGATTCCGCCGAGCAATGAGCAAAACACGGCCGATGGCATCTCCTGACACGCGAAATGTGGGGGTTTATCGATTTTTGTTGCGAAATTATCGACTTTCCGGGAAATTATTGACTTGTTGCGAAATTATCGATTTTTCGTAAAATTATTGATTTTTGCTGCTAAATTATCGATTTTTCGTGAAATTATCAATTTTTGTTGCGAAATTATCGATTTTTCGTGAATTTTGTCGGTTTTTGTTGCGAAATTATCGATTTTTCGTGAGTTTTGTCGGTTTTGTTGCGAAATTATCGAATTTCCGTGAAGTTTTTCATTTTAGTTGCGAAATTATCGATTTTTCGTGAATTTTGTCGGTTTTTGTTGCGAAATTATCGATTTTTCGTAAAATTATCGATTTTTGTTGCGTAGGTATCGATTTTTCGTGAATTTGTCGATTTTTGTTGCGAACTTATCGATTTTTCGTAAAATTATTGGTTTTTGTTGCGAAATCATCGATTTTTTGTAAAATTTCTCATTTTAGTTGCGAAATTATAAATTTTTCGTGAATTTTATCGATTTTGGTTGCGAAATTATCGATTTTTCGTGAATTTTATTGGTTTTTATTGCGAAATTATCGATTTTTCGTGAATTTTGTTGGTTTATGTTGCGAAATTATCGATTTTTCATCGCGCTTACCATAAAATTGAAAGAAAGCACACACGGACTGCTCGCATAATAAATGGCAATGATCAGCCACGAGAATGAGATGAAAATGATGATCGGGCCGGCGACAACCGGAAAATACTGCAAAAAAACTGTGTAACGTCGTTCGGGTTACGGTAGTTTGACCCACTTGTAACAAGTGCAACGGGGTGCCCTCGACTTTTGAGATGCGCTCGAGACAATTGTAGTTTTTGCAGTAGAGCAGATTCCAGTAGAGTAGGGAACAAGCGATGCACTACAGTAATCCCAGATGGGTACAGTAATCGGATAAAGGGGGGGGGGAGTCTCACTATGGAAAGTGTGTAGAGGTAGAGTGGGAGACGAGTTCGTGGGTACGGTGCGCTGATGACTTTTGGTATCACGGTGACCATTCTGAAACAAATTCCGCGAAGTTCTAGAAATCTAGGTCAAGTCTAGAGAAAGTAGGTCAAATTTAGAGGAAGTAGGTCAAATCTAGAGAAAGTAGGTCAAATCTAGAGAAAGTATGTCAAATCTAGAGAGAGTAGGTCAAACCTAGAGAAAGTAGGTCAAATCTTGAGAAATTAGGTCAAATTTAGAGAAAGTAGGTCAAACCTAGAGAAAGTAGGTCAAATCTAGAGAAAGTAGGTCAAATCTAGAGAAAGTAGGTCAAATCTAGAGAAAGTAGGTCAAATCTAGAGAAAGTAGGTCAAATCTAGAGAAAGTAGGTCAAATCTAGAGAAAGTAGGTCAAATCTAGAGAAAGTAGGTCAAATCTAGAGAGAGTAGGTCAAATCTAGAGAAAATAGGTCAAATCTAGAGAAAGTAGGTCAAATCTAGAGAAAGTATGTCAAATCTAGAGAGAGTAGGTCAAACCTAGAGAAAGTAGGTCAAATCTTGAGAAATTAGGTCAAATTTAGAGAAAGTAGGTCAAACCTAGAGAAAGTAGGTCAAATCTAGAGAAAGTAGGTCAAATCTAGAGAAAGTAGGTCAAATCTAGAGAAAGTAGGTCAAATCTAGAGAAAGTAGGTCAAATCTAGAGAAAGTAGGTCAAATCTAGTAGAAGTAGGTCGAATCTAGATAAAATATCGAAGTGTAGGTCAAATCCAAGAAGTCTAGATTTAGAAAGTAGGTCAAACCCCAAGAATCTAGGTCAAATCTTGAAAAAGTGGGCCAAATCCTGAAAATCTAGGTGAAATCTTCAAAAAGTAGGTCAAATCCACACATGTTGGCTAAAACTGGGAAAAGTAGGTCAATTTTCGATAGGCCGAGTGTTGGTCAAATGAGATTTGTGGTAGATCAAATTAAATTGGTTTGAGAGTCAAAAACTTGCTCAAAATTGAAAACTGAAACAAAAAACCACTGAAAAGGTGTTTGCTCGATGGAAAGTGGAGAAAAGGAAAAAGTGGCCGAGGGGGCGGGGAGGAAAAGTGAGGGAGAAGAAAGAAAACGAAGCATGTCATACATATAGTTGAATACGACGTCCTTCTGGCTTCCCTTCTTCTTCTTCTTCCTTCTCCTTTTCTTTCTCTCTCTCTCTCTCTTTCCCGTTTCATCATAAACAAAAAAAGCTGACTCTCTCACTCACATGTCCTCTGAAGACTCTATTGAGAAAGAGAAAGAGAGAGAGAAAGTGAGAATGGAGAGAAAGAGCAGATGTATTCATAGCATTATTATTTGGTAAAGAAGCGGAAGAAGGCAGAAAGAAGACAAATGAGAGCTCCCCTCCCCTCGCCACACCACACCACGGCTCGAGGATAAAGAGCTCCTCGCTGGCTCGCTTCTCGGCTCTCTCGCGCTTTCTCTGATTCCCACTGATTGTTTACATGTCCAAACGGGGCAGCGAGAAGGGAGAAAGAGAGCTCATGTGATAAGAAGGTAGTAGTTGTGCTCTTGTGCTCGGACTCGCGCGCGCGCGCACGCATGCGGCGCAAAGACGCACTTTAATCTTGGTAATTGGATGGCCAGTTGGCGAGAAGAAGGTTGAGACGAGACGACGATGGGCTGCACTTTTGCGTTTAGAGTTCAGAAACGGGTGAGAGAAAGAAATTGGACTTTGGTGGGGTTCGAACTAGCGAGCTGTGAATGGGCGGTCGAAAGCGTTACCACTAGACCATGTGACACCTATTGTTTGAAACTATTCCGAAACAGTGAACAAGAGGAAATTGGAGACAAAACGCCGCGCTTCTGTACTCCCTGGAGATGACAAGCTTCCGCCGCCCGGTTAGCTCAGTCGGTAGAGCACCAGACTCTTAATCTGGTTGTCGCGGGTTCGAGCCCCGCATTGGGCTTATGTTTTTTCGTCATTCTCACAGAAAACTTGTTGAAGAACGTGACCCTCGGCATTCATGCCACGTGGCGACTCCAAACATCCCTCCCGCAAGGTGTTTTCTTCTGCAGTCACGGGAAAATATGCTCTTCCTGCTCTTTCTGCTGAGCACTCTTCTGCTCGTCGACGCTAAACCGCTCACTGACGAGGAGAACCACTATAACAATCGAAACTGTGGAGCCAGTCAGTGAATCTAGAGCCAAATTCTCTCGTTTCAAAGTTTTCTATGATTTCCAGATTTGATCTACGGCGAGCCGCACATGGGCCTGAAGCCGGTTGGTGAAATCGACCGAATCTATCCGTTCGATCACTCGTGGGTGCCGTACGTGGTCACGATTGTCACGAAAAACTCGGAAAAGGCGACTGGCGCGTTGATTTCGCCGAGACACGTCATCACCGGCTCACAAATCATTCCACGATTGTTTAGAGGTCGTTGTGACAGAGAAGGGTTTGTGAGACGCGTATCTCGGCTCCCACTGGACCATATTTCTGCACTCTTCGCCGGGAGCTAGTTGGCAGACTATTCTAAGTATTCGTACGCTTCTGGAGCCAAACAGTCCGAGAGAAACAGTGAAATTCGCAAATCTAAGCGATATTTTGAAAGTTTCAAGTTTGTAAGCCGTACATCTCGCTTCAAACCATCTCAAAACAGTCAAGTTGGGGTATGAATCGAATCCTCGTGATCAGATCTATCTAATGAATGTATGAAAACCTCACCTAAACTTGACTTTTCTCCAGAAACTACCATTTCGGGTATGCCGAGTTCGGCGGCGCGCGCATCACGGACATCTTCTACCCGGCCGACGGCGAGATTATCAGCGCCGTCGGAATTCACATGTGTCAACGTTACGGCGACTTGCCCTTCTACACGATCATGGAGATTTCGAGCGATGTTCAAAAAACGCAGTACATTCCAATTTGTATAGCCCCGATGGGTCTTCTGCACGACGCCAAATACGTGATGACCGGCGATCTCTACACCATCACCGAAAACTGGCTCGAACGTCCGCTTCCGTGCCAGGATGATCGGTGGCAAAATGTGAGCGGTGTGCAGTGCTACAGATCGCTGAAACGAATGTGCGTCGAGCATTACGGCGGTGTGACGATGAGAGGATACGATGTTGATTTGAGATACACCGCCAGCGGACTCGTCACCTATCAAAGTCGTGAGTTCCCATGCTCCCGAATGTCACATCATTTCGCTTTTTGAGGCAACCATGAAAGCGCCGTTTACTGCGAAAGAAGAGATCCGGAGAGAAGTATTGCTGTCATTCGTCTCGCCGACGAGATTTTCAACATTTGTAAACATACGGGAGTGTGTCCGGAGCAACGAAGATATTTCGCTGATTCCAGCAAGAAATAGAAACATTTGACTATTAAAAAATTGTTTGAAAAAAGGCGACAAAAAGATTTGACACTAGCTGGAATTGAACTTTGAATTGATTTAATGACGTCATAAAACACATCCACTACACCACCAAGCGCTCTGCCTCTTTGGCGCCCGCACATGTCATTGATAGAAACAAGGTCACGCCGCATACCACCCGTCACTTGTAGACCCTGCTTTTCGAATGTTCTCGCCGCCCGGTTAGCTCAGTCGGTAGAGCACCAGACTCTTAATCTGGTTGTCGCGGGTTCGAGCCCCGCATTGGGCTGATGTTTTTTCTCTTCACACAAGTTCATCCACTGTCAGTTCACTTTTTCCCGAATCCTCGTCCGGGAGTCTTTGTCGATTTATTGCCGTGATGTTTCGATTTGGGCGCCGGACCGATCGCCGCGTCGTGTACAATTCCGTTGACGATCGCCGTGTTCATGACCATTTGACGGATCGCCTTGTAGGGTCCCTCGGTGCGAAAACAACCGAATCGTTGCGTTTTGATGGTGGCCATCGTCTCGCGGAAGCCAACCTTGTGCAGCTCGTTCATTCGGGTCATCACAATTTCGAGGAGCGCGTAGTAGGCGCATTTGTGGACGCCAGTGGCGCACACGAGCATCACGGGTCCGGTGAACGCGCCCGGCGTTTGCGAGTAGCGAATCGTTTGCACTTTGATCTAAAAGCCCAATTTCATTTTAGGATTATAGGTCTTGTCGAGCTGATTCGATTGATACCCCAACTTGATAGTTTTGCATCCCTACCACGCAAGATATGGGGTGTGGAAGAAAAACACGCGACGCGCCAGATCTGCGGCGCGGTCGTTGGAAAAGACTCCACTCACCGTGGCCAACATGTTCTGCATGTACTCGGGCAGCTCGTCCTCCTTCTCTTTTCCCCACTCGTACAGGTGCATCAGCACCGCCGGCCGTCCCTCGACACCCGCCCCTTCGCCGCCCTCTTTGATCGCCAAATCGTACGTTTTGACGTGATCCTGTTGCGAGTGCTCGCTTTTCGTCGTTATCGCAATTTTGCCGTGCGTTCGCGTCTCGTTGCACTCCGGCCAGAATTGTCCGTTGATTTTCGCTTTCAGCTCGTGCTCGAGAAACGTTTTCGAGTTGGTTTCCGACAGAATCAACTTTTCGAATCCTTTGATCGAGATGTCGTATGGGGCGTTGGAGCGGCGTTTCTCGTCGACGACACCGAACACGAGAATCATCGACGGCTTCCGATCGACGACCATCCGCCAGAATCCCTTTTCCGTTTCTTCGTCGAACGGCGCCTGCGCCATTATGTAGCCGTCTAGAGAAAGTGGGTCAAATCTGGGGAACGTAGGTCAAATTTGGAGGAAGTAGGTCAAATCTGGCGAAAGTAGGTCAAATTTGGGAAAACTAGGTCAAATCTAGAGAAAGTAGGTCAAATCTAGAGAAAGTAGGTCAAATCTAAAGAAAGTAGGTCAAATCTAGAGAAAGTAGGTCAAATCTAGAGAAAGTAGGTCCAAATCTGGCGAAAGTAGGTCAAATCTGGAGGAAGTAGGTCAAATCTAGAGAAAGTAAGTCAAGTATAGAGAAACTAGGTCAAATCTAGAGAAAGTAGGTCAAATCTAGAGAAAGTAGGTCAAGTCTAATGAAAGTAGGTCAAATCATGAAAAATTAGGTCAAACACTCACATCTTCTGTTGAAGCCGTCGACGAACGACGCGTGATAGTAGTCGTTTTTTCCGTGCTTATCGGTGAGCCGAACACGATTGTAGTCGTACAAATAGAGGTGCGGCATTCGGTTCAGATACAAATTGTTCAAAAAGTGATCGAATGGGCGGGGAAAAGCGTGCACATCGTTGTGCATACTCTCGAGAAGGGCCGCCTGCAAAATATCCGATTGTTGTCGGATTCTAAGCCACTGTTTTCGCAGTTAGGCCATGAGAGTTGATTTCTAGGCCGTCAGTCTGTCATTTTCTAGGCCATACTACAACTTTCATTTATGACATAGTGACGATTCGATCTGAACGGCTGTGTCGGATTCTAGGCCATCTCTTCAGCTTGTAGAATCATCCCCATCATTTCATTTCCTAGTCCGATACCAGTTTTTGAGTCTGTCGTATCCTAGGCCACTCGTAAACCATTCCCCATGTCGGATCCTAGGCCACTCCTAAACTGTTCTCCTATGTCGGATCCTAGGCCACTCCCTAACTTTTCACTATGTCGGATCCTAGGCCACTTTCTAACTTTTCGCTTTGTCGGATTCTAGGCCACTCCCTAACTTTTCCCTATGTCGGATCCTAGGCCACTCCCTAACTTTTCACTATGTCGGATCCTAGGCCACTCCTAAACTGTTCTCCTATATCGGATCCTAGGCCACTCCTAAACTGTTCTCCTATGTCGAATCCTAGGCCACTCCCTAACTTTTCCCTATGTCGGATCCTAGGCCACTCCTTAGACATTCCCCATGTCGGATCCTAGGCCACTCGTAAACCATTCCCCTATGTTGTATCCTAGGCCACTCCTAAACTATTCCCCTATGTCGGATCCTAACTCGTCCTTTATGTCGGATCCTAGGCCACCTACCCCATTCTGTGCAGTCGACTCGAACGCGAACTCGGGCGTGATGAGCGGCTCGACGGTCTCCGGCTCCTCGGCTCCCGTCTCACCTCCTCCGCCGGAAACCGCGCCCGACGGCGGCGCCTGCTGCTGTTGCGACGGTCCGGCCGGTATCTGCGAGATGTTGCCCTCGCCGCCGGCCGACTCGCGTATCGTCGTCTCGTCCTCGAGCCACGTGCCGCTCAGAAAACTTTGCATACACTCGGTCGGCGTCATCATCATCGTTCTCCTCGTCTCGTCCGGATTGTCCTCCAAAATCGAAGGCGCGCCAATTCAATAAATTTGTGATGTCCGCGACACGAGACGGGGGGTGGAGGTTGTCACGTGATCGATCGATATCAGTGGGCCACGTGGCACTGTTGGAAAGTTCGTTTCGATCGATATCGACTTTATTGCCTCAAATAGTCACCGCCGCGGAGGACCGACGAGAAACAATGACAGCGCCACCGCCCGAACTTGTTCAACTCACCGCCGGCTCGATGGTAGGTCGATGATAGCGCCAGTGGCGCCAGTGGCGCGAGTGCAAAACGCAAATCCGTTTCTTCTGCGCAGGTCGAGCGATGGACAATCACGAAGAAGCTCGGCGAGGGCGGCTGCGGAGCCGTCTACCTGTGCACCGACTCGACGGGCAAGTACGCGCTCAAAGTCGAGGGCATCAGCGAGCAAATGCAGGTGCTCAAAATGGAGGTGCTCGTGCTCAACGAGCTCACCAAACGCGGCTCGCGCCACTTTTGCAAAATCGAGGACAAGGGACGCTACGGCTCGTTCAACTACGTCGTCATGACGCTTGTCGGCAAATCGTTGCAAGACCTTCGCAAAGGCACACCGCAACAATCGCTGAGTCTGGCGTGCTCGCTGAGCTGCGGTCTTCAGGCGCTCGAGGCGCTCGAGGATTTGCACAACATTGGCTATTTGCATCGCGACGTGAAGCCGGGCAACTACACGATTGGGCGGGCCGAGTTGAACGAGTTGCGCAAAGTGTACATTTTGGATTTCGGAATGGCGCGCAAGTTCACCGACAACAACGGCGTGATTCGGAAGCCGCGCGCGGCGGCCGGATTTCGTGGAACTGTGCGGTACGCGCCGATTGCGTGCCACAAGCAGCAGGAGCTCGGGAGGTTGGTTGGCGGAGACAGAGAGAGAAAGTTAGGCCATTGGGGATAGTTAGGCCGTGACTTTAGAGTCCAGGTTCACGACCTCCTTAGGGTTACTGGATGGCCTAGGCACCATCTGGTTTGGTTGTCGGATTCTAGGCCAGCGTTGCTGGTCACCGAGGATGGCCTAGAATTCGACACTTGGCCACCCAACCGTGCAAGGTGAAATTGTCGGATTCTAGGCCACGCTCCTTGACGACCTTCACACTGTTACTTTGAATCCAGAAGGGCCTAGGATCCGACAAGCAGCTAGCTTAGGCCCAGATCCCGGGGATCCCTTTGAGCTAGCTATTCTTCAGCCTAGAATCCAACAACCAGTCTAGATCCCATCCACTTTTGATTAGAATGTCGGATTCGAGGCCATGACTCTGGCTACCTAGAATATGGCCTAAAATTCGAATAGACTGTCAGTTTCTCGGCCATGGCCTAGGATCCGACAACAAGTCTCGTCTCGGCCGGCTAGACTGTCGGTTTCTCGGCCATGGCCTAGGATCCGACAGCCAGTCTCGTCTCGTCTCGGCTAGACTGTCAGTTTCTCGGCCATGGCCTAGGATCCGACAACCAGTCTTGTATCGGCTAGACTGTCGGTTTCTCGGCCATGGCCTAGGATCCGACAACCAGTCTCGTCTCGGCCGGCTAGACTGTCAGTTTCTCGGCCATGGCCTAGGATCCGATAACTAGCCTCGTTTCGGCTAGACTGTCGGTTTCTCGGCCATGGCCTAGGATCCGACAACTAGCCTCGTTTCGGCTAGACTGTCGGTTTCTCGGCCATGGCCTAGGATCCGACAACCAGTCTTGTCTCGGCTAGACTGTCGGTTTCTCGGCCATGGCCTAGGATCCGACAACCAGTCTTGTATCGGCTAGACTGTCGGTTTCTCGGCCATGGCCTAGGATCCGACAGCCAATCTCGTTTCGGCTAGACTGTCGGTTTCTCGGCCATGGCCTAGGATCCGACAACCAGCCTCGTTTCGGCTAGACTGTCGTTTTCTCGGTCATGGCCTAGGATCCGACAACCAGTCTTGTCTCGGCTAGACTGTCGGTTTCTCGGCCATGGCCTAGGATCCGACACCGCCCCACTCTACGAATTCTTGCAGAAAGGACGACGTTGAGACGTGGCTGTACATGCAGGTAGAGCTGACGGTCGGACGTGTCCCGTGGAAGGAGCTCACCGACATCAACCAGGTCGGACAGGCGAAACAGAACATCCGCAACACGCCCGACAAGATGTTTGTGCATCCGTGTCCCGCGCAGGAGCTCAAACAAATCATGACGATGATCGACAGCTGGGACTATTTCGCCGATCCGAACTACGCGGAAATCTATCGTCTGATGAAGCAGGCGCTTCAGAATTGCGGCAAACCCGAGTTTCCGTACGACTGGGAGCCCGGAATGCCGTTGAACTACATGGTCAAGTAGAAACATTCGAATGAATGATGGAATGAATGAATGAATGAATGAATGAATGAATGTTCTGGGTTTTATTGGTGCTCGTTGAGCCAGAAACAGTTGACGTCGCCTTTTCCCTTGACGTGCACAATGCCACGTTTCACGAGTGTGTAGTGGTTGAACGAGAAGAGGAGGCGCGCCGTCTGCTCGCTCGTCTGAATCTGATTCGGCGGACAGTTGGATTGCATGCGTGACGCGAAGTTGACGGTGTCGCCGAACAGGCAGTAGCGCGGCGATTTGATGCCGATGACGCCGGCGGCGATGGGTCCCGCGTGGAAACCGATTCGGACGCGCAACTGTAACGTGATGGACTTGGTTTTTTGTTGTTTTCCGGGGCGCGGGGGTTTTCTAGGCCACCGCTCGAGAAGCTGAGAATCTGGGTCACGTTAGGGTTTCCGGGTCCAAAAGGACTAGTTTTTGGGTGTGTGTGGGCTCTTCTAGGCCGTCATTTGGTGTAGGACTCGAACTTGATCGTTTTCAGGACCACTTTTCGTCTAATCTTGACAATTAAGGTCAAATCTAGGAAAACTAGGTCAAATCAGAGCGAAGGAGGTCAAATCTAGGGAAACTAGGTCAAATCGGAGCGAAGTAGGTCAAATCGGAGAAAAGGAGGTCAAATTGAAGAAAATAGGTCAAATAAGAAGAAAGTAGGTCAAATTGAAGAAAAGTAGGTCAAATCTGAAGAAAGTAGGTCAAATTGAAGAAAAGTAGGTCAAATCTAAAGAAAGTAGGTCAAATTGAAGAAAAGTAGGTCAATTTTCAAAAGTAGGTCAAATCAGAAACATCTATGTGGGTCAAATTTACAGAGTTAAGATCAAGTCTTGAGATTTTAGGTCAAATCAATGGAAAATAGGTCAAACGGCCTAACAGGTCAAATCTAGAGAAAGTAGGTCAAATCAATGGAATAAAGGTCAAATGGCCTAACTTTCTCCATCTCGGGTTTCTAGGTCCCCCCCAGGTACCTGAGAGTTGCGAATCCATGGCAACTTGTACGTGTACGACATATCGCGTATTTCCAGACTAATGTCGGCCACCTCGCACACGTGGCGACCACCATTCTCGTGCGGCACTCCCGACGCGACCATATACGTTTCGCCGGTCGTCTCGACTTTGTAGGCGTCGTGACGTCCGATGACGGCGTCGAACTCGTCGAACACATCATTGAGGAGTTGAATGATCTGAAATGGCGATGGTACAGTAATCCGGTGCACTCCTCCTCATCACCTCGTTCGGCGCGATTCGTTTGAGAAAGACGGCGAAATCGCAAATTTGGACGAACATGACGGTGGCGGAATCGTAGTTTCGCGGCGGCGGCGTGATGCCGACGCGCAGAGCCGACGCGATACTTCTGAAACCGACGAGTACAGGTGCTTGGGTCTAAAGTGCGCTCTACTGCACTGACATATCTGGAGTGCAGTGGAGCGCGGTTTGAACATGCCGTAGGCCTTTTTAAAGTAAAACTGAAACAGGGTCTGTTACTCTGGTTGTGGTGAAATAGGTGAAAAACGGAAAGGTAGATCAAATAAAGAGAATGTAGGTCAAGTTCTGAGAAAGTAGGTCAAATCTAGAGAAAGTAGGCCAAATCTGGAAGGATTAGGTCAAATCCAGTGATTTTAGGTCAAATCTAGAGAAAGTAGGTCAAATCTAGAGAAAGTAGGTCAAATCTTGAGAAAGTAGGTCAAATCTGGAGGAAGTAGGTCAAATCTAGAGAAAGTAGGTCAAATCTAGAGAATGTAGGTCAAATCTAGAGAAAGTAGGTCAAATCTAGAGAAAGTAGGTCAAATTTGCAAAAGTAGGTCAAATCTAGAGAATGTAGGTCAAATCTAGAGAAAGTAGGTCAAATCTAGAGAATGTAGGTCAAATCTGGAGAAAGTAGGTCAAATCTAGAGAAAGTAGGTCAAACCTAGAGAAAGTAGGTCGAATCTAGAGAAAGTAGGTCAACTCCCCCCTCCGGAGACTCACGCGGGCAACATCTCGTTGAGCAGTCGCATCGTCATCGTCTGCGCCCTCACCAACTCGGCCTTCTTCTCGGCGACCTTCTGCTCGAGCACCTCCGCATACCGCCGATTGATCGCAATCAACTGATCCGCCAAATTGCCCTCCGAGTGCGGATAAACGATCGACAACGTCTCGTTGAGACTCGCGATCGTCGGACGACGCGCCGGCTCGCGTCGCCAACACTCTTCGCACTTTCGGACGAGCAGTTGCTCGTCGCGCGTCGCCCTCGTGCTCACCGGCATCCGATTGTTGTCGATGATGTCACGGTAGAGGTCGACGCCGGGACGGCCGGTGTAGCTGACGGCGAACGGATTCTCGTGCTCGATCATCATGAAGAAGATCATGGCGACGCAGTAGATGTCGCCTTGCGGTGTGCCGCGCACCATTCGCGGCGGCGTCTCGTCGCGTGTCTCGCGAAAGTGCTCGCGGAGGCTTTCGGGCGGCAGACAGACGTACATTGGGTACGACATGAGCATGTTCTCGGGAAGATTGGCCTGTTCTGGCTCGATGCGACCGGCGGTCACGTTGTCACGCACAAAGTTGCTGACGCCGTAGAGCGCGAGTTTTAGTACCCAGTTGATGTCGATGAGACACGTGGCGGCGGTGAGGAGACCGTGGTAGCCGACCGGCGAGCGGTGGATGTATTCGAGACCCTGGAAGTGTGACGGCGGAAGTGTGACGACGTCCCATTCACTTTTCCGTGCTCAACTCTTTCAAATCGGTGCAGTTAAAAAAAAGGGTAGAGAAGTTCGAAGACCTTTCTAATGGCGCGAAAAAACGTCTTGAAATATCGAAAATATCAATTTTCGCGAATGTAGGTCAACTTGGCCGAAAGTAGGTCAAATTTGACAAAAGTATGTCAAACCTTACAAAATCCGGTCTGGTTTCAGAAAGTAGGTCAAATCTAAATTTTCGTGTCACCTTCAGTATGTCCCTCATAAATGCCGTTTTAAAGCTGTACTCCATTTCGAAGTTTCCGCTTTCCTCCTCGCGCGCGGCCACTCTTCGGTTCGACGAGTAAAAGTCCTGGAAAGTGGGTCAAATTTGCAAAAGTAGGTCAAATCTAGAGAAAGTTGGTCAAATCTAGAGAAAGTAGGTCAAATCTAGAGAAAGTTGGTCAAATCTAGAGAAAGTAGGTCAAATCTAGAGAAAGTAGGTCAAATCTAGAGAAAGTAGGTCAAATCTAGAGAAAGTAGGTCAAATCCAGAAAAAGTAGGTCAAATCTAGAGAAAGTAAGTCAAATCTAGAGAAAGAAGGTCAAATCTAGAGAAAGTAGGTCACATCTAGAAAAAGTAGGTCAAACCTAGAGAAAGTAGGTCAAATCTAGAGAAAGTAGGTCAAATCTAGAGAAAGTAGGTCAAATCCAGAAAAAGTAGGTCAAATCTAGAAAAAGTAGGTCAAATCTAAAGAAAGTAGGTCAAATGTAGAGAAAGTAGGTCAAATCTAGAGAAAGTAGGTCAAATCTAGAAAAAGCCGGTCAACCTCGCCAAAAACGCCCGGTCAAACCTCCAAAGTGCCGCGCTCAATCAACGCGTGCACAATGTGCATCCGATCCGGCCCATCATTCAACTGTATCCCCAAAAACTGCGCCAAATTGTCGTGCTTCATGCGGCGCAGTCCGAGCAACGTGCTCATCAGCTCGCCGCTCAACTTGATCCGCTTCAGCTGCCGAAACGCGACGAACTCGGCGCGCACGACGTCGTCGATGAGGACGTAGGCGCCGAAAGTGCGACGCATCGATATCACCGGATTCTCGTCTTTGTCGCGTCGATTCGGATTGCCGAGCTCCTCGCCCATTTGAATCGTTTTCTGCGGGGGAGGGTGAGAGAGAGAAGTGGGAAAAGGGTTCGGTGTACCGTGTCGGCGTTCCGGTTGACGATCAGCTTCAGTTTGCTCATCGGGATCCGCCATTCGGACATGTCACGCGCCAGACGTTCTCTGTGCAAGTTTCGAAATGAGAGTGTAGGTCAAACTGGGAAAGTAGGTCAAATTATGTAAAGTGCGAAACTAGGTGGATCAGCAAAAGTAGGTCAAATCCGAAATCTAGGTCAAACTGGGAAAGTAGGTCAAATCGAGCTGACCCGTCGGGACCGCCCACTCACCTCCTCTGCCACCACCACCATCCCAGCCGTCCGACAAGTGTCGTTGTCCCAATCGCCGCCAGTAACGTGACCACCAAAAACCAATCGATATACATACGAAAAGTGGGGCTCGGCGAGCCGCACTCGATGATAAACAAAACGGATCCACACCCGCCGACTTTCTCTCCTCCTCCTCCGGTTTCCTTGCCAACAAACCCCGTCGCATCACCGATAGATATCCTCATTAGTACTTTGAAGTGCTCGCGGGGGCTCCGCGAGCCAACCCTCTAATTATCATCACTCACGCGTTGTTGTGTGTGTGGGGCTCGCAAAAAGAGCACAGCAGCAGCGGTTTCCATGGTTTCGAGCCACTTTTCACTTTTCACACCCCTCGTTGAGCATCTTCTCGAAAGAGAAGAAAAAAAAACGAAACAATAGGCATGGGCTCTTTTGAGCTCGTCGAGATGCTCGATCGATGGTTCAATCATCCGAAACCGACGCGTACTGTCAGTTCGGTAGGTCTTCTTCAGTTAGGCTCCGCCCATCGGATTACGGTAGTTTCAGACGTATCTGCGTGCTCTTAAGCGGCTCCATTCCGTCGTGACGGCCGTCAACTTTTTGATTCTCTATATGGCGACGCAATTGATTCCCGGAGCCGGTGCCATGTTCAACACGTTCACCGTTGTGCTCTTCGTCGTCACCGTCTTCTCGACGTGCTTCTTTTTGAAACGCGGATTTACGCAGAGAGAGATGGTGAGTCGCTGGCGCGTTTCTCGTGCCTTTCGCGATGAGATCAGTGGCGTTGGCGCGTTTCTGGCGCTTTTGTGTTCTGACCTACTTTCGCAATTTGACCTACTTTCTCTAGATTTGACCTACTTTCTCTCGATTTAACCTGCTTTCTCTCGATTTGACCTACTTTCTCTAGATTTGACCTACTTTCTCTAGATTTGACCTACTTTCTCTAGATTTGACCTACTTTCTTTAGATTTGACCTACTTTCTCTCGATCTGACCTACTTTCTCTTGATCTGACCTACTTTCTCTAGATTTGACCTACTTTCGTGATTTGACCTACTTTTGCGAATTGACCTACATTCGTAATTTGACCTGTACCTCCGCAGTCGATTCTCGAGAGTAGGTCAAATCGCGAAAGTCGCGCCATAATCCAATTATTTGCTGACGCATTTCCGGTGCCCCTAACGCCCTCCTCCATTTTTGTCATTCCGCAGAACATCGCCGTGGTGTGCTGCGTCGCCCGCGTCGTCTACTTCCCGATCTACGCCACCGCCAACACGCAACTCAATCCGGACTTGCTGAAAACGTCTGGCAACTCGTGAGACAGCGCACGCGACGCGACCGCCTCGCACCCGAACCTCTCGTTTTTTTTCTCTTTCTAGAACTCTCGAAGAGGCGTTGGCAACGTTCGACGAGCTGCTCGATTCCAACTATTTCTACAACTTTTTGATGATCATTGGTAAGAATAAAAAATCGATTATCGATTTTCTCCCTCTCTCTCTCCGTTTTGCAGTCCTTCTCGTCCGCTGCACCGTTTTCAGCGCGATTCGCTGCAAAAATCAGGCGGATCGCTTCGAAGAAGCCGAGAAGTATGCGGCCGAAATGAGCGAGTTCGAGATGGAAAGTCACGTTTATATGTGACAGAAAAGAAATCTGTTTTTTTTCTCTGGCCTTAAAAGTCAATAAACCGCTGTGACTTAAAATGTTTTTATTTGACTTATTTGACCTACTTTAGTGATTTGACCATATTCAACGAGTTGACCTACTTTTTCAATTTGAGCCATTGCCCCAATGCAAGCTCTTCGCATCATTTGACCTACTTTCTCCAGATTTGACCTACTTTCCCTAGATTTCACCTGCTTTCTCTCGATTTGACCTACTTCCTCTAGATTTGACCTACTTTCTCCAGATTCGACCTACTTTCTCCAGATTTGACCTACTTTCCCTAGATTTCACCTGCTTTCTCTCGATTTGACCTACTTCCTCTAGATTTGACCTACTTTCTCCAGATTCGACCTACTTTCTCTAGATTTGACCTACTTTCTCCAGATTTGACCTACTTTTTCTAGATTTGACCTACTTTTTCTAGATTTGACCAAATTTCGCGATTTGACCTACTTTCTCTAGATTTGACCTACTTTCTCTAGATTTGATCTACTTTCTCTAGATTTGACCTACTTTCTCTAGATTTGACCTACATCCTCTAGATTTGACCCACATTCTTTAGATTTGACCCACATTCTTTAGATTTGACCTACTTTCGCGATTTGACCTACTTTCTCTAGATTTGACCTACTTTCTCTAGATTTGACCTACATTCTCTAGATTTGACCCACATTCTTTAGATTTGACCCACATTCTTTAGATTTGACCCACATTCTTTAGATTTGACCTACTTTCGCGACCTACTTTTCACATTCGCCCTACCTTATCCAGTTGACCTACTTTTGTCCCGTAACCTGATCAAATAAAAAATTTCTCAAAATTCAGCAAAACCCGCATCAATTTTCATGAAATCTCAATAATGAAAAGTGGGTCAACTTCAAACTGAAATATCTCTGAAACAAGGCGATGTCTGAAAAAGTGGTGAACTACAAACTTGATCAGCTTAAAATTTCCCACCGTTTTGTAGTTGACAACTTTTTTCCAACTTGTCTAGTTTTCAAGATAATCGGGTACAAATTGGGAACCGCCCTTCTATTCAAAAGGTTACGGTAGTTAAAGCTACATAGCGATCCACTGAATCGGCAAAAAGTGTCAAGGTTGGAATAAAAGTCGAAAATACGCGGAGTACGATGATTCATTGGCTACCATCGGAACGGGACACATTTCGTGAGGAGGCACTTGTTTCCGGCGGGACACTCGAGCCGGTGACGGCAGGATTGGGAGAAGAAGGCGGCGAGAAAGTCGAGCGGACCGCGTGACGTCTTCGGAAGGCACTTGCCGTCGAAACACGACGTCGTCGCGTCGGAGCACTCGACGTCGACGGAGCATCGTTGCAGCAGCGGCAGGTACGGTATGTCGACGTCGTCGGTTTTCTTCGCGGTTTCCGATGATTCGGCCGACGTCGGAATTCGGATGAGGTCGTCGGATTCTTCGGACGACGACGTCAGATTCTGTGGATGGTCGGATGACGTCGTCAGCGGGATGACCACGAACAACTGAAAATGGGACGTGTCGATGGAGCGCGTTTGCATTATCATCGAACACTTACGAGAATCCAAAAAGTTTGCATTTTTCGATGCTTTCGCTTTTATTTTTCGTGGAGGGAAGGGGCTGAAATTCGAAATTTGAAGAAAGGAAAAAAAATGGAAAAATGGTGAAAAATGGAAAAAAAATGGAAATTCTGGGGAAAAAAACAGAAAAAGCATCAATTTTCTTGCCTCGCCTTTGGGAATTCTTTTCTTTTTTTCGGTTTTTTTTTGGAATTTTTTGGAATTTTTTTTCGGGTAAACATTGGAAAAAATGGAAGAGTTTGAGAAAATTCCAAAAAAAAATGAAAGAAAAATTTTTTTTTTCGAAAATTTTTGGGAAAATGAAATAATTTGGAAATTTTTAAAATTTTGTATTTTGGTTTAATTAGAATATTTAATTTGAAAAAAATTAAAATTTGAAAAAAAGATAAAATTTTTTCAAAAAATAAATTATAAAAATAGAAAAAACAAGGAGATTTTTTTTAAAAAAAAATTTTATTCCAAAAATTTGAAAAAAAAATTTTTTTTCGAAAATTTTTCAAAAAAATTATGAAAATAGAAAAAACAAGGGAATTTTATTTTTAAAAAACTTTTTTTCAAAAAAAAATTTTTTTTCGAAAATTTTTTAAAAAATAATTATGAAAATAGAAAAAACTAGGGAATTTTATTTTTAAAAAATTATTATCAAAAAAAATTTTTATCGAAAAAAAAATTTTCCAAAAAAAAAGTAGCATTTTTCTAATTTTTTTCCGGAAAACTAAATTTTATTCGAGCTCAAAATTCTCGAAAAATTTCAAAAAAATTTC
Organism: Caenorhabditis sulstoni; assembly: GCA_963966605.1. Lineage (NCBI taxonomy): Eukaryota > Metazoa > Nematoda > Chromadorea > Rhabditida > Rhabditidae > Caenorhabditis > Caenorhabditis sulstoni. The sequence goes on from OZ016477.1 coordinate 2,019,641, forward strand.
AAAAAAAAAAAAATTAAAAATCAATCAATAAAAAATTCGATCGAAAATTTGATTGACCTGATAAGGAGAAGTGGGAAAAAAATAGATAAGAAAACCAGAACCGGGTGACCAAATTTCGATTTTTCCGTCTCTTTTTATTCCGCTCTGTTGTTTTTGCCGCCCACTCGAAAATCAAACGATGCGTCGTCATTTCTGGTTCGCGGTGAGTTTTCTAGGCCACGGCCACGCTAAAGTTTTCGCGCGCAAAAGTTCGAAAACGTTTGTCAATAGAGCGCACTTGCCAAACTTTGCGAATCAATCGATAGTTTGTTCAGGTCCTCTTCTGGATGACGTTCCTCGCACTTTTATCGATCGCCTCATCGTCGTCCTCGTCCTCGTCGACACGTGGCGAATGTCTCACCGACCGGAATTGCGCCAGCAACGAGAAGTGCGTCAATCAGCACTGTTTTCATCGAAACGAGCGCGTCTTCAAGTGTGTCGACGATTTGACGTGTCCCGATTTTCACGTGTGCCGTCATCACGTGTGTCTGATCGAGAAGAGGACGGAGAAGAAGGACAAGAGAGCGGCTCGTCACAAGCGACGGCGTCACGCCTTCCGTCACGTCGAGATTATCGATTTTAGCGAACACTGGTGAATACAGCTAATTGCTTTTTGTGTGATAGGTGGAATCGTATGGATAAATAGATGAGAGAAGGGGCGGGGGGAATGAAAATATATCGGAATTGTACATGAAGAAGAGCAATGAAAAGAAGAGAGAGAGAAAAAAAACGTTTCAAACACACGAAAAAGCTCGGAGAATTGGATGGAGAGGGTCGAATCCTGAAAAGTACAAAGTGCGCTCTACCGCACAATGGCACACTGTTCGAGAGTGGAAAACTGGAGGGGCGCATCAGGGTCGGGTGGGTCAGTGATGCGGCGACGAGTCGGGAGATCGCGGGTATCCGGATGAGGTCGACGTCGACGACGATGACGACGTGCCGGCGACGCCGCCGCCGCCAGATGTTGACGGCTCGCCGGACGTCGTCGGTTTCGAGGAGCTCGGCCCGAATCTGTGTGGGAGAGGAAACATTGGAGATTCGGATGAATTGAGGGGGCGGCTGGCTTACCGAATCGTCGAGTTGACCGGAATGATGCCGGGCCGAACGTTGCCCTGCTCGTCGATGACGTACTCGGGAAGACTGTGGAACGAGGAGCTGCGCGAGAGCCGCGATGGTGTGTCGAGCGATCCGTCGATTGTCGCCAAATCGTCGGGAATCTCCAGCGCGGCACGAACTTTCTCCTCCTGAAAGTGGGGAACTCGACAAGTTTTCAGGAGAAGTGTTCTTGTTTTGACTCAAAAGTAGGTCAACTTATAGGAACTAGGTCAAATCGTAGGAAAAAATTGGTGAAATCTGAAAAAGTTGGTCAAGTTTTGGAAAGTAGGTCAAATTGTTCAAGTAGTTGAAAACTTGAAAGTAGGTCAAATGTTAGAAAGTAGGTCAAATGTTAGAAAGTAGGTCAAATCCTAGAAAGTAGGTCAAATCCTAGAAAGTAGGTCAAATCCTAGAAAGTAGGTCAAATCCTAGAAAGTAGGTCAAATGTTAGAAATTAGGTCAAATCCTAGAAAGTAGGTCAAATCCTAGAAAGTAGGTCAAATCCTAGAAAGTAGGTCAAATCCTAGAAAGTAGGTCAAATCCTAGAAAGTAGGTCAAATCCTAGAAAGTAGGTCAAATCCTAGAAAGTAGGTCAAATCCTAGAAAGTAGGTCAAATCCTAGAAAGTAGGTCAAATCCTAGAAAGTAGGTCAAATCCTAGAAAGTAGGTCAAATCCTAGAAAGTAGGTCAAAACCTAGAAAGTAGGTCAAATCCTAGAAAGTAGGTCAAATCCTAGAAATTAGGTCAAATCCTAGAAAGTAGGTCAAATCTTAGAAAGTAGGTCAAATCCTAGAAAGTAGGTCAAATCTTAGGCCCACAGTTCTATTGAAAAACCGATTTTCAGTCATAACTAGACTCAAAGTTATCCGATCGATCTAGAATTTTCACTTAATTTTGAAATTAGTCGGAATCTTAGAAAGTAGGTCAAATTCGAGAAAGTAGGTCTTGAAATTCGAAAACAAAACAAAAAAAAAAGAAGCAACAACGCCTACATTCTCGAGCTGAACGTCCGGCGACGAGGCTTGCAGCGATTCGAGCAGCTTGTTCACATATCTCTGCTTCACTTTGTACTGACGCATCATTTTGAGACGGTGCTGGAGACTGAACGTGCGCATTCGGTTCACCTGAAACAGGTGTCGTTTTTGATGTCATTTTCGGAAGTTAGAAGGGTTTTTATGGTGGCCCCCCGAGTATGAGTGATCTCCTTTTCGTTGCGAGACCCAACGGATTGTTCAGCGCGCCGCTCACCTGTCTCTCGTAGCTCTCCCACAACTGTTCGGCGCGCTTCGATCCGTACTCTCGGACACGTCCCAACTGTGTGTTGTATCCGTCGCGCATCGCGTCCAGATGCGAGTGTACCGCGTCGACTTGCGCCGCGCGATAGTTTTGAAACTTCTCCTGCTGGGCGGCGTACGAGACGCGCAACGCCTCCACTTGTTGATGATAGTTGTCGCGCACGATTTGAACGCGTTTCGTGTACTTTTCGTGCAGTGACTCCATTTGTCGAACGCGATACTTTTCCATCGCCTCGACCATTTTGCGCACGCGCGACAATCGCTCGGCGCGTTGTATCCACCAGAGTGCGCTTTTACGCGTCAGTATCCACGTGATGTTGAGGAGGAACGAGATGAGGCACACGATCAGCGACGTCGCCAGCCCGCCCCAGAACACCGAGTGGAACACGTCGTAGCCGTACCAGTCGGTGTAGTCGAGTCTGCGCAGAATCGATTATGAAAACCTGACCGCAACTTTTTTGTGCTCGGGCCTTTGAGAATGGTGCAAGAGCAAAAAATACAGAGCATTCTGAGCTGTTTCGAATGGTGCAGCGGGATTTTGAAAATCTTCATTTTGAAGAAAGATATAATGCCACTAAAACCAGTATAACTTCCCTCAAAATGAAGATTTTCAAATTTCCATTGCACCATTCGAAATGTCGCAGAACGCTTCATAGGTCCGCCGAGTACAAACAAGTTGGCGGGACTCAGGCCTACCTAAACTGATAGATGCCGTAGGCTTTGCCGTGCTCGTTCTCCGCCACACAAACGTATCGCTCGACGTGCGATCGATTCGGCGAGAGGATCAAGAGTGTGCCGCCGGGCAGGATACGGTAGCTCGCGCGGCTCGTCGACGACACGTTCGCGTAGTCGACACGATCGGCGGCGGCGTCGTAGGTGCCGAGCCGTTGCGACGGTCGAAACCGCCACCACGAGACGTTCGGCGGCGGGCTACCGTAGGCGAGACACGAGACTTGTGTCGACTTCTCGTACTTTCCGTATTGAATGCCCGTCGCGTTCGCCACCACTCCCAGCGTACAGTTGGCCGTCGCAATTTCGGGACTTGAAAAGAGATAATGGGCTCATTTTGGTGCTCAAAACAATGGCTCACCGCGTGATATTGCACGTCTCGCGCACTTTTGATTGCGGATAGACGGGCAGCGACCATTGGAGGAGACACGGTTCGCACACGACGCGCGACGACGAGAACTCCACGGATAGACGTCGGTTGCGCGGTGGTCTGTAACACGAGCTCCTCAGCTATTTCCAGCTCCGCTATCATCGTCTTACATCGGAAAAAAGGCGGCCGGCAGCGTTCTGACCATCGTATCCGTCAACGCGACCGCCCGAATCGTTGCCGGCAGTTTGCCGGCCACATTTTGAAGCTTCGCAAGGTGTCGCAGTGATAGTCTGCAATTTGATGACGTCACACGCACACATTTTCCCTCCCAGACGGCAAACTTTTCGAGTTTCGGCGCGCGAATGCGTTGGAAATCCACGTAGTGCAACGCCGAGTTGTCGATTCGAAGCGTGCGCAGTTCGGGTGCGACGAGCTCGAAACCCGTTTCAAACTCGAGACTTTCGGCCGACAGTTCGACGAGATTCGCAAAGTGCGCCGCATCGGGCCACGTGGCGAGCGCGTTTTTCGAGATGTCTGCAGAGAGGAATTCGTCGTTTTTCGGTTTGATCCTTCAACGAGACTCCGAAATAGCGGTGCGCTGTGTTTAGCAAAACTGTTATTGCGGAGTCTCGTTGAGGAACCAGAAAAGTTCTGAGAAAGTGGTCAACTACAAACTTGATTAGCTTCAAATTTCCCATGTTTTTGTAGTTGACAACTTTTTCCCAACTATTCTAGTTTCAGAGATATTCGGGTACAAGTAGCGTAGTCCTAAGCTGAACAACTGAGCAAAAGAGCCGAGAAAGTTGCTCAACACTCACCCAAATGCGTCAGTTTCGTTGTGGAAACGTTCTGAAGCGACGTCAATCGATTGCCGGCCACATTCAAAACGCGCAACTGTCCGGGCAGCTCGATTCTCGCGATCCGATTGTGGCTCAAGTCCAACGAGGTCAGCTCGGAGCCTGTCGGGCACTCGTAGCGCTCCAAATTGTTGCGGCTCAACGAGAAGTTGCGCAGCGACGGAAGACGCGCGATGACGTCACACACTTCGGTGTCCGACGTCACCTCGCAATTCTCGACGACAAGATTTTGGAGCGACGGCAGAGTGACGGTGGCATTGAGATGCTCGAGTTCGCCGTCTGCAAATTATCGATTGGTCTTCGAGCCGTTTCGAATGGCACAATGAGCATTTGAAAATCTTGATTTTTTGGGAAAAATTGTGCAGGTTTCAGTGACGTTTCGCACTGTGCTTCACTAGTAAGGATGGCCAGTTTACAATTGGCTCGCTGAAAAAGAATTTTCTGGAAAAAACTCTCGAGAATAGTCTGAAAAGCCTCTTATCGATTGGTGCAGGTCTCAAACTGGACAAATCTCAAAAAAGAGCGCAATTTTCTCGCAGACTTTTTCGAGATTTGTCCAGTTTGAGACCTGGACCAATCGATGAGGCAACTTTTCAGACTGTTCTCGAGAACTTTTCCAGAAAATTTTCAGCGAGCCAATTGTAAACTGACCATCCATATTAGTGAGACACAGTGCAAAACGCCACTAAAACCTGGACAACTTTTCTCAAAATCAAGATTTTCAAATGCTCATTGTGCCAACTCAGAACTCAAAAAACCTTTGAAAATTAGTGTTTCGAGGTGGGCGAACGGCGCGAAAACGTCGAAGTTGAGCGTTTCCGATTGCCACGTGTACATCTCCAGTTGTCGAATGCGTGGCCCGTAGATTCGTGCCAATTCGGGCAGTTTCGACTCGTCTGAAGACCGGCGAAAGAGAGTAATTTGCGAGATGAACGGCTCGTTTCTCACCGACAGAATAGCACTGGATGTGGTCGATGGAGCCGCCGACGCATCGACAGCCGAGCACTTGCGGGCACTGCTCCAACGGTAGACGAATCGAGCCGCCGTCGGTGCACGTGGCGGTGTGAGCCACGAGGGCGATGAGTGCGAGTGTTTGGAGCATTCGGTTGGAGCACGACGCGACGTCAAGACATGGGTGTCTGCGGGGGGAGAATCGGATGAAGAAATGCGCGCGCACGCGAAGTCGATATAGGTATGAAAACGTCGGGAAACGTTGAAAAATGAACGGAAATCGAAATCGGAGGGGAAAAAGTTGAGAACTTGTTTCTTTTTTCGTGCGACGGAGGGGACAAACAATGAGAATAACAAAAATCAAAGGCTAGCCTATATGGGGGGAGAGAAACGAAGAAAAATCGCGAGTTTCAGGTCAGTTGAGCGGATTTTTGAAGAGCGGCTGATTTTTCGTCGGATATCTAAAGATTCAGTGTCATTTCGGTGATTTTCCGAGGGGCGGAGGGTACCTTTTGATGTAAAACCATGTTCCGTGACGTTGTTTCGTTTCCAATTGGTACATGGACATGTCGTTGCGCCAGTATCGATTGAAACGTTTGTAGCCGGCTCGATCCGCCTCTGTGCCCAACTTTTCGCCGAATAATCCCGACCAGAACGCTTGCATCACGCATCTGACGCACGTTGTTACCAGATTTTTTGAGATTTTTTTTTTTTGAATTAAGTTTTTTTAAAAACATTTTTAGATTTTTTTTTTTTGAATTTTTTCCGTTTTTTAGAGACTTTTCGATTTTTTTTGAAATTAAAATTTAAACATTTTTTTTTTAAATTTTTAGAATTTTCAGAAAATTAGAATTTTTTTGTATTAAAAAATTTTTCGTATTAAAAAAAAATGTATTTTATAACAAAATTGTTAATTTTTTTGGATTTAAATTTTTGCAAAAAATTGAGATTTTTTGAAAATTAAAATTATTTAAAAAAATTTTTTTTTGAATTTTTAGAAAATTATAATTTTTTTTTGAATTAAAAAATTTTTTGTATTAAAAAAATGTATTTAATAACAAAATTGTCAATTTTTTTGGATTTAAAATATCGAAAAAAATGAGATTTTTTGAAAATTAAAAAATTTTATTTTTTTTATTTTTTTGAATTTTCAGAACACATTTAACTGTTGTTCAAATTTCCAAATAATGATTATTTTTGTTCATAAAGCGTACCTCTCGACCCGCAACTGTTGTTTTTTGCACAATCCGGTGAGTTGGCGCGGCAAAACGGTTCCGTCGTCGCGCATGAATTGCTCGAGAATCAGAACGTCTCTGAAAATCGAAAAACTGAAATCGCTGCGACGCGTTCGATTTCCAACTTGTAGCTGAGCTTCACCGGCACGTTACATGTGCACAATGAGCACAACTCGTCCGGTTTTCGGGCTCCGCGAGCATCTCCGATCGGCTCCATTGACACATACGTCGTTCCCTCCTTTTTCTCCTCTTTTGCTGAAAAAAAAACTGGTTGAACGCGTGGAGAAACGGTCGATTTTGACTCACTGTGAAATTTGTGCCCTGTTGATTGGAACCGGACGGCCGTTTCTACCGCATTTTTGAGTTTCGCGGCGCAATTACTTCCGTAAACACGAAACATCTGAAATTTTGGCGAAAAATGCGAGAAAAATCGATTTTTTGGATGGAAACTGACTGGAATCGGCAAAAAATGTGACGGATTTCTTCGATTTTCTGAATTAAAATCAGCGATACGGTACGCAAATACGCAAACACAGCTTTGTCAATTCACAGACCGCACAGCACATTTGACGACAGTTTCTTCGTTTCCTGAGGAAACGAAGAAACTGTCGTCAAAAGAAACTGTCGTCAACTTTCCTCTCATTCTCGGTCAGTTCTTCATCGAAATCCTTCGGATTTTTCGTAAATTTCTCAGGCTTTTCAGTTCAAAATTTTATTTTTAGCGTTTTCAGCTTGTCAAAATGGGAAAGCACACGAAATTTGACAGCAGCGACGATGAATCATCCCATCGGTGAGTTTTCAACCGATTCTCGATTCTCAACTAATTTTAACCCAATTTTCAGTGATAGAAAGGAAAGAAAGAGTCATCACAAGGAGAAAAAGCATGAAAAACGCGACAGAAGTCGTTCGCCGCACGAAAAACGCGAAAAGTCGCCGAAACGAGAGAAATACGAGGAAAAGGTGAGAGATTCGATGAAAAACCACGAAAGTTCAGGGAAAATCGATACAATTCTGTTGAAAAACACTAATTTTTAAACGAATTTAGTTTAATTTGTCACCGGCCGCCGCCACTCAATTGAATATTCGAGTTTGAGCGGATTCGGCGTGAACAGGTGAGGTAAAACGCGAGAAACTCACGAAAACCTTCCAATTTTCAGGTTTTGCCCATTGAAATTAGCTGAAAACTCGGGAAAACTAGCCGATTTCGCTGCGCAAACTCCTTTTTTTCCAGAGCGAATCGTCGCGTCACACCCAGGAGCATCGTCGTCGTGACTACGGGACGCGTGACGATCGAGGCGGGTGGAAAAAGGAGCGAAAAAGTGATTTTCAGAAAAAAGAAGACAAGTGAGCGCTGAAATCCATCTGAAAACCCGACTTTTTTCTCCAGAAATCGTCTGTCGGCCGAGGAGATCGCCGCCCAGCGAAAAGCTCTTTGGGGCAACAAAAAACCGGCTGAATCGACGGTAGATGCCCTTTCCCGACCGATTCCCATCGATTTTCCACTATTCAGAAGCCCGATCCGACTGCAGAGTCGTCAGAACCGACGTCTTCCGGTTCGGCGAAAAACGAGAAGCTGTGGTCGTCGGCGATTGCGGCGACCGGCGTCGACTCGTCGCAGGCGAGCAAATTTATGCGGTTGATGGGCGTCAAAAACGCGCCGAAGACGTGCGACGATTCGACGAAGCTCTCCGAGGAGAAGGGTCGACAGGACAAGATGACGTCGGATCTCGAGCAGCAGTACGCCGTCGCCAGAAATATGAGAGGACGCGGCAACGGCATCGGTTTCGGACACTGAACACTATTGATTGTCAATTTTCCTAATTTTCTTCCAGAAGTTATTTGTTCTATTCGAAAATTTTCATATTCCTTCGCCTAAAAAATAATGTTTTTTTTCTTTATCGCCAGTTGTTTGTCCAGACTTTCAGAAGAATACGCGAAAAAATGAGGAAGCAAGAAGAAAAAAACTATTTCTTTTTCGATATCCGCGTGAAAAACGTGACCCCGCCTTTGAAAATAGGTCATCCACGTGATGACCTGGATTTGAGAAATCCACCAAGCCACGTGGCTTTTCATTCTGAATTGTTTTCTTCCGAACTGGGTTTTCTCACCGGATTCAATCGGAATTGCTGTGATGAGAAGACGTAAGTCAAATTTTCGAAAATTCGCAGAAAATTTTTGGCCCTTTTTCTCCAGGTTCCCTTCTCGTCGCAATTGTTGGTGTCGCATTCGTGTGGCTATTAGGAAACGAATTCAAAGTTGGAGCTAGACCGGAGACGAGTTTCGAGCGGGAAAACTATCGAAACGGTAAGAAATCGACGAAAGATAGACTGGAAATTGAGTTTCTCGAATAAAAATTGGGCATTTTTCGAAAACTTTCGATTTTTGGTATTTTTTGCGTTGAATTTCTGAAAAATCTGAAAGAATTCTCGAATTAAATGGGAGAAAATGTTCAATTTTCGGCGGAAATTCCAATTTTTGAGAGAAAATTCATCGAAAAACGTTTCGAAAATACCTCGTGGGTCTCGCCACGATTTCCCGTTCAGGATGCATCGGAGTACTGTAGGGCTTTTCGATTTTCGAAATTTCGATCGATTAAAAAGTCCTATTTTCAATTGGATTTCGCCCAATTTCTCGTTTTCTATTTCATTTTTCGCCTAGAAATTCGAGAAAATTTCAAAATATCGAAATATTCAAAAGATTTCAAGTTTCGAAAATCAAAATTCCTAAATAATTTACAAAAGTTCCAAAATTTAGTACCCGAATTTCCTTAATTCAAATCTAAAAATGTTTGATTGTCTGTATTCCCGCAAATATCAAAATGGGACATTTTTGTGGAAATCTGAAATTAGGAAAAGCTACCAGTTATCGGTAAAGTGAGTATTCTCGTTCATTTCCTCAAAATTTCTTTGCTAATTCCAGATGAACAATTCGATTCGAATCGATTCGTCCGCAATCCGAGCGTCAATGTTGACTTTTTTATCGCAGTGCATCGGATGCAGATGTTGGCCAAAGTCACGAACGGAATCGCGCTTCAACGAAGGATCAATTCGGAAACCGCGAATTTCGAAGAGATCGTGTCGGAACTCCTTCGCTTGGGACCTCTCACTCCCACCAGAATCAGTCAGTTGGACGAGAAGATGATCGGAGATGCGCTGGAAGCGATGAAGAAGGTCTCGGCGGATGTTCAACAGACGGAAAATTCGCAGCGGATTGAGAAGTTCTATCGGGCGACGGCTCAGCTCAGGAAGGCGGTCGTCGGTCTCGGAGACATCACAGAGTGGAGTGCCAAGGATGATTTTGAGAGGGATGTCGGAGAATTGAGCAGAACAGGGTTGAACACGACCCTTTTCGTTGATATGAGCAAGAAAATCGCTAGCTGGGATATACAAATGAAAATACTCTCCGCAAGCAAAACGGCAGATAGGTCACATCAACTAGCTTTGGCCACGTTATACACATGCTACAACACTATCGTCGAAGACATGCCAACAGTCTCTTCCATCCTCACCAGTTTCCAGAGTGTCGGAAGGTTCAAGGATGCGTTCTCAGTTATTGAACGGTCGGCAACAGCCATTACTTTTACCGATCAGACGAAAATGGAGACTCAGTTGTATTTCAATTCGAACAGATATCAGGACAAGGAATCTCTCGAAAAGAACTTTCAAGCCTTGCTTGGAGCCTCGTCGATAATCCATCCTCGACTGGCTGATTTCGAAGCTATCGCCGGACTTGCCAACTCGCGGAAGTCGATCGGAACCTCTGCGACACTGAAGCACACAGTCGGATTTCCGGAGGGAGTCGAAGATCTTCAACAAATCGATACGATCATTACGGATCAGTGGATGGGAAAAGCGATAGGACCGATTGGTCTCTGGTCCTTGAAGAGAATTTTTTTTGCTCTGAAATCCGTCTACGACAACCTGGACGTGTCAAATGAGAGAGCGCTACTCCTTGAAATCATTGGAACTGCTAAGAAATTGGTAGACTTCTCTTCGAGCTCGGAAAAGATCAATTTCGCCGCTCTCCATTTCTTCAATTGCAGTATCAACTTCGTTGCTGACGACTCGAATCCGGCACAAATTGAAAAAGTCAGAGCGGAGGTGAAGAAATTGGATGCGGTGGTCCTGAGATTGAAGACGATCATCGATGATATGATCAAGAAGATGACTCCGGAAAATATGATCCTTCTGAAAAATGTTGGAGCCAAGTTCAATGAGTCTTCTTACATGGTCGGTCAGGAGCTGAAAAATGCGATTCAAGAGGCGTTGAAGAGCGACGAGACGAAAAAGGCTAACGAAATTGTGGCCGAAATCGAAGACGCTCTGAAAAAAATTGAAGCGGAGAATTCGAAGGCGAAAGACGCGGCGAGTTCCATCGCTGGTCAGTTCCAAGTGATTGAAGCGTATCGAGGCGACCTGGGAGTGTATTCCAAATTCTTCAACTGTCTTCAAACTCCGGACGTGGATATCAACCTTGTGTTGGATGCGATCGATCTGCTCGAAAAGTTCAGAACTGTCCAGCAACGCCCGCTTGACATCTTCGAGAGCACTGTGAAAAAACTCAAAAGTATCGACTTTCAAGCTCTCAATAACACTTTCTCGAGTAGGAAATCAGATGCGACGGAAGCGAAGCTGATGCAGAACATGATCCACGTCGAAAAGTACTCGGAGACAATCGGGAAGGCGACGGAAGGAGTCGTGAAGATGAGGAAGATCATCGAGAATCCGTTGATGTTCGAAAATGAGTGGTTCGAGTTTGTGGAGAGTGAGTTGGCAAAATCAATTCAGCTGGCTCAGGAGGACAAGGACAATCTGATGAAGATCAAGGACATTCAGCCAGCTGTCGAGAGTCTGAACATCGAGCTGAACAAGTGCAAGGACAACGTCAGACTGCACAACTCGACCAAACTGGAGAACCTCGCGGCTCTGTTCATCGAAATCAAGAACGTCACTGGCATCAACATGGACTTCGACAAGATCAGAAGATCGGTGGAGCGCTTGGAGAAGGCGACGCAAGGTGTCAGGAAACGAGCAGTTGTCGTCGATGCGAAGAAGCTGCAATCGAAAATTGACGAGCTCGGACACTTTGGACTCGACTTCGCCTCCTATGCCACTTCTTTTGGTGGTGCTCCGGATGTGCTCAAGAAGCTCGACAAGATGTTCGCCGACTACTCCAGCTCTCCCCTGCTTCAGGAACCGACCACTCCAACGCGACCGCCGAGGTGAATATCTGCAGCTGATCTTATCAATGTTTCGAGCCAACTCTTTTTCAGACCGACTCCCATCACACGTGCCCCAGAAAAAAAGCCGTGAGTTTCCGACAGAGAGCCAAATCAATCGATAACTCGTAAATTTTCAGTTTAATTATACCAGATTGGCTCGTCTACACAGCTTCCGCCATTGTTTTTTGTCTCCTTTTTTTGTTAATGGCTACCTACTAAATAATTTCTCCTCATCGAATCTCATTCAGTGCTTCCCTGTGTGTGCGTGCAATTTAAATAAAAAGTTTGTATTTTCAGAACTTTTACCAGTCAAATTGCTGATTTCGAAGGAGAGTATGCATGAAAAAATCCAATCATCAAATATTTTTCGAGAACAAAATTGGAAGAAAAACAAATATAGATCGGTGAAAAAAATTTTTTTCGAATTTTTTCGAATGTAATCGGTGAAAAACGAAAAAAAAAACCCAATTTCGAATAATCGTTTTTTTTTCTCGCGTTTTAGATTGCTTTTGACATGAAAAATGAATTGTCCGGCGCGGAAATCGAGAAAAAAAAACTCTGATCCGCAAAAAATCGAAAAAATGAATTCAATACCCACGTGGAAAACGTGACCCGGCCTCCGAAGAAGAGGAAATCCACGTGGCCGCCCAAATTCGGTGAATCGCTCGTTCACGTCGCCTTTTCATTTCAATTTCAACATTCAGAGAGGATAGCTACTATCAAAGCTAATTTTTCATTCGAATCACAGCTAAACAAAGAAATTTTGGCAATGAAAAGAAGTGAGTCACATTTTTGCAGAAAATTATAAGGCCCTTTTTCTCTCTCTCCAGATTTCCTTCTCGTCGCAATTTTTGGAATATCATTCATCTGTTTATCGAGAGAAAACGAATCTGAAGATTGGCCGGAGGCGAATTTCGAACCGGAGTACGATCGTGGCGGTAAGAAATTGACAAAAAAAAATTGGTCCGGATTGGGGTTTTTCAGAAAAATGCCGAATTTTAGCGGAAAACTTTGTTTTATTTTGGTTTTTCTGTTGAATTTCTGAAAAATCTGAAAGAATTCTCGAATTAAATGTTGATTTTCGGCGGAAATTCCAATTTTTGAGAGAAAATTCATCGAAAAACGTTTCGAAAATACCTCGTGGGTCTCGCCACGATTTCCCGTTCAGAATGCATCGGAGTACTGTAGGGCTTTTTTGATTTTCGAAATTTCGGTCGATTAAAAAATCCTATTTTCAATTGAATTTCGCCTAATTTCTCGTTTTTCTTTTTCATTTTTCGCCTAGAATTTCGAGAAAATTTCAAAATATCGAAATATTAAAAATTTTTCAAGCTTCGAAAATCAAAATTTCCGAAAATTTCAAATATAGGCTTTTGAAGACAAATATAGGTTTTTGAAGAAAAATTTCAAATATAGGTTTTTTTTTCAACTTTTGAATTCAAACAAAATCCGAAAAAACGAAGCAAATTGGAAGCAAAAAATTTCGAAATTTGAAAGTAGATAGTCCAAAAATCGAAATGTTTGCAAATTTCGAAACTGGGCACATTGAAAATTAGGGAATGCTGCGAAATATCTGTGGAGTGAGTTCTCTGATTCGTTTCCGATACGATTTGTATCTCATTTTCAGGTGATCAATTCGATTCGAATCGATTCGTCCGCAATCCGCCCGCCGACGATGATTTCTTGATCGCGGTGCATCGGATGCAGATGTTGGCCAAAGTCACGAACGGAATCGCGCTTCAACGAAGGATCAATTCGGGAACCGCGAATTTCGAAGAGATCGTGTCGGAACTCCTTCGCTTGGGACCTCTCACTCCCACCAGAATCAGTCAGTTGGACGAGAAGATGATCGGAGATGCGCTGGAAGCGATGAAGAAGGTCTCGGCGGATGTTCAACAGACGGAAAATTCGCAGCGGATTGAGAAGTTCTATCGGGCGACGGCTCAGCTCAGGAAGGCGGTCGTCGGTCTCGGAGACATCACAGAGTGGAGTGCCAAGGATGATTTTGAGAGGGATGTCGGAGAATTGAACAGAACAGGGTTGAACGCGACGTTTTTCGATGCTTTGAAAGACAAAGTTAGTGACTGGAAAACTCAAATGGACGTACTCTCCTCAAATGAAACGCCAGAGAACGAACACCGAGCAGCGTTTGTTAGTTTGTACAAATATTACAAAACTATCGTCGAAGCCATGCCAACAGTCTCTTCCATCCTCGCCAGTTTCCAGAGTATCGGAAGGTTCAAGGATGCGTTCTCAGTTATTGAACGGTCGGCAACAGCCATCACTTTTACCGATCAGACGAAAATGGAGACTCAGTTGTATTTCAATTCGGCCGGAGATCAGGACAAGGAATCTCTCGAAAATAACTTTCAAGCCTTGCTTGGAGCCTCGTCGATAATTCATCCTCGACTGGCTGATTTCGAAGTTATTGCTGGACTTGCCAACTCGCGGAAATCGATCGGAACCTCTGCGACACTGAAGCACACAGTCGGATTGCCGAAGGGAGTCGAAGATCTTGCTGCTATCGATCATATCCTAGCGGATCAGTGGATGAAGAAAGTTATTGGCGCGCCTGATCTCAGTACTGCTCTCGAGCCCTTGAAGCGCATTGTTCTATCTCTGAAAGTCATCTACGACAACCTGGAAGTGTCAAATGAGAGAGCGCTACTCCTTGAAATCATCGGAACTGCTAAGAAATTGGTAGACTTCTCTTCGAGCTCGGAAAAGATCAATTTCGCCGCTCTTCATTTCTTCAATTGCAGTATCAACTTCGTTGCTAACAATCCGAATCCAGCACAAATTGAAAAAGTCAGAGCGGAGGTGAAGAACTTGGATGTGGTGCTCCTGAGATTGAAGACGATCATCGATGATATGATGAAGAAGATGACTCCGGCTAATATGGACCTTTTGAAAAGTATTGGAGCCAAGTTCAATGACTCTTCTTACATGGTCGGTCAGGAGCTGAAAAATGCGATTCAAGAGGCTGTGAACAGCGACGAGACGAAGAAGGCTATCGAAATTGTGGCCGGAATCAAAGACGCTCTGGAGAATATCAAGGCGGACAATTCGAAGGCGAAAGACGCGGCGAGTATCATCGCTGGTCAGTTCCAAGTGATTGAAGCGTATCGAGGCAACCTGGGAGTGTATTCCAAATTCTTCAATTGTCTTCAAACTCCGGACGTGGATATCACCCTTGTGTTGGATGCGTTCGATTTGATCGAGAAGTTCAGAACTGTCCAGCAACGCCCGCTTGACAACATCAAGAGCACTGTTCAAAAGCTGAAACAGAGCGATTTCCGAGCACTGAACACTACCTTTTGGAGGGGGAAATCGGATAAGATGAACGCCAAGCTGATGCAGAACATGAGCCACGTCGAAAAGTACTCGGAGACAATCGGGAAGGCGACGGAAGGAGTCGTGAAGATGAGGAAGATCATCGAGAATCCGTTGGTGTTCGATAAGGAGTGGTTTGAATTTGTGGAGAGTGAGTTGGCAAAATCAAATCAGCTGGCTCAGGAGGACAAGGACAATCTGATGAAGATCAGGGACATTCAGCCAGCTGTCGAGAGTCTGAACATCGAGCTGAACAAGTGCAAGGACAACGTCAGACTGCACAACTCGACCAAACTGGAGAACCTCGCGGCTCTGTTCATCGAAATCAAGAACGTCACTGGCATCAACATGGACTTCGACAAGATCAGAAGATCGGTGGAGCGCTTGGAGCAGGCGACGCAAGGTGTCAGGAAACGAGCAGTTGTCGTCGATGCGATGAAGCTGCAATCGAAAATTGACGAGCTCGGACACTTTGGACTCGACTTCGCCTCCTATGCCAGTTCTTTTGGTGGTGCTCCGGATGTGCTCAAGAAGCTCGACAAGATGTTTGCCGACTTCTCCACACAGGTCAAACTTTCAAAGCCACGTGTCGTCCAACACCCGATCGGCGGTGGGAATCAGTCGCGTTTGTCTGCCCCACACCCTCCTGTCTCTAAAGTTATGCACAAGGAGAACGAGTGAGTATAAAAGTCTTTCCCCCGCAAATCGACAATTGTTTATTTAGAAGTGCCGTCGTGATTATTGTCAGCACCGTTAGTGGATTTGTGGTGTTGTTAGCAATTGCAACAGTTCTGGCGTACGTGTTCAGAACAAATCTGCAGATTCTTCTACACAGTGAGTGGTTATGAGATCTCGTCAAGTGGTAAAAGTCACTTTTCAGTTCGTCCAACCTTAAAGATGCGATATGAATATATATGGGCGGTTGATGATCGTTTAGATCAAACCATAGATTTTCAAGATAAGGAGGGAGAAATGGGTTTTGTCAAAACGTTTCAAGTGCTTGTGTTCAAACTCTGGCAATCTATCCTTAACGAAGTTGGTTTTGGCGACAATAAAGAAGCGGTAAAAAACACCAAGGAGTGCAGGTAACTGATTTGTCGTTTGCCGACTGATTTCATGATTCTCAGATTTGACGATATGATTCTTCATCCGAAAACGGCGGTGAAACTGAAGGGTTACGGTAATCTGTTCGAAACCAGTTTCTATCATGCCAACTATGTGACTTTTCCAAACCGACAACAATTCATTCTCTGCCAGGCTCCGATGCTGGCCCCGAAAGACGAAAAAGGGAAAGTCACTGGATTGAGCAACGTGGAAAAGTTCTTGTGGTTGATAAAACAGCACAAGTCCGAATATGTTGTGATGCTCTGCAAGCTGGTCGAAGAAAACAAAAGTAAATGCGACCAATACTACGGAGACGAAAAAGGTGACGTGGTCAAGTTGAAGGGTGTCGTTGTGAAGTGTTTGAGCCGGCAAGAGAAAGGAGGCGTCATTACTCGAAAGCAAGAAGTTCGGTTTGAGTAAGTTGTGGCAGTAACACCTGTGAGCCACCATCATAAAAACGGATGTCTTCAGTGGCAAGAAGGCGTTCAAGTTCACGCACATCCAATACCTTGATTGGCCGGATTTCTCTATTCCTGAAACGGTGGAAGAGGTGGTCGGCATTTTAAAGACAGTTCGCGGATCACGGAAGCCTGTCGTGGTTCACTGTGCGGCGGGAGTCGGTCGCTCCGGCTCGTTCGCATGTCAGCAGTAGCAGAGATAGTAGTTTTCTCAAATTCTTCCAAATTTCAGACATGGAGTTCGGCTATCAACTGGTCGTCAAAACCAAAGGCGCGATGCTTCTCACCGACCCAGCGAGAGAAATTCGACAGATGCGCGGCGGAGCCATCCAAAAACCCGAACAACTCGGTTTTTCAATTACCGCTCTCATGGTGCACATGTTGGACGTGAGTTCCCGAACACGCATCCGAGCTCATAATCATCGTTGCTGATTCATTCAGGACATCGACACTCCGGAAGCGAAAACAATGAAAGACAGATACATTTCGTATTACGAGTCGTACGTGGCGCTTTTAAGAGAAATAGCAGCGGAGAAAGCAGAGAAAGCAAAGAAAGCAGAACCAGCAAAGGAAGCTGAGGCAGAAAAGAAAGCAGATCCAGCAAAGAAAGCTGAGCCAGCAACGGAAGCGGAGCCAGCAAAAGAAGCTGAGCCAGCAAAGAAAGGTGCCGCAGCCAAGAAAGGTGCTGCAGCCAAGAAAGGTGCTGCAGCAAAGAAAGGTACTGCAGCAAAGAAAGGTGCGGCAGCAAAAAAAAGTGCGGCAGCAAAGGAATCTAAGCCAGCAAAAAAAGCTGGGGCGTCTGGACCAACACAAGCACAACCACCGGCACCGCCACAAGCACCACCACCGGCACCAACGATGTAGATAGCAGATGGCACACAAGGAATTCAATAACAATTCGAGCTCTGTTTTTTTTCTAATGCCACTCGATAAAATTTCATATTATTTCGCTCCGATTATTGTTCTTCTTAGTTCTCTTCTCTTATTGCGATTAGCTTATTGTTTTTTAGTTTTTCTGATGAATTTTTGGTTTCAATCTCGACTCGAATCTCAAAAAAAATTTTGAAAAAAAGTTTATCTTTTATCACATTTATCTTTTTCCATTCTGCTCTATAATCCGTATCGATTCCTTCATTGTTTTGTGCCCCTTCCCATCTGCCACAACATGGTGTGTCAAGGCATTCATATGATGACGTGGCAGACCCCGAAATGAGCCGCTCGGCTCGCCGTCCTCCCTCTTCTCCTCCGACGTCTCCTTCTTCTCGTCTTAAGACGTCGTTGACGACGACGATTCTGATGACGGTGCCGCTGTTCGCCGATTCGCGGCGAGCCGATACTTGCCGTATAGCTCATTGCGCTTGCCTAGAAAACCGCAAAACAAGAAAACTAGGCCACCGACTGTTTTTCCCCGCTGTGTTTTTTCTCTACGGTTTCCGATGAAAAATTGCGGTGGGGACTAGAAAATGCAAGTTCGGCCATTTGCAGACATGAACTCACTGTCTCGCAGGCGTGAAAAGCGCAAGCAAAATCGAGAAACGCGCCAGCGCGGCGTCTCGTACTCTCTCGCCCACAGCCGTAGAGCGCGTTTGCATCGCTCGTCACCGAAAAACTAGCGAAGTTTTCTCACAAACGACACAAAAAAAACGGATAGAGGAACACATTTCCAACATTTTTAGTATACTGGGGTATAAGTAGGAGGAACAACCAGCGGGCTTTCGCTTGGACGGGTGCACGCCTTTCCGAAACTTTTTGGTGTGAAAAACGATGGTGGGAACTTTTCAGTTTTTTGAATTCCCGCCAAAACGGTCCTCCCCTCAGCTTTTTGAATTCCCGCCGAAATGTTTCTGGAACGTTCAAACTCAGTTCTACAAAAAATGAGGCGAGCGAGTGTGTGAAAGTGAGAGACGCAGACCCCTTCGAAAAAGTGACATCTCGAACTTTCGACTATCGTATCTACCGTAATCCTGGTTCTACCCCTTAGATATTTATACAATAACCTTCCCTCATCCAAAAAATGCTACCATCGAAGAAGATCAGGGCTCCGGTAGCTCCCGAACGTCAGAGTCCCGTAGAAATCGTCCCTGGTCAGGGATCTTTCGGAAACTTGATTGAGTAGATGGGGAAGGCAACTTGACAAAGTTTTCTCAAGATCCCGTCCGTCTTCTCCGAGTTTCGTGACATCTCCGTTCATCTGCAGACGTCCCGTCGCCGCCGCCTCGACGCCGTTGGAGTCCTATCGTGATAGGATGTTCCGAATGAGCGAGGGGTGTTAAAAACGGATCCAAAGAATTAAGAAGATGATTCTCTCGAGTTTCCCTCTTCTTCTCTTCGTTCTCGCCGTCGTCAAGCCTCCCTTGCATAACTCCCCCTCTCGCTCACGCTTTTTCCCGGGGAAAACGGAGAGAAATGTATTATAGGATCGCGAGAAACGCGGAGTCCGCAGCCACGCTCCTTTTTGAGTCTTGCCACGAAAATTTAAGAAATCAGTGCTGTGCCTTTAAAATCCGTTGAGTACGGTATGCATTTTTTTCGTCGTAATCACGGAAAAAAGGGTGAAAAAATGCATACCGTACTCAACGGATTTTAAAGGCGCAGCACTGATTTCTTAAATTTTCGTGGCGAGACTCGAAAAGGGGCGTGTCAATGAACTCCGCGCTTCTCGCGATCCTATAATATAAGGATCATCCAAAACAGTTCCTTCTTTCGTTTTTGCTCGAGAAACTCCCGAAAAACTCGAGTTTCCAGCGTTTTTCGTTCTGTTTCTCGTTCCTCTGCCGGCCGGCGAGAGACGCCTCTCGCTGAAGAGACGGCAGACGGCCAAGCAATTTGCTTGCGCTTTTCACTCCTGGGAGACCGTGTAACTCGATGATCTGGCATCAATTGGCGAAACAGTGCGCTTATGGCAAATCGATCGATTATCGATTCGGATTCGGGTCTCGCCGCGAATCATCTGATCGCCAACGTCCTGAGATTTCGGGTCTCGCACGGAAGAGACGATTTGTGGTGTCGATTTACGGGCACTTTGTCGTTTCGACCCTTATGCTCATGTAACAGTGCGTTTTTATGTGAGCATGTAGTAGAGGCCTAGGAGTCGGAGCATAACTCTCGGTGGCTCGGGCTCCGCGAGCCCTGATAGGTCCAGAATTCGAAAAATTAGAAACGACTGGAATAGATCGGAAAGTGTCCGTTTCTGTCTGAAATCGTTGCGACGTGAAGTGAAATGGTTCAAACTCGACTCGTTTGTTTCGAAATTTTCGAATTATCGATTTTCCATACGTCTTCGCGATTTCGCAATCCACGAGCCCAAACGTCCGATTCATGAAGTTCGCCGTCACGCTCCACTCGGTCACGCTCGCCGATGCCACGTCACGACGACGACGACGACGACTACAACGACGCCACCGCCGTCAAAGACAAGTACATGACAGACGAGGAGTACCGCAATTGGGACGTCATCATTGCCGTATTGATTTTTTTACAAATTCCAATTTTTGCCTGTTAATGAATTTGTTTTTTCGTAGAAAATTACAAATGTTTTAGTGTTGAAAGCGATAATTTTCGCACTTTTTTGCTGGCGAAAAAGCAAAAAAAAAAATAAAAATAAAGATTACTGTCTTTTTAAAGGCGCACAACGGTTTTCAGTGTGGGGGTCTTGCAACGAAACTTCTTTTTTTTTCGTTAAAATGCGTTTTTGGTCGAATTTTTCGATTTTTCCCGTTTTTCTTTTTGAAAAACCGCATTTTTATCAATTTTTCACAAATTTTCCTCCATTTCCAAAGAAAAAATTGTAAAAAATTGCAAAATTAAAAAAAAAACCAAAAAAATCGATAATTTGTCAAATTTTCCAAAAAAAAACCCGAAAAAAAGAAAAAGTTTATCAAAAAGCGGTCACAACTAGTCGGTAAAAAGGTTCATGGCCGACGGCCTTGCCACGTGTCCACTTCCGCGCATCACCGTCGGCGTCTTCTTGTTGCGTTGCTCGCGCTTCAAATCGCCAATAATGCCCCACATGTCAAAGATCAGTCCGTCGGGAAACTCGAACACAGCCAGTTCCGACTGCAAAAAAAAAGAAAAACATTAAACATTTTTCAAAAAAAAGTTACCCGTGCAATCGCCTCGCTGAGCTGCCACAACGATTCGCACGCGGCGGCCGTCTCCCAGATGCGTGTCGCGAGCTGATCGTCCTGCACACCGAGGTACTGGTCAAACAGCTCGTTGAGCTTGCCGCACATCTCGGCGCGAATCATCTGATCGCCAACGTCCTCGACGGCGAAACCGCCCTCCGACTTGAACCGAATCGTGCCCATCGACAGTTCGGCTCGTCTCGCCGACGCCTTCGCGACGCCAGTGGCGGCGGTGGCGGCGGCGCGCGGCGAAATGAGCCGAATCACGCACTGTTGGCCTTGTCGGACGCTCTTGAGCACACGAGCCACCTGGTAGTGACGACGGCCGAGCATGCACTCGCCGTCAATCGACTCGATAAGCTGCCCGACGGCGGTGGCCGGCCGCATCCGATCAAACACCGAGCCGGCGGCGATCACCTTCACAAACGCGTTGCCCATCCCATTGTCCGTGATCGTCACGCCAAAGCAGCTCGCGTCCTTGAGCACCGTCAGCTCTGTCGCCTGTCCGCGCACGTGCGCGTAGAGCATGTCCTTGAAGTTGAGTGTGCCGGTGAACAGACTTCGCATGTCGGGCTTGAAGTCGTTCACCGTCAGGTAGACGATCTCGTCGCGTTGCAGCCCAAAACAGTCGGCAATCGATTGGTAGAGCTCCGCCACGTCCGACCATCGATCGATGATGGCGACGGGCGAGCCGTGCGCCAGTTGGCACGCGAATTTCAGCTCGGCGGCCGCCATCATTAGTGGATTGGCGACGAGGTGTTGGGCCGACGACGGCTCCTCGGCCACGTCGACAATCGTCGAGAGGACGGCCGGCTGGGCGGGACGGCGGCGGAACGCGTCACGGGATCGGCTGCGGCTTCTGAAGACGTCACGCGGTTTTCGGTGGCGCCTTGAAGCTCGGCCATTACCTGAAGCGTTGGCATCCTCCTTGTTGTCCTTGTCCGTGCATAGTGAGTTGTTAGTTGAGAAGGGAGAGTGAGTTGTCTCGATGAATGATTCGATGCTGAGCGTCGAGCGCTCGCGTCGACGTAGATCTTATCGATCGGGTCACGTTTATCGATTGGGATGTCACGTTGCGTGACTGATTACGGAGAGGTCACGATTGTTCGCGCTTCCGGAATACTTTCTTTCGCAGATTTCACAATGCACGTTTTCAGAAAGTGCGGTGGAGCGCGCTTTGTTTTCGGGAATTTCGAGCCTCCGTAACTTTTTTGTGCTGAATCATGCAAAATTGGTCTAGTTACGAAAAATATGGGAAATTTTGAGATCTTTCGAATGGTGCAAAGAATGTGTGAAATTATTGATTTTGAAGCGAGTTGTGCAAGTTTTCGTGGCTCTTTCATCAAAAACTTGCATAACTCGCCTGAAAATCAATATTTTCAGACGCTCGTTGCCGCATTCGACAGATCTCAAAATTTGCTATCTTTTTCATAACTGGACCAATTTCATAACGTCTAGCACAAAAAAGTTATGCTCATTTTTGTGCGATGCGCTTTAAAAGTGCGACGGAGCGCGGTTTGTTTTCCAAATGATCATGGATAATACAACAATAAAAACTTGTTCATTTCACCGAACCAATCAATCAATAAATCAATAGTTCGATCGATAAAATCAATAATCGCCGTTTTTGAATCTCAACGCGTGAATATAATAGTTTCGGAAGAGGGAAGCTGCGAAAAAAAAATCGATATCCGAAAAAAAAAACAAAAGAGCCAACCAATAATCAATGCTCCGTACGCCCAGCTCGGATTCCAGAAAAATGTGAAAAAGTGAGAAATCTGCATAGAGTTTTCGGGTTTTCAATGCCGAACAAAAAAAAACCTACCGTAATCCATCGCCACCCCTTTCCGTGCAGTTTGAAATCGATCGATACTAGTGACAGGAGTAACGCGTGACACGTGACACTCACATTATCGATCGAAACGGCGAGAAATGCCACGTAGACACTGATGAGTGCGATCAGAAAGTGAAGTGTGACAAGGTAACGCTGAATTTTGAGCATTTATTGATTATTCTCGATTCGTCGTGTCTGTTTTCCGTTTTTTGTCTTTCAAATTTCAAAAAAGTACGCATTGTGTCGATTTACGATAAACATAGTGCACCTCCGTTATTTCGGAGCGTCGTACCAATCAATTTTTTAACGGTTTTTTTTCGCTGAAATTTAGGGAAGTTTTTCTATATTTTAGCAAAAAAAACAGGGGAAAAAACGACCTGGAAATGGAGAAAAAGTCGTAAAAAAAATTTGGTACGATGCTCCGCAAATAACGGCCGACGGCGCGCTGTGTTTATCGTAAATCGACACAATGCGCTTTTTTTCAGAGATTTCGAGAATTTTTGGAAAACAATCGATAATTATCGATTCCCAACGTTTTTTTTCAAATCTACCTTCGACTCGAAAATTATCATTTTTTCGGCGATTTCACGAAATTTCGACAAAATCATAGTGACAAAATATCGGTGGATGGGGGGAGGGAAAACGCGAAAAAAACAGCGCAAAAAAAAAATTTGGGGAGTCATAGCAACACCAGAAAGAGAGCAGGTGGAAAATGGAAATGAAACGAGAAAAAAAAGAAGAGAGAATCAGAATTTCATGACGTTCGACTTTTCGACGAAAAAGTGCTCCTCGAGCATTTTCGCGTAGACGTAGCATCGATTGATTAGCACGAATTGGAGTATTCCCACTGAAAATCGCGAGAGTTTTTTTTGGCGAGAAAGATGTAATGTAGGTACCAGAGTTGCACGGAATAAATTCCGGAACTAACACGGAAATCGCCACATCTTTTTTGTGGTGAGTCCTAGGAAAATGATGCAGTTACCAAAAATATAAAGCTTTCTGAGACCTTTCGAATGGTGCAACGAGACTGTGAAAATCTTGACTTTGAAGAAAGTTATGACGGTTTTAGTGGATTTATTTCCGTCATAACTTTCTTCAAAGTTAAGATTTCCACAGTCTCGTTGCACCATTCGAAAGGTCTCGAAAATCTTCATATTTTTGGTAACTGCATCATTTTCCGAGGACTCACCACAAAAAAGTTGTGGCGAGTTCCGTGTTAGTTCCGGAATTCATTCCGTGCAATTCTGGTAGGTACTCACAGAACACCGACGCGGTGCTGATGATTTCGACGGAATAGCCGGTGACGAGGCCGACGATGAAGCGGTCCTCTTCGCGAGTTTTGGCGCCCAGAATGAGCGGGAATATCGGGTAGGTGTCGTTGGACTCGTAGCCGGACGCCGTTTGGCTCGCGAAATAGACGGGACTCACGAGAATCGAGCCGAAGTCGAACGTGAGGTGAATGATCTGACGATTTTCGGATTCGTGACGTCGTGACGGGCAGTTTGGTACTAATCATGAGTGGGTTACTGTGGAGCCGACTTTTTACGGTCGATTCGGTGCATTTTCACGTGGAATACAGTGTCTCAGTGCATTATGTCGTCAAATCGTGTGTTTCTGTGCATTTCGTCGTCAAATCAAGTGTTTCTGTGCATTATGTCGTTAGATCGTGTGTTTCTGTGCATTATGTCGTCAAATCAAGTGTTTCTGTGCATTCTGTCGTCAAATCAAGTGCTTCTGTGCATTCTGTCGTCAAATCAAGTGTTTCTGTGCATTATGTCGTTAGATCGTGTGTTTCTGTGAATTCTGTCGTCAAATCATGAGTTTCTGTGCATTGTATCGTAAGATCAAGTGCTTCTGTGCATTTTGTCGTCAAATCAAGTGTTTCTGTGCATTCTGTCGTCAAATCAAGTGTTTCTGTGCAATATGCCGTTAGATCGTGAGTTTCTGTGCATTGTATCGTCAGATCAAGTGTTTCTGTGCATTTTGTCATCAAATCAAGTGTTTCTGTGCGTTATGTCGTCAAATCAAGTGCTTCTGTGCTTTCTGTTGTCGACCATTGAACTCACCGAAATGTACATTGAAACTCGAAGCAGTCGCGAGCTGTTCCTCACCACACCGTACGTTAACACAACTTCGAGCAGTCCCGAAACGATGCCCGTGACACGCGTGACACGGTCCTCGTTGAAGAGCACCTCGAAGATGCACACGAGCAGTCCCATCGCAGAGAAGAAGAGCACAAAGTGGCGCGCTTTGAAACAGCACACTTTTGGCTGAAATTTCAGCACGAAAATGCCCGAGAAGGGGGGGGGGGGGGCGAAAAACGACGAACCTCGCCTCGGATCGACATGTTTCTCGTTGTGAAAAGTGATTTTTTGGGGCGGGGGGGGGGGGGGGGGTACAAAATATCGGAAATCGTGAAAATCCGCCGTCAGATGGGAAAACCGGTTTTTCTCGAACACTCTTAATCTCTTCCGTTTGGCCACTTTTTTCAGTGTTTTTTTTTCACGACAGTTTCATTCAGGGAAGAGTGGATGCTCAAAAAATATAGAGGAGGGACCGATTTGGAAGATCGAAGACGGTGGCCTAGGATCCGACAAATTGGGGGGGGGGGGGCTAGGACCCGAACAGTTTGATGGCCTAGAATCCGACAATGACCCAGATAGCCGCGTGGCCTAGGATCCGAATAGTGGATGGCCTAGGCCACAGATACTCGTGTGGCCTAGGATCCGACAATGACCCAGATAGCTGTGTGGCCTAGGATCCGAATAGTGGATGGCTTAGGCCACAGATAGTCATATGGCTTAGGATCCGACAATGCCCCAAATAGTCATGTGGCCTAGGATCCGAACAGTTTGATGGCCTAGAATCCGACATTCACCCAGATAGCCGGGTGGCCTAGGATCCGAATAGTGAATGGCTTGACCACAGTTAGTCAGGTGGCCTAGGATCCGAAGATTGGAACTGCCCATGGCCTAGGATCCGACACACTCCTAAATAGACACGTGGCCTAGGATCCGACAAATCGGTAGCCTAGATAGGAACTGCTCACGGCCTAGAATGCGACTCGAACACCCCGAAACGTGCTGGCCTAGGGAGAACTCCAACTCGGAGCAATAATTTATTTCATTCAGCAAAAAGGGAACAAAAAGAGAGAGAGGGTGGGGTGAGAACCGGATAGCGATGAAGACAGCAAAGAGAACGGAGAAGAGAAAGGAAACGAAATTCTTGCGTATATTCACAACAAAAAGAGAGAGAGAAAAAAGAAACGAATACGAGGGTCGAGAGTTGTTGTCTTTTCGAGCATTTCACAGAAATCCTCATTCAAATGATCATAGAAAATGGGAAGAAACCCGTGTGTCGGTATTATTTCTAGAGTGTGAGACATTGGGGGGAGAGGGGGGGGGGGAGGAAATGCGTGAAAAAAATAAATGTCTAAAGGGGATCCTACACGGAATCGAATCCGAGCCTATCACAAAATTTGCCCTATCTTTTTCGTGCTCGGGCCTATGAAAATGGTGCAGTTGCAAAGAATGGAAAGCTTTTCGAGCTAGATCGAATGGTGCAATGGGAATTTGAAAATATTGATTTTCAAGAAAGTTATCCAGGTTTTAGTGGCTCTTACATGGAAAAGACACTAAAACCAGCACATCTTCTCTCAAAATGAAGATTTTCAGATTCCCATTGCACCATTCGAAACGGCTCGAAAAGCTTTAAACATTTTCTAACTGAACCATTCCAATACAGGTCCCCAGTATGAAAAAGTGGGGGCGAGTTATCGTGAAAGTTCTCGTGCTCAGGTGTCACGCGAGTAGGAGAACTCGGCGCACGCGCTCTCGTCAAGTGAGCTCCGTCGAGAGGTGTAGTACTCGTACTGCGTCTCCTCTTCCTCTTCGCCGTGCATTTTGGTGCGCACAAATAGGTGCGCCCATTCTTCGTAATCGCGATCCACGTCGCCGAGATTCTGGAAATTGAACGCGTCATTTCTCCACACTTTTCATGACCTCATTTTTTCACGAAAAGTTTATGGTCTTTCTCTCGTATTTTTCGCGGCGGGACCCGTTGAAAGTTTCCGATCGGAAGAAGAATTGTCGAAATCTAGTTCCGTCTCGATACTGATAGGAAGACTCTCTATTTAATTTCCTGATTTTCCGGCCCGTCTAATTATCACCATAGTGGTGAGCCCAGCCCCTTAATTATACCGCCCATAGATGGCCGGGGGGGACTAGTTTTCGCAATGTGACCGCGACCTGCCCCGTCACCGCTTCGTGCGGATCAATACAACCGCGCACCCGCCCTCCTCCTCCTCTTCACTGCATCATTCCGCTCATTTCCCCCCAAATGTCGTCCTTCTCTCGTCTTTCGATCGATTCGGCTCGAAAAGAGCTGCCCTATCCCTGTCTGGTGGCCTTAGTTCGTCACTTCCCTCTCAAACTTCGGACTTCTCTGGCCGCACGAGTTCCGTCGATTCGAAAGTTGGAGCGGAGACTCGCGTACACTTTCGAGAACCTCGAGTTCGATAAACGTCGTGATGGGACGGTCAACGTGGTTCTCGAGGGAAATAACTGGCGTATGGAATCGTGCGACGCTTTTATAGATTTTTATCTGGCTCGACCGGGGACTATCATTCGAAATTTGGAGTTGTCGGTGAGTTTCTCGACAATAAAACGTAATCGGAGCATACCGGGAGTGTGACACACCGTGACGCACAACTGCAGACTTAATGCTACCGATGCTGGGAGAGGCCAGTGAAACGCTTGACACAAAGTCCGCAATTGTGCGGCACGGTGAACGTTTTGGCTCTCGGATTTCGTCACGTTATGCGTGACTCTCATCACGTCTTCCGTTTCAGGACTTCTTCCCTTTTCGTCCTGAGCATACTTTCAAAATCATCAATATCACTATCAAAATCGTTCGCCCGACTCCCGCCCGGCCCACCAACCTGTTTGCCGGTTCCAATAGGCAATTCGACACTATCATTTTGAATTTAGCATATTTTCCATCGATTTTCGTCAGCCAATTGCAAGAAACCCAGTCGAAAAAGGTCAAAATTAATTGGTTAATCGCCGGCGTGCCATTTTTGGGAGAGTTCCGCGGGCTCGACACAGTACAAACTGATGCTTTGGAAGTCGAAACCGTGTTTCTGAGAGAGCACGTACCATTCGTGTCCGAGTCGATGAAAAAGTGGCAAATTAGCGAGTGTAGAGCATTTTCATCAGAATGCCTTGATGAGGAGCACATCCACGCTCTCTTCACCAGATTCATCGACTTTGTCAAAGAGCTCAAAAAGACGGGCGAGCGGCTGGATATCGCTTCTTTCTACCTTCTCAGCTTTCGACCGTGCGTATTGAGGCGGCTCGTCGAGGAATCGCGATTCAACGAGACGATTCTCGAGTTGGGTGGCGAGATGATGCGCGACGGCGAGACCTACGAAATTCCCATCAACGACGAGAGAAAGATTCTCATTTCTAGAAGTGCCCTCAGGTATTCTGGCTTTCTCGATTTGAAAGCTTCACTCGCTCAGAGGACAAGACATGCACGGAAGAGAAAATGTTCAATACGGAAGACGGAAGGCGGAAGACGGAAGAGAAAAAAGCACGGAAGACGGAATTCCGTGCATTCCTGGTTAGAACGCAGTTTTCGTTGAACTGAGAACTATTTAGTTTAAACTTTACAGAATCCACCCGGAATACCGAATCGTCTACAGTGTTTCACGCTTTCCGACTGACACTTCTTCTCCTTCCGTCAACCCCCGATGCCTCCCCGATCGGAGCATCGTTTTCAGTGTGCATTTTCGCGTGGACTACAATGTCGAAGACACTTTTCACTTCAACTTTTCTTCTCAATATATTCTCCAACTGCAATCACCAATCTCTTACAATCATTTTGTCCACGAAATTTCGATTAATTTGAATTCCCCCTCCTTGTTTCATTATACTGTACTTTCCATTCACACGCACTTTCCATTCATTTGTGTTATCAATGAAATTTCTAATAAATCAAACTCTCCTGCCATTTTTTTTTCACAAAATACTACAAACCAATTCATGGTTTCCAGTGTATTTTCGCGTAGAAAACAGTGCAAATAACGTCTTTCATGCCAATTTCGATCGATTTTCGCCCACCTATCTACGCCATAAAGGAGCCTGCGAACAGATGGCACGCGACATATATATAATTAGTTCATTATCCGGATTACGGACCCACAATCCAATCCGTTGATGGAGTATTATCCCTTCACTGCCACGACCGGAATTATGAGCTTGAAGCTTAGAGCCGGAATGCTCTGCAGTTCACTCAAAATTTCCCAATGCTTTTGTAGTTGACTCCTGTTTTGTAACTATTCCAGTTTTCGAGATGTACGTCGGTGGAAGGTCTTTTATGTAGAACTTGGTCAAAGTTGAATTTCAGTGGGCTCTCCTTCTATTGGAGTAAAGATAGGAGAGATCCTTCCGTACATTCGGAACATTCGCACCCTTGACCCCATCCGTGATGTGTTCTAAAGGTTCCGATGGGGTCGGAAGTGTCGCGTGTATCTCTCTGCCCGCCTTATCTCCCTTGACCTCTTACGTAACGACGATCGGAATGAGTACTGGTACCCGTCAGGTGTAATACGTCGTCACACCTGCATATTGCGCCAGTTGACCTCGTTTGTGTGCTCAGTGAGCACTGCTCACCCGACCGTTTGGGACATACATCCCATCTTCTCATTCTTATCAATCGGTTCACACAGTGTATCGGGCAAAAGTGAACATTAGATAGAAGTCCGCAGACAGATCGCTCCTCCAATGCAGACTGTGAACCGATAGCAGTTTCGAATGCGATGGTGTTACGAACGCAGACAGAACGCCCGAAACTCGTTGTCACGCCCCCTTATTTGGGTCTCGTCTGGAAGAAACCATAGACGAATCGGCTATGGTATTTCCGTTCGAGACCCGGGAAGGGGCGCTCTATTAATAGCTTTGAAACATCCCACTTTTTGGCAGTGACCGGCTGGTTTTCATGTTTTTCAGCACGAATGCGGTTCTGATCTATTAAATCACATACCACCATCCACTCATCTCTGAGCAGTTCGGCAGCCGAGTATCGATGAAACGAGTCGACGTGAACGAGGCACATGATCAAGTGTCGCACCGACCACGAGATCTGCAACAGGAGGGCGCTGAAGCGTCTCGAAACAAGTCGCGAGGAAAGAGACTCACATCGTCCCACGACGGCGACGGGAAACAAAACTCGCCGGATTGAATCGCGTTGAACAGGTCTTGTTCGGTGCCGTCCGACGTTTGGAACGGCGGAAATCCGACGAGAATCGCGTAGAGCACAACGCCGGCCGCCCAAATGTCCACTTTGCAACCGTAGCCGGTCTTGTTGAGCACTTCCGGCGCCACGTACGTCGGTGTGCCGCAAATCGTCGTCAGCACGCCAAAGTCGTGCGGCATCTCGGCGGCCAGTCCGAAATCCGCCAATTTCACGCCGAGCTCGCCGAACTCGTCTTTGACGATCTGAGCGATTTTCAGACGTGGAATTCCAGACAGACAGTCAGCTCACCAGAAGATTCTCCAGCTTCACGTCGCGATGCACGATACCGAGCTCGTGAATGTATTCGAGAGCCTGTCCGAGACACGTCAGCATTCGGACGGCGTCTCGTTCCGGAACTCGACGCACACGACGCAAATGCTCGAAGAGATCGCCCATCTGTGGGAGAAGAGAGATAGAGGGAGTACGGTAGGTGGATACGGTAGCCGCTTACCTCGATCAGCTCCAACGACAGGTAGTAGGCGTTGTCGACGAGCCACGAATCGTAGAGTTGGACAATGAAGGTGTGATCGATTTTTTGGAGAATCGCGAGCTCCATTTCGATGAGATGCTCTTTTCCGACCACATTCTCTCGTGCTATCACTTTCATCGCTCGTTTATCGTTGTTGATTCTGGAGAAACGAGAGCGAATTGAGGCGGAGGTTATTGTGCGATTATAGGGCGATTTTCAGACCATTTTCAGGTCTTTCTGAGAAAAAATGTGGTTTCTCTGGCCGTTTTTCAGCCTTCCAGAGCCTTCCAGAGCTTATTCCGAGCTCCCAGAGCTCTTCAGACGCCTATCAGGCCGTTTCGAGATTGAACAGACCGTCTACAATCAATGTGGGACCCAAAAAAGCATCACAAGACCTTCTTAAAGTTTGCTTAAAAAGAAACTAGAGGGGTGGGAAAATGCAGCGCACAAGGAGCGACGCTTTGAAAATAAGTAAAAGTATTTTTAATTATCGATTTTAGGCCAAAATTAATATTCCTGTGGCCGTGACCTAACTGCTGCTTTTCGCCGGAATTCTTCGCGCGGCCTCGACGAATTTTCGAGATTTCTTCGCAAAAAGACGTGTCTGTAAGCGGAGCATTGAGAGGCCGAAAAATATCGCAAATCAATCGATATCGCGCATAGGCGCGCAACGAAATTTGGGTTTCTAGGTCACGGCCACAGGAATATTAATTTTGGCCTAAAATCGATAATTAAAAATACTTGCACTTATTTTTAAAGCGTCGCTCCTTGTGCGCTGCATTTTCCCACCCCTCTAGTTTATTTTTAAGCAAACTTATTTCAAGTTGGCACCCCCCCCCCTTTAAACTTTTTCAGACCGTTCACAACCTTTTTGAGTTGTGCAGAACATTTTGAAGCCTAAAAACGATTTTATAGAGCCTCTAAAGCCCTTCGAGGCCATCTGGAGCTTGAAAAAGTTCGAAAAACCATCCCAGAGCTACTAAGAACTCCAAAAAAGCTCTCAGAATCGCTCTTAAAGCTTTAGAACACTTTCCAAAATCATTCTTCTCAAATTTTCCGCGAAATTGACTGAAAAACCCAGTTATCAACAACTTTAGAAACATTTTTGAGCCAAAACCCTTTTCCAGAGCTCCCAGAGGCATTCAGAGGCAAAAAAGAGTATCCAAATAAATTCGAACTCAACAAAACGTTTTCAGAGCTTTTCTGGAGCCAAAAACACTTTTTCAGAGGCTCTTACTGTCTGGAAACACCTTTCAGAGCCTTTTCGAGCTCGAAAAGGCTTTCAAGAGTCCGAAAAAGCGTCTCTCTATCCGAATAAATCTTCTAAAATGCGTTTCCAGAGGAATTTCTTCAAACTTCCAAAAGATTTTCGATTCGAATTCGCCAAGCCGAGGAACCTTTTTCAGATCGTTTTTAGGCTTTTTTCTCCAATTTCTGGTCGAAAATCGGCAAAAATGAACGAAAACGACTCACTTGTCGAGAACCTCGTAGACGACGGCCGTGTTTCCGTCGCCGATCAGCCGCAACAACTGGAACTTGTCGTCCAAAAGCGGCGGCAACCTCTGCTCGTCCTGATCCGGTATCACACTTCCCGACCGATCGTGTCGCAGCGATTCGTTGCGGTTCGGCATCGCGAGCCGCCTCGACAGCCGCCGATCTTTCGCCGTCGCTCCCGACGCGACACACTTGTGCTCTTCGGACGCGACGAGCAGATCGTCGGCGGCCATCTTCTCGTTTCCGCCGTACGCCACGAAGACGTCGTCGTCGCGAAAGAAGTCCTCGAGTGTGAGGACGGCGCGGCCGGACAGTGTGAACAGTTTGCGGATGGCGCCCGAGTCGAGCTTCACTACTGATGTCAAATCGCGAAGCACTTGGTCGAACGATCTGCAAGACAACGGCGTTCTAGAGCCCGCCACTGGCGCTATTCCGGCGCCAGTGGCCTCGTTGCGCCGCCACTGGCCGACTTTAAAACGCCACTGGCGGTCAGGGCGCCTGTTATGGCGTATGTCAGGCGGTAGACTGGCCGATGTCACACGGCTACAGTTCGTGACGGAATTTTTTCAGAGTCATCCATATCTCTTAAAGGCGCAGTGTCGATTTACAAGAGAAGCTGTTATCTGTCGTTTTTTTCTCAAATTCACTGAAATTTCGCAGTTTTCTGGCTACTTCAACATTTTCTATCAACTTTACTGGAAAACTGCTCGAATTTCACATGGATTTAGTGAAAAGGTGCCCGGAAATTGGCAGAATAAACTAAAAAACAAAAATTTACGACACTCGCCTCCCGTAAATCGACATTTGATCACGAGAGCGAGTGTGCGCCTTTAATAAATCTGGATGACCCTGGAAGTATCCAGCCCAGGTAGCCGCCTGACATCGGCCAGCCATCCGCCTGACATCGGCCAGCCATCCGCCTGACATCGGCCAGCCATCCGCCTGACATCGGCCAGCCATCCGCCTGACATCGGCCAGCCATCCGCTTGACATCGGCCAGCCATCCGCCTGACATCGGCCAGCCATCCGCCTGACATCGGCCAGCCATCCGCCTGACATCGGCCAGCCATCCGCTCGACATACGCCAAAATGAGCGTGTCAGCCGCCAGTGGCGGCAATCCGATTGAAATTCCAAGAAAACACTTTCCAACCTCGCCGTTTTCTTGTTCAACAAATGCCGGCTAATTCGTCGCGGTTTCACACCATTCCTGATCACTTTGATGATTCGCGGGTACACAAAATCTGTTCGCTCCTTCAAAAAGAACTGTAGAACTGGTAGGTTTTTCGAAAAATGGCTCACATTCGATGGCTCGACGACGCTCAGCGCGAGTTTTTTCGTTTCCAAATGTCGATTGTATCGATTGGCGAGTGTGAGGCGCCAGTTGGGTTCGGCGGCGCGCGAGTAGTCGACCTGTTTGAAGACGTCGGTGCTGGAGCACACGTAGCCGCCGCCGTCCTCGAACTGCTCGACCGCCGTGATGCGTTGAGTGCCGTCCATTGAGAAGATGTGACGAATGCCGTGCGGGAGTGCCGTCGAGTCGCATATCACCGTCTTCATGAGCTCCTCCATCAGCGGCTGCATACTTTTGACACGGTCACACTGCAGCGCGTACTGGATGCCTTTGAAGTACTGATCGCCGTTTCGATAGAATCGCAGTCGTTTCGCTTTGACGAGGTGCGGATAGCCGGACGGCCCGATGCGGCATCGCCTCTGCATTTCGGACACCATGTCACGTGACTCGGCGAGCAGCTCGGCCGCTTCCTGACTCGCCTCGCCCGTCTCCATTGCGCACACCGACGACGTCATCGACGCCTCGGCGGTGTTCGTGCCGCTGTTCGGCATGCTCGAACCGCCGGCGAACGTCGTCGTCGGAAATGTGGCCAGATTGAATGTGGAGGCGCGCGGTGTCGTCAGAAGCTCCTCGTCGATGGCCACTTGATGGTGATGTTGTGATTGGCGACGGAGCGCGTTTGATGCGCCCGAAGTGGAGGGGCTGTTCTTGCGAAGGATGGCCGGCGAGGAGGAGAGGATCGCCGAGTGAGGACGGATCGGGTGCGGCGGGTGCGCTGCAAAAAGTCGAATCAAATTTTCAGAGTACGGTTCGGAGTTTAAAGGCGCATACCTTGCCACGGGAGTAGATCACACAATCTACGCGCGCCCTTCAACTTCTTCGTGCTTGGGCCTATGGAAACAGCGCAGTCACTAGAAATACAGAGTTTTTCGAGCCGATTCGAATGGTGCGATGGGAATCTGAAAATCTTCATTTTGAGGGAAGTTATCCAGGTTTTAGTGTCTTTTCCATGTAAGAGTCACTAAAACCTGTATAACTTCCCTCAAAATGAAGATTTTCAAATTCCCATTGCACCATTAGAAACAGCTCAGAAAGCTTTATATTTCTTGCAATTGCTCTATTTCCATAGGCTCAACACAAAAAAGTTGGGGCAACTGCAATCTACAGTAAGCCTAGTTTTCGTGTCGAGACCCGCGGCAAAGTATGCACCATTGAGCAGTGAAACGTCTGTCACGTGGCACATCGTTGTATTCCGGCCGCACAAACAACTTTTCTGCCCCGAACCCTTTGAAAATGGTCTAATTACGAGAAAATAGAGGAAATTCAAAGTATTGAAGAATATGCCTTATAAGGCGCATACCATTCCACGGGTCTCGACACGAAAAGTTTGAGAGTAGATCATACAATCTACAGTATATCTTCGTATAGAAAATATCGATTTTCCACCGAGTATTGCCAGTTTTAGTCATTTTTCAATGAAAAACTTGCACAACTCAGTTGAAAATCGATATTTTCAAAAGCTCCTCGTTTCATTTGAAAAATCTTCAAATTTTCTATCCAAATCTCACATCTTCTCACTATATTTGTGGCCATTGTGTGTATGACACTAGAAAAATATCGACTGTGAATAATAATAATAATAATAATAATTGCGACAAAGAAGACGTCAGAGAATGGAGGAGGGTGTGTAAATGTGTAAATCGGTGAGAACCGAGAGACGCAGACGATGTGAGAATCGGAAAATGCGAACGGACTTTTCACTTTCTTTCCATTCTCTCTCTCCCTCACAACAACTAATTTTCGACTGGAAATCGCTGAAAATCCACGTTTTCAGCGGATTTTACCCAACTCGACCTAACTTTTCCGTGCTCGGGCCTATGAAAATGGAGCAGTGACACAAAATATGAAACTTTTCGAGCCGTTTCGAATGGTGAAATGGGAATTCGAAAATATTGATTTTGAAGGAAGTTGGGCAGGTTTTAGTGGTCTTCACTTGAAAAAGCCATTAAAATCCGGATAACTTTCTTGAAATTCAGTATTTTCAAATTCCCGTTGCACCATTCGAAACAGCTCAAAAAGTTCAAAATTTTGTGTAACTGCACCATTTTCATAGGCCCGAGCACGAAAAAGTTGAGGATGAGATTATAAAACTTGAAGAATCCACGTGGCACCTCCAGAAAGCTACCGTAACCCGAACCCAAGCAGACAAAGAGAAGCAGCGCAAGCAGATAGCTACCGTAACCCTCAAGTGCTCCCAAAAAAAAATGTTTGGAATCCTTACGTCGTTTGAATCGTGGGATATTCGACGATTTGCCGACAGTCGATAGTCGTTTCGTGACACGTGGCAGTGTGTTCGATGAGCCGTTCTGTTGTTGTTGTTGTTGTTGTGCTCCGTTGAGCCCGCCGCCGCCGCTCGAGCCCGAGCCCGATGCTCCAGAATCCATTTGCCACGTGGACGTCGACGTCGTTTGTGGCATTATCAGAGGAGCAAGGACAGTGTGTGTGTGCGTGTTGGTGTGTGTGCGAGCCCGAAAAAGAAAGAAAACCGAATGAAATTAGTTGGCGAGACAATGGGAGGGGACAGTTAAGGGAAAGCAGAGAGGCAAATTTTGCGCCAGGGTTGGCGAGAGTAATGGCCAATGGCGTGCGAATTCGGCCTTTGAAGCGTCACAACCGCCAGTGGCGCTGCAAAGTCAGCCAGTGGCGGCGTAACGAGGCCAGTGGCGCCAGAAGAGCGCCAGTGGCGGGCTCCACAAATCGCTTGGCCGACCGTCTTCGGCCAAGCAATTTGTGGACCCAAAAACTGAAAGGGGCTGAAACCAAGAGGGAGAAGTGCGTTTCCACTTTAAATATCGTAGAGAGAGCTCAAAACGATGAGTTTTTGAGGGAAAAACAGTGAAAACCGAATCACATGATTCGAAATTCCGATAAAAAACGGCTCATAACCACGAAAATTGGCTTGGCATTTCAATTTCAAGTCAAGAGGGGTGATTTAAAAAAATGGTCGAGAACAAAGGAAAACTGCCGAAAAAGTTGAGCAACTAGCTCAAAACGGCTCAAAACCAGCTCAAAACGTCAAAATGGCCCAAAACCAGTTCAAAACGGCTGAGAACTAGCTCAAAACGGCTCAAAACTATTTCAAAATGTCAAAATGGCTCAAAACGGCTTAAACTAAATCAAAACCAGCTCAAATTACATTGAAACCAGCTCAAAACCAGCTCAAAACGGCACAAACCCAGCTCAAAATGGCTCAAAACCAGCTCAAAATGACTCAAAACGGCTCAAAATAAATCAAAACCAGCTCAAAACGGCTCAGAACCAGCTCAAAACGGCTCAAAACTAGCTCAACATGTCAAAATGGCCCAAAACCAGCTCAACATGTCAAAATGGCCCAAAACCAGCTCAAAATGGCTCAAAACGACTCAAAACCAGCTCAAAATAGCTCAAAACCAGCTCAGAACCAGCTCAAAACCAGCTCAAAACGGCTCAAAACCAGTTCGAAACCCGCGAAACGCTCTAAATGAGCCTATCTGATGGGAAGACGGGACGAGGAGGATATCTTCTGGTAAAGAGAGAGAGAGAGAGAGGAAATGCATGGAATGCGCAATGCGACTCGCAATGCTCTCTCTCCCGAATTAACTAGGGCGAGTGTGTGTATAAATGTGCTCCATCTGCCACAGCTCCCTTCCCCTTCCCAGTTTTCGGTCAAAGAAGGACGACAATCCAACGGGATTACCGCCACCTGCGTCTTCCGAATCACATTTTCGACAAGCGAGAAAACGAGTGAATGAGCGTTTTTGAGCTTGGCACGGAAAACCGTGCCGAGCTCAAACTTCTGACCGTAACTATGAGAAAACACGGAAGAACGACGATTTCCGACCATTCGGTGACTGAAAATCGGCTGAAAACCGGTTCAAAACGGGCGAAAAGGGCGGAAAGTCGAGGGAAACGAGATGATTGCGAGCAGTGTCTGGCGTCTCGCGATTGCGAAACGACGCGAAACGACGAGCTTTTCGACTCGAAACTCGCGGAGACGCCGAGAAAATCGGATGGAAATCTCGCGGAAAAGAGGGTGATTGCGATGGATAATTCGATTGAAATTTCGGGATTTCGTACAATTTTTTTTTGTTTTTTGTGAAAAAATGAGGTTTTTGGGCGGTTTTGATGGAAAATTTCGGGTTTTCCGTTAAAATTTCAAGAAATTGAAGGTTTTTTTGGGGCTATTCTGGAATTTTCGCTATTTTCCACTGTTTTTCGGGATTTTCAGCGAATTTTCTACAATTTTTCGAAGAATTTACTGGAAATAGCTGGAAAATAGTGGAAATTAGTGTATTTCTGGCATTTGCCACTGTTTTTCTGGAATTTTCCGGGTTTTCAGCGAATTTTCAGCGTTTGCAAGCATTTTTCAGCTTCAAACACGTTTTTTTGTGGGTTTTCGATGGATTTTCCACATTTTTTTGGTCGATTTCAGTCAAAAACGATGGGTTTTCACTTACAGTTCGGTGTCGGGACGGCCACTTTCGAATCGATTTTCGCCGCGTTTTTTCGGGGTTGCCTGAGACGAAAAACGGGTCGAATTGCGGCGAATTGACTGTCTTTTACAGCGAGTGGCCAATTAATTTGCGTTCGAAAAATGGACAAAATACTTGCGGCGCCAAATTGAAAATCCGGTTTTTCGCCGGGGGGAAAAATGGCGGTTTTCGGGGGTTTTTAGCTCGGAAATTGATTGTTTTTGATGGAAATCAATGTGAAAACCTTGGAAATCAACAAAAATCCGCCAAAAATCGAGTGGATTCGTTCAAAAATTCGAAAAGAACGTTGAAAAACGGATAGAAAAAGCGAGACGAACGATTTGTCGTCGAATCGGGTGCCGGGTGTGCATTCTGACGTGACGGTGTTTGCACAGCTGACTAATTCCCGCGGATTGCAAATAAGCCGAAAATCGATCGTTTTCCGCCGATTTTCCGCCAGTTTCTCGTGATTTTTCGATGAAAACGTTGAAAAATCGATGAAATTCAAGAGTTTCAGCCGAAAAATGTCGTCCGGCGTGCCCGTTCAACACTGGAACTTCGGTATCGGCCCGATTACGTGCCACGCGTGGAATAAGGATCGCAGCCGTGAGTCACCCGAACTGAAAATGCTGAAAACATACGTCTAGAGCGTCTGAAACTCTATAAAATTCAAAAAAATCTGAATTTTCCGTTTTTTTCAATTTTTTCCGTAGTTTTCCAAAATTCCTCTGATAGTCGATAAAAATTGATCTCATCAATTAAAAAAATAATTTTTAATTTTAAGAAATCTATTAAAAACGTCTGAAAATCTGAAATTCCTTTAATTTTTAATAATTTCATCAGTTTAATCGTTCTGAATTATAAAAAATAGTCTCAATTTGCAAAATCGCTCGAAATTCGATAATCTGTCACGAATTTCTATACAATCTCCCAAAAAATCGATAATTTAGCCTCTTTTCCCGCCAAAAGCCACAAGAATTCAGTAGAAACTCTCAAAATTTGAAAATATCCTGCATTTTCCCAAGTTCCATCGGTTTATAAAACCACAAGCGTTCTGGACTGTAAAAAACGGTTAAAAAGTCGCAAATCTGCTCGAAAATCGATGATCTGACCCTAAAATCCACTTGAAATCCATGAAAATCTCGGAAAACTGACGATTTTCCGCTCATTTCCCACTCAAATCGCAGAAAATCGATAATTGCTCGCAGAAATCGCCGTGTCGGCCTCATCGAACGAGATCCACATTTTCGAGTGGAAAAACGGCGACTGGCAATCGATTCACACACTTTCGGAGCACGATTTGCCGGTGACGGGCCTCGACTGGGGCACCAAAACGAATCGGATCGTCTCGTGTTCGCAGGACAAAAACGCGTTCGTCTGGACGTTCGACCGAAACGTGTGGAAGCCCGAACTGGTGTTGGTTCGGTTCAATCGGGCGGCGACCTACGTCAAATGGTCGCCTCTCGAGAACAAGTTCGCCGTCGGCAGCGGCGCGAAACTCGTCTCCGTCTGCTATTACGAGAAGGAGAACGACTGGTAGGATGAGCCGTTAATCGAGGTGGTTTCCGTCGATTTTCCCTGTTTTTAGGTGGGTTTCGAAGCAAATCAAGAAGCCGATCCGCTCGACGGTCACCTGTCTCGATTGGCACCCGAATAACGTTCTTCTGGCGGTCGGATCGTGCGATTTTAAGGTTTGCGCGATTTTTCCCGCCAAGTGTCGTAAGGTATGGTGCCAAGTCTGCGGTGAGACGGTGTTTGCGGACCAATGCATCATACCTGACGACAATTCACATTTTTCGCAAAAAAAAGCGGTTTTTCAGTGCCGTGTGTTCTCCGCCTACGTGAAAGAAGTCGATGAGAAGCCGTCGCCGAATCCGTGGGGTCAAAAGATGCCGTTCGGACAGCTGATGAGCGAGTATTCGGTCGGCGGATGGGTCCATCGCGTCGCTTTCTCGCCCAGCGGATGTCGTCTGGCTTTCGTCTCGCACGACTCCTCCGTTTCGTTCGTCGACTCGACTGTGGTAAGCGAATCTTCACCGAAATCCGTGTTTTTCGCCGATTTTCCGATCAAAATCCAGCGAAAATCGTGTTTTTCGAGCTTTTTCCACTCGAAATCGCTCTTCCTCTTTGCAGAATAGTCAAAATGCTCAACATTTGCGCACGATTCACCTGCCGTTCACCACTGTCGAATGGATCACTGAGAACAGCCTTGTCACGGCGGTAAGTGCTCGAAAACTCGGAAAAAACTGGTTTTCCTAGTGTATTTCCTAAGTTTTTCAAAGATTTTCAAAGGAAATCGGTGGATTTCTATTAAAATTGCAGTTTTTCGACGAAAAAACTGTGAAATCTTCGGAATTCCGATTAGTTTGATTCAAAAATTCAAGGTTTTCCATCAATTTTCGTTGAAACTTCAATGTTTTTCTGGTTTTTTCGTAGATTTTCATCCAAAATGACCAATTTTCTGATGAAAAACTGTGAATTCGCCGAATTTTCCAGGAGTTTTTGTTAAAAATTCAAGATTCTCCTCGAATTTTCGAT
Source organism: Caenorhabditis sulstoni (assembly GCA_963966605.1). Taxonomy (NCBI): domain Eukaryota; kingdom Metazoa; phylum Nematoda; class Chromadorea; order Rhabditida; family Rhabditidae; genus Caenorhabditis; species Caenorhabditis sulstoni. The sequence continues at coordinate 2,059,886 of OZ016477.1, forward strand.
GATTTCTCATGGAGATCGTCGTTTTTTGAAGGGTCACGACTGTTCGCCGGTGCTTTTCGTCGTCCAACAGGATATTCTGAAGGAAGTGTGCAAACTGGACGTTCCGTCGGCCGCCGCCAAGAGCACCGTCAACAGTGCTCTTCAGCTCTTCAAGAATATCGATCGGAACAATGCGGCCGAGAAGGTCAACGTCGCCCTCAAGACGCTTCATCAGAATCGCATCACGTCAGTCTTTTCTAATTAAAATTTGAAAAAAAAAAGATTTTTTAAAGCAAAATTTAAAAAAAAAACGTTTTGAAGGATAAAAATATTATTTTTTTATGAATAAAAAAATTCTTAAATTTAGAAAATTCTCATTTAAAAAATTAATAATATCTGAAATTTTTTATTTAAATATTTAATTTTTTTAACAAAAAAAATTGTTTCGAGAAATATTGAATTTCAATTTAAAAAACTAAAAATTTAAAAAAAAATCTATTTATATTTATTTAAAGCCAAGTTTCAATTTTTCCAAAAAATATTTAAGTTTTTAAAATTTATCTCCATAAAAAATATTTCTTTTTGAAAAAAAAAGAAAAAAAAATTGCTTTGAAAAGAATAATTAAAATTATTTGCAAATTTTTCAAAAATTTTTTTTGATTTGATTTAAAAAATTCTTCAAATTTCTTGAAAATTAAGAAAAAATTAAATTTGATTTTTTTTTTGATAACGACAAAAATTTTCTTCATTTTTTTTTGAATTGATTCCTAAATTTTTAAAAAGTTAAAAACAACCAATTTTTCAGTTTTTGTTAAATTTTTAAAAAAATTAAAAATATTTTTTGTTTCAGCCAAATCCTTCCGCACTCTGGATCGGCTGGAAATGTGGTGAAATTCACTACTTGCGGAACTGACGGAATCATTGCTCTCTGGGATTTGAAGGTATTAAAAAATTTTTTTTTTAATATTCAAAAAAAAAATTTTTTTTTTAAATTTTAAAAATTCAGGAAACGATAGAATATTGTCGGGCAAGTTTTGGGTGCAAAAAATCGATTTTTTTTCTTAACTAATTCGAGTGATTTTTGTGGTTAAAATTTTTTTCCAAATTCAAATTTTTCCGAAAAAAATTAACAAAACGCATGAGTGTCTTCTATTTTAATTGCGATGGATTTTTATAATTTTTGAATTTTTTTGCAAATTTTAAATTAATTTTTTTGTTGCAGAATCACCCATCGCTGGCCTAAATTCGAATCGATCAAAAAGAAAAAAAAAAAGAAATGAAATTGAAAAATTTTCTATTTCCACCTCCAATTTACCTGCCTTTAATGTGATTGTCTCAAATAGTTTTTTCCCCCATTTTCCAATATTTTTGGTGTACATTTTAATCCGCTTTCCTCCCGAAAATTCCCTTTTTTTTTCAAAAATGTCAAAAATTGCTTTAATCCAATTTTTAAATTTTTTTTTCATCTACTGAAAAATTTAGAAAAAAAAATGTGTGAAAATGATTTTTTTTTTTCCCTTCAATTTTTTTCCGCGTTTTTCTCGCTTTTTTATACCTGTTTTTTTTTAATTCTGATTTTTTTTTTCGATTTTTTTCCGATTTTTTTTTTGCCTTTTTTTTTGAAAATTTATTGCAGAAAATGGGGGATGATATTTGGACGAAGGAAAACGAGTGCATTTTGTGCTTGAAAAAAGTGAGATGGGAAACGGATAAAGTTGAGCACATGGAGAGCGCGGAGCACCAAAAAGTGAGTGAGAGCAAGAGAAAAATGAGAGAAATTGCAGGATTTCCGGGAGAAAATGAGAGAAAATAGATGCGAAAATTTGAAGAGAAATGGAAAAAAATGCGATTTTTTAAATTTTATTTTTAGGAAATTTTTTTTATTTTTGTTGTGCAATTTTTTTGGAATTTTTTTTGAAATTAGAAAATTTTTTATCCAATTTTTAAAAAATCGAATTTTTGAAAATTTTTAAAAATTTTTTGAGATCATAATTCTCGAAAATAAAAAAGAAAAACGAAATTTGCTAAAAAAAAATTTTTTTTGAAAAATGTTCAGTTAAATTTAAAAAATGACCTAATTCCGATGAATTTTTTTTTGTTTTGAAAAAAAAAATTCTAAATTCATTTTTTAAAATAGAGAAAAATCCCGGGTCTTTTTTGAATTTTAAAATTTTTTTTTGAAAAGTTTAAAGAAAATCGAATTTCAAGAAAATCCATGATTTTTTAATTTTTTTCTGAAATTGAAAACATTGATTTTTTTCTCAAAATGTCAAACTCAAAAAAAATTTTCACAGGAAAAAAACGGAAAAATCGCGAAAAAAAAATTTAAATTTTTCGAATTTTTTAAATTTTTCGTTAAATTTCAATCGAAAACGTTCAGAGACAACTGGTGCACAACTTCTATCGCGACGAAATGCAGCGTCACGTGACACACGGTGTGCCGTCACAACTGCTCGAGTCGTTCATTTTGAAGGGAGGCGCGGTGCTCGGCCTGGCACAGTGCCAAGAAATCCAGCAGTTGGGCGTGTCGGAGCAGGAGAAGGCCACGTTTTGGACGTGCTCCACGTGCTACGCGGCCGGAGCCACGTTCGAGTCGGCGGATGCTCATCTGAACTCGCTGCAGCACATCTCCAGATATATGGCGAGTGGAATGAGCAGAGCGCGCGTTGCGGTCGCGCGTCGCGTGTTCTGCCAACTCGCCACGTTTCTCACTCCATACTTTGCAGGACGAAAACGAGCCGGCGGAGGCGATGCGCATCGAGACAGCGTCACGTGACGCCTCGGACCGATTCGATCGATATCACGCGGCCGCCGAGCGCATCTTCAACGAGACGGGCGGAACGGACGGTCTGAAAGCGCCCGAAGTGCTCCGAATGCAGTTGAGCACACGCGACGGAATGACAAAGTTCGGCATCAAACCGCAAAACGACGTCACTTTCAAACCGTACGAAGGCAGCGAGACGCGCTGCTTTCTCAATTGCGAGGTACCGTCGAATAGTCAACGGAAAATGACAAAAAATTCATGGAAAAGTGGAAAAAGTGCGGTTTTGTCGTGAAAATGAGCGATTTTTAGGTGAAAACGATTGAAAAATGCGTCAAAATCCATCCAAAACCATCATTTTCGTCTTGAAAACGTCAGAAAACCCGGCCAAATTTTGTCACAAAATTTTTAAAATTTTTAAAATTTGCTCACAATTTCAATGCATTTTTTAACGGAAACAAAAAAATTTGGGAATTTTGAAAATTTTTTGAATTTTTTCTTCAATTTTTTAGATTTTTTTCCCAGAAAATACAACTTAAAAAAATTTTTTGTTTGGTATTTTAAATTTTTTTTTCACATTTTTGCACCTCTTTTTTGCAAAATTTTGAAAAATTAATTTAATTTTTTTTGCCAATTTTTAAAGAAAAATTTAATCGAAAATCATCATTTTTGGCCTGAGAACGGCAAAAAATTGGCTAAATTTAGTCAGAAAATAGCAATTTTTTGGGAAATTTTCGAATTTTTTCTGAAAGATTTTTGAAAATTGTTGAGAGTTTTATTAAAATTTTAAAAATTAAAAAAAAATTTTAGATTTTTCCCAAAAAATGTAACATGATAAAAAATATTTTTGAATTTTTTCACATTTTTGCACGTTTTTTTTCGAAATTTTGAAAATTAAATTTCAGATTTTTTTTAGCATTAAAAAAATTTTTTTTTCTAAAAAAAATCGAAAAAATCAAAAAAATTACACTTGAAATTAGGGGGAAAAATTGGAAAAATTTTTAAAAAAAATTTTTAATCTCAAATTTTTAATCTCAAATTTTTCCTCGAAAATTGTCGAAACGCAAAAAAAAAATTTATTTCACAATCAGTTCCATTTTCAAAAAAAAAAAAAATTCCAAAAAAAAACAAGAAAGAAAGTTTTCCTTGAAGACGTGCAACACAGTGGTCCCAGTGCATTCGACGGGAAAACATACGATCGAGAAGGCGTGCCAGGCGCACTATCAGCAGCCGCATCACGTCCGATGCGCCCGAATCGTCAACGTCTTCGCCGAATGTAATCGTTTTTTTTTTCTGTGACCGAAAAACGGAGAGAAATGGGAGGCGTGACCAGTTTGCAAGTGTGCGGCACGGTTTTTCTGCACTTTTTTCTCACGTAACTTTTGGAGAGTGTGACAAAACACCCGTGACACACAAATGCCGAATTGCAACATGTTCCAAAATGTTTGGGTTAAGAGTCACGCGGTTTTCGGTGTCACGGTGTCCACAAAAGGCTTCCACTTGCAGTTTCGTTTTCAGTTCCGCCGAAAGAGGTGTACGACGAGTTCAAGACGTCCGAACCGCACGCGTCGCTTCGATGGATTCAGAATGACGACGTTCAATCCGTAGACACGTGGAGTCTCAGTCAGCCCGTCGGACTACGGTATCTTGTGAGAGCGGGCAACGACGCGATGTGCACCGTGTGCTTTTCGGAAGTCGACGTCGACGACGTCATGGGACACTTTCGCGGCGAGTTTCACGCCATGCAATTCGTGGTACGTCGTCGTCGGGAGCTTTTCTTGGGGGCGACGACGATTCGACTCGACAGACTGCGTTGAATCAGATTCTCAGCTTGTAGTTCTAGTCAGATAACTACAGTAGGCGTGATGCGGGTGTTTTAGGCCACGGACTAGAAATCGAACAAATAGGCCGCCGGGATCTTGTTTTGACCTACTTTTGTCGGAGTTTCTAGGCCACGAGCCTAGAAATTCCACTTTGCCCAAAATGGGACAGAAATGGGTTTCTAGGCGGTTGCCTGACTTGTCTTAAAATAGTGAGACGCTGAGATAGGTTCAAATCCAACACTTCCAGAACATGGTTCACACGGCGTCCGCCTACCGGGCGCATCAATTGCGCGGCGACGCCCGGCGCGAGGCCGCCCTCAAACTGCTCGTGGCGACGATGACGTTGGAGAACGACACGCGACGAGTGGCGCGCGAGTTCTCGCACCTGCCCGCCGCGATTCGCACGTGTCTCGCCGCCGACGTTCGCGAGTTCGCCGAGCCGCCGCCGGTGATCGTCGACGAGTTCGCCGCGTCGACGGGAAAAGTGCACGTGTTGTGCCATCAGTGCACCGCCTACATCCCGTTCGACGCGCACACCGTCAACACACTGGAGAAATTGAGTGACGCGTGGCAGCGGCACGTCGCCGACGAGACGCACTTTGATGCGGTCGCCTTCAAGGCGCGCGTCTATTTTGGTACGTTTTGGTGTGCCACGATGTTCGTAGGGTTTCTAGGCCACGGCCGTCACCCTATGGTACTTTTCAAGGCGCGTGACACCCTTGCAGACAAGCAGTTATGAGTGGTCTCGAAGCGAACAGCAGAAGAGGTACGGTAACAGTGGTTTCAACTGTGACAGCGAAACACGCACACAGTTGAAACCACTGTTACCGTACCTCCTCTGCTGTTCGCTGCGAGACCACTCACAGCTGCTTGTCTGAGCGCCTTTAAAAGTACCATAGGATGACGAGCGTGCCCTTTTTTCGCGGAAAAACGCGCGAAAACTGACTGAGAACTGAAGAAAAACGACGAAAATGAAAAGTTACGACACTCCGCCCCTCGTAAATCGACACTTGATCTCAAAACGATGCGCCTTTGAGAAATCTAAAGTACCACCAAAACCCCGGCCCCATTTTTTGGGTCTCGAACGGAAAACACCATATCCGATGTTGTCCCCCTTTAAAAGTTTTGTCGTCTAGAATTTGAGCCGTCATAAATCGAACATCGGGCTACGGTATTTTCCGTGCGAGACCCGAAAAAGAGGGGGCGTGGCTTGAGGCTCTGAGCATGGAAGAAGAAGAAGAAAATGGCAATTATCGATTTATTGATTGATTTTTTTCTCCAGATCCGAATCTGTTTGTACCGTATCCGTCGACGATTTGTGGCATGGAAATGCAGAGAGTCGGCATCTGGACAGCGCAAAAAGTTTGTCCCCCTTTTTGTCCCAAATTGAAAATTTTAAAGTTGAAAGTGTCGAAAACACACGAGAAAAACTTCAGGAGACGTTAATCCAAACGCAATGCGACGTGGGTCTCGAATTTATGGTGGAAGACGAGCTGGAGAACGAGGTGACGTGCCGGTGCTGCTGGAAGACGTTCTCGAAATCCGTGCCGACCGTCATCAAGAATCACATTCGATCGTTCGAACACCTCAAACAGTACATTGTGAGTCGCATATTGTGAGAAACTGAACCACCTGCCAAAAAACGCGGGAACTTGAAATCGGGGGCACACATCGAACTGGTTATCAGTGGAGCGCGTTTGCGTCGCAACACACGATTTTCAGTTCCACAAAGTGCCCGAATACTCGAAAATGATTCTGGGCCCGTTGAGCGAGACGAAGAAGCGTGACGAGCTGCTGGTGTGGCTTCGCAAAAACTCGGGCCACTTTCCGCGCCGCATGCCGCTCTACTCGAAATTCAAAGCGCTCGAACTGTCGCGATGGTCGCCGATCGCGCAGCGCGTCGTCGAAACGTCGTTGGCGGTGCCGGCGGCGAGCCGCGACGCGCTCACGACCCTCCTGGAGATTGTCGACGAGGTGGCCGGCGACGGTGTCGAGACGGCGAGAATGTCGGCGAGAAGCGCGCTGCTCGCCGCCCAAATGCTCATCATCAACACGTCGCGCGGCGACGAGGACGACGAGCAACACCACAAAGAGCTGCGATCGGTGGTGTGTCGGTGCATGGTGAGTTCGGCTCGCGCGGCGATTCTCATTTTCACGCTAACGTTGTAGACGTGCGAGCAGCTGGTTGTCGCCAACTCGGCCACGTGGCAGCGCGACGTCTTCGAGGATCACGTCGCCGGCGATGAACACCATCGACGTGCGTCGGAAATCAAACAGAACATCATCTCGGTGTTTGGCGTGTGCGCCGAGAAGTCGACGTACACGGTGAAGCCGTTCATTCAGCAGGATCCGATGAAGGTAGAGTTTGAAGAGGCCATTGGCGGCGTGGAAACGGCCATTGGCGGCGTGAAAACGGCCATTGGCGGCGTGGAAACGGCCATTGGCGGCGTGGAAGCGGCCATTGGCGGCGTGGAAGCGGCCATTGGCGGCATGGAAGCGGTCATTGGCGGCGTGGAAGCGTCCATTGGCGGCGTGGAAGCGGCCATTGGCGTCACGCGTCTTCTATATTAGTCGAAATGCAAAAGTAAGGCCATGCATCCTGAAGTCGTCTTCAGTGGACTATGCAAAACTAGGCCACCGACTGGGATTCCAGGCCATCCCCCCTCGATGGCCTAGATTTGGAAAACCCAGCCGATAAAGTGACGGGCGTCTCCAAATTCGGCCACTGGCGGCGGCGCACGGACGCCAGTGGCGGGGGTCCATGAGTCGATTGGCCGACTGCCTTTGGCCAACTGACTGTTTGCAGCGTGTGTTGTGGCAGTGGAATGCGGCGACGAAGCAGCACGAGTACGTCGGCAGCATCGTCGGACTCGACGACATCATCGAGCGACGTCATCGAACGCGCGGTGGCGTCGACGGTGGCGGCGGCGGCGGAGTCGTCGCTTCCGACGGCAGCGACGACGTCTTCCACGCCGACTTTTACTGCCAACTGTGCGCCGTCTCGTTTCCGAAACGGGCGATCGCTCTCGAGACGCATGTTCGCGACTTTGGTCACTGCCTCAACTATCTCCATCAACATCGACCGTCGCAAGCGCGTGAGCTCGACGAGCTCGTCAAAAATCAGAAAGAGAAGGGAAAAGAGTTGCGAAAACTGGTGTCGGGACTGTTGAAAGACGTGCATCCGACCGAGGACTACTGTATTCGGGTGTACGATCCGATCGGAGAGGAGGAACGCGCCGAGCACGAGGTGATCGCACGTCTTCAACGCGAGGAGAAGCAACGACGTCTTGTGGAGGCGAAGAAGCGGCTGGAAGAAGGTATCCAATAGGCGAATCTCGCCGACTGGCACTCACAACACCGATTTTCAGACAAGGAGAAGGCTCGGCGAGCCCAGGAGCAACGGTTGCTCGAGAAACAGGAACGCGATCGGCTCGAGGTGGAGAAGTTGAGAGCGACGCGCGAGAAGTTGCTCGAACGCGAGGCTCAACTGCAAGCCGAACGACACGCACGTCTTCAATTGGCGAAGGCGAACGTGGCGGCCGCCGAAGCGGCGCGGGCTCAATTGGCTCCGCCTGCGGCTCCGGTGGCTCCGGCTCACCGATTCACTCCCGAAGATATTGCGCTCGGCGAGCGGCTCGCCAAAGCGTCACAACTCGAACGGCTCGCCAAAGAGCAACAAATCGATATGCAAAAGGCGAGACTCGAGGCGGAACGCGTGCGCCTCCTCGGACAAATGCCGCCGAATCATCCGGCTCGCCGCGAGCCGCAACTCGTCATCATGCCGCAGTTGAAGAGTCAGCCGAGTCGCGTGACGGCGGTCAACCCGTACGCCGCACCGCCAGGGCCACCGCCCGGTCTCAGCAGACCACCCGACTATCAGGTAATCGATCAAACATGGCAAAACAGTTTCTCATTTTCACTTCTTTTTCTCTTTTTTTTCTCGCCTTTTCCTTTTTTGTTTTTGTTTTTCCATTGTTTTCTTTTTCCCGCCGTTTACTCTTCATTTCACTGTGTCGACGCGGAGCATTCAAACGGAGCCGGCAAACGCGGCGTTTTGTGCTCTTTTCGCAGTGCTCAGACGAAAACGAACGATTACCACATAAAAATGCGAAGAGAAACGGGCTCCGCGGCGATTTTCAGACTTTGAGCAAGAAGCATTTTTTGCTCACCGCACTATTCGGCCAGTCTTTCCGTCAGTTTTGGGCGCTTTCATGGCTTGACTTGATGACGTGGATTTTGTTCCGAAAAAAGACTATAAGAGAAAGAGCACTTGACGCGGGCTCCGCAGCTCGATGAGCCCCTGAAAAAATGAAGACGTGGATTCACTGATGCTCGCAGAAGCAGGATGCGTAAATCTGCCATGTTTTTATCGCAATTTATTTCTCGAATTTGTTTTCTCGCGTTGAAAAACGATGATTTCCACCCCGATTCATTCAGGCGCCGCCGATCGGTGCTTCTTCGTCACTGTCACTGTCACGTCCGTATTCGCATCCGAGGATTCCGCCGCCACCACCGCCGGCACAGTATGGATACGCGCCGAACTTTTATCCCGCCGCACCACCACCAGCACCATCGACAATCCCACCGGCGGCGGTTTTGAAAAGGTGTGTGTAAGTGTCTTCAAGTTTACCTTTTCCTCCTCCTTCTTTTTTTCTCTCTTCAATTGCAATCGCCTTTTTTTTTCCTCATTCTAAATAATGTTCAGACCGTCGCTGAAGGGTCGTTGCGTCGATCCGTACATTCACAACACGACAAAGATCAAGAATCGAAGCGATTTGATTGAATACAGTAAGACCGCCCTCCCCTTCCCCCTCCTCTGGTTTTCAGACGCGATTCCAATGCGGATAGATGCGGCCGATTTTCGAGATTTGCGAGAGGCACAGCTATTTAAATGATTTTTGAGAACCCAAGAAAACCGCACGTACATTGTTTCTTTTTTCTCTCTTCAATTTCTCATCGACTTTTATAAAAACAAAAGGAAAATCAACAAAAAATAAGAAGAACGGAACAAAACATCATTATTTATCATTTGTCTTGTTTTTTTTAGTGCGTCGCGAGCTGGCCGACCCGATTCCGGACGCGGAAATACCGCGAGAGTTTAGTCGCGACGTTCAAGACTCGCCCAACGCCCTGGGAATCACTGTTGTCGCCGAGGTAGCTGGGCTTTTAGCTGAAAATGCTGAAAATGTTGAATTTCTTCCAGGTGATTTGTTTCGACGATCCTGACCTGGACTCGTACTACTGTACGATTTGTGACGAATGGTCGGCGCCGCGTGCGATGAAAAACCACTTGGCGACGTACAGTCACATTCATAACTTTATGGTTGGTGGTTACACAGAAGTTTCCCTCGCCAAACAACAAGGTCTTTGTGCACTGTCGAATGACGCGGCGAGCATCTGAGAATCTTGATTTTGAAGAGAGTTATGCAAGTTTTGGTGGAAAACAGTGAAAAACGCCAGAGTTTAAGCACTTTGAGAGTCCAGAGACAAGCGGGCGACGGGTCTCGCCGCGAAAAGTTAACTGGTAATCGCATGCGCCTTCAACCTCTCTAACCGTTTTCGAAATGGTCATCGATGAACCGCAGGCGACGATTCTGAGGAAAGTTTATGGTAGCCCCGATATTTCGTGGCGAGACCCGTATGTCAGTGAGACTCTTGATGATTTTCAACTCTATTATAATTGTTACTCGATCGAGTACCATCCTACAAACGTACGATTCGTCGGCATGAGATGAATGCTCCAACAGAGCACACATTACAGCGTGCCGGGCTCAGTCTGGCTCCGCCATTCCCGACCGGCCGCCTGCACAAAAAGCCGTTCGTATATCTCGCGCATCATTCCAGAACTTTCTTCAAAGTCAAGATTTTCCCATGCTCTTTGCGTCTTTCGATAGATCTTCACCATTTTGATGGGTCCTAGCACGAAAAACTGTGCCCCTTCTGACATTTGTGACAATTTCAGTCAGATTTTGGAAATTTCAGATCCACGAGTACAAATACTATGCGGATGAGTTGAACGAATTGCACGACAAAGACCTCAAACGTTCGGTGTTCCGCAATTTTGTCAAAGATTTGAAGGTACTCGTTTTTGCGATTCGGAAAAGATTTTGAAGATCGAGCGATTTTAAGCAAAAACACGCGGGCGACGTTCTCAATATACGAATGAGCACACTCATCGACAAGGAGACGATCGTCCGATTGTGGCCGTCCTACGAGGAGCACTTTCGGCCCGAGGCGCCGGACGCTCCGCCGGGCGGCGCGTGGACTCGAAGCGGATTTCGCGAGATTTCGAGCGGAAAGAAGGGAATTCCGCTGCCGGCGCCGGTGAAAGCGCCCGACACAATCGCCGACGACGACGACGAGCAGATGATGATGATGGAAGTGGATCGGAGAGAGCGGAAGGCGAGCAGCAAGACGAGAGGACCACCCGCCGACCGCGACGACAGACATCGGAGGTGAGCGTTTGAATCAGGGTTGTGCGGGAAATTTCCCGATACCGGGAAATTTCCCGAATTTCCCGAGGGGTCAACGGGAAATTTCCCGACCGGGAAATTTCCCGAAAAAATTCGGGAAATTCGGGAAAAATCAGAAAGGCAATTTTCGCGAAGTTTTGATGCGCACATGAAAATTTTTGAAATTTATCTAAGCAAAAAATGTATTTTTGAGCTCAAAAGAGTTTTACTTCCATTTTTTAAGCTGTTTTATCTGCCAATTTCAACAGATTCGAGCTTTTCGCTAAACCACCAAGCACCTTCTCTTCATTCAAACGTAGATATTACACTCTGCGAATTCTAGATGACTCTGCAATGTTTTTCGTTGAACTTTTTGACAAAAAATGGAAGAAAGTTGTGTTTTAAACTTTAAAAAAAGCCCAGAAAAAAATTTCCCGAATTTCCCGAAATTTCCCGGTTTTTCCCGAACTTTTGGACCGGGAAAACTTTTTCCCGAAAAATTTCCCGATGGGTCTTTCCCGCACATCCCTGGTTTGAATCGTATCGGAAGTGGTTAGGAACACTCATCATTTTGAAAAGTTCAACATTGGAGCTGTCAAAGTTTTGAATTCAACCATCGCAAAAAAGTCAGCGGACAGCTTTGACGCCAAAATGAAGGCTCTAGTGGCCAGTGGCGCCTTCAAAGCCCGCCACTGGCGGCTCAATGACGCCAGTGGCGGGGGTCCACAGATTGCTTAGCACGACGAAGTGCGCGAAATAATCGGCCGCCCCTTTTTAGGTCTCGAATGGAAAATACGCGTTTTTACCAGTATTTTCCGCTCGAGACCCAAAAGAGGGGCGCGTTTCGCGCAATCTCATAATAACACCACGAGGAATTGTTGTTTTGATTTCCGAAATTTTGAGAATTTAAAATCAAAAAACTTCCAGAGTTACTTTCTGTTATTAGAAGGTAGAATATTTCCAAAACTCGAATAGCCAATAACAAGTTTTCAACTACAAAACGATGTGAAATCCCGCGCTGAACAAGTTTGTAGTTGACAACTTTTTGATAGCTTTGCTAGTTTCGGAGATTTCCCAGTTTTAAGTTTATCTCTTAAACGGGGTCTCTTCTATTGTGGATCGTTCCCAAAAAAACAGCCTCAATCCCCGCGTTGCGTCTGAAAATCATGTTCTTCCAGACGCGGTCGACATTCGCGCTCTCGCTCACGTTCTCGCTCCCGCTCGCCGGACTCCTCGTCCCGTCATCGCCACCGTCGCCGTCACTCCTCGTCACGTGACCGTCGCGATCGTCGCGATCATCGGGATCGTGAACATCATCGACGTCGTCGAGCGGGCTCGTCGAGCAGCCGAAGTCGCAGCAGAAGTCGCGATCGTTCTTCGTCGAAACGCGCCGACTTCTCCGAGCAAACCGACTCGTTTCTGTCGAAACTGAAGGCTTCGGCGTCCGCTGCGGCGGCCGCCTCTGCCGCAACAACAATTCCGCCGAGTACAGTAACCCCGGCTGGTCCGCACCACTATCAGCAACCGTCAAAGTACATGGCTCAGGTGGCGGCTCTCCGACAGGACGTCGCCTCCGGAGCCATACAACCGACGCCAGTCGAGCACTTTGCTCCAGTCGCTTTGGCTCCAGTGGCGGCGCCGCCGGCTCCAATCGCCGCACGTGAGCCGCCACCGCGCGCGTCACAAGAGGACGAGCAATCGCGCACGCGTTCCGCGATGACCGCCATGATTTTGCTCAACGAGCTCTATGTGCAGTACAACGGACAACCGCCACGTCACGAGGTGCTCAAAACGTACCGTGTGGTGGGACTTCCCGTCGACGAGGGCGACAGACACATGGCCAAACTGGTGGAGGATATGCAGAATACGGTAGGCGAGCAGCAACTCAGGCGGGAGAGAGGGTTCCTCAATTCGAAATGAAGTTTCAGCGAACGCCCACTTCCGCCACATCGATCAATCAATCGTTGAGCTCGTTCGGCATCAAACTCAACCCGAGCACCGCGTCTCAACAGTATGGCATCAGCTCGTCGGCCACATCATCGCAATTCTATCAAAATCAGCCGCAGCCACAGTCGCAGCCACAGTCACGAGCGATTCCGTTGATAACACTGGACGATAATGAGTATAATGCTCCGCGAGCAGCAGCTGAAAGTGCTCCGACACGACGAGAAGAGGATAACGATGACGAGGGATCGGAGGGAGAGTACGCCGAGGTGGACAAGATATTCGACGAGATAACGAGAGCCCCGACGACGGGAGCGGGTGGCAGAAGGCGTCCCGAAGCGGCGGTCGGCGGCGAGAAGGCACCGACGTCGTCGACGATTCCCGGGCAGCGAATGGCGTTGGCGAGGACGATTCTGCCGAACGGCAGTCGAATCGGCGAGGAGGCGGTGAGCTGCGCGCCCACACTCTTTCATATTTCCGCATTTCAGACTCCAACTCCAACTCCTCCTCCTCCGCCACGCCAAACGACCGCTTCGCCGCCACCGACAGCCTCGTCGTTGACGTCGTCGCGACCATCGGACTTTCACATCAACACGTCACTGCCGCCGCCGACGATTGCGACGCGATCGCGAATCGATCCGGCGGTCGCGCGATTCCTGTCGGCTCAACCGCCCCTTCTGACGGAGCCACTCGGAATACCGGCACCGATAGCTGTCACGCGACCGGGTGGTGCACCGCAGCAGCAGCAGCAGCAGCAGCCATCGCAAGTCACCGGATACGGTCAATACGGAATACAGCCAACACAGCAGCAGCAGCACCAGCAGGTAGGATAATGACAGTAACCTCACACGGATTACGGTACGCTTCTTACAGATGTACTATCGACAAGAACAGCCACAACAGTACGCGTTTTCGGGAATACATCAGCAGCAGCAACAACATCAACAGTATCCACCGTCAATGATCGCTCCACAACAGGTAACGAAATGAAAACTCATCTCCGGAATGGTATAACCATATCCAAACGTGAAGTGTGAGCACCTGAACTATCATGACATCACATTTTCATCTCCAAACAGCTCTGATGGCTGTAACATGGGAATGCTACTCGGCCCGATACTTGGATGCACCGAAGTACCTCCCGTCATTCCAGCCCTCGTACCACTACCCGCCCCAACAAAACGCGGCTCCGACGGCACAAGCGACGCCCTACTACACACCGTCGCGTGGCTCGATTCAGGACGACGCCAGTCAGTACGGTATCGGCGGACAGCACCTACAGTACTACTACGATCCGCAATAATTTTTTATATCGATTTCCCTTTTATTTCCACTTTTTTTTTAAAATTAGGAGCGCCTTTGCTTCCATCATTTCTTTTTTCGTGTTTTTTTTTCCTCTAATTATTTTCAAAATATATAGAATTTTCTCTTTTTCAACAACCGCCTTCTCATTTCCCGCCGTTTTTGTCATCCAACATTCTTTTCATTTTCATCGTTTTTTTTTGTAATATCGAGGCTTGAAACTGAGAAAAATGTGTACGAAAAGTTTGTGACGAAGAGCTTATGTTGTGCGATGAGTCAGACGGCGATGACGACGACAAGAAAATTTGGGAGGAGAAGAAGAAGAAGAAAACGATGACGGTGGGGGGAAAATTGAAAAACGTCGTGTTATAAAAGAGCGGCGCGACGGCGGAGAATGGGAAAAAATAAGGAAATAGGAGAAAAAGGAATGGCTGTCGCGAAATTGGTGAGTCGCTCTTTCTGGTACCGCTTTTGGTACCGCTTGGGGTATCGCTTGTGTTATCGCTTTTGGTATCGCTCGTGGTATCGCTGGTGGTATCGCTTGGGGTACCGCTTGTGGTATCGCTCGTGCTACTGCTTGTGATATCGCTTGTGGTATCGCTTGGGGTATCACTTGTGGTATCACTTGTGGTACCGCTTGTGGTATCGCTTGTGGTATCGCTTGTGGTATCGCTTGTGGTACCGCTTATAGTATCGCTGGTGGTATCGCTTGTGATATCGCTTGTGGTATCGCTTGTAGTATCACCGGTGGTATCGCTTGTGGTATCGCTTGTGGTATCGCTTGTGGTATCGCTTGTGGTACCGCTTCTAAAATCGCTTGTGATACCACCTGTGGTACCGCTTGTGGTATCGCTTTTGATATCGCTTTCGGTATCGCTTGTGGTATCGCTCGTGGTATCGCTTTTGGTGTCGCTTGTGTTATCGCTTTTGGTATCGCTTGTGGTATCGCTGGGGGTATCGCTTGGGGTACCGCTTGTGGGATCGCTTGTGGTATCGCTTTTGGTATCGCTTGTGGTATCGCTTTCGCTATTTTCACTATTCCACTATTTTACCAAGTTGGAGGGCCATAGCCGAGAAACTCATTGCTGTTCCATTTTAGGCAACGTTGGATTTCTAGGAAAAAACCCATGTCGCCTACTGTATTTAGTCACTGTTCGAATTCGATTCGTGGCCTAGAAAGCGTGAGGTGCAACCCTAGTGTGGCTCAAAGGTTTCTAGGCCATGGCCTAGAATCTCATCATTCCACTTTACCCATAGACCCTTAAAACTAGGTCAAACTGAGGCTCATTTGACCATTGTCCACGCGTGGCCTAGAAATCGCACATCGCGTTTTCTAGGCCACGAATCAAAACTAGGCCCGACCGCTCGATTCTGCAGCAATCGCCGCCGTCGGAGGTGCGTTGCGCGAAAGCGGTGCTCGTCGTCTACTGCGTCGTCGTCATGTCCATCTGGCTGATCGCGACAGTGCTCAAAGTGCTCAACACGGGCGGCTCGATTCGCGAGCTCTTCGACGACGACAACACGAAAGAGGCGGTGGCCGAGTTCGTCGCTCTGGCGGCTCACCTCATTCTGATGATCGTCGTGCTCGCCGAGTGGCGTTTCTTGATGCTCGTCTATCTGATTCTGATGGTGCGTCGGCTATCGATTATCGATCGAAATTATCGATTTTTCCATTTTTTTTTGTCAGGGCGTGTCGCTCGCCTTCTTCCTCCTCATGGCGCCGGTGGTTTTGGGCGGAGCCGGTGAGTTTGTCGGGCTCTGAAACTGGTCGAATCGGGGGAGGTGTTACAGTGATTCTGCTCGTGATCGGAGCCAATGGGCTCAATGAGCACATGAAACGACATCAGTTCGACGAGGACTCGTTCAATTGGCTCGTCATTTGCTCCGTGCTCTTTTACGCGATCTCAACTATCAGTAGGCTCATTCTAGATTTTTCTAGTTTGCATTTTCGGATTGCGCTCATTGCGAGGAATCGATCGATATCCCAACTTGACCGTTTTAAGCTTCTACAAGAAAAGTTACAGCCGTTAAAGTCCAAAATGTGCAAAGTTGCCTATAACTTTTTTCGTGGTAGCCTAAAATGGTCAAGTTGGGATATCGATCGATTCCTCGCAAGCAACGCAATCCGAAAATGTGGACGCTACGACTTCAGAATCGACGACGTCTTCAATTTTTTCAGTCCAATGCATCATATTCAATTCACTGCTGACCGTCTACCGTTGGACCAAGAAATCGCAAACTGCACGCGTCGCCGTCACACCGCGTATCACCGTACACACTGCCAACCTACCGTAACCCTACCGTAACCCGTTGCCCTCCCCCGAGTTCTGAAATTTTTGCAACGTTTGCAATAAAAAACTGATATATGATGAAAAAGTTGTATGTTTTGGTGGAGAAATAGGGAAAACGATTGGAATACATATGATTCACAAAAAGTATGTTTATGGCTCGTTTCGAAGTATAAAAACGCTCGAAAACGGTGGAATCGCGGCTCGGCGAGCTCGATTTTTTCGAGAGCTATCGATTTTCCGCCGATAACTTTGCACATAGACGTTCCAGACTCTTTTTTCTAGTTTCATGGGTTAGATCTGATTGCGAGGAATCGATTGATATCCCAACTTGACTGTTTTGGAGTTAGGCCGGGCGAGTTATAGGCCGGGCACAGTTTTGAGGTCAGTTTTTGAGTTCAAACTTTGAACGCTCGTATCTCAGCTCTCCCGGCTTGAAAATGGTCAAGTTGGGGTATCAATCGAATCCTTACATTCAGATCTGCCACGTCATAATGTGGAAAGGAGACGAGAAGTGAGATGATGGAAGTTAGAACGTCAAAGGTGTCATGTTATGAACTTTGTAGGCCTGTATCTCGTTTTGTAGGGGTCTGGAGCAGTCAAGTTACGGTATCCACCTCTTAAAAATGTTGAAAACACTCTGAAAGTTCATTGTGCAAAGTAATAGCACCAAAAATCAATATTTTGACGTCTCCAGTGAATATAAACCCTTTAATAGAAGTGTTCACTGAAGCTTAAACTTTGACCGGGTATATCTCGAAAACTAAAATAGTTAGAAAAAAGTTGTCAACTACAAAAAGATTGGAGATTTTGAGCTGTCCACTTTTGTAGTTGACAACTTTTCCCTAACTCACCTAGTTTCAGAGATATTCCGGTTTTAAGTTCACCCACATGAAAAAGGGCTCTTCTGTCATAGAATTAACGGTAACTGCCTTAAAATAAGAGTTGCGCTGAAAAATAAGAGTATGCTCTCTTTTTCCAGCATTTTTTCGTTGAAAACTTTTTCAGATTAACATCTTCACATTGCTCATCGCAAATTCAATGCTGAAAGTGGTTAGGGTAAGACGAAAGTGTTTTCGGCAAAAAAGCCATTGAAACCAGTGTTGCAGATCAAAATTCCGTCGGAAGTGCGATTCGCGAAGCTTCTGGCCTACACACTGACCCTCGTTTTCCTGCTCTTCTACTTTTTCGCTTCGATCGATCACAGGGTGTTCTCGAAACTCGACGATCTCCGTTTTCGCATCGACTCACCGATTCCGGTCGTTTTCGAGTTCTTCTTCCTTCTTGCAATTCTCGCCGAATCCACAATTCTCCTGCTACCGGCTCTTTTTGCGATGGTATGGCGATCCGAGCACCAGTACCGTAATCCCTTCAATCCCCTTTAAGTGGGTGAACTTCAAACCGGGATATCTTGAAAACTAGAAGAGTTACGAGAAAGTTGTCAACTACAAACTTAATCAACTTAAAATTTCCCACCTTTTTGTAGTTTACAACTTTTTTCTAACTTGTCTAGTTTTCAAGATATACTTTATCAAAGTTTAAGCAACGATTTCAGATCGGTCAGCTGTCATTCATTTTTTGTTTGGGAGTTTTGACTGTCGTCGAGCCGTTTATCGACGAGGTTCAGTCGCTGAAAGATTTCTTCGAAATACGTGAGTTCTCGCCCAATTGGACACTCCAAATCGTTCTCGGCGTCGTGCTCTCGGCGTTTTTTCACCTTGGCGCATTTTCGGTGCGCTGGCGCGTTTCCGGTGTGTTGGCGCTTTTCTGGTGCTTTGACGCGTATTGAAACAGAAATTCATCTGAATTGACCAAGACTATCTTAAAAAACCGATCTGAGAGTTTTCCGGTTAAAAAACGTGCTGCTCGAAGTTGTATCCCCCATTGGCGCGTTTCCGGTGCCTTGGCGCTTTTTCAGATACCCTTCAAAACATGATTTTCAGAATCCTGGCTGAATTTGGAGATGTTGGACACCCATCAAGCCATACTTTCCAAAAATAAGATTTTTGACCCTCCATGGCGTCATTCTGGTGCTTTGGCGCTTTTTCAGATACCCTTTAAAACATGATTTTTAGAATCCTGACTGAATTTGGAGATGTTTGACACCCATCAAGCCATACTTTCCAAAAAGAAGATTTTTGACCCTCCATGGCGCCATTTTGGTGCCTTGGCGCTTTTCTGGATATGCTCCGAAACTAGCGTGATATTCACATTTTCCAGTGCTTTTCAAGTTGTTTGACACGCATCAAGCTCTGTTTTCTAGAAAAAATCATTTTAGACCCCCTATCTCTCTCATTTAAGGCTAAAACAACCGTAAAACAGTGCAAAAGTGGTAGAAAACCATAGTTTTGAAGTTTTCCACCTTGGCGCATTCTCGGTGCGTTGGCGCGTTTTGTTCAAGAGGGTTCAAGAGGGTTCAAAACCATATCAATCAGTCGAGATCAGAAAACTAAACCATCGTTGGACATTGAACTTGTCTTCTCGAAGAGAATGCGTGACATCATCATGTGACACACGTCTTCTCGGAATCACACGAATTCGCCCGATTCGACCCCCCCCCCCCTTTTTCTCTCCGTCACACCTCATTTCTTCGCAAAACAGAATAGATACAGAGATTTTCGGGGCAAAGTGTGCCACGTCATCATCATCTTGTGACACTCGGAATATGTTTACCATTTCCAATTGCAGCCAAAAAAAAATAGGTGTTTTCAAGGCCATTTTCGGCTGGCAAAAGGGGGGTGGTTTGAAAGAAGATGGTTATACGGTAAAGCGAAAAAGTACAAAATAAGCCGAAAATTGTTTGTCTCCTCATCGTTTCGATTCTCTATTCTTCTTTGGCTGTGTGTGCGTTGTTTTGTTGTCCTCGCTGTTCTCCTCGCTTTTTTTTCCGGTTTTAGAGTAGTTGAACGATTATTGATGCGTAATGGGCGCACAGAATGGACGGCAATCCAGATTTTTTGCGAAATTCAACATCCTGACACTGTTTGGAGATGTTTGATACTAATAATGGCCAACTTCTGAAAAACTCACTTTTTGGACGGCTTAGACCCCCTCTACGAATGCTTAAAGTCAAAGATTTTGAACCTGGGCATGTTGGGTGTCTATCGACTCGTAGAAGCTTGGAGAGTCTCAAAATCATAATTTCGTCGCGTTCGCGGGCTCGCGGAGCCGACGAAAGCTCGATAACCATCCGGAATCGATGCCTGAACAAACACTCGTCGTCAGCTAGCTAGAATACATTTTTCGAGGGTCACGACCTCTTCTTCTTCTTCATCTTCATCTTCTCGCCGCCCGACGGTTCCGTTTCGGAGATTGTCTGCGTCTCGCCATTCGGCCCACTCCATCCGAACAATTCCACTTGAGCGCGCCGCGCGCGCGCAAGGCCGCTTTAGGACGTCTTCTGCAGAGGAGAGACGAAGAGGGAGGGAACGGGTTTTTCGCGTTTTTCGCTCGCTGCGCGCGCAATGATTTGAGTGGAAAAAGGGGGCCCCCCTACGTCCATTTTCCATTCGGATATCGCCAAATTGTTGTGTCTGTGTGTGCCTCCTGTGTGTTTTGTGGATTTCGATGACGTGATGGTTTTGAGACTCTTTTTTTCGAATTTCAAAGGTTTGACAGTCTGATATTCGATTTCTTGGCTTGATTTGTCGCGTTTTGATATCCATATTGCCCTTGTTCGGAGAAATTGACATTGTACTCCTTGACGCGCAATTGGTGTCTTGGCGCTTTTCCGGAGACCATTTTCTATTGGATTTTCACAATCCTTGCTCAATTTGGAGATGTTAGGCACCCAACATGACCTAGTTTCGAAAAACTGCTTTTTGACCCTTCAAGGCTTGTTCCTGGTGCCTTGGCGCTTTTCCGGAGACAGTTTTCTACTGGATTTTCACAATCCTTGCTCAATTTGGAGATGATAGACGCCCAACATGACCTAGTTTTGAAAAACTATTTTTCGACCCTTCAAGGCGTGTTTCTGGTGCCTTGGCGCTTTTCCGGAGACACGTAAAACTGAAATTTCTAGAATCCTGGGTTGATTCGGAGATGTTAGACACCCAACATGACCTAGTTCTGAATAAAAAATTTCTTGGGTACTAACATGTCCTAAACATCACTAAACCTCGATTTCCAGAGACAACAGATGTACTATCATTCAAATTGTGCTCAAAAAGCCCCGAAAAGCCTGAAAACCGAATTCCCGGCCCAAAACGGCCCGGCTCGGTTTTAGGCCCAGGCCTATGACACTTTTCGACCAAAGGTCTTCTCAGCTGGCGGTGGTTGGGTGATTTGATTAGGAATACTGTGAAGAGTGCGCAAATTGGAAATTACAAAACTACCGGTTTTGTCGATCTTTTACCCATCTTCTCTCTCTCTCAAAAAAAAAGAAGAAGGTTATGTGGTCATTCGATGCCCCCCTTCTCACTGTAAAACACTTATCAAAAGGGCTACCGTAACCCGGGTGGGCACCCTTTTAGACGATTCCCCCAAATTTATCGGCGGATTTCGATCTGGAAGAGATTCCAATCGAAAACTGGATTCTCATTCCATTTTTTTTTGGGTCTCTCTTATCGATTTTGGCGAAAGTAGATGAAACTTGAAATAAATTTAGCAAATACATCATTGTATCTCTGCGTTTAATCTTTGCGTTATTTTCGAAAATACGCAAGATTCGATCTTTTCTTTCCAATGTTCTATTTTCTGCCCGTGTACCTTTAAATTTTGGGGGTGCCAAGTGAAAGTTTCGGTGTGGTCATCGTTCCGTGACCCTTAAAATGTTTGGCACTTTACACTCTCAACACTCAACAGTTCTTTTGTTCTGGCGATGGACGCGTCGCGGTCACGCGACGCGTGTGTTGTCAACGTCTTCAATTCTAAAGTTCCACCCGAAAATCTCTTTGACCTACCCAAAAACCACCCATTTTTCGTGTCAAGACCCATGAAGTTCAATATCGCTGAGCATTCCAGGGCTCATTCTGGAGCTCACAGAGTCTCTGAAAAACCACTCCAGGGCTCTTTTTTCTCCAGAGAGCTCTCTTCCAAATATTGACACATATACACACATACACAAATTTCGTCGTTTCCACTTGAGCTTGAAAACAGGAAACTCGAGAATTCGTTGCGAGCAGTTGTTCAGTGTACAGTTGCCTCCGTCGATTGGCATTGGGAGGGGAGAAGAGAGCGGAAGGAAGACGTGTTGATAGGCCCCGCCCACTTTTTGTGTGTCTCACTTCTCCACCCGGTGACTGACCCCGCCTTCCTTCTCGACCACACAATCGTTTTTCATTCCTCCCCCCTTCCCGCATTCGGCCCTTTTCCCCCGCCGCATCGATGCCCAATTCTCGCTTCATCATCGTCACTTTTTATTTCTCTTTGTTCGGGACGGGCAGTGGCTGGTAGAGGCTTCCCCATTGTGGTTTGATTGTGGAAGTTGAGTGTTGGCAGGGTATGTTCGGTAGGGTCCAAGTACTTACTCTATACCCGTTTTTGGGCGGTAGCTGAGGTCACCATGCCTTCAAGGTACTTTGTGCTGCCTTCGAGGTAATTTCTACTACTTTCAAGGTACTTTGTACTACAAAGCGTTTTTCAGGCTCACGAGGTGCCATAGGCTCATTGGGAAGGTCTTAGGACTCCCAGACGGGTACCATTGGATCCCACGTCTTCTAGGACCTTATAGAGGTCGCATACGACTACAAAGAATATTAGTTTGGTGATAGGGTCTCGTAGGATCTTGAGAGGTTCCACGGGTACTTTTGGTCCCATAGAGTCTTAGGATCCGAAGAGCGCCTTAAAGGGTCTCATAGGCGAATACGGTATACTCCATGATCTATGACGGATCTCAGAGAATCCACAGTCATTTGGGACTTTGTTGGGTCACGGAGAGTCCTCACAACAATTAGAAGGCTACCTAAGGTTCCGGAATCTCTGGGGATCCCAAAACATCGAAAATAGTCACATAGAGCCTATGGGATGGTTTCATAGACTCAGGTTTCCCGGGGATCTCAAAAAGACCCATGCAGACCTTTGTAAAGTCACATAGGCCTATGCCACTATCCCATTACTTTTAACACCTGGGACATTGACCATCAACGGCTATGGGCCAAAAGCATAGTTCGCATGGTCGTTGCCAATTTTCAAACAGTAACAAGTGTAAGTGCGCTCTATCTCACTGACCCGACCTTCTAAAGGGAATGTCATAAGAAGATTGTCTCTTCAAACCTCCCATCGCTCCTCTGACTATTATTTCGAGTACCCCCCCCCCCCCCCCGGGTTTCGGCGAATTCGAGAAGGTCACGAAAGAGAGAAACGTATTTTTCTTTTTTCGGGTTGGTTTCCACCAAAATGATTCATGTGATGGCGAATGCGCGCGCGGACAATGAACATCTATTTCATGTCATGACAACAGGCATCCCTTCTAACCTTCATGAACACGCGCTCTATTGCAATCCCCTCTCCCCTTTAAGAAGTTAGCTAGAGCGCACTTCCAATCGTTATGAAAGTGCGCTCTATTTCAATTCCCCCTTAAGCAGTTCGTTAGAGCGCACTTCCAACTATTTTTGCAAATTTTCTTGAGCCAAAAACATTGCTTCGATTGTCGTTTCCAATTTTATCACATTGACAAGTAAACGCGCTCTATCGCACTTCCATGACGTCATTAGACTCCTGAGGTGCTGCGTCCCCGTAAATCGACACCATATCTCGTCTCTCTGCGTAGAAAAAAAACCAAAAGTGCGGTGGAGCGCAATGTGGCGTCTAGTCGAGAAGTTGAGCAAAGTGCGATGGAGCGCGATTCCTCCCCTGCGTCACGGTCCAATGATCCGTTTCAATGTCGCCTTCCGAATTTCTTCTCGAGACCTGTTTTCTCCTATCACACCATGTCACCTGACCGTTCTTTTCTCCGCCGACAAAAACCAAAGCCCACACACATTCTTGGCTCCGCCCACCTTCACTTTTCGTTTCCTCTTCGTCTTCTTCTTCTTCTGCGAGAATCGCCGAATCATCTGACCGGTCGAGACACTTCCGATGACGTCATAGTTTGTGTATGTGTGTGTGTGTCTCGAGACAATCTACCGTAACCCGGCATCGCCCCCCTCCCCCTCTCAAGTTTATTTTCGAAAAACCTGTTCTGTTTTTTTTTTTTTTTGAGAAAATGACCATGACCATTGTTGAAGAATGGCAGAAAAGAACAGAAACAAGAGTGACAGGCTAGAAGGATAGAAAATTGGAACGAGAATAGAAAAATAGGAAAACAACTGAATCAGGAGAGATAGAGAGTGTACTTGAAGAGTTTGATACGGTAGGTAGGGTGACGGAAAGTGCGCCAGCAAGGGGGGGGGGGGCACTGAAGATGCGTCAAGACACCAGAAACACGTCAAAGAACTGGGAAAGCGCCAGGGCACTAGAAAAGCGTCGGGGCACTGATAAAGCTCCAGAGATGTGAGAAAGCGCCAAGGATCTAGAAATGCGCCAACACACCGGAAAAGCGCCTTGGCACCAAGATCGCGCCAATGCATTAGAGTAACATCGTATCATGTCAGGACACTAGAATCGTGCCAAGGCACTGGAATCACGCCGAGGCACGAGAATCGCGCCAAGGCACTAGAATCGCGCCAAGGCACTAGAATCGCGCCAAGGCACTAGGATCGCGCCAAGGCCCTAGAATCGCGCCAAGGCACTAGAATCGCGCCAAGGCACTAGAATCGCACCAAGGCACTAGAAACGCGCCAAGGCATTAGAATCACGCCAAGGCACTAGAATCGCGCCAAGGCACTAGAATCGCGCCAAGACACACTGGACCAATGTCATAACTCTGGGTTTGCACAGAAACTAAAAATGCGCCAGGGCACCGAAAACGCGCCAAGCTGAAACGCGCTCCGCGGAAGCGCCTCAAAACCGTTTCAAAAGTTCACTTTTTCCGCATCCCGTTCATTATTTGTCCGCCACGCGTTTTATTACGCGCGCGCGCGCTCGCGAAAAAATCGTGGCCACTCTGCCAACCTGTCATAAAAGTTTTTGCGCGCGCTCTCTCTCTCTCTTTCTCTTTCTCTCTTTCTCTTTATCGCTTTAACCTCCCCCCCTTTCCGTCTCCCAAGAATAAGAGCAAAAGTATGTGGCTCCATTGCAGATGACCAAACTAGGCGCACAGCCCGGCGTTCATGGCGGTGAGGAGGCCGTCGAGAAGGAGGCCATCAAAATCGATCCAAAGGTATCATTCCTACCGTAACCTTTATCACTGAATGAGTGTGTGTTTCACAGGTGTTCACCGTCCTCCAGCCCACCGTAATCCCGATGCCACCCGCGCCGCAGCACCTACCCCACCAGAACACGTCGTCGTTCGCGGCGCAAGCGGCTCGCGCCTGCTTCCACAGTATGTTCTTCCTCGCGTGCCTCCTGCTCGTCACCTTCCTCGCCTTCTATTTCGTCATGTTCACACCGGAGATGATCAAGAAAATCGATACGTCGTCGTCGGCCGACAAACCGCAAATGGAGGCGCTCCTCCAGAAGCAGGTCGACGGCTCGTCCGAGAAACGCGCTGAAGTCGAGAACGCCGCCGGCATCGTGTCGATTCCGTTGGCGCGCGTCGTCGTCGTCGAGGACATTTCGAACAACAACAACAACAACAACAATGAAGACGTGGCGAAGAAGGCGTCGTTCGTCGACGCCACCTCCATCGAGGACGACAAACCGAACGTGTCGAATCTCGACCGTCCGCTTCATCCCGACGAAATCGAGCAGTTCCGAATGATCGAGGCGCGTCAGCAGTTTCAGCAGATGATGGAGTGGCGTATGTACATGCAGCAGGTCGCCGCCGCGCGCATGTGGCGCATGAGACGTCTGCAGGCCGCGTGGGCCGCGCAGCAGCAGATGAAGATGGCCTACTTCCAGGTACAGACTCACTTTCACAAGTTGAACTTAGGCTCTATCGCTTCGAGGTTTTCGAAACTTCACATTCTATTCAAGCCTAGCACAAGAGAAACCGACATTTTAGAAAATTTGAAGATTTCTCGAATGAGTTCGAGATCGTCCAAAAATCTCTTTTTGGAGCTGAGTTATTCTAGTAGTGGTTCGAGCCTTCTTATTACGTGTTTGACCTAATTTCCAGTATTTGACCTACTTTCCCATATTCGAACTAGTTTCCCAACATTTGACCTACTTTTCTCAAGCTTGACCTACTTTTCTCAAATTTGACCTACGTTTCCCAAAATCGACCCAGTTTTCTTAAACGTGACCTAATTTTCTCAAATTTGACCTACTTTTCTCAAATTAGACCTACTTTTCTCAAATTTGACCTATTTTTCTCAAATTTGACCTACTTTTCTCGAACTTGACCCAGTTTTTCTAAGATTGACCTACTTTTCTTATATTTGACCTACTTTTCCCAAAATTGACCTACATTTCTCAAATTTGACCTACTTTTCTCAAATTTGACCTACTTTTCTGAAATTCGACCTACTTTTCTGAAATTCGACCTAGTTTCCCGAAAATTGACCTACTTTTCTCCAATCTGACCTAGTTTCCTTAAACTTGACCCACTTTTCTCCAATCGGACCATGTTTCCAGCAACAACAACAGCAACAGCAACAAATGCAAGAGGAGGCCGCCCGTCAGCAGTGGGCCGAACGCGCGCGCTACGAAGAGGACCAACGCCGTCAGTGGGAGGCGCAGCGGGCTCAGGCGTTCTGGCAGCAGCATCAGATGGAGGTTCAGGCGCAGCAGGCCCAAATGTGGCACCAACAACAGCAGCAACAACAACAACAGGCGCCAATTCAACAAAACCAATTCTGGGGTCGTCAGATGCAGAGACCGTCCGTCTGGCAGCAGCCGCCCCAACAGTTCTTCTTCCCGGCCCAACAGCAGCAGCAGCAGCAGCAGCCACTTCCAGAAGTGCCGTTCCAGCCAGCGCCCGAGCCATCCGTCCACGATAAGATCTACGAGGAGCTGCAGAAGAAGTCACAGAACATTCCGGTCAACGCGCCGACCCGCCAGATTTGGACCGCCATCACGCCGACGCCGGCGCCCGAGGAGCCGGTGATGAACACGGCGCGCGTGAGCAGCACACCGCCGACACCGGACGCCGCCGATGTCTCCGACACCATTCTGCGCGACATCTTCTCCGCTTTCGACGAGCAGAAGAACTCGGAGGTTGGTTTTGTGGTAGACAAGGGGGTGGGTCGCACTCAACTGACTATAACTTGGTTGTACTTGGTGCTCTTGGAATAGTGTCAACATAAAAAACATAAAGAATTCAAAGATCTTTCGAATGATTCAAAGAACGTCTAGAAATCTTCATGCAGAATCGAGTTATGCGCGTTTTAGTGAGACCGCCTCATGCCCAAGTGTGTGACCTACTTTCCCTAACTTTGAGCTAGTTTTCTGCAATTTGACCTATTTTTGAGACTTTACCTAGTATCACTGAATTTGATTCATATTTAGCAAGATTTGACCTACTTTTCCCATATTTGACCTACTTTCCTAGTTCTTACCATACTTTCCCTAAAATCAATCCAATTTCCCCACGTTTGACCTACTTTGCCTCGATTTGACTCAGTTTTTTGAGATTTGACCTACTTTCCTAACTTTGACCTACTTTTCCTAAATTCGACCCAGTTTTCTCAGAATTGACCTACTTCCCCTTAAACTTGACCCAGTTTTCTCAGGATTGACCTACAGTAGTTTTTCGAATCTTGACCTACTTTCTCAAAACGTGACTCAGAATCGACCTAATTTTCCCAAATTTGATCGCGAATCATTTCAGGCGGCCAACAAAGAGCTCAACCCGTCCACCACCGCCACACCGCCACCAACCCCGAGCACCACCTCCGAAGAGCCGGAGCTCGAAGGAAAAGGCGCCGTCGTGATCGAGGACTCGTTCCCGCGCATCGAGGAGCGCACGACGACTCCGGAGCCCGTTCAGACGCCGTCTGAATCCTCATCGTCCGCCGAATCCGAGGAGTCGACTGCTGTTGCCACCGCCGCCGACACCGATGCCGACGACGATCACGAGAAGGAGCTGGATCCGTTCGCCGCCGTCCTCAAATTCTTCGAGAGCAGCCGCGGCGACGGCGGTGTCGCTCTCGAGCTGCCGCAACCCGAACAACCGCCACGTCATAAGCCGATCGTCATCTGATCACCGTTCCATTTTGTGCTAACAGAGAGTGAAGTGTAATAATTGTTATACAATTTTCTTTTTTTTTTCTCCCCCGAATTTCCCCGAATCTTTACGCGTGCAGGTTTGTAAATAAATTTATTCGCTGTTGTTTCGTCGAAATGACTTGGAGAAAAACCGATACCCGTGTTGAGGAGTCTGTCCTCTAACCGATCGCGTCATACAAAAACAAAAACTACTGATTGGGGATCGAACCCGTGTGTTACCGCCTGAGCCACTCACAATCAGGTTGACGCAAATAGCTCAGTCGGTAACGCGCCAAACTGCCAATCAAACGCTTGCTGGCTTGACTCCTCTACAGTGATTTTTTTTGTTCCTTTGTGTCCTCTCTGCGTGGGGGGGAACGTTTTTTATTGACTCATTTCGAATAACAGGCGAAATGAACGTCTAAAAACCATCTGGAAGTTTAACTCCCTTGGAAATTGTTCGGTTCGCGTGCCGATTGACGACTGGCAGAGATGATGCGAGTCTTTTCCACCACTTTCACACAAAAAGTGTTTGGAAACTCGAAAGGACGGGCTCGATTGGCGCTGATGTGAATCTGACGCTCCCCCACGTGCGAATCAATGAAAAGAATGTTTCTGAATGAATCAATTATCGATTGATTCGATTGATTCTATCATCGTAACCTTCTCTGATCGATAGTCGGCTGCAAATCGAGCAGTTCATCAGCCAGCACGCGCAAATCCGACCCCTCGCGAGCATAGTTCATTGTGAAACCGATCGGCACCGGAATTCGCAGCAATCCTCGAATGTAGGCGTTGAGACAGTTGTGGAAGGGAATGTTGAAGACGTTCAGCGTGTGACACTTCAGAAAACGAAGCGATTCGATGTCGAACCCGGGAGCGGCGATTCCCAGAATTGCCGATTTCCTCACCTGAAAAAACTACTAGGTTTTTCGATTTCAGAGCGGAAAAAAAGCGGCGCGCAGGCGTGACCGTTTCAGTCTCGAGACACTTGTCGAGCCACGATTTTTGATCGATTGGAATCGTGTGGAGAAGTGAGCCGGCTGGTTGCGATGGTGTCGTGAACTGGACGATTTTAGCACGAACCAGGCTGCCAAAACTGGAAAAGTCGACGGGGAGCGCCTGAAATCAAGTTTTGGGCTTTCACCTCATTGGCGCGTTCCTGGTGCCTTGGCGCGGTTTCGCAGACTATTTTCAACGTGATTTTCAAAATTTTGGCTGCTAAGTAGAGTAAGTGAGTAAGTTTTGGAGTCGTTTCGGAAAATTTTCATTTTTACAACTTGACGCCAGAGGTCAAAAACTTTTTTCTTACTTACTGGCGCGTTTCCGGTGCGTTGACACGTTTCTCGTGCGTTGGCTCTTTTCGGGTTTTCAGCGTGCTTCTCGAAACCTCGGCTAGATTTGACGATGTTAGACACCCAACAAGGCCTACTTCCCAAAAATAAAAAAAATTTGACTGACGCAGTACTGCTTGGCGCGTTTCTGGCGCCTTGGCGCACTTTCCGCTTCCCACTCACACTCATTGTCAACGACTCGATGCTGGTGCCGGCTCTTTCGAACACGTACTTCAAATATCGCCCGACAGCCTCGTCGAATCGGAGCCCGTGCACTGTTACCGGTGGGCTCGCGGCGATCGGCACGTCGTGCGGGCACTGAAACGAGACCTCGACGCCGCCATCGTCGCGACTCTGGATCTCCGTCGAAAATCGATCGATTTCGATGCGGACCGTGTGCGGCACAAAGTAGGTCAGTGTGACGTCACGCAACTGACCGTACGCCACACTTTTGTCGGCGGCACAAAGGGAAGCGTTGCGGGCGGCGAGCAACTTTCGAGTCCGAAATGGCAACGGTTTGAGGAGGGCTTTTTGGCACGGGTAGGAGAGTGTGGGCATGTTTGTGAGGTGAATAGAAGGAGGGGCGGAGAGAAATTGACAGTTCTTATCTTGGTGTCTCGTCGGTTTTTATCGCACATCACTAGTTTTCTGGCAGAAAAGTGAAGTTGACAAGTGTGTTTTTGATGAAGAAAAGAGAGAGAGAGAGAGAGAGAGAGAGAGAGAGAGAGAGAAAGTAGGCCAACAGTGGATCGGACGGGATTACTGTATGTACATAGTTGTTGGAGGCGTGGAATGACTAGAAATGCTCTATCATTGTACTTTCTTCATTGGTAGTACTTTGACGCATTCGTGGTGCCCCTTGGCGCATTGCTAGTGTCTTGACGCGTTTTGAGTGACCGGCGCATCGTCAGTGCCTTGACGCATTTCTAGTGCCTTGGCGCATATTTGGAACTTTGACGCGCTTTCAGTGCAGAAAACCGACCTAAGCGATCGTTTCGTTGAAGTGACCGCGACGCGACCGCAACGCACCGTTCCTCAGTCTCGATGACTTTTTGATTGTTCTCCTATTCAAAAACCAAAACGGTGCACTAAACAGTATCTAATCTCTCCACACCCCCTACATCTCCAGACTTTACAATACAATCTCTCACCTGTCCTCGTCTCCAAAATCCACGTCATAAAAAGGGTCGCATTTACGATTATATACGTGGTGTGTGTGGAGAAGGGTAGGCTAGCACAATGACGCTATTCGTGACATCAGGAAGACGGAGCCGACTTCCCAGAGGGGACAAAGGGGCGTGGCTAATCGGACGATCGGGAGAAAAGTGGGCGTGGCCTGACGAGAGCCACTGGTCCGGAGCTCATTCATTCACATCTTGTGGACTATTCAAAGAAGTATGTCTTCCACGTCGACGACGACGACGTCCACGTCTTCTCACGTCTCCACACCGCCCGTCCGAGTACCGTACGTCTTCGAGTACTTCCCGCGCCGACGCCTCAACGTCAACGAACAAGAGGAGCTGAACCGGCACGCCGCCTACATGTTCCACTTCATGGAGCAACAACGTCACGACTTCTGGGTCCGGCAGCAGATCACCCGACTCGAGCACGAGCTCTTCAGTCCACCGGCTCCGACGTGTCAGGAGAAAAAAGCCCATCGTGAGCGCAAATCCCGCGCGAGCTCTAGCAACTCGGACTCTGGGCTCGGGAGCTCCGCGAGCAGCCGCACGTGCTCCAACTCGCCGCCCGCACGTCATCAGCCTTCTCTGGTGCCGAATCCGTTCTTCAATCCGGCTCTCGCTGCGAACACATCTTCTTCTTCTAACCACGTCACTTTTGTTCCGAATCCGTTCTTCGATCCATCGTACATCCCTCGTTGTCACTAAGTTTCCTAATTCAGATCCTAATGGTTCTCATTCTTTCCGTGTGCCTAACTGTGTTCAATCCTGTTCCTTTTTTTGTAATCAACGTGTAATAATCCTTCTAAATTGTTTGAATAATTAATTGAAGCGGAATAAATACATATATGAGCAGAACAAAAACGAAATCACTGTGGAGGAGTCGAACCAGCAAGTGTTCGATTACAAGTCCACCGTGTTACCGCCTGCGCCATCCGCGAGCGCTCGATTGAGAGTCTAACACGTTACCGCACGCGCCACACTACTCGACACAGGTAGCTCAGCCGGTAACACGCCGAACTGTTGATCGGGAGCTTGCTGGTTCGACTCCTCTCCAACACATTTTCATTTTTCGGTAGTCCGAAGCATTGTTAAACCCATTGGCACAGCGGTCCCCTTCTCGGACACCTCCACAACCAAATTTTCCGCGTTTTCGGGATCCGTGTACAAGTTCAGCTCACCGACCGACATTTCCAGCGTCAAAACGGGTTTTCCGTCGTTTTCGGCGCGATGCGCTTTCAGCATGTCACCGAGCCATTCGAGAGTGCCCGAGTATTCCGATGAGCACCGGAATCCGATGGGTCGACCGCGGCGGGCGATCGTTTTGCAGAACGTTCGGAGGCATCGGACGACTCCTCGTACCGTTAACCGAGTGCATTTCAGCTCCAGAATGTGTTCGAGTGTGTCGTCGTTCAGGTATAACGGCGAGTTGTAGTGCACCGAACCGGCGTTTTTGACCTGAAAAGTGAACTGTAATTGAGTGTAAGTGACCGCGACGCGACCGCAACGCACCATTTCATCTTCGAGCATGTAAAGATTGTTGATCTCGACGATGTGAGGAGAATGTCGACTGGAGAACCAGGAATTCCCATTTGGACGGGTGGAAGAGGTTCGGAGGATCAGACGATTCACTCGGACGTCAGTGCAGTTGAGAAACGAGGTCGGCGAGTGCTGAGAATATGTGTTGGAAATGAGAACGCGTCGAAGCACTGAAAATGCGCCAGGGCACTGAAAAAGCGCCAAGGCACTGAAAATGCGTCAGGGCACTGGAAACGCGCCAAGGCATTGTGAACTGGCCAAGGATCTAGAAATGCGCCAATGCTCTAAGAAAGCGCCAAGGCAATGAAAATGCGTCAAGGCTTTGGGGGATGCGCCAGGGCACTAGGAATGTGCCAAGAAATGGGAAATACTGCGAAATATTGATTGTGACAAATGTGCTAATACACGGAGAAAGCGCCAAGGCACTAGAAAAGCGCCGAGGCACTGAAAACGCGTCAAGGCTCTGGGAATGCGCCAGGGCACCGAAGAAGCTCCAAAGAGCCTAAACTGACCAGCAAAGTGAGTGTTCCGATTGTGGTGCCACTCCTTCCGAACACGCACTCGACCCACCGTCCGGCCGCCTCCTCCACCGTCAATCCGAGCACTTTTGTCGATTTCGCGGCCGCCGACGTCTCGCAAAGCAGCGTCCAATCCCAGAACGCGATTCTCGTCTCACACTCGCCATTCCGTTTCATTCTGCAAAAACCGGAACGTTTTCGAAACGAGGAATGATTTTGACCCGAAAAACGCGACGTCGAGACCGTCGATTTTGATTTGACACGAGCCGAGTCCGGACTTGGACTCGTTAATCGATACTTGACGGAGATGGTACGGTTGGGACATCTCGTTTCCCCGAACGCCCCGACACACGCAGAATAGACGTTTTCTGCGAGAGAAAAGCGGGTTTGATGGGCTGGAAAAGCGGAGAAATCGCGGCTGAAAGTCTCACCTGACGCGAAACGGAAGATAATGGAGAACGGCTCCCTGGCACGGGTAGGTCAAATCGTGCTCCATTGTTCAATCGATCAATGAACTTCTTTCGATAAGAAAGTGAAGGGTAAAGACAAAGAGAGAGAGAGAGATAGAAGAAACAGTTTTCTTTCGCCACTCTGCGTCTCGTTCTCTGATTATCGTTGTTTTAACAACGAAAGATCACCATCTGAACAGCGGTGTTTCGTGTTTCCGAATCGCGCTCTATAGCAAATTTCGATAGATCCCACTGAAAACGCGCCAAGGCACTAGAAATGCGCCGAGGCACCAGAAATGCGCCAAGGCACCAGGAATGTGCCAGGGCACTTAAAATGCGCCAATTCACTGAAAACGCGTAAAAGTATTGAAAATGCCTCAAGGCACTGAAAACGCGTCAAGACACAAGAATCGCGCCAAAGCACCAGAAATGTGCCAGGGCACTTAAAATGCGCCAATTCACTGAAAACGCGTAAAAGTATTGAAAATGCCTCAAGACACTGAAAACGCGTCAAGACACAAGAATCGCGCCAAAGCACCAGAAATGTGCCAGGGCACTAAAAATGCGCCAATTCACTGAAAACGCGTAAAAGTATTGAAAATGTGTCAAGGCACTGAAAACGCGCAAAGGCACTAGAAATGTGCCAGAGCACTAAAAATGCGTCAAGGCACTGAAAACGCGTAAAAGTATTGAAAAAGTGTTACAACAGTGCCAGAAAGTTCATATAAGAAGTTAAAAATTCACGACAAATCCATTCTTGACGACATTCTTGATGACGTCATGATGAGCAGCGACACGGTAGATGATGTGCTCCCACGAGTTGGCCTCCAGAATCACAAAATCGGCGTTTCGGCCGACGGCGATCGCTCCGTGAGACTTGCCCCGCCCGATCGAGTGGGCGGAGTTTAGAGTGGCCGCCACGAGCGCCTCGGGCATCGAGAGTTTCATGGTGACACACGCAAAGTGCATGATAATCGGCATCGCGAGACAGTAGGCGTTCGGGTTGAAGTCGGAGCCGAGAGCGACGACGACGCCGGCGTCGATGAGTTGGCGAGCCGGCGGAGGCGTGAGACGGAGGATGAAGGCGGTGGAGGGGAGGAGGACGGCCACCGATCCGGCGGAGGCCATTGCCGTGATGCCCGCCGGCGAGATCTCCTCCAGATGCGACATCGCGCGCGCCTGCAATCGGAGACTGTCATTTTTGAGTTCTCTGGTTGATAAGGAGTCGATTGGTACCCATATTGCGGGGGTTTTACAACTTGGACTTTTTGAGCATCCTGGGCTCGCGGAGCCAAAGATCCAGAGAGCAGAAAAATGCGGAGAGCAACAAATGAAAAGTAGGTCATGATTAGTGTCGATCAACTCCTCACAAGACGGGGAATCTAAAAAGAGCAGTCTCGAGCAATATGAGCACAATTTGGTGATGCTCACAGAGCTAATGTAATCAAAAACATGAAACTACTATAGTTCGCTGCAAATTTTTTTGCGTTTTCCCACATGACGTCTGAAATTGCAAAAAAAAATTTCTTTCAATATATGGGAAAATTCGAAAAATTTTGCAGCGGAAGGATATTTTTGGAGCTCGAAATAAATTTTCCTTTATTTTTCGCTAATTTATTTCCCAATTTTTACGATCTCGGTTTTCTTGTCGGCCGCAGACTTTTTCATTTTTCAATAATTCAGTTTTTCATTATAGAGGTCTAAGAACATTTCCTATTAGATGGGCTCCGTGAGCATCAAGTGCATCAGGCCGGAGACTTCTCATTCAAGATTCCTCGTCTTGCGAAGAGTTGAACAACACTATTCATGCCCCACTTTAATTTTATGGCTTTCGGGGCTCTTTTGCTCTTCGGCTCCGTGAGCCCGCGATGCTCAAAATGTTCAGATTGCAAAACCAACGCAATATGGGTGTCAATCAACTCCAAATAACCCCGCGAGACCAAATTTTTCCATCTCCTCAAATGGACCCTCTCCCAAGCGTATCTGCCCTGCTAATGATCCATTCGAGCGTGAACCCCTCCTAACTCTGGGTTTTCTTTTTTCAGCGATAAGAACTACACACAACTCTCTCGCTTCAACTCCAACAGTCAAAACAAAACAATGATAACCAGTAACGACAGCTGTATCGGCGGTTTCGACAGTTTGTCGGAGAACGTTCACTTCTACTACCAGTTCGCCTACCTATTCGCCGCAATTTGTCTCAACTACCGTATCCTCTGGGTGATATGGGTCTCGCACCGACAGACCTACCGTAACCAGTCCTTCTTCACTTTGTACAGTGTCGACAGTGCGATAAGTGTGCTCGCAATGAGTTTGGAGATCGCATTCACCCGCCCCTTCCTCTATTTCCCACAATTTTGCGAGCCACTTTCGCGAATCGTGAAACAATCACCGATATTCATGCATCTGTACTATTCGCTGGTCTGTTATTTCAAAGCCACCAAACCCGTCGTTCACATTTTCGTCGCCTTGAATCGAATGAGCTGTGTGATGTTTCCATTGATTTATAGTCAATTTTGGAGTCAAAAGAGGCGAACAATGCTCGCAATTATCTTTCTGGCTCCATTTTTAGTCGTTTGGAATGCGGTGATTAGTGAAAACCGTGTGGCTTTCACGAATGGCGGTTTCAAAGTTTCCTATAACCGGAGAGTTAGCTGGGTAATCCGGGAAATCGATCAATACTCATTCAGGCGATATTTTCAGGCTACTCTATCATCTATGCAGTTCTCGTTGATCATTGTCACGGTTGTCGTTACAATGACCACCACTTCAATCACATTCTACAAAATGACGACAATGAAGAAGCGCATCAAAACTTCGGAAAGATCACTTTGTCTCGCCGCTGGACTCATATCGATTGGCTTTTTGTTGGAAGCGGTCACTCAAAGCCTTTTCGCCTTTTTCGCAAATGCTCCGTGGCTGATGGAAGTGGTTGGCTATATTCAGTATTCGACTTGGGATATTTTGACGGTTGGGTGAGTCGAGAGTATCATTTTCACGATCAGTGAGCGATGAGGAGTCGATTGATAGTAATCATGACCAAGTTTATCGGTTTGAGATGTGTGAGCTCCGCGAGCCGAGGGCGCAGAGCACAAAGTGCACATTTTTGGTTCAACGTGAAACATAGGCGATATTAGTATCAAAAAACTTCTAAGAACCTGGAGAATTGGAATTTCACACTCCCATGTCTTCTGGGCTCAGACCACCACTAAATGCTCAAAGTGCTTACCACTAAATGCTCAAAGTGCTCATTCTGACCATAGCAAAATGGATATCAAAAAACTAGCAAAAACCTCCGGAATTCAAATTTCCAGCTCTCCACTTGTCCTGCTCCTCGCCAGTGCCCAATTCCGAGCCCATGTACTCAACATGCGCACGTATCGACCCCAACCCGTCTTCTCCATCAATAACACTCAAACAACTCTCTGAGTGACAAAGAATCGATCGATGCTAATCTTGACCAACTTCTTTGATATATTGATTATTTGGGCTCCGCGAGCATCACCAATACCGTGTTAATCTTGCTCAAGACCACTTTTTCAAGAATTCACACGTTTCAAGGTGTTGAACAACACTAATCATGCCCTAGTTTTCTTCGCTAGCTCTTTTGGCTCATTTGCTCTCTGGCTGCTTGGCTCCGCGAGCCCGAGATGCTCAAAATGTCCGAATCGAAAAAACCCACGCAATATGGGTGTCGATCGACTCCAAATAACCCCGCGATTCCAAGTTTCAGCATCTTACGAAATTCGTCTCCCGTCAAGCGTATCCACTGTGATAATGAGCTATTCGTGCGTGAACCCCTCCCAACTCTACGTTTTCTCTTCTGACCCATCGTGAGGAAATACACCTAACTTCCTAACCATCTGACCCAAAAAAAGGCGATGATGACAAGTGTGGAAGGATGTATCGGCGGTTTCGACAGTTTTTCGGAGAACATTCACTTCTACTACCAGTTCGCCTACCTATTCGCCGCAATTTGTCTCAACTACCGTATCCTCTGGGTGATTTGGGTCTCGCACCGACAGACCTACCGTAACCAGTCCTTCTTCACTTTGTACAGTGTCGACAGTGCGATAAGTGTGCTCGCAATGAGTTTGGAGATCGCATTCACCCGCCCGTTCCTCTATTTCCCACAATTTTGCGAGCCACTTTCTCGAATCGTGAAACAGTCACCGATGTTCATGCATCTGTACTATTCGCTGGTCTGTTATTTCAAGGCCACCAAACCCGTCGTTCACATTTTTGTCGCCTTGAATCGAATGAGCTGTGTGATGTTTCCAGTGACCTATAGCCAGAATTGGGGTCACAAGATGCGTGTCATGCTTGTCACCATCTTTTTGGCTCCGTTTTTGGTGGTTTGGAATGTGATGATTAGTGGCAACTTCTTGATGTTTGCGAATGGCGGGTTCGCGGTGACTTATGAACGAAGAGTCACCTGGGTAATGCAAAACATGAGAAATCAATCGATAATTGACAATGAATCGTTTTAGGCTTCCCTATCACTTATGCAGTTCTCGTTGATCATTGTCACGGTTGTCGTTACAATGACCACCACTTCAATTACATTCTATAAAATGACGACAATGAAAAAGCGTATCAAAACGTCGGAAAGAGCACTTTGCATCGCAGCCGGACTCATTTCGATCGGTTTCTTGTTAGATGCAGTCACGCAGAGCTTTTTCGCATTCTTCAAAAATGCTCCGTGGCTGATGGATGTGATTGGCTACATTCAAACGTCGACTTGGGATATTCTGACGGTTGGGTGAGTCGAGAGTATCATTTTCGTGTTCTATGGGTCACGTGGAGTCGATTGATACTAATAATGGTCGAGTTTATCGGTATGAGTTATTGGGCTCCGCGAGCCGAGGGCATAGAGCACAAAGTGCTCATTTTCGGTTCAATGTAAAACATAGGCAATATTAGTATCAAAAAACTTCTAAGAACCTGGAGAATTGGAATTTCACAATAACAAACAACCTCGGCTCGATTAAGCGGAGCACCGAGTGCTCAAAATGCTCATTCTGGCATTCTAGCAAAATGAATACCAAAAAACTCGCAAAAACCTTCAGAATTCAAATTTCCAGCTCTCCACTCGTCCTGCTTCTCGCCAGTACCCAATTCCGCGCCCACGTGCTCAATCTGCGCACATATCGAACTCAACGCGTGTGCTCGATCAATAATACTCACACAGCTCAACACCATCACTACCCGCATCACACGATGACCAGGTGAAAACGACTCGAGTGTGTGTCTGCCTCCGTTTCCAGAAATGCGCATTTCTAGTCTTAAATCTCGTGTGCGTCATTTTCGGCGAGAAAAACGCTCACCACGTGCCACACCTACAAATGTTTTTTTTCTATTTTTCGCGTGCTCGTGCGCGCACACACGCGTAGCTTTTCGAAAATACAAATTCTCATTATCGCAGCGATTGGTGGGCGTTTGAGTCTGTTTTCGGCTCCGTGAGCTCGTGGAAGCTCATGGAGCCAATTAATGCACAATTGTGTGCTGCAGCCAGTCCGTAGAGGGTCGGTTTCCAAGGGAACGCTGCGGGACAGGACACCTGTCTCTTCTCTATCGAAAGCATTAATTAGAAGAATCGAAAGAAAGAGAGAGACAAAGAGAAAGAGACGGGCGGCTCCTATTTCTCTTTCCCACTCTCTTTCTCACTCTGTCTTCTCTCTTCCACCTGAATAATAATTGCGGACTTGAGGCGAGAACTCTGTCTCTCTTTTTTCTCTTCTTCTTCTTCTTCATCTTTTCCTCTTCACTTTGCTCATCCCGTTTTTTTCAGCTCTCAAATCGTCTGAGACGATGTCAATCGCCGATAAGTACTCGCAAAACTGCAGTTCCGAGTTCGACCCGCTATGGGAGAATTTAAAGTACGCGTTGCAAGCCTCGTATCTGGTTCCCACGCTTTTTCTGCTCATTTGGATGGTTTTCACTGTGAGAGTTCGATATCACGACCACTATCGGTACAATTTGGCGTTTTGGATATTCACCGTGGATTGCTTGGCGGTAAGTGTGGGAAAAATTGAAATCTCCATGCTTCGGGGAGTTGTTTGACACCCATAATGAGCTGGTTTCAATATGATTGAGTTTTGTGCTCGGTGAGCACACGGATGAGTTGCTCGCGGAGCTCAACAGCAAGTTTTCTCAAACTAGGTCATGATTAGTATCAGCCAAATCCTCACATCCTAGAGAAGTCAATTCTGATGTTCATACCGATTTCCCTCGAGGCTTGAAAGAGTTGTAAGGCAAATGCTTGCTGTTCCAGAGCATTCTCTTCATTCTCATGGACCTGTCAATGACGCGCCTCTTCTTGCACTTTCCCCAATTCTGTCCGACCGTCTCCCGCTACCTGATCGCTCATCCCGTCATCACCGCAATCTACTACCCCCTCTACAACTACATTCGTGCCACAAAACCTGTCACGCAGTGCGCGCTCATCCTCACTCGCGTCGACATCATCGCCCATCCGATCGGACAAGAGTTGCGGTGGCGAAAACGGATTCCCGTCGTGATACTCATCATTCTCCTCTTGCCGCTTCTCGTCATATGGAATACGGTGGTGTCGGAGAAGAAGTTGATCTACTGGTACGGCGGTTTCATGGTGATCTACACTCGATTCGTGAAGTGGGCCAGCCTCTCCTCGTTCCACGTCATCAACATTCTCGTCGCGATTACCGTAATCCTGGGCGGCGCCTACCGTATTCTGAGACGGAATGTGATACCGAAACCAAAGATCCGATCTTTCATCATGAGCACTTCGCTCGTTATCTTCGGTTTCGTGCTCCAAGCCGTTTTCCAGTCCTATTTCGCGTTCTTCCGCGATTCCACGTGGTTCCCGAGTATCATTGTCGAGGTGCAGTTCGTGATTTACGATGTTCTAACTGTCGGGTGAGTCAGGTTACCGGAATACTCTCGAAACTCTGACATTTTTGCTCCCACTCAAATGGAACTGCTTATTAAAGCCGGGCTTTTCAAAAACATGAGAAAAACAAGTTTAATAGTCACGTTCACCACCATAGCATCATTTTAAACTCTTGATTTCTCGGATTTCGAAATCTGCTCGTTTTTCAGAGTTGTTTGACACCCATATTGTCATAATTTCAGAAAATCAGTTTGTGGGCTCCGCGAGCCGAGTTCCCAGGGCTCTCGGAGCACAAAAACATTTATTTCGATGACTAAGACGTTTCATATATCAAATTACTCATCATAACACAAAGAGCTCCAAGAAGAATGTGTTTCTAGTTTCTTGTGCTCCATGAGCAATGAGTTCACGGCTCACGGAGCACATACGACAAAATTTCAAAAGAAAGGCATGATGTATATCAAACAACTTCTCAAAAAGCGGCCAATTTCAGAGTTCCACTGATGACCCTTCACTGCGCCGGCTCATTCCGTTGGCACGTATTCCACAGGAAATCACGTCAAAACTTTGGTCAACTCATGCTTCCTAACAATGAAAAAACTGTCAAAAGAGGTCGAAATTCAAGAAAAGAGGACTCGAATTCAAAGTTCGACAGTATCCTACCGTAACCCGCGATGCCGAGAGAGCCGTCAACACAAATTCGAGAACTGATGCCCGATCTTCAGTTTCTGGACGCAACGAACCGAAAATTTGCTTCTGTTTAGCTGATCACCTAATTTTTCCCCCCTCATGCCTCATCATTTCCATTTCTGACATGCTCTTCGCATGTTTTTTCTCCGTTTCCATTTTCAACAATTATTTTTGTTTCTATTTTGTTCATTTTTCATTCGTTTTTTTCTTCTAGAATCGTTTTCGCAAAGGACTAATAAATGGCTGAAGTGAAAAATGACGAATTCGACAGCGTTTCTCGGTTGCAGTCATAGTTATGACGATCTGGTCGAAAATTTGAAACTCGCGGCTCAGTTGGCCTACTTGCTACCAGCGTTTCTGCTCATTTTGAGAATACTTTTTGTGATGACACTGGGAGCGTTTCGCGCGGATTACTCGAAACACTTTTTTTGGTTCGTTTTCGTCATTGACTCTGTCATGGTAAGTGCTACCAAATTTTCAGTCAAGGTGCCGAAATCTGCAAGTTTTAACAAATTTTTTGACACCCATAATGCCCTGGTTACGAAAAATCGGTTTTCGGGCTCTTTGAGCTCAATGCTCCCGGCTCGTGGAGCCCATTACATCAGTTTTTGGAACCTGGGCATGATGTATCTCAAACAACTCCCAAAAAAGCGTAGATTCCAAATTTCATAGTTCCAAATCTCAGGGAGTCACCACAATTCTAATGGACATGGTCTACTTCCGTCCGGCATTCTTCATTCCTCAAATATGCGAGACATTCTCATTTTTTCTACGCGTCAACCCGATTTTCATTCATATCACCTTTGCGCTCATGTACTATTTGCACGTTGGCAAAATGTTGTGCCAAGTGACAATGTCGCTGGAACGAATGACGTTTTGCTGGCTGAAACAGCCAACTTATCGAAAATTGTGGCGATTTGAGGGGTGTTTTGTGAAATTTGTCATGATTTTATTGTTCACTTTCCCTTTTACACTTATTTGGAACGTTTTGATATCCGAAAAGTATATTCAGTATTATTTCGGTGGATTCTCACCGGGATACGCGAGAAGAGTGAATTGGGTCAGTTGGGATTGTTGTTTTCAAGTTTTTCAGATCATAACGAGTTGATTGATACTAGTCATGACCTTGTTTGAAAACAAAAGTTCATGGGCTCCGTGAGCAATGTCGTGCTCGCGGAGCACCAAGCTATTTGTGACACATATAACGAAATCTATGCATTCTGGGTGTCAATCAACTCGAAATAAGCGGCAGATTTCAATTTTTTGCACCAATTTCAGTTTGGAACAACCGCCTGGCAGTTGGCCTACATGCAAGCTTCCATGGTCATCATTCTCCTCTCAAATCTTGTGACAATTCCAAAATTGGTCAAAAACCGTCGCCGAATCATGGAATGGCACCTTTGCGTGACCAGTGTGACAATTTCAGCTGGCTTTTTATTAGTCGCTCTCGTGTTTTGCTATTTACACGGAAAGTTCGATTTCGCCTACTCTAATTTGATCTACGTCCTAGTTTTTATCACTTGGGACGCGATAAACATTTTGTAGGGCTTTGATCTACCGTAACCTCCTCTGAAGCAGAATTTCTTGTTTCAGAGGTCCAGTTATCATGGTGATAGGGAATAGTGAGTTACGAAGGCAAATATTCCGACTACACGGTAAAGTTGGTCATATCGGTCACTACCAGCCCTAGTGCCACGTCACCAAGTCGACATATAATTCCACCTGCCTACTATGTCCATGCCCTTTTGCCACTTTCAAGAATTACGCAGCAGGAAGAGAGAGAGAAAGAGAGGCGAAATTCTCAATCCACACCTCCATAAAAAAAACAAACCAATCACCTGACTCGACCGCCGCGATATTTTTCTGTTATTTGGTGGCTATGTCCGCCAATTTGTCGGAAGTGTTCGATTTCGGCTGTGATCCGAGTTATAATGCGTTTTTGGAGAATTTGAAGTACGCGTTTCAATTCGTCTATCTCGTTCCCGGAGTTTTCATCCATCTGCGCGTTTTGCTGATCTTGTGCTTTCAACACAGACGCGTTTATATGGCCCAATCGTTTTTCATCATTTTTTCGATGGATTCTATTGCGGTGAGTGAGTTGGCGAGGTTGCGGCGAGTCGTTTGACATACATCATGCCCTTCATTCCAAATGTTCGGTTTTGTGCTCCGCGAGCCGCGAGATTGGGGCTCACGGAGCCCAAAAGCTAGTATTCTAGAAGGCAGGCGTTATGGGTATCAATCGCTTGCAAATTATGTGGAGAGTTTGAAAAACAAAGTCTCGACTAGTTTAGATGACCCTGCCCTGAGTTCAGAGCTCGCGGAGCCCGTTATTGAACATTTTTGAAATAGGGCAATATGGGTGTCAAATGATTGGAAATTTCGAGAAGAGTTCATTTTCCAGAGTCTAACCCAGATAATCATTGATGTTTCGATAGCTCGAGTGACAATCTACATTCCGCAAGTGTGTCCGTTGCTCTACGAGCCGTTCGCCAAGCACACCTTCCTCCCGCACTTTTACTACACACTATACAGTTATATGAGGGCCGCCAAGTCGGTCACGCAAATATTCTCGACGACGAATCGGATGACGTGCGTCATGATGCCACTCCAATACGGACAAGTTAGCTCATAGCTCTCGGAGCATTCGGTGCTCACCGAGCCATTTTTCTCAGGTCTGGCGTCGTTGCATGCCGTTCTGTCTCGTCACAATCGGCGCCTCGCCTCTTCTGATCGTCTGGAACGTGCTCATCTCCGACACGTTTCCGGCGTCGATCTTCGGCGGCTTCACGCTCGGCTACACGAAACGCGTGCGATGGGCGAGCCTCTCGCTGTTCCAGATGACGTTGATGATCGTCTCGCTGCTTGTGACACTTGTCACGACATCCGTGACACTTTGGAAAATGCGGCGGCTCGAGAATCGGCTCAAGAGCACCGAGAGAACGTTGTGTTTCGCGTCGTTTTACATTTCCGTCGGGTTTATGGTTGCTGCTGTTTTTCAGGTGAGCACTTTATCGATTTCGAAATTATCGATCGATTTCAGAGCTACTTTGTCTTTTTCAACATTGGCGCCTCGATGACCGATTTGATATACTTCCTTCAAGGGCTCTCTTTCGACGTGCTCAACGTGGGAAGTCCGATTGTGATGATACTGATCAGTGGACAACTCCGCTACCATTTCATGCCCTCAAAAATGCCGGCTCCGAAAATTTCGACTGTCGTCTCGATAACTTCACTGAGCAAAGTTTAGTTGGGGTTCTGGTCGAAATGAAGTTTTCTTTCTCACAATTATCTCTAATTGCTCGAATTTTTATGCACATCTCGAAAATGACCAGTCTGATCATAAATTGACGTTGAAATTCGAAATCTCGAGGTCATTGGGATCAATTTGACATACATCAAGCTCAGATTCCAGAAAACTGCTCCGCGAGCCCTGAGCACTGTGCTCGCGGAGCCCGAGACTCGATGCTACGAAACTAGGTCAATATGGGTGTCAAAAAGCTTGAAACAACCAGAAGAGCATGAAAATGGCACTTTCAGCTTGAAAAACTATGGAAAACTCCGAATGCCTAACAAAAAGATGATGACGAGGCTGAAATTGCGATAATCGCCATCCAAGTGTGAAAATTCATGAAGTGAAGCGAAAACACGTCTGTTTTCCAAATTCGCGGCGTTATCAGTTCTTTGAGCTGCGAAAAATGCCTCGAATCGATCCGAACGCCCAAATTTGCGCCAACGACACGAGTTTTTCGTTGATCGGCGAAAATTTGAAGCTCGTCACAGTCCTCTGCTACAGTATTCCCGGGCTGACGGTGAACTCCCGTTTGATCTATCTGATTTGTGTCACGCACAAGAAGACCTACATGTCACAACCGTTTTTCGTGCTTTTCGCACTGGACATGGGGAATGTGAGTGAATGTCACAGTGGCCTAAGATTTTCCTCTTCCAGAGCATTTGTCACATGTTATTGGAGGTTTTCGTGAACCGTCCGATGCTCTATTTCCCGCAATTTTGTCTGGAACTGTCAGATTTTTATCGGAACCACAATTATTTGCTCTATTTGATCTACCCGCTATCGAATTATCTCAAAAACTCGAAAATCGCAATTCAAACTGTGCTCAGCGTGAACCGAATGACTTGCGTCCTATCGCCTCTTAGTCACACGGTTTTCTGGCAGAATCACTTGAAAACCGTGATTATCGCGATTCTACTCGAACCATTTTTAGTGGTTTGGAATATCACTATATCCAAAAAAGGAATGCTCAGCTATTCCGGTGGTTTCGCTATCGGATACGATAAAGCGGTGGAGTGGGTGAGTTGGGAACATGAAATTCGAAAACTACAGGGTTTGAGGAGTTGTTTGATATGCATCATGCCCTAGTTTCAAATTTTTCGGTTTCGTGCTCCATGAGCCATGAAAGTTGTGCTCGCGGAGCCCGAAAGCGAAAAGTTTGGAATATAGGCAATATGGATGTCAAT
This sequence comes from Caenorhabditis sulstoni, assembly GCA_963966605.1. Classification (NCBI taxonomy): domain Eukaryota; kingdom Metazoa; phylum Nematoda; class Chromadorea; order Rhabditida; family Rhabditidae; genus Caenorhabditis; species Caenorhabditis sulstoni. Next base: position 2,104,617 of record OZ016477.1, read on the forward strand.
CAAAAGCAAATTTTGCAAAGAATAAGAAAATCGAGGTGTCGATCATTTTAGAGTCAAAATTTCCAGGCAAGTCTGTCACTTCTCTCTTCAATTGCTCTTTTTACGTCATTGTGCATCATAACCACGTCATCGATAATAACTCTGGTCAAATTGACAACTCTCAAAAATCGATTGGTGCAAACCGAAAAAGTGTTGTGTCTGGCCACAATTTGGACAAGCTCCGCCTACTTTTTCATTTCTGTGTCTCAAATCTATTTTCTGTTTTATCCGGGCTCTGTCGAGGGATGGAGCAACGTCTTCTACTTTCTCAATGACGTTTCCTACGATGTGCTCGACGTTGGCTCGGTGCTCATCATCCTACTAGTGAGCTCACAGCTCCGAGCCCAGTTCTTCCAGAAATCGGGCTCCGTGAGCCAGAAAGCGACGGCGATCACGATGAGCTCATCGCGTTAATTGGATGAGATCTTTCGATCTTCAAGCATCCGCCTCAGGTCATTACGCTTGGATTAAAAATCGGAGATTTTTCTAGAGAGAAGAAAATGCTATCGTTCTGAAACTCACACGCTTCGCCGACGTTTCTGAGAGCTCGAAACTGAACTTTTGGCTCACTTATTTGTTTCAGTTAGAATTAGATGGTTCCGGGTTCAATTCTCCCTCATTTCGCATGTTTCCCATGCTTTTTCTTCGATTGTTTTCCAATCCACTGGATCAACTTCTTTTCCGTCAAACGATTCGGAATCTAGAGATTCCGACGAGTTATTTGACATACATCAACCCATGTTTTCAAAAAGTTGCTCAGATTTCCATTCGGGCTCCGTGAACCTTGTGCTCGCGGAGCCCATGAGCTGAAATGTCCAAACTGGCTCATTATGGATGTCAAACGACTCGTCACAATGTGAAGGTTTTGAAATTCATACTTTCAAAAGTCTGCGTAGCCAAAAAACAACCTTCCTACTCGTTTTTCTCCATCAATCGAGTGTTTTTGCAGTTTCATGCAAGCAGCAATCACGAAAACCCAAAGAGCACGTGATTCCCGCATCAAAACCAACAAAACCAAAAACTTCCGCTTCAAGCTCCACCTCCTACCACACCAACCCGAATAGCGAGAAAGAAAAACCAACTAGCCAAGATTCTCGAAAACAATGACCTCCGATTCCTCAACACCACTATCTCTGCTCACTCAACTCGCACTCTTCGAGCCAAAATGCGATTCGAGCTATTCGGCGGTGTGGGAGAATTTGAAATATTTGGTGCAACTTGTCTACCTGCTACCCGCCGCATTGCTCCAAGCTCGAATACTCTACATTTTGCTCGGCAAATTTCGTGCTATCTATTTGAAACAGTCGTTTTATGTGCTCTTCACAATGGACTGTATCGCCTGCTTTATTTTGGTCGTCATGGATATCTTTTTCGCACGAGTCTTCCAGTACTTTCCACAGTTTTGCGAGCCGATGGCTGAGTTTGTCAAGGTGAGATAGAGATTTTGAAATTCCCCATTTCTCACGGATTCGATAGACATACATCATGCCTTGATCGTCAAAAAATGATGATTGGGCTCTGCGAGCCCGTGCTCGTGCTCGCGGAGCTCAAAACACGATTTTGCAAATCCATGGCAATATGGGTGTCAAACTGCTCCAAAAAACTCAGCGATTCCGAATTTCAGGCTCATCCGGTGTTCCCGGCAATATACTACCCACTTCAACAACATTTGCATTGTGCTCAACCCGTAATCCAAGTGCTCTTGACTCTGAATCGCATGTCATGCGTTCTCACACCCTGGAAATATAGTCAGGTGAGAAAAGGCACAAAAAAACGAGAAAACACAAGAAAACACTTGCAAATCGTGAGAAAATTGTCAGATCTGGAGTAAATTCATGAAATACGTCATTCTACTCGTCATTTTTCTACCGTTCGCGTTCATTTGGAACGTGATCATTTCGGAAAAGACGCCCGTTTACACATTCGGCGGTTTCTACATCGGATACGAGCGAGTCGTGTGCTGGGCGACGATGAGCCTGTTTCTGCTCATTTTGAGAGTCATCACCATTGTGATCACCGGAATTTGCACATTTGTCACTGTGCTCCGGCTCTCGCAAATGAGCAAGCGGCTCGTTTCGTCGGAGAGAACGCTTTGTGTCGCCTCGTTTCTCATCTCATCGTGTTTTTTGGGAACCGCCGGTGCGGAAGTGAGTCTCGTGGGAGGGGGTGGCGTGTAGATCGAAAAGTCCAACTTTCAGAGCCTATTCGCGTTTTCGGTGGTTCGCACGTCTACTAGTATCTCTTACTTTCTACTTCCCATTTCCTGGGATATTCTCAATGTGGGCACTCCGATCGTCATGGTTTTGGCGTCGAATCAACTGAGACGACATGTGTTCGGAATAACAAAGAGATCACGGAGCAACAGTAAAGTCGAGGACGCGAACGTTGTCACAACTGTGACGGGACTTTGAGATTTGAATTCAGGATGGTTCAAGGAGTTGATTGACATACGCCAAGCCTTGGTTTCAAATTTTTGGAGTTCGGGCTCCGCGAGCCGGCTCACGGAGCACAAAAATCAATTTTTTCAAATTAAGGCAATATGGGTGTCCAAAAACTCCAAATTTCAGAGCAAACTCATTAATCCCGAAATTTTCAAGTTTGTTGCTCCGCGAGCCCTGATAGAGCTCGGAGCTTAATTTTCGAAGTCCAAGGTAATATGGATGTCAATAAATTCCAAATGACGCGTTGAGCAAGAATAACATTGTTTCTAAAATCCTTTTTCACTCTTTTCTCGTGCAAAATCGAAAATCTTCCCCGAAACCACCATAAAAACATCATCCTGTCACATGACCTCGCACATTTAATTGTTACCTTCTAGACCATCAGTTTGACGGTTTTTATTGGTTCTCCCCCGCTTTTATATCCCGTCCCATTTCTTATTCGGAATAAAGATTTGTTCTATTCTTCGTTCTTTTCCTCAAAATGAATGAAAAAGACGAAAGGGATTACTGTAACTCCGGTTATAACTCGTTTTATGAGAATTTGAAGCTCGCCATCCAATTATGCTGGCTAATTTCGGCTGCTATATTTCAAACTCGTGTGGTGTACATTGTTTTGTGGAAATATCAGACGAAATTCCAAAAACAAAGCTTTTTCACTATTTTTCTAGCTGATGCTGTCATAGTTAGTTTCGGGAGGTGTTTTGGAGTTGATTGACACCCATATCAACCCATTTTGATTGAATCGAGTTTTGAGCTTTGACGGGCTCGCGGAGCCCGTGTTGCTCTTTGTGCTCCAAATTTGAAACTAGGTCATGATGGGTATCAAATAGCTCCAAATGAGCTCTAGAATTCAAATTTCATGTTGAAACATTTCAGGGACTGTTTTCAATCCTCCTATCCGTGTTTTTCTCTCGGCCAATAATGTACATTCCACAACTTTGCTCGTTTCTCTCGGACTTTCTCACACACAACATGATCATAATGGACATCTACTACCCACTATTCCGATACCTCCAAACTCTTCAAATCTTGCTCCAAATGCTCCTAATCGCAAATCGAGCCACTTGTGTGCTCTGGCCAATGGACTACACTGGATTTTGGAAGAAATGGCTCAAGAATATATTCGTAATAGTCGCAATTTTTCCATTCTCCTGGCTTTGGAACATTTTGATATCGGAGAAAACGGTTCGACACGCTTACGGCGGTCTTTTTGTCACTTACAATCGATATTTCTCATGGGCTCGGAGCTCATTGTTTTTCACGATTCTCCGTGCCATTTCGGTAGTTTTTATCGGGTTCTCGACTGTTCTCACAATTTGGAAAATGTCGAAAATGAAGAAACGCATCAAAAAGTCCGAAAAGAGCCTCTGCTTGGCTTCAATCTTCATGAGCATCTGTTTTCTGCTTCCAGCGTTCGCAGAGGTGAATTCTACGCGTTTTGCCGAGTTTTTCGACATACATCATGCCCTAGTTTCAAAATCTGGAGTTTTGGGCTCCACGAGCTTCGAGAATTGTGCTCGCAGAGCTCCGAATCGCAAAATTTTGAAACATAGTCAATATGGGTGTCATTCAACTGGAAATTTTCTCTAGTGTCGAGTAATGACCACAGTTTCAGTTCCGCTACTTTCAAATCCGAGACACCATCACCGAGGACGACGTAATGTACGCCGTAATGCTTATATGTTGGGATTTGCAAAACATCAGCTCCACATTAGTCATGCTCATTGTCAGCAAACCTTTTCGGCGCTACGTGCTTTCAGACGGAACTCATGGCACCCAACTAGTTCAAGCCACCTCGGCATCTCATTTGTAATAAGCTTCGGTGCACACACGCACAGAGTATTATCACCATGACATGCTCTCCCGACTACTCGATTTTCTGGGAGAATGTGAAATATCTTCTCCAAGCCGCTTATCTAGTCCCAACGGCGCTGTTATACGCGAGGATACTGTATGTGATCTGGTTCAAGTACCGTAAGATATACAATTCTCATCTTTTCTTCGTGCTCTACTCGATTGATAGTATAGTGGTGAGTGTTGAATTCTGCGCTTTTTTCCGAGCTGTTTGACATCCATCAAGCCCTGATTTCGAAACATCAAGTTTTGTGCTCTTTTGTGCTCCGCGAGCCCTGAACCGGAGCTCCACACTCCATTTTTCGAAACTAGGGCATGATGGGTGTTATTCAACTGCAAATCACGCCAGGAATCCAATGAGAAACATTTCGAGGGGTTGGTGCTGCTCCTTCTGGACATTCTGATCACTCGACTCTTCGTCTACCTGCCCCAACTGTGTCCGTCGGCCTCTCACTTCTTCCTGTCTCATCCGTTGCTCATGCACCTCTACTACCCTCTCCTCAACTACCTCCACTGCGCCCAGCCGCTCGTCCAAATCTTCCTCACCACCAATCGAATGTCGTCTGTGCTCTGGCCGGTCGACCACACCAAACTCTGGTCCAACAAGCTTCCCGCCATTCTGCTCGTCATTCTCGTCACTCCGTTCGCGTTCATTTGGAACACCATCATCTCCGACAAACTACTCGTCTACTATTTCGGCGGCTTTTTCATTCTCGGCGAGCGGAGAGTCGCGTGGGCCGACGTCTCGCTGTTTTTGTTCGTAGTGCGCTCGTTTGCGGTCGGGATTACGGTGGTCTCGACGAGTGTCATGTTCTTCAGAATGTCAAAGATGACGAATCGGCTCGTCAAGTCAGAAAGAGCCCTGTGTCTCGCCGGAGCAATCCACTCGCTTTGCTTCATGGTTCCCTCGGTTTTCGAGGTGAGAGCTCGCGCACGGGCTCGCGGAGCCGACCTTCTTGGTTTTTTCCAGGCTCTCGCCGTTTTCAACCCGGTGTACGGTAGTTCGGCTCTCAACTACCTGCTCCAGACGTTCGCGTGGGATGTGCTCAACGTTGGGTACGGCTCGAAGAGCCCCAATCTCTTTCCTTCAAAAATGTGCTCTTTTTCAGCTCTCCGCTCGTCATGATATTCGTCAGTTCACAACTACGTCGCCACGTCTTCCAGTTATCGATTTTCAGCCGCAAAACGAGCGTTTTCAGCACGAAACCGTCCAACTCATTGGTTGTCACCATAACCGGACAATATTCTAATTAGTTTTTTGGTCACAGCCGCATAAAATGAACTTTTGGCTCTTGCACCCATTTTCGAGATCTAATCAGAATAGCGTACTTCAATGAGCATTTCTACCATGCTCACGTGATTTCCCATGTTTTTTTTTCGCGCACTTCCAACCTCCAAACAGAAAAAAACCGAAAAATGAGTGGTTGCTCACAAAAATATTCTGTTTTCTGGGAGAATGTGAAATATCTTCTCCAAGCCGCTTACCTGCTCCCAGCGGCTTTGCTATACGCGAGGATACTGTATGTGATCTGGTTCAAGTACCGTAAGACGTACTGCTCTCATCAGTTCTTTGTGATCTACTCTGTGGATAGTGCTGTGGTGAGTGATGTTATTATAATTGGATTCTACTCGTTTTGAGGAGCTTTTTGACATACATCAAGCCATAGTTTGGAAATTTTCATTTTCGAGCACGTTTTTTTATTGCTCCGCGAGCCCTGATGTTGATGAAAAATCTCAGAGGAGCTTGTGCTATATGGGTGTCTTTTGAATGCAAATTTTCTAAGGAGCATGAAAAAAATAGTGAACCGCCACTTTGACATAGATTTCTCAAGTTAGCCGCCAGAAAAATTTTGTTCTGATTGTGAGTCGTAGCCTATTTTTATCATCAGATTCAAATTCGTCTTTTTTCCCGGAGTTGTTTGACATCCATCAAGCCCTGATTTCGAAACATCGAGTTTTGTGCTCTTTTGTGCTCCGCGAGCCCTGAAACGGAGCTCCCAACTCGATGTTTCGAAACTAGGGCATGATGGGTGTCATTCAACTGAAAATCACGCCAGGAATCTAATGAGAAACATTTCGAGGGGTTGGTGCTGCTGCTTCTGGACATTCTGATCACTCGACTCTTCGTCTACCTGCCCCAACTGTGTCCGTCGGCCTCTCACTTCTTCCTGTCTCATCCGTTGCTCATGCACCTCTACTACCCTCTCCTCAACTACCTCCACTGCGCCCAGCCGCTCGTCCAAATCTTCCTCACCACCAATCGGATGTCGTCTGTGCTCTGGCCGGTCGACCACACCAGACTCTGGTCCAACAAGCTTCCCGCCATTCTCATCGTCATTCTCGTCACTCCGTTCGCGTTCATTTGGAACACCATCATCTCCGACAAACTAATCGTCTACTATTTCGGCGGCTTCTACGTCAACTACTCGAAAACCGTCGCGTGGGCGTCGATGTCGATGTTTTTGTTGGCGGTGAGAAGTGTCGCCGTCGCGATTACGGTAGTCTCCACCGCGGTGACGTTCTCAAGAATGCGTCGGATGAAGCAACGACTGCGACGGTCCGAAAAGACGCTATGTGTGGCGTGTGCCGCGAGTTCCGTCTGTTTCGTGGTTCCCGCGGTGTTCGAGGTGAGTGGGCTCATTGTGCTCATTGTGCACATCACTATTCTAGGCTCTCAGCGTGTTCAGCTCCGCGTGGAGCACATTCTGGCTCGCCAGACTGCTTCAACCGTTCGCGTGGGACGTGCTCAACGTCGGCTCGCCGCTAGTCATGATATTCGTGAGCACCCAACTCAGAGCCCATGTGCTCCGTGAGCTCATCCCTCCAACTCATCGCTCCAACTCGATAGCGGTCTCATTGACCAATCAATAAAATCAATCGATAATCGACACTCACCCCAATTTTCGCGCCCATCTCGACGCCTCCAATGTAGTTCAGCTCTTCCGCGTGGAAATTCACCGCCATTCCCGCCATTTTGCCGCGTTCCAGAATCTCTTGGCTGTCAAAAAAAAAAACAGATTATCGATTATCGATCGATTATCGATTTTCCCGACACACAAACACACCTGGAGGCCACCTCGAAAACGCCCTTCTCACAAAAAACGTCAATGTTCTCGAGATTCGCGAGTCCTCCGCGCGCCTTTTCCGCCTCGATCGCCGGTATCAGCTCGTCACAAATGAGCCGCGTCTGTGTGTGCTCCGTGGAGCCACGTGGCACCGCGTGGGCTCCGCAGAATGTGGCCGACACTTCGAGCGGAACGTCGGGGCTCACGTGCGCCAGCACACGCAACATTTTCAGCTCGGCGGCCGTGTTCAGACCGTACCCGCTTTTCGCCTCGAGCGTCGTCGTGCCAGCGCGGAGCATCTTTTTGGCGACGAGCTCGAAGTCGGCTCGAAGTGATGACTCGGTGGCGTCGCGTGTCGCGTTCGTCGTGAACATGATGCCGCCGCCCGCCTCTTGCACCTGCAAGTGGAAGAGGGTTTCGCCGCTTGGAGTTCTAGGCCATGGCCTAGGCTTCTCATCATCCGGAAAACTAGGCCACCGAGTCCACCTGGCCTAGTTTTCCATCGTGTTGTGTGTTTCCTCTTCCACTGTACCTCCATATACGTGGCGCCGGCCAATTTCATCGCAAACTCGTGCACACGATCGCCGGCGAACACCGGATGCGAGTGTCCGTCGACGAATCCGGGTATCGCGATGCCGCCGTTCGTCTCCATTATCTCAATCGTCTCCCCATTATCGATTTCATCGATTTTCCGTTGAGCCTCCTCAATTTCGCCGATAAACGCGAACTTTCCGTTCGAGTCCACCAAAATCGCCAGCGAGTTCGTCTCGGAGCTCAGTATCTGAATGCGATTCTCAATGGAGCGCGTTTCCACACCGTCGGCAGCCATACCTTTATTTTGCTCATTTCGGAGCCCTTCAGACATTCCGTGACGTCATCGTCGACAATTTGAACGATTTGCTTGAGTCCCTTCACAAAAAGGCGAAAGTTTGGCATTTCCTAAACCGAAAAATTGCATGGGAAATTGGAAAAACGGCAGAAAAACAGAGATAAAACGATTGAAAATCGAAAAACAATGATCAGAAATCGATCCGAAATCGGCAGAAATCGCCCAAAATGGGTCTGCTGCGCGATTCTCCAATAAATTTTACGACACCCGAATGGTAGATAAAATCGAGAGAAAGAGAGGTGAAAAAGAAAGAAAAGAAGAGGGAAAGAAGGTGAACCGCGGGGGAAAAAGAGGAAAATAGAGACCTCTTTTATTAGATACAAGAAAGAAAAGGCGGAAAACAAAAGCATTAAAGTTCGATTCCCAGCAAAAGTTTCGAGAAAAAAAAATCGTGTAGAAACTACAATAAATAAATGGATGGTTTCTTTTTTTTTGGAGAAAAATAAATTAAAGAACATTTTAAATTACAACGCTTTGGTGTGGGGTGGGTGGGCAAAACTGGTAAGGAATAGACCAAAAAAAAAAACTTAAATTTTGAAAAAAAAACGAATAAATTACAATCCCAATTCAAAACGAGCAGCGAATTCTTATCACATTATCACAGAGTTCACTCTAAATTATCGATTCGTTTGCCGAATGGCGAAACGATGACGAGTTAGGCGGTGTGAACAGTGGCGGACGGTCGGATGACACCCTTCTTGTTCTTTCCCTGCAAGAAAAATCGATACTTTCATCTGAGATTCTGGAAAAATCTCCTACCTGCGACGCTTTTCTCGCCTTGATCGGAATCGTCGTCTCACCGCTCTTGATCGACGGCCGATTCGGCAAATTTTTGCGTTTATAGATGCGAACGAGCCAGTTCTCGGTGGTGTAGGCCTCCTCAATGTACTCGAGAGTGATGTCGGTCTTTCCGATCACATATCCACGCGTTCTATCGAATCCGGGCTGTTGACTGTAGCCGATGCGTGTCTCGCCGAATCGATAGTAGCTCATCTTGTACATCAGACAGTTGAGCATCGTCTCCGACGCGCCGGCTCCCGTCGAGTACTCACCGGAAGCGGTGAAATAGTTCTCCTCGCGAATATCCTTCGGATGCTCGCCCTGCGCGATACGAACCATCCAGAGGAACTTGTTGATATCATCGCCAGAGTAGCCGATGACACCACCAAAGATCACCAAAATGTAGTCAACATCGAGCTCCGTCATAATCTCATAGGCCGCCGACTCGTTCGACGACATTGCTTTTCCGACGAGCGCAATGTGCGAGTTGTTCCACGTGTTGTTGTCAACAAGTGTCGTTCGGTTGGCCATTCCGGCGATCTGATAACCGTAGTCCCACCACGACATGACGCGCGCATCATCGGCAGTGTTCTCACGGAGCCAGTGATAGGCCTCACGGAAGTCGTCCATAATGACGCGATCACCGTTGCTCGTCGACGATTGAAGAACGACCGACGGATGGGAGTAAGCGTTTGAGGTGACGTAGGTGGCGTGAACGACGAACATGAGCAGGAAGATGAGAAGGATGATCGAGATGATGGTGCGCACGTTCGACGACACCGGGCTCTCGTCGGCAACGTCCGAGGAGCTCTGAAATCAACAAAACTCACAGATAGGCTTAAGAAAATTGGTACAAAAACACATAAAAAGCACATAGGACAAGGACAAACACTGACAAGACCGGACGACAATGACGAGCCGTCTACCTTCGATTTCACATTCTTCGCCGCTTTATCGTACAGCTTCTCGTCCTTTCCAGAAGAGTTGGTTCCGGAACGATCGCGTCCGGTCGGCTCGTCGTCCTTCAGATATTTCTCGAATGTGTAGGAGAAGCCGATTCCAGCGAGAACGCAGACGGCTGGAGTGAGAGTGAGCATCAGACGAACCATGACTCCGGCGAAGTAAACAGCAGACACGGCGTAGAGAATGACTGAAATAAGGGAACAATCGATGATTGGAAACCAGGTTGGGGGAGAAAACTCACTGAAAACACGCTCATCGTTCACTTTCTTGATGCAATACCACAGACCGACGGGGAAGACGGCGGCGGTGATGTGAAGATCGAAGAAGAACGAGACCCACGTCGTTGGCTGATGTTCCGACACCGATGCGATGATCGGAATGTGAATTTTGGCGTATCCGGTGTCCCAGAGCGAGTAGAAGCGTCCCGAGAACGGCGCCACGTATCCTCCCCACACCAAAGCAAAGTAGACGACGACAGCGAGTCCTCCCAACAATGTCAGCCCACCGACGAACAGCGTCATGAACTGTTGACGGGTGATTCGATTGCGAGCGTAGTGCATCAGAGCAACGATCTGAAGGAGGCCGAACACACCGAACGCCGGCATGTGCTCCGAGGTGCGGACAGGCTGGAAACCGACGAACGGCACCTGCATCGACATGATCGTGGCGAGACAGTAGAACGAGGTGTAGGAGACGAAGAGACGCGACGAGTAGCGACCCATGATGATGAGGGCGAGCGCGTGAAGTGGGATCAGATTGATGATGAACACGTAGCCACCCCACGCGGACACCATGTAGAAGTAGGAAAGAGCGCACAGCGATGCCCACATGATCGATCCGGTCTTGAGCGATTTGACCCAGAGGAAGTAGGTGAATTGGAGAGCGAAAATCGCGATTCCCTCGTTGTCATAGGATCCGGCGACGGAGCGAGACGTGTATCCCGGCGAGATGGCGATGAAGCACGCGGCGAACAGACCGGCTCCAGGGCTCCAGAGCTCCTTGGTCAGCAGATAGGTGGCGATGGCGGTTAGTCCGGAGAAGGTGGGCGCCAGGAACACGCAAATCTCGCGAATATGAACGTGGAAGTTCAGCGAATCGAGAATCCAATGAATAAGGCCCGACGTGACCATGAGACCCGGATAAACGGTTCCGCCGACGATTCTTCCCAACGGATACCACGCGCGCTCGTCGAACCAATTGAGAAACTTGTAGAAGCCGTGTTGAACCATGTGATGGGTGGCACGATAGTTGAACCACGGATCGAACTCGTGAATGATCGACTCGAAGCGGACGATGGCGAAGAGGCGCGAGGCGAAGCCGACGAACCACGCCAACGCCAGAATGACGATGGTGAGGAGGGTCGACGTGCCGAGGCGGCTCGTTCGCGACGACGCTGTCGTTGTCATTACCTGCAAAAATGTTGATTTAGCAGAGAAGAAGCATGAAGAAGCAAGATAAAATGAAAATAAATCCTCTTTTCTCACAATTTGAACAACTTTTGCAAAAATTATGCGAGAAAAACTAAAAACTAAGTTTTCTAATTGAATAGCCACATGAAACCCTCTTTTCTTGTAGTTTTTGTCAATTTCCGACTAATTCTGCCGATTTTTCAGGTCTCAAACAGTGAAAAAGCACAAAAATGCGATAAAAATGGTTGAATTCGGAGAAAAAATCGAGAAGAAACAAAAGAAAACCCTCAAATCCTATTTTCCCACAATTCCAACGATTTCCTACTTATTTCTGGTGCGTATTCCAATGAAAATGAGCAGAGTTCCCTCAATAACCAATAAAAACAAGCGATGATCGAAGAAAAAATCGGAGAACAAAGTTTTCATCAAAAAACCACCTAGAACCCTATTTTTCCGTGGTTTTTGTCAATTTCCGGACGGTTTTATCGACTTTTGAGGTGTCCGACATTGAAAAACCACAAAAAATGGTCGAAATTGGTGGAAAAACGCGAGAAAACGAGCCAGATCGGGGCGCGGAGCCAATCGGAGCGTGGCCGTCGTGGCAAATTCAAAACGCGTTTTCGTGGCGAGACCCGCCGCCCGGCGGCTCTCTTACGTGTCGATTTACGGTGAAGAGCGCACGTTTTTCGCCCTCGTTTCTCCTCAATTTCCGCCCGTTTTTCACGAGATTTCGCTCATTTTCGATGCCGAAACAATGACAATCAACGGAATTTGGGAGTGGGCCGGTCGTAGCGCGGAAAAAGTGCCGATGGAGGCGTTGCGCGGCAAAACTTTGACGATCGGTGAGTCGATTTCGAAAAACGCGAGGTTTCATCGATTTTTCGCCGCAGACGGACATATTTGGCTGTACGAGAGCGTGAAAGGATGCGAAGCACATCATCAAACCCACAAAAACACCTATTTGGTCACTTTTTTCAAGAGGTAAGCCTGAAAATCCAGTTTCCCTTCGTATTTTATCGATTTTTCCAGAATTCAACGTTTGAAAGAGTTGCAAATCACGCCGATCGTCGTTTTCGACCATATTTCCACAAAAACCAAACAGTCGGTGAGTGATTTTCCTCGAAAAATATCGATTTTCCACCGAGAAACCGCGTTCAGAGTTTCGCTGGCTCGTTTGTCGCACGAAAACGTCGCGTTTTCGTCGATTCTCACTTCACAAATCTGGCGGATCACGTGTACAACGTGCAGTGCCTGGTGAAGAGTCTCGGCGTGCGCGTCATCATCGCGCCCGGCGACGGTGAGGCTCAGTGCGCTCTTCTCGAGCAGAGAGGCTTCAGCGCCGGCTGCATCACGTCGGATTTCGACTATTTTCTGTTCGGCGGCAAGAATTTGTATCGATTCGAGTTCGGGACGAGCTCGACGGTGGCACGTGTGACGGGTGTGTCGCATTTGGCGATGGGCAAGATGTGGCTTGAGAAAAGTGAGCGATGAGCCCCCCGCTGATTTCCCGAGCACCACCGATCGCGCTTTCAGGGCTCACTCGTCAACAGCTGATCGCTGCGGCCATTCTGCTCGGATGCGATTACTACGAGAAGGGCGTCAGTGGCATCGGAATCGCGCGCGTCTTCGAGGTGCTCGCCGAGTTTGGCGAAAACGATGTGGACGACTGCGTTCCGCCCGACGCGCTCGTCATTTTAGACCGATTCTACGCGTACGCCACACACGAGACGCCCGAACGACCCGGCGACTCGTTGCTAAAATTGCACATCCGCCGGCGTGGCTATCAGTTTCCCGTTGGATTTCCGAGCTCCGACGATGTTATGTGAGTTTTTCAAAGTGGCAACAGGGTAGTCACGCCAGTGAATCGTTCAGAAACGCCGTCCGAATGTATCAGAAGCCGGAGGTTTACGACGGAGAGTCGAGTGTGCCGCTTGTTGTGGAAATGAGAAAGGCCGAGGAGATACTCGTGAAACTGTGCGGGTGGACGCCCGAAAGAATGAATAAGGAGGTGACGACGAGCCGGAAGAGAGCTCAGAACCTGACAAACTCGGTGGTGAGTTCACGCGGGGAACAGAAAATGAAGCTAGTTCTCTAGGCCATCAAGCAGCCAGAAGGGCTTAGAAACTCTAGCCGAGAACCTCTTGAATAGTCGAACTGTGCAAAATTAGGCCGCTAACTGAAATTCCAGGCGAAACCTAGGCCGCCAATTGTGAATCCCGTCTTTTTGGTGGCCTAGATTTGAATTTCTAGTCCGGCAGCGCAGTGAGCAGAGTTAGGCCACCGCGATGCAAATGCCGTTGTTGATTGTTCAGACGCAAACGCGCATCCCCGACTTCTTCGCCGCCACCAAAAAGAAGCGCGTGTCGCCGATCACCGAGCCGTGCTCCTCACTCGACGACTACATCTCGGCTCAAACCAAATGGGTCGACAAACGAAACCAGTCGAGCGCCACATCAAGAAGCTCACGAATTGACCGAAACAAGTGAGTTTTCCTTCGATTCTCTGGGAAAAGTTTGAAAAGTGCTCGTTTGCAGATCATCAAATGAGAATCAGTACAAATTAAACGAACAAACTGACACGGATTGACTTCTCTTTTCTCCGCAAACAACAAATAATGACATAATATTTTGAAAACTTTGCAATTTTTTTTTTTTTGAAACCACTTATCCATTTTATCCCCCTCACGAAAATTCTCACAATTTTTCTAATTTTTTCTAAAATTCATTTTCCTTTTCTCCACCCTCCGGTTTTCCCCTCCAAAAATCTCGCAGCATTCCCACCCCAACTCTGGTAAAATTTTCATCAATTCCAACAAAAATTAATTTAAAAATTCCCGTGGATTAGCTTGTCAACCGGTTACACAAAAAAAGCTGAATAATTATTGATTTTTTGCACTGTAATATGATTTTTTTTTGCATTACTAGTTAGTTGATTTTTTGAGAAAATTTGAAAAAAAAAATTTTTTTTTTTAAATAATTTATTTTTTTTCTCTTTTATTCTAAAACGTTTTTGAGCGTTTCGATTTGATATCTTTATTTTTAATTTTTCTTCATTTTTTAAAAATTATTTTTTTTTCCAGCAAAAAAAATGAGCACTGCTCCATTAGCACTGACCGCCGGTGGCGGAGCCACTCAATTGCAGGACGATCAGGTAATTTTTTTTTTTTTTTTTGAAAATTTATCCAAAATTCATTGATTTCCGCACTGAAAAATTGGATAAAATGGAAATTTCAAATCTCAAAAAAAAAATGGAAAATTATTGATTTTTGTCAGAATTTTTTTCGAATTTAAAAAATTAATTTTTAAAAATTCCCTCGAATTTCGAGCTCAAAAACGCGAACTACAGTAACCCAAAACATCCTCTTTAAGAAGAGAAAATAAATTGTAAAACGAATTTTTTTGAATGTTCAGGTTCTCGTCGACGCGCTTCCCTACCTGGACACGGAGTACAACGAGGCGGACCGGCAGATGGCCATGAAACTGGTGGAACACGAGTGCAAGGTAGCGAAAAAATTTGAAGAAAACGAGAGAAATTGCGAGAAAATCGCGAAAATTTGATGGATTTGCGGTGAAAACGGCGATTTCCAGCGATTTTCCGACCGTTTTTCCCATCCAGACCCTGGAACCCTGTATTCTTTGCAGACGTTCCGCCCGACAAAAAACTATCTGACACACCTGCCGGTGCCGGACTACGACGCGTTTCTGACGCCGTGCATGCTCGCCGAAATGGATCGGATGTCGAAAAAGAGGGAGATGAGCAAGTTGGACATGAGCCGATGCGAGCTGCCGCCGCCCTCCGCCGTCAAGGGAGTCGATCGCAAGATGTGGGCGAAGGTGAGCGAAAACCGATGACTTGGGGCTTTTTGGGCCGAGGGAAGTGGGGAAAAACGTTTTAGAGGCTGTATCAGCCGAAAAAGAGCATTTAGACCGAGAAAATTAGGGGTTTTCGGCCTTTGGACCAAGCTTTTTGCAACTTTTAGGCTAGAATAGTTCAGGGTCTCGCCACGAAAAAGAATTCAGTGTTTCTGATTGTTTCAAATAATTTTGAAGCAAAAAATTGAATATTCATACCGTATCTCGGTTGAATTTAAAGGCGCACCACTGTTTTTCTTCTTTCTCGTGGCGAGACCCTGAAAAAGCGCTGCCTGGGCTCTCAAGCGGATTTCTGAAACTCGCGATTGTTTGCAGGTGCTGCGCAACGCGAAGGCCCAAAACGAGCATCTGGTGATGCGTCAAATCAATCTGGAGCTGATGGACGAGTACGCGGCGGAAAGCTATCTGGAGCGCAACAAGCAGCTCGAAGCGGCGCTGTCGTACGCGGAAAAAGAGCTGCGAGCGACGCGCGAAGCGGTGATGGAGGTGCACGCGCAACGAAAAAACGCGCAGCTCAAAGCGGGCGACACTGTCAAACAGCTCGAGCAGTCGTGGGTGAACATGGTCACCAACAATTACAAGTGAGAGAAATTCTGCTGAAAATGAACAGAAGTCAATGAAATTATAGAAAAAAATTTGGACGATTTTTTTTTTTTTTTTTTTTGAATTTTTTCTTGAATTTTAGCCGAATTTTTGAACGATTTTGCTGAAAAAAATTAGAAATTCATCGAAATTCAGGAAAAAATTTGGGCGAAATTATTTTTTTTTCACTTTATTTCATTTTTTTTCACTATTTTCAAGAAAAAATTTTTAAAAAAAATATCCAGATTTAATTATTTTTGATTCCAATTTTCAAAAACGATTTTTATTTTTTTTAGAAAAAAAAATTTTTTTCTCATTTTTTTTCAAATAATTTTTAGAAAAATCGAGATTTTTTTAGAGATGTTCCAATTTTTTTTTGATATTTTTTCTCAAATTAAAAAAAATAGAATTCGATTTTTTTCGTTTTTTGTTTTTATTTTTAATTTTCAAATAATTTTTCAAAAAAATCAGAAATTCAAAAAAAATATCTAATTTTTCAAATAGTTTTTTTTGGCGAGAAAACAATATTTGTTCCTAAATTTTAAAAAATAGAATGAATTTTTTTCGTTTTTTTTTCAATTTTTTGTTTTCACATAATTCTTCGAAAAAAATCAGAAGTTCAAAAAAAGATTATTTTTTTTGTAAAGCCATTATTTTTAAATAATTTCAAAATGTTTGCAGAATGGAGTTGGCGAATCGTCAAATGGCCAGTGACAACGCGAAACAGTGCAAAAAGCTGAAAGTGGATCCGGCGTCTCTTGAAGACAAGCAGCAGAATTTCGAAAATTGAATTATTTTTTTCGTTTCTCTTTGAATTTCAAAAATATTGAATCGATCTGAACAAAAAAACTGATATTCTTCGCAATCTCAATTAAACATTTTTTTTTGGTTTTTGAATTTTGAAAATTTTCCATTTTTAAATTAATTTAAATTTTTTTTTTGAGATGTTTTCTCTGTATTTTTACCCCCACTAATTTTATCGATTTTTTTCCAATGAACCCCCCTTTTTCGCATTTTTTTTGGGGTCAACACGAGAGAGAGAGAGAGAGAGAGAGAGAGAGAGCACAGAGAAACCAGAGCTCTGCCACGTCATTGATTTTTTTTTTTTGGTTTTTTTTCCTCGATTTCTCCTCGTTTTCTCTCTTTTTTTTTTGAGAATTTTTTGTGATTTTTTCTGTGTTTTCGAAAATATTTTCAAAATTATGGAAATTGCAAAAAAAAACAAATATTTTTTTTAATTTTCAAAATGTTCATACTAAAAATCTGAAAAAAAAACAGGAAAAAATCGTAAAAATTTTGATTACTTCGGGAGGAAAAAATGAAATTTTATTTCGATTCGGGCAGATTTTTCTCATCGAATTTTCTTCATTTCGAAATAATATTTTTGCGGGAATTTTTGGTTTTTTTTTGAAAATTTTTAAATTTTCAGTTTTTTTTTTCTTTTTTGAACAATCAGAAATTATTATAAAAATGCGCGAAAAATTAAATTTTTTTTTATAAATAATAAAAAGAAATTTTTTCAATATTTGAAAAAAAACACTAAAATTTTAAAAAATAAATTTTAAAAAATTTTACTTTAAATGAAAAAATCAAAAATTATTTTCTACTTTGAATGGAAAAAAATTAAAATTAAAAAGTTTCCATTTTTTCCGAAATTTCCTTGAAATTCTTCGAAATTCCCGTTTTAAAAAAATCGAAAAAAAATTTTTTTTTTTTAAGTATTTTCAATTTTTTTCAAACCACGTAATCACGCTATTTATTAACAAATCTCAAAATTTCCAAAAAAAAAATTTTTTTTCCTTTTTTTTTTCGTTCAAAAATGACTCATTTTCTTGTTAATAAGTGGTAGAAAAACCGAAAAAAACGGTTAAAAATAAAATTTCCGTCCTTTTTTTTGTGTGTGTGCTCTTTTGAGAGAGAGAGAAAGAGCACAAGAAAAAAGAGAAAAACAAATAAAAATTGAATAAATAAAAGTTTTTGGCGCCTGTCCCCCCCGAAAAGACTGACGAAACTACCATTTTTTCCGGATATTTTTCCGAAATTTATTCGAATTTTTCAAATTTTTTAAATTATTCTCAGGAAAAAACTATATTTTTTGAAATTCAAATTTTTTTTTGTAAAATTTATTTTTTTTGTAATTTTTTTTCCAAATTCTTGGTAAAAATTCGAAATTTTAAACAAATTTTAGGGAAAAAAATTCAAAAATTTTCAAAAAATTCGGGTTTTTTTTCGCATTTTCGAATTAAACAGGTTTTTAAATTTTTTTTTCTGTTGAATTGAATATTCTTATTTTTCAATATTTTTTTTCAGAAATTTCAAATACTTATTTTTTTCGAAATTTTAAAAATTTTTAGGAACAAATAAAAATTTTTAGGAACAAAAAAATTTGAAAAAAATTAAAATATTTAACAAATTTTAATAAAAAAAAATTAAAATTTTTCAAAAAAAATTCAGGTTTTTCCTCGCATTTTTCAAATTAAGTTTGTTTTTGAAATTGAAAAATTTTTTTTTTTCATTTTATTTTTATTTAAACTTTTTTAATTTAAATTTTTTTTGTAACATTTTTAGGAGAAAAAAGGTTAAAATTTTCAAAAAAAAATTCGGGTTTTTGAAATTGAAAATTTTTTTTTTGTAAAATTTCAGGAATTTCAAAAAAATTTTTCGAATTTTTCGAATTTTTTTTAAATTTTTAAATTTTTTTAAATTTTTACGAAAAAAAAATTATTTTCAATTATTTTTCAACCGATTTTCTTTAAATATTTTTGAAAATAAAAAAAAATTCCAAATTTTTTTCTTCTTTTTTTTTACTATTTTCCAGAAAAATCGTCCAAATTAAAAATTTTATGACGTGGCACTTGTCTGCAAGTGACACTTTTCCAATTATCGATCGATTCACGCCACCTTCTTTCCCGTTTTTATTGATATTTGTACGTGTGTGTGTGTGTGTGTTCTCGTAAATATACACTGATAACATCTTCTTTCTTTTCCTTTTCTCTTTCTCAAGAGACAGAGGAAGAAAGAGAAAGAGAGTGGAAGAAAGAGAAAAAGAAGAGAAAAAAGAGGCGCAGGCAGCGAAACGAAAACAAAACAGACACATACAAAACAAATCGACAATTTGTGAATCGCCGTGAATCACCACAAATCGTCGAATACTATCGCCTCTCCCCCCTCTCTTTTTTTCGCCGAAAATCATTCAAACCTCTACAACTTTTTGCGCGTCGACTATCCGGCTCCGATCATATGCTCATTTTGTAGATCTGATCGCGAGGAATCGATCGATACCCCAACTTGACCATTTTGAAGCAAAATTGAGCGAGATACAGCGCCCTGACTTTGAACGACTATAACTTTTTTGCAAGTCATCGAAAATGGTCAAGTTGGGATATCGATCGATTCCTCGCGATCATATCTACAAGGTGAACATGTTTATTTCCCGAAAAACTCACATTTCCCTTTGAAAAAACCTATTTTTTCTTAAAACTTTCCAAAAATCGGCTAAAAAACCATTTTTCTCTTCTCTTTTTCTCATTTTCCACTCTTTTCGAGTTTTAATATCACTTTTTTCACACAATGACCATACACATTACATTCGGGTACTTACTGATAAGTTATAAAGCTGGGAAACCGACACAAACCTACACACAACTATGTTTGCCATTTACTGATAAGATAAAACATTTCTTCCCGCTCATTCGGTACAAAACGCCTTTTTCCCTGCGAAAAAACACAATTTTCGAATTTTTTCCGCATTTGCGCGTCAATTCCGGTGCATCTCGCCGTGTTTGCGGACTTGGCGCTGTAATTGACGACAAATCGCGGAAAATTCAAATTTCATCGATTTTTCGAGAAATTTCAGTTTCGGAAAGAGAGGAACCACTGTTATTAACAAGAAAAATCTCTGAAAATAGAAAAAAAAATCGAAAAAAAAATTTTTTTTTGCTCGTTTTTGTCATGTTTTCCGGCTTCCACTTACGATTTTTTTTCCAATTTTTCAGGAATTTTCTTCGAATCGAATTTGGGCGAAAATTCCACAGAAATGGCTTCGAAAACAGGTAATTTTTTGAAAAAAAAATTTTGAAAGAAAAAAAGTAGGTCAAAAACTCAAAAGAGCGCACAAAACACCGCGACTCTAATTAGGGGGGCTGGAGAGAAAAAATTGCATTAGAGCGCACTTCCACACACACACGCACACACGCATATCACTCAGAAGCGCAATTTGTTTGTGCGCTGCTCCGTGTGCTGCTCCGTGAGCCCCCCGAAGTTGCTCCGTTTCTTTTTTCGCCGTCTGCGTCTCTCTCTCTCTCTTCAAAACGGCGAGAATATTAGAAAAGCATGTATTCTTCGGCTCGCGCGTTTTTCGCGTTTTTCCGCCAAAAACTGCGCGTTTTTTCGAGTTGGCACCGTGCCAAAACTTGTCGAAACTTCCACATCCACTTTTTTTGGCGCGAAATTCAAAAAGCAAAAACAATTGGCCTTTTTCTCGCCGAGTTTTCCGGTTTTTTTTGAGTTGGGAGTGTTTTCAGTGCGCAGATTTTTATCGATTTTCAATTTTCAATTTTCAATTTTCAGACGCGACACCTCCTCCGGATCTGATGAGTTGGCAGTCTTATTTGGTGCCACTCGTCGGCAGCGCCCTTCTTTCCACACTGACCTTCTTCCTGGGTGAGTCAGCTTCCTCCCTTTTATCACCACTCTCCGCACGCTTCGCGCCAAGTGCTTGGGTGGCGCAGTGCGTGTGCGCGCCTCTTTTGTCCCCACGCTCATGGGTTCGACCCCGCCTCCCCCCTTCCCCCGGCACACAGAAGAATCGCTACTCACGGCGCCCTGAAGTGGAAATTTGCGGTGGAGCGCGTTTGCAATATTCGCCTGTTTTTGAATTTTTTTTAGTACTGGAAAACCAGTTTTTTCGCGTTTTCTCCGCGGAAAATGAACCGTTTTCAAAAAAGTTCAATATCAATTGTAGAGAATTGCAATACGAATCGGTGAAGTTATCGAACAATGCGAGATATTCGCTCTCCGCGGTGTTGATAGACGCGAAAGATTTGCACTGAAAAAGCGGTTTTTTGGAATTTGTGAGAAAACGAACGGACGATTCGCCGAAAACCTTCATATCGTTTGTTCGGAAACTCTTTAGGATCATTTTGAGACATAACACGGGTAGATTGGTTGAGAAATGACAGCGCTGATAGGATAATTCCGTCGAGCGCATCACTTTCCAGGGTATCAGCGCTGTCATTTCTCAACCAATCTACCCGTGTTATGTCTCAAAATGTTCCTAAAGAGTTTCCGAACAAACGATATGAAGGTTTTCGGCGAATCGTCCGTTCGTTTTCTCACAAATTCCAAAAAACCGCTTTTTCAGTGCAAATCTTTCGCGTCTATCAACACCGCGGAGAGCGAATATCTCGCATTGTTCGATAACTTCACCGATTCGTATTGCAATTCTCTACAATTGATATTGAACTTTTTTGAAAACGGTTCATTTTCCGCGGAGAAAACGCGAAAAAACTGGTTTTCCAGTACTAAAAAAAATTCAAAAACAGGCGAATATTGCAAACGCGCTCCACCGCAAATTTCCACTTCAGGGCGCCGTGCTACTGAAGCATTACGGACGTATGATGGACGCATGCGAATATGCTCGCATAATGCTTGTATTATATGCGCACACACGCGTGTTCCACCCCAGCATGGATGGAATATGGGTGGAACGGCACACGAAATCGGGAGTCGGCGCATGGATGGGCATGGGTGGAATATGCGAGCGCGCGTGGATGGATTATGGGAGGGCCGAGGGCCGTGGCCTAGAGTTTCCACTACGAAACTTTTCATTTTAATGTAATACAGGACTTTTTCGTGCGTCCATTATGCGTCCGTGAATGGGTGCAATATGGATGATTTTCGTGCATCCATCATGCGTCCGTAATGCTTCCAGTAGCGATTCTTCTGTGCAAATCGCTTTCTCTTCAGGCAAATGGGACTACTCGTTCGTGTGGGTGGCGTTGATCGTGATTCTGACGGTCGCGAAGAGCTACCTATGGCGGAAGCGCGAACGTCGTCTGATGTCGCTTCGCGCGACGGCGTTGCGCGAGCGTGAGGTGATCATGGCACAGCTGCAGGATCTGCCCGCGTGGGTACAGTTTCCGGACACCGAACGAGTCGAGTGGATCAACAAAGTCATCCACCAACTGTGGCCCTACATCGGCGAGTACGCGCGCGTTTTCATGAACGACTTCATCATACCGCAAGTGAAGGTGAGTGGAGGGCGAGCCGAAGTGTGCGGTAGAGCGCATTTGCTTGCAGGCCCAAATGCCGGGAATGTTCAAAAACTTCAAGTTCACCAAAATGGACATGGGCGATATTCCGTGCCGCGTGGGCGGTATCAAAGTGTACACGACGAATGTGGGACGTGACCGGATCATTGTCGATATGGATGTGGCGTACGCCGGCGACGCCGACTTCACCGTCTCGTGTTGCGGCTTCACCGGCGGCATGAACAATATTCAGTTTTCGGGCAAACTGCGCGCCATCCTCAAACCGCTTCTACCGTACCCGCCGATGGTGGGCGGAGTCTCGGGAACGTTTCTCGAGATGCCGAAGATGGATTTCAATCTGACCGGAATGGGCGAGATGGTCGAGTTGCCCGGACTGATCGACGCGATTCGCAGCGTCATCAACAGTCAGATCGCCGCACTTTGTGTGCTTCCGAATGAGATTGTGGTGCCGCTGGCGCCCGACGTCGACGTCACACAACTTTATTTTCCCGAGCCCGATGTGAGTGCGAAATTTGGGAATTTTTGAGCCAATTGTCGTACGGTATGGTGCCTGGTCCGCAAACACCACATCCGACGCGCAAATGCAGAAAACGCGCGAAAATCGCCGATTTTCAGGGTGTGGTCCGTCTGAAAATCATCGAGGCGAAAAATCTGGAGAATCGCGACATTTCGTTCATCAAAAAAGGCAAATCGGATCCGTACGCCGAGATTCAAGTAGGCTCGCAATTCTTCAAGACGCGCACGATCGACGACGATCTGAATCCGATCTGGAACGAGTATTTCGAGGCGGTCGTCGATCAGGCCGACGGACAGAAGCTTCGAATCGAGCTGTTCGACGAGGATCAGGGCAAAGACGAGGAGTTGGGACGACTTTCGGTCGATTTGAAGCTCGTTCAGGCGAGAGGAACAGTTGACAAGGTGAGGAATCGAGGAAAAACCGCATTTTTAGCGATTGTCGTACGATTCGGTGTTTTGTACGCAAACACCACATTTGACGCGCAAATGCAGAAAATCGCCGGATGACCTCAATTTTTGCAGTGGTACCCTTTGGAGGGTTGCAAACACGGTGATTTGCACATAAAAGCCACGTGGATGAATTTGTCGACGGATCTGAAACATTTGGAGAAACAAGAATGGGAAGCCGAGTGGGGACAAGCGGACAAACCGATTCATTCGGCACTTTTGATGGTCTACGTCGATTCGGTGGCCGATTTACCGGTGAGTCGCGAGCCGAACGCCACGTCATAGGCGACGCATCGAGATTGACGCGCAAATGCAGAATTTCCCGCAAAACGACGTGTTTTTACAGTATCCAAAGTCCAAACTCGAGCCATCACCGTTTGTGGAGGTCAGTTTGGGGAAAGAGACTCAACGGACGCCGGTCAAAGTGAAAACAGTCAATCCGCTGTTTCAATCCAAATTTTTGTTCTTTGTTCGACACTTGGAGGGGCAGGAGCTGAAATTCGAGGTGAGAAATGAGTTTTCCGGCGATCTGTCGTCAACTCGGGTGTTTTGTACGCAAACACCGAGATTGACGCGCAAACGCGGAAATCGTCATTTTCAGGCGGTCGACGACGGTACTCGGAGGTCGTTGGGCTCGCTGAACATCCCACTGTCGTCGCTGCTCAAAGAGCCCAATCTGGAGCAGAACCAACAAATGCACATGCTCACTTTGGGCGTCCACCAGAGCCCGATCGTCATCACGACACGGATTCGGGTGCGCTCTCATTTTGTGTTTTGACGAGAACGAAAAGTGTGCAGTTTGTCGTCGTTTCCGGTGTTTTTGGTGCACTTCTTCTAACCTCTTTTGCGTGCCCTCTTCTCTTTTTTTTCCGTGTGATTTTCGGCGCGAGCCGGTGGACGAAATGAGCCATTTTAAGGTGCTCCGCAAGAGTCACGGCGACGTCGACAAGTATCGAGAGTTGCGACGCGAAAAGGACGATGAGAAGCGGCGGAATAATGTAGAAAACTGAAATTGTCGTGAAATCGGGTGCAAAGTCCGCAAACACCAAACATGACGCAAAATTGCACACTTTTCGCTTTTTCGCCCCGCAAAATTGTAGTTTTCGGCTTCTAAGGCTAATTTTGAGCCGCGGCAAAGAATCGATCGATAAAAATAATCGAAAAGTCTCGAAAAATCGAATTTAGGCGCTAATTCAAGGGAAACCGCGAAAAAGCAACGAGTTGGGACACGATGTGCTCGGCGAATACGGCAATGGTGAGGAAAAATCGATAAATCGATATTCAATCAATAGTTTGCTTCAGCCTATCACATTGAGCGTGGAAACAAGAAAAACGGTGACGTGGTCGCCGTGGAACCGGCGAAAACCGTGAATCCGGACGCGGCCGACGATGACGTGGAAATCAAATTGAACGTGGAAAACTATCAGGTTCTTCCGATTTCGCGTTTTCCGCAATTTGTCGTCAAATCCGGTGTACGGTACGCAAACATCGGATTTGACGCGCAAATGCACCAATGTTCTCGAATCTCACCGTTTGCTTGTTTTCAGATGCTCCGCTCGGATTCGGTGAGCTCGCTGAACAGTCACGGACGCTCGAATAGCCGTTTGGGACGACTTTTCCGGTCGAAACACGAGATGAAGAAGCGCGAAACGAGGTAATGACGAAAAACGCCACATTTGACGCGCAAAAGTCAAAAATGTCGTCAAAAGCGGTGAAAAACAGTAATTGTCGTCATATGTGGTGTAAAGTACGCAGACACCATATCTGACGCGCAAATGCAGAATTAACGGTTTTTCTTCAATTTTGAACGATTTTTTTGCAGAGCCGACGAGAATCGCGGTGAAATTGAGATTCGCATCGATTTCGACGAACTTTCGAATCAATTACTGATCGCCGTCATTCGGTGCCGCGATTTGACGACTTTCGACAAAAAAGACGTCTGCAATCCGTACGTTTCGGTGAGTTTTGATCTACCCGACTGTTTCCGATCTACCCTACCGAAATTGCAGGTCAAATTGGTGGCTTTGGACGGAAATAAGGAGGTTTTCAAGAAGAAAACGCCGACCGCCAAAAATACTCGAAATCCGCATTTCGATAATCAGTGAGTATCGATTTACGGACGACTTTTATCGATTTTTCCCCTTCTCTTGTAGTGTCGAAATCGATGTGAATCCGTCCGATTTGCTCAACCATAAAGTGGTGATAAATGTGAAAGATGACACGAACTACGGTACTTTTGTTGCGAAACCCGTCCTCGGATGTGTAAGTTTGGCTTTTAAATCATCAAAAACCCCCGAATTTCAATTTCCACAATTTTTGAAACAACTGTCGTCAAATGTGGTGCCGGGTCCGCAAACACCGCCGGTGCATCAGATTTGACGCGCAAATGCAGAAAATCGAATTTTTCGCTGTTTTCAGCTCGAAATCCGTCTGGACAGTCTTTCAAACCGTCAACTGAGCCAAAGATGGGTGCCGCTGTCTGTGGAACGAAAATAATTGCCAAAATACGCTTTACTTGTATACCCTCTGTACCAAACCCAAGATTCCCAATTTACGGGTTGTAGGTTCACAACAAAAAAAATGACTAATCTCCTAATTTGTCGTCAAATTCGGTGCCAAGTCTCCGCAAAAACGTCAAACTTGACGCGCAAATTGGAGAACAAGAAAAAGGAAACGCAAATCTTTATCAGGATACAATTCGAAACGGAGAAAAACACGTCGAGTACGGGAAAAGGATGAAATCTAAACTTTGCAGAAATTTAAAAATTTTCGATTTTTGAAAAGTGAAAGACGATTCTCTTATTGATCTACCAAAAAAAAAGCGGCGGCCAACACGAACAGGAACACAATTTTGAGGCGCACCGAATTCGACGAGTTGAGCTCGTCGAGCATATCCTGATTATTGCAAAAATCACCGTTACACGTGCACAGCATCACCTGAAATCATTTTGTGATTTTCAGAAAAAAACTTTCTCCTTCTTTTACCACGTCGGTTTGTCCGGAAAGTGGGAAAAGGCGTAGCAGTTTGCGGTCCGTGTGCCGACAGATGCGCTCTTGCTCGTAATCGCTGAGAATGTTGCGCACGTCGTCGTCGAGACCGAAAAGGAGGAGACGATCCATGCATCCGCGAATCACGCCGTGTTGTTCCGAGTTGTCTGCGAAATTTGGGATTTTTTGGGCAAAGTGTCGTAAGGTTTGGTGTTTTGTACGCAAACACCGGATTTGACGCGCAAATGCAGAAAAACGCGAAAACTAGCGTTTTTTTGCGTATTTTCGGATGGCGTCCGCAAACACCACGCGAAACATCGAAATCGACGCGCAATAGCAGAATTTCATGGTTTTCTCGCCGGAAACTCCAAGTTTGGCGGATTTTTTGCCGAGATTCAAACTGGAACCCCCATTCTCATTCATTTCGTCCCATTTCCCACTCTCATTTTTCGTCTCGAGCGCCGAGTGTCAACACAAACAATGCAATTTTAATGAGTTTCGTGTTGTCCCTAGTCCTCCCTCCCCACCCGGTGCCTTTTTCTTCTCCCAATTATTTATTCGTGCTCGCTTCTCTGGTTGCTCTTTCTCTCTCGGCTCCTTGTCACATTTTTCCACCATTTTCATCAATTGAAAATTGAACCCCTCTCTCTCTCTCTCTCTCTTTTTCCACTAGGAGACGTTGATGGATGATATTCCCGTTAAAAGTAGCCAATGTCCGGTTGTTTTTGTGTGTGTCACCCGCTCCTCCTGCGTTACATGGGATACTCTCATTCGTTATGGAGGATACTACTAATATGAGTTGTACCCCCTTTAACAAATGCTCATGTCATCATCATTCGGACGCGTAGTTCGCGAATTTCTAATGAGCTTCCGCCGTTTTCAGCGCGCGGCTATACGCCCTGAACAGCCCGAACGTGTTCGACCTGCTTGGCGCAGCCGGTAACACTGTCGCCTGCCATGCGAACGGTCGGGGGTTCGAGTCCCTCGCGTGGTAAAAGTGTTTAGTAGAGCCTATCTCGTCACCGGAATCCGCGCCCGTCATCATCATCGCGTCCAGTCGTCATTCTTGATTTACGACCACCCCCCCCCCCCCCCCCCCCCCCACTTCTTTTTCTCTCCCCCCCGCCGCCACACCACGAAACAGCCAATTGGTGTCGTCAAAGCAAAGATTTCGAATCTCGATAACTAATAAACGTCCGTCGGGTTGTGTGTGTGTGTGCTCGCGAAGAAGAAGAGAAGAAGAAGAAGAAAAACGAGAAACTCATTAGCAAGTCTACACATCTCCCATTAGAAATTAGTTATTGTCCGTCAGAGAGAGAGAGAGAGGGGGTATAATAATAATGGGCACGGACTGGAAAAAGACAATAAAATAAAGAGCCGGATATGGGATTCGAAAGTGGGTCGGAGGCAAGAAGAGAGTGAAGTGCAATGCGGAAAGAAATAAAAAACGAGGCAGGAAGGGCTGAAACTAGAGAACTGAAAATAGAAATGGCCTAGAAACCCAAAACTATCACTGGATGGCCTAGAAACCCAAACTCGCCATTTCATGAGCCAGGAACCCCAAAACCAAGGTTCCTAGTTCTGATGGCCTAGAAACCCCCGGAAACCTCTTCCACGCGTCCTCATTCATTTCACATTTCTTCCACTCTAACGAATTCATTGAAAAACGTCTCCTCACACTCTTTCTCGCTTCAATGTGGTCTAATCAAGAGCCCCACCGAGCTCATGTCACACACGCCGAAAAAGTGCACACACACCTCAAAAAGTCTCTCTTTCTCTCTTTTTCTCTCTCTCTCTCTCTCACACACACGAAATTTCATGTGTCGTGTACGCGCACGCGCATTTTTCATTAGTCAAAGTCGAAAGAGAGCAGATACACACACACACATGAAAATGTGCTCTTTTTGCTCTGTGCTCCGAAAAGGAGCCCGCCCGCTCGCTTACATTCTTCGCCGTCGATCTTCTCGACAAGTGTGAAGCAGGCGGATTGGCACGGTACGAGACCGATTCCGTTGTCCGGCTGCCAGCATCGATCCGTGAAGTTTTTGGGCGGGTAGTAGTGGTGCATGAGTTGTGACCACAGCGGAAGGTAGACGAACGAGGCGCAGCTGAAAAATGCGCGAAATTTGAGTCTGAAACGGCTGAAAACGGCTGAAAACTGGGGGGGGGGGGGACCGCCCTAGAAGCCACTTGCGGCGCCTGACCTGGGTGGCCTAGTGGTTAACAGCTTCGATTATCGATCTGACACCCACAAGTTCGATCCCCAAACGTTCAAACTTGTTTTCCCACCTAGTTAGCTCATTTTCAGGCAATTAACAAAATTTCCTATCGCCCAGAAGGTCGCAAGTTCGAACCCCGTAGTGGTCAACATCATTTTTTCATCGATTTGCTTCTCACCTGAAGCAATGATATTTCTGATGATGGGGCATATACTTGTCACTGATGCTCTGATCCGAGATCGCCGAAAACGCCGTCGATATTCGGAAACGAGAAGCGGCGGCCAGCAAAACGAAACACCAAGCGCTTATACTCATGTCACATTACATGTGTCTCCGATGAAAAGTCTGAAAGTTTGTGTGTGTGTGTGAGAGAGAAAGAAGAAAAAGTATGACTGGAACCGATTTGTATTGAAAATTAGAGCACTATTGACCGGGCGTTTCGCGTGTGTGGATACGAGGAAAATCGAATCAGAAGGCGTGCTAATCTCACACCGAATTGGAGTGTGGAATTGGTTTGCGGGTGGGGTGGAGAGCGGAGAGAGAAATGCATAGGTATACGTGAAATTGGATTGTTGACCTGATTGGAATATGGGAAAACGACGTGGCACCACGGAAAACCTACTGATTTCAGGCTACTTTCATGTTGTCATGTGACGTGGCACTACGAAAAACCTATGAAATGTACTGATCCAGAGCAACTCTGATGTTTTAAAATGACGTGGCACTACGAAAAACCTATGAAATGTACCGATTCAGGACAACTTTGATATTTTCACATGACGTGGAATTGGGAAACCTACGAAATGTACTTGTTCAGGGCAAATTTCATGATTCCTAATGACGTGGCAACACGGAAACATACGGAATGTACCGATTTATAAGAACTTTGAGGTTTTCACATGACGTGGCACTACGAAATACCTTAAAAATGTCCAGGTTTTTGAAAATATCGATGTTTTCGCTAAATGTACAAATTAAAGTCAACTTCGATGTTTCGTCGTGACGTGGCACTACGAAAAACCATAGAAAATATACCGATTTCGGGCAACTTTCTCGTTCTCCTATGACGTGGCACTTTGGAAAACCTATGAAATGTACTTTCCAGACAATTTCTGGGCTTTCAACTTGACGTGGCACCACGAAAAACATGGAGAATGTACAGATTCGAGGGGAAAGCGTGACGTGGCACTAACCACATACCTACTGAAAATGAAAACAGAGACAAATTGACTTTTGCTAGTGAAAACGAGCTCTCTGGTGTGCTCTTTCTCTCTATTTCTCCCGAGCTCTTTGCATCGAGCCCCCGCAGCACAGGCTCCGCCCACTTTTTTTTGGCTCTTTTTCTCTCTTTCTCTCTCTCTCTCTCGCACTTCTTATCTTTCATTCAATTTTTGGCGGTCCTATTTAGAAAAAGTTGCAAAATTATGAAATTGGAATTTCGGGTTGAAAAGAGAGAGAGAGAGAGAGAGAGAGAGAAAGAGAAGTGCAGAAAAGAGAAATACTAATTATTTTACTCCCTCCCCCCCACCCCTTATTACTTTCTCCTTCTTCTTTCACTTGTTATTATTATATTGCTGTCTGCTCTTTCTTTTGGGAATTGCAATTGGAGACGTGAGTCGGCGACAACCGGGAAGAGGAGCACGATAACATGTGAAATGGCAGTGCCACGTCATGAAATGAGTGCACTTTTCGAATTGGAGGTAGTTGAAAACATCAAACTTTGCCCAAATCGGTACATTTCGAAAGTTTCGCATAGTGCCACGTCACGAAAAACATCAAAGTTCGCCCAAATCGGTACATTCCAAACGTTTTTTTTTCTAGTGCCACGTCATGAAACACATCAGTTCTCCTAGATTAGTATAAATTTTAGCTTTTTCATAGTGCCACGTCACGCCAAGCGTACCAAACTAACATTTTGGTAGTGCCACGTCACGAAACACACGAGGAAGGAAGGAAGGAAGAGAGAATTTGGAATTCATCGAAATTTCCGTCATTCTCTCAAAATCCAGGCTTGCGCCGCCGCCCCGAAAAAGAAATGAAAAGAAATGAAGAGAGTTTCGAAGCAAAAAGACAGACGGACGCCATGAATATCAAATGATTGGAATGAGCGAAAAAAGAGAGGAAAGGAAAGGAAAGAGAGAGAAAGAGGAAAAAACGAATGAAAGAAAGGGGGGGGGGGGAAATGAGAAACTTTGTGGTACATCGAAGGGATGTACAGATTTGATGCAGGTCTGGAAAAGAAGTGGCATGACGTGGCAGTAGGAAAAACCAAAAGGTGTAGAGTTTTGAATCAGTTTTCAGATACAACCATGACGTGGTACTACGAGAACTATGAGATGTAGAGGTTCGCAACAAATTTGAGATTGTGTCATGACGTGGCATGATGTGGCAGTAGGAAAACCCATGAGCTTTAGAGTTTTCAGGCAGTTCAGAGATTTTACCATAACTTGGCACTTCAAAAACTCTGAGATGTAGAAGTTTGCAACAACTTTGAGATCGTTTCATGACGTGGCATGACGTGGCAGTAGGAGAAATCATAAGATGTAGAGTTTTGAGTCAGTTTTAAGATACTACCATGACGTGGTACTAGGGAAACTATGAGATGTAGAGCTTGCAACAGCTTCGAGATTGTTTCATGACGTGGCATGACGTGGCAGTAGGAAAAACTATGATATATTCAAATTGGAGATAACTTTGAGACTGTGTAAAGGTGCGGCATGAGCAACAACTACGATACGAGGAAAACTTTGAGATCGACGTGGTATGACGTGGCATTACAAAAACTATGAGATGTAGAAATTTACTACGAGATAAGTGGATACGACGGAAGTTGCAAATGTGAAGTGACGTGGCACGACGTGGCACTACTACAGTAGACCCCCCCCCCCCCCCCCCTAATATAGTTTGTCTACTATTCTATGCGCTTATTCTGTTTTCGCTTATCATTCCAATTAATCGCACTCCCCAAGGGACCCCCCCCCCTTTCCGACGTCGTCGGATTCTGTAGTATCGCGAAAAGTGGGAGCTCACGTGAAAACAACAAAATTGTGTGTTCCAAGGGGGGGGGGGGGCGCGATAATATACTCATGCTCTTGAGAAGAGTCAGACAACAAAAAAAGTGGGGGGGGGGGGGGGCACAAAAAACACGAATAGTTGATGAGAATGAGAGAAGAGAGGTGAGGTGAGGAGCACACAAGATTTGCTCCCGTTTTTCGCCCGCACTGCTCTTGCTTCTTGCTCCTCCAACATTGGCTCCACGAAGCTCTCTCTCTCTCTCTCTTTCTTTCTTCGGTGGCGCGAGGCCAAAATAATTATCGAGAAAGAAAAGAGCACACGAGTGAGAGCACAAATTGTTGGTGCTCCTGGCTCCACGCCCCGGTGTGCTCCACGTCTTCAGTGAAAAGGCGGCGGTGGAGTGGGGCGAGAAGAAATGTGGCCGGAGCACGCAGCAGCAGGAGGAAGGAAGGAGGCAACTCTTCTGCGTCGACCCAGAATCACTCCCCTCTCCGTGGTTGCCGAGGCGACCGTGTGAAAAAGTGAGTTGACTCGTTTTCTCCGAGAAAATTGATAGGAAAAAAGGGGTTTGACCACTACCTGGATTCGAACCAGGACCTTCTGCTTGATAGAAATGATCGCCAAAGTAAGAAAAAAACGTTTGAGCATAACGAGAATCGAACTTGTATGCAGCAGATTGATGGCCGGAGCTGTTAACCACTAGGCCATCCAGGTCAGGCGCCGCAAATGGCTTCCGGGGCATTCCACCCCCCGTTTTCGCCCGTTTTCAGCCGTTTCAGACCCAAATTTCGCGCATTTTTCGCATTCGAATTTGTGAGAAGGGGAGTCGCCTAAAGTGGGTCAGATCGGCGTCCTCCGGAAACCATCCAGCGCGGCAATATATCAAATGTCACTTTAGCGTTTCAAGAGCACTCCCGGCCTCCCCCCCTCTCTCTTTTCCCGAAAACGAAGGTGTGCCATTTCACATAAATCTATCCCACTCGCCTCCCGTCTCGCTCTAACAAATTGATCTCTCCTCTTCACTTTTCTCATTTCCGAGAAGAAAAGGAGGGTGGTTGGAGAGGAGTGGGAGGGATCGAAAAGTGACGTCGTCTGGTCAAATATCTCAGTTGAAAGATGAAATCGGTGAGATCAGAGGCCGAATTTGCAGAGAGAAACAGAGAGAGAAAAGATGTTTGGTCTGGGTGTGGAATCGAACTTGGACCTCTGCGACACATCCCACTTTACCACTAGGCCACGTTGCACCACACCAATTCGATCGGATCAGCTTGAACCTCTGAACCCATTGGAAGATCAGTGAGACCATCGTGAGGGGGAAGTCCTCTCTTTCTTTCTCTCTCACAAGTCTGGTAGATCTTTGTAGCCCCCCCCCCCCCATAAACCAATCCGACCATGTGCTGACAACGTGTTATCACATAGTATCACAATCTTGCAGAAGATCCCAAAGTCTGGAAGCTGGGAAAAGCGCGCGCGCGGCTGCTGAAAACGCGCAAATCGCGCAGGAGGTCACAGGTGGCCTAGTGGCTAACCTGCTCGCCTGTCAATCTGACACCCACAAGTTCGAATCTTTACACAGCCAGATGTTTTTTCTCGCTTTAAAACACGTGGCCAAGTAGTTCCCAATCTCATATACCACCTAGAAGATCCCAAGATCAATCCCTCCAGTGGACAACCTCCTTTTTTCGCTCTATTCCCATCACTTCCGATATAATTTTGTACCCGAAGTAGTGCCAGAGTGGCGACCAAGAACTAGTCTTCTCCGTATGCGCGAACTGATCACGATGATCGCATGTGGTCTGATGAGGTCACTCGGACCGAAAGTGGGCGGAGCCTGACTATTTTCGGCCGGACTTTTGCGGCCGTATAAAAACGCGAGAAGAACAGCGAAAATCGGCAATTCGAGCATCGAAAAATGAATTTCTTCAAAATCCTCTTCGCCACCTTCCTGATTCTTACTGTAGTTTTATCAGGTAACTACCCCCCGATCAAAACCAAGTTATTCTGAAAATTCTGAGAATTTCAGAGTGTGAATCGACGACGCTTCGAGATTTGATGTCGACAAAGATGAAGCAGCGTCGTGACACCGTCGGCGGAATGCAGGAGAACTACACCAAACTTCTGCCGCCGCACGTCGCCGAGATGTTTTTGAGAAGACACTTCTGAACGACTACAGTAATCTGTACACACGACACCTCACTTTGACATATCAACGCTTGACATATCTGTTTCGGATCTTTGTACATAAATGACCAGAAACTTGACAGAAAAGACATGAGACGAAAGTTAGAAACTGGTCGAATTAGCGCACAATGTTGATGTACAAAAACTATGGGAGGAAACATTTAGCGGAAAAGAGGACTGACCGCTGGTGGGACCGAACCGTGTCAGTCAGATTGGTAGGCGCGCGTGTTAGCCACTGAGCCATCTGGGACATTCGGGGAACTTTGCGAGTTTTCAGCCGCCGTTTGCCTGTTTTTCGAGGCTCCCCGACTTTAGAATCTTCTAGAAGAAAATGCTACATTCATTCAATACATTCATTCAATACGTGTGGGCACAGTTCACTTGGCGACGCAGAGGCCGTTGTCGTTCTCGAATCCGTCGGAGCACTCGGATCCGGGCTCGCCGTACTTCACCTCGAACACCTTCTCGGGTCCCATCAGGAAGAGGTTCTTCTCGAGTTGGTTCGATGAATGAAAACCGCCGAAAATTGCGATGGGCGTTCCTTTTGACGTTATCAGTTTTCCATAGTAACTGATAGCGTACTTATTTGTCATCACTTTGGACTGATTACGTCGAGATAAAGATCTAATCGGAGCGTATAAAAGGGGAACCTTTTCAATCACTCACAGTCATCGAAGCATCTCGAGAAGAAGAAGAAGCCTCGACCATGAAGATGAACATCTTCCGCACCGTCGTCCTCATCGCCTTGCTGGCCGGTCAGTCGCCCATTTAGTCAGTGGAACCTCTCCAAACTCTTTTCAGTTCCCACTCGTGCAGGAGTCGTGACCGCGAGAAACGCTAATATCGCCGTGAAAGCCGCTGCGAACCTCGCTACAAACGTGTTCAATAGCTTGACGTCGATCTTCTCCCGCAAGACGAGCAACGGCGAAGAAGGCAAGATGGACGCGGAAAGACGTCACGCGGTGGATCTGATCAACGTGGGCCGTCGTCAGTTCGCGAACCACTTCCAGGTGGCGAACATGCACGCGGTGAAGTTCGACGTCGAGCTGAGCGTGCTGGCGAGCGGACTGGCCAAGGAGTGTCTCGACGACCGCTCGCTGCTCGCCATCGACGACTTCTTCGAGGTGGTGCCGGTGTCGATGCGCACGTCGTCGCGAGTGTTCACTGCCACCGAGGTGGCCCGTCTCGGCGCCGCCTACCTCTACAACCCGGTGCAGACGAGACTCGGATTCGCCAGACCGGATGCTCGCGTGTGCAATGCCGACGAGCTCGGCTACTCGACCCTCTTCCTGATGGGACCCGAGAAGGTGTTCGAGGTGAAGTACGGCGAGCCCGGATCCAAGTGCTCCGACGGATTCGAGAACGACAACGGCCTCTGCGTCGCCAAGTGAACTGTGCCCACACGTATTGAATGAATGTATTGAATGGATGTAGCATTGTTTTCTAGAAGATTCTAAAGTCAGGGAGCCCACGGAAAACAGGCGAACGTGCAATGCGCCAACAGAAAAAGGTGACCGTGTGCGGTGGGGCGTGATTTCATCATTCAATCAAGTTTGCACTGAAAACTGCGATCGCGACCGGAAAAAACAGGAAACACTTTGTTATTTCAAAAAATGTTCGAGAAAAACAACCGAACCTTTGTGGGGATAAACTGATAGAGAAATGCTAAAAGCATGTCTGGTGGACACGCCGAGAATATTTTTTTGAGCATGTAATCGACTATTCGGAAGAGGTTTGTCACAGTCCAATGTCACAGTTCCAACAAACAAGAGAACAGGAAAAAAATCCGGATCACTAGAGAGGAATCGATCCCGTTCTTTCTGATTTTTTAATCTTTTCTATCACGAGAACTCAGAGTTCTGTTGAAAAAGAATCGGAATGGGTTTTCAAGGGGGAAACAACATTACAGCTCTAATTTATACCAGTTTTCATCAAGTTCATTGAAGACGAAGAAAACGCCGTGTTTCCACCTAATTACGAAATAGGCTTCACTAAAAATGCATCTCCTCCCTGGTTTCTTCATTTTTTCGCCCAAGTTTGGTCTTAAAATACTCGTACGACCGTCCTCCACAAAGGTTAGGTTGTTTTTCTCGAACATTTTTTGAAATAACAAAGTGTTTCCTGTTTTTCCGGTCGCTATCGCAGTGTTCAGTGCAAATTTGATCGAATGATGCAATCACGCCCCACCGCACACTGTCACCTTTTTTTGCTGGCGCATTGCACGTGCAGGGCGCCGTGCACCGTTCGCCTGTTTTTCGTGGGTTCCCCGACTTTAGAATCTTCTAGAAGACAATGCAACATCCATTCAATACATTCATTCAATACGTGTGGGCACAGTTCACTTGGCGACGCAGAGGCCGTTGTCGTTCTCGAATCCGTCGGAGCACTCGGATCCGGGCTCGCCGTACTTCACCTCGAACACCTTCTCGGGTCCCATCAGGAAGAGGGTCGAGTAGCCGAGCTCGTCGGCATTGCACACGCGAGCATCCGGTCTGGCGAATCCGAGTCTCGTCTGCACCGGGTTGTAGAGGTAGGCGGCGCCGAGACGGGCCACCTCGGTGGCAGTGAACACTCGCGACGACGTGCGCATCGACACCGGCACCACCTCGAAGAAGTCGTCGATGGCGAGCAGCGAGCGGTCGTCGAGACACTCCTTGGCCAGTCCGCTCGCCAGCACGCTCAGCTCGACGTCGAACTTCACCGCGTGCATGTTCGCCACCTGGAAGTGGTTCGCGAACTGACGACGGCCCACGTTAATCAGATCCACCGCGTGACGTCTTTCCGCGTCCATCTTGCCGTCTTCGCCGTTGCTCGTCTAGCGGGAGAACCACGACGACACGCTTCTGAACGCGTCTCCAGTGACGTTCGCAGCCGCTTCCGACGAAGGCCAAAGAGCCGGTATAATAGTTCCACCTTGTTGCATCAATAGGGTGGTTAGGTCTACCTGAGTGGAAACTGAAAAAAAGGTTTAGTGATTGACTAAATGGGCGACTGACCGTCCAGCATGGCGATGAGGACGACGGTGTGGAAGATGTTCATCTTCATGGTCGAGGCTTCTTCTTCTCCTTTTCGAGTTGCTTCGATGAATGAAAACCGACGAAAAGTGCGATGGGGTTCCTTTTGACGCTATCAGTTTTCCATGGTAACTGATAGCGTCAGGATTTTTGATGACAAATCTGTAATCAGTCAACTTATTTGTCATCACTTTGGACTGATTACGTCGAGATAAAGATCTAATCGAAGCGTTTAAAAGGGGAACCTTCTCGGCGGTTTTCAGTCATCGAAGCATCTCGAGAAGAAGAAGAAGCCTCGACCATGAAGATGAACATCTTCCACACCGTCGTCCTCATCGCCTTGCTGGCCGGTCAGTCGCCCATTCAGTCAGTGGAGCCTCTCCAAACTCTTTTCAGTTCCCACTCGTGCAATAGGCTCCCTTGTAGCCGCCGGAGGTACGGCAGTGATAACAGGCGTGGGAAATAGCGTGGGAAACAAGATTGTGGATGAAGTGGGCAAGATCAAAGTGGAGGATGTCGCGAAGGCCACTGTGCAGGTCGCCGAAGCCGCTGGGGATGTGTTGGAAAGCGCTGCGAGAACCGCTACAAACGCCGTGAGAGGCGCTGCGGACGTCGCTACAGATGTGTTCAGAAGCGTGACGTCGATCTTCTTCCGCAAGACGAGCAACGGCAAAGAAGGCAAGATGGACGCGGAAAGACGTCACGCGGTGGATCTGATCAACGTGGGCCGTCGTCAGTTCGCGAACCACTTCCAGGTGGCGAACATGCACGCGGTGAAGTTCGACGTCGAGCTGAGCGTGCTGGCGAGCGGACTGGCCAAGGAGTGTCTCGACGACCGCTCGCTGCTCGCCATCGACGACTTCTTCGAGGTGGTGCCGGTGTCGATGCGCACGTCGTCGCGAGTGTTCACTGCCACCGAGGTGGCCCGTCTCGGCGCCGCCTACCTCTACAACCCGGTGCAGACGAGACTCGGATTCGCCAGACCGGATGCTCGCGTGTGCAATGCCGACGAGCTCGGCTACTCGACCCTCTTCCTGATGGGACCCGAGAAGGTGTTCGAGGTGAAGTACGGCGAGCCCGGATCCGAGTGCTCCGACGGATTCGAGAACGACAACGGCCTCTGCGTCGCCAAGTGAACTGTGCCCACACGTATTGAATGAATGTATTGAATGGATGTAGTATTGAGGGAGGGGAAGTGGTAAAACCCGGTTAAAATGTTGTAAAATGTGCGAAGGATCAAGGAAATGCGTCTATGGTGCAGGGTGGATTGATCAAAAAGGGTAAGAGTCTTACCGTAAGACGATGGGAATATGAGGAGAAAGGGACATTGCAGCGCTGTAGGACTTTTCTAGACAAGAACCAAAGGGGAACTTCAAGGCGCGAGGGAGGACGGAGAGAACAACTTGCATCCATACTCGAGGGAGGCCAGACGCCCAGATCTCTGGCACCGGTTTTGGGCTTGAGTTGGACTTCATCGACGTACATAGTAGGGTGTTTTAGGGTTGGCCTTGCCTAGGTGGAGCTTTACCGTGGAGCTTTACCTAGCTTTACCGCGAACGCAACAGGTGGGAAAGAGGTCAGAAGAACATTGATTTACAACAAGAAGAGGAAGGATCTCGACACAGTTCCCTAAAGGACTCCGGACGAGTTGAGGAAGGGGAGTGTGGAAAAAGAATCATTGACTTTTACAAATGAGAAACGGGAGGAGATAAAAGATTGGAACCAATCGACTAATTCAACGGGAAATCCGAAATTGAGCAACTTGAGGACTAAAAGATTGTGGGGGTACCGAATCAAAAGCTT
Source organism: Caenorhabditis sulstoni (assembly GCA_963966605.1). Taxonomy (NCBI): domain Eukaryota; kingdom Metazoa; phylum Nematoda; class Chromadorea; order Rhabditida; family Rhabditidae; genus Caenorhabditis; species Caenorhabditis sulstoni. The sequence goes on from OZ016477.1 coordinate 2,142,966, forward strand.
TGGAGAAATCAAACAATATCATGTCTACAAAAGAGCGCGGAGAGTTCAATGTGGCGTGGAAAGATGTGGAGGCATCCAGAAGAGCTAGGACGCGAGAGCGACGATTCAGGAAGCCGAACTGGCAAGGGGATAGAAGCTTATCGCACTTATTCATGATAGGACTACGCGCTCGAAGAGTCGGGACAGTGGGTGCGCACCAGAGTTGCACGGAGTAAAATCCGGAAGTTACACGGAACTCGCCATAACTTTTTTGTCGTGAATCCTATAAAAATGATGCAGTTACCAAAAATATGAAGCTTTTTGAGACCTTTCGAATGGTTCAACGAAAATGTGAAAATCTCAACTTTGAAGAAAGTTATGTCGGTTTTAGTCGAATTTTTTCCGAGTTCCGAGTTCCGTGTTTATCTCGGAAAAAAATCTACTAAAGCCATCCCAGTGAGAGAGAGAGAGAGTGTGCGCCTACGAGAGAGGGAAAAGATAGAGAGAAAGGTGTGGGCGCGCCTGAAAGGCTCAAGAAGGTTCTGGAATGTTCTGGAGCATAAAAACTAGAATGTTTGTGTGAAACAGGGGTTCACAACAAAAGACCTCCAGGGGACGGTGCAGAAACCCGAGGAATTCCGAGTTCCGAGTTCCGCGTTCCGTATAAATTCTTCTATTCCGAGTTCCTAGTTCCGTGTTTCGTAAAAAATTCTCACTCCGCGTTCCGTATTCCGAGTTCCGTAGAGAAAAATTTCTACTCCGTGCAACTCTGCTATAGGCCTATAGTTATCACGGTTCGTTGGGTCGCCTTTCTTCTTGTGAACCGCGATGACTGTCGACGTTTTCCATGCCGAAGGGAAAAGACTGCTATAGTAGGATTCGGGGAAAATTAAAGAAAGGGCACGGCGCCCTGCAAGTGCAATGCGCCAGCAAAAAAAGGTGACAGTGTGCGGTGGGGCGTGATTGCATCATTCGATCAAGTTTGCACTGAAAACTGCGACCGCGATCACAAAAACTGGAAAAACTTTGTTATTTCGAAAAATGTTCGAGAAAAGCAACCGAACTTTTGTGAAGAAAAATCTTACGAGTATTTTAAGACTAAACTTGGGCGAAAATATGCAGAAACCAGGGAGCAGATGCATTTTTAGTGAAGCCTATTTCGTAATTCGGTGGAAACACGGCGTTTTCTTCGTCTTCAAGAGAAAAAATCTGATAAACTGATAGAAAAATGCTGAAAGCATGTCTGGTGGACACGCCGAGAATATTATTTTGAGCATGTAATCGACTATTCGGAAGAGGTTTGTCACAGTCCAATGTCACAGTTCCAACAAACAGAAGAAAAAGGAAAAAATCCGGATCACTAGAGAGGAATCGAACCCGTTCTTTCTGATTTTTCACTCTTTTCCATCACGAGAACTCAGAGTTCTGTTGAAAAAGCATTCAATCGGAATGGGTTTTCAAGGGGGAAACAACATTACAGCTCTAATCTTACCAGTTTTCATCAAGTTCATTGAAGACGAAGAAAACGCCGTGTTTCCACCGAATTACGAAATAGGCTTCACTAAAAATGCATCTCCTCCCTGGTTTCTGCATATTTTCGCCCAAGTTTGGTCTTAAAATACTCGTAAGATTCATCCACAAAAGATCGGTTGCTTTTCTCGAATATTTTTTCGAAATAACAAAGTGTTTCCTGTTTTTTTCTGATTGTGATCGCAGTTTTCAGTGCAAACTTGATTGAATGATACAATCACGCCCCACCGCACACTGTCACCTTTTTTTGCTGGCGCATTGCACTTGCAGGGCGCCGTGCACCGTACGCCTGTTTTCCGTACTTAAGAATCTTCTAGAAAACACTTAAGAATCTTCTAGAAAACAATGTTACTTTAGAAGACGACTTTTGAATCTTCTAGAAGACAATGCTACATCCATTCAATACATTCATTCGATACGTGTGGGCACAGTTCACTTGGCGACGCAGAGGCCGTTGTCGTTCTCGAATCCGTCGGAGCACTCGGATCCGGGCTCGCCGTACTTCACCTCGAACACCTTCTCGGGTCCCATCAGGAAGAGGTTCTTCTCGAGTTGCTTCGATGAATGAAAACCGCCGAAAACTGCGATGGGGTTCCTTTTGACGCTATCAGTTTTCCATGGTAACTGATAGCGTACTTATTTGTCATCACTTTGGACTGATTACGTCGAGATAAAGATCTAATCGAAGCGTATAAAAGGGGAACCTTTTCAATCACTCACAGTCATCGAAGCATCTCGAGAAGAAGAAGAAGCCTCGACCATGAAGATGAACATCTTCCGCACCGTCGTCCTCATCGCCTTGCTGGCCGGTCAGTCGCCCATTCAGTCAGTGGAGCCTCTCCAAACTCTTTTCAGTTCCCACTCGTGCAGGAGTCGTGACCGCGAGAACCGCTACAAACGCCGTGAAAGCCGCTGCGAACATCGCTACAGACGTGTTCAAAAGCTTGACGTCGATCTTCTCCCGCAAGACGAGCAACGGCGAAGAAGGCAAGATGGACGCGGAAAGACGTCACGCGGTGGATCTGATCAACGTGGGCCGTCGTCAGTTCGCGAACCACTTCCAGGTGGCGAACATGCACGCGGTCAAGTTCGACGTCGAGCTGAGCGTGCTGGCGAGCGGACTGGCCAAGGAGTGTCTCGACGACCGCTCGCTGCTCGCCATCGACGACTTCTTCGAGGTGGTGCCGGTGTCGATGCGCACGTCGTCGCGAGTGTTCACTGCCACCGAGGTGGCCCGTCTCGGCGCCGCCTACCTCTACAATCCGGTGCAGACGAGACTCGGATTCGCCAGACCGGATGCTCGCGTGTGCAATGCCGACGAGCTCGGCTACTCGACCCTCTTCCTGATGGGACCCGAGAAGGTGTTCGAGGTGAAGTACGGCGAGCCCGGATCCGAGTGCTCCGACGGATTCGAGAACGACAACGGCCTCTGCGTCGCCAAGTGAACTGTGCCCACACGTATTGAATGAATGTATTGAATGGATGTAGCATTGAGGGAGGGGAAGTGGTGAAACCCGGTTAAAATGTTGTAAAACGTGCGAAGGATCAAGGAAATGCGTCTATGGTGAAGGGTGGATTGATCAAAAAGGGTAAGAGTCTTACCGTAAGACGATGGGAATATGAGGAGAAAGGGACATTGCAGCGCTGTAGGACTTTTCTAGACAAGAACCAAAGGGGTAATTCAGGGCGCGATGTAAGGGTGAGGGAGGACTGAGAGAACAACTAGCATCCATACTCGAGGGAGGCCAGACGCCCAGATCTCTGGCACCGGTTTTGGGCTTGGACTTCATCGACGTACAGTAAGGTGTTTTGGGGTTGGCCTTGCCTAGGTGGAGCTTTACCGTTTTGTGAGCAGCCAGGTTGAGTTTCCAGACAGAACACCAGTTCTCGATGATAGAGATGGCTTTGTGAAGACTAGAGGGATTGGGGCTGACTAACTTTAGAGCATCAGCGAACGCAACAGGTGGGAAAGAGGTCAGAAGATCATTGATTTACAACAAGAAGAGGAAGGATCTCGACACAGTTCCCTAAAGGACTCCGGACGAGTTGAGGAAGGGGAGTGTGGAAAAGGAGTCATCAACTTTTACAAATGAGAAACGGGAGGAGATAAAAGATTGGAACCAATCGACTAATTCAACGGGAAATCCGAAATTGAGTAACTTGAGGACTAAAAGATTGTGGGGGTACTGTAACACGGCCTTTATGCCTTCCGAGTTCGAGCACTAGACATGGTTCCAGATGTATATTTATTGGTTGTTGGTTATAAGTGTAGCATAATAATACAGAAAATAGTAGAAATATATGAGGAATGAAAGGGTAAGAATAAGAGAAGAGCTCTCGGTCTCAGGTCACCTCACCCTGAGCATCTCTCCACACACACTGACCATCCTCCTCGGGTCCTCCTTATATCCTCCTCGCGGATTAGGGGCGGGGCTGACCTGCCCTTTGTTACAGTACCGAATCAAAAGCTTTGGAGAAATCAAACAATATCATGTCTACAAAAGAGCGCGGAGAATTCAATGTGGCGTGGAAAGATGTGGAGGCATCCAGAAGAGCCAGGACGCGAGAGCGACGATTCAGGAAGCCGAACTGGCAAGGGGATAGAAGCTTATCGCGCTTATTCATGATAGGACTACGCGCTTGAAGAGTCGGGACAGTCGGTGCGTAAGCGCTAAAGGCCAGAGTTGCCCGGAATTCCGAGTTCCGCGTTCCGTAAAAATTGTTCTATTCCGAGTTCCTAGTTCCGTGTTTCGTAAAAAAAACTTTTACTCCGCGTTCCGTATTCCGAGTTCCGTAGCAAAAAAATTTCTACTCCGTGCAACTCTGCTATAGCCTATAGGCCTATAGTTACGTGTATCACCGTTCGTTGGGTCGCCTTTCTTCTTGTGAACCGCTGTAACAAAGGGAGCTTGACCCCGCCCCTCATTCGCGAGGAGAACGGAAGTAGGAAGCAAGGAGGATGGTCAGTGTGTGTGTTGAGATGGGCTAGGGTGAGGTGACCGGACAGAGAGAGATCTCCCCATATCTTTACCCTCTTATTCCTCATATAGTTCTTCTATTTTCTGTATTATTATACTACACATATTACCAACAACTAATAAATACACATATGGAACCATGTCTAGTGCTCGAACTCGGAAGGCATAAAGGCCGTGTTACACCGCGATGACTGTCGACGTTTTCCATGCCGAGGGGAAAAGACTGCTATAGAAGGATTCGGGGAAAATTTAAAAAAGGGCACGGCGCCCTGCAAGTGCAATGCGCCAGCAAAAAAAGGTGACAGTGTGCGGTGGGGCGTGATTGCATCATTCGATCAAGTTTGCACTGAAAACAGCGATCGCGATCGGAAAAAAACAGGAAACACTCAGTTATTTCGAAAAAATGTTCGAGAAAAGCAACCGATCTTTTGTGGATGAATCTTACGAGTATTTTAAGACCAAACTTGGGCGAAAATATGCAGAAACCAGGGAGGAGATGCATTTTTAGTGAAGCCTATTTCGTAATTCGGTGGAAACACGGCGTTTTCTTCGTGTCTGGTGGACACGCCGAGAATATTATTTTGAGCATGTAATCGACTATTCGGAAGAGGTTTGTCACAGTCCAATGTCACAGTTCCAACAAACAGAAGAAAAAGGAAAAAATCCGGATCACTAGAGAGGAATCGAACCCGTTCTTTCTGATTTTTCACTCTTTTCCATCACGAGAACTCAGAGTTCTGTTGAAAAAGCATTCAATCGGAATGGGTTTTCAAGGGGGAAACAACATTACAGCTCCAATTTATGCCAGTTTTCATTAAGTTCATTGAAGACGAAGAAAACGCCGTGTTTCCACCGAATTACGAAATAGGCTTCACTAAAAATGCATCTCCTCCCTGGTTTCTGCTTATTTTCGCCCAAGTTTGGTCTTAAAATACTCGTAAGATTCATCCACAAAAGATCGGTTGCTTTTCTCGAACATTTTTTCGAAATAACAAAGTGTTTCCTGTTTTTTTCTGATTGTGATCGCAGTTTTCAGTGCAAACTTGATTGAATGATACAATCACGCCCCACCGCACACTGTCACCTTTTTTTGCTGGCGTATTGCACGTGCAGTGCGCCGTGCACCGTACGCCTGTTTTCCGTACTTAAGAATCTTCTAGAAAACACTTAAGAATCTTCTAGAAAACAATGTTACTTTAGAAGACGACTTTTGAATCTTCTAGAAGACAATGCTACATCCATTCAATACATTCATTCAATACGTGTGGGCACAGTTCACTTGGCGACGCAGAGGCCGTTGTCGTTCTCGAATCCGTCGGAGCACTCGGATCCGGGCTCGCCGTACTTCACCTCGAACACCTTCTCGGGTCCCATCAGGAAGAGGGTCGAGTAGCCGAGCTCGTCGGCATTGCACACGCGAGCATCCGGTCTGGCGAATCCGAGTCTCGTCTGCACCGGATTGTAGAGGTAGGCGGCGCCGAGACGGGCCACCTCGGTGGCAGTGAACACTCGCGACGACGTGCGCATCGACACCGGCACCACCTCGAAGAAGTCGTCGATGGCGAGCAGCGAGCGGTCGTCGAGACACTCCTTGGCCAGTCCGCTCGCCAGCACGCTCAGCTCGACGTCGAACTTGACCGCGTGCATGTTCGCCACCTGGAAGTGGTTCGCGAACTGACGACGGCCCACGTTGATCAGATCCACCGCGTGACGTCTTTCCGCGTCCATCTTGCCGTCTTTGCCGTTGCTCGTCTTGCGGGAGAACCACGACGAGACGCTTTTGAACACGCTTGTAGCGACGTTCGCAGCGCCTCTCGCAGCGCTTTCCAACGCATCCCCAGCGGCTTCCGCGACCTGCACAGTGGCCTTCGCGACATCCTCCACTTTGATCTTGCCCACTTCATCCACAATCTTATTTCCCACGCCTGTTCCCACGACTGTCAGCGCTGCCACACCTCCGGCGGCTACAAGGCCTATTGCACGAGTGGGAACTGAAAAGAGTTTGGAGAGGCTCCACTGACTGAATGGGCGACTGACCGGCCAGCAAGGCGATGAGGACGACGGTGCGGAAGATGTTCATCTTCATGGTCGAGGCTTCTTCTCCTTCTCGAGATGCTTCGATGACTGAAAACCGCCGAAAAGGTTCCCCTTTTATACGCTTCGATTAGATCTTTATCTCGACGTAATCAGTCCAAAGTGATGACAAATAAGTACGCTATCAGTTACCATGGAAAACTGATAGCGTCAAAAGGAACCCCATCGAACTTTTCGGCGGTTTTCATTCATCGAAGCAACTCGAGAAGAAGAAGAAGCCTCGACCATGAAGATGAACATCTTCCACACCTTCGTCCTCATCGCCATGCTGGACGGTCAGTCGCTCATTTAGTCAATCACTAAACCTTTTTCAGTTTCCACTCAGGCAGACCTAACCACCCTATTGATGCAACAAGGTGGAGCTGTTATACCGCTATACCTCAGTCACGAAATCCTCCCGGAATCCGCTACTTCGGTCACTGGAGACGTGTTCAAAAGCGTGTCGTCGTGGTTCTCCCGCAAGACGAGCAACGGCAAAGACGGCAAGATGGACGCGGAAAGACGTCACGCGGTGGATCTGATCAACGTGGGCCGTCGTCAGTTCGCGAACCACTTCCAGGTGGCGAACATGCACGCGGTCAAGTTCGACGTCGAGCTGAGCGTGCTGGCGAGCGGACTGGCCAAGGAGTGTCTCGACGACCGCTCGCTGCTCGCCATCGACGACTTCTTCGAGGTGGTGCCGGTGTCGATGCGCACGTCGTCGCGAGTGTTCACTGCCACCGAGGTGGCCCGTCTCGGCGCCGCCTACCTCTACAATCCGGTGCAGACGAGACTCGGATTCGCCAGACCGGATGCTCGCGTGTGCAATGCCGACGAGCTCGGCTACTCGACCCTCTTCCTGATGGGACCCGAGAAGGTGTTCGAGGTGAAGTACGGCGAGCCCGGATCCGAGTGCTCCGACGGATTCGAGAACGACAACGGCCTCTGCGTCGCCAAGTGAACTGTGCCCACACGTATTGAATGAATGTGTTGAATGGATGTAGCATTGTTTTCTAGAAGATTCTAAAGTCGGGGAGCCCACGGAAAACAGGCAAACCGCGGCTGAAAACTCGCCAAGTTCACCAAATGTCCCAGGTGGCTCAGTGGCTAACACGCTCGCCTACCAATCTGACTTATACGGTTCGACACCCAGCATGGCTCGTTCTTTTTTTCATGCTTCAAAATCAATAACCCACTAGTTACCAAGCTTGGCTCCCCAGTTCACGCCCGAATCTTTCCTCCTCCTCCTCCATTCTCTTCATCTCTTCATCTCTTCCCCTTCGATTTCTTTCTCTTGGAAATTAGTAGTAGGAGACAGAGAAGTGTGCGAGTCTCCTTCTTCTTCATCTCTCTCTCTCTCTCATTCTCACGGGCTCTTCTGAGCACCCGAGTTGATATTGCTAAGCAACGTGCGACGGCGGCGGCGACGACGACGTGGAGCCGAATTGGAAGAGGCAGAAGAAAAACGACATCGAACCACAAAACGTCGTCTCTCGCTCTCACATATATATATTCCCAGTGTGTGTGTGTGTGCTCCGCCGGAGCCGACAATGTCGAGCCTAATCTCGTCAACGCAACCGCCGCGGCTCTTCGGCCTCCGCTACCGTACCATATTCCTTGTGCTCCAATTCGTGAACGCCGTCCGATTCTACACGTGTCCCGATGAGCTCAACTTCAAAATGCCCCACTTCACCCACGTCACGATGATCGTCATTTTGTTGGCCAACGCCGGCGCGTTTTTTCACGGACTCGACGGAAGCAAACAGAATTGGGAGTTTGTTCAGAATTGTATGGTGAGTGATGAAATCTTGGTTCTCGTGTCATCGCTGAGCAGAAAACTACGCGCAATTCGGTGCGAAAACAGGTGAAATCGGCGGAAAAGTGCGTGGGCGCCAGCCGAAGGCGCCGCGGCCAATCACCCGCATGGTGTAGTGGCTAGCAGTTTTGGCTATGAATCAGATGGTCCCAGGTTCAACCCACGTGACCTTCCATTCGTTTTATCTTCAGTTTTCAGCCGAATCCGTGTTTCCAGGTTATCGTCGGCGGTGTCTACATGTTCAATGTGACAGTTTGCCTCTACTACGCGTATCGGTCGAATGGAAAATCTGAGGATAGCTGGTTTTTCGTATGGGATCAGCTTCTGCACTGGCATGAGGCGTTCGGTATATTCGAATTTATCTTCTTTTAAATTTTCGCGCGCAGTCCAGAGGAGCGCGGTTCTGCGAACGGACCACTACCCAGAAGCATCTCTGTGTGGCCTAGTGGCTAACCACTTTGACTATCAATCCGATCATTGCAAGTTCGATCCCCGTACCTGCTAAACTGTTTTGTCTTCCTTCAACACCTCTAGTCTAGTGGTTATCACGCTCGCCTCTCGTCCAGACCGTTGCCAGTTCGATCCCTCCCGGGGGCAATTTCTTTTTTTCCAGTCACATCCGCAATGTGGACACTGGCTCGAGCCGAAACTCGTTACTACGAAATAGTGGAGCTTCTCGAGAAAACCGCCGCGGAGTACAACTCGCCACGCCCGAAAAAGCAGCGACGACGTCCACAAAAGAGCAACGCCGAGCACAACGAGCAGGAGCCGGGTGACCGAGAGAGTCGTGCGACAACTACCCGAAAGTACTATCATTGATTTTATTGATTTTCGAGTGAGAGCAATAAATGTGTCGAAAAAAGGGGCTATTCGGCCGAACCGCCAATCTCCCTCTCTTCAGCATTCACTTTTCCGGGTTTCAGCACATGAAACGAGATCTCCAGATCCGCGCTGACTTTGCAAACAGCCGCCGAGTTGTCAAACGATTTCATAAAGTGCGGTGCCGAGAAGACCGTCTGAAAATGAGCAAATTTCAGGCAAAAGTTTTTTCCGAGTTTTTTACACCAATCGATAGAGCTTAAAAAGTTGTTCAAAAAGTTCAACTGGACCTATTCTCGAAATTCATTTTAAATTACTTTTTTCGCTCATTTTAAAGTTAGACCTCTGTGTGGCGCCGCGTCCATCGCGTAAATCGCACGACTCTGGTGGCCTAGTGGTTAGCAACTCTGCCTATCAATCAGAAGGTCCCCGGTTCAATCCCACAGGTGGTCAACTTGCTTTTTTTCGACCTGAAAGCCTTACCACAAGCTTTCTCCCGGCGAAAAACTCGTATCCGTCCTGCACCACCTGATGCCCTCTGACAATCATATCGATGCCGAGCCGTTTGCACGCGGCCACCACCTCCTGCTCGCCGAAAAGGAAGCTGGCGCCGCGCGGATTCTTGTCCCATCCGACGATCGCCGCCGGATCCGCCCACAGTAGGTCCACCTCGAGAGTGTCCTCATCGGCGCCGATTGTGCACGACGTGTGTCGCAACTGCTCCAAACGCTCCAACGACTTGGATAGTCCGCCGTGCATGCAGAGGATCTTGCCGCCGACGAGCGCGGTCAGTGGCATGTGATGGAATGCGTTCTGCAAACCAAGTGCATTTTCTGACAGATCTCATCGAGACGAATCGATCGATACCCCGACCCGACTGTTTTAGACGCCTACGAAACGAGATACAGCGTTCTCTCTTTTTCGGGCTGTATCTCGCTCAATTCTGCTTCAAATCAGTCAAGTTGGGGTATCGATCGATTCCTCTCAATGAGTTCTTTCTAATGAGCTTGTTAAGAACACGCAAAAAACTAAAAGATTCTCCAGAATCAACAGAAAAGCGACGAACCGCAAACTGATTGTAGATGTTGTCAGAGTCCTGTCCGCCGATGCGATTGAATATCTCGTCGCGAAAACCGTAGCGCTCGTTGACGTGACTCAGCTCGTGATTGCCACGTAGCATGAAAAAGTTGTGCGGGTAGCGAACTTTGAGCGCAAAACACAGAACAATCGTTTCGAGGTTATAGTTGCCACGATCCACGTAGTCGCCGAGAAACAAATAGTTTTCATGTGGCGGAAATCCCACCTGGTAACTCAAACTGTTTGTGGGGCACGAGAAACGCGCCAGGGCACCGAAAACGCGTCAAGCCGTCCAAAACGGGCGGCTTCAACTTTGCGCGCGTATATCTCGCTCAGTTTTGCTTTAAAATGGTCAAGTTGGGATATCAATCGATTCCTCGCAATCAGATCTATTGAATGCATCTATTCGCATGCGTCATGAACACCGTTCCCATCAGTTACACGCCTAAAACCCGCGCTCACCGCTGAAAACAGCCGAATCAAGTCGGGAAACTGTGCGTGGATGTCGCCACAAATGTTCACCGGCCCGTCGCACTCGATCATTCTTCCCTGCGCTTGGAATATTTCTCGCGCCAAGACTGGAAGAAGAAGAAGAATGGGCGTGCGATTTCTAGGCCACGGCCGCCGACACTCACAAATCAGTCGTGTTAGGGTGGCGACATTAAACGGCTCCGAATGTCCATGAATATTGTAGGACAGAACTGTCAGAATGACCTCTTCGGCGAATTTCACTGCAAAAACCAACTCGATAGTGCGCAATTTTGTTTTAAAAACTGACGATGGGAATGGACCGGAGCAAGTCTCCACGCGGCTTCTTGTTTCTCCAGCGAAAGCTCCTCTTTCTCTTTTTTCTCCGCTTTTTCCACCTGAAAACAGTTTTTCTTTTGTTTCAAATTTGAATTGCCGCGCGAAGTTCCCTCTAAACACCGCGCACTCGGCCCTGGCCGGAGCATCGTACCTTTCGGACCTCTTCTTTCGACTTTTTCGACTTTGTCATGACTTCGACTCGTGCCCGTTTCTCCCACACTTTTCGAGAACTATTCGAGAAATGATCGCTGAAAACTCGGCGGAAAAACCGTGTTTTCTCATGCTTTTCGGCCTAAAAACTCAGATTTTCACGTGAAAAACTCAGTGGGAGGGGAGAAAAATGCAATCTTTATCGAAATTAAACGGGAGAATCGTCGCGCTAGTTCTGGACTTCTTCGATTTCGCCGGCGATCGCGACGGCCTCAATTTCGACGAGACCGCCTTTCGGAAGGGCGGCGACCTGGAGAAAATGCAAATATTTCCCAGAGAAATTCAAATTTCGCGGCGAACCTGATAGGCGGCGCGAGCCGGATACGGAGCCTTGAAATATTGACCGTAGACCTCGTTGACGGTGGCGAAATCGCCAATGTTTTGCAGCAAAACCGTCGTTTTCACCACTGCAAATCGCGAATTTTCTCCCTCCCGGGCTTGTTCTTCTTTCCTACCATGTCCGTAATCGGCTCCGGCCGCCTTGAGCACCTCTCCGATGTTTTTGAGGCTCTGATGCGTCTGCTCGACGATTCCCTCTTTCAGATCGCCGGTTTTCGGGTCGAGACCCAGCGATCCCGACAGGTAGATCGTGTTTCCGGCGCGGACAGCTTGGCTGAAAAATGTGCGCGAAAATCGGTGTGAATTTCGAGATTTTTGGGCGGAAGTTTGAAAAAGGCGCTAAACAACGCGCAAAGTGGCGTGATGAGCGGAGTGTCGTACTGACCTGTACGGTCCGATGGCTCCCGGCGCATTGGCAGTGCTGATGATTTGACGAGTCACTTTTTGGGCCATATCGATGACTTTGGTCCTCCTGAGAGAGAAATTCGGTTGATTTTCAGTGCTTCCTTATCGAGAAAATGCAAAGTTTGGCAGAAAAAAACGAGAAACGCGACAAGAACCGCAACTAACTTGGCCGTTTCGTGCTCTCCAGTTTGCTCGCCGCCAGTTTCAGACCTTTTCAGCGCGTTGCAGGCGGGCGGAAGCATCGGCATGATTAGAAGGAGAAGAACCGAAAAAGAAAAGAAGACGTACATGGTTGTGTGAGAGGAGAAGTGGGGATCGGAAAAGGGAAGGAGAGAAATGAAGACGAGAAAATGGGGCGGAGGCGGCGCCGAGGTCACCCCTTATCACTCCGTGTGTCGCTGTTTATTGGCGGGTTCTGCAACGAAACACTTTCCGACATCAACAATCTTTGTGAAGCCCCGCCCTTTACCCTAATCGAATGAATTTTGAAAGTATCGACTGGGCTGAACGATCAGAATGAGAAATGGCTGAACGAAAAACAGAAAAGCTCGAGAGTTAACTGTTAACCAACAATTTATTGGGTACATAACAACATTTTATTGGACCGGAGCAACTGGTTGCGCTGGCTGGAGTTGAACATCCTTCTTCTCCTCCTTGTGCTGGCTGTGCGGCTCCTTCGGGAGAACCTCGTCTTGCGGCTCGACGATCTGGACGTGGTCCGGAAGGGCGTTTCTCGGTCCGTTCTGTCCGCGTGGGTCGTACGGAAGCATGATCTTGACCTTGATTCCGATGACTCCTGGAAAAAGAATCAATGAAGACGCGAACGCAGCTTTAGGAAGTCTTACCCTGGCGGAGCTGGACGTGTCTGACAGCCTGCTGGATGTAGTCGTTGACTGGGTTTCCGGAGTGGATCATGAGTCCGTCGACGAACTTCATGGCCTTGGCACGCTGTCCACGGAGCTTTCCGGAGACGATGACCTGTAAGATAAGAGTAAAAAAAACATTCTAAAAAACTGCAGGAAAAAACGACTATGATGATAAAGAAAATTAAATTTACTGTAACTCACCTCAACTCCCTGAGCTCCAGACTCCATGATGAAGCGAAGAACTCCATAGCAGGCACGGCGGACGGCGAGTCCTCCGACAAGCTTGTATCTGAGAGACTCGCACTGAGCGACAGCGCAGAGTCCTCTGTTGGAGACCTTCTCGGCGTAGAGCTGAAAAACGACCATTATGTACTTGAGATGAGAACATGAAAATATTAACAAACCTCGACGGATCCCTCCTCGAATCCGAATCTCTTCTGGACGACCGAGGTGAGCTCCTTGATTCTGCGTCCGCGCTCTCCCAACACGTTCTGGGTGCGGGTGGCCATGATGATGACCTCAGCACGGGCTGGGGTGCTGCGGACCTACAAGAGTTCTTTACAGTTCTGTTTTGAGATGGAAATACTTACCTCGACACCGGAGTATCCATCCTCAGCGAGCTCCTTCATGAGGAAGTTGTTGAGCTCAGCCTTGAAGATTCCGTTGGCAACGGCCTTCTTCTTCTTAGTAATGTTTTGATTCGCAGCCATATTTGCCCAGTGTTTGACAAGCACTGAAAAATTAACTACTAAAAAAAACAAAAAAGTAACAGAAACAACAATTAGTCAACGATCTCCCCCGAGAACTGTCGAGAAAAGTGAAAACCCAAAAATTCCCAGCATTAAAATCAAACTAATTTTCGCAATTTTCTCATGGAGATATTGATTTTTTAAGCGAAATATATCAATTTTTGATGGAGAATTTTATTTCCATATCAGAAAATGGAAAAAATCAGGTTTTTATGGGAAAATTCAAAAATTTCGGGCAAAAAATCGAAAAGAAACTGGTGGCCAGGGCGACGTGCAATGGTTAAGCGTTGAATACTCAGTCAACGCGGCGGGCATTTGGCTGCCACTTCGCTGCGAGACCCGCGGCCGCAAAATGTGTATGAGCCTTTAAAGTGTCTCGTCGTCTCGCCTCACACTCTCTCGCCGCGAAATTACACTTTTTCAAACATTTTATCGATTTTCTTGTTAATTTACCTGATTTTTTACAATTTTTCATTCTTTTCTCACCAAATCAGACTATTTAAGTTCAAAAAATAGTGAAAAACCGGAAAAAGTTCCGTTAAAAATTGAATTTCTGCAGGTTCTCAAATGGATGAGGAGAAAATCGTGTTAATCGGAAATGAGTCGGATCTTCTGCACTCTGGCTATAACAAATCAATAAAAGATGGCGGAAAAAGGTGAGTCTTAGCGAAAAACTTGTTTAAAATCGATTTCAGGTACCCAAGTGCCACCCACTACACCCATTTTCAAATTCTACTGTCTCTGGGCGTCAACGAGACCATTGCCGAAGAACTTTTGTGCACGCCGAGCTCAGAAGTGCACCAGGAGGCGCTGAAACTGCTGCAAAAGAACATGCCAGAAGGGCACGACATGAATTCGCTCGGAAGCTATCTGACCACCAGTTTACACTCGTACGCCCTTCAAAGTCTTCGGCTACGCTCCGAACAAGACACAGGTACGCCTGAAAATCATCGAAAAACTTCGAGAAAAACCCGAAAACGGCCAAAAACTACCAAATTTCGCGATTTCAGACTTTGAAAAGACGCTAATGAAGACGAACGAGGCACTTTTGATAGTTTGCGACGAGAAAAACCGCCAACTCGGCATCGGAATGGACGATAAGACGTTCATGGAGTGGATGAACAAAGAAAAAGCCGATTCGAGGCAAATCGCCTATTGGATGCGAAATGAGCACACAAAACCCCAGGATTTGGGTCAAAACTCGCTCGGGTACGTGCAAAATCGATAATTTCCCAATGAAATCACGATTTTCAGTCGCTGGCTCATGTGGCTCCGCTACGAAATACGAGAAAAGCGGAAAGCGGCGGTTTTGAGCCGCCCGATAGTGTCAGTGGAGGGACTTTCGACGGATAAGGACGACAAACCGGTGATGATATCGATTAACGACCTGATTATCAGTTTGGAGGTGATTTTCTATGCGAAAAACGGAAAAGTCATCGTTTTGACGTTGAAAACGTCTGAAAACCTTCAAAAAACGCGATTTTTCTAAAGAAATCCGCGAAAAATGGCGATTTTCAGGGAATTTTCCATCCGCTCTCCAATTATTACGCGTTTCCGTTCGAGATGAAAGGCGAACGGTATCGATCCGTGGAGCACTACGCCTACGAAAAGCTCTTCAACTCGCTGAAATTGGACGATAAAGCGATAGAGAAGATCCAAACGACGCCCGTACCGTTGAATGTGCCACTTGTCGCCGCAAAAGTGCTCAAATCGCTCGATGTAAGGGAAAATCGCAGAAAATGCGCGGAAATTCGGGTCGAAATGCTCAAAAACTCAGAAAAATGGCTAAAAGCCATCGAAAATATATGTTTTCTGGTGTTTTTCGTGATAAATTCAATGAAATGGTTCGTTTCGAAAGAAAATAGATGTGAAATTGAAATTTTTCGCAAGAATTTGGGTCAAAATGCTTGAAAACTGGCGAAAATCGTCGTTTTTTCCAATAATTCTATGAAAATAGCTGGAAATTTGAAATCAGTCAGCAAATACCCGAATTTCGGGTCAAAACGCTCAGAAATGGCCTTTTTCAGCGTTTTTATGTTAATATTACTGAAATCGCTCGATTTTAGAGAAAAAACGAAGAAAAACTAGTCAAAAACCTTGGAAAACCATGGTTTTTGCGGTGTTTTTCGCTGAAATTCTCGCAAAAACTGAAATTTTGCAGATCAAACCGGAAACGATATCCGAGAAGACGCCGAAAATGGACAGATGGCGTCAGTCGGCGATGAAGCACAAAGTGTACCACAACGAGTACCTGCAACAGTTGCTGCTCTCGACGGGCTCCGCGATTCTCATCGACTCGTCGTTCGGCGACCCGCTGTGGACGTGCGGAGCCACGGAAGTGGAGCTCCAGCACCTGCTCACAAAGAGCTACGTGACACCCGAGCGGATAGTGAGCTGGATGCTCGGCAACGGAGCCGGCGGCAAAACGCCGCGCAGTGTCGAGCATCTGTACGGAAACAAGGCCGGACTGTTGCTGATGGAGCTGCGAGAGAAGCTCGCCGCCCACACAACCAGTCGGATACCACTGGTAAGCTCTGATGTCTCTCTAGTTTCATGCTGAAATTGCAGATCTCCTCGTCACAAGTGTCACCGCAAACGACAGCGCCGCTGAGTGCGATCGTCACGTCGAACGTGATCTGCTTCACGCCCGAATCCGTCTTCCACCCGCTCTACCCGGCCGAAATACGATGCTCGGCCGACGGACCGCCGCTCGCGTCGCCGGCTCACTATGTGGCCACTCAGGCGGCAAAGTTAGTCAACGCGAGACTTTCTCAGAAGAAAAACGCAATTTTTTTCCTCCTGCAGATTCCTAAACATGAACGCGGAGGACACTGGCTACATACTGGAGGGGACGAGCTCGCTGGAGTGCTGGTCACGCCTTCACGAGGTGATCGAGCAGCGCGGACGCGGTCTCGAGCTGGAGCAGACGTGGTGGATGGACAAACGGATGCAGTTCATCAAAGAGTCGCTGCAGCTGCTGCTCGACCAGCATCCGGCTCTTTTGCGGGCTCTTCTCGACACTGGCGACGCGCTGCTCGTCTACTGCTCGCGATTCTCGTCGATGGACGCCGAGTTGAGTGTCGGAATGCGCGAAATGGATTTGCGCGTGTGGCTCAGCGAGGTCGACGTCACCACTAAACAGGTACACAACGACATCAGCATGAAAACCCCCGAAAAAATCAGGAATTCCCCAGAAAATCGTCGGGAAATCGCGTTTTCTCGACCCAAAAGTGACTTTTCCAGCGTTTTTCGCCCTAAAACCCGCAAAAAATTAAAAATTTTCAACGATCCAACGCCTAGTTTTCACATCGAAAACCGTATCTTCAAGGTGTTTCTCTATTGAAAAGTTCGATTCTTGAACGTTTTCCGTTAAATGCTTCAGAGTCCTTTTTTGTTGGGTCTCGAACGGAAAATGTAAGGAAAACGGGCGCCTCCCTTTAAACATTTTGTGCAGAAATTTAAATTTTTACTCCTGGAATCGCTTTTTCTGCTCGTTATTTCCGTTCAAGACCCAAAAAAGAAGAGCTTTGCTACGATGCTCCGAAATAACGCAATGTTCCCCAAACTATATCGAAAAGCTTCCGCGTTCCGTCTCACGGTGTTGTAAAAGAGAAAAATTGCGATTTTCGACTTCTAACTCGAGAAAATCAACAAAAAACTATCTGAAAATCGCGGTGGCCGAGCTTTCGCTCTTTCAGATAGTAAAAAGAAGTCCAAATAATCGTTTCGCACACTTCTTTCAGCTGATCGACTTGTGCACGCGCCCGATGGCGTTCCGTCCGCCGTACCTCGGCGGAAACCGTCTCGGACTGATTCTGATGGAATTGCGACGCGAATTCGTGCTCCAGGGCGTGTTTCCGCAACAATTGCCCGAACTTCAGCTGACGGCCGACTCGATTCTCGGCACCGACTCGCCCACCGAGAACTTTATGACCTCCGAACGATTCGACATTCTCCAACCGTGGAACTATACGGCACTATGGATAAGTGAGTGTGTTTCGATCGATTCACAAGCGGAAATGCGAAAAATTGAAAAAAAAATTGTTCTTGGTGGAAATCCATGAATTTGGCGGAAAAATTTCAGAGGAAATTTCTTAGAAAATCACTGAATATTCTCCGATTTTTTCCAAAAATTTGCTCAAAAATATACGAGAGCCCATCATTTTCGCTGAAAATTTTATAAAAATTGGGAGAAAATTACGAATTTTTCACCCGAAACATTCTTTTTTTTTCATAGGATTTTTTTCCCGGTTCTCGGAAATTTTTTTTTTTTTTGGCTCGAAAACATACTGAAATTGTTGGGAATCGTTATTTTTTCGTAAAAATTAATTTTAAATTTAAAAAAACACTAAAAATTTCCAGTTTTTTTTTTCAAAATTTTGTTCAAATTAGGCTGAAAATCGTGGTTTTCAAAAAAAATGAAATTGTCATTTTTCAAATAATTTCAATAATTTCCGATTAGAAATTACGTTGAAAATCTAAAAAAAAAAAAAAATGTTTTTAATTATAAAATTTTTATTAAAAAATTCGAAAAATAAAGAAAATTATTCTTAAAAATTAACTAGAAAATTCAAATAATAAAAATAAATGAAATTAAAAAACACGCGCCTCAACAAAAAATTTTTTAAAAATAAGCATCCATTTACCGTGCAGATCCGCTATTCCTGCTGGCAAAAGACGGCAATCCGGAGGCGATAGCGGTGTGCAGTCGAGTGAAAATCGCGCCGCGCATGGTGACGGTGGACGACGAGAAAATAACGGAGATTGTGGAGAAGTTGGTGAAAGACTCGAAGCACGGCGACTCGCTGAACTCGATAGCGCCCGAAGACTTGCGAGCCGTGTTCATGAAGCTGTGCACACGGCTGCGCGGCAAAATCGACTGTCTCGAGCGTCAATCGATGGAGATGTCGATGGTGGCGTGGGAGACGCACCGGTTGCAGTCGATTCGACGCAGTCTCAACGAGACGAAGGAGCGCGGCGACGCCGACGCGCACATTTCCTCGTCGGGAGCGTCGATCTCGGCGCCGCCGGTGCCGAGTCGAATGATGATGATGATGTCGTCGTCGTCGGGTGCAGGTGGACACCATCAGCAGCACCACCACCACCAGCCACACCAACACCATAATCATCATCACTCGTCGCACCATCACAACGATCACCGCTATCACTCGTCGTCGTCGTCGTCGTCGCGAATGGCGGCCGGACGGGATCGAGAGCGCGACGGCGAGGATCGGAGAGGCGGAGGGCGGCAGACGATGCCGCCACCGCTCATTCCGCCCACTTCTTCCGCGTCGCAACCGCCGCCGCCGCCGCTCGCCGCGCGGAAACAGGAGCGCATGGAGTACAAGATTCCGACGAACGCGAAACGCAAGTTTGGAAAGGATCGAGAGAAGACGACGACGACGACGACGACGTCTTCTGCATCGACGACGACGACGTTGGTGACGAGGCGAGAGGTGAGCATCGGGGAAATTGAAAAAAAAATTGGAAAAAATGGAAAATTTTGGCGATTCATAGATTTTTTTGTTTGTAGCTTGGAAATAGTTTGGAAAATAAAAAAAAAAAACGGCCAGAACTCCAAAAAAAATGTTTCTCGATTCTGGCGATTTCAGAAAAACAGATAGAAACTGGCTGATTTTTAGAAAAAAGAAATATTTTTTTATTATTTTTTTTTCGGTCTTTATCTTTTTAGTCTTTGCAAACATCAATATAATTGAAAAATTAAAATTTTAAAAAAAATTCCAAAATTCCTGAAAAAATATTCTTTATTCGAAAAAAAAATCAAAACTGGCTAGAAGCACGAGCTGATTTTCAGAAAAAAAAATTATTTTCCTGTTTTTTCCCAAAAAGTTCAATTTTTAATCTTTGCGAATATCAGCTAGATTAGAAAATTAAAAATTCAAATTTTTAAAAAAATTCGAAAAAAATTTTTTCTAACATTTTTTTTCCGAATTTTTGAGATTTTTCAAAAAATTTCTTAATACAATCTAACTATTTAAATAAAAAAAATATTTTTTAATCCCGTTTTTTTCGCCGAATTTTGTCATTTCTCAACACTTGCAATACGTTCTCATTCAAAAAAAAAATCGATAATTTTTTGTCAATTTTCCAGAAGTTCCAAGAGACGAAAAAGCGGCCGCACCCGACGTCGCCGCAACAAGCCCGAAAATCGCAGCCACCGCCTCCGCCGGCCAAAAAACCGGCTCCGCCGCCGCCGGCGGCTCCAATTGTGCCAAAACCGAAACGAAATCCGGACGAGGAGCTGTCCGACGGCGAAATTCTCTCCACAGACGAAGAGGATAATAATTAATTTTCACAATTTCCAGCCCACAAAAAAAAACGAAAAAAATTGCAAAATTTCCTCCATTTTCCCAGAGTTTCCAAGAATTTTCCTATCAAAAACACACAAATTCTACAAATTTTTCCTTTTTTCACTTCTTCTCGTTGTTAATTTTATAATTTTTCGCCTTTTCAACACTTTTTTCTCTTTCTCTCTCTCGCTCTACTTGTACAACAAAAACCGTCATGATCATTCATCATCAGCCTTTTTTTTTAAAACAATTTTTAAATGTGTGTTTCTTTTTTTTGGTTCTCAATTTGTATTCAAACTTTGAAGAATGAACAGATCTCCACTATTTTCTGAGCACTTTTTGGGCGAAAATTTGTGGAAAAATGCCGAAAAATGAGCATTTTTGACGAAAAAAACCGAGTTTGCGCCAGCGACACGAGAAACGCGTCAGTAAAGGGTTGGCGCGTTTCTCGTGCGATCGCTTTTCGAAAATCGTTTTTTTCACCGCGGTTTTGAGCATTTTCATCGCGATTTTTACTGAAATCATTTAAAAAAAACGTGAGTTTTCTTTCTTTTTCAACGAATTTGTCTGAAAACTGTCGAAATTAGCAATAAATTGCGAAAAAATATAATTTTCAAAGGCGCATAACAAAGCTTCATTGTGTGGGTCTCGCCACGATTACAGTAAAATTAGGTAGAAATTAATTTTTTTCTTTCGGCGAAAACGTTTCGAACCGCCGCTAATTTCGCATTCTACAGTAACTGGATTCTTCTAGAAAAACACTTTTTTTTCGAAAATTCGCTTTTCGTGGCGAGACCCACACGCGCGCCGATTGTGCAACATTTCCGTTTTCGTCGGTTTTCGCCACGTTTTCCTCGTTTTTTTCCGATTCAATCGATTTTTTTCTTGCAGACTTATGTCTCGGGGTATAATATGGCGTTGTCTGGTGGAACAGGGCGCCGATTACGACGAAAGTGTCGATGGAAAAGCGTTTTTTGACAAGGTAAACCGCGAAAAACCCGGAAATTATCGATTTTTCAGACAGAATCATCGAAAAATGGACAAAAATCGAGGGAGTCTCGAAAAAACAGGATAAATTTTGAGAAAAATCAGAAAAATTGGTCAAAAGCTGTCAAAGCTGATAGAAAGTTTAAAAAATTAAAAAAAAAACTTTTTTTTCTAATTTTCTCCAATTTCCCATCGAGAATTTCGATAATATTTATATTTTTTAAAAATTGGAAAAAAAATTAATAAGTCGAAAAAATTCGAAAAATAAAGAGCAAAATTTGAAAAATCGATATTTTTCAAAAAAAATTTTACTGTAAAAAATCCAAATATTTGCGTTTTAAATTTTTGCAATTTAAATTTTTTAGAAAAGTCTAAGTTTTTTTGGTTTCTGAAAAAAATTAATCATTTGCTTTTTCAAGTTGATAATTTTTTTTAATTTTGAAAAGTCTTGAATTTTTGATTTTTGAAAAAAAAATCAGAAAAATGTTAATTATTAACTAAAATTTTCAAAAAAATGTTCAATATTGATGAAAAAATTGATTTTTTTCAAAAAATTTTTTCAATTCAAGAAAAATCAGCCGTTTCAATTTCAAAACAGTTACTGAAAATTTCAAAAAAAAAAATTGTTTCGGAGCCGCACGAGATAAGATTGATTTTCAGACGATTTGTCTGTGGAAAGAGTACCCGAATTCGGTGTCGAACCGCATCACGACAGTCATCGAGCAGGAGCCGGAGAGCAGTCTTTGGGAGCAAGTGCTCCGAAAGTTCGAGACTCTCTACCACTTCGATCCGAGGAACATGAGCGAGTTGGCGGTGAACAAGTTCTTTCCCAGAGACAACATGAACAAAGTGTTCTCGATGAACGCGTTCGAAGTCTCCTTCTACGAAGGTAATGCCGGTAGAAAAAAAATAGTTTGGAAAAAAATGAGGAGAAATTTTGGAATTTTTGAAAACATTCTGACAAGAAAAGAGAAAATTTTCTTTAATTAAAAAAAAATAATTTTAGAAAAAATAAAAAATTATTTTTAAAAAAATTAAGATTATTTCTGAAAAAAAATATAAAAATTTTTGAAAAATTTTTGAAAAAAGTAAAAATCAAAAAAAAATTTTTCAATTTGAATAAAAAATTTTCCTAAAAATTTTTTTTTTGAGTTTTTGACAAAAAAAGTTGTGAAATCAGAAAGATATCGATTTTCATAATTTTCCAAATATTGTAAAAAATCGAAAAGAAGAATTAAAATGAGTTTTTTTTAGTAAAAAAAAATTTTTTTTAAGATTTAAAAAAATTGAGAAGAATAAAAATTATCCGAAGTTTTCTTCTTTGCTCTATTTCAAAAAATCCCGTTTTTTTAAATTGAAAAAAAATCTGCCGGACAATTTAGCTTTAAAAAAATAGTAAATTCAGAAATATTAATGTGTTGGTTTACGTAGTTTTATAGAAAATTAAAAATTTTTTTGAAAAAAAAACAAAGATAATCAAAAACGGATTTTTTTTCAAAAAAGAAATCTTGAAAAAAATAAAACCCATTTTCTTTTTGAAAAATCAAAAATAAATGAATTATAATTATCAAAAATCGAAAAAAAAACGAAAAATCATTAAACTATAAAATTTTCAAAAATTAAAAAAAAACTTTAATCTAAAAAATCGATTAAAAACTGTATTTTTTTTTGCTCGCTCGAATCGGAAAGCCAATATCTGAAAGTGGGAAACTGTTTGCAGAAGAAACGCTGGTTCGCTTTTACCCGGTGCTGCTCGACGAGCTCCAACACCCGCACTTCGAGAGCCCCTACTCGTTCGGCGTGCGAATCGTGTCCGAGACGCGCGTCCATCTGCAGTTCCTGCGTCCGGTCGACGCTCCCGACGCGCACTTTGAATTCATGCACACCGTCGCCTTCCCGATCGTCTTCACCTGGCTCAAGAGCATCGATTTGAACAAGTACGTCACCCAAACGAATTGCTAAAATGCGGGCCCGTTAGTGAAAAATTTCTTCGAAAAACCAGAGGACGACGCTTTTTCGAGTATAAAAAATTTCAAAAAAAAAAATCTGAAAATATGCGTTGTGCAAACACCGTGACGCAAAAAATTCAGAATTGCAACACTGCGGCACGCTTTTTCTGCTCTTTTTTTTTTGCTAAATTTCCCAGAAAAAGTGCGCCGCAGTGCTTGTTCCTGTTTTGTCACACCCCCATTTTTTCCTTTGAACAAGAATTTTTCTGATTTGATTCAACGTGTTTTCGTGTTATAGCACATAAATTCATGACTTTCTCGGTATCAAGCTCTCCTTCAAGAAAGTTCAATTTCTTCCTTCGAGAGTGTGACAAAACCGGAACGGACGAAACCGGAACATGTTTCGGTTTTGTCACATTCTCCACTTTTTCGGCCAATATTGCGGCAACCAACAACGGATCAGTATTAAAACAAAAAGGGAGAAAAAAGTGGTTTTCAAATTGTAAATGAACTGTGAGAAGATGATATTATCAACTTTTCGGAGTGAAAAAGTAGCTTCAGCGATGATTTGGAGCAATTTTGTCAATTACTGGAGAGTCTATAGACACAAAAAGTCGAAAAAAACAAAAAAAGAAAAGCCAAATGAGTGTCCTCCCTGCAGAACGAGCCGTAAAACGAACGCGCTGATCGACAAAGAGTCGTACCTGCTCTCGTATCGATCGATCCGCGAGACGTTCGGCCGTCCGATCTGCGCGCAGTGGACAGAGGCGTCCGATCCGAAGAAGGCGGTGTTCGAGGACTGCGCCATCGCCGCCTACATCAACTCGCTCGTCGCCGAGAGTCTCCTGCCGAAATTCAAAAAATATGTGGACATTGGATGCGGCAACGGACTTCTCGTCCATTTGCTCAACAAAACTGGCGTGAGTCGAACGGCCATTTTTTCTCTTTTTTTTGCGTTTTTTTTTTTTGATGAAGTGACATTACTCAACCCTCCACTGAAAAATGACGATTTTTCACTGAAAAAAAAAATCGGAAAATTTGGTCGAGAAAAATTAATTAAGAATAATTTTTTCTTTAAAAAAATATTTAAAAACTGTTAAAAACTATTAAAAACTATTAAAAAAATGTTTTTTTTTTTTTGAAAAATTGAGAATATTGGAAATTTTGAAAAAAATCCAAATTTATCATGGTTTTGCAAGATTTAAAGATAAAATTATCTTCTCAGACTGAAAAATTTTTCTAGAAAATGTTAAAATTTGAATATTACGAAAAAAATATTTTTTTAATGCTCTTAAAAAACGTTTTTTTTTAATGCTCGAACGGAGAAATTTGATTGAATTTTGAAATTTTTCCAAAAAAAATTTTTTTCTAGTTTATTCTTATCGATAGCAGAAATACATAAAATCAATGAAAAACTACCCAAGAATCATGAAAAATCAGAAAAAAAAAATCATCAAAAAAATACTTTGAAAAAAATGACTGAAAAAATTAAATCCCTGAAAATTTTGAAAAATTGAAGTGTCCTCTATTTTTTTTTTGTAAAAGTGCGTCAAAGTTTTCAGTTTTTAAATAAAAATCAGGAAAAAAAATTTCGAAAAAAAATTGAAAAACGCTGAATTTCAACTTGATTTTCTTTTTTGAATCTCAAAATTATTTTTAAAAAATTCTAAAATTTCCAAAAAAAAAAAAACCATTTTTCACTGTATCCGCCTCCCCCGAAAAATCGATTTTTTTCTTTTTCAGTACACTGGATACGGAGTGGACGTTCGTCAGCGAAGAGTGTGGTCGTCGCTGTTCAAAGAGGACGATTTGCGCGAGCAGTCGGTGAATCCGCAGATTGTCGTCAACGACGAGCCGCACTTTGACGCCGACGTCGATTTGCTCATCGGAAACCACAGCGACGAGCTGACGCCGTGGATTCCGGTCATGGCCGCCAAGTGAGTCACATTCCGCCGAGTTTTTTAACTTTTGGAAAAGTTCTGCAATAAAAAAACAGGTTTCGGAGCATTCGGAGAGCTCAAGATTCTCTCAAAATTTTTTGAATTGGGCTAAAAATGCTCCGAAATGCTCCGAACTTGTCGAAAATCGAGGAATCACAAAATTCGTGTCCAAAATTGATCAGAACAGTGTCGAAATTTGAAAATTTTCGTTTCGCGACCTCCTTCCGACTCGATTCGTTTCCCCTTTCAGACTGAAATGCGACTTCTTCCTAATTCCGTGCTGCCCGTTCAACTTCTTCGGCCGCTACATCAACAACGGCAGCCATTTGGGACCGCGGCGGATGACGTCACAGTACGAGTCGTTCTTCGAGTGGACCATCTCGGTCGCCGAACGTCTCGGATTCCACGTGCAAATCGATCGGCTCGCGATTCCGAGCACGAAACGAGTGAGCGGGGGCGACGAAAATATTATAGAGTTGACGGGAAAAACGTGCGGTCGGGTCCCACCACGAAAACGGGTACCATAAACTATTTCCGTGAAAGTTTATGGTACACCCGTTCCACGCATCTCTTTGCGGAAAGTCTCGGAATCGTTTCCGTTCCCCAACAGAATTCTGAAATTCTTTCTTCTTTGAGCCAGAATTTTCGAATGCCAGTCTCGTCTTTCAGCTGTGCATCATCGGCCGCGTTCCGGAGAGCGGACTGTGTCCGAACGTCGAGGAGACGATCCAGGTGATGACGGACGGGAAGCAGTTCGTCGCGAGACCGCAGGCCATCAAGAACAACAACTGCGTGAACATTCCGGTGCCGGATCGAGAGCGAATCGCCCGCAAACTGTTCGACTATCTGCTCAACGCGTCCGACGAGACTCGAGAGTACATTGCGGTTTTTGTGATGAAAATGCGAGTTTTCCCACTTTCAGCGGCTGGCGTTGCGGCGCAGAAGTGCCGTTGGCTCAACTCGCGACGATTCTGACGGACGAGGACAAGAAGCTGATGAAGGATCAGGACGGCGGACTGCAGACGTTCATGAAGAACAACTTCCAGATTTTCCATGTGGGGGTTTCCGATAAGATTGGTGGCTTCTTCGCTCTTTCGCCTAACAAACACTCTTCTTACCAGTGTTGCACAGAGTTGAATCCCGAACTTGTCTCAACTTTTTTCGTGCTGATGGCCTATGAAACTGGTGCAGTTACAAGAAATGCGAAGCTTTTTGAGCCGTTCCGAATGGCGCAATCGGGATTTGAAAGTCTTCATTTTGAAGCAAGTTATGCAAATGAAAACTTTTGAATGCTCATTTCGCCATTCGAAACGGCTCGAACAGCTTCGTATTTTCTGCAACTACGCCAGTTTCAAAGGTCCGAGCACGAAAAAGTTGATACAAGTTCGATTTGACCATCGGACTCAATTCCGTGCAACACTGAGACACGCACGCTTGCATGCGAGTATTTTTTGGGAAATGTGCATGAAATCAAAGAAAAAAGTGAACTCTGAGACGATATGCATAGCCGTGGTAAGCGATTTACCTTGGTAATCGATCGAAGCGACCTATTGGTAAAGCGTTGACCACAGTGATGCAAATGGCCTCCAATCCGAGCCAGCTCTGAAATGTGCCCGAATCCGGAGTGTGCTCCGGGACAGATCTGCGACCGCGTCACGTGCGTGACACTTAAGAAATGCGTTCCAGAGTGTCCGCACGGGCTCGCGTATCGAGCCAGTTCTGAAATGTGCCCGAATCCGGGCTCTTTGCACCGAATCCTCATTGATTTGCGTTGTCGCACGCACTTTATTAACTCTTGTCCGCTTTCAATCCGTGTGCATGTAATCGAAACCACAAAATGCTCCAATTCAAGTGAAAAACTCGCCGAATATCGCGATTTATCGTTTAAAGGCGCAAGGCTGGCGGGTCTCGACACGAACATCGAAAAAGCGGCTCATCGACTCAGAAATTTTAAAAACTGTGCTTTTGAATTAGCTGAAAATTTAAAAAATTGATTTAAATTCGTCATCAGTGGAGCGCGTTTTCATTCTCGCAACTTTTTACTTTTTTTTTTAGTTTTCCAAGCGTTCCTTCTCCGTTCAAGAGCCAGAAGGGGCGTGGCTACGCTTCGTGTCGAGACCCGCCATAAGTCGGGCATGTGACTTTACTTTTTTGGAACTAAGGTAGAGCACGCGACGCGCGCCTCCCCGCGTCGCGGTCAACCGCTGCTTCTCCAGCTGTCACTCGATAATCCTCGCCGCTCTATTTCAGGTCTACCAAGCGTCGGCACGTCTGCGCGACTTCCGCATTCCGATCGTCTCGAATCGTCCGAAGCCGGCGTGGCGTGAGAAGAGCAAGCGAGTCGAGCGCAAGCCGACCGGATGCTTCATGTCGGCCAACCATCCCGACGGATGTCCCGTCGGACCCGAAGCGTGCCGTTTCACCCACTGATATCGATCCGCTCTCCAACTGTTTCCTTTTCCTTTTTGTCTTGTTTTCAATCGGGATTTTGTGTGGTCTCCACTATTATCGGTTATTTCCATCTTCTTTTTTTTTTGAAGTGATCCCCCCAACGAGACTCCGAAATAACGAGGCGAAGCTACGTAAATGCACTGTGTTTAGCGGGATTTTCACTTTTATCTCTCGGTTCTCCCTTTTTCGGAGTATTTTCACTGTTCTACTCTGAAAAATTGGTAAAACTTTGGGAAGATTCTTGTGAAAGTGAACATTTCGCTAAACAACGCGCACTTACGTCAGTCCGCAGCGTTATATCGGAGTCTCGTTGAGAGATCACTTAAAAAAGGGAAACAACCACGAAAAACTGAGCTCAGATTTCCGAATTCGCTGCGTAGCGCGGATACGGAGTCTGACCCAAAATCCACGTGTTTTTGCGCTATTTTTTTGTTATTTTTCTGTTATTCCCAACAAAGAGAATGTCTGTTTCATTTTCGACTAAGATTTTCGAATCCTAAAAAATTGTTTCACTTTTATTATTATTATTGTTTTTCTCATTTTACTATTCCCATTTTCACTCGGATTCTGAAAAGTTGAAATTTTAAATTTAGTTGTTATATATTTTTTCTGTTCCACCCTCTCACCTTCTCTCTTTCTCTTTTCAAATTTTCCCATTTTTTCTAGCGATTCGCCCAAAAAATTCAGATAAATTCACAGAGATTCGCTGCGCAGCAACGATACGGAGTCAGTTGGTTCTCTTTTATTTATCGTTCAATTTGCCAAATGCTCATCATTTCAACTTTCTCATCTTGTAAACCTGTCCGAGCGGTTGGAGATTGGCGGGTCGCCACTGAAGATCCGATCGCGGTTTGCTCAGCGGCGAGCTCTCGCGATCGTACTCCCGGCGGACACGTGGCACCCGTTCTGAAACGACACGAGCACTTGGAGCAGCCATCGGAGCCCGCGAACTTGCCTTGGAGCTCCGAACGCATCGGAGCACCGTTGACGATGGCGTCGGAGGCGATGAGCAGGAGGAGAAGGATCCACGTGGCGGTGAGCATTTTTGCGTTTTTGGGCAGAGTTGTGGGAGCCGGGTTAGTAGAGGGAATGATTGAGAAAGATGTGGGAGGGAGAGAGAGAGAGAGATGTTATCTTGATGGTGGTGATGTCACGGGTCACGTGACAAGGGGTCTTCGTGTCACGTCACAGTTCCAATGGAATCGCGTTCCACCAGGGTTGGGCGGGAAAGGGTGTTCGGGAAATTTTTCGGGAAATTTTTTTCCCGACCCAAAGTGACGGGAAATTCGGGAAATTTCGGGAAATTCGGGAAATCGTCGTTTTTCAGCTTTTACTATTGTTAGTTTTCATTAAATTGTAGTTTTTCTCAAATTTAACAATTACCCATGTTTACTACAACAAATGGATATCAACCAACACAAAATCAACAATAAAAGTGATGAAAAAAGGTTTTTATCATTGTCAAACTTGTCAAATTTCTAAAAAACCAAAAAAAACTTATGAAAGTTTGAAAAAAAACCTCTTTATGATTTTCTATGAAATGATACCGGATGCCTGTTGTTGAACCATCTTCTTTTTTTTCAAAATTGGATTGCAAAGAACAGAACATTGTTCGCCGTTTTTATCAAGAGTCAAATATCGGTCATATTTGCTCATTTTGAAGGTAAAATGCTTGGAAAAATGGGAAAAAAACTAAGGAATTAAATGAAAACAAAAGAAAAAAATAAAAAAGAGACATCGTTGCCAGACCAGCACACAAATTCTGCGATGATCTTTTAAAAACTACAGTATCCTGTCATTTAAAAATTTCCCGAATTTCCCGAAACTTTTCGGGAAATTTTCGTTCGGGAAATTTTCGCCGGAAGTATCGGGAAATTCGGGAAATTTTCCCGATTCGGGAAATTCCCGCCCAACCCTGCGTTCCACGGCACTTTTAGTGGTCATAAGGCGATTGTTCGCTCGGGAAATTGAGCGCCAGTTGGTTAGCGGAGGGAGTTGAAAGCGGCCAGTCATCCGCCTGACATACGCCAAAATAAGCGCCCTAACCGCCAGTGGCGGCACGATTCGCCTCACGTCACAGTTGAACGGCCAGTCATCCGCCTGACATACGCCAGTCCTCAAATCACAACGCGATCGCGCTCCATCGCAATTTTCCCGGTGGACAACGGGAAAGTGCGATGGAGCGCGATTCAATTTGCTTCGAATTCCCCAGTAACGAGTTGATTGAATGGAAAACGCGTTTATTCGGGCGTTTTTCGGTGGCCGGGACGCTTAATGCGGAGAAGAAGCAGTCGTCGTCGGCGACGTCTTCTCGGAAGACGTGACGATGTTTCTGAACTCGACAACTGCTGGTCGGATTCTAGGCCGTCTCAGCGTTATGTCGGATTCTAGGCCGTCTTAGCGTTTTGTCAAATTCTCGGCCATATCAGCGTTTTGTCGGATTCTAGGCCACATCTGCGTTTTGTCGGATTCTAGGCCACATCTGCGTTTTGTCGGATTCTAGGCCACATCTGCGTATTGTCGGATTCTAGGCCACATCTGCGTTTTGTCGGATTCTAGGCCACATCTGCATTTTGTCGGATTCTAGGCCACATCTGCGTTTTGTCGGATTCTAGGCCACATCTGCGTTTTGTCGGATTCTAGGCCACATCTGCGTTTTGTCGGATTCTAGGCCACATCTGCGTTTTGTCGGATTCTAGGCCACATCTGCGTTTTGTCGGATTCTAGGCCACATCTGCGTTTTGTCGGATTCTAGGCCACATCTGCGTTTTGTCAGATTCTAGGCCACATCTGCGTTTTGTCGGATTCTAGGCCATTTTAGCGTTTTGTCAAATTCTCGGCCATCAGTTTCACCTGTCGGATTCTAGGCCATCAAAACAGCTATTATCGGATTCTAGGCCACCTCAATGTTTCGTTGATCTCATCGTCTCGTTTTTTTTGGGTGACATTGGTAAACCCATCCGGTTTCCCACTGATTCGATCAATTTTAATTTCTCCCACTCCCCCCTCTCCCCTTCTTCTTCACACACTTTATATTTCCTCCATTCATTTCATTCCACATCATCTGTGCCCACATATTTTCGGGGAAGTTCTCGACGAGCCATAGATGAAGGTATGTACATTCTGTCGATTCGAATAGCGCTCCACTGCACTTGAGAGTGGTCCTCCTTAAGAAAGTGCGGTGGAGCGCGATTACAACACTCTGAAATTTTGTGAATTCAGACGACGTTGCTTCTCCTCCTCGTCCTCGTCGTTTCCCCGATGTGCCACGTGGCATCGGCTCACAAATCGGCCGAGCTCGGCATGTGCCACAGCTCTTCGGAGTGTGCTCCGGGACAGATCTGCGACCGCGTCACGTGCGTGACACTTAAGCAGTGCGTTCCAGAGTGTCCGCACGGGCTCGCGTGTCTCTCGGGAGTTTGTGTCGATGGCAGCTGAGCGATACACGTATAACAATAAAGTTCACTAGTTTATCATTATGTTCCCCAAACAAAAACGGGCACAACTTTTTTGTGGCAATACCTCGAGAGATGGTTTAGAGATGAAAAATGTGAAAAACTTTGAGATCTTTCGAGTGGCGCAAAGAGCGTCCGAAAATCGTCATTTTGAAGCAAGATATGCGAGTTTGCAGAGAAACGCCGCCTAATGTTGCACAACTCGCTTCAAAATGAAGATTTTCGAGAAGTTCTTTCACCATTCGAAAGATCTCACAATTTCCCATAGTTTTTGTCACTGCACCATCTTTCTAGCTATCACCACAATGAAGTTAGGGCGTCATTTCCGTGCTTCGGATGCCTTCGATGGGAGGATTCTGGTGACGGTGTGAGAAGTTGAATTCGGACTCTGAAAGAGACAAAATAGGTGTATAGTTTGGCTGGAATTCCACGTGGAACTCTAAATACCGATGATCTCTTATCCGGAGCCGGTCGATAAGTGGGCGGAGCTCTGGACGGTTTCATCGGAGCCGGTCGATAAGTGGGCGGAGCTCCGGACGGTTTCATCGGAGCCGGTCGATAAGTGGGCGGAGCTCTGGACAGATTCATCGGAGCCGGTCGATAAGTGGGCGGAGCTCCGGACGGTTTCACCGGAGCCGGTCGATAAGTGGGCGGAGCTCTGGACGGTTTTATCGGAGCCGGTCGATAAGTGGGCGGAGCTCTGGACAGATTCATCGGAGCCGGTTTGTGAGTGGGCGGAGCTCTGGCCAGATTCATCGGAGCTGGTCGATAAGTGGGCGGAGCTCCGGACGGTTTTATCGGAGCCGGTCGATAAGTGGGCGGAGCTCCGGACGGTTTCACCGGAGCCGGTCGATAAGTGGGCGGAGCTCCGGACGGTTTCATCGGAGCCGGTCGATAAGTGGGCGGAGCTCGGGACAGATTCATCGGAGCCGGTCGATAAGTGGGCGGAGCTCCGGACGGTTTCATCGGAGCCGGTCGATAAGTGGGCGGAGCTCCGGACGGTTTTATCGGAGCCGGTCGATAAGTGGGCGGAGCTCCGGACGGTTTCATCGGAGCCGGTCGATAAGTGGGCGGAGCTCCGGACGGTTTTATCGGAGCCGGTCGATAAGTGGGCGGAGCTCTGGACAGATTCATCGGAGCCGGTTTGTGAGTGGGCGGAGCTCTGGACAGATTCATCGGAGCTGGTCGATAAGTGGGCGGAGCTCGGGACGGTTTTATCGGAGCCGGTCGATAAGTGGGCGGAGCTCCGGACGGTTTTATCGGAGCCGGTCGATAAGTGGGCGGAGCTCTGGACAGATTCATCGGAGCCGGTTTGTGAGTGGGCGGAGCTCTGGACAGATTCATCGGAGCTGGTCGATAAGTGGGCGGAGCTCCGGACGGTTTCATCGGAGCCGGTCGATAAGTGGGCGGAGCTCGGGACAGATTCATCGGAGCCGGTTTGTAAGTGGGCGGAGCTCCGGACGGTTTCATCGGAGCCGGTCGATAAGTGGGCGGAGCTCGGGACGGTTTTATCGGAGCCGGTCGATAAGTGGGCGGAGCTCCGGACGGTTTCATCGGAGCCGGTCGATAAGTGGGCGGAGCTCGGGACAGATTCATCGGAGCCGGTTTGTGAGTGGGCGGAGCTCTGGACAGATTCATCGGAGCTGGTCGATAAGTGGGCGGAGCTCGGGACGGTTTTATCGGAGCCGGTCGATAAGTGGGCGGAGCTCCGGACGGTTTCATCGGAGCCGGTCGATAAGTGGGCGGAGCTCGGGACAGATTCATCGGAGCCGGTTTGTAAGTGGGCGGAGCTCCGGACGGTTTCATCGGAGCCGGTCGATAAGTGGGCGGAGCTCCGGACGGTTTTATCGGAGCCGGTTGATAAGTGGGCGGAGCTCGGGACAGATTCATCGGAGCTGGTCGATAAGTGGGCGGAGCTCTGGACAGATTCATCGGAGCCGGTCGATAAGTGGGCGGAGCTCTGGACAGATTCATCGGAGCCGGTTTGTGAGTGGGCGGAGCTCTGGACAGATTCATCGGAGCTGGTCGATAAGTGAGCGGAGCTCCGGACGGTTTTATCGGAGCCGGTCGATAAGTGGGCGGAGCTCTGGACAGATTCATCGGAGCCGGTTTGTGAGTGGGCGGAGCTCTGGCCAGATTCATCGGAGCTGGTCGATAAGTGGGCGGAGCTCCGGACGGTTTCATCGGAGCCGGTTGATAAGTGGGCGGAGCTCCGGACGGTTTCATCGGAGCCGGTCGATAAGTGGGCGGAGCTCGGGACAGATTCATCGGAGCCGGTCGATAAGTGGGCGGAGCTCGGGACAGATTCATCGGAGCCGGTCGATAAGTGGGCGGAGCTCTGGACAGATTCATTGGAGCTGGTCGATAAGTGGGCGGAGCTCTGGACAGATTCATCGGAGCCGGTTTGTGAGTGGGCGGAGCTCTGGACAGATTCATCGGAGCCGGTCGATAAGTGGGCGGAGCTCCGGACGGTTTTATCGGAGCCGGTTGATAAGTGGGCGGAGCTCCGGACGGTTTCATCGGAGCCGGTCGATAAGTGGGCGGAGCTCGGGACAGATTCATCGGAGCCGGTCGATAAGTGGGCGGAGCTCGGGACAGATTCATCGGAGCCGGTTTGTAAGTGGGCGGAGCTCCGGACGGTTTCATCGGAGCCGGTCGATAAGTGGGCGGAGCTCCGATTCCATCAAAAACCTCCGAAACTGTCTGAATCACATTCTCATTTCCATCCCCTTCAACCCACTATCACCGCATTCCTCGATTCGTTCGCAGAACTTTGAGCATCGACGAAAACGATGATTAGAAGAAGTGAAATCGCCGAATTCATTGCGGCCATTAGGAAAGAAATGACTTTCGAGAGACGGCAAGTTGTGTGTGTGACGTCACGTGACGCGTGACGAACTTTGAACCGCTCAAGAGACGAAACGAATGAGAACATGTGGCTCGTAAAACTCGAACGACATTCTCCCCCTCCCGCTCGTCGATGAAAATATGAGAATCTCTCTCCTTCAATTCGAAAATCTTCCATTTCTCCCATGAAACGTCTCACTCTTCTCGTGAGTTTCAGCGATTCCCCCGTTTTCATTTCATCTCTGAAACTCCCCCGGTTTTCCAGACCCTCTTCCTTCTTTTCGCTGGAATTGCCACGTGGACGTGGTGCAACTGTCCGGAAGGCCATCTGTGCGCCCTCGGACTCGTTTGTCTCCGGCAGCGAGCGTGTTGGCATCCGCTGCAGTGTCCGGATATGCGAAAGTGTCGCGATGGGTACTGTAGTGCCGGATAACTTTTGTGGTTCCAATCGATAAGGGGTGGGGGGGTCTGATTGTTAGGAATCGATTGATATCCCCATTTTGACTGTTTGAGAGAGAGAGAGAGAGTTTGAGGAAAAGCAGGTCACGCGACGCGACCGCGACGCGCGGGCTCTCGGCTGTTTTAGGTCTATTTTATTTGCGCCGCTTCATTTCGAGCATTGTCTACCGTAAGCTCTAAAACATGAGAAAACAAAAAACAGCGAAACATTTTTGAAAATGAATAGCTAAACACAGCGCATCGTCAATTTGGAGTCTCGTTGAGGGATCAACTTTGAAAGGGTATATCTCGAAAACTGGAATAGTTGGAAAAAAGTTGTCAACTACAAAAAGATAAGAAATTTTGCGCTGATCAAGTTTGTAGTTGACAACTTTCTCCCAACTCTTCTAGTTTCCGAGATATCCGGGATTGAAGTTGAGCCCCCGTTCATTACAGTGTTTACGGGATATCTTTTTCCTCAATGCTCCAAATCAATCAAGTTGGTGTATCAATCGATTCCCCGAAATTTGATCTACCAAATGATACCATTCAAAGTGTACCCCCGACCCAGTTTTTCGCTTAGAAATGTTGAATTATTAGAAATGAACAAGAATCTAGGTCAAATAGCAATATTTGAAACATTTTATCACCGATCAATCAATCAATAAACTTTGTGTTTTTGTGCCACGTGGATTTGAACTCGCTCGGAAACGAGGCTCCGAAATAACGGCAGTCGGCGCTGTGTTTATCGTAAATCGATTAGAGAAAACACGAGCAACGTGGCATTCTCGAAAATAATCGGAAAATGCTTACAAAGCCAAAAAAACAGGAGAAACGATTCGAAAAGCGATCATTTTTAAGCAAAACCACCCGTTTGGTCACACACACAGAGAGAGAGACGAAGAGAAAACAAAAAAACACAACGGAGGAGACAATGAGTTCTAGCAACAATGCCGAGAAACCGAAACCGAATGCGTTCGTCTGAAAATAAAGTCTGAAACACTTTCAGCACATTTCCAGACAGACGAAACAGCAGCCGAAGAAGGCGGCGGCGAGCACGCGAACGACGCAGAAAAAGGCGCCGTCGTCGCGTCGGAAGCCGGTCGTCGTCGGCGGCGCGACGACGACAGGCACGCCACGTCGCAATCAGAACTCGAAGCGCAAGAATCGATCGGTGTCGATCGATTCGTCGCAGGAGCCGGCCGCCGGATCGGCCGACGGTTCGCCACGTGGCAAAGTGTCGCGAGAGATGTGGTGCGCCGTGTGCAACTATCGCGCGCCCGCCGAGAAGGCCAAGAAGGGGTTTTTGAAGAGCGCATTCAAGAAGACCATGTCTATGTGGCGGCACACGGATGCGAGTGGATTGTGAGTAGGGGGGTTCGAACCCGCGACACCCCGCTTCAAAAGCGGACGCGTTAGCCACTGCGCCAGCCACTAAATTCTATAAATAGGGACTAGAGGGCGAAGATATTCGCGCTGTTTAAAGTCTTCCGTGGCCTAGAAATCGCTTAAAGGGGACCGATACCGCGTACAGTGGAGCATCTTCCAGAACCCTCAACCCGAACCAAATCTCGGACACCGAGGCGGAATACTCGGACGCGCCGAACTCGCCCGACATGTTTCCGATTCCGATGGTGTTCGGAAACGAGGAGCTCGAGCAGGAGATCGCCAAAAACAAGACGTTCCGAAAGGACGGCGGCGTGTTCAATCTGAACCGCCCGTGGTGGACGATCAAAGACGCCACCGCCATACCGCCCTATCAGCCGATCTCGAGAACGGCGCTCGAGAATCTGTATCTGAAGGATAAGGCGATTTTCGACGAGCCCGTTTTTCGGTGAGCGGCAAACGCGCTCCACTGAGAGCTCTTCCTTTTTTACAGTGTCGAGTTCTTCGACCCGATTAGCGATGACGTGGAGACGTTGAAGTCGTCCGACGCCGTCCACAACGCCCACAATCGTGTCATCTGCAACACGTTCTTCTCGGGAGTCCGCGCGCTCGCCGCCAAACCCAACGACTCGGATCGCAAGAAAAAAGAGCAGCATCAGGCGGCGAAAAAAGTGCTCAAATTCGAGGAGCCCTTCTACTTGCATCAGTACGATCGAAAGGATCGGTTCAGCGATCGGCGCACGTTTGTGCACGTCGAGTACGGGTTTCGGCATCGGTGCGCCGTCAAAGAGCCGACGACGACGACGACGACGAAAGAAGCGAATGAGACGAAGAAGAAGGATCAGAAGGGCATCGTTTGTGACTGACTGGAGAAAAATGAAAGAAAATGATGATGATGTTTCGAACTGAGCTATTTTTGAACAGTTCCCATGACGGTACCGCGCAATAGAGTATTATAGACATGATAAGGCATGATAAACATAATAGGCATGATGCAGTGTTTTGACCAAAAACCATCGAAAACTCTGTGTTTCTCCGTCGAAAACGGTGTTTTCACGGTGGGAAAGTACACATTTTTTGCATCTTGTCGTCAATTTCAAATTTTGTGAATTTTGTCGTCAAATATAGTGTTTTAACAGAAGAAAGTCGAATTGAGCGTGAGATAAAATGTTTTGTCCGAAAACTGTTAAAAATTCTGCGTTTCACCGCCAAATGCAGGGCGGTACCCCGCAATAGAACTCGGCCGGAATAGAACTGGTACGGAATGGAACTGGGACGGATTGGAACTAAGACGGATTAGAACCAAGATAGGTATACTTCTTGTTGTGACGCAAGTAACCCAAAAAGTTAATAAAAAACTATGGAAAGCAAACGCGCTCCACTGATAACGGTTCCAATCCGTCCCAGTTCAAATCCCTTCCAGTTCCAATCCGTCATTCCGCCCCCCGCATACAATCGAACAGATTTTATCAGTTCGCTGTATTTGTAAAAATCGGCAGTGTCGATTTACGATAAACAAAATGCACAAGCGCCGGAATTGCGGAGTGTTGTACCAAACAATTTTTTTGTTTGAATTTTTGGTCAGTTTTATCTTTATTTCCAGCTGTTTTTATCTGTTTTTCGATGTTTTAATCGCTGAAATACAGGTTTCTTGTTGATTAGGAACATTTTTTGACGGAAATTCGAAAAAAAAACGGAAGATTTGGCGACTTGAAATCCAGCGAAATTTAAAGGCGCAGAGCTATATTTGTTCAGTGGGTCTCGCAACGAAATCACCATTTTTTTAAATGCGCATTGTTTTCGATCATTTTTATCCGTTTTTCTTCCGTTTTTCTTCCGTTTTTTTCCTAGTTTTCACTCATTTTTTTGTCAAATAAAAGAGTTTTTTTTTAAAGTAGAATTTAGCCGTTTTTAAAAAAAATTTATTTTGTCAAACTTTTCACTCCGTTGCGTGGTGGTCTCGCAACAAAAAAAACACTAGACTCTTTGGCCTACGGTAAGAATTTGTGTTATATTCTTTTTTTGAAACCATAGCCCAAAAAGTTCAAAAGCGCATGACTAATTTCGTTTATCTTTATGACACGATGTCGCGCGCCTAGAATTGTCCAAGAAAACGCACATTTTCCGGTATTTCTCTGCTTTTTTCCTAATGATCAGTGTGCACCCTCGAAGCGTATTATCGGTTTTTTTTGAATGCAATACGCTGAGAAATGTTTGTTTCCGAGGTGTCGATTTACGGGGGTTGGTCTCGCCACGAAGAGAAAGAGACGACAGACGACGAGAGATGAAATTTCTACAATTTTTTCAAATTGTTTCATATCTCGTCGTCTGTCGTCTCTTTCTCTTCGTGGCGAGACCAACCCCGTAAATCGACACCTAGCAAACAAACTGTTCTCAGCGTATTGCATTCAAAAAAGTCCGATAATAACTGTTCGAATAGTCAACCAAATAGACTGAACTGTTCGAATAGTTGGTCGACTATTCGTCCGCAAACACCGCGACGTAAAGTTGCAGATATGAGCAAGATCTTGCGCGCTGCGAAAATTCAAACGTGTTGAAGATTTTGCTATGTCTACCGCTTTTTCTCTCATTTTTTGCCATTTTCGTCGTAATCACTAGGTGATTTTTTTTTTCGAATGGTCGAATTTTAGGATCGGACGACAAGAATGTCGAAAGCAGACGCTAAGTCTGTAGTATGGTGTTTCTTCGAGAGACCTGCCAACAGACTCTGCCGCAAGCAGTTTTCGTTCACTGGAACCACTTCCAGTGCGATATCTCACTTGAGAAACCGACACCCGCGGGAACTCGGAGATGAAGAAAGAAAGAGACTGAATGTAAGTGATGGGCAGCACGGCAGTGTCCAGAAGGACACTCAAAGTTCCGGCTGGAACTGCTCGCAAGGTAATCCAAAATAGAGTGGCAGACTATTTAACACTCTCCTTTCAGAGCAATTTCAACATCAGGAGTTCCCCTCTTTTAGATTCGTGGAAAACCAATTTTTAGTTCGATTCGTGGACTCGTTCGGCTATCGAGCTCCATCCGCAAAAGCTATCAAACGAAACGGAACACTTCGGACGAGTCAGATGATTCAGTGGACTCGGACGGTTCAGTGGGCTCACACGATTCGCACGATTCGCACGAATCAGTGGCCGATGAGGTGCTGACCGATTCTACCGCATAGCCTGTTGTCGGACGTGCGCCTGGACGCAGCCCAGACCTGACAGATTCGAAGAGCTCATTTAAAAACCAGATCAAAGGCGCGAACACCGAGAAGGCGTCTTGGCGCGTAAAGCTCTGAACGTGCAGGTTCCACTTCGACCTCAGCTGATAACGGTTTGCTTGGAATGCGCTCAACATCGGGAGGAAAGTGGCTCACACGTCTCACACAATTCGCACGATTCACACGAATCAGTGGTCGATGAGGTGCTGACCGATTCTACCGTATAGCCTGTGTTTCTCATTCGTTATTTTGTTCCTATCAATCAAAGCTTGGAATGAGAAACCTATTGAAGCCAATCGAGTTCGCAGCGAACGAATTGTACAACGCAGAGGCTGGAGTGGCGCTTGCCAAAGAGACTTGCGACGTAATTTTGACTTTCGGCTTCAATGCTGTAACGGAGAGATTGTTTTCAGAGAAACCTATCGAAACTAACTCGAAATTTCCGCGAAACAGACTACTTACTATCCGTATCTCCTGCTAGCCGAACAAGCCCGAACGGAGAATAACCCTATTCTTGAGCAGTTTGGGACTTGCTCAGCAGACCGCCATGGTATTTTCTAATGAATAATCGGTTTTCTTCATTGTTTCAGATCAACATCCTGATGAAGAAGCAAAAGGACGACACCCAAGGAAAAAAGAACTGTCAGTCCGCTTGCCGTCGCACGTCTGTTTCAAAATAAGTGAAGCTCTGAACGTGTCGGGCGTGTGCAATTGGACGTCATCCTCCTTCACGAGCCACGTCAAGGCTCTCTGCTTGACAGAGTAAGCAACAGTTCAGGATATTTACTTTTTTTCAAACTGGTTCATGCGGTGGATCCTTATTTTCACATGTACTCAGCGGCGACGTATGTTCCGGTAGGCCAACAGTTCTACGATGCATTCTGCGCTATTTCTCGGCTTCTCATCCTTAATAATGACTCAATGATTTTCTGGATTTTGTAATTGCCGGTTTCGACCGAGCCGAAACACAGGATCTCAAAGCACTCACTCAACGAGTCACGCGAGAAGTGCACTGAATAGACACAGTGTCAATGGCTCTTCGGGGGTACCTCGTGCTAACGTGTCACGCGACACAGACGGACGTCCAAACCGTGATCATCTGCTCATGCGGTCCTTCTGCTCGCCATCTTTTCAGCTCCGCGGACCTCTCCTGGTGCTACCATAATCTTTCATGTATTGTTCATTCATAAATAAAAACATTTGTATGTATAACAAAATCATCGGAAATGAGTTCACGGCACAATGTATCTTTGCGGCGTTTCGAGCGCTTCGGTGGCTTTCGCGTATTCCCACAATCGGTGAACCATCACGTATTTCAGAGATTCCACTGAAAACCAAAAAACAGAATTTCTCATGTACTTTGAAACGCACTCCGAGGTAATGGGCACAGGCGAGGAGATTTGGTAATTCAGTTCGCTGGAGCGCGGTACCAATGAGGGTCAGTCTAGGGAGGTTTCTAGGTCATCTCAAAGGTGCCCATCAGTGTTGCACGGAAATGACGGAAATGCCAAAAAGACGCGGAAAGAAGGAAACGGAATTCCGTGCAACACTGGTGCCCATGCTTTTCAATTTTTTTCAGGTTTTTAGACCACATTAATATTTCTAGCTGGTATTGTCATTGCGCAAAAGTTTTTTAGGTCACATCATTTTTTAGGTCATCTGTGAGGATTCTAGGCCACTTACTGATTTGTCTTTTCTAGATCTAGATAACTTCAATTCTAGGCCATCCCATTATTTCTAGGCCATCCAACCAACTCTAGGCCATCCAATCAATTCTAGGCCACTCATCGACCCTTTCCTCTCTCACCTCCGATCGATATCGCCGTCGCGAACTCCAACGTGAATCCGGTGACCATTCCGAGCACAAAATGCTGCTCGGGACTCGTCACATTCGCCACAATCTCAATATCGGTGATGTTGACGCCAGTGGCGTTGACGACGTTCACACCGGACGCCATCAGACTCGCAAAAACGACCGGATAGATCAGGAATCGGACGAACGCGATGACGACGCATGCGAGCTGCGAAATTGAGATTGGCTCAACTTTGACCGAGTAAATCTCGGAAACTAGGCAAGTTACAGAAAAGTTGTCACCTACAAAAACGTGGGAAATTTTGAGCGGATCATGTTTGTAATTGAAAACTTTTCCCTATCTCTTCTAGTTTCCGAGATGTCCCCGTTTAAAGGTCACAGTCCGCTTACCACGACTCGTTGCGACCATTTCAACGCGAACACACTGTTCCGGTAGGCGCCGACGAGTAGGAGTGTGTCGAGGAAGAGGACGGAGACGTGCGACAATCCGACACCCCAATCGTGCGCCATCGACAGTTGTACGACGCTCCGGACGGCACCGAACAGTGCGAGACCGCAGACGAGCGGTCGGGCCGGCAGGCACAGAAATTTGGGCGGATCCATCGGAAGCTGGTGTGTCGTCAGCGGGTTCATCACTTTTGTACTTCTGGAAAAGAACAAACTATTGTTTTAAAAAAGAGCGCGCTTGCTTAAAGGGGAGGGATTTGGAAAGTTTCGCAATTCGAACCCTCCCAATATTGCTACAGACAGATAATCCGTTGAAACGCTGGCCAAACCGAAAGATCGAGATTCGAATCGAAAAATGAATGAGTCAGAGTGTCGTCAGTGTCGAAAAGAGAGAGGGCAAATCGATGAGATGAAAAGATAAAAAAGAGAGAGAGAGAGGAGGGATGACATCACATTACATTCATCGTTCGGCCTCACTTTCGATTCATGCATTCGTGGGAGGGGAGAGGTGATCGATAGAAGACGAAAAAGAAGAAGGAAACCGGTTCACGAGGGGGGGATGGAGAGGCGGTGGTGTGGT
Source organism: Caenorhabditis sulstoni (assembly GCA_963966605.1). Classification (NCBI taxonomy): domain Eukaryota; kingdom Metazoa; phylum Nematoda; class Chromadorea; order Rhabditida; family Rhabditidae; genus Caenorhabditis; species Caenorhabditis sulstoni. Next base: position 2,184,438 of record OZ016477.1, read on the forward strand.
GACTAACAACGACAGCATAGTTACAATTGGAAATGAAACATACTTTAAAACGGGCCGAAATCGGGCCAAAACGGGCCGGAGCATAACTTCTTTCAAAATGGGAATTATCAGTCAATCTACCACTCACATTGTAGATATCAGTGCCCTCTACCCTCTACAACAGATATCTACAATTTGAGTGGGAGATTGACTGATAATTCCCATTTTGAAAGAAGTTATGCTCCGGCCCGTTTTAAAGTATGAAATGAAACGAGGAGGGTCGAAGAAGTACCGCACAAAGTACCGCACGAAGTACTGCACGGAGTTGTCAACTGTAGAAAGTAGGTCAAACCTATTCTTCCACTATCTTGTTTTCTGTGCTTGAGAGGGTCGAGGAAGTACCGCACAAAGTACCGCACGAAGTATCGCACGGAGTATCGCACAGAGTTGGCAACTGTAGAAAGTAGGTCAACCCTATTCTTCCACTATCTTGTTTTCTTTTTTTGTGCACCTGGTTTTTTGCGCTCTTCCCGGCTCCCCTATCAAATTTCAAGGCTTTAAAAGGGTTTCATTGAAAGCTTTCAGAGCGAGGCCTACAAAACCTTAACACTGTTCAGTGTTCCAGCCATTCGGACTGAAAGGTCGCTGCTGGAAGGCGTGGTCGAGTCCACTTGACAAACGGGCGGCGGGTCCCGCCACGAAAACGAAAACGTGTACCATAAACTTTTTCCGTCCTAACAACCTCATGTGCTTCTGATCTTCTTTGATTTTTTGAACCGCGCTTCCACAGATCAAATTTCTCGGAAATTGATGACAATTTTTGAAGGAAGTGAGATCAAAGGCACATGCGATTATCCGAACAATGTTTGTGGTACGCGATTTTTTTCGTGGTGAGACCCATTTGTCTGTAGACTCTCGATGTTTTCGAATTCTTATAAAATGTAATTTTTGGAATTTTTCGGGCCTATCAGACTTTTGACCATTTGAGGGCAACTCGAAGTTTTCAAGGTCACCAGTGAAAGACATGACCGAGTTTGAATTTTCAGATGTTTGGAACTTTTCAGGCTACAATTTCAGCTTTTGAGTTCAACAGAATTTTACGCCCACTCTTTTCGGGCTTTTCAGACATTCAGGCCTCTCGGGCCGGGCCTATTCTCGATTTCGAGTTTTTCGAAAGTTTTATCTAACTCTCAAGAATGTCAGTATTGTCATCCGCATACTTGTTATTCAAAGAAAGTTTGTGAAAGCTTTTCGAAAAGAGATTAAAGTTCGCCGAAAAGTGGTTTCCCATGGGAAGTTGGTTCCATGGAGCCACACCCTCTTACCTCCCTTTTTTTCCAGTAATGAGGATGGAGCAAGTCATGAGCTCCAAATTTCGAAATGTTTTCGAAAACCTCGATTAACCTCATCTATCTCATTTGAGCAATGAGGTCAAATACCTCTTTTGCGAGCTCTTCCGGGCTCATTCTCCTCCATGTTTTTTTTTCCCTTTTACCATGATTCCAACTAGATTCTAGTCATTTTCCCTGAAGAGCTCTCAAATCCCCGAACTCTTCGAGCTATTTGCTTGCAGAAAGAAAAAGAAAACTCGCTCCAAAATGCCGCACAACCGCATCAATCCAGAGTTCGCGAACCGTACGCAGTGGGACGCCATGTCGCGAAACCTGTCGGCTCGCCGAAAAAGAGCCCTCGCCTCGACTCTTGTGCTCCTGCTCGTCGACCTCCTCTACGTCGCCGCCTTCGCGCTTCTGTTCGCCGCCCGTGTGCCACTACCGTTCGGAGCCCACGTCGTGTACACCGTCGAGCCCGTCGTCCTGCTCGCCGCCCTTGTGCTCCTGGTGCTCCGCGCCGTGACGTGTCTCGTCGACGGGCTCATCGTGGCGACGCTCGTCGTACGATGCTCCGATCGACGTCTGTTGAGTCGAATCGAATGGGTGTGCGAGACGGGCGGAGGTGCGCTCTTCGGAAGAGCCGTGCTCGCCGCTTTCGAGCTCATGACAGCTGCCGCAATGCTCAGAGTCGGATGGATTCGCGGAGGACGCGACACGGCGCTCGTCGTCGCCGTTCTCATCGCCGCCAACGCGACGATGCTCATAGGTGAGTGCGTTGCGGCTCGCGTCGCGTGCCATGAAAACTGAAAAGTTTCCAGGCAGCTATTTCATCGGAAAGCGATTTTTTTTCGAAATGCGCCGGATTCTCACAGCGCTCTCGAAGAAGTCGTTCGCCTAGAAACGGTGAGAGAAATGATCATAACTTAGTGCTCATTCCATAACGTGTCACGTGACACCACTTCGCACAAAATATCCAAATAGTTCGGTGAGTCACTATTTTCAAATTCAACTTTTTCTCTTGGCCCTATGAATATAATGTATAGACAGGGTGGATACATAATTTTCAGATTTTTCAAATAAGGTCAAATTTCGGAAAAGTAAGTCAAGTTTCAGAGAACTAGGTCAAACTTAATAAAAGTAGGTAAAACTTAATAAAAGTAGGTCAAACTTGATAAAAGTAGGTCAAACTTAGTAAAAGTAGGTCAAACTTAGTAAAAGTAGGTCAAGCTTAGGAAAAGTAGGTCAAGTTTTGGAAAAAGTAGGTCAAATTTCGGAGATGCATAACTCGCCTCAAATTGAAGATTTTCAGACAATCTCTGCGTCATTCGAAATATCTTAAAGTTTCTAATTAATCTCCTGATACTCCTGTTTTCCTGTGCGAGAAGATCAAGACGTCACCCTGATGCTCCGAGGTTAGTTTCACGCGTTGCGGTCGCGTCGCGGCTCTTTTCCATACGTTTCCTTTCATTTTCAGGTGATTAATCATCTGGCCTCGCAAACCGCTGCATCGCCGTCTGACTCATCTCTCACAGCCCGTTTGATCATTGACTCTATTTCTGAATTTTAATGAATGTGCCCCTATGGATTTGCACCTGCGCATTGTTGTTTACCACACGGCGCTCCTTCCAAGAGTCACACCTCATTAACTCGACTCTTCTTTCGAAATGTCACGGAGATCGCACGGAATCATATGACTAATTCGGAGATTAAGAAAAAAAAAATTTCTGTCATCCGCAGGATTCGAACCTGCGCCCTCCGGAGAGGACTGCGACCTGAACGCAGCGCCTTAGACCACTCGGCCAGAATGACACATGCTAGGGGTAGGGCGGCGTGGTCATGACGAAACGGGTGGGGAAGCAGAGAAAACTGGCGATAGACGGGGTGTTTGTGTGTGTTAAACTTTGTAAAAAAGTTCCGTATAGAAGAAACCGCGACGCATAGGACCGCCCGCGTCGCGATTTCTAGAATTTCGAAGTTTTAAACTCTGTTACTGAAAAGCATAAGTCCCGCGAACAATTTAACGCAAATTTTCCAATTTCTCTAATTTTAAGAGCTCGCGGAGCCCACAAGACCGGCTCATTTCTCATTTCTCGGCAGCTCGCCATTAATGGATCTCGTCGAGAGTGAGCACTCGTTTTTATGGGCGACCTCTCGCGCCCACACACTTTGGTGCAAGAATAATGCGTGAGTCGTGTGATTTCGAGATGAGAAATGAGGAGAGCAAACCCCTAACTTGCTCGAGATGACGAAATCGGAGTGCGAGAGTGCGATTTTCGGAATTCTGAAGTTGTGCCGATTCAGAAGACACCCATTTTGACGGAAATTGAAATTCGAGCCGACAGGTGCTCCGCGAGCCCGTGTGACGGAGCTCGCGGAGCTCACAGCAGGTGTTTTTCGATTGCTATCAATATGGGAGTCATTTTGCTCCAGAAAGTGTATAGAATCTGAAAATTTACCTGCAATGTGGTACACTCGACGTTTTCAGATTCATGACGTCAAATGTCGCTTTTTTCGGATAAATTCTATGTCTTAACAAGACAATATGAAGTTTCCTGAAGCAGAATTACAAAAAATATGATTCACTGAGCCGCCAGGAGCTGAAAAACACCCATAAAGCCCTGCTTTCGACAATTAACTTGAATGAGCTCAAAGATGCTCCAGATGTGGGCTCGCGGAGCACAAGTCGACAAATTTCAATCCACCTCATTATGGATATCAATCGGATCGCATTCACGAGCAGAATCCGATTTTTCCAACCATTCTGTTCCAGAAACCAGTTTATTTCCTCAAACTAACAAAAACGCGGAATTGTAAAGAGACAGGCAGGAAAAAAAAGTGAAACTACACGGGAGGAATCACGGGTTTTGTTTTGATTTTTCAACGTCTACGATAGGAAAGAGAAAGGAAAAAAAAAAAGAGAGAGAGAGAGGAAAACGGGTGGAAAATCGATAATCACACAGAGAACATGATCGTGAGGGGCGGAGATCTGCTAAAGAGGGTCGCACACGGGTTACGGTACTTTTTCCGGAAGTTTGATGTGGGAATTGGGATAAAATGAAAAAAAGCGGAATGGTTTCAATCACATTGAGAATATAGGAGAAGTTCAGTATTTTTTTTTTTGGAAAAGTTTCGAAATGGGTTCATAAAAAAGAGAAATGAAGGTTGAGGAGGAGAGTGAAAAATAAAAAAGAGTGAAAAAAAGAAGAGATCCATTGATTCGAATTTTCGAAGATTTTCGCAGAAAATAAGGGTGCCGTTGTCTGAAAATTGAAATTTGGACTCTACGCTGACAAAAAGGGGGTCTAAGGCCTTAAAGGACTAAGCCACGCTTACTGTAGCCAGTTTGAGGCTTTCCTAAAAGGAAAAAGTGTGACCTACCCAAAAAGAATTTGCGTCCGTTTCCAAGTACCATATGCCAGTTTTCAGTATCCAGTTGCTCGAGCCTAGTTTTGCTCCGTGGTCGTCGCCGAACGTTCGGCGATTCTCTCCTCTTCTGCAAAAAAAAAAACGATCATGAAAAACCATCTTTGCGGAAGAAAATTGCTCCAAATTACTACCTTGACCTACTTTTCTTAACTCATGACCTACTTTCTTAACTTTGACCTACTTTCTTAACTTTGACCTACTTTCTTAACTTTGACCTACTTTTCTTAACTTTGACCTACTTTTCTTAACTTTGACCTACTTTTTTGAACTTTGACCTACTTTTTAAACTTTGACCTTCTTTTTTTGAACTTTGACCTACTTTTCTTAACTTTGACCTACTTTTCTTAATTTTGACCTACTTTTTTAAACTTCGACCTACTTTTTAAACTTTGACCTTCTTTTTTTGAACTTTGACCTACTTTTCTTAACTTTGACCTACTTTTCTTAACCTTGACCTACTTTTCTCTACCTTGACCTACTTTGCTGTACCTTGACCTACTTTCCTCTACCTTGAAATACTTTACTCTACCTTGACCTACTTTTCCGTAACTTTGTATGCCCAGACCATTTTTGCAAGTATGAGCCCAATAAAAGTCACAAGCCTTAGAAGAAAGTTCTCACCCTGCAAATCACGAACGCCGAACTGATCGCGGCACGCCTTGTAGAACGACGACTGAATGAATCTCGGATAGCTGTCGCGAGCCATGAGCATATAAATCTGCTCCTGCGCGCTCGCAAAACACTGGTTCGTCGGCCGTCCCATGTTGCTGTTGATCTCCTCGCGCGCCTTCGAGTCGAGCGATATCTCCTTCGGCGACAGAATCGAGATGAAGTCCTCGTAGATGATGCGCGCCTTCTCCTCCATCTTCTCGGCGTTCCGCTCCTTTTTCAGCTCCTCGCACGCCTGCCAGAACAGAATGTTCTCGTCGGAGAACTCGGACTTGAGAAAGTCGGCGAGTATCTTCTGACCGGTGCGACTCTTCATGAGCTCGTCGAACGAGTCGGACCACGAGCGGACGAGCTCGAAGGTGAGCGGCGGGTCGCCGTCGACGGCGGTGATGATGGTGACGGCGGTGGTGGCGGCGGTGCCGCGTTGCGGTGACACCGTGCCCGAGTAGCGGCGTCCGAGAATCGAGCACAGGCAGCCCATGTCCCCCATACGCGCCGACACTGCTTGATCTGACCAATCAATCGATAATTGGGAAGAGAGAGGGGGGATTGAAAATGACGCGAAAAGCAGAGAGAGAGAGAGTGCGAGACAAAAGAGACGCAGACCACTAGACAAGACGTCTTCGTCGTCGTAGTCTTTGGCGGCGGCATCCAGAAAAGAAGAGCAGCGGCGAGAGAAAAAGAGCACATGTGTGTGTGTGTGAGCATCTGTGTGCTCCTCCTCTATCTTCTTTCACAAGGGCTCTCCTCCGAAGCTGTGAGTGCACACACACACACACACACAAACGCAGAGAGAGAGGCGACAGAGCACAAGATGTGGTAGGAGCAAAAAGAGCCCGCGGAGCCGGCGCATAGTGCTAATTACCCGTGTCTCTCTCTCTCTCTCTCGTTGTGCAAACGGGCGGCCTTCAATTTGGAATTGCTTTGGCTTGCCTTTTTGATGGCCGAGAAATGGATGGAAGAATGGCAGAAGGGGGGAAAGGAAGGCGTGTGTTTTTGGGAAGAAAAAAGAGAGAGAGAGAGAGAGAGAGAGAGAGAGAGAGAGAGAGAGAGAGAGAGAGAGAGAGGGGGGGGTCATGATCTTAGTCCTAAGGCCTTGTTGAGGGTGTCATGTTACAGCTGCCGATGCTGCTGCAGCTGCAGTTTTAGTTGGGTAGCCAGTGGTCTTTGTGAGGAAACTTGACGAGAGTTACTAGTTTCTCGGAGATTGGGTATGACCACTAAGGGTGACACGTGACACGTGATCCGTGACACTACTGGGAGTTGGTCTTATGAACTTGCAATGCTCTCTATATACATATCAATGTTCGACTACATACATATGGTTTCAATGGACTCGGGAACTAATGGCCTGGCTTGAAACCGCTTTGCATGTTCGGCGAACGTGCTGGGAAGATTGCTCGGAATGAACATGGACTAGATCAGAGAGAGCTTGAATGACTCTCAGATGGCCTTGTACTGAACTGCTGGCAATGAACTAGGATGCCAGGTCGTAGGAAAGAGAGATCTACTAGAATGGATTTCGATGGTCTTATTTGAAGGGGTAGGAAGACTTTTTACGAAAGTGAACCGAGATTAGGTTGGGCGAATGACTAGGTCTTCTTAGGACTGTGGTGAGTGGATCGGGATAGGTTTGAAAAGACTTGGAATGCTTGAAACGAACAGGTCTATCGGTCTGAAACACCATAAGAACAACCAGGGTGGTCTAACAATGGCCTAGATGGGCTAAGTTACCTGGGATGACCTGGGATGGCCTAGAAAGCCTAGAATGGCCAGGAACAGCCTGGAGTGACCTCGAATGGCCTAGCAATGCTCTAACAATGACCTAGTTAACCCTCGAATGGCCTAGAATGGCCTAGATTGGCCTAGGAAGATCTCGAATGGCTTGGAATGGCCTCTAACAATGGTCTAACAATGGCCTGGTATGGTCTGATCGCTTTGCGTTCGCTGATCTCGCATTGCTTAGGAAAACGGGCCAAAAGGGAGACGGTGGGTATAATTGGGAGGCCTGAGATGGCCTAGGAGAACTGGGCCGGAATGGATGGACGAGGCCTGCTTTTGAGAAAAGCGGAATAGATTGGGGGTAGGATTGCGCGGAATAGCATGCGGTGGACTGGACTTCGGGCTTAACTTTTGGGCTTATTCGGGCCGGGCATGGTTGGGCAAGGACTGGAGGACTGGGATGGCTGGCCGAAATACCGTAATCCCGGCGGGTCTTGCAACGCTCTTCAAGCCATAGAGGACTGACTGGAAAAAAGGGAGGAGGGGAGAAGAAGGAACTTGATTAAGTCCTCCTAAGAGTTTGGGTGGAAGGTTTCTCATTTCCTCCTCTCCCCAATTTCCGAAAAGTGAGAAACAAGCGTCGATTCATCAAGTGACGCGAGTCATTTTTCTCTGGAAGTGGGGAAGAAAGGGAGGAAAGGGAAGGGAAGAAAGGGGGAAGAAGTGGACACGAAACTGAGATTGAAAGTGGCGAGCCGCGCGCTTAAATAGTCGGAAGGCGGAGTCAAACGAGGCGAACTGCGCCTCGATCGCTCGCTCCGCCCATTCGGCCCGCCCATTTTCAGAATCCGGGCGGTCCGGGGGGCCGGAAACCGGATTGCACTGTACTTGAGAGGATTCGACTGTTTTCAGATTGATGATCGAGATTTTCAGAGGATTACGAGCCGATTGATACCCAACACGGTTTGGTTTCAAAAAGTTGCGTTTTCGAGGGTTTTTGAGGCAGGGCTCGCGGAGCCAAATAGTGCAACAGCTTGAAATGATGCAAGCTTTGCGGTAAAACGTTGCAGAATGAATCGATTCTACGTTTGGAGTCGATTGATACCAAAAACGTCCTGTTTCATGAAACCAGAACAATGAGCATCTCATGTTGCTCCGCGAGCTCGTTAGTAATATTTCCAAAACTCATATTTGTCTTGATATCCGGAATCTTTATTGCAAAAGGAGCTGATTGATACTAATGATGACGTGTTTATCTTCATCTTGAAAAGAGTACGATTTCGTGCTCATTTCGCTGCTCCGCGAGCCCATGACGTGCTCATTCCCACTTTTCCCAATTCCTGTCATGATGGGTGTCTTCCATCGCCAAACGACTTGGCGAATCTGAAAATTCCAAGCGTTTCCTCTCGTTTTCCCACTTTCTTCCAATCTCATATGACCCCACATCCATTATCCGAGCTCATAAAGTATGTGGGCGCAGCTCGTAAAAAGTGTGCTCCATTAATTGTGCAAGCTCTCTTTCTTGGCTCCAATCTTTCTCGGAACTCGAATTTCTCATCTACATAGAATCTCGTGACAACGACAGAAAGTTCTGGGAAAAGACATTAAAATACAGGAAAAAAAGAGAGTTTTATGGGCGCACTGATTGCTTTGCGACGTCAGCAATGTGAAGTTATTACGAAACAGGAAGTATTTTCGAAAATGGATACGAATAGTGAAATTGCTGGAAGTGAGGAATGTCTCTGGTCATCATTCTTCAAATATCCCAATGTTTCGTGTTCTCGATATGAAAACCGTAATCAGCAAGTTCGTGTGATTCGAAAAACACCCATCAAGCCATACTTCCAATACAGCTTCATTTTGAACGCATCTTGCTCCGCGAGCCCGCGCGTGCTCCGCGAGCTCTGGAGCTTGAAAACTTGAACTATTGAAAACACACCAATATGGATACCTATCGACTCGTAATCCCATGAATAATCCAAAACCGCCACAAAAAAGAGCCCGCCGATGCTCCCCGAGCTGATCACCCAGCTCTCCGGGAAAATTTCATTCTGAAAACCACCTGATGAGGGGTATCATTCTGACCGTCTTGGTGTGCTAATTCTGAAAATGACCTTCGAATCGACCATCGACTCAAAAACCTGGCTCCGGAATGATTTATCCACTAATATCATCTTTTCCTATGAAGCTTGCGAAATCGAAATAAGACGTGCGTTTTGCGCATGTTTTTTTGGTCCTCTAGAGACTTTCTTATCAAAAATCCTCATGATTTTTGATGGAACTGAAAACTGAAAGGTTGCCGCTAATTAGGTGGCGATAACTCGTGACTCGGTTTGATATTTTGAGAAAAAAATTTATTTGCGCATGAAAACAACAAATTATTCGATTTACTCAAATCCATGAGGCCATGGAGACGATGTCACGGTTCTCGTTGTAATCCGAGTCGAGCAGATCGGTGAGGCTCGTGACTTGGACTGAAAACATTCGAGATTGTGCTCCGAGGATGCTCGGCGAGCCAACTTACAAACAAGAGCCATCGCGTTCAAGAAGCAGAAAGAAACGCCGAGAACGGAGAGAAGGCAGAAGTGGAGTGCGCCGTCGATGCAGATCAAGACGAACAGAAGGAACTCGAGGAAAATCGAGCACACGCGGAGCACGATGGCCAGGGCTCCGCAGAAGCGAGCAGACGTCTCGTCACGCTTCGTGACAGCGACGCCGACGACGAAGTGAGTCGTCAGAATCGCGGCGCGAAACGTGATGACGACGAACAGGGCGAGCTCGATGAACTCCTGATTGGACGGCATTTCGGCTTTCGTCTCGATGGTCACGGTCACGCACATCATGAGCGCGTCGAAGAGGACGAGAAAAAGAATCGCAGCGAGCGCGCGTCTTCGGAGCATTTTGAGCCGGGCGGCGATGCGACGGCGGACGAAACGACTACGGTGTCGGGGAAGGCTGTCGAGGTGGCGACGAAGGCGCATTCGAATGCGATGAACGAGTGGATGATGGGTGTGGCCGGATGGGCGGAGACGATGATGACTTTTCCCGGTTTGTTGTTCGAGTCGACGTGGCGGGTGCACGTGCGCAAACACGCACGTACCTTCTGTTATCTCGAAAATCTCCAGGGAAGTGTTGATTAGTGGATCGAGCGTTTGGAATCAAAATTTTTGGACCGGATGCTGATTTAAAGATCATTTTCGGAATCAGCGCGTTGCGACGATTAGAATGACACCTCATATCGGGTGGTTTTCAGAATGACATTTTCCCGGAGAGCTGGGTGATCAGCTCGCGGAGCATCGGCGGGCTCTTTTTTGTGGCGATTTTGAATTATTCATGGGATAACGAGTCGATTGATATCCATATTGGTGTATTCAATGATTCTAGTTATTAAGCTCCGAAGCTCGCGGAGCACGCGCGGGCTCGCGGAGCAAGATGCGTTCGAAATGAAGCTGTATTGGAAGTATGGCTTGATGGGTGTTTTTCGAATCACACGAACTTGCTGATTACGGTTTTAATGTCGAAAACACGAAACATTGGGATATTTGAAGAATTATGACCAGAATCATTCCTCATTTCCAGCTACTTCACTATTCGTATCCATTTTCGAAAACACTTCCTGTTTCGTAATAACTCCAAATTGCTGACGTCGCAAAGCAATCAGTGCGCCCATGAAACTCTCTTTTTTCCTGTATTTTTATGTCTTTTCCCAGAAATTTCTGTCGTTGTCACGAGATTCTAGATGAGAAATTCGAGTTCCGAGAAAGATTGGAGCCAAGAAAGAGAGCCTGCACAATTAAGAGCCTGCACAATTAACTGCCCTCACATACTCTATGAGCTCAGGAAATGGATTTGCAACCTCAAAAATCGAACTCTCTTATTCTCTCTTTCTCTCTTTCTCTTTCTGTCTCTTATCACTTGACAAACTGAACGAAAGGTGCACTGATAACAAAAACAATCTCGTTTATTCACGAATCAATAATCAATCAAAGCCGGACAACATGCCTTCCGAAGGTCCTCTGGCTTCCACTCAATCGTGACTCTCTCTGAAAAACGGCGGGAATTTTAAAAACTAGAAACGCGCATCGGAGAAACTTACTGTAGTTGCACTGCCAACCACTCTTCATCGTTTGCAGAGATTGGAAAATAGAAAAACAAGAGAAACGTCGAACAGAAAACAATCATTACGACTCCGATTCGTCGTCCATTTCCACCCAATCCGGACAGCAGAGGTACTTCACTTGATCGGGTTTGAATCCCATCAGACAGTAATCCAGGACGAATGTGTATTCTGAAAATTGGAATCAGGTGTATTTTTCGATCTCCCAACGACACTCCGCCGTAACGCGCCTATGCACTCATTTCATCAAAATCTGCGCGCACTTTATAATTGATCGACAACGTTTTTGAAATGCGCGCAGATTTCGCCCGTTTCAACGGAGTGTCGTTTGAATCTTCATGCTCACCTCCGTCCGTGCAACGCTTCATCGGGCAGATGGCGGTGTACTGCTTTTTCAAGTAGTCCGGACACATGCGCGGACGGTGACGGTAACGGTGACACGTGACAACCGCACTGCTCAGATGCACAAGAAGGAGCATGCAGATGATGATCGAGCGGCTCATTCTCTCTGCGATACCGTATTCTCGATGGGGAGACTTTGAAAAGAGGACGATTTTTGAGAGGAACTGTAGACGGGCAGGTAAACCGCTCAATTCCTTGGAAAAAAGTGGCGAGCCGCGCGCTTAAATAGGTAGTCGGAAGGCGGAGTCAAACGAGGTGAACTGCGCCTCGATCGCTCGCTCCGCCCATTCGGCCCGCCCATGTTCAGAATCCGGGCGGTCCGGGGGGCCGGAAACCGGATTGCACTGTACTTGAGAGGATTCGACTGTTTTCAGATTGATAATCGAGATTTTCAGATGATTACGAGTCGATTGATACCCAACACGGTTTGGTTTCAAAAAGTTGCGCTTTCGAGAGTTTTTGAGGCAGGGCTCGCGGAGCCAAATAGTGCAACAGCTTGAAATGATGCAAGCTTTGCGGTAAAACGTTGCGGAATGAATCGATTCTACGTTTGGAGTCGATTGATACCAAAAACGTCCTGTTTCATGAAACCAGAACAATGAGCATCTCATGTTGCTCCGCGAGCCCGTTCGTAATCTTTTCCAAAACTGATATTTATTTTGAAATCCGGAATCTTCATTGCAAAAGGAGCTGATTGATACTAATGATGACGTTTTTCTCTTCATCTCGAAAAGAGTACGATTTGGTGCTCATTTCGCTGCTCCGCGAGCCCATGACGAGCTCATTCCCACTTTTCCCAATCCCGGTCATGATGGGTGTCTTCCATCGCCAAACGACTTGGCGAATCTGAACATTCCAAGCGTTTCCTCTCGTTTTCCCACTTTCTTCCAATCTCATATGACCCCACATCCATTATCCGAGCTCATAAAGTATGTGGGCGCAGCTCGTAAAAAGTGTGCTCCATTAATTGTGCAGGCTCTCTTTCTTGGCTTCAATCTTTCTCGGAACTCGAATTTCTCATCTAGAATCTCGTGACAACGACAGAAAGTTCTGGGAAAAGACATAAAAATACAGGAAAAAAAGAGAGTTTTATGGGCGCACTGATTGCTTTGCGACGTCAGCAATTTGAAGTTATTACGAAACCGGAAGTATTTTCGAAAATGGATACGAATAGTGAAATTGCTGGAAATGAGGAAAGTCTCTGGTCATCATTCTTCAAATATCCCAATGTTTCGTGTTCTCGACATTAAAACCGTAATCAGCAAGTTCGTGCGATTCGAAAAACACCCATCAAGCCATACTTCCAATACAGCTTCATTTCAAACGCATCTTGCTCCGCGAGCCCGCGCGTGCTCCGCGAGCTTCGGAGCTTAATAACTAGAACTATTGGAAACACAGCAATATGAATATCAATCGACTCGTAATCCCATGAAAAACTCAAAACTGCCCAAAAAAAGAGCCCTCAGATGCTCCGCGAGCTGATCAGCGAGCTCTTCGAAAAATGTTATTCTGAAAACCACCTGATGAGGGGTATCATTTTGATCGTCGCAACGTGCTGATTTTGAAAATGATCTTCGAATCGACAACCGTCTGAAAAATCTGGATTCGGAATGATTTATCCACTAATCATCTTTCCTAGGAAGCTTGCGAAATCGAAATAAGACGTGCGTTATTGCGCATGTTTTTTTGGTTCTCCAGAGACTTTCTTATCAAAAATCCTCATGATTTTTGATGGAACTGAAAACTGAAAGGTTGCCGCTAATTAGGTGGCGATAACTCGTGACTCGGCTTGACATTTTGGGAAAAATATTTATTTGCGCATGAAAACAACAAATTATTCGATTCACTCAGATCCATGAGGCCATGGAGACGATGTCACGGTTCTCGTTGTAATCCGAGTCGAGCAGATCGGTGAGGCTCGTGACTTGGACTGAAAACATTCGAGATTGTGCTCCGATGATGCTCGGCGAGCCAACTTACAAACAAGAGCCATTGCGTTGAAGAAGCAGAAAGAGCCGCCGAGAACGGAGCGAAGGCAGAAGTGGAGTGCGCCGTCGATCCTTTAAAAAAAGTGGCGAGCCGCGCGCTTAAATAGGTAGTCGGAAGGCGGAGTCAAACGAGGCGATCTGCGCCTCGATCGCTCGCTCCGCCCATTCGGCCCGCCCATGTTCAGAATCCGGGCGGTCCGGGGGGCCGGAAACCGGATAGCGCTGTACATGAGAGGATTCGACGGTTTTCAGATTGATAATCGAGATTTTCAGATGATTACGAGTCGATTGATACCCAAAACGGTTGGGTTTTGAAAAGTTGCGTTTTCGAGAGTTTTTGAGGCAGGGCTCGCGGAGCCAAATAGACCCAGAACTTCCTGTCATTGAGAAATTCAAGTTCCGAGAAAAAGCGCTTGCACAATTAGCGGAGCACACTTTCTTACGAGCTGCACCCACATACTTTATGAGCTCATTGTCAGGGAATGGACACAAACCTCCCAAAGGATTCCGAGTCCAGGTTGTTGAGTCGATGGTCGATTCGAAGGTCATTTTCGGAATCAGCACACCAAGACGGTCAAAATGATACCCCATACCAGGTGGTTTTCAGAATGACATTTTTCGAGGAGCTCGGTGAGCAGCTCGCGGAGCATCGGTCGGCTCTTTATTGTGAGAGTTTCGAATTTGTCATGGGATCACGAGTCGATAGGTACCCATATTGGTGTGTTTTCAATGGTTCTAGTATTAAAGCTCCAGAGCTCGCGGAGCAACATGCGTTTGAAATGAAGCTGTATTGGAAGTAGGGCTTGATGGGTGTTTTTCGAATCACATTCACTTGCTGATTACGGTTTTCATGTCGAGAACACGAAACATAGATTTTCCAATTGTTCCTGTTGCTATTCTTCTTCATATAGGCAGAGGGAACACTTTTTATTTTCTGTCTTTCATTCCCTTTCCTTTTTTTTCATATCTTTTGTTTTATCTGTGTATTCTTCAAACTAATTCTGTTGTCGTTCGTCTTGTGTTGCCATTTTTCAAAACCAAAGTTCCAATTACTTATGAAACGATTTTTGTTGATTTCAAACTGTTATTTTTAAACTTGAATTGGCAAGAGGGCGCCTCGCATCGTTCGGTGAGATTGTCTGTACTAGGGATCGGTAGCTCAGTCGGTAGTGGTGTCCGCTGGCGACCGAGAGGTCACGAGTTCGAGTCCGCCCTTGAGCCCCCGGCTTTAGCTAGCTTCCAATTCTTTAATATCTCATTTGATTAAACTTTGAAAGGCCGAAACAAACCTTTTTGAGCAAAGTTCGACATGCCCACCCAACAGGCGTTTTGCCAATTCTAAAAAAAAACTCAAATAGTGCCGATCTTATCATTCAATCGATTGCTGCAACCTGTTCCACGGGCTCTAATGAGCTTCGAAAGGAGAGGGATTAATCCTCTCCCGCATTCCCAGGAGATTTGGGAAATGCCAACCATTTGTCACAGGTCAGAAACTGGAAACAGTAATTATGGGCTTAGACGCGTTTTGAGCAGATTCCGAGCACACCGCCAGCTTCACTAGCACTCTATATTTTTGGCTAGCCGGCCTTTAGTCTTGCAAGGTTTCAATTGAAATTCTGGCTAAATTAGTTCCAAATATTGATTCGTCCAGTCTATTCTAGGTACTCAGTTCTTCTAGCCTAAAAGCACCGAAATTCCCACAAGCTGTCTGCCCAGGACTGAAACTTTGACTTTGAGAAACTTTCGAGTTTCAAGCTCAAAAGAGCCAGTTCCTTGTTCGAATGCGAACTTCGACCTTTTGCACGGTTTACCAACACACAGATCATTTTGCGAAACGGAAGAGGAGTCCAACGTCCATCATTTGCAGACTATCTTTCTCTTTCTTGCTGACGCTTTCTCTTTCTTGCTGTCCCTTTGTCTCTCTTGCTGACTCTTTCTCTTTCTTGCTGACTCTTTCTCTTTCTTGCTGACGCTTTCTCTTTCTTGCTGTCCCTTTGTCTCTCTTGCTGACTCTTTCTCTTTCTTGCTGTCCCTTTCTCTTTCTTGCCGACTCTTTCTCTTTCTTGCTGACTCTTACTCTTTCTTGCCGACTCTTTCTCTTTCTTGCTGTCTCTTTCTCTTTCTTGCTGTCCCTTTCTCTTTCTTGCTGTCCCTTTCTCTTTCTTGCCGACTCTTTCTCTTTCTTGCTGTCTCTTTCTCTTTCTTGCTGACTCTTTCTCTTTCTTGCTGTCCCTTTCTCTTTCTTGCTGTCCCTTTCTCTTTCTTGCCGACTCTTTCTCTTTCTTATCAGTCCACTCCGCGGTTTTTCGCACCGTCATCAATTTCTCGTTCGTTTCTTCGTTTTCTCACAAACAAGTCAACAAATCGCAACATTTTCGCGTTTTGTTTGCTCCCTGATAACGAAAACTGGGAATGTTGCGAAGTGTTTGTTTGCATCATCGGCACATTTTCAAAGTGAGATGATACTCTGTGTGTTGATGTATGATGATAACATGTTTCAACACTGATAACCCGTTCTGCCGTTTGCAACCTCTCCTTGGGCGCTCTTTTCAAAATTTCTTATCAATTTGTGACAAGAGACTCTCAGAACGAAAACTACCGTAGTCCTGTCACTCCTCCTTTAAGGAACTTTTTATGAAGAAAAAATAACTGACACGACGTGGCACTACAGTAATCATTTCACGAAAAAAGAACGAAAACAAGTTTATTATTGAAATTTTTCATAAAAATTTAGATGGGCAGCATCTCTTTTTGATTTGATTGAGAGAAAATCCGAATGAGCACAGTGCGTTGACATTGAATCGTTCTGCAATAGTTCACTTTATGACGTGGCACAACATCTTTGTGACATGGCACAACATCTTTGTGACATGGCACAACACCTTAGTGACGTGGCATCACACATCTTCATGACGTGGCATCACATCTTCATGACGTGGCACAACATCTTTGTGACGTGGCACAACATATTCGTGATGTGGCACAACATCTTGGTGACGTGGCATCACATCTTCATGACGTGGCATCACATCTTCATGACGTGGCACAACATCTTTGTGACGTGGCACAACATATTCGTGACGTGGCATCACATCTTCATGACGTGGCATCACATCTTCATGACGTGGCACAACATCTTTGTGACGTGGCACAACATATTCGTGATGTGGCACAACATCTTGGTGACGTGGCATCAAATCTTCATGACGTGGCATCACATCTTCATGACGTGGCACAACAACTTCATGACGTGGCATCACATCTTCATGACGTGGAATCACATCTTCATGACGTGGCATCACATCTTCATGACGTGGCACTGACGTAACCCAACCTTAAAGAAAACAGAAACTCACTATTTTCACACACTCCACAAAAGTTTTTCAACACATCACGTGCTAACGTTCCGCACTTTTGGATAACTTCACGACGATCTCGGAGTGCCGAATGATGACGCAGACGATGATGGTAATGATGATGATGAAGGAAATGACCGTGATCATGATCATGATAATGTGCAGAATGTACCATGAGAAGAATGGCGAAGAAAACGATTGGAATCGTGAAAAACTGCATTGCGATCGACTGACTAGTGGAATCGAATACTGATGTCTCGCTTTTCGGCATTGGGACATTAAGTTTTTATGGCTCTCTGGCTGGGGTGGTGTGTTAGGAAGGAGGGAAGGTGGGCGGTGACGTGGCACTACCACAGTCATCTTCGAACTCTACTCGCCAGGAATATTGGAATTGCGTGACGTGACACTACAGTAATTTTTGAACATTGTCCCGTGAATTCGAAATGGCGTGACGTGACGCTCCTACAGTAATCTTTGGATTCTACTCGAAAACTTCAGCATCGCGTGACGTGACACTGCAGTAGCGCCGAATAGCGAAGTTTCATGCTGTGACGTGGTATGACGTGGCACTGGCAAAGTTTTCTCAATTCTCAAAGCTCTTATTATCATCCCGAAAGTTCGATGGCACGACTTAGCATGACGTGGCACTACAGTATCCTTTAATAACAAGTTTAATAGTTTTATGACGTGATGTGAAGTTTGTCATTATGACGTGGCAGAGCCTGAAACTGTCCAGTTCATTTTCAAGTTTCACACACCCCCATAGAATTATTTTTTTATCATTCGTATGGTCGTGGTAGGTGGTAGGTACACATAAGACCATCATTCTACATCAGTTCGTGGCGCTGTGCAATCGTGACGTGGCACTGACTGATTTTTTCGTTCCTGGTGACAAGACAGTGCAAACAATCAAAATGAGCTACCGTACCGAGCGGTGCCAGAAACGAAGAGCAAACTGATAAGAAAACCGGGACAGTCTCACATTTTTGCACAGTTTTAGAGTCAAAAAGCTGAAAGCAGTAAAACGCGCTCCATTGAACACTTTAAGAGAACATAGAGAGTGCAGTAGAGCGCACATTCTCCCAAAAGGATCATGAAAGGGTTACGGTAGACACTGGCACAGCGCCAAGTGCCGGATTGAGCAAACTGGTAGGCTTTCACTCTCATTATGCAGTATCTAGCCAGGTTTTCGAGGTAGATCAAACTACGTGAATTCGATTCACACCCTAACTTGACTGTTTTCAACTTTTCCCTAAAAAGTATGTAAAAGGCTCGAAACTCTGAAACTGTTTAACTCACGAACTTTTTGTCGAAAACACTAAAGTTGGGTTATCGATTGATTCCTCGCAACCAGACCTATCATGCGAAACGATCACAGTGGACGCTGGCACAGTGCCAACAACCGGGGACAGCAAACAGTCTCTCTTTCTCTTTCTCTTTCTTTCTCTCTTCCTCTTTCTGTCTCTTATCACTTGACAAACTGAACGAAAGGTGCACTGATAACAAAAACAATCTCATTTATTCACGAATCAATAGTCAATTAACGCCGGACAACATGCTCTCCGAAGATCCTCTGGCTTCCACTCAATCGTGACTCTCTCTGAAAAAAAAAACGGCGGGAATTTGAAAAACTAGAAACGCGCATCGGAGAAACTTACTGTAGTTGCATTGCCAACCACTCGGCGGTCCACAAAGAGTCATCAAGAATCGACGCGTCGGCGCGTGCTTCGATTGATTCCGATGACGCAAGTGACGATGTCCAGAAGATGACGTGGCAAGAAGACAGATGGCGACGACGACGACGGCGATGGTCCGTAGGCAGAAGATCTTCATTGTTTACGGTCGAGAATGACGGGCTCGGCGGAGCCGCTCCTTTTTATGGCGACTTGTTTACGGCGTCGCCTGCAACTTTTCTTATCTCCGGCCTACTCACAGATCGTCTCGTTACGTTTGAAACAAACAATTTGCAGACGTGTTTGCTCGCAGGTTCGATCAAATTGTGCGGGTTTGGTGCCTGTCTCAAACCACAAATCGACTTTTTGAACTCGTTTTGAACAGTGACAGTGAGGCACGGTTCTCTTCAGACGTGGATAACTTCCGGTAGAGTGTTTCTTGCCCGGTTTTAACTGTTTGACGCGGTAGATCTTGTTGTGAGGAATCGATTGATATCCCAATTTGACCTATTTGGGCTTGTGCCAAGCGAGATACAGGGTGTTGAAGTAGAGCACGCGACGCGACCGCGTCGCGACCACGCCGTTGTCCTGTATCTCAGTTACCAAAAGACGAAAACAGTCAAGTTGGGATATCAATCGAATCCTGACAGCCAGATCTATCGCATGAAACAATGAAATAAGGCTGAAACGCAATTCTCGCAAAGTTGCGGGTCGTTCTAAGCCGAGAATCACGGTTTTTTGAACTTTCTGATCTTTTGGAAGGCAAACAAATAACTTTGCAATAATAACAGATCATTTATTGTTTCAATGGAGGTAGATGCAATAAGAAATAACGGGAGGTAGTGATAATGACAAAAAATGAAACAGAAAACGCCTAAGAAGCTACAACAAAGAATTGGAAAATAGAAAAACAAAGGAAAAGTCGAACAGAAAACAATCCTTACGACTCCGATTCGTCGTCCATTTCCACCCAATCCGGACAGCACAGATACTTTACCTGGTCGGGTTTGAATCCCATCAAACAATAATCCAGGACGAATGTGTACTCTGAAAATTGAAATCAGGTGTGTTTTTTTTTGTTTCGAACTGTGCCCTCAACGACACTCCGCCTTAACAGGCCTATGCACTCATTTTATCAAAATCTGCGCGCATTCTAAAAACGTCATCGAAAAGACATTTTGATGATAAAGAGTGTGCACACTCGTTAGGGCGGAGTGTCGTTGAGGATTAGTTGACCATTAACCCAATTTCTCGTCCAGGTGCCGCCGTAAATCGAAAACAAAGTCGGCTCTTCCATGCGAGACCTTTGCCAAAGATTGCGTGCAACTTAGACGAAACTAGTGAAAATGGGTCAACTAACCAGAATCGTGATTCCAAACGACACTCCGAGGGGGATCTGCGCGCATAATATCATTATTCGACGATGTTTTCGGAATGCGCGCAGGTTTCCCCCGTTTCAGCGGAGTATCGTTTGAATCTTAATCTTCATAACCCACCCCCCCCCCCCCCCCCATAGAAATCGGTGAAATTGGCTCACCTCCGTCCGTACAACGCTTCATCGGGCAGATGGCGGTGTACTGTTTTTTCAAGTAGTCCGGACACATTCGTGGACGGTGACGGTGACGGTGACACGTGACCACCGCGCTGCTCAGGAGCACTAGAAGCAGCATGCAGATGATGATTGAACGGCCCATTCTCTCTGCAATACCGTATTCTCTATGGGGAAGCTTTGAAAAATGGGCGATTTTCGAGAGGAACTGTAGACGGGCAGGTAAACCGCTTAGGTCCTCGCGCCGTCACAATCAAGCGATGAACAAAAGAATCAAAGATGGGCAAAGATTGATAAGAACTTCTCCACCAGCTTAACCGGTATTTTATAGTAACCAAAAGTTCTGGAGAGTGGGCGGAGCCTAAGTGTGTTCTGCTCTCTCTAATACCCCCCCCCCCCCCCCTCCATTTGTTGCAGAATGAGCACACTCGAAACTTGTGTAGTCTAGACTCCGGGTTACGGTAGGTCGGGCGGAGTACTTGCGAACTTGCGAGACAAAGAGAAAGAGACAGAGAGAAAAAGAAGAAAAAGCAAACAATTGACCATGTTTGTTTTACCTCAAAGTAGGGCGAACGACCGCAAAAAAAAGAAGAAGAACGAACCAATGTTTGCGGTTCAAAAGGTTCGAAACGCTTAGGAAGAGCCAAAAAAAACTGAGTGCGGATGTGATGATAAGAGTCGAGAGCGTCTCGAGTGGAAGAGACGGTGTGTCGATTTACGGACGACGGTCGAGATGAGAGCTCTGAAACGCGTCGAGTTTTCTGTGTCGATTTACGACGCGCAACTTTTTCGATACCTAGGAAACCTAGGACTCCGGGTACTTGACCTACTTTTGATCTCGAATGGTTTTTACTATGAAAACTGGCGTTTTTTGAGTTTTGTGCTAGCGGGATTACCACAATCGTGTGCTTTTGGAAATTTGCACACCTAAAGTTTCGAAAATTCTCTACAGATCCCAGTTGGGCCCATTCTGCAAAAGTGAACTTTCGGGTTGAGTACGGTGTTTCAGACGTTTTTTTTTCCAGACTTTGAGGACGACCTGGCTGGATCGATAGGAAATGCTCGAAACTACACGTGCCCAGAAACTCCCAAGTCCGTGGCTAAAAAGGCCCTCCCTTGTTAATCCCCCCATATCCCGTAAATCCACACAGTGTCCCCTCGAAATCCCGTGCTCTTTGAGCTTCTCATAGTTTGTGCTCTTGTGAGCTCACCGTCTCACCACAGAACACCCTTCTCCCCTTAATGTCTTCTCTCTCTCTCTTTTTTTGTGTCAAGTGTCGCCACCCACACCAGCCCGAACGCGCATTGTTTGTTTTTGTTGATTTCGTCGCAAAAACCCACTTTGTTGCGGATGTTCGAGACGAGCAAACAGAGGATGAGTCGGTTCGAGAGGAGGTTAAGGAGTGGGTGCATGGGTTACGGTAGTCGAAGGCACTTGCGTCAGAGTCGCCATTTCGACATCTGCCGCTGGGCTCTCGCTGGGTTTCTTGAAATCGATCAGACACTCTCGATACGGCCATTGTCCTGGAAAACAAAACACTTGGTATGACACGAACCGCGACGCGACCGCGCCGCGCCGCACCCACCACATATCAAAGCCACATTCCAAAAAGTGATGACAAGCGCGTTGGCGAACGTCGCTCTCCTCGCCACCCCGTCAATTTTCACGAACGCCGGCGAAACGAGCAGAATCTCGGCGAGCAGCAGAGCCGATCGAATCCGAAACAGTGCTCGGCCGACGAGTCGGGCTCGCCGAGCTGTGAGCTCGCGAAACTCGAGCAGCATATAAACGGAGCCGGTTTGGACGCCGATCTGAAAGAGCCGGAGCACTGGAAACGCGGGCAGCAGCCAGTCGCGCACAATCGGAACCGTCTCCTCTCGTCTCGTCGACACGGCGACCGTCGCGAAGACGTGGTGCTCGATGAGCCCGAGCACCGAGTCGGAGAGCACGTATAGCAGGGTGAGCCCGAGAATGCGGGTCTTCGTCTTCGTCATGACGCGGGCGAGAGTGGGGCGATAAAATAAGAGAATAACGAATGGGAAACGCTGCCCCGCCGAGATTAGACCCCCTCCGCATTAGCGGTCGCATGCGCTTTTCTCACGAGAGCCGATACTTTTCAAGTGTACACACATGCATCGAAAGTATAATAAACACGTATAGAAATATGGAAAGTAGCGATTAACACGAGGATTTCTTCTTATTTCACGATTGTTGACAATTATTCGCGGCTGAAAATTTTCTTTAAAAAAATGGAAGCAGATCCGTCGATGGCTGAAACTGAGGGTGAAGAAACTACTATTTGAGCCATCGATTGGCTCAAAATGATTTTTTTTTGAATTTTTCAAGCCCAAAAAGCTGTACTAGACTTTTTTAGGCCCATAATCAACAAAACTGTCAGTTTCATTGTTACATAGCTGGAAATTTCAGATTCAAAGTTTTTCGACATTTCCGACGTTTTCCGCACAATTCGAAAGCATTTTCTGTACATTTTTCCTTCGATAACTGCCCAAACTCATCAAAATCATCGAAATTATGTACGTTGAAATGATCAAAAAAGAACCCATTGTGTCGATTTACGGTAAACAAAGAGCAGACGTTAGTTCCGTTATTTCGGAGCGTCGTACCAAAATATTTCCAGGAATTATTTGACGGTTTCGAAACATTACAATTCCACCGAAAAAAACGCTGAAAAAGGCCCTGTATTCGTGTGGCCGTGGCCTAGAAACCCAAACTTCCGCCGGTCGATCGATTCGCGATATTTCCAGCACTGTAAAACGTGACTTCAAAGTCCCCCAGAAAAACGTGACACTTATCGATTCTCCGTGTATTTTCTCTCTTTGCTGAATCATTGTTTTCCAGCGCAGCAGCGATGCAATCGACGGCCTGTTTCCTACTGTTTTTCGCCGTCTTCACTATCAGGTTTGCAATAAAACTGTGAAAAGTCTGATAGAAGGGATATCTCGGGAACTAGAAGAGTTATGAGAAAGTTGTCAACTGCAAATATGATCAGCTCAAAATTTCCTATATTTTTTTAGTTGACAACTTTTTTCTAACTGTTTTAGTTTTCAAGATATACTCTGTCAAAGTTGAACATCCTCTCTACTAGAGGAAATATGTACATGAAAAGTTCATATGGCCTATAACTTTTTTCCAGTAAACTCTATAAAAATGGTCTAGTTACCAAAAACATAGAGAATTTTAAAATCTATCGAATGGCGCAAGAATCGTGTGAAAATCTTTGATTTGAAGCGAGTTATGCGAGTTTTAGCGGTTTTACTCTGAAACTCGCATAACTCACTTCAAATCAAAGATTTTCACACGGTTTTTGCGCCATTCGATAGATTTTGAAATTTTCTATCTTTTTGGTAACTGGACCATTTTTATAGGGTTTACTGGAAAAAAGTTATAGGCCATATTAACTATCCGTGTGTTTCCTCTAGTAGAGAGGATGTTCAACTTTGACAGGGTAATTTTCCGAAAATCGATAAGTTCCAACAAAGTATTGTCACATTTTCAGTCCATGCTTCTCCCACAGCGGAATCATCAAGATTTGCGTTCTGGGTGGCAGCGAGAACGACACTTCCTGGTCATCCACCATCGACGACGTACACGAATCGGAAACGCGCTCCGCCGCACTCCTCTTCTATTTTTTTCAGATTGCACTGTTCATCGCGCGACAACACTCGAAAGCGCCACAAATCTATAAGCACGAGTCGGGCGACGAGTGCGAGTTCATCGGAAGCGTCGATCGCGCCAAAATGCGCGCCGACTTTATTCTCGTCGTAAAGAGGTGCGTACTGGATTACTGTACATTATCCCCCCCCCCCCCTTCTCACACACTTTTTCCCAGAGAGAACAGTTCGGTTTTGGAGTGCGATCCGGAGTGGGGTCGCCGCAGTTTTGCCATCATGAATGTGAGTGTGACCCATTGTGAAACGTGACTAACTTCGCGGTGCCGAAACATTTTTGGTCAGGTTACCCCATCAATCGAAAGCTCTTGAGCTCACCTTTCGGACCAGCAAAACGAGAAAACGCGATTTTGAATTAGGGCGAAGATATCGGCGTTCGAAGAGTTTGAACACTTGCGCTACTTTGATTCGAAACCTATAAACTTTTCCGCTAGAGAAAACTCTGAAAATTTTTCTGAATTGCGGGTCTCGCCACGAAAAACAAAAGGGGTACCATAAACTTTTTTTCCGAACAACCATTTGCGCCTTTAAACGCTCGTTTTCAAATCGCGCTTTCGCACAAATCAAGTTTCTCATATCATGATGATCACTGGAAAACTAGTGAGGTTAAAGGCGCTTGGGAGAAAGTTTATGGTATCTTTGTTTTTCGTGGTGAGACCCGCCTCGGTTTTTATAGAAAAAAGTGAGCCCCCGTTTAGTTTCTGCCGCACAATGGCCACAACGGCACATTCACCGCCAACATCACATTTGGCTCGTCGGAACTCTTGGACACGACGGAATGGCACGCGGTGTCGACGAGCCGACAGTTGCTCCGACTGTTGGCTCCGAAGTTTATGAGTCCGCAGAGCCGCATTCCGTGGGAGTATCCGTTTAAGGCGGAACGCGAGGAGCGCGTGAAACGACGCACGCTGAAGGCGATCATTGCGCTGATGGTGCTGGTGATTGGCGCGTTGATTGTGCTCATGTTCCTCGGCAGTCTGTCCAGGTGAGAGCCCCGTTTGCTCAATTACCCCGGCTCATCACTCTTCTTTTTCAGATTCAAAGAGCGAAAAGCGGAAAAGGAGCAGGAGAGTTTGAAGCGCAAAAAACTGGAGCAGAAGGCGTTGGCTCCGCCGAAGACGTCGGAACGCGAAAAGGAGGCGGCGAGTGAGAAGAGCCAAAAGAGCAAGAAGGAATGAAACTGTGCACAAAATGAGACAATGAATAACAGGGGGCCGAGAGCAACTTTATTGTTACAAAAGAACGTCGCCGGGTTGGAAGGAGAGCTCGACGTCTTCTACGTCTTCATCTTCTTCGTCGTCCTGAACGTCTTCTTCCTCTTCCTCTTCTTCGTCGTCCTGAACGTCTTCTGAATCGTCGGTTCCGTTCTCCAAATCCAGCTCCAGGTCACGTCGATTTTGGGCCGCTTCGGCGGGGAACAGGTCGATGAGACGGTAGATTTGGTACAACTTGGCTGGCTCCCCTGGAAATGATTCGTGTTCGGTGGGGGGTTGCTCAGCCGAGAGCCCGACTCACAGAACGAGGCGGCCATGCTCACAACGAACATGATGAGCCCCTTGGCGATCGACTCGATGAGCACCGCGCGTGGGCTCTTGCGCGGATCCGTTCCACTGTACCGCGCCGCCACAATCGACGTCACAAAGATTGGGTAGATGGCGTTGTGAATTGCGACGAGCACGATGCGCATCGACTGTAGAACAAGAAACTACCGTAACCCCGGACGAGACCCTTTTGGCTGACCTGGATGACGAGCGCCAGTCGAATCCACTTTTTGGTTGCGAAGACGACGAGGTAGGCGGTGGGAAGGGTGAGGGCGCACAGGTAGAGCATGAAGTATTGACGGACGTTGGGGTCCGGATCGAGCCAGAACATGAGCGAGTAGATGGCGAGACATTGCACATCGAAAATCAGAATCAGGCAACGCGTCTGGACAGCCGACAGGTGCTGAAAATGCCGTGACTGTAAGCGTGACAAGATTGCGTTTGCACGGAAGTGACTATAACTTTTTTGTGGTTGCCGCTAGAAAAATGGTCCAATGACAAAAAATATAGCAAATTTGAAGATCTTTAAAATGGCGCAAAGAACGTGCAAAAATCTTGATCTTGAAAGGAGTTGTGCAAGTTTTAAGGTGCCGGCACTAAATCGTGCACAACTCGCTTCGCGGTTAAGATTTTTGCTCGTTCTCTGCGCCATTTGAGAGATCTTAAAATTTTCCACATTTTTTGTTTTTGCACCATTGCTCTCGAGCCAACCGCAAAAGAGTTAGAGTCGGAGACGGTCGAGCTCACCGAAAAGACGCTCGGAAAGCAGCTCCGAGCCCACTCCTCCATTCTTCGTGCGCTGGCGGCCTTGACGAGAAGAATGCGTGGTTGGAAGGACGAGCTTCACCCGGAGAGCTCTCGAGGATTGTTTGTGTCCGGTTGCTAGGCGATCTCACACCCGAATACTGTGGATTTATGGCCCCCTCACGCGCGCGCTCTCTCTCTCTCTCTCTCTTTTTCGTTTTCAAAAAGAGAGAAAAACGCATAAATCTTTATGGGTCTGTGTGTGTTTCTTTTCTTTTCCGAAAAAGATTTTTTTGTTTCATTTCGAGTGGATGATGTGGATGATAGATTTATGGCTGGAAAAGGGAAGGGAAGTGGTTGCGAGTCGACGACGTTTTCGGAGGGGTGACTGGAAGGGAGATAGGGGGGGGGGTCTTGAGAAGAAGAAAAAGTGACTTACTGGAGACCCCGAATGAAGTAGTCACGGTGAGTGAAAGGATGACCTACTTACCAGGTAGCAGATTCAGTTTGACCTACTTACTGGCCGGATCGAAATGAGAAAGGTCCGCCTATGATCAATGGCCTATAAAATGATTCATAGAATGCCACAGTTCGACTAGCAACCTGGAGTATTTTGAGAAGTGACCAGCTGCTGACCGAAAGGATCAAATGAAGGGGTTACGGTGTTGTCAACAGAGCATATGGGCTAGACCGGACTGAACTGGGGCCTAATGGCCTAGAAAGGGAACGGCGGATGGAAACGAGCAGCATGAAAATATCGATTTGGCTTGCTATCCGATTGTGGGAGGGGGTGTGTTGTCCGTTGTCAGGTTGCAGTGGAAGAGTTCTGGATCAGTAGTACTGGTATCAGGAATCTCTACTTCGGTATCAGGATGGTCAACTACTAGTATCAAAATGGTCTACTTGGGTATCAGGAAGTGCTACTACTTGTATCAGAATGGTCTATTTTTGCATTAGAATAGTCTAATACTTGTATCAGGAAGCTCTACTCCGGTATCAAGATAGGATGGTGTACTCCAGTATCAGAATGGTCAATTACTGGTATCAGGATGGTCTACTGTGGTATCAGGATGGTATTCGAGATAAAAATTGATTTTAGAATCACTGTGAGTATCATTTACGATATCTCGGATACCTGCATTCGAAAATTGTCCCCGAAACCCACAATGAGCTTGTCACACCTCGCCGGGTTGACTCTTTTCGCATTTCACTTTCCCTGTTTCAATCGAAAACCGGTTTGACATTGTTGAGACGATACATCTTTTTGCGCTGATTCGATTGATATCCCAACTTGACTGTTTTCCTCTTCAAACAGATGAGATAGCGACGCGCAAAGTTGAAGACTGACGTGTTCTGTTCATTTCGAACTCCTGATCTCTTTAACAACGTCATTTCTTCCACTTTCTGAGCAATTTGTTGTTTGAACTTTTGGCGTTTGGAAATTGATCAAAATGTCTTGATATTTGCAGGTGCTCTCGCGAGAAGAGCAGTATTACTAATGAGCAGGTGGTGACACGAGTGTACACAGACACACACACGGCTGCTGCCGCTGCCTCCGCGTGCCCATCATGTGTACGCCCTCAAGACCGCTGATTTTCCGTGGAGAGATGGCCGAGCGGTCCAAGGCGCTGGTTTAAGGCACCAGTCCCTTCGGGGGCGTGGGTTCGAATCCCACTCTCTTCAGTTCTTTTTTACTGCCCACACAAGCAATTTTATTTTTCTTATCAACATGAATTGGTGTCATCAAAAAATGACATCACAAAGAGAAGGAAGATGTTAGGCGACGACGTGGATCTCCTGCGGATCCTTCTCGCTCGGCTCGTCGAGCTGCGATCCGACAGCGACCGTGACGTACATCATACGCTCCTCGGCGGCGCGACGCTCCTTGCGGACAACCTTGGCGAGCAGATAGGCCGACATACGGTAGCGGCACATTTCGGCTGAAAATGAGCACACATGGGAGAATTGGATGGGAAGTGGGCGGCCCACCGAACACCATCATTCCGATTCCGATGAAGTAGAGCAGCGCGTAGCCGTACACCATCCATTGTCTCCACTCCCACGGCGCCTCGTGAGGCTCCGGGCCACAGTGACCCGGACGGACCCAGCAAAAGTCGAGCATCGACTCGTAGAACGCCAGGTAGATGGGAAGAGTGAGCCAGAGGGTGGCGAGCAGGAAGATGCTCACCATCTACAGAACAATATACATGTACTTTGTATCGGCAGAGGACGCAAGAACTCACGTGTCCCTTATGCGACCACCAAATGGTTTTCGAGGTGCCCTTGTAGACGCCGAGCGAGGTGTAGAGGTTGAAGATGCAGAAGAGCATGAGGAGCCAGACGAAGAAGAGGTGACGGATGAGAACCATGACGGAGATCGAGAGGAAGAAGAGCCACAACGACAGACGGATGTGCTCTTTTTGGCACTCGTGCTGAAAGTGTGTGTGTGTGTGTGTGTGTGTGGGGCATGAAAGCATCTATGGTTCCAGATCGGTAAATGTACACACATCGGATTGTGGCCTACACAAGGCCTTATCATTCAGGCCGCATTCTAGAGCGTCAGAGATTCCGGGCCTAAGCCCAGTCCTGAACCGGATCGCTAGGCCGCAACGACTAGGAAAGGGGGTCCGATGAAATAACCGGGCCCGAGAGATCTCAGATTCCAGGAGGAGGCCTAGAGATGGTGCAAAGGGACTAGGGATAGAGGGTCGGACCCTAGGCCCTCCTTCAGAACGGTCTTCTCACCTCGCGCAACATCCCGAGCGGCGTGTTGACCGGCATCGCTTCCACACCAAAACTGCTCGTCTCGCTTCGCTTTTCTCGAGTGAAACGGAAGGAAGGCGGGGAAGAGGAGGAGGAGTGAAGCCACCAAAAGAGCACACACACACGGGGAGGAGCTCACTCACTCATCGAGCTCACCGAGCTCACCTCTGAAAACTGAAAATGTGAATCGATGCGAGACGGCGTGGAAAGTGTGTGTGTGTGCGTGTATTAGTGGGGGAAGCAAGAGAGAGAAAGAGAGAAAAAGAGCCGCCGTGAAGAAAATAATGGAGCACACACTCACGAGTGAGCACATGAGCACACTGGCGGAAAAAGAAGAAGAAGAAGAAGGAGACGAGCTCATGGGCTCACGGAGCCCACGAACAGAAAAAAAAAGAAGAAGAAGAGAGCAGAAGAAGGACGACATAATTGAAGGGAAACGGGAGAGGGGGGGGGGGGATTATGTGGGAGATAATGCGAAACGGACGCATTTTCTTTCTCTCTTTTTGAAAAACCGAATGGGAAATGTGGAATGGAAACGGGAATTTCAATTCGGAGTTGAATGCGGATTAGGATACGGTAGTGACGGAGGGAAGGAGAGGGGGGAAGAACCAGGAACTAGAAATATTCCATGTTCCCGAAAGCCGTAACTTTTTTGTGGTCAATTTTAGACAAATGGTTTGTTTGAAAAAGTTGTAGGAAATTTTAAGAGCTTTTGAATGGTTTAAAGAACGTGCAAAAATCTTAATCTTGAGAGGAGTTATGACAGTTTTCGCACTAAAACTTGTATAGTTTAGAGAAAAAGTAGGTCAAGTCTTGGAAAAGTAGGTCAAACATAGAGAAACTAGGTCACGTTCTGGAAAAGTAGGTCAAACATAAAGAAACAAGGTCCAGTCTTGGAAAGTAGGTCAGACTTGAGAAAAGTAGGTCAAACTCGGAAACTACATATTGAGAGCTACTAAAACTTGCATAACTCGACTAAAAGTGAAGATTTTCCCTTGTTTCCTGCACCATTCAAAAGATATTTGAATTTCCCACATTTTTCAAATTGCACTTTTTTCTAGACCCAACAACAGCCTACTCACATGTTGCAACATGACGTGGCACGACCCGACCACATGCCAATTTAATGAAAGTTAATTGAAAAAGAGAATAGCAGGAGGATGGGAAATTAAAGGAAAAAGGAAAAAAAAGTATTGGAAGCCGAGAAACGCACCCTTCATTCCAACAATATTGGATTCGCGGGATTCGGACTAAAGTTCTCCCAGATACCTACAGTAACCCGAGACGTCTACCAAAGAACACAATGCGGAGGTTTCCGAGAATTCGCAATTCTCGGGGGGCTATCGCGCTATTTCGGGACCGAATCGCGATTGGTACGCCGTTTCACACCAGGCCCACGCCAATTTCGACAGTCACGCAACCGCTAATTGGCGCCCGGGTTTTCGCGGAAAACGCGAGACTTTATGGGTTTCGCGGTCATTTCGCGTATAAAAGGAGCATGCCGGCGGCTCCCGATTCATCGTTGTCGGCGAGCAGCAGAAGCAGAAGCAGAAGCAGAAGCAGCGGTTGAGTCGACACAGTGAGAGCAGAGCCATCGAAAAGGTGGGGAAGTCGGTCTCGGAGCAACTGCACCAAGGGCCTACGGGCCGATATTCCAATAGGCCTACGGGCTCTACAGGTCTGCGGGCCTATGGAAATCCGGTCTGGAGGCCTACGGGCCTGACCATCCATTTCAATAGGCTGTCGGGTCTGACGAACCGGGCCGTTGGGCCTATGGACTCGACCGTGCAGGTCCATAGTTCCGAAGGGCCTGTAGGACTGACCATCCATGTCTCTGGGCCTTTCGGACTGAATCTATGGACCTACCCTCCAGGTCTGGGTGCTTGACAGAGGTCCATAGACCTGGCAATTTTGATCAGTAGACAGGCCTAAACGGCTGAAACCATAGTCAATAGGCCTATGAGCCTGTGGACTCCACCATGCACAGGTCCAAGGTCCCGAAGAGCCTGAGCATTTAGGTTCACTGGTATTCTGGCTGTTAGGCATGGTCATCCAGGTCTATGGGCCCGAGCGGCAGACCAGACACCTGAACATTGAGCCTAAAAGCGTAAAACTTTCTAGACCGTTCACCTCATTTCCAGATGGCCACCGTCAACATCGCACTCCCGAGCGAGATGCGCGAGAGTCTCAAAGAGGCTCTCCGCGAGATCATGTGCACCGCGGTGATGGTCGTCATGTGTCTCGGCAAGATCGTGATCATCGTCATTCTCGTCAACCGCTTTCCGTTCATGGAACCCGCGATCCGCGGAGTCGCCTACCTCGCCGTCGCCTCGTTCGTCTGCATGATCCCGCTCTACTACACCTCCACCTCGGTCTCCGGCTACAGTATGTTCCGCGTCTTCGCCTGTGCCCTCATGGTAATCGGTTCTTGCCATTCTTGAAACAAACAGAGAGCCATCTTCCAGTTCATCGAGGCCGCATCGCTGTTTCTGATGCTCGGCGTGTTCAAGAAGGGCGACTGGGTGTTCATCGAGATCGGCTACCTGATGGCCATGTGCCTGCTGCTCACCGCCATCGAGCGTCTGTTCGAGGAGAAGAAGAAGCGTCGCGAGGAGGCCGCCCGTCTCACCGAGGTCTTTGTGGCGCCCGTCTACGGCGCCGATCATCACACCGACGAGGCGGAGGCTGATGCCGAGGAGGAGGAGGAGAATTTCTGGCGTCGCATCGCCATCTGCCGATCCCGCACCTATTAGACGATTCTGTTGTTTGCTCTTTTGTTACTTGCCGTCTTGATTCGTTCAAGCTTATTTGGTGAGAATCGAGAGAGAGAGAGAGAGTGAGAGAGTGAGAGACAGTGAGAGAAAAAAGAGAGAGAGAGAAAGAGACAGTAAGAGAGAGAGAAAAAGAAAGAAAGAAAGAAAGAAAGAAAGAAAGAAAGAGAGAGAGAGAGAGAGAGAGAGAGAGAGAGAGAGAGAGAGAGAGAGAGAGAGAGAGATTTGTGAATAAACACTTGTTAACAAACGCCTGGCTTTGACAATCTTTCTGAAGGCGTGACCCGCCAGAGATCTGCTGTGCATATCTACCTCACGTTCAGAAAGAGTGCCGCCAGTGGCGGATGTCTGGCGCATGTGGGGATCGATTTCGCCGAGACATTGACAGAAATCGATTGATATCCCGAACTTGAGAGTTTCGCAAATCCTACCACTAACTGAACTGAGAGTGTATTTCGAAGAGTTAGAAACTTTTCTCTTCAGCAGTGACTGCCAAAAGGGGCGGAGCCTGTTCCACGAGACCCAGGAGTCATTTCAATTGCAATTTTGTAAGTTTCCTGAATATAGAGCAAATTTCTATTTATTAAACAATTTATTGAATAAAAAACAAGATCATGTCAAATACAAACAGGAGAGTTTCTAAAACAACTACAAACAAGCATAAAGGGGAGAAACTACCAAGGTTCATCGGGAGATTCGGTATCGTCTTCGACAGGTACCTCGGGTCCATCGGGTAGGGGGGACACGTCTCGGTAGTCGTCGGGCGGGCACTCGTAGATCTGCGGCAGTGCGAGCACGTCCATCGCCGCGTAGTGAACCTGTCCTCGTCGCAGCGTGCCCCTGCACCAGTCACTCATCGTCTCGTCCTTCCGGAGACTGATGCCGACGCGTGCCGCCTCCGATCTCAGACTGCCGACAACCCAATTGGGGCCGCTCCGTCGCCGCGTCCGTCGCTGCACGTCGATCACGTTGTGCTCGGGCACTTTGCTCAGAAACGGCTCGGCGCTGAACACGACGAAGCGTCGCTCTTGGCCGAGTCCCGTGATCGCCTGCTGGACTCGCACAAAGTCCGCACTGCTCAGCCGATCCACACGCAGAATGACGACCTCGTTGGCCTCGACGAGCAGGAGCTGGACGCACGCGATGTCGCCGTGACCGTGACGCGGACGGTTGTGCGCGCCGCCCGTGCCCGACTCCGAATCGAAGAAGATCGGCTGCGGTGCGGATTTGTCGATCGTGCCGATGCGTCGTGTCATGGCGGCCAAGTTGCTGTACACACGAGTGCGGCATCCAGCAGCCACCCGCACGCCGGCCGACTCGTAGTCCGCAGCGCCAGGCGTCGGAAATTCGTCGGCGAACCGTTCGAGTGCTCGGCACGCCTCCTCCAGCGCCCGCTTGTCCTCGTCGTTCTCCAGCACGCATCGCACCTGCTGCTCGATGCGTCGCGTGAATCGGGCGTCTCGCTGCCGGAACATCCATCGCGTCTTGCCGATGATCCGTGCTACCTGCTCGGACTCGAACCGTCCCGAACTCCTCCCGCCAATGACGATGTTGTCGATGATCGCCGGGATGGAGAACTCGGTTTTTCGGGAAAGAGCGCAGAGTCTCCCGAACAGATCGAACGTTCTGCTGAAAGTGTCAGATTGCGATCAGATTACGGCAAGTGAACAACTTACAAGTTGATGTCAGGATAAGTTCGCAGATCGTCCGCCATTGTTTCAGAGGGGGATCGGAGTGCTGAAAAACAGACATTGGCAGTGAGAAGAGACTGAAAAGTGCGCGGAAAAGGGGAATGAAGATAAAAGATGGAAAAGAGAGGAGCTCTCAGGTCACTTCTCCTTGAGCCCATCTCCTCAGCTTCCTCCTTTTATACTCCCGTCTTTTATACTAAGTGGGCGGGAGCACTCTGTTACCTGCTCAGAATGCGCGCGCGCGGGGAGCTTAATAGCATAATTACAGTTCCCAATTAGCAGGCAGGTGGCTCGCGTTTCTGCGGAGAAGATCTCGCGAGGGGTGAACCTGCAACCTTTTCCCCGGTTAATCCCTTCGCTTTCGGAGCTTATTAAAGCCCGTGGGAAAAGCGGAACACCTGCTCCGTCGATAATCCTTTCAGTGTCGGAAATTGGAAATTGGGAAACAATCAAACCGTATCCCTTTCTATCAATCTGGAATCCGAATCTATCGTTCCATCATTATTCCGGACTGGTTACACTTTTCGAACAAATACGGAAGCAAATTTGGGAGAAGGAGGATGTTGTTGAAATCGTGCGAACTCCAGTAGTTTCAAGAACTTTCCTGACGAACTTATGACCGCCAACTACCGTAATCCGCGCACTCATGTACTCTTGATGCTATAAAACTCACTTCATGTAGGCGTTTCATTTGAAAAGAGAAGCCGAATACCAATAATAATAGGGTAGTTAATTATGGGTTTCTGGTTTTCGAATTGCTTTCTACTTCGTGGAAATGCGCTCTACTGAACTTCTGGAATATCTCTCGAAGGGTTTATCTGATTAGACGGAAGTAGTCAGATCATTGGGAGTGTGTCGAGGTGTCGATGGATCGGCGGAGGGATGTTGGACGGAAGTGTGATACTGGACGGACTGGAGGTGCAGGGTGCGGACAGTCTTGTTGTCGGGGAAGACGGCGAGCAGAGAGAGACGCTTCGATTCGCCTGCAATTCGGAAGAATATCTGCTCGTTCGAGAGGAGCGATACCGTATAGGAAGAGCAGGTAGACGAGCTGGAAGGTGCAGCCGAGTGTGACCTTGTACTCGAAGAGGCCAGTTTGGAGGGGGACGGACGGACACGACGGCAGGACGGGACTGCAGACGGGACCGGACGTCGAAGTGTCGAGGGTGATGACGGAGGGGATGGTGGCGAACGAGTGGAAGATGGAGCACATGTTGACGAGCTGAAAACGGGGGGATGTGGGATGATGAGATGGGGGCGGACGCGAACCGAGAAGAAGACGTCGATGCGGGAGGGGATGCGGAAGAGACGCCAGATGCCGAGTGTCTTGAAGGCGCAGAAGAAGGCGAAGGCGGCGGAGAGGAAGGCGGTGCGTGACACCGGATTGTCGTGGTTCGTCGAGATCGAGAGGCCGACGAGCGTGTTGAGCACGGCGAAGAGCACGTCGACGCACACGTTCAGCACTTGCAGTCGGACCAGCATTCGAGAGTACACCTACAGAGAGCACTTGAAGAGGGCATTATGGTCCGTAGGACTGAAGGATCTAAGATCTTTCAGTCTGAACCACTTCAGAAATGATCTGCTCATTCCGATATCACTTATGAATCTAGGTGACTCTGGGAAAAGAAGAATAAGAGAATCACCTTTTGGAATGATATCGGCTCCATTTCGATCGACTGAAAATGCTGAAAAGAAGAAAAAGAAGAAGAAATGGGAATTGTGGTGGAAAAGAAGACGAGTGTCTCGTTTCCATGGCAACCGGCAGTTTGATGAGCGAGTGCCCAGCCACAAAATGTAAACAAGTGACATCGAACATTTGAATGACAATTAGCCTACGAGTATTAACATCTAAATAGCTCGATCAGTCCAAAACCAGTCCACATTGAAATTCTTTTCGAACTGTCTCAGTCACAGTTATCTGGAATAATGCTCCAAAAAGAAAAAGATACGGGTAGCAATAGTAAACAACAGTACATCGTATTGACTCGAAAAGTGATCTGAAATCGGAAATCTGTAACAATGAGACAGAAACTTTTTTCCCAAATTCAAATTCGAAACTTTTCATTTACAATTTATTGTCCTTGATTTCAAACATTCCTGAAAAATCGATATTTCAATGCATCACCGATCATGAGAGGGCAGAGACGCAGACCGTGACACACTTTTTATCGTCTTTATTTGGCCTTTTTGCCTTTTCTTCTGACATTTCTACTGTCGCTCAGTTTTTCTCATCACCTTACATCTCGAATGAAACGTGGAAGGAAATTCGACGCCAAAAAGTCTCAATTCGAATCTCCCGTCAAGCCGCACACACGCAGCGGCGACTGCTACAGTAACCCGCGGGTCTCGACGCGATCGCGCCCTTTCGAATTCAAATCCTTTTTAGGCCTTTCAAATTTCGTTTTTTCTACACATTTTGAGTTGGAAGAAGCCGTAAAGATCGGTTTTTGACGATTATCATCGTTTTTTCACGTCTTCTTTTTCGCACTTTTCGCGTCCCATACTCGCTTCTTCGCTTTTTTTTTTGTTTTTGCTATTTTTTCTCTCCTTTTTTGGTTTTTTTTTTTCAGTTTAGCATGATGCTGTTGACACTGAGAAGTGCCAGCTTCGTGTGAGACGAGGCGAGTGCTGTGAAAGTGCTCGGAGAGGAACAGATCCTCAGTCTCACGCGCAAGTGCAAAAAGTGCGGGAAGGACATGACACCGAGGAAACGGAAAGAGACTTTCGAGGCTTGCTGAGTTGACTTGAGTTGTCAACATTTTTGTTGTTATAGTTCCGCTGCGGTATAGACAAGAGCAAAGATTGCTCAACTGAAGGTCTTCGGAAAAGGACTTGGTTGGAAAAAACGAGGATTCCGCTCAAAAATGCGATAACGCTCATTGTGTTGTGGATCAGGAAGTACACGTCTCAGCAAATCGTCAACAAGACAGGCCTATCGCCTGCTCAGAGTGAGTTCTATGCTTTGACACTTTTCATCCCTTTTGGTAATATTGCAGAGAAATATCCGGAAATTGGTGGACCAGGAAAAGTTGTGCAAGCTGACGAATGCTGCGTGCACGCGCGGAAGTACGGCAGAGAAGAGAAAGAACGCGCGCTGACGTGGATTGGGGGGTATAACCGATTTTTCCCCCCAGCGCCGGATTTCACTCGCCCGATCGTTCCACTTTAACCGGCATATGGCCGCCCTACTCTCTTGTGACCCTCCACCTCGATGTTTCGACCCCAATTTTCCCACCTCACACCACTAGTTGGCCGTTTCATTCTTGAGTGGTTTTTGATCCCCTTAAATGGGGGTGTTCCACTCCGTTAAGGGATGATTCGTGAAACTATCTCATTGTGTTAACGCTTCATGCTCCGCCACAGCACACACAGACAGTTTAGAAGCTCGTTAGCAAACTTAGGGCGTTCTTCCGGAAGGTTCAGACCTTCCACCGAAGGGGAAGGATCGGCCATCGGATCCTTCCTCCTTATGGTGCATCGGCCGATCGCTTCGCCCGAAGCAACAGATGTCTCTTCAAACAAGATCGATGCCTCTGACACACATCGCAACAGCCCACCCACCGGATTCCTACATATGTGAGCTACTTCAGGATCTACTCACCATCGGATCCGCCGTCTGAGGAGGTAAGCAGCTCTTGCTAAACCATCTACACAACAATCTCACAGGTCGAAACCATCGCCGTGTTGGCCGATTACCACCGTTCACCGGTGATCGACCAACCGAGGACACACGACACACACTCACCGCCGGCCGAAAAGAGGACTCCGCGCTCCTCCGATCTGGCCAAGGCGGTCTCAGGAACGCCCGTCTGGCATTCTCGCACTACGATGCAGAAAGGACGGCCATCTCGGCGATCGACCATGGCTCATCTTAGTGGCGAGCTTCAGTAAGTCCACTTCGAGCACCATTGAAGTTCTTGACTTCAAAGCACGAGAAAAAGTGGATTTTGAGACTGTATCCACACGCTCATGTCCTATTCTGGCGGCTCAACAACGTTCGAGTCGGCCTTCACTCTCGGCAACGACAGGTCGCTACCGGATCGCAACATCGACCGACCCGCGAGGCTCATTTCTTGTTGACGAAACCATCACGTGCCACAACCTCCAAGAAAGAAGTGACAGACAAGGCGCTCAAAGATGTGATGGCGCACAAGTGCGACGGAATGGAGGATTCGCTCAGGTAACCTTATAGGTACCACATATATTTCTAATTAATCTCATCTTACAGCGACTTCATCACCAAGTACTTCATCTCGCTTTCCGCAACAGCATTCGAGCATTCTAGGCGTCATTCGAGCATTCTATGAGACATTCGAGCATTCGAGCATTCTAGGGGTCATTCATTCATTCGAGCATTCTAGGCGTCATTCGAACATTCGAGCATTCTAGGCGTCATTCGAGCATTCGAGCAATCTATGCGTCATTCGAGCATTCGAGCATTCTAGGGGTCATTCAATCATTCGAGCATTCTAGGGGTCATTCGAGCATTCGAGCATTCTAGGGGTCATTCAATCATTCAAGCATTCTATGCGTCATTCGATCATTCAAGCATTCTAGGCGTCATTCGAGCATTCGAGCATTCTAGGGGTCATTCAATCATTCGAGCATTCTAGGAGTCATTCATTCATTCGAGCATTCTAGGCGTCATTCAAGCATTCTAAGCGTCATTCGATCATTCAAGCAGTCTAGGTGTCATTCGAGCATTCAAGCATTCTATGCGTCATTTGAGCATTCGAGCATTCTAGGGGTCATTCGAGCATTCTAGGCGTCATTCGAGCATTCGAGCATTCTAGGGGTCATTCATTTATTCGAGCATTCTAGGCGTCATTCGATTATTCAAGCATTCTAGGCGTCATTCGAGCATTCAAGCATTCTATGCGTCATTCATTCATTCGAGCATTCTAGGCCTCATTCGAGCATTCAAGCATTCTATGCGTCATTCGATCATTCAAGCATTCTAGGCGTCATTCGAGCATTCGAGCATTCTAGGGGTCATTCAATCATTCGAGCATTCTAGGAGCCATTCATTCATTCGAGCATTCTAGGCGTCATTCGAGCATTCAAGCATTCTAAGCGTCATTCGATCATTCAAGCATTCTAGGCGTCATTCGAGCATTCTAGGCCTCATTCGAGCATTCAAGCATTCTATGCGTCATTCGATCATTCAAGCATTCTAGGCGTCATTCGAGCATTCGAGCATTCTAGGGGTCATTCAATCATTCGAGCATTCTAGGAGCCATTCATTCATTCGAGCATTCTAGGCGTCATTCGAGCATTCAAGCATTCTAAGCGTCATTCGATCATTCAAGCATTCTAGGCGTAATTTGAGCATTCGAGCATTCTAGGTGTCATTCGAGCATTCAAGCATTCCATGCGTCATTTGAGCATTCGAGCATTCTAGGGGTCATTCGAGCATTCTATGCGTCATTCGAG
Source organism: Caenorhabditis sulstoni (assembly GCA_963966605.1). Lineage (NCBI taxonomy): Eukaryota > Metazoa > Nematoda > Chromadorea > Rhabditida > Rhabditidae > Caenorhabditis > Caenorhabditis sulstoni. The sequence continues at coordinate 2,223,283 of OZ016477.1, forward strand.
CATTCGAGCATTCTAGGGGTCATTCATTCATCTTCGATTGTATTCTGTGAGAATCTTGAAGCCGTTGTGTGTGTTCGACTTTCGCGTCTCACTCGCGCAGGGTCGCGGGCACCGAGATCGCTGTCAACATCGCGTTCGAGGCAAGCAGGACTCTCACGGCTCGTCTCATCACAACGAAGATGGTGGACGACGTCGTCATGGAGACGAGCGCCTCGCGGCTTGTCACGTCGCGACCGACTCCTTGAGCAGCTGGCCGGCCCGGTCGGAAAGCCACGATCTGGCAGGGCCAGGCGTTCGACACGCAAGCTCCGCAAGGACTCTGGGACGAGCAAGTGATGCCAATGCAGGAGAACCGAGACATCCGCGCTCTCATCGCAGCGCATCAAGGTCCTGCAGCAGTGTGTCGCCGAATGCGACTCTGCTGAGCCATCTCCGCTTCAAGCATCGGTGTACCGCCACCTCGTCAAGGAGAACGAGTCCCCTGTGGCGTTCACAATCCTCTTCGCTTCCGCCCACTCTTCCTTTTCTAGTAGCTCTTTCCAGGCACACCCACCCTCTCGCGCCGGAAATTCTGATTTGTGGAAAAAAAAATTTTCAGCCATAATTTTTCCTTACATTTTCGATTTCGAAATCAACATCAAGATTTTTTTTGAAAACGCTTTCCCGGGACGGGAAGCCCAAGGATTTTCAGGTGGAGCCTTTTATGTCACTTGGAAGCTCCTCAGAGTTCTCCCCTTCAATGATGCTCCAAATGTCCCGTACTACTTTGATGTGATTCTGAGAGAAATACCGCAGGTGATACCGACAAAGATGGAAGGTTTGCGCAAATAGCGGCTTTTTCTACAGAAGAAATCAATTTTTCTCAAAGTTTCTGACGAGAAATTGTGCGCAAACTCTTCCCCGTTTCTCGCCATCTCTATGGAGCTGCGCAATAACCACGGCCATCCATATCCACCGAACTACGAACACCGTTGAGTCGTGGCACAAAACGCTTCACAGCGTTTTCTCGGAAAACTACAGACTCCGCCCCGTTCAGCTCTCAGACGTCGCGAGAGGGTTTTGGAAAAATCGCGAGAGGGTTTTGGATTTTTCGAATCTCCACGAAAGTATTGGGAAATGATGGGAATGCACCACGTGCATGGCTCCTGTGTTCCCTCTCCCATGCGAGCACCAGAACGGGCGGACTCACTCGCCGAACCCTTCCCTCATGCACGGAGACTAGACAGTCAGCAATAACGACACGAACGGCGACCTCCCGAACAAGTGCTTCCCCGTCGTCATAGGCTCCTCCTCCGCCGCGAGCCAGTCCCACTCCCCAGCTCGACGGAGCACATCCACAGAGCCCCACACACCGCCCCCACTCGGCAAAAGACTACCGGCCAACACAGGAGCTTGCACGGACAGCAAACCGGTAGCCGTTTCCCGAGTGGACAATGTGTGGGGGGTGCAAGTGCGCTCTGCCGAGATGGGGCGCAGGAAAGGAAAGCGAACCTCCTCCAGGCTGGAGAAGAGCGGGCTAGGCCCGCTCGGATCGGCCCATCGGAACATGCTGGCAACATGATCAGTATGGCGATGCTTCTTATGGTCGCTACCCGGGGCTGGATCCTCCCCAAGCATGAGTTCCGGCGTTCCGAATGCGCCCGCCAAACGCCCCGATGCCCGTCATGAGAAAGGTGCCGCCTGCCCCCTCCTCGAACCGGGAGGGAGCTATCCCTTTTCGAAATGGGGGGAGGGGGAGACAATTTTTGAGAGAAATTTGATATGAATGCAAAAGGAGAGAGGGTACTAGACTAGAGGGCCAAATGATGAGTTTGAAAGAAGTCGTACCCCTTTTTATACCGCAATCTTAAGCCACGCCCCTTCCATACTCATCTCCACACCTTAATTAGTGGCTGACAGGGGGGGGGGGGGGGCGTGGCTAACATATACCGCAACCTCAAGCCACGCCCCTTGTTAGCCACGCCCCCTGTTAGTGTGGAGATGAGTATGGAAGGGGCGTGGCTAATAGGGGGCAGTATAAAAAGGGGTACGACTTCATTTGAGCTCATCATTCGGCCCTCTAGTACCCCCTTTCCTTACGATTTCTCTCTCAAATTTGTCTCAAAAATTGTCCCGTCTCCCCCGTTTCGAAAAGGGATAGCCCCCTCCCGGTTCGCGGAGGGGCAGGCAGCATGAAGGAAGGGTTCGGCGAGTGAGTCCGCCCGTTCTGGTGCTCGCATGGGATAGGGAACACAGGAGCGTCCCATCATTTAAAAAATCTGGTCCCACTCTCAATATCAATCACAGAGTCATGTTTCGTACATCGACAAAACTAGCGACAAATCTTTTCTTGCGACTTTCGAGAAACTCCTTCTTTCTGTTTCTTCGCACCGTCTGGTTTCTCCGTTTCTTCATCTTTTCACTCTTCCATCGAAACCTCACTTCACACCGACAACAGGCACCAACAGACATCTTCAGATCATCACGAAGACGGCGGGGACGAGGACGAGGACGAGGACGAGGACGAGGACGAGGACGACGACGACGACGACGACGACGACGACGACGACGACGACGACGACGACGACGACGACGGCGGCGGCGGCGGCTTCATTCGGTGAGTCTTAGCGGCCATCCCAATCGTGTGGGAGGCCCTTGGGCACGGACTCTGTCCTCCATCTCCCGGTCCGGGGCGTCTTGTTGGGTAGGCGGGGGACCCACCCCTCCTCTAAGGAAAGGACAACTTCTGATTAAGACAAGAGGGGGTGCCTGGCGGCGTTCTTTGCGGGCTCGCCCGCCCTCCCTCGGGAGGTTCGCAATCTTCCCCACTCCTTCTCCCTCGCGGATCCGCTCGCGGGTACTCCTGCATGCGCCGTCTTTGGCCTATCACCCGAGTGGCTCCGTCAGGTCGCTGTCGTGCAAGCTCCTGCGCCTGTCTGACGGTGCCATTCGGTTGGTAGGCCTCTGACGTCGCATGTGGGAGTACCCGCGAGCGGATCCTCGGGGGGGAGGGCGTGGGTGCGGGTTGTGATGAGGCCCGTCGTCAGCCGCCCCTGGGCTTCGGCCTACCGCTCTTGTTCGGGGGCCTGAGTACTGGGGGCGGGTGTTGCTAACCCTTCCTACCTGCCTGATCAACTGGGCCGGGGGGTGGGCGACAGTTTCCTTGTCCAGGAGTCACCCTCACGGATGGGCTGGTGGGCGCAGGAGTAAGCACGGCCCTCTTCACGGGCGAGCCTCTTCGTGGCGAAGAGGATCAACACGCGGCGTCGTCCCGTCCCGAGATCTCGTCACTCTCGGGCTGACGTCGCCACGTGGCCAAGAGCCCACAATGCTCACGCAGGCCGGGAGTATTGTGACGGATGCTCTCCGGCCAGGCGGCTTTTTGGCAGTCCGGCGAACTGACAAAAAGTATCCCAGAGCAACAAAAGCCTTTCCGAAATTCAACTTGTTTTTCTGGCAAAAACCACTTTCTCTGCTTAAACGTTGAGCAACTTTTCCAAAACCCTCTCGCGACTTTTCCAAAACCCTCTAAAATACATTTTTGAAAATAATTTACAAAATACATTTTTGAAAACAATTTACAAAATACATTTTTAAAAATAATTTACAAAATACATTTTTGAAAATAATTTACAAAATACATTTTTGAAAACAATTTACAAAATACATTTTTAAAAATAATTTACAAAATACATTTTTGAAAATAATTTACAAAATTCATTTTTGAAAATAATTTACAAAATACATTTTTGAAAATAATTTACAAAATACATTTTTGAAAATAATTTACAAAATACATTTTTGAAAATAATTTACAAAATACATTTTTAAAAATAATTTACAAAATACATTTTTGAAAATAATTTACAAAATACATTTTTGAAAAAAATTTACAAAATTCATTTTTGAAATAATTTTATAAAATACATTTTTGAAAATAATTTACAAAATACATTTTTGAAAATAATTTATAAAATACATTTTTGAAATTATTTTACAAAATACATTTTTGAAACAATTTACAAAATACATTTTTGAAAATAATTTATAAAATACATTTTTGAAATTATTTTACAAAATACATTTTTGAAACAATTTACTAAATACTTTTTTAAAAATAATTTACAAAATACATTTTTTAAAATAATTTACAAAATACATTTTTAAAAATAATTTACAAAATACATTTTTGAAAATAATTTACAAAATACATTTTTGAAAACAATTTACAAAATACATTTTTAAAAATAATTTACAAAATACATTTTTAAAAATAATTTACAAAATACATTTTTGAAAATAATTTACAAAATTCATTTTTGAAAATAATTTACAAAATACATTTTTGAAAATAATTTACAAAATACATTTTTGAAAATAATTTACAAAATACATTTTTGAAAATAATTTACAAAATACATTTTTAAAAATAATTTACAAAATACATTTTTGAAAATAATTTACAAAATACATTTTTGAAAAAAATTTACAAAATTCATTTTTGAAATAATTTTATAAAATACATTTTTGAAAATAATTTACAAAATACATTTTTGAAAATAATTTATAAAATTCATTTTTGAAATAATTTTATAAAATACATTTTTGAAAATAATTTACAAAATACATTTTTGAAAATAATTTATAAAATACATTTTTGAAATTATTTTACAAAATACATTTTTGAAACAATTTACTAAATACTTTTTTAAAAATAATTTACAAAATACATTTTTTAAAATAATTTACAAAATACATTTTTAAAAATAATTTACAAAATACATTTTTAAAAATAATTTACAAAATACATTTTTGAAAATAATTTACAAAATACATTTTTAAAAATAATTTACAAAATACATTTTTGAAAATAATTTACAAAATTCATTTTTGAAAATAATTTACAAAATACATTTTTGAAAATAATTTACAAAATACATTTTTAAAAATAATTTACAAAATACATTTTTAAAAATAATTTACAAAATACATTTTTGAAAATAATTTACAAAATACATTTTTGAAATTATTTTACAAAATACATTTTTGAAACAATTTACTGAATACTTTTTTAAAAATAATTTACAAAATACATTTTTAAAAATAATTTACAAAATACATTTTTAAAAATAATTTACAAAATACATTTTTGAAAATAGTTTACAAAATACATTTTTGAAAATAATTTACAAAATACATTTTTAAAAATAATTTACAAAATACATTTTTGAAAATAATTTACAAAATACATTTTTAAAAATAATTTACAAAATACATTTTTGAAATAATTTTATAAAATACATTTTTGAAAATAATTTACAAAATACATTTTTGGAATAATTTTATAAAATACATTTTTGAAAATAATTCACAAAATTCATTTTTGAAATAATTTTATAAAATACATTTTTGAAAATAATTTACAAAATACATTTTTGAAAATAATTTATAAAATACATTTTTGAAATTATTTTACAAAATACATTTTTGAAACAATTTACAAAATACTTTTTTAAAAATAATTTACAAAATACATTTTTAAAAATAATTTACAAAATACATTTTAAAAAATAATTTACAAAATACATTTTTAAAAATAATTTACAAAATACATTTTTGAAAATAATTTACAAAATACATTTTTAAAAATAATTTACAAAATACATTTTTGAAAATAATTTACAAAATACATTTTTGAAAATAATTTACAAAATACATTTTTGAAAATAATTTACAAAATTCATTTTTGAAAATAATTTACAAAATACATTTTTGAAAATAATTTACAAAATACATTTTTGAAAATAATTTATAAAATACATTTTTGAAATTATTTTACAAAATACATTTTTGAAACAATTTACTAAATACATTTTTAAAAATAATTTACAAAATACATTTTTAAAAATAATTTACAAAATACATTATTTTGTAAATTATTTTCAATAAATTATTTTGTATTTTGTAAATTATTTTCAAAAATGTATTTTATAAAATTATTTCTAAAATGAATTTTGTAAATTATTTTCAAAAATGTATGTATTTTATAAATTATTTTAAAAAATGTATTTTTTAAATTATTTTCAAAAATGTATTTTGTAAATTATTTTCAAAAATGTATTTTGTAAATTATTTTTAAAAATGTATTTAGTAAATTGTTTCAAAAATGTATTTTGTAAAATAATTTCAAAAATGTATTTTATAAATTATTTTCAAAAATGTATTTAGTAAATTGTTTCAAAAATGTATTTTGTAAAATAATTTCAAAAATGTATTTTATAAATTATTTTCAAAAATGTATTTTGTAAATTATTTTCAAAAATGTATTTTGTAAATTATTTTCAAAAATGTATTTTATAAAATTATTTCAAAAATGAATTTTGTAAATTATTTTCAAAAATGTATTTTGTAAATTATTTTCAAAAATGTATTTTGTAAATTATTTTTAAAAATGTATTTTGTAAAATAATTTCAAAAATGTATTTTGTAAATTATTTTCAAAAATGTATTTTGTAAAATATATTCAAAAATGTATTTTGTAAATTATTTTTAAAAAAGTATTTTGTAAATTATTTTCAAAAATGTATTCTGTAAATTATTTTTAAAAATGAATTTTGTAAATTATTTTCAAAAATGTATTTTATAAATTATTTTCAAAAATGTATTTTGTAAATTATTTTCAAAAATGTATTTTATAAAATTATTTCTAAAATGAATTTTGTAAATTATTTTCAAAAATGTATTTTGTAAATTATTTTTAAAAATGTATTTTGTAAATTATTTTCAAAAATGTATTTTGTAAAATAATTTCAAAAATGTATTTTATAAATTATTTTCAAAAATGTATTTTGTAAATTATTTTCAAAAATGTATTTTGTAAAATAATTTCAAAAATGTATTTTATAAATTATTTTCAAAAATGTTTTTTTTAAAATTATTTCTAAAATGAATTTTGTAAATTATTTTCAAAAATGTATTTTGTAAATTATTTTTAAAAATGTATTTTGTAAATTATTTTCAAAAATGTATTTTGTAAAATAATTTCAAAAATGTATTTTATAAATTATTTTCAAAAATGTATTTTGTAAATTATTTTCAAAAATGTATTTTATAAAATTATTTCTAAAATGAATTTAGTGAATTATTTTCAAAAATGTATTTTGTAAATTATTTTTAAAAATGAATTTTGTAAATTATTTTCAAAAATGTATTTTGTAAATTATTTTTAAAAATGTGTTTTGTAAAATAATTTCAAAAATGTATTTTGTAAATTATTTTCAAAAATGTATTTTGTAAAATATATTCAAAAATGTATTTTGTAAATTATTTTTAAAAAAGTATTTTGTAAATTATTTTCAAAAATGTATTCTGTAAATTATTTTTAAAAATGTATTTTGTAAATTATTTTCAAAAATGTATTTTGTAAATTATTTTCAAAAATGTATTTTATAAATTATTTTCAAAAATGTATTTTGTAAATTATTTTCAAAAATGTATTTTATAAAATTATTTCTAAAATGAATTTTGTAAATTATTTTCAAAAATGTATTTTGTAAATTATTTTTAAAAATGTATTTTGTAAATTATTTTCAAAAATGTATTTTGTAAAATAATTTCAAAAATGTATTTTATAAATTATTTTCAAAAATGTATTTTGTAAATTATTTTCAAAAATGTATTTTGTAAAATAATTTCAAAAATGTATTTTATAAATTATTTTCAAAAATGTATTTTTTAAAATTATTTCTAAAATGAATTTTGTAAATTATTTTCAAAAATGTATTTTGTAAATTATTTTTAAAAATGTATTTTGTAAATTATTTTCAAAAATGTATTTTGTAAAATAATTTCAAAAATGTATTTTATAAATTATTTTCAAAAATGTATTTTGTAAATTATTTTCAAAAATGTATTTTATAAAATTATTTCTAAAATGAATTTAGTGAATTATTTTCAAAAATGTATTTTGTAAATTATTTTTAAAAATGAATTTTGTAAATTATTTTCAAAAATGTATTTTGTAAATTATTTTTAAAAATGTGTTTTGTAAAATAATTTCAAAAATGTATTTTATAAATTATTTTCAAAAATGTATTTTATAAATTATTTTCAAAAATGTATTTTGTAAATTATTTTCAAAAATGTATTTTGTAAAATTATTTTCAAAAATGTATTTTGTAAATTATTTTTAAAAATGTATTTTGTTAATTATTTTTAAAAATGTGTTTTGTAAAATAATTTCAAAAATGTATTTTGTAAATTATTTTTAAAAATGTGTTTTGTAAAATAATTTCAAAAATGTATTTTATAAATTATTTTCAAATATGTATTTTATAAAATTATTTCAAAAATGTATTTTGTAAATTATTTTCAAAAATGTATTTTGTAAATTATTTTTAAAAATGTAATTTGTAAAATAATTTCAAAAATGTATTTTGTAAAATAATTTCAAAAATGTATTTTATAAATTATTTTCAAAAATGGATTTTGTAAATTATTTTCAAAAATGTATTTTGTAAATTATTTTTAAAAATGTATTTTGTAAATTATTTTCAAAAATGTATTTTATAAAATCATTTTAAAAATGAATTTTGTAAATTATTTTCAAAAATGTATTTTGTAAATTATTTTCAAAAATGTATTTTGTAAATTATTTTCAAAAATGTATTTTGTAAATTATTTTCAAAAATGTATTTTATAAAATTATTTCTAAAATGAATTTTGTAAATTATTTTCAAAAATGTATTTTGTAAATTATTTTTAAAAATGTATTTTGTAAATTATTTTCAAAAATGTATTTTGTAAATTATTTTCAAAAATGTATTTTATAAAATTATTTCTAAAATGAATTTTGTAAATTATTTTCAAAAATGTATTTTGTAAATTATTTTTAAAAATGTATTTTGTAAATTATTTTCAAAAATGTATTTTATAAAATCATTTTAAAAATGAATTTTGTAAATTATTTTCAAAAATGTATTTTGTAAATCATTTTCAAAAATGTATTTTGTAAATTATTTTTAAAAATGTATTTTGTAAATTATTTTCAAAAATGTATTTTGTAAATTATTTTCAAAAATGTATTTTATAAAATTATTTCTAAAATGAATTTTGTAAATTATTTTCAAAAATGTATTTTGTAAATTATTTTTAAAAATGTATTTTGTAAATTATTTTCAAAAATGTATTTTGTAAATTATTTTTAAAAATGTATTTTGTAAATTATTTTCAAAAATGTATTTTATAAAATCATTTTAAAAATGAATTTTGTAAATTATTTTCAAAAATGTATTTTGTAAATCATTTTCAAAAATGTATTTTGTAAATTATTTTTAAAAATGTATTTTGTAAATTATTTTCAAAAATGTATTTTGTAAATTATTTTCAAAAATGTATTTTGTAAAATAATTTCAAAAATGTATTTTATAAATTATTTTCAAAAATGGATTTTGTAAATTATTATAAAAAATGTATTTTATAAAATTATTTCAAAAATGGATTTTGTAAATTATTTTTAAAAATGTATTTTGTAAATTATTTTCAAAAATGTATTTTATAAAATTATTTCTAAAATGAATTTTGTAAATTATTTTCAAAAATGTATTTTGTAAATTATTTTAAAAAATGTATTTTGTAAATTATTTTCAAAAATGTATTTTATAAAATCATTTTAAAAATGAATTTTGTAAATTATTTTCAAAAATGTTTTTTGTAAATCATTTTCAAAAATGTATTTTGTAAATTATTTTTAAAAATGTTATTTGTAAATTATTTTCAAAAATGTATTTTGTAAATTATTTTCAAAAATGTATTTTGTAAAATAATTTCAAAAATGTATTTTATAAATTATTTTCAAAAATGGATTTTGTAAATTGTTATAAAAAATGTATTTTATAAAATTATTTCAAAAATGAATTTTGTAAATTATTTTTAAAAATGTATTTTGTAAATTATTTTCAAAAATGTATTTTATAAAATTATTTCTAAAATGAATTTTGTAAATTATTTTCAAAAATGTATTTTGTAAATTATTTTCAAAAATGTATTTTGTAAAATAATTTCAAAAATGTATTTTATAAATTATTTTCAAAAATGGATTTTGTAAATTATTATAAAAAATGTATTTTATAAAATTATTTCAAAAATGGATTTTGTAAATTATTTTCAAAAATGTATTTTATAAAATTATTTCTAAAATGAATTTTGTAAATTATTTTCAAAAATGTATTTTGTAAATTATTTTTAAAAATGTATTTTGTAAATTATTTTCAAAAATGTATTTTATAAAATCATTTTAAAAATGAATTTTGTAAATTATTTTCAAAAATGTATTTTGTAAATCATTTTCAAAAATGTATTTTGTAAATTATTTTTAAAAATGTATTTTGTAAATTATTTTCAAAAATGTATTTTGTAAATTATTTTCAAAAATGTATTTTGTAAAATAATTTCAAAAATGTATTTTATAAATTATTTTCAAAAATGGATTTTGTAAATTATTTTCAAAAATGTATTTTATAAAATTATTTCAAAAATGGATTTTGTAAATTATTTTCAAAAATGTATTTTGTAAATTATTTTTAAAAATGTATTTTGTAAATTATTTTCAAAAATGTATTTTGTAAATTATTTTTAAAAATGTATTTTATAAAATCATTTTAAAAATGAATTTTGTAAATTATTTTCAAAAATGTATTTTGTAAATTATTTTCAAAAAAGTATTTTGTAAAATAATTTCAAAAATGTATTTTATAAATTATTTTCAAAAATGTATTTTTAAAAATTATTTCTAAAATGAATTTTGTAAATTATTTTCAAAAATGTATTTTGTAAAATAATTTCAAAAATGTATTTTATAAATTATTTTCAAAAATGTATTTTGTAAATTATTTTCAAAAATGTATTTTGTAAATTATTTTCAAAAATGTATTTTATAAAATTATTTCAAAAATGAATTTTGTAAATTATTTTCAAAAATGTATTTTGTAAATTATTTTCAAAAATGTATTTTGTAAATTATTTTTAAAAATGTATTTTGTAAAATAATTTCAAAAATGTATTTTGTAAATTATTTTCAAAAATGTATTTTGTAAAATATATTCAAAAATGTATTTTGTAAATTATTTTTAAAAAAGTATTTTGTAAATTATTTTCAAAAATGTATTCTGTAAATTATTTTTAAAAATGAATTTTGTAAATTATTTTCAAAAATGTATTTTATAAATTATTTTCAAAAATGTATTTTGTAAATTATTTTCAAAAATGTATTTTATAAAATTATTTCTAAAATGAATTTTGTAAATTATTTTCAAAAATGTATTTTGTAAATTATTTTTAAAAATGTATTTTGTAAATTATTTTCAAAAATGTATTTTGTAAAATAATTTCAAAAATGTATTTTATAAATTATTTTCAAAAATGTATTTTGTAAATTATTTTCAAAAATGTATTTTGTAAAATAATTTCAAAAATGTATTTTATAAATTATTTTCAAAAATGTTTTTTTTAAAATTATTTCTAAAATGAATTTTGTAAATTATTTTCAAAAATGTATTTTGTAAATTATTTTTAAAAATGTATTTTGTAAATTATTTTCAAAAATGTATTTTGTAAAATAATTTCAAAAATGTATTTTATAAATTATTTTCAAAAATGTATTTTGTAAATTATTTTCAAAAATGTATTTTATAAAATTATTTCTAAAATGAATTTAGTGAATTATTTTCAAAAATGTATTTTGTAAATTATTTTTAAAAATGAATTTTGTAAATTATTTTCAAAAATGTATTTTGTAAAATAATTTCAAAAATGTATTTTATAAATTATTTTCAAAAATGTATTTTGTAAATTATTTTCAAAAATGTATTTTGTAAATTATTTTCAAAAATGTATTTTATAAAATTATTTCAAAAATGAATTTTGTAAATTATTTTCAAAAATGTATTTTGTAAATTATTTTCAAAAATGTATTTTGTAAATTATTTTTAAAAATGTATTTTGTAAAATAATTTCAAAAATGTATTTTGTAAATTATTTTCAAAAATGTATTTTGTAAAATATATTCAAAAATGTATTTTGTAAATTATTTTTAAAAAAGTATTTTGTAAATTATTTTCAAAAATGTATTCTGTAAATTATTTTTAAAAATGAATTTTGTAAATTATTTTCAAAAATGTATTTTATAAATTATTTTCAAAAATGTATTTTGTAAATTATTTTCAAAAATGTATTTTATAAAATTATTTCTAAAATGAATTTTGTAAATTATTTTCAAAAATGTATTTTGTAAATTATTTTTAAAAATGTATTTTGTAAATTATTTTCAAAAATGTATTTTGTAAAATAATTTCAAAAATGTATTTTATAAATTATTTTCAAAAATGTATTTTGTAAATTATTTTCAAAAATGTATTTTGTAAAATAATTTCAAAAATGTATTTTATAAATTATTTTCAAAAATGTTTTTTTTAAAATTATTTCTAAAATGAATTTTGTAAATTATTTTCAAAAATGTATTTTGTAAATTATTTTTAAAAATGTATTTTGTAAATTATTTTCAAAAATGTATTTTGTAAAATAATTTCAAAAATGTATTTTATAAATTATTTTCAAAAATGTATTTTGTAAATTATTTTCAAAAATGTATTTTATAAAATTATTTCTAAAATGAATTTAGTGAATTATTTTCAAAAATGTATTTTGTAAATTATTTTTAAAAATGAATTTTGTAAATTATTTTCAAAAATGTATTTTGTAAATTATTTTTAAAAATGTGTTTTGTAAAATAATTTCAAAAATGTATTTTGTAAATTATTTTCAAAAATGTATTTTGTAAAATATATTCAAAAATGTATTTTGTAAATTATTTTTAAAAAAGTATTTTGTAAATTATTTTCAAAAATGTATTCTGTAAATTATTTTTAAAAATGTATTTTGTAAATTATTTTCAAAAATGTATTTTGTAAATTATTTTCAAAAATGTATTTTATAAATTATTTTCAAAAATGTATTTTGTAAATTATTTTCAAAAATGTATTTTATAAAATTATTTCTAAAATGAATTTTGTAAATTATTTTCAAAAATGTATTTTGTAAATTATTTTTAAAAATGTATTTTGTAAATTATTTTCAAAAATGTATTTTGTAAAATAATTTCAAAAATGTATTTTATAAATTATTTTCAAAAATGTATTTTGTAAATTATTTTCAAAAATGTATTTTGTAAAATAATTTCAAAAATGTATTTTATAAATTATTTTCAAAAATGTATTTTTTAAAATTATTTCTAAAATGAATTTTGTAAATTATTTTCAAAAATGTATTTTGTAAATTATTTTTAAAAATGTATTTTGTAAATTATTTTCAAAAATGTATTTTGTAAAATAATTTCAAAAATGTATTTTATAAATTATTTTCAAAAATGTATTTTGTAAATTATTTTCAAAAATGTATTTTATAAAATTATTTCTAAAATGAATTTAGTGAATTATTTTCAAAAATGTATTTTGTAAATTATTTTTAAAAATGAATTTTGTAAATTATTTTCAAAAATGTATTTTGTAAATTATTTTTAAAAATGTGTTTTGTAAAATAATTTCAAAAATGTATTTTATAAATTATTTTCAAAAATGTATTTTATAAATTATTTTCAAAAATGTATTTTGTAAATTATTTTCAAAAATGTATTTTGTAAAATTATTTTCAAAAATGTATTTTGTAAATTATTTTTAAAAATGTATTTTGTTAATTATTTTTAAAAATGTGTTTTGTAAAATAATTTCAAAAATGTATTTTGTAAATTATTTTTAAAAATGTGTTTTGTAAAATAATTTCAAAAATGTATTTTATAAATTATTTTCAAATATGTATTTTATAAAATTATTTCAAAAATGTATTTTGTAAATTATTTTCAAAAATGTATTTTGTAAATTATTTTTAAAAATGTAATTTGTAAAATAATTTCAAAAATGTATTTTGTAAAATAATTTCAAAAATGTATTTTATAAATTATTTTCAAAAATGGATTTTGTAAATTATTTTCAAAAATGTATTTTGTAAATTATTTTTAAAAATGTATTTTGTAAATTATTTTCAAAAATGTATTTTATAAAATCATTTTAAAAATGAATTTTGTAAATTATTTTCAAAAATGTATTTTATAAATTATTTTCAAAAATGTATTTTGTAAATTATTTTCAAAAATGTATTTTGTAAATTATTTTCAAAAATGTATTTTGTAAATTATTTTCAAAAATGTATTTTATAAAATTATTTCTAAAATGAATTTTGTAAATTATTTTCAAAAATGTATTTTGTAAATTATTTTTAAAAATGTATTTTGTAAATTATTTTCAAAAATGTATTTTGTAAATTATTTTCAAAAATGTATTTTATAAAATTATTTCAAAAATGTATTTTGTAAATTATTTTCAAATATGTATTTTATAAAATTATTTCAAAAATGTATTTTGTAAATTATTTTTAAAAATGTATTTTGTAAATTATTTTCAAAAATGTATTTTGTAAATTATTTTCAAAAATGTATTTTATAAAATTATTTCTAAAATGAATTTTGTAAATTATTTTCAAAAATGTATTTTGTAAATTATTTTTAAAAATGTATTTTGTAAATTATTTTCAAAAATGTATTTTATAAAATCATTTTAAAAATGAATTTTGTAAATTATTTTCAAAAATGTATTTTGTAAATCATTTTCAAAAATGTATTTTGTAAATTATTTTTAAAAATGTATTTTGTAAATTATTTTCAAAAATGTATTTTGTAAATTATTTTCAAAAATGTATTTTATAAAATTATTTCTAAAATGAATTTTGTAAATTATTTTCAAAAATGTATTTTGTAAATTATTTTTAAAAATGTATTTTGTAAATTATTTTCAAAAATGTATTTTGTAAATTATTTTTAAAAATGTATTTTGTAAATTATTTTCAAAAATGTATTTTATAAAATCATTTTAAAAATGAATTTTGTAAATTATTTTCAAAAATGTATTTTGTAAATCATTTTCAAAAATGTATTTTGTAAATTATTTTTAAAAATGTATTTTGTAAATTATTTTCAAAAATGTATTTTGTAAATTATTTTCAAAAATGTATTTTGTAAAATAATTTCAAAAATGTATTTTATAAATTATTTTCAAAAATGGATTTTGTAAATTATTATAAAAAATGTATTTTATAAAATTATTTCAAAAATGGATTTTGTAAATTATTTTTAAAAATGTATTTTGTAAATTATTTTCAAAAATGTATTTTATAAAATTATTTCTAAAATGAATTTTGTAAATTATTTTCAAAAATGTATTTTGTAAATTATTTTAAAAAATGTATTTTGTAAATTATTTTCAAAAATGTATTTTATAAAATCATTTTAAAAATGAATTTTGTAAATTATTTTCAAAAATGTTTTTTGTAAATCATTTTCAAAAATGTATTTTGTAAATTATTTTTAAAAATGTTATTTGTAAATTATTTTCAAAAATGTATTTTGTAAATTATTTTCAAAAATGTATTTTGTAAAATAATTTCAAAAATGTATTTTATAAATTATTTTCAAAAATGGATTTTGTAAATTGTTATAAAAAATGTATTTTATAAAATTATTTCAAAAATGAATTTTGTAAATTATTTTTAAAAATGTATTTTGTAAATTATTTTCAAAAATGTATTTTATAAAATTATTTCTAAAATGAATTTTGTAAATTATTTTCAAAAATGTATTTTGTAAATTATTTTTAAAAATGTATTTTGTAAATTATTTTCAAAAATGTATTTTATAAAATCATTTTAAAAATGAATTTTGTAAATTATTTTCAAAAATGTATTTTGTAAATCATTTTCAAAAATGTATTTTGTAAATTATTTTTAAAAATGTATTTTGTAAATTATTTTCAAAAATGTATTTTGTAAAATAATTTCAAAAATGTATTTTGTAAATTATTTTCAAAAATGTATTTTGTAAAATAATTTCAAAAATGTATTTTATAAATTATTTTCAAAAATGGATTTTGTAAATTATTATAAAAAATGTATTTTATAAAATTATTTCAAAAATGGATTTTGTAAATTATTTTCAAAAATGTATTTTGTAAATTATTTTTAAAAATGTATTTTGTAAATTATTTTCAAAAATGTATTTTATAAAATTATTTCTAAAATGAATTTTGTAAATTATTTTCAAAAATGTATTTTGTAAATTATTTTTAAAAATGTATTTTGTAAATTATTTTCAAAAATGTATTTTATAAAATCATTTTAAAAATGAATTTTGTAAATTATTTTCAAAAATGTATTTTGTAAATCATTTTCAAAAATGTATTTTGTAAATTATTTTTAAAAATGTATTTTGTAAATTATTTTCAAAAATGTATTTTGTAAATTATTTTCAAAAATGTATTTTGTAAAATAATTTCAAAAATGTATTTTATAAATTATTTTCAAAAATGGATTTTGTAAATTATTTTCAAAAATGTATTTTATAAAATTATTTCAAAAATGGATTTTGTAAATTATTTTCAAAAATGTATTTTGTAAATTATTTTTAAAAATGTATTTTGTAAATTATTTTCAAAAATGTATTTTGTAAATTATTTTTAAAAATGTATTTTATAAAATCATTTTAAAAATGAATTTTGTAAATTATTTTCAAAAATGTATTTTGTAAATTATTTTCAAAAAAGTATTTTGTAAAATAATTTCAAAAATGTATTTTATAAATTATTTTCAAAAATGTATTTTTAAAAATTATTTCTAAAATGAATTTTGTAAATTATTTTCAAAAATGTATTTTGTAAAATAATTTCAAAAATGTATTTTATAAATTATTTTCAAAAATGTATTTTGTAAATTATTTTCAAAAATGTATTTTATAAAATTATTTCTAAAATGAATTTTGTAAATTATTTTCAAAAATGTATTTTGTAAAATAATTTCAAAAATGTATTTTATAAATTATTTTCAAAAATGTATTTTGTAAATTATTTTCAAAAATGTATTTTATAAAATTATTTCAAAAATGTATTTTGTAAATTATTTTCAAATATGTATTTTATAAAATTATTTCAAAAATGAATTTTGTAAATTATTTTCAAAAATGTATTTTGTAAATTATTTTTAAAAATGAATTTTGTAAATTATTTTCAAAAATGTATTTTGTAAATTATTTTTAAAAATGTATTTTGTAAATTATTTTCAAAAATGTATTTTATAAAATCATTTTAAAAATGAATTTTGTAAATTATTTTCAAAAATGTATTTTGTAAATCATTTTCAAAAATGTATTTTGTAAATTATTTTTAAAAATGTATTTTGTAAATTATTTTCAAAAATGTATTTTGTAAATTATTTTCAAAAATGTATTTTGTAAAATAATTTCAAAAATGTATTTTGTAAAATAATTTCAAAAATGTATTTTATAAATTATTTTCAAAAATGTATTTTGTAAATTATTTTCAAAAATGTATTTTATAAAATTATTTCTAAAATGAATTTTGTAAATTATTTTCAAAAATGTATTTTGTAAAATAATTTCAAAAATGTATTTTATAAATTATTTTCAAAAATGTATTTTATAAAATTATTTCTAAAATGAATTTTGTAAATTATTTTCAAAAATGTATTTTGTAAAATAATTTCAAAAATGTATTTTATAAATTATTTTTAAAAATGTATTTTATAAAATTATTTCTAAAATGAATTTTGTAAATTATTTTCAAAAATGTATTTTGTAAATTATTTTTAAAAATGTATTTTCTAAATTATTTTCAAAAATGTATTTTGTAAATTATTTTTAAAAATGTATTTTGTAAATTATTTTTAAAAATGTATTTTGTAAATTATTTTTAAAAATGAATTTTGTCAATTATTTTCAAAAATGTATTTTGTAAATTATTTTCAAAAATGTATTTTGTAAATTATTTTCAAAAATGTATTTTATAAAATTATTTCTAAAATGAATTTTGTAAATTATTTTCAAAAATGTATTTTGTAAATTATTTTTAAAAATGAATTTTGTAAATTATTTTCAAAAATGTATTTTGTAAATTATTTTTAAAAATGTATTTTGTAAATTATTTTCAAAAATGTATTTTATAAATTATTTTCAAAAATGTATTTTATAAAATTATTTCTAAAATGAATTTTGTAAATCATTTTAAAAATGAATTTTGTAAATTATTTTCAAAAATGTATTTTGTAAATTATTTTCAAAAATGTATTTTGTAAAATAATTTCAAAAATGTATTTTATAAATTATTTTCAAAAATGGATTTTGTAAATTATTTTCAAAAATGTATTTTATAAAATTATTTCAAAAATGGATTTTGTAAATTATTTTCAAAAATGTATTTTGTAAATTATTTTTAAAAATGTATTTTGTAAATTATTTTCAAAAATGTATTTTGTAAATTATTTTTAAAAATGTATTTTATAAAATCATTTTAAAAATGAATTTTGTAAATTATTTTCAAAAATGTATTTTGTAAATCATTTTCAAAAATGTATTTTGTAAATTATTTTTAAAAATGTATTTTGTAAATTATTTTCAAAAATGTATTTTGTAAATTATTTTCAAAAAAGTATTTTGTAAAATAATTTCAAAAATGTATTTTATAAATTATTTTCAAAAATGTATTTTTAAAAATTATTTCTAAAATGAATTTTGTAAATTATTTTCAAAAATGTATTTTGTAAAATAATTTCAAAAATGTATTTTATAAATTATTTTCAAAAATGTATTTTGTAAATTATTTTCAAAAATGTATTTTATAAAATTATTTCTAAAATGAATTTTGTAAATTATTTTCAAAAATGTATTTTGTAAAATAATTTCAAAAATGTATTTTATAAATTATTTTCAAAAATGTATTTTGTAAATTATTTTCAAAAATGTATTTTATAAAATTATTTCAAAAATGTATTTTGTAAATTATTTTCAAATATGTATTTTATAAAATTATTTCAAAAATGAATTTTGTAAATTATTTTCAAAAATGTATTTTGTAAATTATTTTTAAAAATGAATTTTGTAAATTATTTTCAAAAATGTATTTTGTAAATTATTTTTAAAAATGTATTTTGTAAATTATTTTCAAAAATGTATTTTATAAAATCATTTTAAAAATGAATTTTGTAAATTATTTTCAAAAATGTATTTTGTAAATCATTTTCAAAAATGTATTTTGTAAATTATTTTTAAAAATGTATTTTGTAAATTATTTTCAAAAATGTATTTTGTAAATTATTTTCAAAAATGTATTTTGTAAAATAATTTCAAAAATGTATTTTGTAAAATAATTTCAAAAATGTATTTTATAAATTATTTTCAAAAATGTATTTTGTAAATTATTTTCAAAAATGTATTTTATAAAATTATTTCTAAAATGAATTTTGTAAATTATTTTCAAAAATGTATTTTGTAAAATAATTTCAAAAATGTATTTTATAAATTATTTTCAAAAATGTATTTTATAAAATTATTTCTAAAATGAATTTTGTAAATTATTTTCAAAAATGTATTTTGTAAAATAATTTCAAAAATGTATTTTATAAATTATTTTTAAAAATGTATTTTATAAAATTATTTCTAAAATGAATTTTGTAAATTATTTTCAAAAATGTATTTTGTAAATTATTTTTAAAAATGTATTTTCTAAATTATTTTCAAAAATGTATTTTGTAAATTATTTTTAAAAATGTATTTTGTAAATTATTTTTAAAAATGTATTTTGTAAATTATTTTTAAAAATGAATTTTGTCAATTATTTTCAAAAATGTATTTTGTAAATTATTTTCAAAAATGTATTTTGTAAATTATTTTCAAAAATGTATTTTATAAAATTATTTCTAAAATGAATTTTGTAAATTATTTTCAAAAATGTATTTTGTAAATTATTTTTAAAAATGAATTTTGTAAATTATTTTCAAAAATGTATTTTGTAAATTATTTTTAAAAATGTATTTTGTAAATTATTTTCAAAAATGTATTTTATAAAATTATTTCTAAAATGAATTTTGTAAATTATTTTCAAAAATGTATTTTGTAAATCATTTTCAAAAATGTATTTTGTAAATTATTTTTAAAAATGTATTTTGTAAATTATTTTCAAAAATGTATTTTGTAAATTATTTTCAAAAATGTATTTTGTAAAATAATTTCAAAAATGTATTTTGTAAAATAATTTCAAAAATGTATTTTATAAATTATTTTCAAAAATGTATTTTGTAAATTATTTTCAAAAATGTATTTTATAAAATTATTTCTAAAATGAATTTTGTAAATTATTTTCAAAAATGTATTTTGTAAAATAATTTCAAAAATGTATTTTATAAATTATTTTCAAAAATGTATTTTATAAAATTATTTCTAAAATGAATTTTGTAAATTATTTTCAAAAATGTATTTTGTAAAATAATTTCAAAAATGTATTTTATAAATTATTTTTAAAAATGTATTTTATAAAATTATTTCTAAAATGAATTTTGTAAATTATTTTCAAAAATGTATTTTGTAAATTATTTTTAAAAATGTATTTTCTAAATTATTTTCAAAAATGTATTTTGTAAATTATTTTTAAAAATGTATTTTGTAAATTATTTTTAAAAATGTATTTTGTAAATTATTTTTAAAAATGAATTTTGTCAATTATTTTCAAAAATGTATTTTGTAAATTATTTTCAAAAATGTATTTTGTAAATTATTTTCAAAAATGTATTTTATAAAATTATTTCTAAAATGAATTTTGTAAATTATTTTCAAAAATGTATTTTGTAAATTATTTTTAAAAATGAATTTTGTAAATTATTTTCAAAAATGTATTTTGTAAATTATTTTTAAAAATGTATTTTGTAAATTATTTTCAAAAATGTATTTTATAAAATCATTTTAAAAATGAATTTTGTAAATTATTTTCAAAAATGTATTTTGTAAATCATTTTCAAAAATGTATTTTGTAAATTATTTTTAAAAATGTATTTTGTAAATTATTTTCAAAAATGTATTTTGTAAATTATTTTCAAAAATGTATTTTGTAAAATAATTTCAAAAATGTATTTTATAAATTATTTTCAAAAATGGATTTTGTAAATTATTTTCAAAAATGTATTTTATAAAATTATTTCAAAAATGGATTTTGTAAATTATTTTCAAAAATGTATTTTGTAAATTATTTTTAAAAATGTATTTTGTAAATTATTTTCAAAAATGTATTTTGTAAATTATTTTTAAAAATGTATTTTATAAAATCATTTTAAAAATGAATTTTGTAAATTATTTTCAAAAATGTATTTTGTAAATCATTTTCAAAAATGTATTTTGTAAATTATTTTTAAAAATGTATTTTGTAAATTATTTTCAAAAATGTATTTTGTAAATTATTTTCAAAAAAGTATTTTGTAAAATAATTTCAAAAATGTATTTTATAAATTATTTTCAAAAATGTATTTTTAAAAATTATTTCTAAAATGAATTTTGTAAATTATTTTCAAAAATGTATTTTGTAAAATAATTTCAAAAATGTATTTTATAAATTATTTTCAAAAATGTATTTTGTAAATTATTTTCAAAAATGTATTTTATAAAATTATTTCTAAAATGAATTTTGTAAATTATTTTCAAAAATGTATTTTGTAAAATAATTTCAAAAATGTATTTTATAAATTATTTTCAAAAATGTATTTTGTAAATTATTTTCAAAAATGTATTTTATAAAATTATTTCTAAAATGAATTTTGTAAATTATTTTCAAAAATGTATTTTGTAAATTATTTTTAAAAATGTATTTTCTAAATTATTTTCAAAAATGTATTTTGTAAATTATTTTTAAAAATGTATTTTGTAAATTATTTTTAAAAATGTATTTTGTAAATTATTTTTAAAAATGAATTTTGTCAATTATTTTCAAAAATGTATTTTGTAAATTATTTTCAAAAATGTATTTTGTAAATTATTTTCAAAAATGTATTTTATAAAATTATTTCTAAAATGAATTTTGTAAATTATTTTCAAAAATGTATTTTGTAAATTATTTTTAAAAATGTATTTTGTAAATTATTTTCAAAAATGTATTTTGTAAATCATTTTCAAAAATGTATTTTGTAAATTATTTTTAAAAATGTATTTTGTAAATTATTTTCAAAAATGTATTTTGTAAATTATTTTCAAAAATGTATTTTGTAAAATAATTTCAAAAATGTATTTTATAAATTATTTTCAAAAATGGATTTTGTAAATTATTATAAAAAATGTATTTTATAAAATTATTTCAAAAATGGATTTTGTAAATTATTTTCAAAAATGTATTTTGTAAATTATTTTTAAAAATGTATTTTGTAAATTATTTTCAAAAATGTATTTTATAAAATCATTTTAAAAATGAATTTTGTAAATTATTTTCAAAAATGTATTTTGTAAATCATTTTCAAAAATGTATTTTGTAAAATAATTTCAAAAATGTATTTTATAAATTATTTTCAAAAATGTATTTTGTAAATTATTTTTAAAAATGTATTTTCTAAATTATTTTCAAAAATGTATTTTGTAAATTATTTTCAAAAAAGTATTTTGTAAAATAATTTCAAAAATGTATTTTATAAATTATTTTCAAAAATGTATTTTTAAAAATTATTTCTAAAGTGAATTTTGTAAATTATTTTCTAAAATGTATTTTGTAAAATAATTTCAAAAATGTATTTTATAAATTATTTTCAAAAATGTATTTTGTAAATTATTTTCAAAAATGTATTTTATAAAATTATTTCTAAAATGAATTTTGTAAATTATTTTCAAAAATGTATTTTGTAAAATAATTTCAAAAATGTATTTTATAAATTATTTTCAAAAATGTATTTTGTAAATTATTTTCAAAAATGTATTTTATAAAATTATTTCTAAAATGAATTTTGTAAATTATTTTCAAAAATGTATTTTGTAAATTATTTTTAAAAATGTATTTTCTAAATTATTTTCAAAAATGTATTTTGTAAATTATTTTTAAAAATGTATTTTGTAAATTATTTTTAAAAATGTATTTTGTAAATTATTTTTAAAAATGAATTTTGTCAATTATTTTCAAAAATGTATTTTGTAAATTATTTTCAAAAATGTATTTTGTAAATTATTTTCAAAAATGTATTTTATAAAATTATTTCTAAAATGAATTTTGTAAATTATTTTCAAAAATGTATTTTGTAAATTATTTTTAAAAATGTATTTTGTAAATTATTTTCAAAAATGTATTTTGTAAATCATTTTCAAAAATGTATTTTGTAAATTATTTTTAAAAATGTATTTTGTAAATTATTTTCAAAAATGTATTTTGTAAATTATTTTCAAAAATGTATTTTGTAAAATAATTTCAAAAATGTATTTTATAAATTATTTTCAAAAATGGATTTTGTAAATTATTATAAAAAATGTATTTTATAAAATTATTTCAAAAATGGATTTTGTAAATTATTTTCAAAAATGTATTTTGTAAATTATTTTTAAAAATGTATTTTGTAAATTATTTTCAAAAATGTATTTTATAAAATCATTTTAAAAATGAATTTTGTAAATTATTTTCAAAAATGTATTTTGTAAATCATTTTCAAAAATGTATTTTGTAAAATAATTTCAAAAATGTATTTTATAAATTATTTTCAAAAATGTATTTTGTAAATTATTTTTAAAAATGTATTTTCTAAATTATTTTCAAAAATGTATTTTGTAAATTATTTTCAAAAAAGTATTTTGTAAAATAATTTCAAAAATGTATTTTATAAATTATTTTCAAAAATGTATTTTTAAAAATTATTTCTAAAGTGAATTTTGTAAATTATTTTCTAAAATGTATTTTGTAAAATAATTTCAAAAATGTATTTTATAAATTATTTTCAAAAATGTATTTTGTAAATTATTTTCAAAAATGTATTTTATAAAATTATTTCTAAAATGAATTTTGTAAATTATTTTCAAAAATGTATTTTGTAAAATAATTTCAAAAATGTATTTTATAAATTATTTTTAAAAATGTATTTTGTAAATTATTTTTAAAAATGTATTTTGTAAATTATTTTTAAAAATGTATTTTGTAAATTATTTTCAAAAATGTATTTTGTAAATTATTTTTAAAAATGTATTTTGTAAATTATTTTTAAAAATGTATTTTGTAAATTATTTTTAAAAATGTGTTTTGTAAATTATTTTTAAAAATGTATTTTGTAAATTATTTTTAAAAATGTGTTTTGTAAAATAATTTCAAAAATGTATTTTATAAATTATTTTCAAATATGTATTTTATAAAATTATTTCAAAAATGTATTTTATAAATTATTTTCAAATATGTATTTTATAAAATTATTTCAAAAATGAATTTTGTAAATTATTTTCAAAAATGTATTTTGTAAATTATTTTCAAAAATGTATTTTGTAAATTATTTTTAAAAATGTATTTTATAAAATTATTTCAAAAATGAATTTTGTAAATTATTTTCAAAAATGTATTTTGTAAATTATTTTCAAAAATGTATTTTGTAAATTATTTTCAAATATGTATTTTATAAAATTATTTCAAAAATGAATTTTGTAAATTATTTTCAAAAATGTATTTTGTAAATTATTTTCAAAAATGTATTTTGTAAATTATTTTTAAAAATGTATTTTATAAAATTATTTCAAAAATGAATTTTGTAAATTATTTTCAAAAATGTATTTTGTAAATTATTTTCAAAAATGTATTTTGTAAATTATTTTCAAATATGTATTTTATAAAATTATTTCAAAAATGAATTTTGTAAATTATTTTCAAAAATGTATTTTGTAAATTATTTTCAAAAATGTATTTTGTAAATTATTTTTAAAAATGTATTTTATAAAATTATTTCAAAAATGAATTTTGTAAATTATTTTCAAAAATGTATTTTATAAATTATTTTCAAAAATGTATTTTATAAATTATTTTCAAAAATGTATTTTATAAATTATTTTCAAAAATGTATTTTGTAAATTATTTTTAAAAATGTATTTTGTAAATTATTTTTAAAAATGAGTTTTGTAAATTATTTTCAAAAATGTATTTTGTAAATTATTTTCAAAAATGTATTTTGTAAATTATTTTCAAATATGTATTTTATAAAATTATTTCAAAAATGTATTTTGTAAATTATTTTCAAATATGTATTTTATAAAATTATTTCAAAAATGAATTTTGTAAATTATTTTCAAATATGTATTTTATAAGATTATTTCAAAAATGTATTTTGTAAATTATTTTCAAAAATGTATTTTATAAATTATTTTCAAAAATGTATTTTATAAATTATTTTCAAATATGTATTTTATAAAATTATTTCAAAAATGAATTTTGTAAATTATTTTCAAAAATGTATTTTGTAAATTATTTTCAAAAATGTATTTTGTAAATTATTTTTAAAAATGTATTTTATAAAATTATTTCAAAAATGAATTTTGTAAATTATTTTCAAAAATGTATTTTGTAAATTATTTTCAAAAATGTATTTTGTAAATTATTTTTAAAAATGTATTTTGTAAATTATTTTTAAAAATGAATTTTGTCAATTATTTTCAAAAATGTATTTTGTAAATTATTTTCAAAAATGTATTTTGTAAATTATTTTCAAAAATGTATTTTATAAAATTATTTCTAAAATGAATTTTGTAAATTATTTTCAAAAATGTATTTTGTAAATTATTTTTAAAAATGTATTTTGTAAATTATTTTCAAAAATGTATTTTGTAAATCATTTTCAAAAATGTATTTTGTAAATTATTTTTAAAAATGTATTTTGTAAATTATTTTCAAAAATGTATTTTGTAAATTATTTTCAAAAATGTATATTGTAAATCATTTTCAAAAATGTATTTTGTAAATTATTTTTAAAAATGTATTTTGTAAATTATTTTCAAAAATGTATTTTGTAAATTATTTTCAAAAATGGATTTTGTAAATTATTTTCAAAAATGTATTTTGTAAATTATTTTTAAAAATGTATTTTGTAAATTTTTTTCAAAAATGTATTTTATAAAATTATTTCTAAAATGAATTTTGTAAATTATTTTCAAAAATGTATTTTGTAAATTATTTTTAAAAATGTATTTTGTAAATTATTTTCAAAAATGTATTTTATAAAATTATTTCTAAAATGAATTTTGTAAATTATTTTCAAAAATGTATTTTGTAAATTATTTTTAAAAATGTATTTTGTAAATTATTTTCAAAAATGTATTTTATAAAATTATTTCAAAAATGTATTTTATAAAATTATTTCAAAAATGTATTTTGTAAATCATTTTCAAAAATGTATTTTGTAAAATAATTTCAAAAATGTATTTTATAAATTATTTTCAAAAATGTATTTTTAAAAATTATTTCTAAAATGAATTTTGTAAATTATTTTCAAAAATGTATTTTGTAAAATAATTTCAAAAATGTATTTTATAAATTATTTTCAAAAATGTATTTTGTAAATTATTTTCAAAAATGTATTTTGTAAATTATTTTCAAAAATGTATTTTATAAAATTATTTCTAAAATGAATTTTGTAAATTATTTTCAAAAATGTATTTTGTAAATTATTTTTAAAAATGTATTTTCTAAATTATTTTCAAAAATGTATTTTGTAAATTATTTTCAAAAAAGTATTTTGTAAAATAATTTCAAAAATGTATTTTATAAATTATTTTCAAAAATGTATTTTCTAAATTATTTTCAAAAATGTATTTTGTAAATTATTTTCAAAAAAGTATTTTGTAAAATAATTTCAAAAATGTATTTTATAAATTATTTTCAAAAATGTATTTTTAAAAATTATTTCTAAAGTGAATTTTGTAAATTATTTTCAAAAATGTATTTTGTAAAATAATTTCAAAAATGTGTTTTATAAATTATTTTCAAAAATGTATTTTGTAAATTATTTTCAAAAATGTATTTTATAAAATTATTTCTAAAATGAATTTTGTAAATTATTTTCAAAAATGTATTTTGTAAAATTATTTTTAAAAATGTGTTTTGTAAATTATTTTTGAAAATGTATTTTGTAAATTATTTTTAAAAATGTGTTTTGTAAAATAATTTCAAAAATGTATTTTATAAATTATTTTCAAATATGTATTTTATAAAATTATTTCAAAAATGAATTTTGTAAATTATTTTCAAAAATGTATTTTGTAAATTATTTTCAAAAATGTATTTTGTAAATTATTTTTAAAAATGTATTTTATAAAATTATTTCAAAAATGAATTTTGTAAATTATTTTCAAAAATGTATTTTGTAAATTATTTTCAAAAATGTATTTTGTAAATTATTTTCAAATATGTATTTTATAAAATTATTTCAAAAATGAATTTTGTAAATTATTTTCAAAAATGTATTTTGTAAATTATTTTCAAAAATGTTTTTTGTAAATTATTTTTAAAAATGTATTTTATAAAATTATTTCAAAAATGAATTTTGTAAATTATTTTCAAAAATGTATTTTGTAAATTATTTTCAAAAATGTATTTTGTAAATTATTTTCAAAAATGTATTTTATAAAATTATTTCAAAAATGTATTTTGTAAATTATTTTCAAATATGTATTTTATTAAATTATTTCAAAAATGAATTTTGTAAATTATTTTCAAAAATGTATTTTGTAAATTATTTTCAAAAATGTATTTTATAAAATTATTTCTAAAATGAATTTTGTAAATTATTTTCAAAAATGTATTTTGTAAAATAATTTCAAAAATGTATTTTATAAATTATTTTCAAAAATGTATTTTGTAAATTATTTTCAAAAATGTATTTTATAAAATTATTTCTAAAATGAATTTTGTAAATTATTTTCAAAAATGTATTTTGTAAATTATTTTTAAAAATGTATTTTGTAAATTATTTTCAAAAATGTATTTTATAAAATTATTTCAAAAATGTATTTTGTAAATCATTTTCAAAAATGTATTTTGTAAAATAATTTCAAAAATGTATTTTATAAATTATTTTCAAAAATGTATTTTTAAAAATTATTTCTAAAATGAATTTTGTAAATTATTTTCAAAAATGTATTTTGTAAAATAATTTCAAAAATGTATTTTATAAATTATTTTCAAAAATGTATTTTGTAAATTATTTTCAAAAATGTATTTTATAAAATTATTTCTAAAATGAATTTTGTAAATTATTTTCAAAAATGTATTTTGTAAAATAATTTCAAAAATGTATTTTATAAATTATTTTCAAAAATGTATTTTGTAAATTATTTTCAAAAATGTATTTTATAAAATTATTTCTAAAATGAATTTTGTAAATTATTTTCAAAAATGTATTTTGTAAATTATTTTTAAAAATGTATTTTCTAAATTATTTTCAAAAATGTATTTTATAAATTATTTTCAAAAATGTATTTTGTAAATTATTTTCAAAAATGTATTTTATAAAATTATTTCTAAAATGAATTTTGTAAATTATTTTCAAAAATGTATTTTGTAAATTATTTTTAAAAATGTATTTTGTAAATTATTTTCAAAAATGTATTTTATAAAATTATTTCTAAAATGAATTTTGTAAATTATTTTCAAAAATGTATTTTTAAAAATTATTTCTAAAATGAATTTTGTAAATTATTTTCAAAAATGTATTTTGTAAAATAATTTCAAAAATGTATTTTATAAATTATTTTCAAAAATGTATTTTGTAAATTATTTTCAAAAATGTATTTTATAAAATTATTTCTAAAATGAATTTTGTAAATTATTTTCAAAAATGTATTTTGTAAATTATTTTTAAAAATGTATTTTCTAAATTATTTTCAAAAATGTATTTTGTAAATTATTTTTAAAAATGTATTTTGTAAATTATTTTTAAAAATGTATTTTGTAAATTATTTTCAAAAATGTATTTTGTAAATTATTTTCAAAAATGTATTTTGTAAAATTATTTTTAAAAATGTGTTTTGTAAATTATTTTTGAAAATGTATTTTGTAAATTATTTTTAAAAATGTGTTTTGTAAAATAATTTCAAAAATGTATTTTATAAATTATTTTCAAATATGTATTTTATAAAATTATTTCAAAAATGTATTTTATAAATTATTTTCAAATATGTATTTTATAAAATTATTTCAAAAATGAATTTTGTAAATTATTTTCAAAAATGTATTTTGTAAATTATTTTCAAAAATGTATTTTGTAAATTATTTTTAAAAATGTATTTTATAAAATTATTTCAAAAATGAATTTTGTAAATTATTTTCAAAAATGTATTTTGTAAATTATTTTCAAAAATGTATTTTGTAAATTATTTTCAAATATGTATTTTATAAAATTATTTCAAAAATGAATTTTGTAAATTATTTTCAAAAATGTATTTTGTAAATTATTTTCAAAAATGTTTTTTGTAAATTATTTTTAAAAATGTATTTTATAAAATTATTTCAAAAATGAATTTTGTAAATTATTTTCAAAAATGTATTTTGTAAATTATTTTCAAAAATGTATTTTGTAAATTATTTTCAAATATGTATTTTATAAAATTATTTCAAAAATGAATTTTGTAAATTATTTTCAAATATGTATTTTATTAAATTATTTCAAAAATGAATTTTGTAAATTATTTTCAAAAATGTATTTTGTAAATTATTTTCAAAAATGTATTTTGTAAATTATTTTCAAATATGTATTTTATAAAATTATTTCAAAAATGAATTTTGTAAATTATTTTCAAATATGTATTTTATAAGATTATTTCAAAAATGTATTTTGTAAATTATTTTCAAATATGTATTTTATAAGATTATTTCAAAAATGTATTTTGTAAATTATTTTCAAAAATGTATTTTATAAATTATTTTCAAAAATGTATTTTATAAATTATTTTCAAAAATGTATTTTATAAATTATTTTCAAATATGTATTTTATAAATTATTTTCAAAAATGTATTTTGTAAAATTATTTTCAAAAATGTATTTTGTAAATTATTTTTAAAAATGTATTTTGTAAATTATTTTTAAAAATGTGTTTTGTAAAATAATTTCAAAAATGTATTTTGTAAATTATTTTTAAAAATGTGTTTTGTAAAATAATTTCAAAAATGTATTTTATAAATTATTTTCAAAAATGTATTTTATAAATTATTTTCAAAAATGTATTTTGTAAATTATTTTCAAAAATGTATTTTGTAAAATTATTTTCAAAAATGTATTTTGTAAATTATTTTTAAAAATGTATTTTGTAAATTATTTTTAAAAATGTGTTTTGTAAAATAATTTCAAAAATGTATTTTATAAATTATTTTCAAAAATGTATTTTATAAATTATTTTCAAAAATGTATTTTGTAAATTATTTTTAAAAATGTGTTTTGTAACATTATTTCAAAAATGAATTTTGTAAATTATTTTCAAAAATGTATTTTGTAAATTATTTTCAAAAATGTATTTTGTAAATTATTTTCAAAAATGTATTTTTGAAAATTATTTCAAAAATGTATTTTGTAAAATTATTTCAAAAATGGATTTTGTAAATTATTTTCAAAAATGTATTTTGTAAATTATTTTCAAAAATGTATTTTATAAAATTATTTCAAAAATGGATTTTGTAAATTATTTTTAAAAATGTATTTTGTAAATTACATTCAAAAATGTATTTTGTAAATTATTTTTAAAAATGTATTTTGTAAATTATTTTCAAAAATGTATTTTATAAATTATTTTCAAAAATGTATTTTGTAAATTATTTTCAAAAATGTATTTTATAAAATTATTTCTAAAATGAATTTTGTAAATTATTTTCAAAAATGTATTTTGTAAATTATTTTTAAGAATGTATTTTATAAATTATTTTCAAATATGTATTTTATAAAATTATTTCAAAAATGTATTTTATAAATTATTTTCAAATATGTATTTTATAAAATTATTTCAAAAATGTATTTTGTAAATTATTTTTAAAAATGTGTTTTGTAAAATAATTTCAAAAATGTATTTTGTAAATTATTTTTAAAAATGTGTTTTGTAAATTATTTTCAAAAATGTATTTTGTAAATTATTTTTAAAAATGTATTTTATAAAATTATTTCAAAAATGTATTTTATAAATTATTTTCAAATATGTATTTTATAAAATTATTTTTAAAAATGTGTTTTGTAAAATAATTTCAAAAATGTATTTTATAAATTATTTTCAAAAATGTATTTTATAAATTATTTTCAAAAATGTATTTTGTAAATTATTTTCAAAAATGTATTTTGTAAATTATTTTTAAAAATGTATTTTGTAAATTATTTTTAAAAATGTGTTTTGTAAAATAATTTCAAAAATGTATTTTATAAATTATTTTCAAATATGTATTTTATAAAATTATTTCAAAAATGTATTTTATAAATTATTTTCAAATATGTATTTTATAAAATTATTTCAAAAATGTATTTTGTAAATTATTTTCAAATATGTATTTTATAAAATTATTTCAAAAATGAATTTTGTAAATTATTTTCAAAAATGTATTTTGTAAATTATTTTCAAAAATGTATTTTGTAAATTATTTTTAAAAATGTATTTTATAAAATTATTTCAAAAATGAATTTTGTAATATATTTTCAAAAATGTATTTTGTAAATTATTTTTAAAAATGTATTTTGTAAATTATTTTCAAAAATGTATTTTTGAAAATTATTTCAAAAATGTATTTTGTAAAATTATTTCAAAAATGGATTTTGTAAATTATTTTCAAAAATGTATTTTGTAAATTATTTTCAAAAATGTATTTTATAAAATTATTTCAAAAATGGATTTTGTAAATTATTTTTAAAAATGTATTTTGTAAATTACATTCAAAAATGTATTTTGTAAATTATTTTTAAAAATGTATTTTGTAAATTATTTTTAAAAATGTATTTTGTAAATTATTTTCAAAAATGTATTTTATAAAATTATTTCAAAAATGTATTTTGCAAATTATTTTCAAAAATGTATTTTATAATATTATTTCAAAAATGAATTTTGTAAATTATTTTCAAAAATGTATTTTGTAAATTATTTTCAAAAATGTATTTTGTAAATTATTTTCAAAAATGTATTTTGTAAATTATTTTTAAAAATGTATTTTGTATATTATTTTCAAAAATGTATTTTGTAAATTATTTTCAAAAATGTATTTTATAAAATTATTTCAAAAATGGATTTTGTAAATTATTTTTAAAAATGTATTTTGTAAATTACATTCAAAAATGTATTTTGTAAATTATTTTTAAAAATGTATTTTGTAAATTATTTTCAAAAATGTATTTTATAAATTATTTTCAAAAATGTATTTTGTAAATTATTTTCAAAAATGTATTTTATAAAATTATTTCTAAAATGAATTTTGTAAATTATTTTCAAAAATGTATTTTGTAAATTATTTTTAAGAATGTATTTTCTAAATTATTTTCAAAAATGTATTTTGTAAATTATTTTTAAAAATGTATTTTGTAAATTATTTTTAAAAATGAATTTTGTAAATTATTTTCAAAAATGTATTTTGTAAATTATTTTTAAAAATGTATTTTGTAAATTATTTTTAAAAATGTATTTTGTAAATTATTTTTAAAAATGTGTTTTGTAAAATAATTTCAAAAATGTATTTTATAAATTATTTTCAAATATGTATTTTATAAAATTATTTCAAAAATGTATTTTATAAATTATTTTCAAATATGTATTTTATAAAATTATTTTCAAAAATGTATTTTGTAAATTATTTTTAAAAATGTGTTTTGTAAAATAATTTCAAAAATGTATTTTGTAAATTATTTTTAAAAATGTGTTTTGTAAAATAATTTCAAAAATGTATTTTATAAATTATTTTCAAAAATGTATTTTATAAATTATTTTCAAAAATGTATTTTGTAAATTATTTTCAAAAATGTATTTTGTAAAATTATTTTCAAAAATGTATTTTGTAAATTATTTTTAAAAATGTATTTTGTAAATTATTTTTAAAAATGTGTTTTGTAAAATAATTTCAAAAATGTATTTTATAAATTATTTTCAAATATGTATTTTATAAAATTATTTCAAAAATGTATTTTATAAATTATTTTCAAATATGTATTTTATAAAATTATTTCAAAAATGTATTTTGTAAATTATTTTCAAATATGTATTTTATAAAATTATTTCAAAAATGAATTTTGTAAATTATTTTCAAAAATGTATTTTGTAAATTATTTTCAAAAATGTATTTTGTAAATTATTTTTAAAAATGTATTTTATAAAATTATTTCAAAAATGAATTTTGTAAATTATTTTCAAAAATGTATTTTGTAAATTATTTTTAAAAATGTATTTTGTAAATTATTTTCAAAAATGTATTTTTGAAAATTATTTCAAAAATGTATTTTGTAAAATTATTTCAAAAATGGATTTTGTAAATTATTTTCAAAAATGTATTTTGTAAATTATTTTCAAAAATGTATTTTTTAAAATTATTTCAAAAATGGATTTTGTAAATTATTTTTAAAAATGTATTTTGTAAATTACATTCAAAAATGTATTTTGTAAATTATTTTTAAAAATGTATTTTGTAAATTATTTTTAAAAATGTATTTTGTAAATTATTTTCAAAAATGTATTTTATAAAATTATTTCAAAAATGTATTTTGCAAATTATTTTCAAAAATGTATTTTATAATATTATTTCAAAAATGAATTTTGTAAATTATTTTCAAAAATGTATTTTGTAAATTATTTTCAAAAATGTATTTTGTAAATTATTTTTAAAAATGTATTTTGTATATTATTTTCAAAAATGTATTTTGTAAATTATTTTCAAAAATGTATTTTGTAAATTATTTTCAAAAATGTATTTTATAAAATTATTTCTAAAATGAATTTTGTAAATTATTTTCAAAAATGTATTTTGTAAATTATTTTCAAAAATGTATTTTGTAAATTATTTTCAAAAATGTATTTTGTAAAATAATTTCAAAAATGTATTTTGTAAATTATTTTCAAAAATGTATTTTGTAAAATAATTTCAAAAATGTATTTTGTAAATCATTTTTAAAAAAGTATTTTGTAAATTATTTTCAAAAATGTATTCTTTAAATTATTTTTAAAAATGTATTTTGTAAATTATTTTCAAAAATGTATTTTGTAAAATTATTTTCAAAAATGTATTTTGTAAATTATTTTCAAAAATGTATTTTATAAATTATTTTCAAAAATATATTTTGTAAATTATTTTCAAAAATGTATTTTGTAAAATAATTTCAAAAATGTATTTTGTAAATTATTTTCAAAAATGTATTTTGTAAATTATTTTCAAAAATGTATTTTGTAAAATAATTTCAAAAATGTATTTTGTAAAATAATTTCAAAAATGTATTTTATAAAATTATTTCTAAAATGAATTTTGTAAATTATTTTCAAAAATGTATTTTGTAAATTATTTTTAAAAATGTATTTTGTAAATTATTTTCAAAAATGTATTTTATAAAATTATTTCTAAAATGAATTTTGTAAACTATTTTCAAAAATGTATTTTGTAAATTATTTTTAAAAATGTATTTAGTATATTATTTTTAAAAATGTATTTTGTAAATTATTTTTAAAAATGTATTTTGTAAATTATTTTCAAAAATGTATTTTGTAAAATAATTTTAAAAATGTATTTTATAAATTATTTTCAAAAATGGATTTTGTAAATTATTTTCAAAAATGTATTTTATAAAATTATTTCAAAAATGGATTTTGTAAATTATTTTCAAAAATGTATTTTGTAAATTATTTTTAAAAATGTATTTTGTAAATTATTTTTAAAAATGTATTTTGTAAATTATTTTCAAAAATGTATTTTATAAAATTATTTCAAAAATGTATTTTGCAAATTATTTTCAAAAATGTATTTTATAATATTATTTCAAAAATGAATTTTGTAAATTATTTTCAAAAATGTATTTTGTAAATTATTTTCAAAAATGTATTTTGTAAATTATTTTTAAAAATGTATTTTGTATATTATTTTCAAAAATGTATTTTGTAAATTATTTTCAAAAATGTATTTTGTAAATTATTTTCAAAAATGTATTTTATAAAATTATTTCTAAAATGAATTTTGTAAATTATTTTCAAAAATGTATTTTGTAAATTATTTTCAAAAATGTATTTTGTAAATTATTTTCAAAAATGTATTTTGTAAAATAATTTCAAAAATGTATTTTGTAAATTATTTTCAAAAATGTATTTTGTAAAATAATTTCAAAAATGTATTTTGTAAATCATTTTTAAAAAAGTATTTTGTAAATTATTTTCAAAAATGTATTCTTTAAATTATTTTTAAAAATGTATTTTGTAAATTATTTTCAAAAATGTATTTTGTAAAATTATTTTCAAAAATGTATTTTGTAAATTATTTTCAAAAATGTATTTTATAAATTATTTTCAAAAATATATTTTGTAAATTATTTTCAAAAATGTATTTTGTAAAATAATTTCAAAAATGTATTTTGTAAATTATTTTCAAAAATGTATTTTGTAAATTATTTTCAAAAATGTATTTTGTAAAATAATTTCAAAAATGTATTTTGTAAAATAATTTCAAAAATGTATTTTATAAAATTATTTCTAAAATGAATTTTGTAAATTATTTTCAAAAATGTATTTTGTAAATTATTTTTAAAAATGTATTTTGTAAATTATTTTCAAAAATGTATTTTATAAAATTATTTCTAAAATGAATTTTGTAAACTATTTTCAAAAATGTATTTTGTAAATTATTTTTAAAAATGTATTTAGTATATTATTTTTAAAAATGTATTTTGTAAATTATTTTTAAAAATGTATTTTGTAAATTATTTTCAAAAATGTATTTTGTAAAATAATTTTAAAAATGTATTTTATAAATTATTTTCAAAAATGGATTTTGTAAATTATTTTCAAAAATGTATTTTATAAAATTATTTCAAAAATGGATTTTGTAAATTATTTTCAAAAATGTATTTTGTAAATTATTTTTAAAAATGTATTTTGTAAATTATTTTTAAAAATGTATTTTGTAAATTATTTTTAAAAATGTATTTTATAAAATCATTTTAAAAATGAATTTTGTAAACTATTTTCAAAAATGTTTTTTGTAAATCATTTTCAAAAATGTATTTTGTAAATTATTTTTAAAAATGTATTTTGTAAATTATTTTCAAAAATGTATTTTATAAAATTATTTCAAAAATGGATTTTGTGAATTATTTTTAAAAATGTATTTTGTAAATTATTTTTAAAAATGTATTTTATAAAATCATTTTAAAAATGAATTTTGTAAATTATTTTCAAAAATGAATTTTGTAAATCATTTTCAAAAATGTATTTTGTAAATTATTTTTAAAAATGTATTTTGTAAATTATTTTCAAAAATGTATTTTATAAAATTATTTCAAAAATGTATTTTATAAAATTATTTCAAAAATGTATTTTGTAAAATTATTTCAAAAATGGATTTTATAAATTATTTTCAAAAATGTATTTTGTAAATTATTTTTAAAAATGTATTTTGTAAATTATTTTTAAAAATGTATTTTGTAAATTATTTTTAAAAATGTATTTAGTAAATTGTTTCAAAAATGTATTTTGTAAAATAATTTCAAAAATGAATTTTGTAAATTATTTTCAAAAATGTATTTTGTAAATTATTTTCAAAAATGTATTTTGTGAATTATTTTCAAAAATGTATTTTGTAAATTATTTTTAAAAATGTATTTTGTAAATTATTTTTAAAAATGTATTTTGTAAATTATTTTTAAAAATGTATTTAGTAAATTGTTTCAAAAATGTATTTTGTAAAATAATTTCAAAAATGAATTTTGTAAATTATTTTCAAAAATGTATTTTGTAAATTATTTTTAAAAATGTATTTTGTAAATTATTTTTAAAAATGTATTTAGTAAATTATTTTTAAAAATGTATTTAGTAAATTGTTTCAAGAATGTATTTTATAAAATTTTTTCTAAAATGTATTTTGTAAATTATTTTCAAAAATGTATTTTGTAAATTATTTTCAAAAATGTATTTTGTAAAATAATTTCAAAAATGTATTTTGTAAAATAATTTCAAAAATGTATTTTATAAAATTATTTCTAAAATGAATTTTGTAAATTATTTTCAAAAATGTATTTTGTAAATTATTTTTAAAAATGTATTTTGTAAATTATTTTCAAAAATGTATTTTATAAAATTATTTCTAAAATGAATTTTGTAAACTATTTTCAAAAATGTATTTTGTAAATTATTTTTAAAAATGTATTTAGTATATTATTTTTAAAAATGTATTTTGTAAATTATTTTTAAAAATGTATTTTGTAAATTATTTTCAAAAATGTATTTTGTAAAATAATTTTAAAAATGTATTTTATAAATTATTTTCAAAAATGGATTTTGTAAATTATTTTCAAAAATGTATTTTATAAAATTATTTCAAAAATGGATTTTGTAAATTATTTTCAAAAATGTATTTTGTAAATTATTTTTAAAAATGTATTTTGTAAATTATTTTTAAAAATGTATTTTGTAAATTATTTTTAAAAATGTATTTTATAAAATCATTTTAAAAATGAATTTTGTAAATTATTTTCAAAAATGTATTTTGTAAATCATTTTCAAAAATGTATTTTGTAAATTATTTTTAAAAATGTATTTTGTAAATTATTTTCAAAAATGTATTTTATAAAATTATTTCAAAAATGGATTTTGTGAATTATTTTTAAAAATGTATTTTGTAAATTATTTTTAAAAATGTATTTTATAAAATCATTTTAAAAATGAATTTTGTAAATTATTTTCAAAAATGAATTTTGTAAATCATTTTCAAAAATGTATTTTGTAAATTATTTTTAAAAATGTATTTTGTAAATTATTTTCAAAAATGTATTTTATAAAATTATTTCAAAAATGTATTTTGTAAATTATTTTCAAATATGTATTTTGTAAAATTATTTCAAAAATGGATTTTATAAATTATTTTCAAAAATGTATTTTGTAAATTATTTTTAAAAATGTATTTTGTAAATTATTTTTAAAAATGTATTTTGTAAATTATTTTTAAAAATGTATTTTGTAAATTATTTTTAAAAATGTATTTTGTAAATTATTTTTAAAAATGTATTTAGTAAATTGTTTCAAAAATGTATTTTGTAAAATAATTTCAAAAATGAATTTTGTAAATTATTTTCAAAAATGTATTTTGTAAATTATTTTTAAAAATGTATTTTGTAAATTATTTTTAAAAATGTATTTAGTAAATTATTTTTAAAAATGTATTTAGTAAATTGTTTCAAAAATGTATTTTGTAAAATAATTTCAAAAATGAATTTTGTAAATTATTTTCAAAAATGTATTTTGTAAATTATTTTCAAAAATGTATTTTGTGAATTATTTTCAAAAATGTATTTTGTAAATTATTTTTAAAAATGTATTTTGTAAATTATTTTTAAAAATGTATTTTGTAAATTATTTTTAAAAATGTATTTAGTAAATTGTTTCAAAAATGTATTTTGTAAAATAATTTCAAAAATGAATTTTGTAAATTATTTTCAAAAATGTATTTTGTAAATTATTTTTAAAAATGTATTTTGTAAATTATTTTTAAAAATGTATTTAGTAAATTATTTTTAAAAATGTATTTAGTAAATTGTTTCAAAAATGTATTTTATAAAATTTTTTCTAAAATGTATTTTGTAAATTATTTTTAAAAATGTATTTTGAAAATTATTTTCAAAAATGTATTTTATAAATTATTTTCAAAAATGTATTTTGTAAATTATTTTCAAAAATGTATTTTGTAAATTATTTTCAAAAATGAATTTTGTAAATTATTTTCAAAAATGTATTTTGTAAATTATTTTTAAAAATGTATTTTGTAAATTGTTTTCAAAAATGTATTTTGAAAATTATTTTTAAAAATGTATTTTGTAAATTGTTTTCAAAAATGTATTTTGTAAATTATTTTCAAAAATGTATTTTGTAAATTATTTTCAAAAATGTATTTTGTAAATTATTTTCAAAAATGAATTTTGTAAATTATTTTCAAAAATGTATTTTGTAAATTATTTTCAAAAATGTATTTTGTAAATTATTTTCAAAAATGTATTTTGAAAATTATTTTTAAAAATGTATTTTGTAAATTGTTTTCAAAAATGTATTTTGTAAATTATTTTCAAAAATGTATTTTGTAAATTATTTTTAAAAATGTATTTTGTAAATTGTTTTCAAAAATGTATTTTGTAAATTATTTTCAAAAATGTATTTTAGAGGGTTTTGGAAAAGTCGCGAGAGGGTTTTGGAAAAGTTGCTCAACGTTTAAGCAGAGAAAGTGGTTTTTGCCAGAAAAACAAGTTGAATTTCGGAAAGGCTTTTGTTGCTCTGGGATACTTTTTGTCAGTTCGCCGGACTGCCAAAAAGCCGCCTGGCCGGAGAGCATCCGTCACAATACTCCCGGCCTGCGTGAGCATTGTGGGCTCTTGGCCACGTGGCGACGTCAGCCCGAGAGTGACGAGATCTCGGGACGGGACGACGCCGCGTGTTGATCCTCTTCGCCACGAAGAGGCTCGCCCGTGAAGAGGGCCGTGCTTACTCCTGCGCCCACCAGCCCATCCGTGAGGGTGACTCCTGGACAAGGAAACTGTCGCCCACCCCCCGGCCCAGTTGATCAGGCAGGTAGGAAGGGTTAGCAACACCCGCCCCCAGTACTCAGGCCCCCGAACAAGAGCGGTAGGCCGAAGCCCAGGGGCGGCTGACGACGGGCCTCATCACAACCCGCACCCACGCCCTCCCCCCCGAGGATCCGCTCGCGGGTACTCCCACATGCGACGTCAGAGGCCTACCAACCGAATGGCACCGTCAGACAGGCGCAGGAGCTTGCACGACAGCGACCTGACGGAGCCACTCGGGTGATAGGCCAAAGACGGCGCATGCAGGAGTACCCGCGAGCGGATCCGCGAGGGAGAAGGAGTGGGGAAGATTGCGAACCTCCCGAGGGAGGGCGGGCGAGCCCGCAAAGAACGCCGCCAGGCACCCCCTCTTGTCTTAATCAGAAGTTGTCCTTTCCTTAGAGGAGGGGTGGGTCCCCCGCCTACCCAACAAGACGCCCCGGACCGGGAGATGGAGGACAGAGTCCGTGCCTAAGGGCCTCCCACACGATTGGGATGGCCGCTAAGACTCACCGAATGAAGCCGCCGCCGCCGTCTTCGTCCTCGTCCTCGTCCTCGTCCTCGTCCCCGCCGTCTTCGTGATGATCTGAAGATGTCTGTTGGTGCCTGTTGTCGGTGTGAAGTGAGGTTTCGATGGAAGAGTGAAAAG
Source organism: Caenorhabditis sulstoni (assembly GCA_963966605.1). Classification (NCBI taxonomy): domain Eukaryota; kingdom Metazoa; phylum Nematoda; class Chromadorea; order Rhabditida; family Rhabditidae; genus Caenorhabditis; species Caenorhabditis sulstoni. The sequence goes on from OZ016477.1 coordinate 2,263,586, forward strand.
ATGAAGAAACGGAGAAACCAGACGGTGCGAAGAAACAGAAAGGAGGAGTTTCTCGAAAGTCGCAAGAAAAGATTTGTCGCTAGTTTTGTCGATGTACGAAACATGACTCTGTGATTGATATTGAGAGTGGGACCAGATTTTTTTAGTGATGGGACGCTCCTGTGTTCCCTATCCCATGCGAGCACCAGAACGGGCGGACTCACTCGCCGAACCCTTCCTTCATGCTGCCTGCCCCTCCGCGAACCGGGAGGGGGCTATCCCTTTTCGAAACGGGGGAGACGGGACAATTTTTGAGAGAAATTTGAGAGAGAAATCGTAAGGAAAGGGGGTACTAGAGGGCCGAATGATGAGCTCAAATGAAGTCGTACCCCTTTTTATACTGCCCCCTATTAGCCACGCCCCTTCCATACTCATCTCCACACTAACATCTCCACACTAACTCGGCATCTGGCGTCTCTTCCGCATCCCCTCCCGCATCGACGTCTTCTTCTCGGTTCGCGTCCGCCCCCATCTCATCATCATCATCGCCCCGTTTTCAGCTCGTCAACATGTGCTCCATCTTCCACTCCTTCGCCACCATCCCCTCCGCCATCACCCTCGACACTTCGACGTCCGGTCCCGTCTGCAGTCCCGTCGTGCCGTCGTGTCCGTCCGTCCCCCTCCAAACTGGCCTCTTCGAGTACAAGGTCACACTCGGCTGCACCTTCCAGCTCGTCTACCTGCTCTTCCTATACGGTATCGCTCCTCTCGAACGAGGAGACATTCTTCCGAATTGCAGGCGAATCGAAGCGTCTCTCTCTGCTCGCCGTCTTCCCCGACAACAAGACTGTCCGCACCCTGCACCTCCAGTCCGTCCAGTATCACACTTCCGTCCAACATCCCTCCGCCGATCCATCGACACCTCGACACACTCCCAATGATCTCACTACTTCCATCTGATCAGATAAACCCTTCGAGAGATGATCCAAATGTTCAGTGGGGCGCATTTTCACGAAATAGAAAGCAATTTGAAAACCAGAAACCCATAATTAACTACCCTATTATTATTGGTATTCGGCATCCCCTTTCAAATTAAACGCCTACATGAAGTGAGTTTTATAACATCAAGAGTACATGAGTGCGCGGATTACGGTAGATGGCGGTCATAAGTTTGACAGGAAAGTTCTTGAAACTACTGGAGTTCGCACGATTTCAACAACATTCTCCTTCTTCTAAATTTGTTTTCGTATTTGTTCGAAAAGTGTAATGAGTCTTGAATATCGACCGGATCTTTGTCATCCAATCTACAGACTAGATATCTTCATGGTTGTAATTGATTGGAATGAAGGAACGATAGTTTCGGATTCCAGGTTGATAGAAAGGGTTACGGATTGATTGTTTCCTAATTTCCAATTTCCGACACTGAAAGGATTATCGACGGAGCAGGTGTTCCGCTCTTCCCACGGGCTCTAATGAGCTCCGAAAGCGGGGGGATTAACCGGGGAAAAGGTTGCAGGTTCACCCCTCGCGAGGTCTTCTCCGCAGAAACGCGAGCCACCTGCCTGCTAATTGAGAACTGTAATTATGCTATTAAGCTCCCCGCGCGCGCGCATTCTGAGCAGGTAACAGAGTGCTCCCGCCCACTTAGTATAAAAGACGGGATTATAAAAGGGGGAAGCTGAGGAGATGGGCTCAAGGAGGGGTGACCTGAGAGCTCCTCTCTTTTCTAGCTTCATTCTCCCGTTCCGCGCACTTTTCAGTCTCTTCTCACTATCGATTTCTGTTTTTCAGCACTCCGATCCCTCTGAAACAATGGAGGACGATCTGCGAACTTATCCTGCCATCGAGTTGTAAGTTGTTCACTTGCCGTAGTCTGATCGCAATCTGACATTTTCAGCAGAACGTTCGATCTGTTCGGGAGACTCTGCGCTCTCTCCCGAAAAACCGAGTTCTCCATCCCGGCGATCATCGACAACATCGTCATTGGCGGGAGGAGTTCGGGACGGTTCGAGTCCGAGCAGGTTGCACGGATCATCGGCATGACGCGGTGGATGTTCCGGCAGCGAGGCGCCCGATTCACGCGACGCATCGAGCAGCAAGTGCGATGCGTGCTGGAGAACGACGAGGACAACCGGGCGCTGGAGGAGGCGTGCCGAGCACTCGAACGGTTCGCCGACGAGTTTCCAACGCCTGGCGCTACGGACTACGAGTCGGCCGGCGTGCGGGTGGCTGCTGGATGCCGCACTCGTGTGTACAGCAACTTGGCCGCCATGACACGACGCATCGGCATGATCGACAAATCCGAACCGCAGCCGATCTTCTTCGATTCGGAGTCGGGCACGGGCGGCGCGCACAACCGTCCGCGTCACGGTCACGGCGACATCGCGTGCGTCCAGCTTCTGCTCGTCGAGGCCAACGAGGTCGTCATTCTGCGTGTGGATCGGCTGAGCAGTGCGGACTTCGCGCGAGTCCAGCAGGCGATCACGGGACTCGGCCAAGAGCGACGCTTCGTCGTGTTCAGCGCCGAGCCGTTTCTGAGCAAAGTGCCCGAGCACAACGTGATCGACGTGCAGCGACGGACGCGGCGACGGAGCGGCCCCAATTGGGTCGTCGGCAGTCTGCAATCGGAGGCGGCACGCGTCGGCATCAGTCTCCGGAAGGACGAGACGATGAGTGACTGGTGCAGGGGCACGCTGCGACGAGGACAGGTCCACTACGCGGCGATGGACGTGCTCGCACTGCCGCAGATCTACGAGTGCCCGCCCGACGACTACCGAGACCAATCCGCCGTTGGACCCGATGTACCCGATAGACCCGAGGCACCTGTCGAAGACGATACCGAATCTCCCGATGAACCTTGGTAGTTTTACCCCCTTTATGCTTGTTTGTAGTTGTTTTAGAAAGTTCTTATCTCTTGTTTGCATTTTACATATCCTTGTTTTTCATTCAATAAATTGTTTAATAAATAGAAGTTTGCTCTAATTTCATGGAACATCCAAAATTGCAATTGAAATAACTCCTGGGTCTCGTAGAACAGGCTCCGCCCCCTTTTGCAGTTTCCGCACACTTTCACTGAAGAAAAAGCTAACCAAATAGTTCAAAAACCATTTGCTGGCCAGTTATTAGTGAGATTTTCAAAACTCTCCAGAATGGGGATATCAATCGAACCCTCTGAATTTCTCGGCGCGCACGATCCTCACAGGCGCCAGACATCCGCCACTGGCGCCGTCCTAAAAGGTGTTTAGAAACCAGTTTTGGGCTCAAAAGAGCCCGAACGATTTCAAATTTCATGAATCGCGCCCCACTGATAAATAGTGCCACAAAGTGCACTGGAGCGCGTTTCGACACCTCGAAAACAACCGCTTGTGACCAGTCTGAAAAACAATCCGAAACCCCCTGAAACCCTATAATCGCGTGTCCGCACACCTTCAATTATCTTCGACATCTCTCCCCCCTCTCTCAAAGTGCTCACCGCCTTAAAGTGTACGCGCCGGGATTACGGTAGTTTGTGGTCGACACTCGTCAACTCCCGATTCCAGGCGCCGTCACCATGGAAACGGGTCATTTTCTAATTACTCTCCATCGACTCGTCACTCTCGTTTTCTCCGTCTCTCACAGCGGCCCCAGGGAGCAAAAAAAAAGCGAATGAAGCGGGGTAAATGGCGAACAAAAAAGTGTATAGCTACAATGCATCTGGCCGCATTTTGGCTCATTTGCTCACATTTTCGAGCAGTTTGGAGCCGGTTTTATGACTGGCAATTACCTCATTTTATGGAAAAATTTGAAAATAATTGTTTTGCGATTAAGAAGAAAATGGCTATAAAAGGGGGCGAGGGGGACATAATTTCACTTCATTCTGCTCGTTTTCCGCATTCTGAAATGGCTAGAGATACCGTAATTCTGTATCTGCTCCCTTATTATCGGATTTTTTTGAATGCAATACGCTGCGGAAATTTTTTTTTCGAAATGTCGATTTACGGGGTTGGTCCCGCCACGAAGAGAAAGAGACGAAGACGACGAGAAATGAAAAAATTTGAAAAAAATGGAGAAATTTCATCTCTCGTCGTCTGCGTCTCTTTCTCTTCGTGGCGGGACCAACCCGTGAATCGACATTTCGAAAAAAAAAATTTCCGCAGCGTATTGCATTCAAAAAAATCCGATAATAACATGCTCGCATCTTTCTGTCAGAGGGTTAAATGATCAGTTTGATATCAACCCTACCGTAACCTAGTCGCATTCCCCTTTACATTTCGTAACATCTTTTCATTGTTTTCTGAATAGCTTTCAAGTGATTCGAATATCTACCGTAACCCTGTCATCTCCCTCTTAAATATTTTGTGTAATGAATCTCAGAAGCACTTCGCTCCCTCTTCAACCTTTCAATGTTATTTTCAGCAATCCATCTTTAGGTACCGTAACCCTATTTGAGTGAATCAGAGTAACCAGTCTCAAATACCGTATTCCAGTCTCCTTCTCCTTAACATTTCTTGAATGTTCCTCAAAAAGTTTCATTCTCAGGTTTCGTAACCCCCATATCTCCTCCTTTAGCTCATCCTCTTACCGTAATCCTGTGCTTCTGCTTGGGAAAACACGCATCATCAAACAACAAGCTTGTACCTACCGTAACCCAGTGCCCATCTCTCCAGCCAATCTCCGCCACCGTAACATTCTCATTCTCATACTTCAAGCACACGCCTACCGTAACCCTGTCACTCCCCTTCCCATCGACCCTAGTTACAGTAACCCAGCTCAGATGTCGTTCAAGTTCACGACCTTCTGTCTAATGTGGTTCATGGCGAACGCCGCCTACTACCACGTCTTCTTCGCGCGCTTCCCGCGCGAAGAGATCCGCATCGGCGTGCCCGCGTTCGGCATCATCATGAACGTGCCGCTGACCGTCATGATGCTCTTCAACTCGCCGCGCTCGCTGACCAAAGCCCGCCAGATCGGCATCTACTACACGTCGCTAATGTTCGCCGTCTTTCTGCTCGTCGGCCTTTTCGTCGCCGCGCGCATTCCGACGCGCTTCATTTGCGACGATAGTCCCGCGTTTTGTGGACGTCACGCGGTGCGTGACACGTTTCTGGCGTTCGTCAACGGGCTCGAGATGTTCCTCGTCTACGGCGGCATCATCTTTTGTGAGTGGTGTCGTTTCATGCGCATCGTACGCAAACACCCCGAGGACGGGTCTCGCCTGGAAGATACGCTTTGGTGTCGATTTACGGGCTCAAACTTTTCGAATTAAAGAGTGCTCGTAAATCGACACCAAAACCTCTCTTCCATGCGAGACCTGTGCCAAATCATAGCCCCGCCCCTATTCGGTGTTTGCGTACTCATTTCTCTCATGTTTCAGTGGAAATCCTGCGCGGTCAAATCATCACCGGCCAATTGCAACACCTCATCCGCAAGCAGCTCCGAAAAGAGGGTCGCGAGCCCGACGAGCACCGCAGTTGGATCTAACCCAGAGTGTGTCGCCTAGAAACGGGCGTAACTTTTTTGTGCTCGGCTCTAGAGAAATGGTGTAAACATAAAAATTGTAGCATTCTTTGAAATCTTTCAAATGATTTAAAGATCGTCTGAAAATATTGATTTTGAAGCGAGTTATGCAAGTTTTAGGGTGAATTTCAAAAAACTCGCACAACTAACTTCAAACTGGATGTTTTCAGACGTTTTTTGCGCCGTTTGAAAGATCTTAAAATTTTCTATATTTTTTGCTATTGAGTCATTTTTCTAGCGTCGAGCCCAAAAAAGTCACGCCCACTTCTATGGCTCTCTGATTTCAATCGAGTTTCCAATGAAGATTCCTGTTAACATTCCGTCTCAATAATATCACCTGCCGCGCGCCCGCCCGAGCCACGCCCTTCTCGATTTCATGCTCCGTGCTCATTCTCGAGCTCATTCGCGAGCCATGATGCTGTGCTGTCTGCCGGCTCGCGGCACACTCTACGTGCTCGCTTTTCTCGGCGTCCTCGTCTCGACCACGCAGACGTTCTCACTGAAACCGACCTCTGTGGCGTGTACCGCCTACGGGCTTCTCAACACTTTCCTCATTGTTGCGACTGCGGTGCGACACGAACGACTGCTGAAATGGGCTCAGCGAGCAATGGTGAGTGCTCGACGCGCTCCGTACAGTCCTAACTTTCTTGCACTGATATCTATCAATTTGGTGTCAACGCAAAAGTGATAGCAAACTTTGAGAGCTCTCAAATGGTGCAAAGAACGTCTGAAAATCTCAATTTTGAAGCGAGTTACGCAAGTTTTAGTGGTGCCTACAACTTTGACCTACTTTCTATAAACTTGACCTACTTTCTCTTCTGAACGAAACCCGCCATCTTAAAACTTGCATAACTCGCTTCAAAACCAATATTTTCGCACGTTCTTTAAACCGTTCGAAAGATCTCAAAATTTCCTATCTGTTTTGTCACTGCACCAATGTTGTAGCTGTCAGCACAAAAAAGTTACGCGCCCTCTAAAATGTCACAGGCCTTGATCCTCCTGCTCTCCGTCATTCCGGCGTTAGTTCTTCCGGTCGTCACGGCCAGTTTTGTCGCCTCCCAGCCGCTACCAAACAACATCAGCCTCGACGTCTTCAACGACGTCGTCTATGATGCCGACAACGAGTCGATGTACCGCTTCAAGGACGGACTGATCTTGGGCATTTGCACCGAATTCTTCCTCGTTCTCATCATCGGAGGTAGATTTTTTTCAAGAACCGAAAGAAAAGACAACGGCTACAGTAACCCCGATGAGTTTTCAGTGGAAGTCGTCAAGTACGTGCTCATCAGTCGCATCTGGCGAGCCGCCGTCGAGGCGAAACTCTTCGCGTGCGACGCCGCCGCCAAATTTCAGACTCCATAATAATTGAGTTGTGGTGATGAAACGAGAATAAAGTTTCCCCTGTTGCCCGTGTTGTTTTCCTGGGCGAAAAAAGAGAAGAGAGCCGGCTCCGGCTCGAGCGCGTGAGCAACATGTGCTCACCGTCGTCATGGTGATGCTCACATCACAGATTCATGCTTCCCTTCTCTCTTCCGCCAACTTTTCGAGCTCTCTCTCTCTCGAGCTCTCGAGCCAAATGGGCGATATCGCGTGCACATCAGTGCGCGGGCTCCTGCTCGTGCTCGCGTGCCTCGGATGCGCCCGATCGGCGCTGAACATCTATCTCGACGGCGGAAAATTGTCGCCGATGATGGTGTTCCCGATCGTGTACATCATCGGAAACACGTTCATCATGTTCGCCGCGATACGAACCGAGGTCAAGTTGCTTCGAGTCGCGCAACGAGTGGCGGTGAGTTGGCTGGCGCGTTTTCGGTGCCTTGGCGCGTTTCGTGTCACCCGGCGGATTCGATTACATCGCGCTCCACCGCACTTTCGCATCGTCGTTCCTCGATTAATGAGAAAGTGCAGTGGAGCGCACTTTACCTACCGTAAGAAAGTGCGTCTACATTTCTAGTTTTTTTCCAGCTCTTCTGCGTTTTCCTCTCGGTCTTCCCGTTGATTGTGGCTCCGTTGATCGTTGGCCGATTCTCGCCGGCCGAAAAGGAGGCGTGCGACAACGACACACTCGTGCGCACTTCAGATGACGTCGTCGTCGGTGCCGTCGCCGGTTTATCGATGGAACTCGGTGTGGCGATTGTGATCACTTGTGAGTGTCTTGCGACAGATGTTCGAGGCGGAAACGGCCGATGGCGGGTAGCCGCCTGACAACGGCCAGTCATCCGCCAGACATCCGCCTGACATCCGCCAAAAGGAGCGTTCCAGCCGCCAGTGCCGGGGTTTCGAATTGTACTTTTTTCAGTGGAAATCCTCAAGTACATCGTTATCACTCGCATGTGGCGCACGGCTTCAAACACGAACACCGTTGAATTCGACACCCCTTAATTTGACTGACCTATTTTTTTGTCCACGAATAAATCATGTTTCTTGTTCACGTGACTAGATTATCGATCGATTGATGAGTTTAAGAATCTCAAAATATCGATTGATTCTTCAAGCTCTTTAGAACGAGAACTAGATGGAAAGAGCTTTCAATCGATATCCTAAAAGTGGAAATCACTGGTTTACGGTAGCAGTGGGTCCAATAGCTCTTATTCAATCAATAATTTCAACTTTTCGTAGTGAAAAATGAAAGAAAGACGTGAAAAGTTCGTGAAAAGTCACGCGCACACTTTCAATTCCACGTGGCCGCCCTTCGTTCGCTTCCCATTGTTTTGCGTGTTCAGTTTATGTTTCCATAACCCCATCACCAGAACGCGAGCGGCCGGAAAGACCAAAAGTCAATGGTTGACAAAAATATTCACAGCGAAGCGTGGTATCATGGTCTCTTGCCACGCGAGGACATCAAAGTGAGTGTCATGCGGGGGAAGTGCGCTCCACCGTACTCATCGTTTCTGCAGAGCATGTTGCGCAAGAACGGCGACTTTTTGGTGCGCAGCACCGAGCCGAAAGCCGGCGAGCCGCGTCAATACGTGCTGTCGGCGATGCAAAGCGAAGAACAAGAGGACGCAGGGGTAGGGACTAGAAACCGAATAGAAATCTAGGGGCCACCGCGTTTTTCAGATCAAACACTACGTGCTTCGCCTGAACAGCAACAACCAAATATTTCTGGAGACGAAAGGGTTCGACACCGTCTCGGCGCTCGTCCACTACTATCTCGTCACGAAGGATCCGATCAAAAAGATGACGGTGCTGAGGAATCCGGTGCTGAAACAGGACTGGGAGGTGGAACACTCGCAAGTCGAGCTGACCAAAAAACTCGGCGAGGGCGCGTTCGGCGAGGTGTGGAAGGGTCGGATCACGCTGAAGAACGGACGTGTCGAGGATGTGGCGGTGAAGTCGGCGAAACTCGAATCGTTGAACAAGGAGCAAATTAAGGAGATTATGCGCGAGGCTCGACTCATGCGACACTTGGATGTCAGTCCTTTTGTTTCTCTCCAGTTTTGCACTGGGAAATTTTGAAAAGTTTAGAGAAAATGGGTCAAGTTTGAGAAAAACTAGGTCAAAGTGAGAAAAACTAGGTCTAATTTAGAGAAACTAGGTCAAAGTTAGGGAACCTAGGTGAAAGTTAGGAAAACTAGGTCAAAGTTAGAAAAACTAGGTCAAAGTTAGGAAAACTAGGCCGAAGTTTGAAAAACTCGGTCAAAGTTAGGGAAACTAGGTCAAAGATAGGGAAACTAGGCCAAAGTTTGAAAAACTAGGTCAAAGTTTGAAAAACTCGGTCAAAGTTAGGGAAACTAGGTCAAAAATAGGAAAACTAGGTCAAAGTTTGAAAAACTAGGTCAAAGTTAGGAAAACTAGGCCAAATCTGACAAAAGTAGATCAAATCCGAGAAAAAACGTGAAATCTCACTAAAAATTTCAAAATTCGCTTGAAATTTGCGCTTATTACACATGATCCGTGATAGTGAAAAGTCACTTTGCAGCACCCGAACGTTGTCAAATTTTTCGGAGTGAGCGCCGGTCAAGAGCCGCTCTACGTGATCATGGAGCTCGCCGATAGCGGAGCCCTCGACTCGTACCTTCAGAAGAATCAGAATCTGACGCCGTCGAAGAAGCTCGAGATGATCTATCAGGCGGCGTGCGGTATTTGCTATATGCACGAGAAGAAACTGATTCATCGCGATATCGCGGCACGCAATTGCCTCTACGGAGGTGGTCAGGTACTACTGTAGACCTGGGGTTACGGTAGCTACGGTTTCATGTTTCAGGTCAAAATTGCCGATTTCGGATTGTCACGAGAGGGCACATTCTATCAGATGGACATGTCGAAGAAGGTGCCGATCAGATGGCTCGCACCGGAGACACTTCGTTCGGGGGTGTACACTCCGAAGACTGATGTGTTTGCGTTTGGTGGGTAGTGGTAACTCATGGAAAATTTGAAGATCTATCGAATGGCGCAGAGAACGTGTGAAAATATTGATTTTTGAGCGAGTTGTGCAGCTTTTAGGGTAAAGTTCAAAGAAACTTGCACAACTTTGTTCGGAATTGAGATTTTTAGACGTTCTTTAAACCATTTGATAGATCTTGAAATTTGCTACAACTTTTGTAATTGGATCAATTTCATAGCGCCAGACACAAAAAAGTTATGGTCACTTCTGTGCGGCTCGTTTATAAACGCCAGCCCGTTTGCAGGCATCATGTCGTGGGAGATTGCCGAGAACGGAAAAGAGCCGTATCCGGACATGCGTGTCGCCGAGGTGGTCGGACAGGTTCGCGCCGGCTACCGAATGCGTTTCGATCCGCTGCTCGTCGACACTCGATTCTCGGACTATGTCGTGGTGAGAGAGCCGTTCCGTTCAATGGAGCGCACTTTCCATGCCTCACCTTGCAGCGCGTTTGTTGGGCCGAGTCGGCGGACGATCGTGTCTACATGCCGGAAATTGTGCGCTTCATGCAATCCACTTTCCAATTTCGTCCGGTGATTCTGACTCCGCCCATGCAGCCACCGCCGCCGCCGCCGCTTCCGCCAGCGATGAAAGAGGGCGAGGTGATCAAATCGATGAATCCGGCGATGAGCATGTCGAAGGTGCGCAAGAACAAGAAGAAGAAGAACCCGTTGGCGAAGAACTCGACGGGCACCGGACCCGACGAGATGGGACCGCCCTAGTCATCATGAAGCTGTTTGTCTCTATGAACGATTGTCGCGCGGGCAGAAAAACGAATTTCGTCAGTGTTGATAGAGACAGAGACGACATTTAGTTCCAGAAAGTTGAAGAAAATTTGAAAATCTTTCGAATAGCGAAAAGAGCGTCGGAAAGTGTCCAAGTTCGAGCGAGTTGTCTTAACGTTGACCTACTTTTTCAAATTTCAACAATTTTACCTAAGTTTGACCCACTTCTCCTAGGCTTGACCTACTTTTTCTATGTTTGACCTACTTTTCTCAATATTGACCTACTTTTCCTGCTTGACCTACCTCTCCAAATTTCGAACTACTTTCCACTAGTTTGACCTACTTTGTTGAAGTTTGACCTACTTCTTCTGACCTTGACCTACTTTCCCTTGAAACTGAACTCAAAACACACTTTACACTGAAAAGTTGGAAAACTCATTTCGAAAAGCAAATTTCGAGATGTTTTCTGAACCATTCGACAGATCCCTTAACTGTCTAATGTTCACTTCACTGTACCATATTTGTAGTGAAATAAGAGAAAATTTGAGAGCAATTGAGCACGCAAAACCTTCAACAACAAGATTTTATCGCGTAACGATGCGTCACTCAACACAAGCATTCAGTTCTCCGGGACGACGGCGATCGGATCCACGTCGATCTGATCCCATTGTTTTTCGAGGAGCCACAGTGTGATTTGCACCTCTGCAATGATTTCAAATCGATAATTGATCGTGTTGTTGGAGCGGTGGGACAGACCGATTCCGAGGAGAGTGAAGGCGAAGGCGGTGCTGGCGGTCTGACCGGTGAGAGAGGCGATGAGCAGGCCGACGACGAGGAGCACACTCAAGATTACCTGCAATCATAAGGGGGAGTTGACACTGTTGGCGATGGGGCGTGTTTTACAGCTATTAGCGTTGGAGCGCGTTTCCAACCACGTTGTTCCGTTTTTGAGCGATAGAGCGCGTTTCTGACTATTAGCAATAGAGCGCACTTCCAGCTCTTGGCGGTAAGGAGGGTTTTCAATTATAAGCGGTAGAGCGCACTTACAACTGTTATCATTAGAGCGCATTTCAAACTATGCACATATGAGCAGTAGAGCGCTTTTGCAACTATTAGCGATAGAGCGCGTTTCAAACTATGTACATATATGTATGTATGAGCGGTAGAGCGCACTTACAACTATTATCATTAGAGCGCATTTCAAACTATGCACATATGAGCAGTAAAGCGCTTTTGCAACTATTAGCGATAGAGCGCGTTTCAAACTATGTACATATATGTATGTATGATCGGTAGAGCGCACTTACAACTATTATCATTAGAGCGCATTTCAAACTATGCACATATGAGCAGTAAAGCGCACTTTCAATTCTAACGGTCCCTCTCGTGATTTCCATTCGAAATTCGAATTCGCTCTCCGCTAACCTGTCACACCGGTCAACATTCCCACGCCGTTACATTTAATTGGATGCGTTTTGCATTCAAAAGAGCAACCCCACTCTTCTTCTCTTTTTTTTGTCCAATTCAAACAAACCGCTCTCTTTTCTCTCTTTCAAATTTCGAAAACATACTCACCGCCGCAGTCATCCACATCTCCAGAAGACGTATCTCTCGCTTCAGCACGACGACGGCGGTGCCGGCGAAGAAGGCGGCGAGAAGCGCGTCGAATTGCACCTCCCATCGCGGCTCGATGAGCCGCAGCACGAAGAGTGAGCCGATGGTGGCGGAGGCGCACCATCGAAGGATGCGGAGCACCAGTCGGCTCAGCCTCGGACCGAACAGCTCTTCGTAGGCGGGCGGCAGAGCAGGCGGCGTCGGGTCGCCGGACAGTGGTTGGTGGACGGCGGCGTGCGGGGACGGGACGACCATCGGAATTACCCTTCAAAAAGTCACGGATGTTCGGAGTCACGGATGGTTTGAGTCACAAAGGGTTTGAGTCACAAAGGGTTTGAATCACTGGACATAAAAAGCGGAGAGAAGAGGAGTGGTAAGGGGGGGGGGGGTGCTGGGCAGATGGCCGAAATGGAGGAGGGCGCACTGGCGACCACCGGCCCAAATGACCTCTGACGGAGAAATGGGGATGTGGAAGGGGCAGGTGCATTTGGGGGAGGATAGGCTCCGCCCACTTTTAATGTACTTTTATGAGATGTGAAGGCCATATGGTTGGCTGGTCTCGCAACGAAAAAACAAATTATGTAAGATATACGCCTGTAGACAAATTTCTAGTTCTGAATTGCACAAAGAGTTTGAAGGTACAGGAGCAGTTCAGTTGTTATTGCTCACTACAATCCGAGGTACCTACTACAGTCCGAGGTACCTACCACAATCCGAAGTGCTTACTACGATCCGAACAAATATTATCCGAATGGACGGCGGCGCGCGGGGACGGGACGACCATCGGAATCAAAAAGTCGCGGATGTTCCTTCAAAAAGTCACGGATGTTCAGAGTCACGGATGGTTTGAGTCACAAAGGGTTTGAGTCACGGGTCGTTTGAGTCACTACCTACAACCCACAGCGCGCGACTGAATTTTGAGGAAAGAAACGGGAGAAGCAGGATAACTTTATTTTCTCTTTCTTTACAGTCTGATTTCATATTTGAAAAAGAAAACATTTGAAAAAAAGTGGGTTTCTCAAATTTTGGCCATCAGCTGAGCGTTCTGCTCTTCCTCTCGCTCCGCCTCGCAAAGCTCCTCGTACTGCTCGTGGATGAGCGCGAGAATGAGGATCATCTCTGAAACTAGGTCATGGAGCATTGCATCGCAGAGCCACAATGGTGACAGACCGTAGAGAACGATGGCGAGTGCGATGAGCATTCGTTTGTACGGGAACTCGTTGAAGGCGAGTGGGTCATTCTGGAGGGCAAGAAAGATGATGAAGACGGTGTAGACGGCGATGATCAGCAACTGGAAAAAGAGATGTCACGTGACCCCTTCAGATGGTTATTAGCCGTTGGGCGCGTTTCCAACAATCTGCCAATTGCACGGTAGAGCGCGCTTCCATGCGCACAGGCAGATGGATGGAAATGCGCTCTACGGCGAACCTTTTTCTCCTCTTGAATAGTTACGTATGTGCGGTGCGATAGAGCGCGTTTCTATGTACAAAAGCGGTTGTCTGGAAATGCGCTCTCGTTGTTCTGCCACTCACCACCATTTTCACCCAAACACCCAAAAGTTGTCTGTCGCGCATCGACGCGATCCACACGGTCGTCATCAGAAACGCGACGATGAACATGTCGATCGGAAGCTGTGCGGTCGGTTTCATCAGATAGAAGGTGACGACGTCGCCGACCGTCATCCAGATGCTCCATTTCAGGAGCACCGGAGCTGGCGAGCTCTTTTTCTCGTCGAACGGAACGACGTTCGGGAAGAACTTGCGAAGAGTGTCCATGGCCTTAAAGAGGGGAATACAGGGTTACGGTAGTATCGGCACGAGTGGCAGAGTGGACAAGCAAGTGACGGGAAACGGAGGGGAATGGTGGTGCGAGTGAAATGAGTGGTAAACATGTTGACTGTCCGCGGCACACACAAAAAGAAGAGAAAAAGGTCAGGCTCCGCCCATTTTTCGATCCGTTTTTGCGAAAAACATCAACAGCCGATGGACATCTGTCACGTTTTCGAAAAATTTTGGAAAAAATAGAGGAAAGGATAAAAACAGAAAGCCATCGTGACTTCTTGAAAAACAAGAAAGTATAGGGTCAAACGCTAGAAACGTCATCTTTCAGGATTCCGAGTATAGTTGGAATTAGGATGGAGCTATTGCGAAATTCGGATTCGGCTCGCTTTTCCAAGCATTTTGACACCCATTATGACCCCATTCCTTTCTCTTCTTTTTCTCTTTCTTCTCTTCACTTTCTCTTTCTTGCCCTCTCTTTCTTTTGCTTCTGGGTCAATTTCTTTTTCTTCTGCTATTCAACAGTGTTTGAATTCATTAAATTAGTCTTAAAACCAAGTCATTACATAAAATAAACCAAAAATCCGAAAAATTACACGTTAACGGCACCGAAATTCTTCTGAATCCACGTCAGCAGCGGCGACTGATAGGCTTTCATCCAGTTGAGGTTCGCCTGAATCTGAGCCACTCCCGTAGTGTACGCCTTCTTTTGCGCCACATTCAACATTTCCCAGTTCAACGTGAACGTGAAGTTTTTCGCCATCGAGAGCTGAATGTCGGTGCTCCAGTTCAAGAAGAGGGCACGCACGTAAATGGAGAAGTCGAACGGCGCGAAGAGCACGTTGGCGGTGTTGTCGGTAAAATAGTTGAAGAGCAACAGTCCGGTGGAGTCGTGGAGTGCGATTGAGGTCAGCAGTGATGGTGGGTAGTCGCCCGTCATGATTTGGTCGAGTTTTCTGTCAAATTTGGATTCTCTGGATGATTTGGAGTTGTTTGACACCCATATTGATCCACTTTCGTTAAAAACCCATTTTGACCTTCATAGGGGGTCTATAAAAGGGTCAAACACAAAAAAACCCAAACCTAGTCAATATGGGGCTCAAAATGCTCCTCTCAATCTGCTCGTTACTAAAATCAAAGTCTCAACGCTTCAAACCCCTTCTATCTCTGGCACGCGACTTACTCATTCAAGTAAGTCGAGTTTTGAACGCATCCGAGCGCATTGAGCAGGTTGGAGCCGTCGGTTTTCAGATAACCAGCGTTTTTGACGGACCACTGGTAGAGGTTCTCAACCACCGTGTAATCACCCCAATTGCTGGACTGAAGCATTCCGTAGCAGTAGGTGGAGGCACGCAGATTGGGGTGAAGTCTACAAATATCAATTTTTAGGAATCTCCATGTTTTTTCCAGTTGTTAGACACCCATATTGCCTTGTTTTCGAAAAAAACTTAAACTTCACTAGAACTAGGTCAAAAACCAAAAAAAAAGTAGATACCCCGCGCATTTTCCGGTTCCATCGAGCGAATATTGGCATTTTTGGATGAAATTGTTGAACAACGTTTGAGCCACAAGTCGATTCACACGATTTCCGGCCAAATTGTTGACATTGACCAAAAGTTGCACTATTCGACTGAACTTTCGAAATTAATCTCAAGACGGCGACGAGATTCGACCTACTCATTCGTCCAAATACCGTTCGTGTTGTACTGAACCCGGTTGAGACCGTTTTTGGTGCTCTGAATCACATAGTTCTGGACGGTGGCCAAATCGGTCTGGTACTGGAAACGGTTGAGGATTTCGGTGAACCACGTGACCGACTGCTCCCACGGAGCCAGGGAGTCCTCGGAGCCGAGGTACAGAGTGAGGTCGAGGAATTTGGAGATGTCCCATCTTCCGGATTGGAAGAAGAACAGCGCGTCGTCGAGCAGCATCGCTCGTGTCGTTGGCGAGAACGTGTTGACGTTGGAGCGAAGTGCCGATTGGATGCTCAACCACGATTTGTCGTCGTAGTTGATGCGTGTGAAACTCTGAAATACCCTCGAGAAATTTCAAAGATCTATCGATTGGCGCAATGAACTTCAAAAAATCTCAGTTTTGCTAGTCAGGGCAGTTTTTAAGGCAAAATGTGCTCGAAAAGAAAATAGATCAAAATTCGGAGAAAGTAGGTCAAACTTGAGAAAGTAGGTCAAGCTTGAGAAAGTAGGTCAAATCTAGAGAAAGTAGGTCAAATCTAGAGAAAGTAGGTCAAATCTAGAGAAAGTAGGTCAAATCTAGAGAAAGTAGGTCAAATCTAGAGAAAGTAGGTCAAATCTAGAAAAAGTAGGTCAAATCTAGAAAAAGTAGGTCAAATTTAGAGAAAGTAGGTCAATCTCGAGAAATTAGGTCAAACTTAAGAAAGTAGGTCAAATTTGATGAAGTAGGTCAATCTCGAGAAATTAGGTCAAACTTAAAAAAGTAGGTCAAACTTAAGAGAGTAGGTCAAATTTGATAAAGTAGGTCAAACTTGAAAAAATAGGTCAAACTTGAAAAAGTAGGTCAAAGTTGAGAGGAAATCACTGAAATTTGAATAACTCGTTGACCTACCGTACTACCCGCGTTGTCCACTCTGAACGGCGAGGGCAGCGGTCGAAGCCACGTGGAATCGTCGCCACCGGTGGTATTGACGAACCAGTTGAACGAGGTGGAGGTCTGATCCTGCGTAAAGATCGGAATGTTCCACATCGTCTGTCCACTCATACACGACTGCTGGGCGGCCTGAACGGTGGCGGTGCCGCGGAGGGACAGAGTGATGATCGGATAGGAGGTCTGGAGGGTGAACGGATTCATGAACGAGGCGACGTTCAGCGGCTGACCCGTCCAGTCGGTCAGATTCGCCGCCTGAGCCGCCAGCGACAACGAGGCCCACAGGTCTTGCGGTCCGGCGTTCTGATAGGCGAACTGTTGGAGGTAGGCCTGTAGGCCGGACTGAAAGACCGGCGGGCTCAGCACGTTGTTGAGCACGTTGAGCAGCGCGCTTCCCTTGTAGTAGGGCTCGATGCCGAACACTGGCGGCGTGTCGGAGATCACCGGTTTCGCGGTGGCCGCACTACAGTCGTACTTGAGCGCCACGTGGTTCATGTAGAAGCGATTGTAGTCGATGGCGTAGCCGTGCTGCTCGGGAAACGTGTGGTTGATGCCGTTGGCGAACCAGTACTGCGCGAAGCCCTCGTTGAGGAAGATGTCGTTCCACCAGTCGAGTGTGACCGTGTCGCCGAACCACTGATGGACGACCTCGTGGGCGGCCGTCTCGGCCACCTCGGCGATCTCGAGCGTCGTCGCGTAGTCCGCGTCGAACAAGAACAGACTGTACTCGCCGATGATGAGCCCGTAGTTCTCCATGGCGCCGGCGCCCTGCGTGTACTCGGGCAGCGCCATCACGTCGAGCTTCTTCAGCGGATAGTCGAAATTGAAGTAGTCGTCCATGAAGTTCATCGTGCCGGCGGTGATGTTCAGCGCAAACTCGCCGTACTGCTCCAGTCCGGACCACGTCCACATTCGGACGAGTGTGCCCGCTTCGGTGACGGTCGCCAGATTCGAGAAGTGACCGACGCAGATCGCGAGCAGGTACGTCGACATTTGCTCCGTCTGCTCGAACGTCGTCATGGTGTAGCCGTTGTCGTAGACGGATTTTGACGATTCGATCGAGTTCGAGAGGGCGATCATTTCGGTGGAGTGCATGACGCGCACGTCGAACCGACCCTTGTAGAGCGGCTCGTCCCAGCACGGGAGCAGCGAACGCGCGCCCGGCCCGCCTTCGAAGTCAGTGGTGAAGATCCAGCTGAAAGCTCATCTTGGATCCGAGAGAACTAGTTCATGACCTAGAAAACCTATGTGTGACCTAGAAACACTCATAGAAACTATGTAATTCTAATCAATTGTTGCATAGGCCAGAGATTTCCCTCGATGGCCTAGAAACCTTTATCTAGCCTAGAGCGCCTCGCGTGGCCTAGAACTCCCATGGATGGCCTAGAAACGCCGAGTAACTTTCTGATAGTCTATTCGCCAGTTTTCAACCACAAAGCCCACGCATGGCCTAGAGACCCCCAGTTTGGCCTAAAAACCTTTTGAACTGTGTCAAAGCTCAAGTGATTCGAATGGCCTAAAAACCTTCCGCATGGCCTAGAAACCCCCAGGTTCTCTTCCAAAACTCAGTTTGGCCTAGCACTCGCCACAAAAACGCACCCCTTCCTTCCGTTCAGCCCTCCGAAATACGTGTTACTCGCGTCGCCCTCGCTGGGATTCTGGAATATGAAGCCGTAGTAGTTGAACTCGAGCTGATACTGCTGCGGATACAGTATCACACGTTTGTCCGTCGGAATCGTCAAAAGTCCGCGATCGTAGTCTTTGGCGACGTTGGCGAAATCGATCGGAATCGGCGACGTGGTGTCGTCGTCGTTGACGGCGAACAAATGAATGTCGGTGGCGTCGAACGCCAATCGATGCGCGTTCATCGTGATCACCGACGTCGGTTTTGTCAAATCGAAATTGATCTGAGAACTGGGAGATTGTAGAGGGAACCGCGACGCGACACGCAACGCACCACAACATTCGCCTGAAACGTCATGTTGGCGTACCAATTGTAGTTGCCCGCGCCAGGAATGTACGGCGTGACCAGTAGCTGATAGATCGGATAGTTGACGTCACCGGGCAACGCCTTCTCCCACGGCGTCTTGCCGATGACCACCACGTTGTCGTACAACCACTGCACCAATTTCAGTCCCGACTGATATCGATTGATCCATCGCGTGCCGATCGCATCCTGATACTTCTCCCAGACGGTCATCTGATCGGGCGTCAGATCCTGGGAGTACATGAGATTCGAGTACTGGCTTTGTCGTTGGTAGCTGTTCCAGTTGTACGTCATCGCGTCGAGAAACGCGTCAATGTAGTCGGCGGTGGCGACTTGCGGATTCGCGCCGACGTAGGCGGCCATCACGTCCGACGCCGCCGGATTCAGCTTCAGAAAACCGAACAGCGTTCGTTTGTCGAGCGTGGAGGTGGTGAAGAGGCGGATGAGGGTTTTGAGTGTGGCCGGCTGCTGCGTACACGACATGCCCTCGAGAAGCGACATGTACTCCTGATAGAAGTACGGATTCGTGACCACTTCGCGATTGTAGGCGTGCAACATTTGGAAGAAGTAGTCCGACGTCGCCGGCGCGTACTTCGCCGCACCGCAGTAGATCGCTTTGCGCAGATTCGTCGGGTACGGATTGCACCAGGCGGTGCCGTTGAGGCTCGCCGAGCACGCCGATTTGATGTTTGCGAACATGGTCAGAGTACGGTTTTGGACGTCGCCGATGTCGTAGCGGACGGCGAACGGCAGGAACACTTCGGAGAATGTGCTGGAAAAAAAGACGATGCGAAAAATAGTCCATAACTTTTTTGTGGTCAGCCGTATAAAAATGCTGTAGTTACCAAAAATATAGTAAAATTTGCGATCTTTCAAATGGTTTTAAGAACGTCTGAAAATCTTTAAATTGAAGGAAGTTATGCATGTTTCAAAAACCGCACTCTAAAACTTTCATAACTCGCTTCAAATTCCATATTTTTCCGCCTTCTTTGGACCATTCGAAAGAGCATAAAATTTGCTATGATTTTCACTCAATCATGTTTCAGAATAATGCACAAAAAAGGAAGATGAGGCCCTCCCACTCACTCGGAATTCCAAATCGACAGATCACTCCATGACACTTGATTGTAGGCCTTCTCGAAGAGCATCTTGTACAGTCTCGGCACCATTTGGCTGTCCAAAGTGTCTCGGAGCTGTCGAGCGATTTCCTCCAAAACGGGCTGCGCAAAAGCGAACACCGAATAACTGGGACTGTTGATTGATTTTGGTGTGTTGAAGATCACTTTCGCCAGATCCAAAAATCGATCGTATCCGAACGGTCGACCGGCCGCTTTCTCTCGGCTGAAACCGATAAATCATTGAAGTTACAGTGGAAATGGTTCGGAAACTGACTTCATGTAGTAATACTCATCGGCCATAAGTGTCAGTTTCAGGTTGTCGGCCACGTCGTTCTCTTTGATTGTCTTCAGAACCCGATCGAATCCGACGTCATCGTAGATGATTCTGAATACAAATACCAGGTTAGAAGTCGGAAAAAAAGATTTGACAAGTACATGGGTTCGAACCAAAACCCTTTGTTTTCAAATCAAACCCATGAACCACTAAGCCATTCAATCGATCTGTGTCATGGCAGAAGCTTTTGGGTAGAGTATTCCCCTGGACCCGCAACGTTTCGCGGTAATCCCCCAAAGGTTCGAAAACTCGGCCATGGCCTAGAAACCCCGCTATCAAATTCGAATTTTCGCTCACCTTCCATAAGTGGCCGAGTACACCGAAGTGAGCTCCCATTGGACGGCCCGATTGTTCGGACCGTCGGCCTTCTCACCCTCTTCCTGACCGACACCACTATCGATCGGAATCCACTGTCGGAACGGATCCGGATGTCTGAGGCTCGTCGTCGTCAGCGGAATCGTCCACTTGTAATTCCACTCGGAAGCGTTCAAGTTGGTCGTGTCTCCGAACGGCTCTTGGCTGAAAGTGACACCTCTCAGCGGTCCCTGATTGTTCGTGAATCGGACGAGTGGATGGTTGATCTGGTGCAGATACGGTTGCATGAACTCGGTGACGTTCAGCGGTGTGCCGCGCCAATCGAGCACGTTCGCACTCTTCGCCGCGTCCGTCAACGCCGTCATCAGATCGACGTCGCGAGCGTTCTGGTAGGCGCGGGCTCTCAAATAGTTCTGAATGCCCGTCTGGAAGACGTTGGCGCCGAGCACGTCGGAGAGCATTCGGAGCATCGACGCGCCCTTGTTGTAGGTGATGTCGTCGAATGCCGGACCGTCCGGATAGACGAGCGGATGCGCTTGCGCGGAGACGTCCGCGTTGAGACCCACTTGCAGCTCGTTGAGCACTTGCAACGTGTCCTGACAAATGGCGGGCTTCAAAAGGTGCTTCAACTCTTTGTTTTGACCTACCAGGTACTGCGATTGTTCGGTGTAGACGAACTTTTGGATGTGGGTCATGAAGTAGTCGGCGAATCCCTCGTTCAGGAACAGATCGTCCCACCAGGCGGTTGTGACAAGATCGCCGAACCATTGGTGAGCCAACTCGTGACACATCACTTTCGCCGCCGCTTCCATATCTCTCGTCGTCATTGTCTGCAAAAAGTGGGTCAAGTTAGGAGGAAGAGTAGGTCAAATCTTGGAAAGTGGATAAGACTCGCAAAAGTTAGGACAGGCAAGGCGAAAATAGGTTGAACTATTGGAAATTGTGTAAAATAGCAAAAAGTAGGTCAAATAGCGAAAAGTAGGTCAATTAGCGAAAAGTAGGTCAAATAGCAAAAAGTAGGTCAATCTGACAAAAAGTAGGTCAATCTGACAAAAAGTAGGTCAATCTGACAAAAAGTAGGTCAAATAGCGAAAAGTAGGTCAATCTAGCAAAAAGTAGGTCAAATAGCGAAAAGAACGTCAATCTATCGGGAAGTAGGTCAAAATCAGTCAAGTAGGTCAAACCAAGAAAAACTAGGTCAACCGAGGTGAAAAGTAGGTCAAACTAGAGAAAAGTAGGTCAAATCAAAAGTGGTCAGTCAAACAAGATTAGGATCGCCCGATAGAAAAGTAGGTCGCAATAGCAAAAGGAAAATAAGCAAGACAATGATGAACTGAGCGAAACTAGTAAGAATAGTAGGTCAATCCAACCGAAGTAGGTCAACCCGCGACTCACCGTCGGATTATATGCGATATACTGATACTTGTAGATGATGAGTCCCCAATTCTCCATGGCGCCCGCCAAAAACTCGGGCATTCCGAGTTGATCGGCCTTCTCCAACGGAAACTTGATACCCGTGTACTCGCCCAACTGATACAAACAGTTTCCGGCGTTCTCGGCGGCAAACTGAAGATATTGCTCGGTGCCGGGCCATCCCCACGCGCGAGTCTGAAAGTGGCAAAACACATGGTCGGTGGCTCCTCGCGTCGTGCGGCTCACCAGAGTCTGATGCTCGTTCGTGTAGCTCTTCGAGACGTACGGTCCGACGGCGAACGCGATGAGATACGAGGACATTTGGGGTGTGGTGGGGAATTGGAGCTCACTCCAGCCGTCGCTGAAATTTTTCAGACAATTTCAGATGTTTCCCGTTCGCTCCTCACCCGATGCTCGTGGCTGCCGGCTCCATCATGTTCGACAGTGCCACTTGAGAAGTCGGATACTGTAGGGTGATGTTGAAGCGCTGGAAAAAAGGTCCTTTCGATGAACTTTCTAGAATCTCCACACCGCTTTATACGACGGCTCGTCGAGTCCCGGAAACACTTTTCTCGCCGAGAACGGCTCCATGTGAGTGGCGATCATGTAGCTTCAAAATAACACAAAATTGGCTCTCGAATCTCTAGATGTCTTGAAAACTTACTGTGTGGCTCCTTGTGGATCGTTGTAAGATGTGTAGTAGACGCCTCCGTCAGTGTACGGATTGATGATTCCGGTGTAGACGATTTGAATTTTGTAGATGCCGCCGGCCACAACGCCGCCGGCATTGGTGATCAGCGAGAGTTGTTGTTTTGTGTCGTCTTGGGCTGAAAAAAAAAGGTTTTGGACCAGATGGATCCGAACCCGCGAGCGCCCGCCTCAAGTTCGCGCCCACACCCGCCTGCGCCAACCACGTCGAACTAGTTGGCAGTGCTAGAGGCTGATAAGAAACTCCGCCCCTTTTTCGGACTCACACGTCGAGCTGATCGGCACCTCCAAACCATTCAAATCCGTCACTTGCACACTTTGAATTTTAAGATTGTAGGCGTTGAGCACGAATCGATCGGAATTCTGAAGCGCTTGCACTTCCAGCGTGAGACGGCCATCGAACGTGAAGTTTTTCTCTGCAATTTAACGACGGGTTTGCGTCAGAAATCGTTAAAAAGTTTATAGTTTTTTTTTGTTCGTTTTACTTTCTCTTATCAAAAATGTACCTGCTGCGTACTGAACTCCAGGGCTCGGAAAGTAGGGTTTGAACCACAGATTGTAGTAGAGAGCGTAAAGATTGGCGGGCAGACGTTCTTTCGTCACGTACAGTGATTGGCGTTTTCTGCAAGGACAAAGGTGGCCTAGGCACCGCTCCAGTTTGAAAACTAGGTCATGACCTCGAAAACCCTACCTCGCAGCCAACTTATCTGCCCTGAAGTTGTCGGGGTGCTCGGGAAGAATGCTCGGGTGCTGAAACTCGAACGCCTCCAACACCTGCTCATGCTCCGTCACGTGAGCCGGTGCCGGAGCCGGTGCCGCCGAGCTCCGCGGGGCTCCGAGAGCCGTGAGCACAAAAAGTGCCAAGCCGAACTTCCAGCGCATTGTAGCGATGAAACCCGACCGAGTAGTGGCCACAGAAAGTGGCTCGTTATCGTTGGACGAAGGAAGAGAGAGAGAGAGAGAAAAAAAAAGAGAGAGAGAGAGAGAGAGAGAGAGAGAGAGAGAGAGAGAGAGAGAGAGAGAGAGAGAGAGAGAGAGAGAAAGAGAGAGTTTGCTCGCCGAGCAGCCACTGTACTTTCTTATCTCGAGACCTTCTGATTCTTTTGTGACATCACACGCACACATACACTATTATCACTACGAATCACCGTTTTAATGCTGACAAATTGTGCCATTTAGCGGAGCATTATTTAATTATCATCTAGTGGAGCGGGGAAGCATTTCTATCGACTACTAACAGTCGCAGTTTCAAACTTCACCTTAGCGCAGGAAAGTGGGTCAAACTACGAGAAAGTAGGTCAACCTAGGGCAAGTCATGAAAAGTAGGTCAAACTAGGGGGACTAGGTCAGCTCTCTAAAACTAGGTCAACTGAAAGAAAGTAGGTCAAACGAGTGGAAAGTAGGTCAAGTAAGCATCAAATCAAGAAAAGTAGGTCAACTTATGAAAAGTAGGTCAACCCAGTTAGAATTAGGTCATAGCAAACTAGGCGAAACGAGTGTAAGATATCAAAAACTTAGACCAAACTAAATACAGAGAAGTTATTCACAATAGCTGAAAACAAGCCAAAACAAGAGAAAGTAGGTCAAATCTTCGAAAATAGGTCGAACGTGGAGAAATCAGGTCAAGTATAAAAGAAAGTAGGTCAAATGAACCTGAAAAGCGTAAAAACATCCGTAAAACCTTTAAATTAGATAAATCAACAGTTTATTTTAACGGGGGGTCGAGGTAGAAATGGGAAACCAAATCGGACACGACGACCGAATTGAAGGGGGGCGCCTCTTAGATGAGACACTCGAGCTCCTCCTTGATGCCCTGCTCCATCTCGACTTCGACGTCACGCTTCGTCGCCGCCTCGAGGCTCATCGACACCGTGCCGACGCTCACTGAAAACCAAAAGAGGTGTGGAATGTGCGCTCCATCGGACTTTGAAACTTACCGACGAGCATCGAGACGGCTCTGAGGACGACGTTCGTGAACGCCGTTCGGAAGGTGGCGCCGAACTGGCCGAACTTGAGCACGTGCATTCCGGCGTCGAGGTAGAAGAAGACGATGCCGAGCAGTGTGCCGAGCTGAACGAAACAAGTGATTCAGATGACGTGCAGAAAACCACAAAAAAAGTTTTCCGGCATGTGGAATCGAACCAAAAACCCTTCGTTTTAAAGCCAAACCCACAAACCACTCGACTACTCGAACGCTTCGTTATCAGCAAAAGCTTTTGGGTCCACTAATCTCCCGGGGGAAGTGAAGCCTAGAAACCCGCTATCATGAATTTGAATTTTCGCGCCAAGTGCGGTGGAGCGCACCGAACACTCACCGACAACGCGTAGGCCATGCGCAACACGTGGACGTTCTTGACGAAGTAGCAGACGTAGATGAGAAGCGTGAAGATGCACGGGAAGACGACGTCGACGGGCTTCGGGAACATCACTTGCCAGATGAGGAGGAAAAACGTGGCGATGGGCACGAAGACGCGCACGTGGTCCGGGTGGTACGGCACACCGCGCACAAACACGATCTGGTCGTTTTTGAATTTCGCGTACCAGTCGTAGGGCTGACTGCTTCCGTAGACTGCCCAGTTTTTGGCGAGAAAACGTTGGAAGACGTGAAAGTAGCGACGACGTTCCGCTTGGTACTCGAAGAGCTCCGTTTGCTCGGCGAGCTCGCGTTTCGCGAGCAACGGTTCTGACATGAGAATCATCATTACCCTGGAAGAATATCGATTTTTGCGGGGAGGAAAAGAGGGAGAGCGATGTTGTGAAATGGAAGCGAGTGACAGAAGAGGGACTGAATAAACGGGCACGCGACGCGACCGCGACGCCGTCGCCGCCGCGCCTTCCGATGAGAAAGAAATAGTGTTGTTTGAGGAGATACACGAGAGAGACCGTTATGGAGGTGATAAACGGATACTGTAATGGGCACTGCCAGGCACGACAGGACAATGGGACAGAGTGCAGGGTGCGTGGGAACACGAGAGAGAGAGAGAGAGAGAGAGAGAGAGAGAGAGAGAGAGAGAGAGAGAGAGAGAGAGAGAGAGAGAGAAAGAGAGAGAGAGAGAAAGAGAGAGGGAGAGAGAGATTTCGAAAGTTTCCAGAAGACTCCAAACATAAATATTGCGTCGATTGCTGCGACGACGATATGAGGAAAAACGCTCTCGAAGTTAAGACTATTTGCGAACAATTTGAAATGTCCCCCCATGTGGGTCTTCGGGCTCTTCTTCACGTTTACAATATTCTGATAATAAGGTTCGAACACTGCAACTCATCTACTCGATTGCTTCATCTGATCTTTGAGAATGGAATGAGAGCCGTGATGACCTTGGAGCTCCCACTGAGCACACATATGGCCTTCCGACTCTCCGAAGAGCGTCGATAAAACAAGGGGAATTGCGGTGCCTGGCACCTGTTTCATGTGCCATGCCCTCTCGGGGTCGTCAATCCCTTCCAAAAACTGTCGAAATGTCGTGTTGGAAAGAGGCCGTTTCACTTTACGAGCAACACTGTCACAGCACACACAAGGGGGCCTGTTTTTTCACGGAGAAACTTTCGAACAGTGGGAGAGACGGGCTGGCGTGTCGGGAAAGTGGAGTTGTGGTTCCAGATTCTAGCGGAATGGTTTGAGTCTGGAATTTCGATTTTCAGACGCCACTCTTGTTTTCTGATCGTTCTCATCGAGTGAAGCACAAAAAAGTGAGGATGACTGGTTTGCTGGTCCTGTCTGGGGCTGACGGAAAACTGCGATCGATCGGGCTCAATCGGCTTGTGAGTTCTAGTCAAAAGAGACTCTTTGAGAATGGAATGAGAGCCGTGATGACCTTGGAGCTCACACTGAGCACATATGGCCTTCCGACTCTCTATAGAGTGCCGATAAAACGAGACGGAATGTGGTGAAATCGACTGGCACCTGTTTTATGTACCGTGCCCCGGGCGACAAAATGGAGAGACAGAGAGAGAGAGATAGATTTCGAAAGTTTCCCGGAAGACTCCAAACAACAATAACAGCTGCGAGGACGATATGAGTAGGAGGAGGAAGGGTCGAATTGGTTTTTCTGTGTACATTTTGGGGGGAAGAACGTGACACCTGTCACTGAATGTGCAGAAAAGGGGAGCAGATTGCAAAATGTCCCAGTTACAGAGTGTCACAGTGGCACAGCTGTGCATTGTTCCAGTTTTCCAGTTAGCAAGGGGTGCAGTTGTGTGACAGTTGCGAAATGTCACGGTAGCAAAGTATCCTAGTTTCGAAGTGTCTCGCAGTAGGATGATGTGACAAAGAGTGACGTCACGCGGTCACATGAAAAGCAGTCGGTCACAGTTTTTCGAATCGATTTCTGTGGAGTGGGGCATAGAGTTTGGAGACCGATTGCGAAATCACTTTTTGGCGCTGGATAGAAGTGTTGACGTTTTGGGGTGTCTTGGAGGATTTCGGGTTCATTTGCGCGTTTCTAGTGCCTTGGCGCGTTTCTAGTGCCTTGGCGCGTTTCTAGTGCCTTGACGCGTTTCCAGCGCCTTGACGCTTTCTTCGTTTTTGGCAAACTCTCTGAGCATGGTTCAAGTTGAAAAAATAAACTGAAACGCCCAAAAAAAAAACGCGTGAAACTATGTATTGGGGAGCTATTTAGTTGTACAGGTTTTTAAGAAGCAGTCCAAAAACCTTCATGGGCTTGGACTGTTCTCATAGGTCCATTCACAAAAAAGGTGAGTCGGACAAGTCGCGAGGGACCGAAAAGTGTCCCTTCCTCGAGAATTTTGATATTGGTCCTAACTCTGACGGCTTCCGAATCGCAATCAATCGAATCGCGCCAACCTTGAAAAGTGTCCAGTCTGTCCTCGCATTTCTCTGCGTCTCTTCAACTTGCAATGCTCTCTCTCTCTCTCTCTCTCTCTCGTCAGACGTCCTCGTCGATGCACAAATTGTTGACAATTGAGTAATTTGTCACAATTTGGACGTTCGCCTTGAATTATAGGCCGAAGTTTGATCTACCTGATCCATGCGGAGGTAACGCGCGTCTGCGTGTCACGCGTCCAAGTTGGTCACATCGGGGGTATCGATCGAATCGTCGCCAATCAGATCTCCGAGACAGTGGAAACCACACGGCTGTCATACGAATTGAAGGTTAGGGTCTCGACACGATCGAGCCCGACATTCAGTCTATTCCAGCCCATCCGATTTCCAGACCCCCCCCCCCGTTTCTGTCTGCTCGAAGAGCAAGAGCCCCGCTCTGCTCGACGTCGACTCGTTTTCTGTTTACAGTTACACAACGAACGACGGACGAGTGTAAAATGTGCCCTATCTCTCTCTCTCGCAACATCTGTCTTCCTTTTCCCCTTCGTTTACACTCGATGCACCGAAAAGAGGCGGAGAGTGACGACCCGCTCTTTTCAGTTGCCGCCGCCTATTTTTTTCGGGTCTCGAACGGAAAACACAGGGTGAAAAACGATTGATTGCGCCTCTCTTTGTGTCGAAATTTGAATTTTCGCGCGCGGTTCAAAATTTCTCAATTTTCCGTTCGAGACCCAAAACAGGGTATGGGCCTAAGTTAGAAGCCCGAAAATCTGACAGGCCTCTGAAAATTTTCGAAAAAAATCGAATTTCCCCGAGAAAAATAGTTTTCGCTTCGAGACCCGAGCGCTAAAACGCGGCATGCGCCTTTAAAGAATACCGTAGCTAAGGTTTTTTCTTCCTAATTTCATTGAATTCCCAAAAAAAAAAGAAACCCCCGGCCTAAATCCGTCCGTTACCAAATTGTTGACCGTCTTCTCACGCAATAAATCAATAACGTCGTCTGTTGCTCCAGAAGAGAGAAGGGTCATAAAACCCCATAATACGTCATCTGACCCCTCTTGTTGGCTCTTTTCCTCTCTCTCTCTCTCTTCTGCTCGCAACGCGCGCGCACAGCATTCCTCTCGCAAACATTCGTCTTCTGCCAGGAATTTCTGTATCTTGTGACCTGTTATCTTCTTGTTTTCTCGTCTTCCTCACTCTCTTTTTGCTCTCAATCCTTTCAATCAAAGGAATGAGCTGTTGGGGTGCCGCCTGCCGGAGCAAAAGGGGGCGGAGCCTAACAAGAGATAAGATAGGAAAGGCCTCGACCATTCCATTCCATTCTCCCCACCCGCCATCATTCCATTCGATCTTTTCCAGCCATGGACGCCCGCCCGTCAGCTCCTCTCTATCCGAAGCTCGGCTCATCCGAAGACTCCCTCCTCGTCGACGTCGACACCGCCGCCACCGCCACCGCCACCGCTGCCCCGTCGATCAACAAAAAAGCGAAGAACGTGCGAGTCGTCCGTAGCGTCGTGCGCGAAGTGCTCGCCGCCAGCATGATGCTCCGCGTGTACGCGCTCGCTCGCTTCGGCGCGCTCCTCTACGCGGTGACGCACATTCCGTGGACGCGCGACGAGCTGCCGATCGTCTCCGTCGTGCTCGGGCTCGACGCCGTGCTGCTGCTCGCGTCCGCGTGCCAGAACTGCTTCACACTCTGTCTCGCGTGGGTCGTCGCGTTCTGTCAGCTCATGGCCGCATTCCTGTGTCTCGTCTTCGCGCCGCTCGCCACCACCAGCTATTTCGCGTCGGGAGCCGGCGACCAGTTCATCAGTCTGCTCGACAGAATCAAGTTCCGAACTGATCTGGAGCTGCACGTCGCCAAGGGATTCGAGCTCGGATTCGCCGTCCTCCTCCTCTCGCTTTTCTTCGTTTTCGGTGAGTTTCACTGCGAACATTCGAACGAATTCAAAACTAAATCATTTTTTCAGTCGCCATGATTCAATGCTCGCTCATCAGCACCGTCCTCCGTCAGAAGCTCGACGAACTGCGCGAGAAACGTCAAAAGACCCATAACGAAGCCGTCGTCGCCTGAATTCTGAATCAATTTCACTTTGTTATTGTTTAAATGACACTAATAAACTCTTGTTGAACAAATTTCTTGCCGAAAACTGTCGAAAACTATGAAAAGTTGACGAAAAACACGATGAAATTGGGAAAAGAACCGAGAAAAATTCGAATTTGAAAGAGAATGCAAACGCGCTCCATTTCGAATTTTCTCTGCGTCTCTTCGATGTCCACACTCTCTCTCACCCAGCGTTTTTTTCGAATTTCGAATTTTCAATTTTTTTCCTATTTTCGGCAATTTTCCCCTATTTTCGTCAAATTTTCGTGTCAAATCAAATAAAAAATCGAAAAATTTGCTGAAAATCAAAAAAAAGCTCTAGAAACCTTTCTAAAACACAATTTTTCATAAAAATTCAATTTAAAAGTTTTTTCTCGAGAATTTCAGGAAAATCTCGTTGAAATCTAAATTATTTTTCAGTTTACAGTGAGAGCAGCCGTCGCATCTTGTGTTTCATTCAAAAACCCTAAAAATTATTCCGAAAACCTCAAAAAACGGCCTAAAAACTGTAAAATCAAGGAAAATATGTAAAACTTCTTGAAAACCCCGTAAAACTTCGAAAACTTTCACTGATTTCGAGTCAAACATCTTTAGAATCTTGTTTTTCATCAAAATCTTTTCAGAATGAACAAACCGCCGCCAGCCTACACGCCGAAACCGTCGCCGACGCAGCCACCGTCCTTTTCCGGTCAATTCGGCCACATCGAGCCGCGATTCGTGCTCCTGATCGCGAGCATCGCCCTTCTGCTGCTCGACGACGTTCCGAAGCTCATCATGCTGCCGTTTGTCATCGGATCCTACCCGACAGGCTCGCGTCTCGCCATTTCCGTCGCCTTGGTCATCTTCTACGACGGTCTTCTGCTCCAGGCGGCCTACTCCGAATGGGTCACTCGGAAATGGTGCAAGACTCTTTTGGCGGTAAGGATTCGCTCTGATTTCATTCCGAATTCCCCTGTTTTCAGAGTTTCTTCATTCTGAATCACACTTTCAACACGTTCTCCGCGATCTGCTTCGGTGTCAATGTTGCGGGCGGCGTTTTCAAATTCAAAACGACCCACGAGCTCACAATGAGCACGAACGTCGCCATTCTGCTCTGGATGATGCTCGCCTCGACGCTCGCTACTTTCAGTTAGCCGCTCGACCACCCAGAAATCGATAATTTCTCCGAATTTCAGTGATCATGGTCCGCTACAAACTTCTGAAAGAGCTGCTCAAAGGGAAAGACGTCTCCCGCACTGAAATCGCTTAACTCATCTCAAACCTATTCTGTACATAGTTTGCACTAGAACCGAATCCTTCCGCCATTCAATTTGACAAATGAAAATTCTCGATTCTGAAAATTCAAGTTGTATTTAACCTGCTCAATTGTCATGAAACATTGAAATATATCTCGAAAAACCGCCTGAAATTAGGCAAAATGCAAACGCGCTCCATTGCGAACTCTATCCCAAAACTTGTTTTTTTTTTTCTAGAATTTTCATCTTGTTTTCAAATTTTCTTTTCATTTTCCCCCATTTTTTCGCCGATTTCCACTACTTTTTTGCCGTTTTCCAGACTGAAAATGTTGAAAATAATTTTAATTTTCGAGAAAATCATGAGAAATTCTCAATTTTTCCCACAATTTTCAAAGCATTATCCTTCATCAATTCCGCCGATTTCCCTATTTTCCCCGGTCATTTTCCACGTTCTTCTTTTCAGAATGGAGCCGCCAAACTCACCACCACCCGTCTATGAGCCCGAAATCGCGGTTTTGGCCGATTCTCGTGCCGTCGGACCGTCAGTCTATTCCGAAGCTCGCGAACGTCTTCAGCGTTTCACCCTCGCCGTCGTCGTGCTTCAGGACGTGCCGTTTATCGTGTGCACGTTTCTCATGCTCGGTTTCCGCGAGACGATCGAATTCGCCGTATTCAACATGCTTTTCACGATTTCCTTCGACGCCTTCTTGGTTTACACCGCCTACACCGGAAATCGAGTCGCTCTAAACGTCGCGAAGATAGTTTCGGTAGGAGAATCCATGGAAATTGTCTAGAAATCAAAGTTCCGCCTGTTTTCAGGCCATCATTGCTTCTCTCGCTGGTCTCGCCTGCTTTCTTTACGTCGGCCTGGCCGCTCTCCTGTTGATGGCTCAACAGACGGTCCATCTCGGCGTTTTGACGCTCAGAACGTCGGAATCTTACTTTAAAACGGAATGGAACGCGGACAACGGAACGAAAATGGTTCTGGACTTCACTACCGGCACCCAAGTCGCCATCTCCTTGACATTCGCCCTATTCATGGCCTACTTCGCTTTCCGTCAGTTTTCCTTTAATATTGACTCGATTTTTCTCGTTTTCCAGTCTGCGCGATCCGTTACGAGCTCACCAACGCGGTCCTGAAGTCTCCGGAGCCGAGAACCGTCTCGGATTCGACGGCAATCATCAAACTGATCTGATCACTTCCCCAAATTTTCATTTTTACCAAATTTCTCAAAATTCTATTTAATAACGCTCAGCGTCCCACTGTTTTATTTTTTCCGCCTTCATGAAGACGATATCTCATGGCTGTCCACTCGAAAATTATCGATCGGTTTGGTCTTCTGTGCGAGACCCAGGAAAACGAAGAAAACATCGCTCCGTATCACAGTTTGCACGCGACGAGTCGCTACGCAACGAAATTCAATCGCGCTCTACTGCACTAGCCGCGAAAATTTCGATTTTAAAACGATAGCCGGTTTTTTTTCTAGTATTTTCACATCTTTTGCTCGTTTTTACTCTGAAATTTGCTAGTTTTGCACATACTTTTGTGTGATAAAGCTGGGAAAAGAAAAGAAAAAGCGTCTGGCACTCAAACGTTTTAATAGAAGCGTGTTTGCTGGAGAAAAAAAAATAAAAGGATGGTTTTTCCCAATGAAATTGATTAAAATGCGATTGAAAAGCACTTTACATCGCAAGAGAATCAATAAAAAAAGCTGTTTAAGCTATGATAATCGATAATTTTTTGAGGAAAAATTTAAATTGCAACCGGAACTCGGTCGATTTATTTAGAAAAAAAAAATAAAATTTGTGCTTGCCGCCAAAATTTTCGCTAAAAACAGCGCGCTGAGCGTTATTTCGGAGCATCGTTAAGCTTCCGGAATTTTCCGAATTCTTTAATATTTTCAGATTTTTTCTCTGAATTTCTTTTTTTTCAGCGTTTTGTAAAGCTATTTTAGCAATTTCTCATGATTTTTTTCTTTTTTTTTCGAATTTCCAGCCCTTTCTCTCAACATTGCTGGACTTTTCAGTCCTGTTTTCCAGAATCTCGTGGCCTAATAGAATTTCGTTTCAGAATGTTCTCAAAGGGAACGCGGTCGGTGTCGCCGGCGCTTCAAGCAAAACGGAAGCACAATTTGCTCATTTTCTCCGCCGTCTGCTTCGTCCTCGAGATGATTTGGCTCGTTTCGATCGATAGGCAGTTCCAGTGGGCTGTCAGCGTTGCGCAGACGGTTTACTGGAACTACATTGTGTACTGGGAATTCTTTGTCGGCGTCTGTCTCGAAGGATCGCTCATATGCGGAATTGTCTTCGCGAAACGGAAGGTTCTCGACGTCCATCGAATCGTCACGGTAACAGTTTCACGCTTGCTTGTTTCTCCCTGAAAATCCTCGGAAACTGTCGAGAACTCATCGACTTTTGCGTGAAATTCGGTTCTTTCAGATAGTATTGTTCCTCCTCTCCGTCCTTTCGCTAATCGTTTGCTTCACAAACGCCATCGGAGCCTACGTCGAGGAAAAAGAGAAACTTCTCGAAGAAAGCGCGTTTCATGCGATTCGCTACGTTTTCTACCTGATTCGTACGTCTCAAAACTGTCGCAAACTCGTTTTTTCGCGCTCTTTTTCAGTGTTTTTCGCCCGTTTTGTGCTCATCCGCTCGTATTTGGAAGTCATGCCGAATGTACAGCAGCCAGCTGTGACTGTCGTCGGAAATCAAGCTCTTGTTCGCGTTGAAGTTTGAGGTGCCAAACTGAAATCATCCCTTTTTTTTGCCTGCTCTCTTGTTACATTTTCATTGTTTTCTAATAATTTATCACAATTTTCTGAATTTACCAAATGAAATAAGAATTCCCTTCTGTTGGTTTTTGTCGGTTTTAATCCGTTTCTATATTTGTTCCTAAAAATTTCCTTATTTTTTCGAAGAATTTTCTTGCAGAAAACTCGGTGAGAATGTGGAGCAAATCGATTGAGAACGCGCCGCCAGATTACACAAAGGCAATGGCCTGTCCGATGGCTCCGAACGGGACGATTCAAGAATCTATCGAGTCAGGGCTCGCGGAGCCCCGACATGAGCCACTTCTCGGTGCTTCCGCGCCGCCGGCCGAGTCGGACGCTCGTGAACCGAGAGAGGAGCTGAACGCGCTGCGGATCTGCGGAATGAGAGTGGACACAGCGTTCATCGTGCACACGGTCATCTCGTGCATTCTTCTGGTTCCGCTGATGGCTGTGTCTGTGTTCGTGCACGGTCTCATCATCATTCCGTTCACCTACTTTGTCCTCCTGGTCGCTTCGTCGGTGTGGCAGAAGATTCCCGCATTGCAGATGACGAGAGTGTTCGCGGTGAGCACCCATCGAAACGATTATCAAAATAATGGGGGGGGGGGGGGGTGCCAACTTGAAATAAGTTTGCTTAAAAAGAAATTAGAGGGGTGGGAAAATGCAGCGCACAAGGAGCGACGCATTGAAAATAAGGCCTAACTGCTGCTTTTCGCCGGAATTCTTCGCGCGGCCTCCACGAATTTTCGAGATTTCTTCGCGAAAAGACGTGTCTGTAAGCGGAGCATCGAGCGGCCTAAAAATATCGCAAATCAATCGATATCGCGCATAGGCGCGCAACGAAATTTGGATTTCTAGGTCACGGCCACAGGAATATTAATTTTGGCCTAAAATCGATTATTAAAAATACTTGCACTTATTTTTAAAGCGTCGCTCCTTGTGCGCTGAATTTTCCCACCCCTCTAGTTTTTATTAAAGCAAACTTTTTTCAAGTTGGCACCCCCCCCCCCCCCCCCCCCTTTAAGGCAACTGGCACCTGAAAAAGGTGATTTGAGAAGACGCGCGAAACGAAAACAAGCTCCGCTCCCTAAGAAGGTCAATCGCCGGGCGACGAGAGAGAGTGTGGGAAACAAAGAGAGTCAGACACTAGAGCGATTCGGGGCGGAGCGCCTTCTCAGATCACAATTCAGGTGCCAAGTGGTGGAAGACATCCTTGAAACTACGTTTTTTCAAAGCTGTTCGACTGATTTGTTTTCTCACTTTCAGTACATCCAACTGATCGGCGGAGTCATCGCAATGTTCATCGTTCCGTCCATCGTCGCCCACGAAACTCGATATGCGGGGCCGGGAATCTTCTTTGGATCCCTCATCGCCCTCTACATTTTGTGTACGTTTTCTGTTCTTTCCTCTCTTTCTCTCGTTTTGTTTTACGCGATTATTCATAATTTTCAGGGATTGCCTGTCAACTGTTTCTCGTCACCAAAGTGCTCGAAATCGCGATTGTCAAGAGAGAAAAGAAGCGGCGGCTCGTCGAGCGATACCACTTGAATCAAATCTAGATTCCTTTCTTTCTTTTTTCTTCCATTGTTTTTTGTCTTCACTTGTTATCTTCTTGTCTTTGTTTTTCAAATTCGAAATCGTCGAAAACGCTTTATTGCAAAGAAATAGCTGTTGTTCTGTTGTCAAACCAAAGTGAGATTGTTCATTTCGACGCACGACTCTTTTCGCTCCATTTCGATTGTTCGAATGACTTTTCGCGCCAGGAACACTTGAATCGCGTAGTCTGGAATTGAAAAAGGTTTGCAATTTGATTTCGATGCCAACAACAAAAAGAAGCAACTTACAGGCGACCTCGAAAAGGATGAAGATTTGGCCGAGAGCACAGTAGGCGACTTTCTGGCCGAATCCCATGTCGTGGCTGAAGCCGTGCTCCATGGCGAGCCGCGTGAGCTCCGGAGCGCCCGAGTCAAAGTCGAACACCATCCAGACGGGCGCCATGACGGCGAGCATCGACAGTGCGACGAGATACGCGCAACCGTACACTTTGATCACTTTCAGCGCCCAAATCGTGTTGGTGACGGCGGTGTGGAGGAGGAAGACGTCGATGAGCAGCTCGACGAAGATGTAGACGGTGGTGCGGCGGACGCCCCACTGAAGCAGGTACTCGAGCTTTGTGACGTCGTAAGCCGCCGTCGCCGCGATGAAGACGAAGAACCAGACGCGGACGTCGACTTTTCGAAGGCGTCGGAGGATTGGGACGGGTGGCGGCGGCGCCGTGGAGGACGTCTCCGGCATCTTTTCGTACGCGATGGAGCACATTGTTTGCGGGGGAATCGAGAGAGAGAGAAAGAGATTGAGTACAAGAGGATGAGAATAAGAAGGAGAATGAGAAGAAGGCGAGGAAGAGGGTAATGAGACGATTATCGATTAGTGGGCACCAGGTGCATCTCCACCTACACACACAGAGAGAGCAGATGGCCCCTTGCGAGAGGGGGGGTCACTTTCGCGCGCGCGCGACGGCACACAATTACACATATCGTTGTACGTGTTGCGCGGGCACACTAACGGCCTTGGGAACGAACAGGCCAGATGGATTCGGTCTAGATAGACTAGCCTTGAAGCGTCAGACTCGATTTGGACATCTTGAACACATGGAATGGAAAGATTGAAGAGCCGAATCATGCTACCAATCAGTTTGACAAGACTGGGTAGCCTGGAGAGCGCGAAAACCTGCAGATGGGCCAAATTGGTTCGGCGAGACTGGAAAAGCTTGACTTCGATGGTTGAGACGCTCATTTGGCGTATGTCAGGCGTGAAGAAACTCAAAACGGAGCCAGATCCAAGACAGATTGGTCCATTGGCCCTTGAAAAGTTGGAAGTTGGCGTTGAGCCCATAGGTCCCCCGCTCTCCGAAAACCAGGCCCGATGCTTCGTTTCGTCCCCTTTTCGCATTCAACTCTTCGCCTTCGTCGTACATCAAACGCGACAGAAGCGCGTCCGTGCGCGCGCGCGCGCTCGTCCTTCAAACCACAATAAATTGTGCGTTTGGAGATGGAGGAGATTTCGTCTCGTGTCACCCCTGGCAACCTCTCTTCTTCTTCTTCTTCTCCTTTTTATGCGATTGAGAGCTCCGCGCGAGAGCTCATGTGAGCCATCCGGACAGAAAAACAGAGAGGAAGAGTCGTTTCTCTCTCTCGGGAGCATCGCAAATTGAGCAGAAACGCGGAGAAGAAGAAGAGGCAATAGCAGGATTACGGTAGTTTGACACCCTAATTCCCATTTATTTTCACATCACATCCCGCACACACACACACACACATCTGCCCATTTTCCACTTTCCCTTCCCTTTTCAATGGGCTGTACGATTTTATGGGCTCGCCGAGCCGCCGAGACCCATTACGACCTTCTCAAAAGAGATCCGGCTCAGCGGTTTGAGATGATGGTGAAACGAAATAGGCCGGGCCTTCGCTCATTTTGGTCATGCTCCAATTCGAGATAGCAGAGCATTTCGAATTGGCCTTGTGATGAAACCGCGGTTCGCTGCGTGGGTCTCGCCACGAAAAGGACTCGCCTTGTGCACAATCGCCCGAACTCTTCTTTTCGCGGCGAGACCCATCTCGCGAACATACAGTATTCTGACAACGATAGCCTGGGGTCTCACTGGAAAAGAGCAGAAGCTTCGAACTTTCGAGATTTTTCTCGAAAATTGAGAGCATTGGGGATATGCTAGTGCCACGTCACGATCCCCCCCCCCCTCTCTGGAATTGTATGCTCGTGCAAACGTGTAAACAACATCTTCTTCCCTTCTTTGTTTCCTACTTCCTCCTTTTAAGCCACGCCCTCTTCTTCTATGCCAATGCTGACGTGGCATTGGGAGTGTGTGTCTGGTGTCTCCAAACTTTCCGCTCTATTTCGTCCCTCGATTGTCTGCACTCTCACAGTTTTCCGTCTTGCTTCGCCGTTGGCATGGCCGCACTGCAGCGCTCGCGCGCGCGATACGAAAAAGGAGGGCGTGGTTTCGGGAGGGGAGCGAAGGGAGGAAAGCGGCCCCGAGCTTCAGTCTTGTTTCATTTCGGGAGCTCGAGCAGCGGCTCCGATTTGTCGGCTCCCTTCATGGCTCCGCTGAGCACTTGTGCACTGCTCCGTCAGTCTTTTGCACTTCCATCCAAACCTCTGAACAGCGTGGTTGGGCGACTTCCGACTTTAGTCCAACAACCGGTGCCAGGCTATCGATTGGGGTCTACGGGCTTCTTTCCCTTGAGCCTGAGATGTTCTTCTCAGGCCTATTGCCTTTTTCCCCAGGCTCTGTGGACGTGAGGCCTCCCTTTAAGGCTTGCTCCAATATGTGAGCGCATAGACCTTCTTCTCAAGCTTCCGGCGAATCTCAGAGCTACCGTAACCCCCTGCCCTCCCTCCTTAAGCATCAAGCCTCTCCCTGAGCGCTGTCGAGCTCGTAGCTTCAGACGAGTTTCGGAGCTACCGTAACCCCCAGCCTCACTCCTCAAGCTTTTGCACTTCCAGTGGGCTTCCGGCTTCCGGGCTCACCCCTTCGCCAGTCTCTCTTCAGACTTCCAATTCCAGACCCTTCTCTCTCTCTCACTTTTCCTCTCCGTCCGAAATGACCGTCTCCACGCCGCTCTCCGTCTCGTCGCCACCCAAACCTTCCGCCGGCGCCGTCGCCAACACCGACATTCCGCCGCATCGCGCCGAAATCAGCGCCACGCTGACGATCCGCACGCCGACGCGTCGCGTCGTCCGCCGCTTCAACAGCGACACCGAGGCGCGTCGTTGCGGTCGCCTCCACTCGGGCGTCACACTCGGCGCCCTCGTCGCCGTGCTTCTGATCGTCGACGGGCTGGCGGTGATGTCGGTGGACGAACGTCGTCCCGGCCCGTTCCAACAGTTCACCGGCCTTCCGCCGACGTTCCACATCTGCATCATGGCCGTCCTTCATCTGATGACGTTCGTCGGCGGCGTCTCGAAGACGGTGAACGGAACGCGTCTCGCGATGGCCATCGCTGTGAGTGTCGCGTCGTTTCGACGTCTTCTGGATTCTGTCATATTTTCAGTGGATGTTCTTCTTGCTCTGCGTCGGCGTCCTTCTTCTGACGCCGTCGTTCGTCGGCGCCTACGTCGCGTCGGGAATGCAGGCCGCCGACGACGTCTTCCCGACTCCGCGCTCGGCGAATCAGCCCGCCGATCGGTTCTACAACGGTTTCGTCGCGGCGATCGGCGCCCAGTTCTGCATGTTCCTCATCTGGCTAGGTACCGTAACCCGGTTCGCACCCCCTTTGGCTCACGTGTTCTTCTTGCAGTTTCCGTGTTCCAAATGACGATTGTGGTCGATTTGCTCAACGAGGCGCACGTCATCGAGGATGGCAAAGAGGGTGGCTCGGAGCTCGGCGAGCACATCGATGAGCAGCAAGAGAAACTTGTCTAACGCCTACCGTAACCCTGTTCTCTCCCCCATTGTCCCCCATTTATTCTTGATGCATTTGAATGCAGCACACACACACACACACACCCACAGATACAAGCAAATACAATGAATAAAGATTTCCTGTTACCACTGGCAACGTTACGGGCTCGCGGAGCACATGAACAGACTTAAAGGGGAATGCACGGGATTACGGTAACTCTGAGAATTGACGCAAGCCGCAAGGAGGCGGTGACAGGATTACGGTAGTTCGGATAGAGAGAGAGACACTAATTCCCTTCCATTCATTTTCTCATCTCCGTCGCCCCCCGGTTTCGATTCGACACACAATGGCTTGTACGATTTTATGGGCTCGCCGAGCCCCATTGTGCTCTTTTCATGTGGCTCCGGAAATTGAGAGAAAAAAGAAGAATGAATGAGGGCGAAGAAGAAGACGGATTGATGAGTCGGAGGAGGAAATTGGAAAATGAAAAAGAAAAGAGAGATTTGGATGAATGTCAGAAGACGTCCTACGCACTACAATCGACAAAAATAGAGTCTTTGGAGACGCACTGGAAAAGCGTCAAGGCACTGGAAACGCGTCAAGGAACTGGAAGCGCGTCAAGGCACTGGAAATGCGCCAGGGCACCGAAAACGCGTCAAGGCACTGGAAATGCGTCAAGGCACTAGAAACGCATCAAGTCACTGGAAACGCGTCAAGGCACTTTAAACGCGTCAAGTCACTGGAAACGCGTCAAGGCACTAGAAACGCGTCAAGGCACTAGAAACGCGCAAAGACACTGGAAACGCGTCAAGGCACTGGAAACGCGTCAAGGCACTAGAAACGCGCAAGTGAACTCAAAATATGCCAAGACCCCCAAAACGTCAACACTTCTTCCAGCGCCAAAAAGATTTCGCAATCGGTCTCCAAATTCTATGCCCCACTCCACAGAAATTGATTCGAAAAACTGTGACCGACTGCTGTTCATGTGACCGCGTGACGTCACTCTTTGTCACGCCTTCCCCAAAAGCGACGTTTCGTAACTGTGACACCTTGTAAGTGTGACATTTCGCAACTGTCACACAACTGCACCCCTTGCTAACTGCAAAACTGGAACAATGCACAGCTGTGCCACTGTGACACTCTGTAACTGGGACATTTTGCAATCTGCTCCCCTTTTTTGCACACTCAGTGACAGGTGTCACGTTCTTCTCCCCAAAATGTACACAGAAAAACCAATTCGACCCTTCCTCCTCCTCCTCCTACTCATATCGTCCTCGCAGCTGTTATTGTTGTTTGGAGTCTTCTGGAAACTTTCGAAATCTCTCTCTCTCTCTCTCTCTCTCTCTCTCTCTCTCTCTCTCTCTCTCTCTCTCTCTCTCTCTCTCTCTCTCTCTCTCTCTCTTGAAATGTCCTTCGCCCGTCCTCAAAAACAAATATACAATTTGTGTGCAGTGTAATGGTGACGGTCACACACTGTCATGCGACTAACCGAAATATGTTTTGATTTGAGGAGACGAAAAGAGAGAGAGAGAAAGAGAAAAGGGCGCGCGCGCGCGCTGCGGTTCGATTTGAAAAAGGGGGGGGGGGGGGGGGGTCGAGGATGGATTGGGCCTAAAATCGGGGTTTTCAGGCTTTTCCGGGCCGCGCCTCGAAAAACCATCGGGCCTAAAATTTCAGACTGGCCTGAGAAGCCCGGAAATCCGAAAAGAGCGCGCGAAATGCGAAAAAAGCCCAAAAAGCTGAAACAGGCTGAAAGTGTGCCCAGGAATCCCGAAAATCGATAGAATCTCTCTTGGAAAACGCCCAAAACCCCTGAAAACTTGCATTTTCTTTCTCTCCTTTTTCTCTTTCTCATGGGACCATTCTCCTCGTAAACAGCGTCCGACAGTTGCCAAGACGACCCCCCTATTCTCTTTTTTTCCTCTTCGGTTTTCCACTTCCTCCTTCCAAGCCACGCCCCCTTTTCCCTTTCTCCTTCCCTCTTCTTCAATTCCAATGATGACGTGGCATTGGGAGTGTGTGTCTGGTGTCTCCAAACTTTCCGCTCTATTTCGTCCCTCGATTGTCTGCACTCTCTCAGTTTTCCGTCTTATTTCGCCGCTGCCAGCGTGGCACTCAAAATGGGGGCGGAGCCTGAGAAGCGGGAGGAAACGAGGAGGCAGAGAGGGGGCGCGCGCTCGCTCGCCCGCACATTCAGTCTTCATTCTGTCGCCACGAGGAGCGGTCGCTCGCTCGCCGCGCTCTCCCCTTTTTCTCCCCGACCACTCTCCTCCGTTTGAAGTCACAGGAGGACTTGCATAGAGTCTCTGTATCTGTCTCTCTCTGGGCTTTCCCTCTCTTCGACCTCCCGGCCTACGGCCTACTCCCACAGCCAGGCCCGTATTCTCGATGGCCCGCAAGCCTTCCCATCCGGGCCTTCAAGCCCCAGGCGGCCTTCTAAGCCCTCTTAAGCGCCTGATCGCATGGAGTCACACAAGCCCGCTGGCCTTCGCTTCCCTCTTTCAGGCTTCAGGCCCTTGCCAGTCTGTCCGTTCCCTCTGGTCGCCAATCCCTTGCTTCAGGCTCAGGCCTACTTCCCCCTTTCAAGCCTCCTCAGGCCTTCTACAGATCTGATTGTCCTCCGTCCCCAAGCCTTCCACAGTCTTCATTCCTCTCCCAGGGATACCGTAATCTTCAAGCCTAAAGAGTTTGATCAGGCTCTATGCCCTCCTCCGGCCACATCCTAGCGCTCCGCAGTCTTCGCTCCGCAGTCTCTCTCATAGGCTCCCCGGCCTTCAGCCTACTCTCCAAGCCGCCCTCCTAACCTGTCACAGTCTTCAAGCCTAAAGGCCTCCGTCAGGTTTTGCGTTCTCCTCAGGCCACAGGCCTTCCCCCTCAGCGTTTCCTATTCTGCCTCTCACTATCAGCCTATTCCAGCCCTTTGCACTCTTCCGGTCTTCCCCAACAGCCCTAATGGCCTTCCCTGCCAGCCCGATCTTGAGCCTTCCGCAGTCTTCGGTCATTCTCCTATAGGCCCAGACTATGTGTTACAATCCTTGCTCCAGGCTCCAGGTCTCTCCTTTCCTTCTCCTATTGGCATTGGCTACCGTAGTCTTCCAGTCTTCGGACTAACTGTTAGCTCCCGGCCTTCCACACCTCATCTACTCTTCGGACCGATTCATCTTATCCTTCCGCAGACCACGCTCCGAGCCATCTCCCATAGGCTACCGTAATCTATCCACTTTCTCTCACTTTCCCGCGTCGACCCACTACCACTTCTCCAC
Source organism: Caenorhabditis sulstoni (assembly GCA_963966605.1). NCBI lineage: Eukaryota > Metazoa > Nematoda > Chromadorea > Rhabditida > Rhabditidae > Caenorhabditis > Caenorhabditis sulstoni. Next base: position 2,305,632 of record OZ016477.1, read on the forward strand.
CAATCTCCGCCCCGTCTCACATTCCAGCGTGTCGTCACCATGACCATTCACGCTTCGCACTGCTGTGCCCACAAGCGCGAGCTCGGCCTCATCGAGCCGATTCCGCCGCACGCGACGACCACCGTCACCAGACTGCCCGGCTCTGACGCGTCGTCGGAGAAGAAGAAGGCGGCCGTGGCGTCGCGGATGGAGCCGGCGCAGCGTACGCCGAGACGTGGCGCCGAGATCAGCGTCACCATCTCGGCGGGACCCGTCTCCTCGTCGCCGTCCTCGTCGTCGTCGCCGATGATCCGTCGTCGTCTCATCCGTCGTCGCTACAAGACGTGCTCGCGTTTCCACCCGCGCACCATCCTCTCCGCGTTCCTCGTCTCGCTCATCGTCTGCGACTACCTCTCGCTGATGACCACCGACGACAAGCAGGTCACCACGTTCGAGAAGTTTGTCGGCGTCAAACCGTCGCTGGCGCTGACCGCTTCGATGATCCTCCACGTCGTCGCGTTCCTCGGCGGCGTCTCGAAGACCGTCTTCGGGTGCCGTGCCGCGTTGTGCATCTCGGTGAGTAGCCTGTAACATTTTTGTGCGCTGTCTGATTGGAATGGTCGAAAGAGATGAAAGATAGACGAGATTAAGATCTATCGAATGGCGTTGAGAGCTTTGGAAAATATTGATTTTGAAGCGAGTTATGGGCGATTTAAAAAAAAACCACTTAAAACTCGCACAACTCCCTTTAAAATCGAGCAATCCGGGAGCTCGTTGGCTCATTCGAAAGCTCATTTCTTCCTCTTTTTCAGTGGTTCTACTTCATGCTCACCCTCTCGGTGCTGCTCGTCACCCCGGCCGCCGTCGCCAGCCTCGTCGCCTCGGGCTACGATCCGACTGTCCCGCGTGACACCGTCGTCACGTCGGAGCCTCGTACCCAGAAGGATCTGGGCGACTCCTTCTGCCTCGGCTTCATGTGGGCGTTGGCCGGACAGTCGCTCGTCTTCATCTTCGTCGTCGGTACGTTTAGTGGGTGATCTTCAAACCGGAATATCTCGGAAACTAGAAGAATTGTGAAAAAGTTGTCAACTACAAAAATGTTCAGCTTAAAATTTCCCATTTTTTTGTAGTTGTCAACTTTTTTCCAACTATTCTAGTTTCGGAGATATACCCGGTCAAAGTTGAGGCTCCCTTCCATTACAAGCTTATCGGTAACTTTTTGTGTTTGCAGGCTACCTCGTGCAGATCTCGCTGTGCCTCGAGCTCATCCAGGAGGCCTACCAACTCGAGGCGGACCGCATCGCCGAGTCGGAGGATCGCTTGCGTCGCGGCGAGCGTGAGCCCCTCGAGCCCATGGGACCACTGTCGCCGGCGCCGCCCGTCTAAATTTATTCTCACCACTGAATGACGACATTCAACAAAAAAATCTCCACATTTACATTAACATTGAATTTGAACTCGTTTATATTCATATAACCCAGAAACAAAAAAATAATCGAGTTCAATTATATACTCATTTATTCGAAGTGAAAATTGCGATTAAAATTAAAATTTAATTTGCGATTATAATTAAGCATTGGAATAAAGTTTCTCTAGAATCTGTTCTGTATTCTTTCTCTGGTAAAATCGCTGAAAAACTCCAAAAACCGGGGGGGGCCAGAAATTCGAATTTGGCGCGGCGGCCGCGGCGGCCGTGGCCTAGCCCTCACGCTGTGTACTCCTCTCGGACAATTCGCGACAGCAGCTGCTCACCCCCCGGCCGTTGCAAATTATCGATTATATTCGACCTCCCCCCCCGCTTGCCTCACCCCTCTTGTTCGCAGTATTTTCAGCACAATGTTAACAAAAGATGACTATATTCAAGTGATTAATCAATCGATAACACAATCAGGTACACACCGCCCGCCTCTAGTATCGATTTTTCTCGGCGAATACCTTGCCGCGCGAAAATTGTTGGTTTTTTCCAGCCGAACCGTGGAAAAATGACCCGTTCGAACTGTTGCTCAAACAATTCCCAAAGGTAAATCATCACCCCCCTCTCCTGATTACGTGGCATTTCGCAGGAGTACATTGAAAAGTTTGGCGATTCGGCGGCAATCGAGGCGATTCCGTCGACGTCGGACGACGTGCGCACCGTGAACGCCGACGCGCGAATTCAGTTCTCGCAAGTGCTCGGCAACATCTATTTGAATGTGAGTTGTGCCCCGCCCGAGAGCCACGCCGAAAATCGATAATCATTGCAGTTGGCAGAGGCGCTCGAGAAGAGCCGTTCGGAGCTCGCTGAGCTCGCAGAGCAAGACGAGCACCAGCTCGTCTCGCTTCAGAATTGCGCCGACGTCAAACGATCGTTCGAGTTCTTCTTGCTCGCCGGCATTCTGCCGTTTTTGGAGCCCGGCGTCGGGCTCGGCGCCGCCACTCGGAGCACTTTCATCAAGTCGTGGAAGGTGTACGACGGGAATAAGGAGGCGTGCATTGAGAAGGTTCGTCCAGTCCTGTTCCAGCCAAGAAAACAAGCCCCGCCGGCGGGAATTTCAGTTGGACTTCGCGTCGCGAGTGATCATCGCTCTTCTCAAGTGCAACACGGCGCTCGCCGCCTCCTTCCTGCCAAAGTTCATCGATGACGTGCTGTCGGTGCGATTCCAGATGGTCGAGCTCGGCGTCGATCGGCACGAGCCGGCGTGGGAGGAGATTCTGAGCAAGTGTCCGGTCGATTTGCTCTTCGGCTCGCTGATGTTTCTGACGCAGGACAAGCGGACGAGCACACCAAAGTGGTTGAAGGCGGCGTGCGGACGGCACATGACGAAGATTCTCGTTGGGAAGGACGGGCTCGCCCATCTGCTGCAGTACTACTTGGAGAGGGGTGAGGGGGGTTTAAGACAGGCTACTAGCCTTATCTTGGGGCTTAGAGCCTTGAAAAGCCTGAAAACGCTGGAAAGCGCCTGAATTCAATAGGTCTGAGAGATTTGAGCCGACTCTTGTGGTTCTCGTGTGTGTTTCAAGAGCTCCATTGATCCCAGAAGCTTGAAGAGCCCCAAACTTGTTTTGAGCCATGGTGAAGCTCGGAAACCTTAGAAAACGAGCCGCAGAGAGATTTGAGCCGCTTCAACCGATCTGAAAAGTCCCTACGAGTCTGAAACTTTGGTTTTGAAGCGCCGAAAAGCCTGAAACGGCCCGAAATCGATAGATTCTCTGGATCTCTTGAATCAAAATCTCGAATCCATAGTGAGTAGTCAAAGTTCGGGCGAAAAACCAGTCTAATTCCGACTGAAAACGTCTGAAACTCGCCGATTTTGCAGCCGGCGACAACTGGACCGATAACATGCCGTTGGCTCGGCAAGTCGGGTGGCACCTGGCCACAGTGCCCCGAATGTTCCGCCATCCGATCAAGTATCACGAGATCATCTCGAACCAGTTCTTCGAAACGTTCTGGAAGCAGCAGCCGGCGCCCGAGAAGAACATCACGAACGTGTTCGCGTGCTACACCGAGGAGATGCGCGTGCGGTTCTCGTTGAACGCCGATTTGACGATCTTCGACAAAATTCTCGGATTCTGGGAGGTACGACGACGATCCGTTTCCCCTTCCCGAAGCTGTTCCAGACGACACCATTTGCAGATTCTGAATCGAAAGATCGCCGACAAGACGAACGTGCACGCTGAGCGAATCACCGACTTTTCGCCGAACCACGTGCGCAATCTGCGTATCCTGTCGCAAATCCAGCAGTCGGCCGACGTGAAACGCATCCGCGCCATCTTCACGTGCCTGTTCGCGACGATCGAGCTGTTTCCGACGTGTGTCAAAGACATTCTGCGCGCCGCCATGGAGAACGTCGGCAATCTGGGATACGCGCTCTATCAGCACGTGATGGTGCCGACGCACGGCGTGCGAGTCGTCAAGGCGTCGACGTCGTCGGCGATGATTCAGGAGATTGGCGAGAACGCGGACGACGACGACGCTGACGATCATGTGGCCGAGGAGATGTGGCTCGACGGCATCGAGGAGACGGACGAGGGCATCGCGCGACGCCTCGACACCGCCTTCTACATCATCGACAACGTGCTGACGGCGACGCAGTGTCGAACGATTCTCGAGATGATGTCGTTGGGACTCGAGGACTTTCTGAAGACGTCCGAGAAGGAGCGCGAGGACGATCTGGCGCGATTCGTGCAGCTCGACGGCGGTCACCGCTTCTCGTCGTTCCACGCGCACATCGTCGTCGGGTGCTGTTTCGAGCGTCTGATGATGATCAACGAGAACGCCGGCTTCAGCATCGACGACTGCTCCACACTGTTTCGCACGTGCGAGGTATTCTGAATTCTTCTCCAGAAGACGTCACGTTTTTCCAGACGATTCTCAACAACGCCACCGCCAAATTCTATCGCCTCGCGAGTCGCAAACGCCAACTCGACGTCTTCCAAATGTCGGCGGACGAGCAGAAGGAGTTTGAGTGCACACGCGACACGGCCAAAATGTGCATTCCGATGGTGACGATGCTGTTTCAACTCACTCAACCCATGTCACGCCTCTACTCTGAGCATCAAAAGGCCATCGAGTCGTTGTGCAACTTCACGAAAGCCGTCGACGCGTTCCCCTCCGACGACGAGACGTTCAATGCCACCATCGACGAGGTCAAACGGTTCCTCATCGATATACGACTCGGTGAGTCGCTTTTCGCTCGGAAATTGTCGAGAAATCTGTTGGAAAGCAGTGAAAAACGCGTAAAACCACTGAAAATCGAAGAAAACTTTCAAAATTCACCGGGTTTTCTCAGAATTTCGCCCATAAATCATCCGAAATCACTTAAAAACCCTTTCAAGCAGTGAAAGCACAGTCGAAACTCTCAAAAATCGTCAACTTTCCTCGTTTTCCTATCGAAATCACCTGAAACACTTGAAAAATCGATTCCTAATTGATTCCTCGCGCAGACTTTGACGCGGTGCCGCAGCCGATCGTGCCAGTGCGACTCGAGAGCCGTCGTCGGTACTCGCAGGGCGACGTGTGCAACGAGCTCATCGAAGAGCTGCACGACGACGAGCCGGCGGTGAAGGGCGGCGCACTGATGCAAGTGTCGAAGGTGTTCCGCATGCGAAACTATCTGTGCGGTCGACTGCTCGAGTACGGCGTGTTCGATTTGGCGAAAGGTGAGCAATGCGAGCTCCAGCGAGGCATCATCTTTGTTTCTCCAGAGCTGGTGATCGACGAGGACTCGTACGTGTACCTGGCGGCGATCAACGCGCTCTGCGAGATGGCCCTCCACGAGCGGGCGCAGTTCGAAGGGCTGCTCGAGTACTATCAGACGTTGACCGAGTTCCGCGAGAAGGACGAGCAGATGGTGTCGCGTGTCGGGCGCGTCGCCGAGGCGCTCGGCAAGGTGTTCCTGCAGAAGGGCGACATCATGGCCACCTACGTCGACCGACTCGCGCCGATCTTCATCGCCGGCCTCGAGTCAGTTTCCTTCCCCACCCACCCGATCGCTTCTTCTTCTTCTTCTTCAACGACAATGTTTTGCAGTGAGCGAGACGAGATTCTGCGCGCATCGGCGTGCGGCGCGTTCGGCAACCTGCTCGTCGCCGCCGGCGGTCGCGGCATCGAGAAATGGCTGCAGCAGGTGCTCCAGCGGCTCTTCAACATGATTCGAATCGACGGCTCGCGTCTTGTGCGACGGGCCGCCGTCGATTTTGTTCGACAACTGCTCGCCGCCACCGGCAGCGATATGTTCGAGTCGCAGGTGAGCGAGCATTCGTGGAGCAAGGGTTTTGGGTGGACGAGCTGGACGGCTCAACTGGGCCGTGAGCTCGAGCACTGGAGACTTTTCTGAGGCGCCTGAGCAAAAAGCCCCCTAGCCGAGCACTTTGAGCCGGCTAGGCCAGGTCGGACAGTCATTCGGGTCTAGAACCTCCGCGTGACCCACTATTTGGTCGTGCTAGCCCGCGAGCATGTCTGAACCGGTACTCCGGAATAGAATTCGCCAGAATAGAACCGTTATCAGTGGAGCGCGTTTGCTTTCCATAGTTTTTAATGGATTCTTTGGGTTACTTGCGTCACAAAAAGAAGTACACCTATCAGAGCTGCACGGAATTCCGAAACCCGCAAACATTTTTGATATTCCGAGACCCGCATTCCGAAACCCGCAAGTCAAATTTTCAATTCCGTGCAGCTACCTATCTTAGCTCCAATCCGTCCCAGTCCGTTCCCGGGGAGTTCTATTCCGGAGTACCGCCCTCAATCGTGCCCGCGATCTATTGCAGGACGTGCGTCTGGAGCTGCACAACATTCTGCGCGAAGTGCAACGACTCGAGCGGACGGATCGCGACGAGACGGTTCGTCTGCAGGCCCAGCTGTGCAGCGAGGAGATTAGCCGCGCGATCAACGAGAATCACGAGCGGACGATGCGAGGCTACGCGCGCAACGTTCGCTTCTGACGAGACGACGACACTTGCGAGCTGTGAAATTGATGATGATGATGATGACCGACCAAAAAAATGAAGGAGAAAATTGGTTGGAAAAAAAATATAATTTTTTTTTTCAAATTTTTTCAAATTTCTCTGGAAAATTGGCGCATTTTTTAAAAGTTAATTCAGAAAAAATTTGAAAAAAAAATTTTTTTTTTGAATTTCCAAAAATTTTCCAGTTTTTCCAACCAATTTTTTCCCATTATTTTTTTTTCTTCCCAATTTTTTTTCGCGAAAATTTTCCGAAAAAAAATACGAAAAAACAACCATAATACGCCGATTTTCCCCAAATTTTTCTTGTTTTTTATGTCAACGTTAATTCCTTTTTTTTCTTTTTTTCACCGATTTTTCTAATTTTCGCGCTCTCTCGCCATCTCTAAATTTGAAATTCCCGCCTTTTTTTTTTGAAATCTCATCCGCCGCCCCTCAACAACACAAACTTGTCGTTGTCAAAAAAAAAAAAATTTTTTTTTTTTTTGATCATTTTATTTATTTTTTTTCCCCCTAAAATTATCAGTATGTCATACTGTGATTCCAATCATTTTTTCTTTTTCTAAAAAAAAATCCCGATTTTTCCCCCCAATTTTTCCCCGGAATTTCCCTCACACGCCCGTTTTTTTTTCGTTTCCCGTCCATCTCAAGGGTTTTCTTGCTCTCCTCCTCCTCCGAAATTTATTTATTTTTATTTTTTCAAAATCCATTTCGATTTGCTCCGCGTTCCGTCCTTTCTCTCTCTCTCTCTCTCTTTCCCATGAAGAAGAAAAAAAAACAAGTTGAATTTGATTTTTTTTTTCAATTTTTTTTTTGAATTTCACTGGTAGAAGCCAGATTATTTACTTGGTTTTGCTCGTCAAAAATTGGCTTTTTACGAATTTTTTTGTCAATTTTTATTTTTTAATTTTTTCAATTTTGCCAAATTTTTAAAAATTTTTCAAAACGAAAACTAGGATTTATGATGATTTTTAGTGGATTTTTTTATTAAATATAAATTCAAATTTTTTTCGAAATTGAAAAAAATAATTAAAAATTACACAAAATTAAAAAAAAAACTTTCAAAATTAAAAAAAAATCAAAATTAAAAAAAACTTATTTTAAAGTTCTAATTTTTTTTCAAAATGAATAAAAAATCGAAAAAATGCGGAAATAGAAAATTAGAATTTTAGCAAAAATTGAAAAAAAATTTTAATTGCTGATTTCAATTTTTTTTCAAAATCCCGCCAAAATTTTTCAAATCACAATTTTGAATTTTTGAAAATTTTTGGTTTTTTTTCGAAAATATAAAGCATAAAAAATGAAAATTTCAGAAAAATATTTTTAAAAAAGCAAAAATTTTCAATTTTTATTTTGAAAATTCCAGAAAATTCACAAAAATTAAAAAAACACCAATATTTCTAATTTTGGAGGAAAAAAATAAAATTAATTTTTAAAAAATTACCGTAATTAATTTTGAACCAGATCGAACTAATAACGATGAAAATTTGCAGAAAAAATTATATTCCAAATATTTATTTTCGAAAAATCATCGAATTCCAATATATACATATAAATATTTATTGATTATTGATTCAATTTCAAAAAAAAAACTTAATTTCCAATTGTTTTATTTCCGCAAATTTTCAGTGATCCACCACCAATAATCAATTTGATTTTGTGTGTCTCTTGCCGAGTCGGGTTTGAATAATAATAATGGCGAGCGGCGTCGGACTGGATCCCGAGCTGCTCATTTCGGCGGTCAACGAGTTCTACACGACTAGCGACGAGGGCCGACGCCACGAAATCGACCGTGTGCTGTGCAATTTCAAATCCGGTCAGCACGCGTCATTCATTGGTTGAGAGGGACACTAAAAATTAATTGAAAATAGATTTTTAAAAAATAATGCGAAAATTGGCGAAAATTCTATCCAAAATTTGAGGAAAATATATGAAAAGTTATTGAAAATCATTTGGAAAATCGATGAAAAATCGTCCGAAAAGTGTTTTTTTTAATTCCAAAAATTTATTTCTAAAAAATACACGAAAATCGATGAAAAATCATCTGAAAATTCTCAATTTTCCACCAGAATCGTTTTGGAAAAAAAAATCAGGAAAAGTTATCCGATTCAATTTTTTAAAAAATAGAGCTTCAAAGTACAAAGAAATAAAAAATTGCTCATAAAAATTGCCGGAAAAAAACATGAAAATGATCGTATTTAAGTGTGAAATCACCGAAATTTCGCTGAAAACCCCGAAAAAAGTTGATAAATTGTATTGTTTTTTTCAGATTATGAGATAGTGGCGACAGTGGGCACGTGTATGCGGATGATAAGTCAGTCGACGAGCTCCCCCAGTGTTCGGTATGATGAGAAGAGAATTGCGAACATCTGAGCGAACTTTTTCTTTTTTTGTGTGAAATCTCACGCAATGCTTGTTGAAACTCATTGCAAAAATTGTGAAAGTAGGTCGGACGAGTGGAAAGTGGGTCAAACTAATAGAAAGTAGGTCAAACTAGTGAAAAGTAGGTCAAACGAGGGGAAGTTAGGTCAAACGAGTGGAAAGTAGGTCAAACTACTGAAAAGTAGGTCAAACTAATGGAAAGTAGGTCAAACTAATGGAAAGTAGGTCAAACTAGTGGAAAGTAGGTCAAACGAGTGAAAAGTAGGTCAAGCGAGTGGAAAGTAGGTCAAACGAGTGGAAAGTAGGTCAAACGAGTGGAAAGTAGGTCAAACGAGTGGAAAGTAGGTCAAACGAGTGAAAAATAGGTCAAACGAGTGGAACAGTAGGTCAAACGAGTGGAAAGTAGGTCGAATGAGTCGAAAGTAGGTCAAACTATTGGAAAGTAGGTCAAACGAGTGGAAAGTAGCTCAAACTATTGGAAAGTAGGTCAAACGAGTGGAAAGTAGGTCAAACGAGCGCAACTTTTGCTATGAGTTTCAACAACAAATTGCGTGGGATTCGTAAATACGTCGCGCAGGCCTTGTCGATTCGGCAATGGAAACTGGCTGAAAACGAGCAATTTTCCAGTTATTTCGGAGCAGTGTCACTGTACGACGTGATTCGGATACGCAGCACCGAGTACATTGCCAATGAAACATTGGTAAGAAACGGAAGATGAAGAAGATGGGAAGAGAAAATGAGGATTGCAGCAAATGAGTGTGAAGACGTTTCTCATCGACAGTCTGGCGTCGGGAGTGCACGCCCAGTCGACGTCCGTCCTCAACAAGGTACGTCAATTTCATCCTATCGCGTTTTTAGTCGATTCGAAACGAGAAAATTGAAGCTCGACGGCGGGTCTCGCCCGGAAAAGACGACTGTGTGTCGATTTACGGGCGTCGTCGTTTTTATTTTAAAGAAAACTAGTGAAAATCGCTTCAGACTGAATCAGTCATGCGTCTCTTCCTAGTTTGACCTACTTTCCAGTCGTTTGACCTACTTTTCACTCGTTTGACCTACTTTCCACTAGTTTGACCTACTTTCCATTAGCTGACCTATTTCCTCTAGTTTAACCTGTAATGCGCATAGAAGTGGTAAACGCTTCACCTAGGTGAATGATGAAACCGACGGCACCAAGTAAAGCCACCACCCCGCTTCAACGCATTCGGTGTCTGAAACCAAACTGAGCCTCCACTTGAGAGCACTTTCCATCGTGAGTCACGATTCGTGACGATTGCAGCTCTCGGCGTCGCTGGCGTTGTTCTCGTTGTACTGTGTGCCCGATCTGTGGCCGACTCCCGTCCAGGATCTGACGTCCGTCCTCGCGCCGACTCCCGAGGTGCTTCTCAAGTGAGTTGCCTCGCAGCCCTCCGAACGGTGCGACGAGATTGTCGAGATTTTGCAGAGTGCTCTCCGACATGGCCGCCGAGTTCTCGCACGTTTCGATGCCGTTGCCGCAACGCAGCAAACTCAAGGCTCTCCTGCACACGTTTTCCGAGGTACGGCGTGGACTCTCTCTCTCAAGAAATGCGCCACCGAAACGTTTGCAGAACATCATCCAAGTGCTCACAGTGGTGCTGCGTCCGGGCGGCTCGGACGCGTCGACGATCACGCGTCAGGCGGCCGTCGAGTGTGTCGAACAGTGGCTCCGACTGCCCGGAATGGCTCTCGACCAGTGGACGAACGTGCTTTCCGACGTGCTCGGCGCCGTCGTCGAAGACTGGTAGGCGATTCTTGACCCCCTTCAGTGGTGGCACTTGAAACGTGGATATCTTGGGAACTCGAAAAGCTATGAAAAAGTTGTCAACTACAAACTTGATCTTCTTGAAATTTGCCATCGTTTTCTAGTTGGCAACTTCTCTGTAACTCTCCTAGTTTCCAAGATACACTTCCCGAACAAACTCGAACTTTTTCAGCACGGCGCTCGCCTCGATTCTCGACATCATCGCCGAGAACGACGAGTTCGCCAGTCACACGACACTCATCATCAACATTTGTCAGTACATTTGTCTGAACGTGTCGACGAAAATCGAGGAGGAGTTGCGCGAGGATGCGACGAGCGAGGAGATCGCCGCGCTCGTCGCCGCCACGTGCTCTGTCGCCGAAAAGTCGGTGTCGACACTCGTGGAGATGGCCACACAGGCGTCCGACACCGAGCTGGTCATGTGAGTGTGCGCGTTGGAAGCGCGCTCCATCGCACTCTCGACTATCCAGTGCGATGGAGCGCGGTTCGATTTACGAAAATCTGGCGGCGGGTGGCCGTAAATCGACACAACCCTCCTCATGAAAGTTGACCCGTTCTCCGAATTGCAGCCGCCTGTCGCAAGTGATGCAAGTGCTCTCGAACATGCCGGGCCGGTATCCGCAGGAGGAGATCGTCTCCGACCTGCCCGCCGTCTTCTTCATCTCGCTCCGCACCGAGATCATGTCGATCGTCGCCTCTTCCGCCTCGTCGACGCCGCCGATCGACGAGCAGTTCGTCCGTCAGTTGGCCCAAATCTACGCTCAACTGCTCGACGTGGCGATCGAAAAACTCGCGTTTCCGCCGGCCGCCACGTGGCACACGTGGAATCTCGCCGATCGGGAGCAATTCGAGGGATATCGGAAGATGCGAAGCGAAGTCTCCTACGATTCGTATCACTTTGCCGCACCCGAGACACTCGGATTCTTGAACGAGAAGCTCGAGGAGGCGCTCAATTGTGGCGATGTTAATCGGTGCGTTGAGGTGGACGAGCTTTTGCACTTGGTAGCCGAACTTTCCGACCTTGGTGGCCGAAGTTCTCAAACTTGGTGGCAGAGTTTTATAACTTAGTGGCGGAACCTTTCGACTTTGGTAGCCGAGTCACGGTCTCCCAGGAGTGAAAAGCGCAAGCAAATTGCTTGGCCGTCTGCCGTCTCTTCAGCGAGAGGCATCTCTCGCCTCTCGGCCGGCGGCGGCCGGCAGAGGAACGAGAAACAGAACGAAAAACGCTGAAAACTCGGGTTTTTCGTGAGTTTCTCGAGCAAAAACGAAAGAAGGGACTGTCTGGAATGATTCTGACACATTTCTTTCCATTTTCACCTGTGTGCGCATGCGCGAGAGAGGAAGTTATGCAAGGGAGGCTTGACGACGGCGAGAACGAAGAGAAGAAGAGGGAAGAATGGGGGAGAGGTCGAGGAAACTCGAGAGAATCATCTTCTTAGTTCCTTGGAACCGTTTTTAACACCCCTCGCTCATTCGGAACATCCTATCACGATAGGGCTCCAACGGCGTCGAGGCGGCGGCGACGGGACGTCTGCAGGTGAACGGAGATGTCACGAAACTAGGAGAAGACGGACGGGTTCTTGAGGAAACTTTGTCAAGTTGCCTTTCTCATCTACTTCTTCAAGTTTTCGGAAGATCCCTGGCCAGGGACGATTTCTACGGGACTCTGACGCTCGGGAGCTACAGGAGCGCTGATCTTCTCAGTTTGACGAGAATCAAATAGACGAATCGAGTCGGAACTTCTCGAGAATAGAGATAAAACCCTCTCGCACAAGTTGCAATCGATCCTCACCACGGATCTCCGCTCTATTCCCACCGCCGCCGCCGATACCGATGCTCGTCTCGCGTCGGAGGGCCGAGTGCGCCTCCTTCAAAATGTATCTCCTCCCTCAATTTTGGACGAAATCGGTCAGTCGACCGCTCAAATTGAAGCTAAAGACGTAACGCACAAAGTTACTGAAGCTGATTTTCGATTTTTCCGCTTATTTTTGAGAAAAACGCAAAAAACCTCAAAAATCGCTGTTTTTTGAACTGAAAGTTTCAAAATGTATCTCCTGCCTCAATTTTGGACGAATTCGGTCGTTCGACCGCTCAAAATGACCGCCTCCTTATTCTCCACAAAGTTACTGTCGTGGATTTTTGAAATAAAGTTTCTTCGGCTCATTAAGTGGCTCAGTATCACTGAAAACGGCCGTGTGGACGGTTTTCGCGATCAAGCCACGAGATTTTCTCGATTTTCTGACTGATTTCTGCTAAAGGAACTTCATTCTACTCAATGACATCGAGAATCATCTAACTGATACTTGACAGAGCGGGTAAATGAGCATTTTCGCTTTCCCAGCGAGCAAGTCGATTTCCTGCTTCAACAATTGTTCCTCCTATACCCCAGTATACTAAAAATGTTGGAAATGTGTTCCTCTATCCGTTTCTTTTGTCGTTTGTGAGAAAACTTCGCTAGTTTTTCGCGAATTCGCTTTATAAGTGCGTTAGCTCGTTTTTCGGTGACAAGCGATGCAAACGCGCTCTACGGCTATGGGCGAGAGAGTACGAGACGCCGCGCTGGCACGTTTCTCGATTTTGCTTGCGCTTTTCACGCCTGGGAGACCGTGGAGTTTTCGAACTTGCTGGCCGAACTTTTCAAACTTGATGGCCGAACTTTTCAAACTTGGTGGCCGAGCTTTTGCACTTGATGGCTGAACTTTTTTTAAACTACTGGTCGAACTTTCCATGAAATTTCAAGTTTCAATCCAATCTCTCTATTCTTTTTGTGTTTCCAGAAGCGAATCTTGTCTGTACATGTGGGAGTGTGTGGCCGATTATCTCGGCGAAGAGGACTATCCGGCGATTCTGAAGTGTCTCGAGATGGTGGCGAATCGGCTCGCCGCTCCCTCAACGTCTTCTTCATCTTCGTCGTCGTCTTCCACGTCTTCCACGTCTACATCGTGCCCCGCTACGTCATCTGGCGCGACGACGTCATCCGGCACTCACTCGACACCAGAAGCGGAAGACGTGGACCGTCGCGGCGCGACAATAATGCGTCTCCTCTACGGTCTATCGCATCTGGTGCAGGAGCACGACGAGGCGAAGCAGCTCGAGTGCGCGCTGATACCCCTCATCCTCACCTATATCGATCCGCGGTGGCCGTGTGCTCGGCGAGCCGTCGACACGTTGATAAAGTTTGTCGAGGATCGGACGGCGAGCTTGGATGTGAGTCTTTCGGTTTTTTTGGAATAAGTGAGAAGAGCCTCCCTCTTCAGATGATCGGCGATCGAATCTCGGCGACGTGCTACGACTACTTCAACTCGCCGCAAGTCGACGAGCCGGATCGTCTGGCGGCGTTGAAGTGCATCGGATACGTGCTCTCGCGACGGCGACCCGACGAGACGATGGTAACCGAGCTCTCGAGCGTACTTGACTGGATCGGCCAGAGACCCGCCAACTGGCGGCACCTTGGCCAGGCGGTGGCGGATCTCTGGCCGATGTCTCTTCTCAGAATTCGATTGACGACGTCGCCAACGCGTCTCCAATTTCAGAAGATCATCGGTCAAATTCTGAGCCAGCAGAACATTGACGAGCCGGGAATCGACGTGGCGACACGTCAGCGACGATACGCGTTTCAAATCAACACCTTCTCGGCGCTCTTCGCCTCACTTCCGCCCAAAAAGAGCTACTTTCCGCCGCCGGTGCACGGCGCGAGCCGATCGAAAAACGCGCAAGAGCAGGAGGCGGAAGAGCCGACGATTGTGCAACTGCTGCGCGAGGCGATTCCCGTGTTCGAGACGCTGTGCTCGGGCGGCGCCTCGTCGGGCTCCGCCGGAGCCGCCGGAGCCAACGGCGAGCTGATTCAGGAGGTGTGCAACGCGGTTCGCGCCGCACTCGGCTCACTTCCCGACGGCTATCAGCCGGCGTTCTTTCCGTTCGTCGTCTCGCTGCTCAACTCGGCGCTCTTCGTTCCCGAATCGGCGGCCGCCGCGTGTGCACTCGCCAAATCGGCCGTCTTGGTGAGTCGTTTCTCTCTCTCTCTCTCTCTTTGCATCGATCGATTGAATCGATAGTTAGTCCAGTTCTCAGTGATGGTATCCGCGCTCCATCGCAACGGAGCGCCGCGATTACCCCCACTTTGAAAACATTCGCTAGCCTTCAAACTCCCGTGTTTCTCCTCACAGCAATGCGGCAATCTCGTCGGCGTCGAGATGGTGAACGCGGTGGCGGATTGGCTCGCCGCGTTCGAGCAGCACGTCGGCTCGCCGAGCATCGACGAATACCTCCAACTGGTGTCACACGTGGTGCGAAAGAGCTGGAAGGCGATGCGGAGGTACGAGGAGCCGTCGATCGCCGCGTTTCGGTCCGCGATCAACGTGTGCGTCTATGTGAGTTTATCTTCCGGGTGTATGGGTGATAGTTTCAAAACCGGACCATTCAAAACCGGAAGATTCAAAGCCGAACGATTCAAAACCGGACGTTTCAAAACCGGTTCACATCTTTTTTCTTGCCAAAAGTTCGAGGAACCCTAACTCGTTTCAAAAACGAGTGGTTTTGAGTCGTCCGGTTTCGAAACGTCCCCGAGGCCAAGAAATGCGAAACAAGTTCACAGTATCCCCTCCACGTTTTTTTCGTGCCAAGACCCGAGCGGCTACCGTTTGTCGGCTCTTTGATGGTTTCCGATCGAATATCGATTGATTATCTATCGGATGTTTCTCTTTTTGCAGACACTGGTGTCGTCGGGCGTACCGTGCGAGGTGCGGACGGCTGCGCAAACGCTCGCCGCCTTCTCCTCGTTCACCGCACTTCACGACGACGCGTCGATGAAGGCGGTGCTCGCCGAGACGGGCAAACAGCTGATTCAGGCGATCTTCGGACGCATTCAGACGGAGCTGTCGCGGCCGACGGTCGAGGCGCTCGCCGAGATCCTCTTCTTCTACTTTCGCACGTTCACCACCGAAACCAGGTACCTAGTGAGGGCGTGAATGATGGATGACGTGGCACTGCCACTTCACGTTGACTATGTTACCTATGAAGGAAGTCGTTTTCTTACCTATGAAGGAAGTCGTTTTCATCAATGTTTTGCAGAGCGGTGCTCAATGAGCAGCCGTACGGCGGCTCGCCACTCATCACCCAACTGTTCAGAGAGATTGGCAACTTCCGCGTCTTCAAACAGACCGCCATCCGATTCAACAGCGCCGCCCTTCGCGATCCCGGCTCCATTTGAAATTTCTGACAGTTTTTCGAGCATAAAAAATTTCAAAAAAAATGCTGAAAATCCAGTCGACCGCTTAAATTGTAGGTATTTTGACGGGCAATTTGGTGAGATCTGCTAGAAATTGCTCAGATTTTCTGCGCTTTAAAAATCGCCGGGACGATTTACGGAGAGGGGAAAAATCTGAGCGATTTCTGGTGAATTTCACCGAATTGCCCGTCAAAATACCTACAATTTAAGCGATCGGCTGGATTTTTAGCATTTTTTTGAAATTTTTTACGCTCAAAAACCGCCGTCGAGAAGAAAATTGTAATTTTTTTTCCTAATTTTTCTCGATGAATAGACCATTTCTTGTAGTTTTTTTGTTCTAAATTTTTTTGTGCGCAAGTGTAATAATTGAACGTGTGTCTCTATCTATTTATCTCTCAATTTTTTTTTCTAAATTAATTTTATTTTTGTGAGTGTGAAGTTTAGGATTCGACAATTTTTTTCGAGAAAAAATTTTGACTTTTTTCTTTCGATATTTATTTGAGTTTTTGATTTTTTAGGAGAAAAAAAAACGTATTTATAATAAATTTGCGATTTTTGTGAAACAATTATTTTTTGAATTTTTTTTTTTTGAAAAATTGACTTCAAAATAATTGTTTTTAATTTTTAAGAAAATTATGCGAGAAATTGTGGGAGGGAAAATAATTCAAAATTAAATTTTAAAAAAATTAAATTATTCAAGACATTCGAAGGACTGTGCAGAAGACTCTGAAAATTGGGAAAAAAATTAAAATTTAATTTAATTTTTTAAAAAATTAATTAAATTACCGGAAAAATTCGGAGAATTCGGCGGGGCTCATTTGCTCCGGGCGCATCGAAACTAGAAATTTTTTATTTATTTTTTTAATTTTTATTAAAATTTAAAAATTAAATAGATGTTAATTAATTATTATCTCAATTTTTCTCGAAAATTAAATTTAATTTGAAAATTTTAATTTTAAAATTATTTTTTTTTTGAGTTTTAAATTTAAATTTCAAAATTAAATAGATGATAATTAATTTTTAAAAAATTTTTTTCAAAAATTAAATTTAATTTTAAAATTTTTTTATAAAATTAAAAAAAATGTTTTTTGAAAAATTTAGATTAAAATTTTAAAATCAAATAAATGTTGATTTTTTTAAAAATTAAATTTTAATTTAAAATTGGAAATTTCAAATAAAAATTGCAATAATAAACAGATCATCATCAATTTTTTACAAAAATTAAATTAAATTTTAAATTTTTTCTTTCAAAAACTTTTATTTTTTGGAAAATTTAAAAATTAAATAGCTGTTAATTTATTTTTTTTTTGCAAAAATTAAAAAAAAATTTTTTTTTTTTTGGAAAATTTTCCTCAAAAAATGTTTTTCATTTTTTTTAGAAAGAATTAAAAATTTGAAAAAAAATTAATTTGATTGAAAAAATAAAATAAAATAAAACGAACCGGATAGCTGAATGAACAATTTCAACTCGTGTTGGCTCCAATTCGCGGGGTTTTCAGCGCGAATCGCACTTTCCGACTGATTTCCAGCAGTTTCAGCAATTTCAGCCAAACTTCCAGACGTGGCGCGAATCTCGTTTTCAGCCAATTTCAGAACATCTCCAAGCGCGTTCCACACATTTTCAGTTTCAGTCGGCTCTGAAGGAGATGGTGATTGTGCTGGAATTCCGATTCCAGCCAGATTGTCAGGAATTTCAGGCGGATGCTCGTCTTCTGGGAAGTCGTCGGGCGGCGACGTCATCTGACCGACGTCTTCCGCTTCTTGTTCGTCTTCAGACGCGTCGTCGAACGACGGCCACTCTTTCGGATCACTGAAACGACGCTCGTCGCGATTTCTCAGAGTGAGGGAGTTTCAGACTTTCGCTGCGCGTTGGTGAACGTCTTCCGACACCGGACGGCGTCGATGCGGCCGCCGCACGTCGTCTCGAATCGCGTGTTCACCAGCTCGGCGAGCTCGTCGAAAAAGTCGCGACGGTGGGCGTTCGCCGCGCGACTCCTCGCTCTGCAAGATTCGACGGTTTGTTAGAAGGGCTCGTCGAGATAGATCGATCGATATCTCGCGATGAGTGGGTCTCGCAGCGAAGAGACGCGCCTGACATTGGCCAGTCATCCGCCTGACATGCGCCAAGAGCCGGCTGCCGTAAATCGACACCGAACCAGCGCGTCTCTTCCGTGCGAGACTCTGCCTCAAATCAGTCAATCTGGGATATCGATCGATTCCTTGTCACCTAAACTATCGATTGAAAAGAAAAAAATAAGGAAGACTGAGAATAGAACCCGAAAAGCAAAAGCAAAAAAAAGAAGGTAATGAGAAAGAGATACTTTGCCAGCGCGGGATCGTAGAATCGTCCGGCTCGTCGGAGAATGAATCGACGTCGTTTGTCGATGTACTGCTTCCGAGTGTATCTGACGACGTTGGCCGCCGATTCAGAAGAAGAGGTAGAAGACGTCGGCGGCGACGGAACGACGATCACATCGTCTTCAGACGAACTGCAATTGAGAAACTGACTACCAAGCGAGGGACTAACTTTTGCACGCCGCAAAAGTTCTTCCCCCCCCCCCCCCCCCCCCCGTCTCCACTATTTGACTGTTTTACAAATCTCGAAAAACCGCCGCTTATCTGAAATTTTTCAGACTTTTTTGGTTTTCGACGGTTTTCTCATCTACGCGAAAGATCTGCTAAATTTTTGTGATTTTTAATGAAATCCCCATTAAAATAGCTACAATTTGAGCGGTCGACTGACTTTGTAGCATTTTTTTGAAATTTTTTACGGTCGAAATTGCTGAGGGGGGGGGGGGGGGCGGTAGCACTTTAAGTGATGGCACTTCACTTCAAACCGGGATATCTCGGAAACTAGAAAAGTTATGAGAAAGTTGTCAACTACAAATTTGATCAACATAAAATTTACTATATTTTTGTAGTTGACAACTTTTTTCCAACTATTTTAGTTTTCGAGATATACCCTGTCAAAGTTGGACCGCAAGGGGGATTCTATCTTTACTATACTATTTGCGTAGTTTTGTCCACCCCCGCACTTCAGCTGGAATAACTTCCCAGCCTTTGACCCGATTTATTTGATTTTTTGCATAGGCCCATGGGTCTCGGAGCGCTTCACCTTTATAACATTTTTGGTCAGGTATACGGTAGGATTACGGTACCTACAGTACAAACCGTCATTTTCGACCCCCCTTCAAACTGAACCGATCGACTTCAAACTTTGATGGTAGCATGTTTTGGATGGGGGAAGGTTACTGTATGAATATTTAAGGGGTGGCATCAGGATTACGGTAGATACGGTAGTCGAAAATTCGAGATGCCACTTTTTCGAAGGGGTATTACTGCCGTCGTTGGGATGGGAGGACATGGGAAAGTGGTTAATAGTGAAGTACTAAGGGTACTACAGCTACAGTAACCGGGAATTATCGATTGATTCGGATTACGGTAGAAACAGAGACACGAAATATTGTCTGCGTCTCTCACTTTTACGCACTCTCTCGCCACATTTTTTGGAGAAAGGAGTTTGAACGGGCCAGAAAGGGTCAGAAAGTTCCAGAAACATTTTGGCGGGAATTCAAAAAGCTGAGGGGAGGACCGTTTCGGCGGGAATTCAAAAAGCTGAGGGAAGGACCGTTTCGGCGGGAATTCAAAAAGCTGAGGGAAGGACCGTTTCGGCGGGAATTCAAAAAGCTGAGGGAAGGACCGTTTCGGCGGGAATTCAAAAAGCTGAGGGAAGGACCGTTTCGGCGGGAATTCAAAAAGCTGAGGGAAGGACCGTTTCGGCGGGAATTCAAAAAGCTGAGGGAAGGACCGTTTCGGCGGGAATTCAAAAAGCTGAGGGAAGGACCGTTTCGGCGGGAATTCAAAAAGCTGAGGGAAGGACCGTTTCGGCGGGAATTCAAAAAGCTGAGGGAAGGACCGTTTCGGCGGGAATTCAAAAAGCTGAGGGGAGGACCGTTTCGGCGGGAATTCAAAAAGCTGAGGGAAGAACCGTTTCGGCGGGAATTCAAAAAGCTGAGGGAAGGACCGTTTCGGCGGGAATTCAAAAAGCTGAGGGGAGGACCGTTTCGGCGGGAATTCAAAAAGCTGAGGGAAGGACCGTTTCGGCGGGAATTCAAAAAGCTGAGGGAAGAACCGTTTCGGCGGGAATTCAAAAAGCTGAGGGAAGGACCGTTTCGGCGGGAATTCAAAAAGCTGAGGGAAGAACCGTTTCGGCGGGAATTCAAAAAGCTGAGGGAAGGACCGTTTCGGCGGGAATTCAAAAAGCTGAGGGAAGAACCGTTTCGGCGGGAATTCAAAAAGCTGAGGGAAGAACCGTTTCGGCGGGAATTCAAAAAGCTGAGGGAAGGACCGTTTCGGCGGGAATTCCAAAAGCTGAGGGGAGGACCGTTTCGGCGGGAATTCCAAAAGCTGAGGGGAGGACCGTTTCGGCGGGAATTCAAAAAGCTGAGGGGAGGACCGTTTCGGCGGGAATTCAAAAAGCTGAGGGGAGGACCGTTTCGGCGGGAGTTCCAAAAGCTGAGGGGAGGACCATTTCGGCGGGAATTCAAAAAGCTGAGAGGAGGACCGTTTCGGCGGGAATTCAAAAAGCTGAGGGGAGGACCGTTTCGGCGGGAATTCAAAAAGCTGAGGGGAGGACCATTTCGGCGGGAATTCAAAAAGCTGAGGGGAGGACCGTTTCGGCGGGAATTCCAAAAGCTGAGGGGAGGACCGTTTCGGCGGGAATTCAAAAAGCTGAGGGGAGGACCATTTCGGCGGGAATTCAAAAAGCTGAGGGGAGGACCGTTTCGGCGGGAATTCAAAAAGCTGAGGGGAGGACCGTTTCGGCGGGAGTTCCAAAAGCTGAGGGGAGGACCATTTCGGCGGGAATTCAAAAAGCTGAGGGGAGGACCATTTCGGCGGGAATTCAAAAAGCTGAGGGGAGGACCATTTCGGCGGGAAATTAAAAGCTGAAAAGTTCCCTCCATCGTTTTTCAAACCAAAAGTTACTCCATTCGGAAAGGCCTGCACCCGTCCAAGCGAAAGCCAGCGGGGTGGTCGCGGCGATAGCCGCGACCAACCCGCTGGTTATACATTATACAAAAGGGTTTAAGGTAGATCAAACCGCGCTCCACCGCACTTTCTCTCACAAGTGCAATGGAGCGCACTTCCCGTTGCCAATTACTGACTGCGCGGGAGTGATGACACGTGGCTTCCAGTACTCGACGAGCCGCTTGACTCTCTCGGTGCTCGCCTCGCCAAACGTGGCCCCGAATCGCTCGTTCACTTCTCCCGCAATACACCGCCACGTCAGTCTTCTCGTCTCGTTCGTGTCCCGTGTGCGTGCACTCGCGCTCTCCTGCAATCGTTAAAGGGGGTCGAACTCGTTTTGATCTTCGTCGTTTTTTTTTGTTTTTTTTCGATTCCGCACCTCGATTCCCGGATACTGTTGGAATATCTGCACGATTCGGGTGCCCCGCTCGCCACGCGCCTTCACGTCCGGACGCTTTTCGCTGAAAACGTAGACAAAAAAAATTTTTTTTTTTTTTGAAAATTTTTTTTTTATTTCTGGTTAAAGTTTTTTTTCCGGTTTTTTTCAGAATAAAAAAAATTTTTTCAAAATTTTTAAAAATCGGGAACACTGAAATTTCAAATTTTTGTAATTATGACTATAAACTTTTTAAAAAAATTTTTCAAAAAAAAAATTTTTTTCTGAAAAAATGTGCAAAAATTGCAAAATAAAATCTGTGATATTTCTAGAAAATTTTCGAAAAATCAAAAAAAATTAATAAATTCAAAACTTTACAAAACGTGAAAATTTTTTTCAAAAAAAAATTTTTTTTTTTATAATTAAATTCAAATTTTAATTTAATTATTCAAAAATTTTAAAAATAATTCTAATTAAAAAAAAAGTTTTTTAATTTTTCAAAAAAAAATCCGTCAAAAATCCCAATTTTCCTAAAAAACTCCCCTACCTCTCCGGTGGTTTTTTCACATTTTTTTCTCCAATTTTTTTGCCGATTCTCGGTGTCACGGTCACGTTTTCGCCTCGTACAACCGCCTCAATCGATCTGAAAAAAATCAGAAAAAATGTTTTTTTTAAAAGTTAATTTTTTCAAAAAAAAAATAAATAAAAATTAACGCCAACTCACTCATCCATAATTTTAGAAATTCGGTCTTTCTCGCGATTTTCGCTCATTTTCTGGAAAAAATTTTCAAAAAAAAAAAAATTTTTTTTTCGTTTTTTTACACTGAAAAATTGATTGGATTGGGGAGAAAAGCTATCAAAAAAACGAGGAGACATTGAGTGAAAATTGTGGAATTTCCTAATTTTTTCGGGGGCGGCACAAAGTGACCGAAAGAGAGAGAGACATGGAATTCCTCTCGTTTGTTTTTCTTTCTTCCAATGTATGTCGACTGAAAGACGAAAAAACGATCGATCGGTGAGTGAAGTGACGTCACGTGACATGCGTGACATGATGTCACGTGACGTCATGTCACACACCGACTTCCAATATATATATCGGCTGAAAGAGAAAAAACGATCGATCGGTGAGTGAAGTGACGTCACGTGACATGCGTGACATGGTGTCACGTGACGTCACGTCACACACCGACTTCCAATATATATATCGGCTGAAAGAGAAAAAACGATCGATCGGTGTGTGACGTGACGTTACGTGACACGCGTGACATGATGTCACGTGACCATTCGACCCGTTTCCCCCGAAATCGATGTGACACGTGGCAGTGTCACGTCACGCCTACCATCTTCCGAACTACATTCGTCCCTCCGAATTCACTACCTCTCTTATCACTTCTCACAGTTTTCACACACTTTTCACACTGATAAAGTGTGTGTTTGGCGTGAAGAAAATAGTGCGAAACCTACCCGTTTTCTGTAACGATTCTTCAAGGCGAAAACTGAGGGAAAAACGTGGGAATACCGTAATCCTGTGTGATGTCACTCAAGCAACAGGGGTAAGTGGTACAGTATTTTGGATAGTAGGTTAAATTCGATTCACAACACATTTCTTATGGTTAACCAAATTACGGTATGCCAAAAACAAAAAATCTCAGCAGTTTGACCTGGTTTTCAATTTTTGACCTACTTTTCTCCAGTTTGACCTACTTTCTTCTAGCTCGACCTACTTTTCGAGATTTGACCTACTTTTCCCTAGTTTGATCTACTTTTCCCTAGTTTGACCTACTTTTCCCTAGTTTGACCTACTTTTCCCTAGTTTGACCTAGTTTTCGAGATTTGACCTACTTTTCGAGATTTGACCTACTTTCTTTTATTTTGACCTACTTTTCTCCTACTTTGACCTACTTTACTCAGCCAACAAAACTCACGCCGCCAGACGTCTCAAACTCGGAATCTATTCTCAGCGGTGTCTAAAATGATCGGCAAACTGGCGGCACGAGTGATATGGAAAAATGGATGGATGGCACGAATTAAGCGAATCGAGTTTGACAGCGAAAAAGCGGAAAAAGAGAGCAAGAGTGAGAGTGAGTGGAGGGCGGGAGCACGTATTCTGATTGACAGGTGGGCTCGCCGGTGGCCAGACCGCCCACTGAAAATGGCAAGAAAAATGAAAAAGAAAAGGAAAAGGGGCTGTTTGGTCACTTTTTCGGAGATGTGTGGAACGAGAGAGGGGTACTGTAGATTGAGCACATCTGCCGTCCACCTGCTCCCCCGATTCTCAACTTTTTTCATTTTCCGATTCGGCACGTTCGAGGCAATGGCCTTTTGGCGCGATTCCCGGTGTCGTCTTTTGGTTTTTCAGCTCTTCTGATTCGAAAACAGTTCCATTTGTCGTTTGTTTGATGTGCTCCCTGCCCTCATCAAAAAGGTGATCAAGAGGAGTTATGGTCGGCTGCGGCGGCGGCGGCGGCGCTCGTGTCGCCGGAGGAGCCGGCACCGGCAGCTGATAACGCGATTCAGCGCCCCACACCGAATTGATGATAGGCGCTATCAATGGACAGCAGTGTTGCACGGAATCCCGTTTCCTTCCTTCCATTTCCGCTTTCCGCGTCTTTTCGGCGTTTCCATTTCTGTTTCCGCCTTCCGGATTAAAACTTTTTTATTCCGTTTCCGTTTCCGTCTTCCGGATAAAAATCCCCTTTAGGTTAACTAGCGTTTCATCGCAGAACCATCGCGCTTTGGTTGTCAGCGTGAAGTACCGTGGCCACAGACTAGGTTTTCGTTTCATTCTGTGAAGTAGACGAAATAGTATGTCAATGAGATTGAAACTCAAGGCGTTTACTGTGTAAGACTTCCGTTTCCTTCCTTCCATTTCCGTCTTACGCGTACTTTTCGGCGTTTCCGTTTCCGTTTCCGCCTTCCGGATTGAAAAATACCCGTTCCGTTTCCATTTCCGCCTTCCGGATCGGACAGTTTTGGTTCCGTTTCCGTTTCCGCCTTCCGTGTCAAAAAAATAGCAGTTCCATTTCCATTTCCGTCTTCCGGATCATGAAATTTTCATTTCCGTGCAACACTGATGGACAGTCGAGAATCGTGGAGAAGCGAGCGTTGTGGCGGGGGGGGGGGGGGAGAAAGTGCAGAGAAACCGAAAACCACTCGGGTGGTGTCGAACTCGCGACCTGTCGGGCGCCACTCGCGCCCACACCCACCTACACCAATCGTGCATCACCTGTAATGGTCCGCCCAGGGCGTTGATAACCTCGCACCCACCGCCAGTCATCATTTGCGCGGGAATTCAAATTTCCGTTAACAAAAAAGCAAGGAAAGTCAAAAAAGAGAAAACTTTCGAGTTGTGAAAATGTCGGCTGTGGTCCTGGAAGCGGCGTCTCGAATTTCCATGGAAATCACGGCTCTCCTGAGCCCATAAAAATGTGGCTCGCCGAGCAAGATTTATGTTCCTTTTTTCTCGTTTTTTTTTTTTGGATTTTTGCAAAACTTCATCGGGCACACTAAAACGGGACAACAAACGGGAATTTTCAGTGATTTTCAGCCAATTTTCGCGTTTTTTCGGCGATTTTCAGGTCGATCAACTGCTGATAATTGGCGATTTCGGCGCGCAACATTTGATTATCGTCCACAATTCGGCGGAATTTCGCTTTGAATATCATCGGAAGATCCGCTTTTTCGAGCTCGGCGAGCATTTGTTTCTCCGGAAAATTCGCTGAAATTTTGGAATTTTTTAAATCGAAATTTTAAAAAAATTGTTTTTTTGCAATTTTTGGATGAAAAATAATTTGTTGTTCTTTAAAATTTGCTAAAAATTTCAAGAATTAAAAAAAATTTTGAATTTTTTTTTAAATTTGAAAAAAATGAATTTTAAGTTTAAAAAAAATTTATTTTCAAATTTTAAATTAAAATTTTTTTGCAATTTTTGAAAGGAAAATAATTTGTTTTTCCTTAAAATTTGCTAAAAATTTTGAAATTGAAAAAAACTTTTTTTTTGAAAAATTAAAAATAAAAATTTTGATCAGTTTCAGAAAAGTTGAACTTTAAGTTTTTAAAAATTAAAAATTTTTTTGCAATATTAGAAATTAAAATATTTTGTTTTTCCCTAAAAATTACTAAAAATGTTAAAATTAAAAAATTTTTTTTGAAAAAAAAAAAATTTCACGATTTAAAAAAAAATTGAATTTTAAGTTTAAAAAAAAAAGTATTTTCATATTTTAAATTTAAATTTTTTTTTTGCAATTTTTGGAAGAAAAATAATTTGTTTTTTCTTAAAATTTGCAAAAAATTTTGAATTAAAAAAAATTTTCGCAATTTTTTTTCGAAAAAAATTTTCGCAATTTTTTTTTCGAAAAAAATTGAATTTTACATTCAAAAAAAATAATTTTCAAAATAAAATTTTAAAAAAAAATTAATTTCCAGAATCAAAAATTTCAAAATCCACCATTCTTTTCAGTCATTTCTTCGTCTCTCACTTCGATTTTCACAATTTTTTGCTGTTTCGCCGTCTGTAATTTGAAAAATAATTTCGGCGTGACAACAGAAAAAAAAATCGATAAATCGACAAACGGGCGGCTCGATTATTTCGCAATAGTCCTCTGAATCGCGTTTTTCCCGTTTTATCGGACGTTTCACCTGCAAAAAAATCGATTTTTTTTGGAAATTTAAATTTAAATTTAAAATTTTTCAAATTTTTTCTCACAATAAAAAAATTATTTTTTTAAAAATCCCAGATTTTTTAAAATTTCACAAATTGTTCCAAGGATAAAAAAGAGCCGATGCTCACATTTTGGTGCAATTTGGCGTCGTCGACGGCTCTCCGATGCATTTGCTTCTCGTGAATTCGCAATTTTCCGTCTTTCGAATAGGTGACGTGGCACGAGTGTCGGATAGTGTGCAGACAGAAAAAGGCGAGGAAGTTGGTGAGCGAGACGGGCATTTTGCGGTGGAAGTCGGCGAAAACGACGGACACGTTCTGGTCACGGAGCTCGTGACACAGTTCTGCAACAGCGGGAAAGTTAGGCCACGGGACTGTAGAGTTAGGCCACCAGATTGCGAGGGAAAGTTAGGCCACCAGATTGAGAGGGAAAGTTAGGCCATGAGAATGTGGAGAGAAAGTTAGGCCACCAGATTGAGAGGGAAAGTTAGGCCACCAGGTTCGGAGGAAAGTTAGGCCAGCAGATTGGAAGGGAAAGTTAGGCCACGAGAATGTGGAGGAAACTTAGGCCACCAGATTGAGAGGGAAAGTTAGGCCACCAGGTTGGGAGGAAAGTTAGGCCAGCAGATTGGAAGGGAAAGTTAGGCCACGAGACTGTAAAAAAGTTAGGCCACCAGAATTGGAGGAAGTTAGGCCACGAGACTGTGGGAAAGTTAGGCCAGCAGACCGGAGGAAAGTTAGGCCACCTGATTTGGAGAAAATTAGGCCACTGTTTTCTAGGCCATCAACTATATCAAAAATTAGGTCACGATCGTTTTCTAGGCCACCGTCTCGAAAAACTAGGCCATAGTCGTTTTCTAGGCCATCATGTTGGAAACATCGGTCATGCATGACTTTCCAGACCATCCCACTGATTTTCTAGGCCACCGAGTTTCAAAAAGTCAAGCCATTCTCGTTTTCGCTCGTTTGCTAGGCCATCTGTTCGAGAATCTCGACCCTTCTCGTTTTCTAGGCCACCACTTCGGGGAACCTCGGTCACCGTCGGTTTCTAGGCCACCTACCGTAATCCAGACCCAATTTTCTCGATTTCACACCGATTTTCGTCTCCTTTCCGTCGCTGCTCATCAACATTTCGACGAGATTCGTCGGCGATTCGACGATTTTTTCAATCTGAAACACAAGAGAAAACGTTTTTTTCTTTTCGAAAAACCATCGAAAGCTACCTCTGTGGCGCGAAAAATCGAACCGAGCGCTTTGTTCATGACGCCCGTCACGAATGCGGCGAGTTCCGACGACGTCGCCGCGCCGCTTCTACAAAAATCGATGATAGTCGATCGATAAGAAGTGGATCGATAGGTTACTCGAGAAACTGTTGCGCGTCGTGGTAGGTGCGCCCCATCGACGTCGTCGCGATTCTCGACGCATCGACGCATTTCGCGTAGATCGGCAGCTCCGCAATCGCTTTTCGCCTGCAACTCGGGTGGCCTAACTTTCTAGTCTCGTGGCCTAACTTTCCTTTCTTGTGGCCTAACTTCCCAGTCTCGTGGCCTAGAAACCTCCTCCTCCTGCCACTCACTTTGTGATTTTCTCGAATCTCGCCGGCTCACACCACTTCTGGAGGTCGGCGAGCCGCTCGTTGAGCCGTTCGTCGAGTCGCTCGTAAATCGGAATCAATTTCTGAATGTCCGACTGGTGCCACGTGTAATTGGTCATCAAGAGGTGTCCGACCGACTTGAGATCGTAGTCGAACACCATTCGCACGATCGACGAGTTGTTCGTCGTCGTCGTCGAATCGTCGTCGTCGAACGTCTCGCCGGCGAGCCACGGACCGGTGAAGTGCTCCTCCTCGTCGCACATTTTCTGCAAATATTTTCGGTTTTTTTTAAATGTTATTTTCTCTCAAACTCCCTCGAAAAAACCGCTAATTTTCGCGAAAATTAGTCGAAAAATAAGAAAATTTGAAAAAAAAAACACCGTAACCCTTCAAAATTTAAAGGCGCACACCATTAAGCTTCGCGGTGGGTCTCGCCACGATCTCATTTTTTGTTGGGTTTTTGAGGTATTTTTTGGTGGAAAACGAGAAATCTGACCGTCAGAAAATAAGAAAAATAAAAAAAAAGTAAAAGTGAATAAAGCCTCAAAAAAATATTTATCACCCTCCGTTTTAATTTAAAACCAGCACGAAGAAAATCGGGAAATTGAATTCAGATCACGAGAAATCAAAGTAAATGTGGAGAATACGGATAAAAATGTGTGTTTCGAGATCGGCGAATCGATCGATCGGGATTCAGAGGCCCTCCTCCTGAAAGAAGGCGTCAATGTCGTTGGCGCCGCCCGAGTCCGTCGAGATGTCGGCGCACGACGAGTCGGGTCCGTCGCCGAAGATCGACGAGTGACCGTCGGACGGTGAAGACGACGACGACGACGACGACGACGATGATGACGTCGAGGAAGCGGTGGAGGGGGAGTCGTCGTCCGACGACGACACGTCTTCGCGCGGCTCGACTGAAAACACACACTGCGGCCTAGAAAACTCTAACTGTGGCCTAACTTTCCCGACCTGGAAATTGAAGAGCAACGTCTGGGATGGCCTAGAAACCTTGCAAAGAGAATCGGCGGTGGCCTAGAAATCCGCGTCATGGTCGACATTACGACTCTTGAGACCCAAGAATCTACGCGGCCTGGCCTAACTTTTGCCTGTGGTGGCCGAGAAATCAAACTGAGTCTTTTGTGGCCTAGAATCTCCCCGATGGCCTAGAAATCTTCAACTCGAAGCGCCCAAATGGCTTAGAATCTTTTCGGTGGCCTAGAAAGCTTCTAGATGGCCTAAAAACCTCCCCCCATAGCATCCTCGAGATCTTCCACGTGGTCTAGAACATCTTCCATGGCCTAGAAACCGTCGCCCGGCCGCGTCGTACCGTGATGCTTCTTGCACCAGTCTTTGGTGTATCGCCTCTTCAATCTGGGCATCCGCTTCAGGTCCGCCGCCTTTTTCGCCGCCTCGACCGCCTCGACGACTCGATCGATCAACGTCTCCGGCTCGTTTCGGCCGCCGAAATCCTCGATTTGCAGATTGCACAGCTCTGAAATGCAGTCGAATTAGGAAAGTGCGTGAGAAAGAGAGAGAAAGGGACTTGCCGATTTCGAGTGAAATCTCTCGGATCAGTTCGACTCGTTCGGCGAGCTCTTCAGCTTTTCGCTTCTCGCCTTCGAGCTTCTCGCTCATCTCTCGAAACGTTTTCATCCTGAAAACGAGCCGCCTCGTAAATCGACACCTATGCTATGCGCATTGTGTCGATTTACGATAAACACAGAGCCGATGGCCGTTATTTCGGAGTGTCGTACCAAGTAATTTTCATCAATTCTTCTTCAATTCCAGGTTGTTTTTCTGCGTTTTTTAGAAGGAATCGCGATGTTTGGTACGATGCTCCGAAATAACGGCTCTGTGTTTATCGTAAATCGACACACGGCACCGTATTCGCCAGAGACCACTTGTCGTTCTCGAACAGCCGCCGCCAGTCCATCAGCTGTTGCGTGACGAACGAGACGAGCTCGTCGGGCAGCGCGTGACCGGCCACCACGTCTGTCACGTCACGCACGTCGTCGAACCGGAAACAGTCCATGATGTCGTCGTTGCGCGCCATGAATTGCGAGTAGAACGTCTTCCAGTAGGCGAGCGATTTGAAGTACAGGTGCAACGACTTCAGCTCTCGCTCGTTTCGCCGCAATTTTCGCCGAATCGGCACGATTTTCGACGCTCTCTGCGCTGCAATGTCACACGTGTTATCGATTAGTTTCGGCCAGATAGACCCTCCATGAAATCCGTGATTTCTTTGATCGATTTGAGAAATTTGCCAAACTCGAAATCGTAGTTTCGTCGCAATCGACACACCGGCGGATTGTAAGTCACTGCAAATCGTCAATTTTATTTTTTTTTTAGGAAAATTATTCAGAAAACTGATAAAAAACAATTTTTCGTAAAAAAAAATTTTTTTTTTTTATTTTTATTTTAAAAGTTCTTAATTTTTTGTGTTAAATTTTATAAGTTAATGTAAAATTTTAATGTATTTAACAGAAAAAAAAACATTTTTGAAATTTTTTTTTAAAACTTTTTTTTTGCGTGTTTTCCGGGAATTGTGATTTTTTTGAAACAAATTTTGCAACAAAATTTTTTTTGCACTTTTTTATTATAGAAATTCTTAACAAAAAAAAACAAAAATCTTAAAGTTTAAAATTTCCAGATTTTTTTCTAAAATTTAAATTATTTTTTTTTATTTGCAGTTTAATTTTTTTAAATTTCAGAATATTCAAATTCATTCAATTTTTTATATTTTTAATTTAAAATTTTATGAAAAAAAATTTTTTTTTAATTTTTCATGTTAAATTTTTTAATTAAACGTAAAGTTTTTAATGCATTTAACAAAAAAAAGCATTTTTGAAAATTTTTTCTAAATCTTTTTTCTGCATTTCTTTGCGAGAATTGTGATTTTTTTGAAAAAATAAAAAAATAAATAATTTTGCCAAAAAAAAAGGTTCAAATTTGAAGAATTTCCAGATTTTTTAAACTTTCAGTTAATTTTTTTTTAAATTTCAAAATGTTCAAATTCAGTCACTTTTAAAAAAATATTTTCAATGTTTAATTTCAAAAAAAAAAAAAAATTTTAAATTAATTTTTTTTTTTTCAAAATTTAAAATTTTTCATGTTAATTTTTCAATGTATTCAACAGATTTCAATATCAAAAAACCAAAAAAAAAAACATTTTTCCAAATGCTCACCCATCGGCAAAAATTGATTCTTCTGTTTTTTGGAGGAGGAGGCGGAGGAGGCGGAGCCGCGCGATCGGCTCGCCGGCTCATTTTGACGGGCTCTTTTCACTCGAGCCGGTGTGCCGCTCATCTGCAAAAAAATATAAAAAAAGAATCAGAAAATTAGTGAAAAAATAAAAATAAATAAAAATAAAAAATAAAAATTAGAACAAAAAAAAAGTGTCAAAGTATTCAACATAAAAATAAAATCATTTTTCAGGAAAATAAAAAAAATAAAAAAAATAAAAATTTAAAGCAATAAATGCAAATTTTATTTTAAAAATCATTCAACAAAAAAATGAGAAAATATCAGTAAAACCTGAGGGAAAAAATCGAAAAATTTTCAAATGTTCGGAAAAAATCAGAAAAATTCCAATTTTTGTGCCAAATTTTTTAGAAAAAGTCTTTTTTTTTTGAAAAATATCGATTAATTGTTTTTTTTTTCCATTTGCTACATTACTTGCATCCGGGACACACGTGAAGCGATTCGTGGAGCAGTGTGTCACAGTCGACACAGAACACGAGCCGACACTTTTCGCACCGGAATCCTTCGCCGCCGACGAGACGCGACTCGCACGCGTAACACAGTCTGCAACTGATCATACGGTACTTTCGTTAACTGTGTGCGTGACAAAACCGGAACATGCGCTGTGCAAACACCGTGACGCAAAAATGCAGAATTGCAACACTGCGGTGCGCTTTTTCTGCTCTTTTTTCCCTGAACTTCCCCCTAGAAAAATGAGCCGCCGCAGTGTTGCAATTCTGCATTTATACGTCAAGGTGTTTGCACAACGCATGTCCCGGTTTTATCACACTCTCATATTTTCCTTGTGTGTTTGTGTGCATTTTGTCGTCAGTTCTAATGTTTCGCTACGCTGTTGTGAAATTGAGTGTTTTTCTCAGATTTCAGTGCATTTTCTCGTGAAATCTAGTGTTCTCTAGGATTTTCTGTGCATTTTGTCGTAATATCTAATGTTTTCCGGGGGTTTCTGTGCATTTTGTCGTCAGTTCTGATGCTTCGCTGCGCTATTGCGAGATTGAGTGTTTTTCAGACGTTTTGGTGTGTTTTCTCTTGAAATCTAGTGTTTTTCTGTGCAATTTGTCGTAATATGTAGTGTTTTCCAGAAAATGTGCATTTCGTCGTGAAATCTAATGTTTTCCGACGGTTTTAGTTCATTTTTCCGTGAGTTCTGGTGTCTTCGCGAGATTTCGTGTGCGTTTTGCCGTAACATCAGTTGTACCCAATGTTTCCTCTGGTCGGCTCGACTTACCCTCGGGGCGCTTCGATTTGTTCGAAGGCGGCGAGCGGTTGGAGGTGTCGGAAGGCTCGCGCGAGCTGCGGAGCCGCGACGAGCGTCAGTTTGCACACGGGACACTCGGCCGGGATGGAGCAGTGACGGGCGCCGCACTGGGTGCAGATGAAGCCGCGCGACGATTGCGGCTTCGTGTCCGGGTGACTGGAAACAGATTGGAAATAGTGTTTTTGTGTGGTGTGGAGGAGGATGTCGTCTGGATGGCCTAGTTTTCCGAGTGGTGGCCTAGCTTTTCGCATCGGATGACCTAGCTTTTCGCATCGGATGACCTAGTTTTTCGAATCGATGGCCTAGTTTTTCGAATAGATGACCTAGTTTTTCGAATCGGATGGCCTAGTTTTTCGAATAGATGGCCTAGTTTTTCGAATCAATGGCCTAGTTTGTCGAATCGATGACCTAGTTTGTCGAATCGGATGGCCTAGTTTTTCGAATCGATGACCTAGTTTTTCGAATCGATGGCCTAGTTTTTCGAATAGATGACCTAGTTTTTCGAATCGGATGGCCTAGTTTTTCGAATAGATGACCTAGTTTTTCGAATCGGATGACCTAGTTTTTCGAATCGAAAACAACAGACGGCTGCGGGGGTCTCGCAACGAAACAAAAGACAAGCATAAACTCTCTTTGGGCTACGGTACCAAAACCAAGACAACAATGCATTAATGCGTACCGTATCCTAAAGACTTTAAAGGCGCATGACCGATTTCGGTTTCTTTTCGTTGCGAGACCCGCCTCCCCTCCCGCGTGACTCACCACACACAAAACGATCGTTTCGTGATGAGCTGATGATGCGGGAATCCGACGTGAATCGCGTTGCACTCGCTCGACTTCACCGACGACGGCGGCAGTGTGTGTTTCGAGAAGAGCATCTGCAGATGCTCCGGATCCAGCGCGATCGAGTACTCGCCTGCAATTCGACAGAATCGTCTCTCTCTCAGAGGGCTCCCCTTTAAGAGAGTTCAACTCGAGTGAAAAGTCTGAAAATCTATCTCTTCTAGCGCCGTTTCGACGAATCCCCGTAATTCTATTTGAAAGAAAACAGTGACCGTACCCCTCGTCTCCTTGGCCATCTCTTTGCAAATGAACATTTCGGCCGACAATCCGATCGCCGAGCATCGAATGTTCAACCGTTTCATCGTCTGAAATTCATCGACTCGACTCGAAGATCTTATGAGTGTCCCACCTCGATGGTGCTGAAAATGTTGGCGGGATCGATGGAGGAGAGGGCCGCCATGACGATGACCACTTCGCGTGACACGTGTCCCGGCAAGCCTCTGCAAGATAAAAAAGGCTCTCAGTGAATGGGTCTCGCCACGAAAAGACCAACAAGGCCAAGCGAAGTGACGTTAAAGGGACAGGCAATTTCGGATTCCGTTCGAGA
The DNA here is from genome assembly GCA_963966605.1 of Caenorhabditis sulstoni. Lineage (NCBI taxonomy): Eukaryota > Metazoa > Nematoda > Chromadorea > Rhabditida > Rhabditidae > Caenorhabditis > Caenorhabditis sulstoni. Next base: position 2,339,002 of record OZ016477.1, read on the forward strand.
CCCAAACAAAAAACCGCAGCGAGCAACGTTTCGTGGCGAGACCCATTTCAAAAAAAAAACCCAAAAAGACACTGACTTGAGGTTGTTGCACGCGAGTTGAAGGGCGTTCTGAAGTGAGAAGTCGCCGCCGCAAAACGCCTCCGTCAACGAGTTCAGCGACTCTTTCAGCACTCGAATGTTGCCTGCAACAATCGATAGAAACGAGTGAGATGACGTGGCGGAGAAAAAGGGGGCGGGGCGTATTTTACAGTTTTGTTTCGAGTGGATTACCGGTGAGCATGTGCAGTCTGTCCGCTTTCCGATCTTTGCACGTGATCAGTCCGATTTGGGCGATCGGATTCTGCTCGAAGAACCGATCCAGGAACACTTGCAACGCCTGGAAAGAGAAACCCACGTTTTTGGTCGGCTCGGGCTTTGGATTGCAAGGACAAAAGAGTTCGGCCACGTTTTGTGTGTTTCTAGGCCATGCGAGGAGTTTGTCGGTGGTAGGGTTGGGATATTCTGAGTCACGGTGGAAGTGTGACACGTGACGGCGCAGTGAACCCACCGAAGCGCGCAAAATTCTCAAAGTCGAATTCTAGGCCACAAAGGAGCATTTTCTAGGCCACTCGATTGAAAAAGTAAAAGGTCACTGTGATCATTTCTATAGGCTATCCAAGTGCACCTTTTTGCGAGGCCACACCGTTCCCAAGCCACCCGTCTTCGTGTCCCATGCGCGTCACGTGACAGGCCGTCCGCCGGCAGTCGGGCCGATCACTTGCCTATACTCCCCTTGGACGAGGTATTCAGTTGCTTAGTCCACTGGAGCGCAATGCCACCGGCCTTCATGTCCCTTGCGTGTCACGTGACAGGCCGATCACCTGCCTATACTTCCCTGTGGTTCTATGTATAGTCGAGTTCTCCGAACGCGATATGTTCGGAGTGTCACGTGACATACAGCAGCGGCTGTGAGTGGTCTCGCAGCGAACGCAGGAGATACTGTAACAGTGATTTCACCTGTGTGCTGCACTTTCACTTGCACTGTCACAGTTGAAACCATTGTTACTGTACCTTCTCTGTTCGTTGCGAGACCACTCACAGCCGCTGCTGTATGTCACGTGACACGCTTAGCATATCGCGTTCGGAGAACTCGACTATACATAGTATCAAAGGGGAGCAGAGGCAAGTGATCCGTCTGTCACGTGACGCACAGTGGACTGAGCAACTGAAAACCTCGGCCAAGTGCAATTCCTAGTCCCTCCCTCCGACGCGGACGCACCTTCATGACGACGACGAATCGCGACGGCGGCATCGCCTTGCTCGTCATGAACCGCGAGCAGTCGACGACGATCATCACGTGCCGCATGATTCCGAGCCGGATGCGCTCCGGCCGTTTCGCCAGCCGCGCCCTCTTCCGACTCTCCGACACGTACTTGGCTATCGATTTTTCGATCGAGCCGCCCTCGTCCTCCACCAGCACATCGTTGATGTTCAATCCTGAAATTTGAATAGAGATTGTTTCACAAAAATGGGGGAAAATGTGAAAAATCAATAAAACTCTCGCATTTTTTTTGAGCGAAATTTTTTTTTTTTCGAAAAAAAATTTTTTTTTAATGAAGTTAATGATTTTTTCGATGAAAAATTGTGAAAAATCGCAATTTTTCACGGAAGAAAACTGCGAAAATTTTGAAATTTTCTGTGAAAAATATCTGAAAATTATGAATTTTTTAAGTGTTTTTAATATTCAAAATACAGGGAAAATTGTTTTTTTTTTCGGTTTTTCACAAAAACTTTTTTTTTTTAATTATTTTTTTTTAAAAAGTGTTTTTCTGTAAAACTGAGTTTTTTCGGGAAAAATCACATAAATTCTAACTTTTTCGCAAAAAAAAAACTGGAGTTTTTCAAAAAAAGTGTTATTTTAATTATCGAAATTTCAATATGATTTTGAAAACATTTTTTTTTAATTTTTAAATTGAAAATATTTAAAAAACATTTTTTTTAGTTGAAAAATATTTAAAAGTGTTGTTTTAATAATTTTTTTAATTGTAAATTTTTTACAAAAAATTTTTTGACTAATTTTTGGGAAAAATTACGGAAATTGTAGCATTTAGAAAATTTTTTTGGAATTTTTCGAAAAAAAAGTGTCATTTTTTCAAAAAAAAAATTTTAATTTGAAAAATATTTTTTAAAAAAACACATTTTTGGAGTCAAAAAATATTTTAAAATGTTAAAATTTTTTTTGATAAAAATAAAAATTTTAATTTTAATTTAATTTTTTTAATGAAAAATTTTGAAAAAATTTAGTTCAATTTCTTTAATTTGGAATTTTAAAAAATTTGATTTAATTTTTTTAAAAAATTTTTTATTAAAAATGTGAAAAAAAATTTCAATTAATTTTTTTAAATTAAAAATTATTTAAAAATTTAATTTAATTTTTTTTTTTCAAAATTCAAACCTTCGGCATAACCGGCCTCCCAAGTGTATCCTTTTTGCTCGTCGTCATCCATTTTTTCTCTGTTTTTTTCTCTCTGAATTCAATTTTTTTCATCAAATTTTCAAATTTCCCGGTAAATTTCTCTGGCAAATGCGTCTAAAAAGCCATATTTTCAAAATCAAAAAAAAAAAAAAAAAAGTGAAAAAAAATTATATTTTTTGTTTTTTTTAAAGAAAAGGAGAAGGGAAAAAAAAAGAAAAAAATCTAGGAAAAAATGAGAAAAAAATTACAGACAGAAATTTAAAAAATCGACAAAAAAAGCAAAATTACAATTTTTTTGTTTGAAAAACACACAAAACTACCCGTTTTTCAAAGAAATCAATGCGTTTTTTCAGCGTTTTTCGCCGAAAAATCGATTGAAATGACTACAATTAATTGAGAGAAACGGACTGGTGGACGAAAGGAAAAATGGGAAAAATCACACACAAAAAAGAAAATAATCAGAGAAAAATTACAGATTTTTTCAAAAAAAATTATGAATTGAATCTTGGAATAGGCGGGAAAAATTGGAAAAATTTAGAATTTTTTTTACATAATTTTTTCTTTTCATGAAAAAAATTTTAAGCGATTTTTTGTGATTTTTTTAATCAATTTTTCAAAATTTTTGAAAAAAAAATCGAAAAAAAGTAAATTTTTGTTCGAAAATTAAAATAATTTTTTCTTTGCAAAAAAAAATTTTCTGCAATTTTCCGTAATTTTTTAAACCAATTTTTCAAAAATTTTTTTTTTTAATTTTTGGAAAAAAAAGAAAAAAATCAAAAATTATTTTCAAAAATTGAAACATTTTTTTTTGCAAAAAAAAAATTCTGAAATTTTTTTTGATTTTTTCATCAATTTTCAAAAAAATTCTGATTTTTCAAAAAAAAAATTTGAAAAAAATCGAAAAAAAATTTTTTTTCAAAAATCTTTTTTTTTGGAATTTTCCTTCAAAAAATTTCAAAAAATTCCAAAAATTCCAAATTTTTCCCACCAATTCTCACGAAAAAACCTCAAAATTCTGGCAAACTCTAATTGAATTTGAGTCTTCAAAAAAAAAAAAAAAAAAATTGATCCAAAAAAAAGAGGGGTGTTTTCTGAAGGGGGAGTGATATTAATAGGGTCCGCAGTTGTTGGGTTTCGTCCTCTTTTTGGGCGGCGCGACGAGCACGACGGGCGGCGTCTGTTGGGTGGCCAGGGCGCGGAACACCTCCTCGAGCAGCTTCGGATGCTCGCGCACCAGCTCCTCCCACCCCTCCGACGACATCACCTCCGTCGCGTTCACGTTGATGAAGTTGATCGAGTGCGCGCGCAACTGCGACGCCGAGTACATGTCCGCCAGCATCAGTGTCACGCACGCGTTGTCCGTCGTCAGTTGGTAGCACAACACTTGCTCGCACATAACCTGCGTGTGTTTTCAAATTTGCACAGGATAATAAATTTTGATAATAAATTCATCGGAATTGAAATGGCATCCGTTTTTTTTTTGGAAATTGGAAATGAAATTTTTATTTTTGGGGAAATTTTTTTTTTGGAAAAAAAATAATAATTTTAATTTTTTTTTCGTAAATAATAAGGATTTTTGGAGTTTTTTTTTGAATTTGAAATGAATTTTTATGCTCATTTTTTTATTTACAGAAAATGATTTGAAAAAGTGTTTTTTTTTCCAGGAAAATTGACTTTTTTTCATATTTTGTGAAAAAATTTTTTTCGCAATTACAAAAATATTGTATCATATTTAATTGATTGTTTTTTTTTTAAATTTTCCATGGTTTCAATGTTTTTTATCGGTTTTCTAAAATTATTTTTGAAAAAAATTATTTTTTCTGGAAAAATTAAAATTTCTCCGATTTTTTTTTCAGGAAAAATGATTCGTTTTTCGAAAAAATTGTTTTTCAAATAATTTTCGGAAAATAATGCGAAAAATTTTTCAAAAAAAAAGAAAATACTACCTTCAAGCGATCCATTTGATATTTATCGGCGGCGGCGATGAGACTCTGCGCGATTTCGGTGATTCGCGTCGACTGATCCGTGTACATGAACAGAAGCAACTCGCGCATCACCTGCAGACAACACGACAATCGATTCGGGAACAAAAAGAGATAGAGAGAGAGAGAAAATAAGCTCATTTTAACCTGTTTTTTTCGAACTTTTGGACCCGGGACATTTCGAAACCAATGAAACAAAGGTCAAAAGAGGTTTCGTCTCGAAAAAGCTCACGAAAATTTGAAAATTTGAGCATTTCTCAGCGCCTCTTTCGACCTATGTTTCAATCGGTTTCGAAATGTTCCGGAGCCAGAAATCGAGATGAGAAAATGAGAGGCAGGACGGCGAAATAGGACTCGGTACGGAATACGCGTTATTTGCTAGATTTTTCGTCGCTAAATTGGATGAATTCTACGATAAACACATGATAATTGGTTATCTATACGCGAAACAACCTTTTTTCCCCGACTGGAAACGCCGAAAATCAAGAAATGAGTTCGCGAAAAGCAAGGATGCAAACGCGCTCCATCGCACAAAGAGTTCCATTTCGTATTACAAGGTCGCGCGAGGCTCGGAGTCCGTTGGCACGCCCCTTTTTGGGTCTCGAACGAAATCTACAGGTAGAAAACGAATCAAAAACCTTGAACCGCGAAAATTCAAATTCAACACAAAAACTTCAAAGGGACACGCAATTTCACGTCGCGTGACGTCAATTCCGTTCTAGACCATTGTGAGGCGGCCCTGCGGACTCCGAGCTTCGCGCGTGCCTTAACACCAGTACCACTGCGAACCAGCACGCGGAATGCGCCAAGCAAAGCGCGCCAATCTTTGCGCGTTTGCCGTTTTTGCAGTCTTTTCTCTCGCCTCTCCTCGTTTTCTGCACTCTCTCGCCTTCATTCAAGTTTCAAACTTCGGCGGCAACCGAATTCTCTGGATTTTTCTCATAATTCAATCATTTTTCGTGTCTCTATCAGTTTTTTTAGCCTAGAATGTCGTGTAATAGCCGTGTTCCAAAACATTTTCCGGCTAAAAAAGGAAATAACCCCTAGAAGTACTGGTTCTACTTCAAAAACGATCTCCTCGCTGAGTTTTGCGACTAATCTCTGCAATTCAACCCGGAAAATTGTTCCAACGCGCTTCTCCTGCGAAAAAACGGCAAAATTCGGAATATTCGCTGTTTTGTCGAGAAAAAACTGCAAGACAATGCAAGCGCGCTCCATCGCACACTTCTAAATTGTTTCTTGCGGGGCGCAGTGTCCTGCCGAGAATAAAAAAAAGGGCTCACATCGGGCTCGACGTCGTCGACAGTCGTCATGTTCGTGTCGGACTCCTGCATTCGATGCTCGAACATCGCCGCGAACACACGCGATCGCGACGCCAATATCGCCTTGTGCACCTGCGAGAGAAACAATCGATAAACTTCGCCTGCTCCCTAACTCACGTAGAACGTTTGTGTGGGCAGGCCGGCTTCGGATTTGCAGATGAGAGTAAAGTCGGAGAACTGTTTGCGGTCGAACAGTTGTGCCATGTCTTCGGCGAGCCGACACGGCGGCACTTTGAACAACTGTGACACGTTCGTCTGTCCCGTCACGTTCACCGTCTCGGCGACCACCGACACCTGCGAGCAAACAATCGATAAATTCCAGATTTTCGGCGAAACAATTGTGAAACCTCGCAAAAAATGCTCAATCGATCGTCGGGCAGCAGTCCGTTCGTCTCGTCCAACAAAAAGTCGCGTCGAATGAACTTTTTGAAGCCCCAATCTTTGCCCTGCACAAATCGATAGGCTCGCTGCGATTCTGAAGCGCAAGAACAGAAATATCGAGAGAGAGAGAGAGAGAGAGAGAGAGAGAGAGAGAGAAAAAGTGGAAAAAAAACGAACCCATCGCTTTCGTCTCTTCACGTTTCGCGTTCAGAATCGAAAATTTGAATTTGGCGCGCACTTCGGACTTGTTGCACTGGACGAGGAGGAGGTAGAGCGACAGATAGTCGCGCGATTCTTCGTCCAGACCCTGTGAACACAGTACATCGATCAGAGAGTGTGACAAGGTCACCGTGACGCAAAAAATGCACAATTGCAACACTGCGGCGCGCTTTTTCTGCTCTTTTTTCGCCAGATTCACTCGAGAGCCGCAATGTTGCAATTCTGCATTTTTGCGTCACGGTGTTTGCACAGCGAATGTTCCGGTTTTGTCACACTATCAAAAATCGATAATAAGAAACCTTTGGATTTATTCGCAGACACCACTTGAGTTTGTCGTTGCATCCGGCCGAAAACGTCGACGATTTCAGCACTTCGCCCATTTCTTCGCGACAAAACGAGAAATTGTTGATTGTCCACATGTAGTTGAACTTGACCACTTTCACCTGCAACAACTTTTCGCCAATTTTTTTGATTAACTCCAAAAAAAAAAACAAAATTTTTTTGGTTTTTTTTTTCAAAAAAAAATTGAGAAATTTATAAAAATATTTTAAATGAATATTTTTGAGAACATTTGTGGAAAATAAAATTTTTGGGATTATTTTTGAAGAAAAAAAAATTGTTAAAAAATTTTTTAAAATCAGTTTTCTATTAGAATTTTTGAAAAAATTTTTTAAATACAATTTTTAATAATTTTTATTTAAAAAAATTATTTTTCGTCAGAATATTTCCACAATTTTTAATTTTTTTTTCAAAAAAAACAATTTGACTTGAAAATTTTTTTTTAAATTTATTATCAGTTTTTTTTTTAATTTTACTGTTTATTTAAAATCAGTTTTTATGGGAATTTAAAAAACTTTTTTTTTAATTTTTAATTTTTAATAATTTTTAGAAAAAATTATCTTTCGCTAGAATATTATCACAATTTTAAATTTTTTTTCAAAAAAAATTTAGCTTGAAAAAATGTTTTTTTTTAAATTTCATTTCTCAAAATCACTGTTAAATTTTTCAAAAATTTGAGAAAAAAAATTAAATTTCCCCAAATTTTTCAAAAATTTTTGGATTTTTTTCAACTATTTACGATTTGTGAAGCTCGGAAAATTTTTAAAAAAATTTGTTTTTTTAATTTCAATTTTTCTCTCTAATTCTCTAAATTTTTCCATAAAAATTACGGGTAAAAAAAAATTTAAAAAAAAAAAAAAAAAAAATTTGTAACTAATAATAAAATTTTCAATTTTTTCTCCATTCAATTCGTTCCCAAGCTAATTTTTTTCTTTAATTTTCCGATAAAACGGCACTCGTACCTGTGTGTGACACCAGTTTTCGGCGACCGGCAGTAGGGGATCGCCGTGACTGACGACGGAGGGACACGGCGAAATGGACCGTCCGTGCATGTGATGAAGGTTGTGCGGCTGCTGCTGCTGCTGCTGCTGCTGCAGTTGCTGCAGTTGGTGATGGTGGTGATGGTGGTGCTGCTGCTGCTGCTGCGAGGATCCGCTCGACACCACCTCGTCCACATTCACACCCAGTTCCATCGCAGGCGCCGATTCCGCCGCGTTGCCACGTGTACTACGCACTGCAACGAAACGACATGAGCTATCGGGAGGCTTCCAATCTTTCAAATTTCTAGTGGCCTAGAAAACTCGCTGCGAGTTTTCTAGGCCAACGTCGTCGCTTCGAAATAAGATTAGATTCGAGAGAAGAGGGCAAGAGATGGATGGAAATGCAAATGCGCTCCACTGAGAAACCACTCCCAATTTGGCAAATGGACACTAATTTTGTGACGGAGGTTTCGAAATTGAGAGGGACGTCCTTTGTGTGTCTGTTTGTGAATGGAGCAAGGACACACAAATCGGACGGACAGCTGGTGGGGGGGGGGGGGGGGGATGATGGCCGTGGCCTAGAAAACCCCCGCCGTAATATGCGGATCGTTTCGCAAGGCCGCTGCTTTCGAAACAGCTGCGATGAAGATGATGATGCCTAGAAATCCACTTGGATTCCTAGGCCACCTCTTCTTAGTTCTTCTGTCAGTTTTGGCGGTAGCCTAGAATCCCCCCGTTTCCGTGATATGCGGATCGTTTCGCAAGAGGGTATAGGGGGTGGCCTAGAAACCTACTTGGATTCTTAGGCCATCGTCTAGCAAAACCTATCGAAACGCAAATGAGTGTACCAGATGGCCGAGGTTTCTCAAGTCCCTCTCCGCCTGGCTGTCACATCTAATTCCACCCTTTTGGCCGTCTCCGCGCGAAACGCGACAATAATAATAGGGTCATTAGACGAAAAGAGAAAGAGCATTTGATCTACGGTAGGTCAAAACTGGCACATGGCCTAGAATATTTAAAGTGGCCGAGAAACCACAAGTAGTGAGTTTCCTAGGCCACATAACCCACTTTTCGCTCAAATCTAGAAAAGTCGGTTGGCCTAGAACTCCAAATGAAACGTTTTCTAGGCCACCAACTAGTTGCGATGAAAACAACCGTAATCCTACACAGGACACCTTGGCAAGTTACGACGACTAGGAGTTCTACAGTAATCCCAGACGTAGCTACTTAAGCTGATCACTCAACGACACTCCGCCGTGACGTCACGACTTTTGTGTCGATTTACGAGCAATTAGAATTTCGAAAAGCGAATTTCTCTGGTTTTGACATTTCCACCATTTCATTGAGCATCGCGAAAACCAAAGAAAACATTTTCAGACAGTTAAAATTTTTGGAAACTTAAAACCTTTTTTCTCGTAAATCGACACCGAAACTCGTCTCTTCGCTATGAGACCCAACAAGAATAAATAACGGAGCATCGTTAAAGGGGTTAGTTTTTTTTTTAAATAATAGAGTAGTGGCACTTCAAACCTGAATATCTCGGAAACTAGAAAAGTTGTAAAAAAGTTGACAACTACAACCTTGATCAGCTCAAAATTACCCATCATTTTGTAGTTTACAACTTTTTCGTAACTATTCCAGTTTGCGAGATATACCCGGGTCAAAGTTCAGCTTAAAGGGGGACCTCGGGGTTACGGTAACAAGTTTTAACTAAGAGAAGTTGAAAATGGTACTCAATGGTATCCAGAAGAAGGGTGTGGGAAACGAGGAAAGGAGGGAGGGGGGTCCAAATTCTCGTGTCAATCCGTGTATGCGCCGAAAGGAAAGAGAGAGAGAGAGAGAGAGAGAGAGAGAGAGAGAGAGAGAGAAGAAGGAGTAGACAGGCATGCAACAGTTTCTCTGCATCTCTCTTTCTCTCTCTCCTAATTGACCCCTCTTGAACAAGAAAGAGAGAGAGAGAAAGAGAAAGAGAGAAATAGTGTGTCAGGGTCTTCTCCCTCACCCGGTACCGCCACCCTCAAAATCCATCCGCGCGCGGGCGCGCGCATCTGTTTGTACCGCTTTGCGCGCGCGCACGCGCGTATTTGCGTGCGCGTCGCGGTCACTGCCAAAAGGTCATTCCCCTTTAAGGGCGGAAAAGACTATAATCTGGCTGCTGCTGCACATTTCGACCCTCCTCCTCCTCCTTCCTTTTATCATCGAATTTCCATCTGTCTTCCCCTCCTCTCTCCGATTGAGGGTCATTTCTCTTTTCTCGGATGCGGCAAGGCCATTCAGTACCAGATGGCCGCCTCTTTAAAGCGACGAAACACGGGTTACGGTAGGTTGGGAGGTTGGGAGGTTTCTAGGCCATGTGTCAGACAAAATGAAACGAACGGCGCTCTCAGCTTCTCGGGTCTCGACACGAAATTCGTAATGAAAATGGGTCTCGGTACGAAAATCAACAGGAAACTGAGATTCGGCAAGAAACTTGCATAACTGGGTCTCGACACGAAAACTCAAAAGTTGAAAGATCAAAGATTGATGAGAAAGGGCGCGTGGTGCTTGTTTATCACTTTTTCTTTTTTCTGTCTGCCCGTCGCCTACAGTACTCCTCTCTCTCTCGATGAATTGGTTGGGTAAACACTGAAAATACACTTTCCCCCCCCCCTTTCCCCTCCCTCTTTCCACACTAAAACTGCATTCGTTCAAAAAGTACAGTAACCCGAGTCGTTCCACTTTACAAAAAGGGAAAGAAGCGAACGAACAAAGAAGAGGAATAAAAAACAAAACATCCACCGTAATCTCGATTCAGTCCTCCTTAAGGAAGCGTCTCGATTGCGAAATCAATCTCGTCGGCTAATCTACCGTAATCCCGTCTGTCGCCCCCCCCCCTTAAGCGAATCGGAAGGAGAAGAAAAAGTAATAAAGCATAATTGATCGACCGGCGCGCGCGCGCGCACGCAACACGCGAAAACAATCGCACAAAAACCGGATTCTTATCGAGAATTTCTCGAGAGAAAACAAAAAATCGATAAAAATCTGATCGCGGAACCGAAATCTGCAAGAAGAATCGAAAAATTCGCGAAAAACTAGTCGAAAATCCGCTTTTCCGCTCGAAAAACGAAGAAAAACGAGAAAATTGAAAAATGCTACCGTAACCCGCCCGATTTAAAGGCGCATGACTGATTTCGAAATGAATTTTTCTCGCAATTTTTTTGATTTCAGCCATTTTTTTGCGGAAAAAACGTTGGAAACTGGTAATTTCGAAAGAAAAACGGAGAAAATCGAAAATTAATCGATTTCGAGGGTAAAAATTAGTTTCTAGAGCAAAAAATCGACGGAAAACGCAATTTCAGCGAGAAAAGCGTCGAATTTCGAAATCTACCGTAGCCCAGCGAAGATTAAAGGCGCATGACCTCTTTTTTCGACCGAAAATCGCCGAAAAAGTCGATTTTTGACGGGGCGGGCGTGGAGGGGAAAAATGCGATTTTCGGCGAGTTTTTCGGGTAAAACACATTTTCGGATGAAATTTCGAAGTTTTTACGATGGAATCAATCGATTTTTTGGGGGAAATTGATGAAAAACCAATGAGAATATTGCAAAAATGCTCGGTGCGTGTGTGGAAAGAAAGCGTGAGAAGAGAAAAAAGAGAGAGAGAGAGAAAGAGAGGAGTGTCTCTTTTTCTCTGCACTCTCTCACTCTCTCGTCTGTGCGGCGACGAGAGAGTGTGGCGGGAGGAGAGACGCAGACACGCAGACATTTCTCTCTCTCTCTCACTCTCTCTTTTGTCGCTCTTTGACAGGCGGCCGGGCCTCCTCGTGCAGCAGGCCCCCCTTTCTCTCTGCCCGAAAAGAGAGAGAGATAGCACGCGGAGGGGAGAGAGTGCCAGACGGCGAGAGACACAGAGAAAGAGAGAGAAAGAGAGAAAGAGAGCCCTGTTGCTCCGAGTGCACGCTGAGAGAGAGAGAGAGAGAAAGAGACGTAGAGAAAGAGAAAAAGAGAGCTCTTCTCATCTCCTCAACGAATTATATGGCCCTACGAACGAACGATTATATTTATTTGAATGGGAAATAAATTTTTTTATATTTTTAAATTTTTTTTTGTTTTCTGTAGTAGTAGGCAAAAATTTGAAAATGCCGAAATATTTTTTTTGGAATCAAAAAAAAATTTTTTTTTTTAAATTTTTTTTTTGAATTTTTTTTTTTTTTTTTTTACAAAATTGTTCAGAAAAAAATTCACAAAAAATTTTTTTTAATTTTTTTTTAATTTTCAATTTTTAAAAAAAAAATTGAAAAGCGCAGGAATAAAATTTAAAATTTTTTTCTAATTTTTTAAAATTTTCTCAGCATTTTTCTCGAATTAAATAATTATTTTCAAAAAAATTTAATTGCATGTCGAATTTATTTTCCAAATTTTGATAATTAAAAAAAAGATTTTTTTGTTATTTTTGCAGCAATTTCAGAGTATATTGAAATATTTAAATGAATTTTCCTACGCCAAACTTGAAGTTTATATTAAAGAGAGAGAGAGAAGAGGGGATTAAAGGCGCAAAACGGATATTTGACGGAAATTGTAGGATTTGGCAGCGGATTATCACACAATTCACATTGTTCGATCGAAATTTTCGGCGGAGAAAAATTGAAAAACGCTTGAAAATCGCGAAAATACGGGGAAAATCGAGAGAAAAAACGAAAATAAAAGTCGAGGGTTACGGTAGAAATTTAAAGGCGCAGCACTGAAATTGAAAGCGATTTTTTGAAAAATTTCCGCGAAAATGCATATTTTTCCGCGTTTTCTCGACAAAAACCAATAAAAAAAGAAAAAAAAGAAGAAAAACTATTAAAATAATAATAAAAATTTGACCTACCTTCTTTGTCGTCCTTTTTGAATCGTTGCGCGGCGATTTTTTTGAATTTCGCGGCCAAAAACATCATTTTCTCTCTCTCTCTCCCGGGAAAAAGGTGTCGTTGATGGCGAAAAATGAAGAATGCGGATGATTAAAATCGAAAAACTTGAATTTGATATGGAATTTTGAAAACGGATATGATTGCGAAATCGGGTTTTTCTGGATTCTCTCTTTATTATTTAATATTGCGAAATTATCGCGACGAATCCGACGATTTTTGTCGATTTACAAGAATATTTGGAGGTAATAAGTATAAATTGTGAGGTCCGGCAAAAATCAATAATCAATCGATAAACTGGATGCGCAAATTATCGGTTAAACTTGGAGAAATCCACCATTTTCCAGGCGAAACGAAAAATCGATAATCAATCGATTAGTTCATCGTGATCTGGTTGGTCATTTGAGTGGTGATCGTGTGAACCGTGGAGACGTTCGTCGAGCCGAGGCACACGTTGAAATGGGCGCGGAAGTGGCGACGGACGGCCTTGTTCAGCGAAAGGATCACGATGAACGGAAGACCTCGAAATTATCGATTGATTACCGGATCGATCGATTATCGATCGATCGCCTACCTCCGCTGATCTGATACGAGAGATCGGAGACGAGAACAATCCAATGCGACGGATTGTCGATGAAGTAGATGGCGACGAAACAGAGCGCCGGCGGTGCATAGGTGACCGAGATGGCGATCGATTGGATCAGAATCTGAATCGGATCGGTGCGACGATTCGGATCAATCGATAAATCGATGATTTACACTTCTCTGCATCGCGGTGAAATAGTGAGTCGAGTAGCGATACTGACGATAACAGTACCAAACGACGACGATCGACGTGTAGACGAGCACGAGGAGAGCCGCGAATACGGTATTGTGCACACGGAGCATCGAGTTCGAGTAGACGAAACTGGAGGCCGTCTCGATGCGCGGATCGAGCAGCGGAGCCATGAGAGCCGAGTTGAAGAGCACCGTGTCGAAGCAAAAAGAGCCCCAGACGCCGTAGAGACCGAATGCGAGCATCCAGGCGGTCAGCGATCGGTTCGACTGCAAAGATCAGAGGTGGAGGTGGTAGAGCTGATCGCGAGCAATCGATCGATACCCCAACTTGACTGTTTTCGACGTTTCACGACAAAGTTATTGGCTCGGAAAGTTGCTCAATGTCGTTTTTGCCTATAACTTTGTCGTGAAAAGTGGAAAACAGTCAAGTTGGGATATCGATCGATTGCTCGTGATGAGATCTATCGACTTGTCACCGTCTTACATTGCAAAGACGCGATCCGGACTTGGAAAGGTCCAAAAGACGATGGATGCCGAGAAAAATGACGGCGGTGGTGCCGGTGATCCATTGGACTGGAAACGAAACGAGCGAGAGTTTGGTGCTTCTTTGGTTTTTTGATCGGAACGTGCAAATTACACGTTTCGCACACTTTCGAAGAGGCTTGCAACCTTTGCGTATTCCAAACATCTTGTTCCCCCGATGGCCGAACTTTCGCGTGCGAGTTTTCTAGTCCCTCCCGTCCGACGACGACTCACCCATAGTCACTTTGCCAACAATTGTGCTCATCACGCGGCTCGTACAGTACACATCGCCACGCAAACCGGCGTAACCGGGCCAAATCGAGACGCCCCACACTTCGGTGCACTCGATGATTCCGATGAAAATCATCAGTTTATACTGTTTCGAGCCGCCTTTCGTCAGAAAAATGTGCAAGACGGGCCAGCCGAGCAATTGGAAGACGAGACCGGAGAGGATGTAGTAGAGGCCGAGACCGATGCGGACTTGTCCCGTCGAGTACCACTCCGTGACACTTTTCGCCGAGCAGTTGTATCTGTGAGCAGGAAAAACGCTTTTTCATCACTGAGCAGCATCTGCGTTGAGCCGCAATGCGCGCACTCGCTGCCACCCGCCCGCAATCCGTCGCGCATTGCGCACGCGCGCAGTGGCGCAGTCGGCAACGCAGACGACTGTCGATCTGACACTCGCTGGTTCGACTCCACTCCAAACCAATTCCTTTTTTTCTGCCCCCAGTTCTCCTCACCTCGCCGTGTCCACTCCTTTGAACATATCGATCGACTCTCCGATTCTATCCGTCCAACACGTCGCGAACAAATCGTCGTCCGAGCATCGCGGAGCATCACTTTGTGCTCCGATGCGGAGCACAATCAGTGGAAGCAGTAGGATGTGCACATGCAATCGCATGGCTGAATACGGCGAAAGTTTGGGAAATGGATTCGTGAGGTGTGTGTGTGTGCAAAAAATGAAAATAAAATGGGACGAAGGGGAGGATAATGAGCTTTTCGGTTAGGCTCCGCCCACTTTTGAGCCCCCCCAAGAGGTTCAAACTTTCTGGTAAACAAGATTTGGAGTGCTAATTATTAGTCACAAAAATTGAACTCTTGGCCTGTCTTTCACAAAATGTAAAGGTTCTATGGCCTAGAAAACGCGGAAGAGAAAGTTAGGCCACGTTAGGCGAAACTTGATGGCCTAGAAACCTGCCGAATCGGGAAAGTTAGGCCACGAAAGTCGTTGGCCTAACTTTTGCATGTTTGGGTCGTTTCTCGCGGCCCCGGCATCACAAATGTGCGCATTCGGGCTCGGTGGCCTAGAAAAAGTTCGGCCACGGCCCGGAAACCCGGAAATTCGCGATGGAAAACAGAGGAAAGTGGGGAGAAGACTAAAAATTCAGGTTTTCTCTGGAGAAATCGGGGCGGGACTATTGTTTTTCGGCGGTGAAAAGTGGGCGGATTTGTGGTCGCTCTCGCCGTGTTCATGGCCGAGAAATATCACCCCCGGGGGAGGGAAAAGTTAGGCCACCGACAGATTTTTGGTCACATGCCATCGAAGGGGGGCCTAGTTCTTCACGACTGAAGAAAGTTAGGTCACGGCCTAGCTTTTCGCATCTGTGAGAAGTTAGGTCCCGGCCTAGCTTTTCGCATCTGTGGAAAGTTAGGTCACGGCCTAGCTTTTCGCATCTGTGGAAAGTTAGGTCACGGCCTAGCTTTTCGCATCTGCGGAAAGTTAGGTCACGGCCTAGCTTTTCGCATCTGCGGAAAGTTAGGTCACGGCCTAGCTCTTCGCATCTGTGGAAAGTTAGGCCATTTCGTGACCTAGCTTTCCGATTGGAGAAACTTAGGCCATAGCTTTCGGTGGCCTAGCTTCCCAATCGCCAAAGTTAGGCCGCGCGTCTTTTCGAGGCCGTGGCCTAACTTTCCCCTGCAAAACCTAGGCCATCGCGTGCAAAAAAGCCGACAAAGCCCGAAAATTCGTGACATTTTCGCGAATTGGAAGGCTAATCAAGATGTCCATAGGGAATTCACCGGAGCTCATCACGCGCCAGAAAAATCTGGAAAACAAGAGTATCAGGTCGAAAAACGGCAAAAAAAAAGGAAAAACGAGGAAAAACGAAGAAAAAAACGGAGAAAAAAGGGAGATTTCGAGGGCGGCTAAAAGGCTGAAATTCTCTGAAAATTACACGTTTCGCGGCGAAAAGCAATGATTAAAGGGGCGGCAAAATGACGCGATACTTCTTATTCTCTTATTTGAATTCTTTTAAAAAAATTGGCTAAAAATGTACAAAGATTTGCAAACAATAAAACATTCTCTTTCAAAAAAATCTATAAAATGCACTGAAAAATCGGTGTCCTCTCTCAATTTTTACACATTATCGATTGATTTTTCTCGAAAATCTGGCGTATTTTCGCGCCGTGCGCCTCCATCATCTCGTAGTTGGCCATTCCCGTTTCGTGAAGCGATTTCAGCAAGAATCTGGAAATTTTCGCAGTTTTGCACGCAAAATTGCCGCTTTTCCATTACATTAGCACATTTTTCTTGTCGTCAGGCGTGCATTTCACTCGTTTGTTGCCCAAAACAAGCTTGTCCGAGAGATTTTTCGAGGAGTTCGGCGTCGGCGACTCGTTTTTGACGGATTCCGATGTTTCCGAGGATGAAGACGTGGCGCATCGGGGTACGGTAGGTCGGAGGCACACTGTCGATCGGAATTTGACCATCGGACGATAGAATTCCATGGCGCTGCAAGAGATCGTGAAAGAATTCAAGTTTCCCGCCAAAAAATAGATCAAATCGATAAATTTTCGTTAAACACAGTGCCATTTCTAAAAGCGGAGCGTCGTACCAGAACGACGCTCCGCTTTTAACACTCTAGTGTGCGTTGTTTAGCGAGAGAAAATTTTCGAAAAAAAACTGAGAAAAAGGGTGAAAAACCTGGCAAAACACCATTTTTCGATGTGTTTCGAGTCGGCGGCCATCGAGAAATAGTCCTTTTTGTTCTTCCAGATCTGTTTCCGACGCGCCAACGGATAATCCTCGTCGACGCCGAGCTCATCGTCGAGCTGAAGCCACGCGCGACGAATCAACGTCGAATTCTGATGACAAACCAATCGCTGATCCCATATTACTGAAAAGAACAAATTGCGAGAGTTTCCTCGAGAAAAGTTTTGATTTTCGATGAAAAACTGACTGGGTCGCCGCCGAACGGCGTCGATTATCTCCAATACTTTTTCCGGCGTCGCGTAATCGATTTTCGTCGTCTGCCGGACTCGAACGTATTTGAAATAGTCGTGCGAGTCACAATTCACTGTCACGTGCCTGAAAATTGCGAGAAAAGTTGGAGAAAAATAGATTTTTCGAGCCAAAACTCAAAATTGCTCAATTTCCGCCGTTTTCAGCCATTTTTTCTCGATTTTCAGGGTTTTCTGAGGTTTTCCAGTCATTTTCTCTCACTTTCCATCGTCTTCCAACATTTCCGCCGTAATACTCGGTATATACATCGAATTGCTTGTGGGCCGGTAGAAAACCGTTTTCGGTATGATTCCCGCCTCGGTTTTCTTCTTCAACTCGTCATAATTGGTCTGAAAACATTCGATAAACCACGGAAAATCGATTTTTTGGCGGTATTCACTGGAATTTCGGCGGTTTTTCGTCGTTTTCCGGGCGATGCCACGCGACGCGGGTATTTCGATTGAAAACGGCGGAGAGTCTGAAAATTTGAGTGTTTTTCGATGGTTTTGTCATCTTTTTCGTATTTCTCGTCGTTTCGCGCGCGATTTGTCATGATTTTCGGTTCGTTTTTATTCGATTCGTGCCCAGTTCCTTTTCGCTCGCTTCTCTGCGCCTCTTTTCGGCCGCCGCGCGTTTTCCGCCGCAAAAAAACCTCCTTTCCCCCCACGGCCAAAACCTGTGTGTTCTCCGCTTTTTCCGCTTTGTCCGCACCCTTTCGTATCACTATTCGTCCGCTTCGCCGCGTTTCTCCGTCTGCAAACCGTCGCGGAGTGAAAATTGAGTTTTCGCCGATTTTTTCCCGCTTACCTGATGGTTTTACTTGGATTTTTTCAATTTTTGGGGTTTTTAATATCGTTTCTACATGTTTTTCCATCTGAAAACAAGAAAAATGAACGAAAATCGGTTGAAAATTGAAAATATTAAAGTTTCGCGGTAAAGGGGCGTGTCGTAATTTTGAAGTTTGCAATGTGGGCGCGCGATTTCGCAATGCCGCCGCACACTTCTCACTTCTCTCGTGTTTATTTTTCTCGCCTCATTTTTCGCCGCGGATGCTCCAATTTCGACGATTTATGAGCACACTAACCACAACTAGGTATCGTAAATTTAAAACTTTCTACCACATTTCCTTCCTTCCGCCTCAAATTTCCATAATCATCTCGAATTTCGGCGCAAAGCGGGTGACGGGCGGTCACAAGTTTTCTCTCCCCCATTTTGTTCAGTGTAGTGTGTGCGAGCGTGTGTTATCTTTGCAATTTGTCATCATTTTTGCGTCAGACGACGAGAACGCGCATAGAAAACGCCGATTGTTTCGGTGAGACCGCGAAAATCAAAATTTTGCCACCTTTTTGGACTGAAATTGCTTTTCTCGTTTCGGAATTTAGACAAATAATTAATTATCGAAGTTTTTCATTTGAAAATCGTTCAAAATAAAAAAAAAGAGCAATTTTCAGTTTCAAAAACTGCTTCGAAAATTCAAAAAGTCCTTTTCCCGCGCATTTTCACACCGCAAACACTGCAGCTTACGACAAGTTGCGGGCATGAACATTTCGGCGCGAAACCTCAATTTTCAACAATTCCCCCGCGATTTTCGCTTGATTTTCACATAAAAAATGGAAAAAATCCAAAATTTTCCGGAAAATCCAATAAAATCAGTTGCAGGTCGATAATGTCGGGCGTCAAAGAGTTTGATTACCTGGTGATTGGCGGCGGCTCGGGCGGAATCGCGTCGGCTCGCCGAGCCCGCGAGTTTGGCGTCTCCGTCGGGCTCATCGAGTCGGGACGTCTCGGCGGCACCTGTGTAAGTCGGAATTTACCGATTTTCTCTCCGAAAACAATGCAAATTATCGATTTTTGCAGGTGAACGTGGGATGTGTGCCGAAAAAAGTGATGTACAACTGTTCGCTGCACGCCGAATTCATTCGTGATCACGCGGATTACGGCTTCGACGTCACCGTCAACAAATTCGATTGGAAGTAAGAAATTTCGGAATGTCGACCCGAAAAAACGTCATTTTTGCGTTGCAGAGTCATCAAAAAGTCACGTGACGAGTACATTAAGCGACTGAACGGACTCTACGAGAGTGGTCTTAAAGGGGTACGTCGAAAACGATGAAAAATGATGGTTTCCGCGGAAAAATAATCGATTTTTGCAGTCGTCGGTGGAATTGATTCGCGGACGCGCTTCTTTCGCCGACGACGGCACCGTCGAGGTGAACGGAGCCAAGTACAAGGGGAAGCACACTTTGATCGCCGTCGGCGGCAAACCGACGATCCCGAAGATTCCGGGAGCCGAGCACGGCATCGATTCGGACGGTTTCTTCGATTTGGAGGATCTGCCGAGGTTTGCGAGGAGACGTTTCGCGAAGATTTGTCGGTTTTCAGCAAGACTGTCGTCGTCGGAGCCGGCTACATCGCCGTCGAGATCGCCGGAGTGCTCGCGAACCTCGGATCGGAGACGCATTTGTTGATTCGTTACGATAAGGTGCTGCGCACTTTCGATCAAATGCTCAGCGACGAGCTGACCGCCGACATGGACGAGCCGACGAATCCGTTGCACTTGCACAAAAACACGCAAGTCTCGGAGGTTGTCAAGGGCTCCGACGGACTGTTGACGGTGAAATTGGCGGACGGGAAGAGCATCGAGAAGGTGCAGACGCTGATTTGGGCCATCGGACGCGATCCGCTCACCAAGGAGCTCAATTTGGAGAAGGTCAGCAACACGGGCTCTCTCTTGCTCGAGCCGCCGGAAAAGAGCTCTGAACTTTGAATTGGAAGCGAGAAAAACGTCGTTTTGAAGCCGCTTTTGCTCGGTTTGAGCCAGAAACCACAAGAATTGTGCAATCCGTGATGCGATGGCTCTTCGCAGCACGTTTCCATCCCAATGATAGTCGAGTGGTTAAAACGGAGGGAACCAATGACTCCACGGTTGACACAGACCTTTGCAAGTTCGAATCCCACCCAGTGAAACACCTTTTTTCTCTCTAATTTCGAAGCTTCGAGCTCTTTTCCCGGAGCAAACTATAAGCAAGTTGTTGTCAACAATCCCGTGCATTTCAGGTCGGTGTGAAGACGGACGCCGCCGGGCACATCATCGTCGACGAGTACCAGGTGACGTCGAACCCGGCGATTCTGTCGGTCGGCGACGACACCGGCAAATTTCTGCTGACGCCGGTGGCCATCGCCGCCGGACGTCGTCTATCGCATCGACTCTTCAACGGAGAGACTGAGAATCGGCTCCTCTACGAAAACATTGCCACCGTCGTTTTCAGCCATCCGCTCATCGGAACCGTCGGACTCACCGAGGGTTAGTGCGAACGGGTTACGGTACACGGGGGCTGTGCATTTTGTCGTGAGAAGCTGGAAATGGAAGTCAACCTGGAATATCTTCGGAACTAGAAGAGTTAGGAAAAAGTTGTCAACAACAAACATGATCAGCTTGAAATTTCCCATGTTTTTGTAGTTGACAACTTTTTTCCAACTCTTTTAGTTTTCGAGAAACATAGTGCCAAAGTTGATCGCTCAACGAGACTCCGAAATGACGATGCGCTGTGTTTAGCGATTCGTTTTCACAGCGCATCGTCATTTCGGAGTCTCGTTGAAGGATTACTTCAAAAAAAACAGATGAAATCATGCGTGACGTTTCAGCGGAAGCGGTCGCCAAGTACGGAAAAGAGGAGGTGACACTGTACAAGTCGCGCTTCAATCCGATGCTCTTCTCGGTCACCAAACACAAGGAAAAGGCGGCGATGAAGTTGGTGTGTGTGGGAAAAGAGGAGAAAGTGGTCGGTGTGCACGTGTTCGGCGTCGGCTCCGACGAGATGCTCCAAGGTTTCGCGGTCGCCGTCACGATGGGCGCGACGAAGAAGCAGTTCGACTCGACCGTCGCCATCCATCCGACGTCGGCCGAGGAGCTCGTCACGATGCGCGGCGGTGTCAAACCGCAATAATTTTGCTCTTTTTGAACACTTTCTCAAGTTCTGGAAACATTTTTCTTCTCTGAACTTTGAATTAATGTATTTTTCGGCAAGTTTTCGAGAGTTTACCAGCCTGTCCGATCATTTTAGGCGGAAATTTTGATAGAAGCCCATTTCAAACGACGCTCCGCCTCTCGTAAATCGACACTTGATCCTATGCGCTTTGTTTCGTGGCGAGACCCGACCACCTCGCAAAAACGCCACTGCCGGGTCTCGCAGCGAACGGAGGAGGTACGGTAACAGTGGTTTCAACTGTGACAGTTGAAACGACTGTTACCGTACCTCCTGCGTTCGCTGCGAGACCACTCAGCAGCTGTTGTTGTCTGCGATGTGACACGGTGTCACGCGTCCATAATATCGACTATCCCCTTGCTTGTTTTTCAGTTCTATAACACTGCTTTTCTGTGGACGTTTGGCTAGAAGCACTTGGAAGAACATTTGCACTTTTTCTGTTCTTTCGAGGAGAGAAAAAGGAAAGAGAGAAAAGAGAAAAGAAAAAAAAGTACAGTGGTGGCTGCGACCGGCTGTTTTCCATCTGTCCATTCCTTTTTTTTCTTCGTCTCCATCTCTCTTTCTCTTTCTTCTCGCATCGTTTTTCGTGTCATTCTGATTCCCCACCGCTTTTCACACTGTTCTCCGGCTGCTCTTCACTTAGATTTTTCGCCGAATCGCCTTAAAGGGGTGCCAACTCGAAATGGCTTTTGGCTTTTAAAACAAACTAAAAACATGAAAGAGTGAAGGGAAACAAGTGCACGGGTTTCGAAATTATCGATTTTAGGCCAAAGGCCGTGGCCTAACTGCCGCTTTTCGCGAGAATTCTTCGTGGAAAATCGATCGATATTATGAAAAGAAATTGATTAGTACCTATTTTGGCCTAAAAGCGATAATTTCAAATACTTTTTCTTATTTTGAAACCTTCGGCACCATTTCGAGTTGGCTCCCCTTTAAGACCATTTCCAGTTGGCACCCCTTTAAGACCATTTCCAGTTGCCCCCCCCCCCCCTTTAAGACCATTTCTAGTTGGCCCCCCTTTAAGACCATTTAGAGTTGGCCCCCCTTTAAGACCATTTCGAGTTCGCCCCCCCTTTAAGACCATTTCCAGTTAGCCCCCCTTTAAGACCATTTCCAGTTGGCACCCCTTTAAGACCATTTCGAGTTGGCACCCTTTTAAGACCATTTCCAGTTGGCCCCCCTTTAAGACCATTTCCAGTTGGCCCCCCTTTAAGACCATTTCGAGTTGGCACCCCTTTAAGACCATTTCGAGTTGGCCCCCCTTTAAGACCATTTCGAGTTGGCACCCCTTTAAGACCATTTCCAGTTGGCCCCCCCCTTTAAGAACATCGGCGCAAAAGTGCGAAACGTCGCCTGATAACACCGATAGCGTCTGTTTCCCATCGTTCCACACACCGAATGACCCCCCTCCCCTCTCACTTTGGGGAAACAAGGACAGTCCGTACTATCTTATCACTCGTAACGTCTTTCCCCCGGTCGGACGGGTCCTCACCGTCTTATAATACCAATCTACGGGGCTATTCCGACAAACTCGCAAAACTTTGAATCTTCTGACCTCTTTTTAGCTAGAAGCCCGTGAAAAGCCAGCGACCCATTTTCTGTGACACTTTCAGTGTGTGACAAACGTCACGTTTAAGCGAGAAGCACTATGGCGCACGAAAACTCGAACTCGCACAGTTCGCCGCCGTTCTCCTACAACTCGATGAAAACGACGTTCGGATTTCTGCCGATGGCCAAACGGTGAGTGATGTCGGTGTCAATTGCCGCAATGGGTCTCGCCGCGAAAACGAAACTTGCGCGTTTTGCCGGGAACCTACCTAATCGATGAAGACAATCGGCCAAGCGATCTGCGCGCCCCGCCACTGGCGGATGTCTGGCGGATGTCTGGCGGCTACCCGCCGATCGCGTGTTGTTTTTATCGAACACGCCGATGTTCGCCGCATTGGGTCTCGCCGCGAAATCGTCGTTTTGATTTCAAAATGGCGCCAGTGGCGCGGCGGGGTCTTCGCCAAATCAGTCCGAGGCGTGACGTTTCGAAAGTGCGCTCTACTGGACTGACCACACACTTGGCACCAAGCCAAGAGACGAGAGCATTTCGCGTACAATTCGATGTCTGTACGCAATGACAATGACACCGCGACGCCGAAATGCACACTTTCTCCGGCAAAAAAAAAACACAACCATTTTCTCACTCGCTGCGTATCGCGATTACATGCAGTCGAGTCGCTACGCAGTGAAAGCTGCGATTGGCGGCAATTCGAAATTCGCCAACTTTTCCGGTGTTCAGAGAGCAGCTGGCGCGTAAATGCCAAGAAGTGCGTGGAATCGAGAGCACTCTACCGTATCCGCCGTTCGATACGGTCTGCTTCCGCGCCTACACTTTCGAAGTCGACGATCGCCGTTTCGGATTCCACGTCGACGCGTCGGACAGCGACACGCGAGACACGAACGGATGGAGGGCCGAAGACGTGACGGACGAAGTGGTGCCGGACGACATTCTGGTACTTGACAGAAAAAAGAAGAATGCGAGAGAGAGAGAGAGAGAGTTTCCAGTGCACGTCGCCAATGGATGAGCCGTTGCCTCGGTACCTCAGGAACGGCGACGAAGAAGCAGAAGACGTGACGCACACGTGCCCGAACTTCAGACGACGTGCCTACAAAGGTGTGCTCCGTGTGCGAAT
Organism: Caenorhabditis sulstoni; assembly: GCA_963966605.1. Classification (NCBI taxonomy): domain Eukaryota; kingdom Metazoa; phylum Nematoda; class Chromadorea; order Rhabditida; family Rhabditidae; genus Caenorhabditis; species Caenorhabditis sulstoni. The sequence goes on from OZ016477.1 coordinate 2,362,751, forward strand.
CCACGTCGCCAATCGTTTCGTCGACTGTCGCCGATTCGACGACGTCACGCGGTCCGCCGTCCTCGAGCGCAAACTGATCGGCTCGTATCTCGGCAAACGCGGCGTGATCCACGTGAACCACTTGCTTCTCGAGTCGTCCGAAGGCGTCTACCGCGTGCCGGCGGGCCTCAAAATGCGCGTTCGTCATCTGTCGACGGGATGGTCGTACGCCGACGAGGTGATGACGCGCTTCGAGCCGCTCATCGACGACGCCAGCTTCCCGCTGGAAACTGTCACGGTGTGCGTGTCACGTCGTGACGATCCGGTCATCGATCATCACATTGTGAGTCTGAGTGGCAAACGCGCTGCGGAGTGTCGTACAGTGCGCGTTGTTTAGCACCGTTATTTCGGAGCGTCGTTGAGGGACAAGGTTTTTGCAGTTCCGCTCGGCGAAACGTGTCGAAGTGCTGCTCGAAGTGCTATACGAGGGGGCGATCGTTTCCAAATTTCTGCCCTTGACAAACCGTGACATCTATTTCAAGTGCCGCGATTTTCCGCACACGGACATCATCGCGTTCGTCGAGGTTTCCCTTCTCTTTTTCCGATTTCCGAGAATATCGATTGTGAGTTTTTCAGAAAATGGTCGCAGAAGGACGCGAGCCGGGAACGACGGTCAGTTTTGCGGTGAAAAAGTACAGGAAGATTGTGAACCTTCAAAACGCGCTCGTCGCCAACAACGGAGCCGCTCGTGGTGTGCTCGAGAGCACCGGAAATTTGTGAGTTTTTCGAAAAAATTTTCGAATTGCCGCCAATTGGAAATTTCGCTGCGTAGCGACTCGACTGCATGTAACCGCGATACGCAGCGAGCGAGAAAATAGTAGTTTTCTTTTTGACCGGAGAAAGTGTGCATTTCGGCGTCGCGGTGTCATTGTCATTGCGTACAGACATCGAATTGTACGCGAAATGCTCTCGTCTCTTGGCTTGGTGCCAAGTGTGTGGTCAGTCCAGTAGAGCGCACTTTCGAAACGTCCCGCCTCGGACTGATTTGGCGAAGACCCCGCCGCGCCACTGGCGCCATTTTGCCGCCACCGGCCGACTTTGAAACGCCACTGGCGGCTGGAGCGCTGATTTTGGCGGATGTCAAGCCGATGTCAGGCGGCTACCCGCCAATCTTCCGGCGCAAAAAACGAAGCGAATTTTTGCGATGGTACGCTGTGAGAGATGCCGCGGTGGGTTCCGCCACGAAGAAGTCTCCAGAGCGCGGCCGTCGGGTGTTTCGCGAGGAAAAAAAACCGCCTGACATCGGCCAGACATCCGCCTGACAACCGCCAGTGGCGCGTGTGGTCAGTCCAGTAGAGCGCATTTTCTAAACGTCACGCATCGGAAATACCCCGCCACTGGCCGACTTTAGAGGCGCCACTGGCGGATGTCTAGCGGCTACCCGCCAATGGCCGTTCTTCCTTTTCTTCCAGACACTGTGTCTCGATTCCGATGCTCGACGGCGTCGAACTGAACGTGTACGCCTACAAATCGGGCTCCAAGACGCCGTCAATAAACCATTGGACGACAAAAATGAAATGGTTGCTGAAGTTGGAGGTGATGAGAGCCGGATCGGCGACGATCGATCGAAAAATGTGGGAGAGGACAGTTCACTCCGTCCAAACACTCTTCAAGAGAATCGTTTCGTGAACACTCCCCTTCTCCCCGAAAATTTCCTCGTTTTCCACGTCATACGAATTCTGATTGCCTCATTCGCTTCTTGGCGAACATCGTAAAACTTGTAATGGAAAGTAGGTCAACTTCAAACTTATATATCTCGGAAACTAGAAGAGTTGTGAGAAAGTTGTCAACAACAAACATGATCAGCTTGAAATTTCCCATCTTTTTGTAGTTGACAACTTTTTTCCAACTCTTTTAGTTTTCGAGAAACATAGTGTCAAAGTTGATCCCTCAACGAGACTCCGAAATGACGATGCGCTGTGTTTAGCGATTCGTTTTCAAACATGTCTCGCTAAACACAGCGCATCGTCATTTCGGAGTCTCGTTGAGGGTTCACTTCAACAAAAAGATAATATCATCCATGGTATTTTTTATATATTACTTTTTTGTATCAAACTGTTCTCTCGTTTTCTAAATCCCAAAAAAAAAAACGCCATGTGTCGATTTACGATAAACAAAGAGCCGACGGCGTTATTTGCGGAGTGTCGTTTCAAAAAAAAATTCAGTTTGGTACGACGCTCCGATAATAACGGCGGCGCGCGCTGTTTATCGTAAATCGACACTGCGAACTGTGCATTTTTGCGCCGCCGTGTTTGCAGACTTTTGTCCCAAAAATTTCTCATTTTTGTATTTTTTTCACGCTTTCATTTATTTACAATTATATTTTCAATAATCGAGAATAAAAATGAAGATAACTATTATGACCTAATGTTTTTCAAAACGAAACAAAAAAATGCGCTAATTATTATTATTACTCAAAATGATTTCAAAAGTTTTTCAAATTTTTTGGCGAATACCCGGCGGGTGATGAAGAATTAGTGAGGAAAAGGAAAAATGAGAAAAAAATGATGAAAATGTACAGAAAAAAAAAATCTGTTTCTTTTCTAAAGCGATCCCCCGGTACGAGACTCCAAAATAACGGGTCCCGCCACGCCAGGCGTTGTTTAGCGAAATGTTGGGCGCGAGATTTAAAACGAATAAAAATTTTTTAATTTCTTTTTCCGCTGTTTTTTCTTGAACAATTACTTTTGAAATATTAATCTCAATTTTGAAATTTATTATTATTATTTTTTGAAATTTCATCAAAAATTATCGACTTTTTTCGCGCGCCGAATATTTCGCTAAACAACGCGCGGCGTGGCGAGACCCGTTATTTCGGAGTCTCGTACCGGGTGATCACTCCAAAAAACAGATAAAATTTGCAAATTCACTGAAGAATCTCGTACTCGTCGTCCTCGTCTCGTCCTTCGCCCGATTTTTTCGCTTCTCGACGACGGCGACGAATTATTGATTTCTGCGAGAAAAAAAACAAATTAGGGGGAGGAAAATTCGGGGATTTTTAAAAATTTTGAAGAGGAAAACAATTTTTTTAAAATTTAATTTCAATTTTTTTCTAGAAAGTTTTTTTTTGAAATTTGAAGAAAAAATTTGTGATTTAAGAAAAAAAATCAATTTTTTTCTGGTGAAAAATTCTAATTTTTCAAAAATTCTTCAGATTTTTTCAAGCAAAAATTAGAAGGAAGAAACTTTTTTTTTCAAATTAATCAAAATTCCCATTGAAAATAACAATTTTTCCACAAAATTAGCAAAAAATTGTATTCCTGTGTATACAGGGTGGCTGAAAAGTATTGAGACACTTGTTATGATGGCTCTTGGCACCGTGCCAAGTCGTATTTTCGAAAAGTTTCGTATTATTTCGAAAATAGGGAGCGTATATAAGCCGACATTAGAGCCATTTCCCATCACTTTATCTCTTCACGAAGTTATGCGAGCTTCTCCTCATCGCCAAACCATTGCCAAGCTGTTCAACGTGAAAATCAACTCGGATGTGTACCAAAAGTTGGTGTTGATGGATGTTTTACGTCCGTGGGTCACTAGCCACTTTGGCCAGCAACCCTTCATTCTTCAACAAGATTGGGCCCCGTCCCATGGCTCGAAATCCACGAAAGCTGTTCTCGACGCTCATTTCCCTGGCTACTGGGGCAAGGACATGTGGCCCGCTTCCTCGCCCGATCTGAATCCACTCGACTTTTCCGTTTGGGGATATTTGGAGGAAAAGGTGATGGCTCGATCGCACCCAAATGTGGATTCACTGAAGGCCGCTTTGCTCAAAGCATGGGATGATCTTGACGATGACTACCTCCGGCGCACCGTCGCTTCTGTTCCAGCTCGTTTGAAGGCGTGCATCAAGGCCGAAGGCTCAAACTTCGAATATCTTCTCTGATATCTTTTCTATTACTATCATTTGTTGAAAAAATAAATCTGGTTCTTTTGTTGAAACTCCATTTTTGAAAATACAACAAAAAACAAGTGTCTCAATACTTTTCAGCCACCCTGTATTCAATTTTTAAAATCGGAAAAAAATGAAAAAAAAAATTTTTTTAATTAATTTTTTTCCAACTTCAAATTTTTCGTATTCACTTTCAGTTTTTTATTCGTTAAAAAAATTGGCTTGAAACAAAAACTTTCTTTTTCAAATTTTTTTCGGCATTCTTTCTCGGTACCTTGGGAGACGGCGGCTGTTTGTGATGCAAGTCGAACTCCTCGTCGGAGGACTCGGAGCCGTCGACGGCTCCGAACCGTAGTCCCCGCTCGAAATCGAGCTCTTCTTCCGCAATTCTTGACGAAGAAGAAGAAGCGGCTTCCGAATCGTCGTCATCGACGTCATCTGAATCCTCGGCCACCAGATTCTCGTCCAAATCCGCCGCGTCACGCACTTCTGGCATGAAGCCGTCGAATTCCACGTCGCTGTCGTCTGCAATTTGTCATTTTTTCGTTGATTTTTGAAAAGTGTGCAATTTGTCGTCAATCTCGATGTTTCCCATTTTTGTGTGCAATTTGTCGTCGGGTTCGGTGTTTTTCCGGGGAAAATGTGAAAATTCGCGGATTTCTGCTCATTTTCGGAGCAAAACTCGTTGTTTTCCCTGGTTTTTTGTGGTTTCTGTATGGGTGTGTGCAAATTGTCGTCGAATCGTGCGCACCCACCGCAAAACGGATTCTTCTCGGGAATGTTCTCGATGACCGTCTCGCAAACCGGTCCCAGCACATAAATCAGCGCGCTCGTCTCGATTATTTTGTACCGACCGTACATGTAGTTCACCACTGGCTGCAAAAAAAAAAATTTCAAAAATTAAAAAATAAAATTTTTTTTTAAATTAAAAATTTTAGGATCGAAAAATTTGAAAAAAAATATAAATTTTCAAAAAAAAAATTTCTGAGATTAAAATATTTTTTTCTCGGTTTTTCAGGGAAAAATAGTTAAAATAAAAAATTATTTGTGAAAATTCAAAAAAAAAGAAAAAATTTTTACCTTCATTTTTTTTCGTAAAATTTCGAATATTTTTTGCAAAAAATTAGTTTTTCTCTTATAAGTTTACAATTTTTAAATTTTAAAAAAACATTTAATTTAAAAAAAAACCGACCTCCAACAATAAATGATACAAAAAGATGGAAGTTTGCTTTCCAATTTCCACCATCAAAACGCAAATCGGCCAAATAATCGAATCGCTGAAAACGAAAAAAAAAATTCTTTTTTTTCCATAGTAGATCAAAACGCGCTCCATCGCACCCCTTCTCCGGCGCGCGAAATTCAAATTTTTGGTATTTTTTTTTGTTTTTTAAATTTCGCGCGCAAAAGGATAGTAAAAGAGTGCGATGGAGCGCGATTTGACAATGACAGTTGACAGGAAAAAATTAAAAAATATCAGAATAATTAGAAAATTCATTTTAAAAGTACTTTAAATTATCGATTTTAGGCCAAGTGTGGCCGTGGCCTAGAAACCCAAATTCCTTTGTGTGATATCGATCGATTTGCGGTTTTATATGAACGCCCTACAGATATTTCGAAGATGCACCGAGGCCGTGGCCTAGAAATCTAGCGAAAAGCGGCAGTTCGGCCACGGCCACACGAATGTTAATTTTGGCCTAAAATCGATAATAATGCTTCGACACTATGTGCGCTGCATTTTCGCACTCCTCTAGTTCATTTTGAAGAAAACTCATTTCGAGTTCGCCCCCCTTTAAGAAACGAAACGAACCGAACGGCGATGGCGATTCGATGCAAAGTGTCTCTGAGCCAACAACGGAAGCGCTCGAATTGACGCAATAGGAAACTGCAAAAGTGGTCGATAGAGAAGAAAACAGGCGATGGGTCCCGCCACGAAGAGAAGCGGGCACCATAAACGCGCCTTTAATCTCACTTTCTTGATCTGTTCTTAAAGGCGCAAGAGTTTATGGTAGCCCATTCTTTCGTGGTGAGACCCGGCCACTCGTTTCTCGAGACGCACACCGATAAGCCCCTCTTTTGGGTCTCGAACGGAATTTGCATTCCTCCCTTTAAAAGCTTCGAATCGCAATCATTCAATTCGAGAACAAAACTTTCAAAGGGAGGCATTATAAATCGAATGAGACCCAAATAAAGAGGGGGGGCTCGGGTTCGCATCGAATTCGCAAGTTGCTCACACTTTGGTCGGCTGGAGCACGTGTCTCTGGGCGAGTGCTCCGAGAGCCGCGAGCCGTCCGAGCGCGAATCGCCAGAGGGGCGGCACCCAGTGACAGCAGAACACGTAGACGAACACGAAGCACAGCTGGTCGAACAGATATCTCATGTGCACCCAGATCTGCAAACGTCTCTTGGTACGGCACATTGGCAACTCGTGGTCTCGCAGCGAACGGAGGGAGTGTTACTGTAACAGTGATTTCAACTGTGTGTTTTACTTTCACAGTTGAAATCACTGTTACCGTACCTCCTGCGTTCGCTGCGAGACCCCTCACAGGCGCTGTTGTCTGCGAGGTGTCACGCGTCCATAATCTCGCACAAAAGAAGAGACGTTTCGGTGTCGGTTTACGGACATCACGGATGCCACGTAAATCAACATCAAATCGTCTCTTCCTCGCAAGACCCGGCTAGATCCGGGTAAGCTCCGCCCCTTTTCGGTGTTTGCGTACAAATTGACAATTTGCGAATAACAAAGTCACTTTTTTTGTTACTCAAAAAAAAAGAAGCCCAAATCGCTTCGATTCTCCCCTCCAATAATCGCGTATTTGTTATTTTTCCCACCTATATCTCTAATCCTCTTATTCATTTTTGAACAAATAACCGGTGTTTTTTATCGCGAAAAACGTTCTCTATTCTTATTTTATTTCTCCACCAAATTCAATTAATAATGCGATCCCGAAAAAGAAAATCGATAATTCGAAGCATGAAGGGGAAGGAAAACCAATGAAGAACAGCTGGTCAAATGTAAAAATGCGCCGCCAAATAATTTGAAAAGATGAAAAATGAGTCATTCCACAAAATTTTCCATCGTTTTTCTTCCAGACACATTTTCGTGTCAGGACCCGCGAGTCATTTTCGTTTCGAGACTCATGTTCGTGATGAGACCCACGTTCGTGGTGAGACCCATATTCGTGGTGAGATCCATTTTCGTGGAGAGATTCATTTTCGTGGTGAGACCCATGTTCGTGGTGAGACCCATGTTCGTGGTGAGACCCATGCTCGTGGTGAGACCCATATTCGTGGTGAGACCCATCTTCGTGGCGAGACCCATGTTCATGCCAAGAGCCCGTAACCTATATTCGCGTCGAGACCCCCCCCCCTCCCAAAAATAGAGACTACCGTACTCCTACCGTAATCTCCCTTCCCCTGACCAACTCACATTGTTCCTAAGCCATTCTCTCAGCGACGGCCACCATTCGGCACAAAACCAGTAGCGCAGGAATCGTCGAATTCGTTGCGCCGTCCGTTTCACTCGTTCCACAATTGCCACGTGGAACCTGGAGAAAAAAGAAGAGGGGCGGACTAGTGGACTAGAAAAAAAACAAAGGGAGAAGTTAGGCCATACCAGTTTTTGAGGCCGATGACGAGTTCGTAGCACGCTTCGCGAAAGTTGAAAACAAAGTGTTTGATGGTGGCGATGAGGGCTGAAAAAAGAAAAATGGCCTAGAAATCCGGTGGGATGCGAAAGTTCGGCCATCGGGTCTGAAGACCATTTTGACCAAAGAGAAATAAAAGTGATGGCTTAGAAATCCAAAATTGCAAAACTTCGGCCAGCTAGAAAAAGAACCCCATTTTTGGCCATTTCTCAACCCAGAAAACGGTTTTTAAAAGGGAAACTTAACGGTGGCCTAGAAAACCAAATCCAATTTTTCTCTGAAAATCGATAAAAAAGAAAACGAGAACTGACGTGGCACCCATCGAAAGAGCACAATGTACTTGGTGTACTCGTAGACGGTCACAATCGGCGTTATCACGAGATACTGCAAAAAAACACGCACTCGAATCGGTGTCGGAAGAGCGTTTTCTAGTCCCTCCTCACCTGAATCCAATTGCCGAACCAGTTCGCCGTCTTTTTGCCCGCCGCGCCGATTTTCGCATTGATCTCGTTGTGCTCCCACACTGGATTCACCAGAAGGCACGCCACTGAAAACAGAGGACCCTCGTTTTCGTGGCGAGACCCATCATTTTCGTGGCGAGACCCGCGAAGCATTTTCGCGTCGAGACCCATTTTCGTGGTGAGACCCATTTTCGTGTCGAGACCCATCATATTCGTGCCGAGACCCATTGTCACACTTACACGTGGCATACGCCGTATAGCACGCCGTCCGGAGCTCGTCGCCGCGCAACAAGTGGATACTGTAGATTGAGCCGCCGACAGCGAACGTCTGAAAGTGTCGTGTCGGATGGATGCATCGGTGTTTTCTTTGCCCGTGTTACCCGAAAAACGCTCTGCACCGGCCACATCAGAATGTGCGTGATTATCGATCGATCGGCCGACGACGAGAGGAGAATGTCCCAGGCGAGCACGCACGCCGAAGACGTCGCGAGCAACGCCTCCTGAATACGCGGATCACAGTAGATCACGCCGATCCTGTAATCAATCGATAAAAAACCGACGGTCGCCAAACTTCGGCCATCGTCAAGCAGTTTGGTTTTCAGTTGAAAATGCGATTTTAGAGGTGACCTAGAAAACCACCACGCAAAAATTCGGCCATTTTGAGAGAAAACTGTGTTTTACGGCTAATTTAGGAACCCAAGCTGGGTTTTTTAATGGAAAGCCAGTGAATTCGTGTGGTGGCCAAAGTAACCAAATTTTGCAAAAGTTCGGCCATCACCGAAAACTTTGCAATTTCAAACGTTCTCAACCGTAAAAAAAACCAGTTCATCCATTTTTTTTCCCTACTTTTTCAGTGGTGGCCTAGAAAACCGAAACATGCAAAAGTTCGGCCACCATGAAAAAACCACCAGTTTTGACTGTTTTGAACTCAAAAAATTCGCTTTAAAAGCAGTTTCCGAGTGTTGGCCTAGAAAACCCACATGCAAAAGTTAGGCCACTGTGAAAAAAAAAACTTCGGCCAATTTTAAACCACAAAGATTCTCGATGGTTTTGGTTTTCAACAAGAAAATCGGCATTTCGACGACATTTTCAGTGGTGGCCTAGAAAACCAAAACTTGCAAAACTTCGGCCACCATAAAAAAGTGCTGTTTTCGATGGTTTTTCGGTCGGAAAACGCGTTTTTCGATCAATTTTCCGCGAAAAAAGTGATTTTTGCGGTGAAAAACTCACCAAAACGCCGAATTGACGGCCATCAGATAGAGTCCGGTCATCGGATTTCGCCATTCGATCGTTTCTCGATAGACTCGATGCACTCGACGCCCACTTTCTCGTATTCGCTCCATTTTTTTTCAGTTTTTGGCGGGAAGAAGAAGAAATAGGTCGAGTTTTGTGATGAAATTCGCAATCAATCGATACTCATCTCACTGGAAATTCTCGAGAAAATTGAAATTGAGAAAGAGAAAGAGAGAGATAGGAAAGAGAAAAGAAAGAAAAAAGAAGAAGAAGAAGAAGGGAAAACAGTTGTTAACTGAGAGAAAAATTGAGAGAGACAGAGAGAAAAAAGAGAAAAAAAGAGAAAAAAAGAGAAAAAAAAGAGAAAAAGATAGAAGAAAAGCGATTCGGAAAACGCTTGGGAAAATCGAAAAAAAAGAATAAATAAATAATAAATAAATAATTTTTTGAAGGGTTAATTGAGATCCAAAATAACAAAAAAAAAATTTTTTTTTCGAGAAAACAATTTTTTTCGGAAAAAAAATGGATATAAATTCGGAAAAATTTAATAAAATTTCAGAAAAATTTTTTTATGAAAAAAACCAAATTTTTAAAAAATTAAAAATTATTCGATTTGAAATTTTTACAAAAAAAAAATTTTAACTCAAAATAATTCTATTTTTTTTTTTGAAAAAAACTTTTAAAAAATGATTTTTTTTCATAAAAATTTAATAAAATTTAAAAAAAAATTTTTTTGGAAAAAAACTGAAAAATTAATTAAATTTTTTTCAAAAAAATCCATCAATTTTTCCGGAAAAAAAAAATTTGAAAAAATTGGTTTTCTCGATCTCCCAATAAAAATTCAAATGTTTCCAAACGAAAAAAAAGGATTAAAAATTCAAATTTTTTTCTCCGCATCGTGTTCTCTTGCTCTTCACTCCCAACGGCTCTTTTTCTGCGCCGACGCCTGCTGTTGCTGCTGCTGTTGCTGCTTCGCAAATCTCGCGTTCAGCTCGTCCACTTTAATTTTCCATTCGGGACGCGGATCCGACGCCGCCTGCGTCGGAAGTGTCGACGATTCCGACGTCGGCCGTTGAAATGTCGATTGGAACGATTTCTGAAAACAATTGCGAAAAAAATCAGGGAAACAAATGGGAGCCTACTGGCGAATTTTGGGCGATTTTTTCGATATGGTAAATTTTTTTATTTATTTAAATTTTTTTTAATTTATAGGTATTTTTTTAAAAATTAAGTTGTTTATATCTTTTTAAAAAACATTTTTAATCAAAAAAAATTTACTCTTATAAAAATTCTAATTTCTGAAAATTTGAAAAAAATTTTTTATTCAATTTTTTTTTATTTATAGGTATTTTTTTTCAAATTAAATTTTTTATATTTTTTAAAAAATTTCAAGTTAAAAAAAAACATTTTTACTAATAAAAAATTCTAATTTTTGAATTTTTGAAAATTACATTTTTTTTTCAAAAAATTCGCCACTTTTTCGGAAATTATTGAATTTCCCTTATTTCGGATTAATTTTTCAGGCTCATTCTCTGCTCGTTCTCACCTGAAACGCGTTCTTGAGCATCTGCGCTCGATTGGCCGTCGTCGAGGAGGAGGCGGCTCCGGCTCCGGCTCCGTGAGCCGCCGTCGATGACGTGGCAGCGCTCTGCGCCCGCCGTATCATTGCCTCGACACTCTGATTGTTTCCGCCGCCAGTGCCGCCGCCGCCGCGTGTGCTCCGTTGCTCTTTCAGCGGATCGAACGAGGAGGAGGAAGAAGACGGTGCTCCGTGAGCCCCGGAGCCCCGTTGTTTCGGCGTGTATCCGAGTCCCGCACGGCCACGTGGCTGTCCCGACGGATTCGCGGAGCCGGCGCCGGCTCTTTGATTCCGGAACCACGAGCACTTCATCGCAAGGTCCATCAGTTGTGGCGGCACCTGGAACAGATCGACCTACAGTAATCCTCGCATGCCTCCTTAACAGTATGTTAAGTAAAGACACTAAGACTAGAAAAAGTGCGTTGGAGTCTTTTGTGCTGATTGTCAGGGCTCCTCTTTAACTAGCTACCGTAACCTTTTCTCTCTAAAGGGTATGAATTTAGGATTACGGTATTGACTCTGAAACTGTGCTTCTTCTATACAGGGTTACGGTACCCTGTCCCTAAGCCGACGTCAAAATGCGCTCTAACATAGAAGTGCGTTAGAGCGCGCTGTCCCACCCCTTTGACTACCGTAATCTTTTCTTGAAGGGTGACAATGCAGGGTTACTGTACTTACCCTAAAACTCTTAAACAGTGCCGTACAGGGTTACGGTACCCACTGATTCTCTCACAACTACAGTAACCCCTTTCCCGCCCGTTTGGCTAAAGGGGTTCAGCTAAGGATTACGGTACCTGTTGGTTGACGCTCTCGAGATTGCGCACGAGGTGTCCGACCATCTCGGTGTCCCTCTCCGTCACCAAACTGATCGCCTCGCCCTTCGCTCCCGCTCGTCCCGTCCGTCCGATTCGGTGCACGTGCGTGTCAATGTCGCGAGCCATGTCGAAGTTGATCACCGTCCGAATTTCGGCGATATCCAGTCCGCGAGCTGCATTTTTTCCATGTGCTCACTCATTTCCTTTTGAAAAACTCACCGGCAACATCAGTGGCGACCATAATTTTGGCGGTCTTCCGAAATTTGAGCAGATTCTCGTTTCTCTCCGCTTGGAGCATGTCGCCGTGCAGAAGGATCGGCTCGAAGTCCTTCAGTCTCAACTTTCGAGCCACTTCCTCCGCGTCCACCTTTTTCGTCACGAATATGAGCACTTTTCCCACTGAAAAACGAGAGGATCAATCGAACAATCGGGTGGCCTAGAAAGCCAAAACTCGCGAAAAGTTCGGCCACCTCGAAAAAAACCTCGGTTTGAGTGGTTTTAAGGGGGTTTTCAGCGTTGGCCTAGAAAACCAGCAGTTGCAAGAGTTCGGCCACCTCGGTTTGAGTGGTTTTAAAGGGATTTTCAGCGATGGCCTAGAAAACCAACACTTGCGGAATGTTCGGCCACCATCAAAATCTGCCGTTTCTAAATATTTTTACAGTGTTTTTCCGTTTTAGCAGCACTGAATTCACACAAATGAATCGGGTGGCCTAGAACTCCAAATAGGAAATTGGAAAAGTTCGGCCACCGGCGGTTTTAAGTCATTTCAAGGTAGATGGCCTAGAAATATGAATAAAAATTTTAAATCCGAAAAACCTCGGCCATCTTGGAGTTTTATAAGTTTCCAATAGGAGAAAGTCGTTTTTTTAACGCAATGCAACTTTTTCAGAGCAATGGCCTAGAATTCCAACATTGCAAATCTTCGGCCACGCCGAAAAATTAGCTTCTTTTAACGTTTCCCACCGAAAAAAGTCAAAAAACCAGATCATCCATTATTTTCTCACATTTCCAGCGATGGCCTAGAAAACCAACTCTTGTAAAAGTTCGGCCATCACCGAAAATCTCCTTCTTTTGCCATTTCCCAATGACAAAAAGTTAGTTTTTCAATCTTCTATGTGTTTTTTCAGCGATGGCCTAGAACTCCAACTTTGCAAAACTTCGGCCACACCGAAAAATTCGCATTTTTGAACGTTTCCAATCGAAGAAAGTTAAAGAACCAGTTATTCTCCCACTTTTTCAGCGATGGCTTAGAAAACCAACACATGCAAAAGTTCGGCCATCACCGAAAAACTCCCGTTCTTTGACCATTCCGGGTCGATTTTCACCGCGAAAACGGTCATTCCAATCGATTTTCTCCACTCACCAGAGGCGAATTCGACGAGATTCGCGGTGAGCCACTGGAATTTGGCGTCCTGCGTCGGCGGCATCACGAGCACCTTCTGCTCGACGTCCGCGTTCGCCTCGCCCACCTCGCCCTGCACAATTCGGACCGGATCGAGTAGAGCGTCGCGTGCCAGTCGTTCCACCTGAAAAAACACGGGAAATTGACAGATTTCTACGGTTCTCGATGAAAAACGTCTCGAAAAGAATGGTTTTCCATCTTTTTCAGGTCGAAAACCGGCAGATTTCCAATGAAAAGGGCGTACTTTTGATTTGAAAGTGGCGCTGAACATGAGACACTGTCGATCCGGTCGCACGTGATCCGATATCGATTTCACCTGAGCCTCTGCAAACTCAATCAATAATTTTCCCGAAAACGGCGCGAAACGTGCCGAATCCCATGTCGAACATGCGATCCGCCTCGTCGAAAACCAAAAATGTTGTCCTCAAAAAGTTCGTCGAGCCCATCTTCACCAAATCGATAATTCGACCCTGGAATCACAAAATTCGAGTGAAAACTGTGCATTTTTGTGCGAAACTTTCAAATTTAGTGTGATTTGTCGTCAAATATACTGTTTCTACGAAATGTGTGCATTTTGTCGTCAACTATGGTGTGTTCATGGGAAAAGTTCAAATTCGGTGTGATTTGTCGTCAAATTTTGTGTTTCGCCGGAATTTGTGTATTTTGACGTCAGATGTGGCGTTTCGACGAAGGAAATTCGAATTTAGTTCAAAGTGTCGTGAAATGTGGTATTTTGAAAGGGAATGTTCAGAATTTCTGCATTTCAACGTCAAAAACAGTGTTTTCACGGGAAAAATTCGAAATGTCTGCATTTTGTCGTCAAATACAGTGTTTGGATAGAGGAAAATCGAATTTTGTTCGATTTTCAGTAAGGTTCAGTATTTTCACAGTAGAAGTTCAAATTTGTGTCGTTTTTCATCGAGTACAGTGTTTTGATCCGAAAAACGTTGTCAATTACACGTTTTGCCATCTAATACCGGTTTTTTTCCCGGCGGTACCCCGCAATAGAACTCGCCGGAATAGAACCGGGACGGATTAGAACTAGGACGGAATAGAACTCGGCCGGAATAGAATTGGTACGGAATCGAACTGGCCGGATTAGAACTGGGACGGATTGGAACTGGGACGTAATGGAACTGGCCGGATTGGAACTGGACGGATTGGAACTGGAACGGATTAGAACCGTTATCAGTGGAGCGCGTTTGCTTATCATAGTTTTTTATTAACTTTTTGGGTTACTTGCGTCACAACAAGAAGTATACCTATCTTGGTTCTAATCCGTCCCAGTTCCAATCCGTCCCAGTTCCAATCCGTCCCAGTTCTAACCCGGCCAGTTCTATTCCGGCCGAGTTCTATTCCGGCGAGTTCTATTCCGTCCTAGTTCTAATCCGTCCCGGTTCTATTCCGGCGAGTTCTATTGCGGGGTACCGCCTTTTTCCCGTGACATGTTCAAATTCCGTGCATTTTGTCGTCAAATGTAGTGTTTTCACGGAGAAAGTTCGAATTTCGAGTAAGATGCAGTGTTTTGACCGAAAAGCATCGAAAATTCTGCGTTTCACCGCCAAATACAGTGTTTTGACAGTGGGAAATTTCAAATTTTGTGCATTTTGTCGTCAATTCCAGTGTTTTGACAATTTCTGCGATTTCACATCAAATCGCGTCGTTTTTTTTCTGTTTTTTTTTTAGAGAGTGAGAGAGTCTATACCGGGGTGCACACGACCATCTCGGCTCCCTCGTTCGACAACTCGTTCGATTGTTCCCATTTACTGCCGCCACCGTACGCACAAATCACGTTGATGTTGTACACTTTGCAGAATCGTTTCGCCTCTTGGAACACCTGGAGACATGAAGCGGTGGCCGAGGATTTTCCGATGGGGGGTTTTCTAGGCCATTGCAAGTACACCAAAAAATAGACGAAAATGTTCGAAGTTTATCGAAAAAGTGTCAAAATTTGAAATTTTTCCGTCAAATACTGTAATTTCGAGACAAGTGGCTGGCTGGCGTAACTTTCGCCCCGTGTTTTTTCTAGTCCCTCCCTCACCTGAATCGCCAACTCTCGTGTCGGCACGACGATGAGTGCGACGGGACCGTCGCCGGCCTTCAGATCCGCCTGATCCATGATGTGCACAATCGCCGGCCACAAATAGGCCGCCGTCTTTCCGGAGCCCGTCTTTGCGATTCCGAGCACGTCGCGACCCGAAAGAGCCGCCGGAATCGCCTAAATACGATGGATTTTTGCATGGATTTTTTTTGATGAATTTCAGAAACAAAACGACGTTTTTTTTTTGAATTTTCTCTACCGGAAATACAAAATTGTCAATTTCACACTCAAATTCTTGCGAAAAAAAATGCGTTTTTTTTCGAATTTTTCGAATAGCAGTTAGTTTCAACGACTTTTTTTACATTTTTTTTCAAATAATTAATTCCAATGGGAAAATTTTTTTTTGGTTATTTTGAACGACCAAAAAAAAATTATTTTGATTTTTGCGTAAAAATTCTATTTTTTATATTTTTAGGTGGTTTTTTTGCCCGTTGAAAAAGAAAAAAATTGAAACTTAATTTTTTTTAATTTGAATGAATTTTAAAAAATAAAGATTTTTTAGTTTTTTCACTGATTTTGGAATTTTTCTAAATTTTTTTTTTACAAAAAATGCAGATTTTTTCAATTTTTTAACCGTTTTAATTTTTTTCGGTGAATTTTTAAAAAATACGATTTTCGGTCGTTTTTTTTGCAAAATTTCTGCAAATTTTTCATTTTTCATTGTTTTTCATCGATTTTAGTGCAAAAAAACAGGTTTTTCAGTGAATTTCCGCCGAAAAAACACGATTTTCGGTCATTTTTCATGGAATTTCCGCATTTTTTTCAGTGTTTTTCATCAATTTCAGCGAGAAAACCATGTTTTTTTTCTGGGCGTATTACCATGGCCTGAATCGGCGTCGGCTGCTCGTATTCGCTTTTTCGGATCGCCTCGAGTAGCAGTTTGTCGAACGAGAAATGAGCAAAAGAGCACACGGGACGCGGCGGTTTCAGGCCGCCGACACGCAGATTCAACGTATTCTGGAGACGGATCACGTCCATGTACTGCAAACGTCTGCGAGAAAAAATCAATAAATCAATTGAAAAAAATTAATGGAAAATTTCCAGAAAATTCCAGAAATTTTTATGATTTTTTTGCGATTTTTCGGTGAAATTTTAATTTTTTCCAAAAAGTTTTTGAAAAACTCAAAAATAATTTTTTGCATTTTTCGTGAATTTTCGCTATTTTTTTGCATTTTTCTAATGATTTTAAATTTGAAAAAAAAATATTGAGAATTTTTCGCTAGATTTTTTGCGATTTTCCGGCGATTTTTTAAAATTAATTTTCCGAGTTTTTTTTTTGAAAATTTAATTTTAAAATTTTTTCAAAAAATTGGGAAAAAACTTATTTTTCGGCATTTATGTTTTTTTTTTAATTGTTTAATAGTTTTAAAAATGCAAAAAAAAATCGCGAAAAATCAGAAAATTCGCTGAATTTTTAAAATTTTTTAATTAAAAAAATTCCAGATAATTTGCATTTTTCCGCTGATTTTTTCCAGTTTCTTTTTCAATTTTTAAATTTCCTAATTTTCTAAAAATCAAAAAAAAATAGGAAAAATCGCAGTAAATACGATTTTTTTCCGTTTTTTTTTAAAATTTTTTTCAATTTTTTCCAATTTTTTCCAAAAAAACGAGGAAAAATCACTGAAATTAAATAAATTTTCGCCAATTTTTTCTGGATTTTTCTAATATTTTTTCCGTGAGTATTCATCCAAAAAATCAGTTTCGCCCCTACTTGATATCGTCGTGTTCCTCATAGAAATTCTTGTTGAACTTTGGATACTGTACTTTCGAGTGGTCCATGTCGGGAAGCGGATCGATGATCTGAAGAAACGACACTCGGTGGCCTAACTTTTTCCCACAAGCGTTTTCTAGTCCCCGCGTACCTTTTTCCACGTCCAAATGATGTTTCCGTCCTCGTCGTACTCGTACTGCTCCTCGTCGTTCTCGTGCTTTTCTTTGTATTCTTCCATGAATCTGCAACAAAAAAATAATTGCAAATTCAAAAAAAAAAAATTTTTTTAACTGATTTTCGGAGTTTTCATGAAAATCTGTGATTTTTCACAAATTTCGGTTTTTTTTTTTTTAAATATAAATTTTTGCGTCTTGTTTTTTTAATACCGATGAATTTTCAGATTTTCCAATAATTAAAGAATCGCGGTTTTTCTGAAAACAAAAAAAAAATTTTTTTTTTTGGAAAAAAATTGTAAAAATCTTGGATTTTCGCTTTATTCGAAACAAATTAGACCAAAATTCGCCAGTTTTTTTCTCTTATTTGAAGAAAAATTTTGGAAATTTTTCTGATTTTTTTCACATTCAAGAAGCTTAAATTTGAATGAAAAGAAGATGTTTGGCGGTTTAGCTGGGCAAAAAACTTCGATAAATTTCAATTTTTCCTCGAATTTCTCGAGTTTCCCCCTACTTGAAGAGCGACTCCTGCATGTCCTCCTCGTCGATATCGGCTCTTCCGAGCCCCTTCTGCTTGCTCGCCTCGGCCGCCGCATCTCGGCCCTCGCGCCGATCCTTCTCCTTCTGCTCCGACACTTTTTTGTCTTTCGTCGCCTGCTCCTCGATTCCCGCCATGAACGCGTCCAGCTCGTCTTCATCTTCCTCTTCCTCCTCTTTCGCCGCCGCTTTTTTCGAATTTCCCGCCGTCTCCTCATCCGAGTCGCCCTCCAAATATCTGGAAACTCGTCACTATTCTCCGATCTTTCCCTTTTCGCCCCCACTCGTCATCATAAATCCGTCGTTTTCTCTCGCTCTTCTTCGTCGTCGCCGTCGTCGAGCCGTACGCCATCAGATTCGCGTACTGCAAATCGGCGGAAAAAATCGATAAACCTAGGAGTTCGCGCCAACCTCCGCTTCTTTCCGCATTTCTTGCTCTTTTCGGCTTGTCATCGCCGGCAATCGGCTCGCAGCAGGTGCTGGCACATTTCCGGCACTCAACGACGCCGGCGGCGGCACACTATTCATACTTTGTCCGTCTGAAATCGACGCGAAACGCGGTGACGCCACGAGAATCGCGCTTTTTACCGTTCAGACTCGACGTTCCCGAGTTTTGCGAGCTCACAAATCGATTCTGATAGCCGCCCGTGTATCGTCCACGCCACATTTCAGCCTGAAAACGCAAAAATCGCCTCGAAAACCTTCGAAAATCGCCCGAAAATCGGCGAAAATAAATATATAGCCGGTGGGCGGAGCCTATCTCGCAAGAGAGCGGCGCGCGTTTTCGCAAGCCCGCCGCACGCGATTCTCGTTTTGTCGATTTTTGCAGAAATCGCTCGCCGCGAAGAGTGGAACCTGTCTGGAAATTGGAGAATCTAAAAGGAGAACAACATG
This sequence comes from Caenorhabditis sulstoni, assembly GCA_963966605.1. Classification (NCBI taxonomy): domain Eukaryota; kingdom Metazoa; phylum Nematoda; class Chromadorea; order Rhabditida; family Rhabditidae; genus Caenorhabditis; species Caenorhabditis sulstoni. Next base: position 2,381,229 of record OZ016477.1, read on the forward strand.
CAATGTATTTTCAGTGCAACACTTCCAGAAAACCTCAAAACAAACAGGAGAAAACGCGAAAAAACGCGAATATCGCGTTTTTGTTTTTCGCCAACGACATGTGTTTGCTCTTGTGCTTTTTCGAGCTATTAACATAATGAACACTGAAAACAAATGCTCGTCTCAATCGTTTCTCCCCACACATTTTCAGCGTATTTAAAAGCGACGAATCTCAGGATTTTCGCGTCGTTTGGTGCACATTTCGCTGGTTTTCGTGCAAACTTTCCGTCAAAATCACATGATTCGGTGTCGTTTTACGGGCATTTCCAGGACAGAAACGATTGTCGTGAGATGGAATGTTTCGTGTGCAAACCACGTGTCCGTTATCAGTTGAGCGCCCTCCCCACCGACGCCGGATTATACGTGAAAAAGTGGACATTGTACCGGTTTTGAAGGGAGCATTTATTGAACCGAATGGTCTTACCACGAAAACCGGCCCGATCTTACGTTATCCTTCAGCCAAAACTACAGTAACCCCGTTGTCGTCCCCTTTAACAGAACTATTCCAGAGGATAGCTACAGTAATCCGGTGAGCGCCCCCTTTAGAGAGATTCGATGAGAATATCGAATTTCGTCTATATTTTGGTCTGAAGTGTGTGTGTATAATGTGTGTGTCTCGGTTTCGGTTTCTTTCGATTATCAAACATACACACACACCTCAACAACGTGCTCCGATAAGAAAAGAACCACTTTTTGATGTAAATTCCTTCCACTTTCCGCCTTCTTTTCTCTACTTGTTATCGTTTTTCTCTTTCTCTCTCTTTTTCTTTCCCTTCCTGTTCTCAAAGGCGTTTTTGACATTCTCCGGTCCGGAAGAGGTATTAGTATTTTAGTATTAGGTGACTTTACCTTCTTTTCCGATCGGTTCAGACTTCTGGTATCAAAAATTTGGTATAAAAGGAGGGGTAGGTTGAGAACTGGTAGAGCCAGTTGTGACCCTTTTGATAATCCCCCGCTGTAATCCGCAGTCTACCCGTCATTCCCGGTTGGATTTTCGTGATTTTAACATGACGAAAAACAGTTTTCTACTTGACTGGAATTGAACCAGCGATCAATTTCGCGAACTCTGCGCGCGCTATCCTCTCGACCACGCGCGTCATCTGAGCTTCACCCCCAGGTGGCGTAATGAGATAGCGCCGTTCCTGGAATTCTTCCAGACTCCGCCCACTTTTCAACATTTTTTTAATCAATTTCCGCCGCCCGGCTTAAACGATTTTCGATCGACTCGCAGTGAAATTCCACTCGGAATTCGCAATTCTCGGTTTTAATCTTCTATTTGTCATTTTCAATTCCCATTTCCAGGTGACAGTGGCGGTGGAAACGAAGAAAACGATAAAAAACTTCAAAGAGGTCGAGAAATTTCAATAATTGACACGTTAAAACCGAGCTAGAAAAGGGAGAAAACAACTCAGCAGAATGGTTCAAGTGGCGGTGGTAAGCACGAGATTAATTTACAAAATACGGCGGCGCGGCAAAAACCACGGAAATTTCCCACTTTTTTTCGCTGAAAAATTGCGTCATCTCGCCCAATTTTCAAAAATTGTCCATTTTTTTCAACTTTGAGCCGATAAAATGGTCAATAATGCGATTTTTGTCTGATAAAAAGTGTGAAAATGGGGGGAAAAGTGAACTCTGATCGGAAAATGGGTGGGGGACTAACTTTTCCGACTGGTGGCCTAGGTTTTGCACATGGCCGAGGCTTTAAAATCGATGGCCTAACTTTTCAATTTGTGGCCGAGTGGAAGAGGTGGCCGAACTTTCCGAAAGCATGGCCTAACTTTCCAAATGACCTAGATTTCCATTTTCATGGTCTAACTTTTCCGGGAAGAACTAACCATTGAAACCGATCACCTAGCATTTCCAAAGTCGCTCAACTTTCTGATCACATGATGGCCTAACTTTCCCCCCGATGGCCTAGCTATCTCAAAGTGGCCTAACTTTTGGAACCCATGGCCTAACTTTCCAAGTGCACACTCTCCAAACATCCTGGCCTAACTTCCCAAGATGACCTAACTTTCCGAATCGCAAGCCTTTTCTCCAAACATCCGTGGCCTAACTTTCCCCCACTCCCAAGATGGCCTAACTTTCCCCTCCCAAGATGGCCTAACTTTCCGCCACTCTCAAGATGGCCTAACTTTCCGCCACTCCCAAGATGGCCTCACTTTCCCCTCCCAAGATGGCCTAACTTTCCGCCACTCCCAAGATGGCCTAACTTTCCAAAAACTTATTCTTTAAACATCCGTGGCCTAACTTTCTCTACTTCCAAGCTGGCCTAACTATCTCAGAAGTGGCCTAACCTTCCGAATCACTAGCCTCTTCTCCAAACATCCGTGGCCTAACTTTCCCCCACTCTCAAGATGGCCTAACTTTCCCCCCACTCCCTGAGATGGCCTAACTTTTGCAGGCAGGCCCCGGAGTGGGTTCGGGCCGCACGCGTCCGTCAGTCGAGCCCTCGACGGGCCTCTTCGTCTACACACTGGCCTTTTCGGCCGTCATCGGTAAGTCCAAAAACAAATCAATCGATATCTCTATCACTTCCTCCTTCCCCCCTCCCACTTTTTTTTCCGAACCAATTCGTCTCTTTTCGTACCGGTTTCCGCCCACTTTTTTTCTCTTTTTTCTCTTCCCTTTCTCTTTTTTTTCTCTTTTTTATTTCTCGCATTCGAATCGCGAATTGTGTGTTCTCGGCGGAAAAAAAATGCAAAAAACGGACGGAAATCGGCCGAAAGTCGATCCGAAAATCGGATCCTACGTCTATATTTTAATGTCCTCCGCTGTTATTGGTTCGCTTTTTTATTTTGCAATTTTTTGAAAAAAAAAAATTATTTTTGAAAAAAAAAATTAATCGAAAATTGTTTTTTAATTTTAAAAAAAATTCGCAATTTTTAGTGGTAGATCAAAAATTTTTTTTTTCAATTTTAATTTTTTTTTCTGAAAAATTGAAATTTTTAAGGTTATTTTTCTAAAAATTTTTAATTTTTCTTCTCAAAACTGCGATTTTTAGTAGTATTGAAAAATTTAAAAAAAAATTTTTCCATTTTTTTCGGTTTTTTTTTCAACTTTTTTTTCCCCAAAAATTGCGATTTTCAGTTTAAAAAAATTATTTTTTGGAAAATTTTCAAAAATAATTTTTCCAAATTTTTCTCAAAAATTCCAAAAATTGCAATTTTCTGGTAAAATTTAAAAAAAAAAAATTTTTTTTGATAATTTTCCAATTTTTCAATCAATTCTCTTCCGCAAAAACTCGTTGTTTTTCGATTGTTTGATATCAATTTAATTGAATTTCCGGTCATTTGATCATTTGAAATTCGTAGATCAAACATTAATTTTCGCCGATTTCGTAGATCAAAACCGTCAATTTGACTTCCTGGTGGCGCGCGAAATTCGAATTTCCCGCGAAAATTCAAATTCAAATTTGGTGGCGCGAAATTCATATTTAATGGCGCGAAATTCAAATTTGGTGGCGCGAAATTCAAATTTAGTGGCGCGAAATTCAAATTTGGCGGCGCGAAATTCAAATTCAAATTTCCCGCCACAGTTTTGTAGTTTGTAGTTCAAACTGTAGGTCAAACACTTTTATGCAAATTTTTTGCAAATTTTATTGAAATGGCACTCACGTGTCATTTTTCGGATTATAAAATTGCGATTTGAATTGGAAATTTGCGTTTTTTTTTTTTTTTGGAAACGAACGATTCAAAAATTAAAACAACTAGAAAAATGAGAAAATAAAAATTGAGAAATTTGAAAAAATAAAATTTTTGAATTTTTTGAAAAATTAAAAAAATTGTTAAATTTTTTTATTAATGAAAATAAATATTAAAGTTCATTTTTCAATTTTTTTAATATTAGAAAAAATTTGAAAGCCCGAAAAAATTTTTGAAAATTCCCAAAAAATAATTTTTTAATTTTTTGCAAGAAAATTTTTAAAAAATATATATTAATGAAAAAATGATAATCTTTACTATACTATTTGCGTAGTTGTGTTTGTCCGGTCACTTCAGCTGGAATAACTTCCCAACCTGTGACCCGATTGATTTGATTTTTTGCATAGGCCCATGGGTCTCGGAGCGCTTCACCTTTATAACATTTTTGGTCAGGTATACGGTAGGATTACGGTACCTACAGTACAAACCGTCATTTTCGACCCCCCTTCAAACTGAACTGATCGACTTCAAACTTTGATGGTAGCATGTTTTGGATGGGGGAAGGTTACTGTATCAATATCCAGGGGGTAGCATCAGGATTACGGTAGATACGGTAGTCGAAAGTTCGAGATGTCACTTTTTCGAAGGGGTATTACTGCCGTCGTGGAGATGGGAGGGCAAGGGAAAGTGGTTAATAGTGAAGAGTACTAAGGGTACTACAGCTACAGTAACCGGGAATTATCGATTGATTCGGATTACGGTAGAAACAGAGACACGAAATATTGTCTGCGTCTCTCACTTTTACGCACTCTCTCGCCTCATTTTTTGGAGAAAGGAGTTTGAACGTGCTAGAAAGTGTCAGAAAGTTCCAGAAACATTTTGGCGGGAATTCAAAAAGCTGAGGGGAAGGACCGTTTCGGCGGGAATTCAAAAAGCTGAGGGGAGGACCGTTTTGGCGGGAATTCAAAAAGCTGAGGGGAAGGACCGTTTCGGCGGGAATTCAAAAAGCTGAGGGAAGGACCGTTTTGGCGGGAATTCAAAAAGCTGAGGGGAGGACCGTTTCGGCGGGAATTCAAAAAGCTGAGGGGAGGACCGTTTTGGCGGGAATTCAAAAAGCTGAGGGGAAGGACCGTTTCGGCGGGAATTCAAAAAGCTGAGGGGAGGACCGTTTTGGCGGGAATTCAAAAAGCTGAGGGGAAGGACCGTTTCGGCGGGAATTCAAAAAGCTGAGGGGAGGACCGTTTTGGCGGGAATTCAAAAAGCTGAGGGGAGGACCGTTTCGGCGGGAATTCAAAAAGCTGAGGGGAGGACCGTTTCGGCGGGAATTCAAAAAGCTGAGGGGAGGACCGTTTTGGCGGGAATTCAAAAAGCTGAGGGGAGGACCGTTTCGGCGGGAATTCAAAAAGCTGAGGGGAGGACCGTTTCGGCGGGAATTCAAAAAGCTGAGGGGAAGGACCGTTTCGGCGGGAATTCAAAAAGCTGAGGGGAGGACCGTTTTGGCGGGAATTCAAAAAGCTGAGGGGAAGGACCGTTTCGGCGGGAATTCAAAAAGCTGAGGGGAGGACCGTTTCGGCGGGAATTCAAAAAGCTGAGGGAAGGACCGTTTTGGCGGGAATTCAAAAAGCTGAGGGGAGGACCGTTTTGGCGGGAATTCAAAAAGCTGAGGGGAAGGACCGTTTCGGCGGGAATTCAAAAAGCTGAGGGGAGGACCGTTTTGGCGGGAATTCAAAAAGCTGAGGGGAAGGACCGTTTCGGCGGGAATTCAAAAAGCTGAGGGGAGGACCGTTTTGGCGGGAATTCAAAAAGCTGAGGGGAGGACCGTTTCGGCGGGAATTCAAAAAGCTGAGGGGAGGACCGTTTCGGCGGGAATTCAAAAAGCTGAGGGGAGGACCGTTTTGGCGGGAATTCAAAAAGCTGAGGGGAGGACCGTTTCGGCGGGAATTCAAAAAGCTGAGGGGAGGACCGTTTCGGCGGGAATTCAAAAAGCTGAGGGGAGGACCGTTTCGGCGGGAATTCAAAAAGCTGAGGGGAGGACCGTTTCGGCGGGAATTCAAAAAGCTGAGGGGAAGGACCGTTTTGGCGGGAATTCAAAAAGCTGAGGGGAGGACCGTTTCGGCGGGAATTCAAAAAGCTGAGGGAAGGACCGTTTTGGCGGGAATTCAAAAAGCTGAGGGAAGGACCGTTTCGGCGGGAATTCAAAAAGCTGAGGGAAGGACCGTTTCGGCGGGAATTCAAAAAGCTGAGGGAAGGACCGTTTCGGCGGGAATTCAAAAAGCTGAGGGGAGGACCGTTTTGGCGGGAATTCAAAAAGCTGAGGGGAGAACCGTTTTGGCGGGAATTCAAAAAGCTGAGGGGAGGACCGTTTCGGCGGGAATTCAAAAAGCTGAGGGGAGGACCGTTTTGGCGGGAATTCAAAAAGCTGAGGGGAGGACCGTTTTGGCGGGAATTCAAAAAGCTGAGGGGAGAACCGTTTTGGCGGGAATTCAAAAAGCTGAGGGGAGGACCGTTTCGGCGGGAATTCAAAAAGCTGAGGGGAGGACCGTTTTGGCGGGAATTTAAAAAGCTGAGGGGAGGACCGTTTTGGCGGGAATTCAAAAAGCTGAGGGGAGGACCGTTTCGGCGGGAATTCAAAAAGCTGAGGGGAGGACCGTTTTGGCGGGAATTCAAAAAGCTGAGGGGAGGACCGTTTCGGCGGGAATTCAAAAAGCTGAGGGGAGGACCGTTTCGGCGGGAATTCAAAAAGCTGAGGGGAGGACCGTTTCGGCGGGAATTCAAAAAGCTGAGGGAAGGACCGTTTTGGCGGGAATTTAAAAGCTGAAAAGTTCCCTCCATCGTTTTTCACACCAAAAAGTTACTCCATTCGGAAAGGCCTGCACCCGTCCAAGCGAAAGCCAGCGGGGTGGTCGCGGCGATAGCCGCGACCATCCCGCTGGTAAAAATAAAAATTGTTTTTTTTTAAATTGAAAAAAAATTAAAAATTGTAAATTTTAATTTTTTAATTTTTTACCCGAAATTTCCAAAAAAATATATAGATATTTTTCAATTGATTGATTGCAATTACAAAAATTTAGAAAAACAACATTCGAATCATAAAATTGTCAGAAAAAAATTCCAAAAAAAAAATCGATAAAATCGATAATCGATTGGCAGGCGGTTTCCTGTTCGGCTACGACACGGGCATCGTGTCGGCGGCGATGCTGTACGTGCCGAACGCGTCGGGCATCAAGCCGCTGGACTCGGTGTGGCAGGAGATCATCGTGAGCATCACGCCGGGCGTCGCCGCCATCGGCTCACTGTGCTCCGGACCCGGCTCCGACTATCTCGGCCGCAAGAAGATCATCATCGGCGCCAGCGTCACGTTCACCGTCGGCGCCGTCATTTGCGCCGCCGCGTGGACCAAAATCGTGCTGCTGATCGGACGAATCCTGTTGGGAGCCGCCATCGGTTCGTTTACCCCCCTTACAACTCGTCGGGCACACGTTTTGGCAAAAAGTTGTCAACTGCAATGTTGTAGCCCTTGAAATTTCCCACAACTTTGCAGTTGACAACTTTCTCTGAAAACCAACGATTTTTGAGAAAAATCCACGTTTTTAATGGGGTTAAAGGGGCTGGGGCTGGCCGAACTTTTCCTCTTCCAGGATTCGCGTCGATGATCGTGCCCATCTACGTGGGTGAAGCGTCGCCGTCACACATTCGAGGAAAACTCGTGACAGGCTTCCAACTGATGATTACTGTGGGACTGGTGGTGGCGAACATCATTGGAGGCGCGTTCAGTTACGTGGATCCGGATCAGGTCGGATGGAGGTGAGAAGGATCGGCGGTTCGATTCAACGTTGTGCTGGCTCGATAGATCTCGTCGCGAGGAATCGATCGATACCCCAACTTGACCATTTTAAGCGCAGGAGCAGGGAGCTACAGTAAGACAAAGTTTCAGACTGTAACTCCGCTCTCCTGCGCTTAAAATGGTCAAGTTGGGGTATCAATCGATTCCTCACGTTGAGATCTATCAAACCAAACTAACAAATAACCCAACTACAGGCTAATGTTCGCGTTCGCCGCCGTGCCGGCAATCATTCAGTTCGTCTGCTTCCTCTTCCTGCCCGAGTCGCCACGTTGGCTCTACGAGCACGGACGGACTGTCGAGGCGCGCGAGGTGCTCCAGAAGATCTACAACGGCGATGCCGAGTGGGTCGACTACGAGATCAACGAGATCAGCTTCTCCTACGAGGAGGAGCTCCGAGCCAAAAGAGAGCACGCCGGCTCCGGACCCACTATTCTCCGCGTGCTCCGCACTCCTCATGTGCTCAAGGCGCTCGTCATCGGCTCACTGCTTCAGGCCTTCCAGCAATTGTCCGGTATCAATACTGTCATGTGAGTTTCCAGAAAACGCCGTGTAACTTTTCCCCGAGCCATCATTTTTCGACACTCTCAACTGATCAATTGTAGTAGAAAACAAGGGCTATCGATTGGTTTGAAGCGTTTTTCGAAAACTTGAAAACGAACAAAGTTACACCCCTTAGAAAGTGTGACAGTTGGAAGTGACCGCGACGCGACCGCAACGCAACACGTCACCGTTCCAGGTACTACACGGGAAACATCATCCGAAGCGCCGGCGTCAAGGACAATCACACGACGATCTGGATCTCGGTGGGCACGTCGGCCATCAACTTCATCGGCACATTCATTCCGATCGCGCTCGTCGAGCGGCTCGGCCGTCGCGTCCTCCTCCTCTCCTCGATGGTCGGCGTCATCCTCTTCCTCATCGCGATGGGCGTCTCGTTTCTGCTCATCAACAACGCCTCCTCGCTCGTCGTCGCCTCCGATCAATACTCGCTTCTCAACAACTTCAACGAGACGGTCAAGTATGCGAGCAAGTGTCGCAAATACTCAAATTGCGACTTTTGTGTGACGGATGAGAATTGCGGATTTTGCGAGAACAAGGCGACGAAGAGAGGTGAGCGAGAAGACAAAAAAAATGGAATTGGACCGGTGGGATCGAACCAGCGACTATACGATTGCCAGGCAAACGTGTTATCCAAAACGCCACGCGAACCATCTTTTGACTGTTCATTTGAGGATAGTGATAAAAGGGGCGTGGCGTGGATTGACCAAACACAAGTTTCCCAAATTTGCTACGGTGCGGCTCGCCGAGCCGACGGTTTTTCGAGCATACAAATATGAAAACCAGTTAATGGCTCAAACTGTTCATGCTCGAAAAACGGTTCGCCCGGCGGCTCGGACCGTAACAAAAACCGAAAACTTTTCATACTTTTCCAGGTTTCTGCCTTCCGTTCCCACCCGACGACTCATCGGATTTCTCGGCGACCGGCATTTGTCAATTCTCGAATCTGACCAATTTCGGAAAGACGTACGAGTGGGAGGACACCTATTGTCACACCCAATTCACCGCCCTTCCCATCATCATCATGGTCTTCTACCTGCTCTCGTTTTCAGCCGGTACGTCGATCGACTAGGTCCCGCAGCGAACGGAGGAGGTACTGTAACAGTGGTTTCAACTGTATTGGTGTGTGTTAGGCACAGTTGAAACCACTGTTACAGTACCTCCTTCGCTGCGAGACCACGTCGCGCGAATCGAAAACTGTACATTGACCCACTAAACTCGTCTTTTGCTCAGGTTTCGCACCTCTGCCGTGGGTGCTCAACGCCGAGTTCTATCCGTTGTGGGCGAGAAGCACGTGTGCCTCGATTTCGACCGCCTGCAACTGGATATTCAATCTCATCGTCTCACTCACTTTCCTGTCTCTCTCACAAGCGGCCACCAAATACGGTAAGCGAGAGGCAGGAATCGATGGATTGCCCGGCTGAAAACGCTCGTTTCCAGGCACTTTCTTCATCTACTGCGGTTTCACGATAATCGCCTTGATATTCGTGTTCTTCTTTGTTCCCGAAACGAAAGGATACTCGATCGACGAGGTATCGCCTCGAAAATATCGATTACTCAGCTCCCCCCGATGTTCTTTCAGGTCGAAATGCTTTTCATGTCGAAATCGGAACGAGAAAAGGCTCAAAAAGTGTTGGAGGAGAGCAAAAACGGAAAACATCGGGACTCGATCGCACTTTCGTTTGACACCAAATTCTAGAAGCTTTAAAACCGGCCTAATGTATAATAATTGAATCATTTTGTATATTTTTCCACTTTTTCCTCCTAATAAAACCATTTTTTCTTATATTTACCAGCTAAACTATTGGAAAAACGAGGAAAAATCAACAAAAAATGCGAATTTCCGCCGCGAAACTCTCAAAAATCGTTGAAAAAGCGTTGAGAAGTGGTGTCGTCGAGCAGCACCTTCTTCCTTTCGCGCACAAAATGACCGCGATCGTCGACGCGCGGCGATTTGAGATCGTGCCGCACTTGGTACGCCTGATACGGGTCATTCGGATAGTGTTTGGGGCGGAGCCAGTACGGAGTCATCAGTTTGTCCAGAATCTCGCATTGCTCCTGAAAATCGGAAGAATTTGACTCACTTTGGGGGGTTTCTCGATGAAAATCGCGTTTTTCCGAGAAAATTGCGTCATTTCTACTGTTTTCAAGGGTTTTTTCTCTATATTTTGAATTTTCGAGTGGGATATACCTTTGTGCAGGTCTCAAAGTAGAGACTGGACTTTTGCCACGTGTCATCTTTCATGTAACGCAACTTGTGACGTCCCGGATGCGCGTGAATCCACATTCCGTTGTTGAGTCGCTTGAATCTGAAAGAAACTTCGTGATTTCATAATTTTTTAGGGAGAATTTGTTTGTTTTTTTGGTAAATTTTGATTTTTTTGAGAAGTAGATTGGAAATTTCATTTTTATCGGTTTCAAATTTTTTTTTGGCAATATTAAACTTTATTTTCTTATTTTTCTGTAAGAAAAATTGCAATTTTGAATGAAAAATAAAGTTTTTAATTGATTTTTTTTCATATTTTGAGCGAATTTCGAGTTTTCTCTTCACTTCGCCCACTTTTTCCATTTTTTCACTCCCAAACGGGTTTCTCATCGATTTTTCTCGGTTTTCAATAAATTTACCTGTCCAAAACGTCTTGAGCGGGTCGTTTTCGTCCGACGCGCTGATCGAATCGAATGTGATACTCGTGCGCCGGAATATTGGCGATTCCGCGAGCCGCGACGACGAGCGGCGCGTGTCGCGTCGCGCACAATGACGTCATCGTCGTCTTTGCCAACATTTTGGCTGAAAATCCACGAAATTTCACTGAAATTCGATGAAAATCGACGAAAAATGGGCGAAATCGAAAAAAAATCGCGAGATGTTTAATTTGCCCGTGGTACGGTTGTCGACGGTGTTTGCGTACAACTGCGTACTTTTCTCTGCGTCTCCTCGCTCCGCACACTCTCTCGCCAGTTTGCATGCAATTTTTGAGAAAAAGCGTTGAAAAAAAGAGTAAACAACTTGTTTTTTCTTCGTCATTTCAGGTTTCCACCGTGAATTTTATCGATTCGCCTCTATTTCAACATGTTTCAGATGTCGGCGGACGGCGGCACCGCCGTTATCCAACGATATTTCGGCGGCGGCGACGGCGAGCAGCGGACGGCTCTCCAATTCGCCTTCTACAATGTGCTCCTGTTCGTTCTGGTACGAATCGATGGCTCAATTGAAAACTCGAAAACGATTACAGCTGGGAGTGTCGTTGTGCGGCGTGTTCGCCCTCTACAACATGATGTACATGTTCCTTTCGCCGATGCTCTGGGCCGTTCTCGTCGGCACCGTTCTGTTTCCGTTCAAAAAGAAGGTCACCGACACTGTCCAACGTGTGTTTCTCTCGTTTTGACGGCTGAAAATCTGAAAATCGCGCGAGTTTTCAGACTGGCTCCGCGGGCTCCAAGAGTCCAACACGACTCTCGCGAAAGCGGTGATCACTTTGCCGTTTCACGGATTTTCGCGCGTTTCCGAGACGATTTACAACACGTTTGCAAGGTTGGAAACGCGAAAAAACCGATGGAAATGTTGAAAAAATGGTCGAAAACCAAGAATTTCAAAGTTTTCACGTGGTGGCCTAGGATTTCCCGAATTGAGTTTTCTAGGCCATGTTCTCGAAAACTTCCAAAATTACAACCGAAAACCAGGAAAGCAAAGTTTTTTGCGGTGACTCTAAGGTTAAAACACGAAAACTTTCAGAATTCTGTAAGAAACCACCAATTTTGAAGTTTTCCGGCCATGGCCTAGAACTCTCCAAGTGTAGTTTTCTAGTCCCTGCGCTCAAAAACCTCCAAAGTTTAGCGTTTTCAGTCAGAAAACGCTCAAAATAACTTTAAAAAGGCCGCGGCCTAACTTCCCAAATCCTTGATTTTCTAGTCCCCGCCCTCAAAATCCGTATTGCAGTCCAAACGGCGCCATCATCGGAATCGCGTACATTTCGCTGAAAGTGCTCTCCTACGAGCGCACTTTCATGTACGTGATCAGTTGGATGGGCAGACTGTACGGATATCTCGACGCGTTCATCGTTTTCTTCGCAAGACCCTGGGTAAGACGATACGGCTGAAAATCGGCTGAAAATGACTGAAAACCCTATTTCTCCTGTCAAAAAACCTGCTTTTCGCCTCAAAACCCAGTCGGAAAGGCGCGTATTTTCTAAATCATTTCCAAAACCCTTTCAGGTTTTCCCACTGATAATCGTGTATTTCTGCTGCTACGCCACGTGGATCTACGTCCAGGATCCGAAACAAATCAATAAAAAGTTGGCGCGCTCGTTCTCGCTGCCCATCTGGATATTCGCGATCTCGTACACCTCACTGTACTTTGGCCCACTTCGCGCCGCGATTTTCGGCCTCTCGGCCGTCGTTTTGGGCCTCTTATCCGCCGGAATCATTGGAAATCAACGGAAAAGAGAGGAGAAACGCGTCGAAAACGGTGAAGAAGAGGAAGTGAGCGTGGAGTCGGAGGAGACTGCCAAAGAGAAGTGTGAGTCGAGAAGAAGGTGGCCGATATCTCGTTTGTGGTGGATTCCACAGAAATGGTTCAGTTACCAAAAAGATAGAGAATTCTAAAACCTATCGATCGGCGCAAGAATCGTGTGAAAATCTTTGATTTGAAGCGAGTTATGCGAGTTTTTCTAGTTTTACTCTAAAACTCGCATAACTCGCTTCAAATTGAAGATTTTCACACGATTCTTGCGCCATTCGATAGATTTTAAAATTTTCCATATTTTTGTTAGCTGAATCATTTTTGTAGGATTCACTGGAAAAGAGTTACTAGGCTATCTGAGCCTACGTGTTTTCTCTAATTGATGGAAGGTTCAACTTTGACAGGGTATATCTCCGAAAATTGAAAAGTTACAAAAAAGTTGTCAACTACAAAAATATGAGGAATTTCAAGCTGATAAGGTTTGTAGTTGACAACTTTTCCAGAACTTTTCTAGTTTCCGAGATATTTCAGTTTAAAGTTCTATTAAACGATTTCAGTGGACGCCACAGAGCAGTCGATTCTGGAGCACACGGTGCTCTCGACGACGTCATCAACAGTGGACGAGGCGCTGAGCGGCGACTCGCTGATCCGAGCCGTCTTCGGGCTCTGCGCCCTCCTCTGGGTCGTCCGCCACGACGGAGCCCTCGTGCTGCTCGCGATTCCGTTCGTGCTCGCCGTGCTCTCGCGGCTCGCCGAGCAACTCGGCATCACCGCCACACTGCGCACGTTTCTCGACTCGACGTGGCAACGCTGCGAGCCGAGTGTCACGAAGATCGTCGAGATCACCGTCGCCGGACCGTTGCGGCAGTTCGTGCGAGTGCTGTTCACGTCGGACAAGCTCGTCGTCGAGAGTCTGCACAATCGGATGGACGTGCTCTCGTCGGTGATCGTCATGGCGCTGCTCGCGCTCTCCGCCCTCTTCGCCCTCTTCTTCGTCGCGTTTCAGCTGCACGGAGAGACTGTTCATCTCGTACGCCTCACCTCGAACGTCGTCAGGTGAGAAAGTTAGGCCAGAAGTAGGCCAAAAGCTCGAAAAGTGCCCGAGAAAACGGCCGATTTCAGTTCGCGACCGGATTGGGTGGCGGCGGCGATGAACTACACAGAGGATCAGCTCGAGGAGAACAACATCGACATCGACGCGTACGTTCAACAGGCGTACGAGCAGGGACGCGCGTGGCTCGCCTCCAACGTGCGAAGTCTCGCCGCCACAAATGGCAAAGACACGCGACGCGCCGACATGCTCGAGGAGCAGGTGAAGCAGGTCGTCGACAAACTCTACACACTGTGGGAGCAACGAAACTCCGAGGAGCTCGGCGTGTCGGGAGCCGCGCGCGAGCCACGTGGCGACTGGTGGCAACAATTGAAGGGTGTCACCGATTTGGCGGCGTTGAAGGACGAGCTGACGCTGATTGTCAAGGAGAATCTCGATACTCTCATGGGAGTGAGTCCTCGTGTCGATTTACGGGCTCGTGAGCTCGAAACTCTGTTCAAAATGAGTTTTTGCGAGCAACCTGGGATACCAAAGTGTGGTGCTCAATGAGCTCTATAAAACTGGCACAATTGCCCTTGTCTTATAGAGCTAATTGAGCTCTACACTCAGGTTCTGCACTTTTTCCTGGTTTTCAATGCATTCTCCCTAGAAATGCAGTGAAAAAGGTTTTCTCGAGCAGGTAGCCCAATCGATCGGATCAGTGCTAGCAGTGAACGTCTCGTTCGTCTCGTCGCTCGTCGCCGCGTTCGCCGGAATCATTCTGAGCTTCGGAATGGAGCTGCTCAACTCGTTCATCGAACTGGTCAGCCCATCTTTCCGTTTTCTTTTTCCATTTCTCCGAACACATTCTTGCAGATCGTCTTCCTTACAATGGTCTACTATCTGCTGTCGGCGTCGCGAAACCGATGGCTACCACTTCAGTGGGCCTCCGATCTGTCGGCGGTGACGTCTTCCGACGACACCAACCCGCAACAGCATCACATCACGGCCGCCATCGAGCACGCCATCTTGTGAGCGCGCTTTCTCGTGAAATCTGGAACTTTTACGGACCTCGCCCCTCAACTTTTTTGTGCCGGCGGCCTATGGAAATGGTGCAGTTGGAAGAAATGTGAAACTTTTTGAGCCGTTTCGAATGGTGCAATGGGAATTTGAAAATCTTGATTTTGAGAGAAGTTATGCTGGTTTTAATGTCATTTCCAAGCAAGGGACACTAAAACCAGCATAACATTCCTCAAAATCAAGATTTTCAAATTCCGATTGCACCATTCGAACCGGCACAAAAAGTTTCATGTTTCTTTCAACTGCACCGTTTTCATAGGACCCCGACACGAAAAAGTTGGGCGCGATTACCGTAAAAGTTCCCGATTCCCATCCCTATTCCTCATTTTCAGCGGAGTCTTTGTTTTGTCGACGAAAATGGCGGTTTTCTACGGGCTCTACACGTATTTCGTGCACAGTTTGTTCGATTTGAACATTGTTTTCGTGCCGTCAAGTGAGTTTTTGCCCCCCTTACTCCCCCTCGAACCGCCGTTTTTTCCCCCCAGTGGTCGCCTCGCTCTTCGCCGCGATTCCGATCATGCCGCCGTACATCGTCGCCGTGTTCGGAATCGTCGAACTTTGGCTCGTGCGGGGCGAAGGAGCCGCCGCGCTCGTCTTCATTCTGGCCTCTTTCGCGCCGGTCATGTTCGCCGACGCGACGTTCTACAGTGAAGTCAAAGGATCGCACCCCTACGTGACTGGTTTGGCGATCATCGGAGGAATGTACTGGTTGGGACTTCAGGTACGAGAAGAAAAAGAACGCTTTGAAGAAAAAACGGAATGAATTTCCCCCTAAAACTCCATGATTTTCCCAGGGAGCCATCATCGGACCGATTATTTTGTGCCTGTGCCTGGTGCTCGTCAACGTCTACCTCCAACACGTGAAACCGTCGGCCCTCTACACCCCGGCACCATCGCCACGCAACGGAAAAGCTAAAAATCAATGAATTACCCTCCTCTACTGCCTTTTTCCTCCTAAAATCTGTATTTTTCCCCGTTTTCCACACGATTTCTCGGTTCTTGCCTATTCTGGTGAACTTTCTTCGAATTTGGACACAAAATTTCATAATAAAGACTTCAACAATACGATTTTTTTGTTACTTTTCGAGTTTTCCATAAATTTTCGGCTTTTTTTGCCTGAAATATCTTTTTCCTCGAATCTTCGTTGAAACCCGACAAAAATTCTGAACAAAACGTGGTTTTTTGATAGTTTTTTTATTAAAAATCGAATATTTTTAAATTTTCGAGAAAATTTTACTAAAAATTCCAGCATTTTTCCCGAAATTTACGCATTTTTTCAAGAAATCAGAAACATTTTTCCTCACGAAAAGTGCGTTTTGTCTGCATTTGTGCGTCAACCGGCTACGGTAGACAACGGTGTTTGCGTATCGTGGCGAGACCCGTCGCCTCGCCTCGCGTCCATTTTTCCGCTATCCTAAAATTTTTTGCTTGATTTTCGCCTAAAACTTCGATTTTCCGCGCGATTTTTGTCGAGAAATTGGCTGAAAAAATTAATTTTAAGCTTTCCTACCAGTTTTACATCGATTTATCCACCATTTGATCCGTAAATTGCTAGAAAATATGGTGAAATCCATGAAAATTCAACTTTGTTCCTAATTTGTCAGTTTTCAACACGATTTTCAAAATTGAGGCCCGGGAAAAATTGGTAGACATTTTTTTTTTTGACGAGTGATTTGTTTAAGCATGCTCACTCGAGCTTGGACCCGCGGTTTTGCAGATGCTGCTAAGAAAAAACCACGGGTTGCCCTGAAGGATGGCCCATCGTTTCAGGATTTCCTGTCGACAGGTGAGAGTTTGTTTGTTTGTTCAAATTCATTCGGAATGTTTCAGGATCTGCTGCCGAAGCCGTTGAGCAACACAAGATGAAGCTCGAGAAGGGTGACAAAAGACTGCGATTGCCGTCATTCCTCAAAAAGGAAATGGTATGAGTTTTCCATGCTTATACAAACTGATTGGTTTGTTTCTTCAGATTCTTCCTTCCGAGAATGAGAATGTCAAGCGTCTCAAGAAGCAGTTGAAAGATTTGAAGCTGTCTACAGTCTGCCAAGAAGCCCGATGCCCAAATCTCGGCGAATGTTGGGGAGGATCAGATGGCAGCTTGGCGACGGCGACTATCATGCTGATGGGAGACACCTGTACTCGTGGATGCCGATTCTGTTCGGTAAAGACCGCCCGTGCTCCTCCTCCTTTGGATCCCATGGAACCGGAAAACACTTCCAGTGCAGTAGCTTCGTGGGGAGTTGAGTACATCGTTCTAACTTCTGTCGACAGGTTTGCTCTCGCTATTGCATTTCTATCGAAGCATTCCCCTTTTTCAGAGATGACCTGCCGGATGGAGGAGCCGACCACCTCCGGAAGACAGTCCAGCTGATGAAGTTGAAGAAACCGGAGCTTCTCATAGAATGTCTGCTGCCGGACTTCGCTGGAGACAGAATCAGTATCGAAAAGATGGCCACTAGTGGTCTCGATGTGTATGCTCACAACATTGAAACGGTTGAAAGCCTCACACCATGGGTTCGAGATCCTCGAGCGAAGTATCGACAATCTCTCGAAGGTAATAATTTCCAATCTTTTCTCTGCTTCTAATTTCACACTTACAGCTCTCCGCTATGCGAAGGAAGTCAGTCCAAAACTGATAACGAAAACGTCGATCATGCTTGGTCTCGGAGAGCATGATGAGGAGGTCAAGCAGTGCTTAGCTGACCTCCGTGCTAATAATGTTGACGTTGTGACATTTGGGCAGTACATGCAGCCTACAAAGCGGCATTTACTTGTCAAAGAATATGTCACACCAGAGAAGTTCGACGAATGGGCGGAGTACTCGAGGAAGCTCGGCTTTCTCTACGTTGCTTCTGGGCCACTCGTCCGCTCCTCCTACAAAGCAGGAGAATTTTATCTGAAAAACGTGTTGAAAAATAGACAAAACTAGGAACGATTGAAAGTGTAAATAGTCAGAATCCCCCAGCTGGTCTCCTTGCCAACAATAAATTCTGATACTAGTTTTCCTCAAGTTCGTACCGCGCGTTTTTCGCTCTAACTATCGTTTTCACTTCTCCTCCCTTCGACTGTTCTCTCGCATATTTCTTTTCGTCCTGCTCCCTATATTCCCTTTTCAAACATTCTTTTACAGGGTAAACGATGGGTCTGTCGAACAGAGCAATCATCATTGACGGAAAGAACCACCTTCTTGGTCGTTTGGCCTCGATCGTGGCCAAGAAACTCCTCCAGGGAGAGAAGGTCGTCGTCGTGAGAGCCGAGGAGATCACCATCTCCGGAAACTTCCACCGCTCCAAGCTGAAGTACATGAGCTTCCTCCGCAAGCGTTGTAACATCAACCCAGCTCGTGGAGCCTTCCACTTCCGCGCCCCAGGAAAGATCTTCTGGCGTACCGTCAGAGGTAAGAGAAACGAAGGGCGTGGCTTAATTCTATGCAATTATGTTTTCAGGAATGCTCCCCCACAAGACCATCCGCGGAAACGAGGCTCTCAGAAACCTCCGCGCCTACGAGGGAGTCCCAGCCAAGTACCAGAAGACCAAGACCCTCAATGCCCCGTCTGCCAGCAGATTCCGTCTTCAGCCGAGAAGGAAATTCTGCAGAGGTATACTTAGTCAGCTCAAGATCTCTAAATCATTTACCCTTTTTCAGTCGGACGTCTCTCGCATGAGGTCGGATGGCAGTACCAGGACGTTGTTGCCAAGCTTGAGGCCAAGAGAAAGGTCAAGGGAGCCGCCTACTTCGAGCAGAAGAAGAAGCTTACCAAGCTCGCCGCTCAGGCCAAGGTCAACGCCGCCCCGAAGATCGCCCAATACCAAAAGATCATTGAGGCTCTTGGATACAACTAATTCCATTTGCACAAATCTGTTTTGTTTTGGTATTATAAATTTGTTGACATGAGACGATTTCACCCTCGAACAGAATTGTAGCGATCAGTGTGTCCCCTATTTTTAGTTGTTTTTCGAGCGACTCTTCCAATCAGCACATCCAGTCTGTAGGATGTCCCAAACGCTGACCCAAAAGCAAGGCTCCGTCGTAGGCGTTAGCCATGACATGATTCTGGTGCGATTCGACAGTAAGGGAGTGCTCTTCCAAAAAGACCTTCTCCTTCGCGCCTACAAACACGACGACATCGTGCAGTTCAACGCCAGAAAAGCCAGAACTGTAGGAAAGAATTCAGAGCTTCCATCCACGTTTTTCGAAACCTTTTCAGACTGATAAGGAAGTCGGCGAGCGTCTCTCGATCCTCACCGGATACGAAATCGAGTGGGTCGGCACAGAGATCAAGTACATCAAAGCGGGTCGATGGCTCCAAGGAGAAGGCGTCGTGCTCACGATTCCCGACGGAAACAACTCGCAGTTCATGTTCGTCGACTGGCGATTCTCCAACAATTCACCCAAAAACAACCTCCAAGCCAACGTTAGTCATGCGAAAATCGGCAAAAAATCGATAAAAACCAGATTTTCAACGATTTCCGACGGTAATCGATGAGAAATCGCTGTTTCTATCGATTTTCCCGCCTGAAAACCTCGCCGATACTTTCAGGGTCGTCAAGTTTCGACAAATGTGTTCGTGACACGTGCGACAGTGCGTCCGGAGATTGAGAATCTGCGAGAAATGTTCCGAAATGGCCAACGCGTCAAGTTCATCGCGAGAGAGCAGGCGCCGAACGAGAAGGGCGTCTGCTGGAGAGCTCTCATCGCCACCGACGAGCACCACGATATAATGGTGAGAAAAGAGAGAAGAAACGAACTGACTCGATTGAAAAATCGAGAGAAATCGTTGAGAAACGACTGCTTTTCAGTAGAAAATCATGAAAATCTATCGAAGCTCGTCCAATTTCTCCCTGTTTTCTTTTCAGTCAGACAATACCGGCACGACTCACGGTCGTCACAACTACAAAGTGGTACCGAAGACGAAGGCGGCTGCTCCGCGAGCCGTGGCTCCGCCCCAGCCGGCTCCATCAGCTCCGCGAGCCCTGGCTCCCTCCCAGCCGGCTCCATCTGCTCCGAGCACTTCCAGTCAACGGCCTCTCGTGGCTCCGCCCACCACAACTGCTCCGAAGAGCCCCGCTCCGGCTCCGAAGGTCGTCGACGAGTTCCAAGTGCAGAAACCGCCACCAGTCGACGGATTCGACTATTTTGATACGTCGCGCGAGGCGTGCGACGCCAGATTCCGCAGATTTGGTGAGCCAGAAAAATTTAAAATTTGAATTTTTGTTTGAAAAAATAATAGAAAATTCTCGGAAATTCCTAACGATTTTGAGAAATTTTATATATTTTTTCTGAAAAAAAAAATCGTAAAAATTGAGAAAAAAATGTTCCTGCTAATAATAATTTTTAGAATAATTATATACAAATATAAATATAAATTGATATCGGAATTTGTAAAAAAAACATTTTTTAAAAAATTTTTTTCAATAAATTTTTAAAAAATTTCAGAAATTAATTGTAAAAAAATTTGAAAAAATTGAAAAAAAAAGAATGGCGGCAATTTTTTGCAAAAAAAATTAAAATTAATGTTTTTAAATAATAATTTTAAAATATAAAATTTTAAAAACAACATCGCAAAATTTGTGAAAAAATTAAAAAAAACTAGCAATTTATGAAAAAAAACATGTCAATTCTGTTCTGAAAAAAAAACCTTTTTTTAGAATTTTGTTAAAATAAAAATTATTCAAAAAAATTTTAAAAAAAACAAAATTTAAAAAATTTAATTAAAAATTTTTTAAAAAAGTTAAAAAACGCTGAAAAAACTGAAACTGTTTGCAGCGTCAATGTACCGCGAATCGAATCCGGCGTGCATGTTCTCGCAGAAGCAATTCGAGGGATATCTGAAAATCAAGTACCTGCAGCAGCTGGGCGAAGAGCTGTCGGCGATCCGAGCCGCCGAGCTCGCCTGCTAATCAATCACCCCCCATCGAATACAATAATAATAATAATAATCACCAAAGATTCTTTGTATTTCCCAAAAATCTATCGATTCCTCAGCCTGTCCAATCAATCAATCACCGGTTTTTCGCCTCCTCCAAAACCGATATTCTCGCCGTTTTCTGCTGTTTTTCCATTCCGGCCACCCAATTGTTCCAACTCGTTTTACCCCCCTGTTTTCTTTTCTTTTCGCACCGAAACATTCTCGTTTTTCCAATGTATTTTTTTTTTGTTCGCTGACGACGATTTTTTCCCGATTTTTCTGGAATTTTCGCGATAAAGTGAGGGTTTTACTTGATTTTTGTTGATTTGGAAACTTTTTCGAATTTCGTCAAATCGAAATCTTTTATTTGATTGGATTTTTGGATAACTTTATTTCAAAAATTAATTTTTTTTTTTGAAATTTTTTTATTTTCAAAAACCCAATTTTTGCATTTTTAATTCAAAAAAAAAATTTAATCTATTTTTTTTCAAAGTTGCATTTTTTCAAATTTTTTCCCGCCGATTTTGTGAATTCAGAATGCTCGAAGTGTGCGCCGTTTTGGATCGTGACGTGGCAATTTATTTGGCCGGAGAGACGGTTCGAATTACGGTAACCGTGCGGAATACGGCGCCACGTGGCACTCGCGGAGAGCCCGAGCAACTCGCGTGGGGCAGTCTTCAGCTGATTTGCGGTACGAACAGGAAGAGCAAAGAAAAAAATAGCTAGGCCATTGTCGGAGAAAAATGAATTGGCGGGAGATTGGAAAATTTTGAAAAAAGAAAAAAACATTTTTAAAAATCCCCAGGCCGGCGGTTTTCCAAGTTTTAAAAAAATTCGAAAAGAAAAAAAATTTTTTTTCGAATTTTTTTTTTGAATTTTTCTGAACGGAGTGAGCTGAGATCTAAAATATCAGGCAAAAAATATCCCGTTTAAGTGGCGATGTCTGAAAAAAATGCTGAAAACAATCATTTGAACACTCAAATCTCAAATTAAAACTAAATATTTGAATGGTCGATTCGACAAGAAATTCGGCAAAAAATCGCCGGCCTGATTGAAGTTGACTCTGGAAATTTTGCGCCAGGGTTGGCGGGATTAATGGCCATTGGCCGATAAGTCTGGCAAATGGCGGGTAGCCGCCAGACATCGGCCAGTAATCCGCTTGACATACGCCAAAATAGGCGCCCCGACCGCCAGTGGCGCTTCAAAGTCGGCCAGTGACGCCTGAATAGCGCCAGTGGCGAGCTTCACAAATCGGACCCGCCAAAGTGCGCAACATTTCCTGAGTTATCATCGAGATGAGCCATTGTGCGGCGAGGGAAACGAGAGAGAGAGAGAATCTCTATTCAGAACGAACGATGGGCTCCTCCTCCTCCTCCTCCTCGTCATCGGGCTCCGGCGGCTCGTCGGCTCGTCCGACGACGTCCGTCACCAAATCGGCGGCCACCGTCTACTCGTCGCCGCCAAACATTCTGTTCTGCGAACTGCAACTCGCGCCCGGACAAACCAAACAGTTTCACGCCGAGGTATGCTCCGTTTGCTCATAAAAACCTCTCCGCCTCTCGTAAATCGACACCCGACCTATGCGCCTTTAAACATTTTATACAACACAAAACAGTTGCTCTGTGAGAAACGCGAGGGTCCCGCCACGAAAAAAAGACTCGCAAATCACGTTTTCCATTCGAGACCCTTCCCCAAAAAAGAGAAAAGTTTGCAGATTCAATTGTCGCGAAACGGAATGCCGCCCACGTTCCGCGGTCAGCTCGTCAAATACTCGAATCGCGTGACGGTGGCCGTTTCGCACGTGCAGCAGCACATCAAATCCGCCCATTTGCCGATTCGCGTCATTCCCTCTGTGGGACTGGAGCAGAAGCCGTCGATTCCGGCGAATCCGTTTCTGGAGAGTCACGCCACACGGCCCAGTATTGTCGAGGTACGAGGCCGCCGCCGCAAAGGGGGGGGGGGACGAGGTTTCCTCGCCGAGGGGAAAGTTAGGCCAGCGAGTCTGACGTTTTTCGGGAAAACAACAGTGAAGCACGTCACGTTACGCGGAAAAAAACAGGGAAACCGCGCCGCACTGTTGCAAAACTTCTGAAACTAGCGTTTTGCAGTCGTGCGGAAACTAGGCCATGACCGAGTTTCTTAGACTCGAAAGCTAGGCCATGACCGAGTTTCTGTGCCTCACCATGAACAAGGCGATTTGCAGACTGTAATGTCGACGGTGGACGATTTGACGCAGGCGCGCAAATCGCTCGCATTCTCGCTGACGCACGGCACGCCGCACTCGCGAGTCGCCCTCCTGACGCTGCCGAAAAAGGCGTACAAACTCGGCGACGACGTGTGCGGCTTCTTGGACTTTGCCACCGCGACCACACCGTGTGTCCAGTATTCGGCCTCGATCGAGACGGAAGAGATCCTCATCGACGCCGACGTCGACGACGGCAACGGCAAGAAACGAGTGGTGAAGGTGCACGCGCAGACGGCGCCCATCTGCGCATTCTCGCCCGACTCAACGTTTCGACTCACCATTCCGCTCACCGCCGCGCCCACGTTCTCGACGGATTCCGGTGAGAGTCCGCAAACACCGCCGCGCATCAGATCTGACGACACTCGGCGCCAACTCGATGATTGTCTTTTTGCAGTCCAACTGAAATGGCGTCTCCGATTCGTGTTCGTCGTCACCGCCGAACCGTATCATGTGCATCTGGACGGCGACGTCTCCTCATCGGCGGCCCCAGTCGGTAAGCGAGATTGTCGTCGAATACGACGCATCGCGTACCGGGCATCACACCTGACGACAGTTCGTGTAAATAATGCGTCCCTCTTCAGATGTGCCCGTCGAATCGTTCTCCTGGTCGACAGATCTGCTCGTTCTGCCGTGTAAACCCCAAAACGCGGCGCTTTTGGACAACTCGTTTCCGAATCGCATCTCGATGAGTGTTTGAATGTACAAAAGCATGCAATAACCTAATTTATTCATAAATACCAATCGATAAAACGGATATAAATTCGCGCGTCGGTGAAAAAGTAGGTATAGATAAGACCGAGAAAATAGCAGACAGAAACGAACGCCAGCGCGTCCCAGAAACAATCGCACAGACGCGAGGGCTCGAAATTGAACACCGAATAGGTGTGACGCCACGCGCGCACGAACTCGACGAGCATCGCGTCGTGATTCTTCAGCGGGAGCAGCGTTTCGAACGAGTCCGCCCTGTAACGGCTCGACGACGGCAGGCATCGAAAACGCGCTCTAGTGTAATACCAACGCGAGAATGGCGACGAGTGAGTCGGGCACGACCAGCTAAGAATGCACGGGCGATCCTCCGACGGTAGCTGAAAAATGATCGAAAAAGTGGTGTCGTCAGGTTCGATGCACGGTACGCAGTGTCAGAGTTGCGCGGAATCCAGGTACATGAAGACACCCACCGCCAGATTCTCTGTTCTCGTCTCCTGCATGTCCAATTGCTTGTCTCCCCAAATCATGAAAAACGACTGTTCGCCGACCATACCGCACTCGGTCGCGTAACGTGACACTCTCCACTTTGGGTCGTCCGTCTCCAAAGATTCCACTATGAATGGCTCGCCGCTGCAACGCTATCGAGATGCGCTTCAAACCGCGCTCCACCGCACTCGGCGCGAGAATTCAAATTCAAACGGTTTTCGCGGCGAGTGCAATGGAGCGCGCTTCGAGTCCTACCTCGCGGCGAGCGCTTTGAGCGCTCTCGTCTTGTCGATATCATAATAGCGTCTCAAATGGTGACATCCTTGCCGGAGCACCTCCCGCACCAGTGTCACCTCCGTGCCGTACGCGTCGCCGTTCGCCGCGTCGGCCACAAAACAGTGCAGCTCGCCGTTCAGATTCATCTCGACGGCCTTCAGCTCGTGCTCGTCGAGCCGCGCCAACACGATCAAATCCTGGCTCTCGCTGCTGAAGTTGACGAGCTCGGCGCGGATTGTCGTCGCCGACAGCGCGCCGATCGACGTGTTCAGCGCGTGGATCTCGTCATCGGCGAGCAGCGACAAATCGATTTCGAGCCCGCCGAGCCGCGTCTCCGGGTGACAGCACACTAGTCTCAGGACGCGAGCGGCCAACTCGAGCGGCGCGACGCCCTCGACGATTATCGATTTTTCGTGCGTCGACTTCAGCTTCATCGTTCTGAATCGATTGATTTTTGCTGAGCGGGGAGGTTTGAAACTCAGTCTCACCTCTGAATAATCGTGCATTTCTCGCCGCAACCCGATTGAAACTCGAGCTGAATGTATCGATTGATTCTCGTGAAGAACGTCACAAAAATCGATGGCTCGGCGTCGGGTGTCGGGCGTGCGGCGAACACGTTGACACGTGGCAACGTGAGCGGCGTCGAGTCGACGAGCCGAAGAAGCGGTTTGGAGCACGCGCGGAGCACAAGTCTGGAAATCGGATCGGATCGGATTGAAAAAGAGTCCGAGACCGACCTGCTTCTCAAATCCAGCTCGCCAATCACTTTTCGCTTCAGCTCGTCCGAAATGTCCGCCCATTCGGCGCGCTTTTTCGCGCCGAAAAAGTGCGCGAACAGTCTTGCGAACACCATTGTGCTTTTTCTTTCTATTGAGAAAACAAACGAACAAACGAATCAACGAATAAACACCAATTTGCCGCGTCGTTTCGGAGGAAGTGAGACGTGTCACAAGTTTTAAAAAAAATTGAAAGGAGGTGTCACGCGGAAACAAAGAAAAAACAACAAAAAAATCGATTTCAAGAACGCTCGACCATTTCCTGGATTCTCTCGTGGTTTCGGTTCAAGAAGTCGATACAAATTTGCGTCCGATCCGACGGTGTCAGCCTTGGTCCTACCGTGAGCATCACTTTGAGCATATCCGCCGCCATCGACAGCTCAAGACGTCGCCAATCACTGTCCGAGATCTGTATAAGTGTGTGTGACAAGAATCGATGAGCATTTCGAGAGTCTCAAACCGCTTTGATGTGATCCACGTGCTCTTCGAGCCCTTCGTGATTGATCATCACGAACAGATCGATCATTGAGAAGCGCAGCCAGAGTCTTCCGATCTCATGTTCCGTGAGGACTTCCGTCGGGCGACGTGTGCGACGACGGTGCTCGGCGGCGGAAATGAGCGCGTCAAACTCCGCTCTCTTCTCCCAGATTATCGATTTTTTCGCCTCGCGAATCTCCTCGCGAGTCAACTCTCGATTCATCTGAGCCCGCTTTGCGTCGACGAGGCCGCACAGCAACTTTTGAACTCCTCGACGGAGCTCATCGTCAAAACAACTTTGCTCTTTCGGCTTCTGCTCGGCGTTTCTCGGCGACTTCTTCCCCTTTTGCTGCTCTTCTTGCTCGGCGATTTTCATCAGCTCGGCGAACTTTCGCTTCACGTTGTTCATATTGTTAAAGTTGCCGACGAGCTGCTCTTCGTCGTAAAACTCGGGCTCGTCAAAGTAGGTGTATTCGTCGGCGACGCGCTTCATGTGGTACCAGTAGTCGAACGGATCCGAGTGGGTCGGACACGCGTAACGCATCGGACACGTCACAAAGTTCTGGAAGAAACAACCAACTCATTTTTCAATGGCCGAACTTTTTCGTCGGCGAAACCTCGGCCACCGCCAATCACTTACCGATTTATCTTCTTTGACGCTGTTGTTTTGCGTGTAGAACATCAGTCCGCACTTTTCATGAGCACGAACCATGATGCCACAATCGCCCGAGGCGGTGGGCTCGAAAAGAGCAGAAAAATCGCCGGGAGCACTGCAAAGCGAAATCGATAATTCGCGGAAATCATTCGATAAACCTTCACTCACTTTCTGTCGATTTTTCGATTCTTCACGTATTTCATGACAGCAGCTCGTGGATCCGTCACCTTTTCGCGAGAATAACAGAAATCTGCAGATAAAGAAGGGACGAATTTGGTTTTTTTTGTCGATTCAGAAAATCTCACGTTGAGAAGCGATACAGTTGGTGTCGCCGGTGCCGTCGGAAGTGCGACGAGTGTCGACGAACGCGCCCACCATCCGCTTCACGAGCTCGCTCGCTTTCGGAGCGCGTTTGTAGCAAAAGTGTTCCACGATAGCGTAGGTGCTCGACGGCTGCTCGGCAACGAACTGAATCTCGCGAATGTCGCGCTCGACGAGCCGCTTCAAAAAAGCAGAGTCGACGCCGAGCTTGTAGTCGTACTTGAGCAGCCGAGCACGGATCGTCGTGTGCTCGCCGAGCAGTTTGTCGATGCTCGCAGTGAGCTCCGGGGCTCTGAAGAAGAGCTCGAGTCCGCCGAGCACCGTGTTCGGATGCATCGCCACTGATTTGAAGATCGCGACGGCGGCGAGGATCGGAGACGTCGAGCCCACCGGCTTCGCGAACGACGGCTTGTTCTGCGATGCGTCCAGACGTCTGCAAACAGACAAACTATCGATTTTCAGGGTTTCTTCAGAAACAAAAAGGCAATGTTCATCTCAGACTCACAGAATGCAGTAAACCTCAGAACGAACTCCCGAGGCCAACTCCACACTCATCGATTTCCGGACGTCGGTGTAGAAATGGAGCATGACGTTGCCGTCCTTCTCGTGGAGTCGCACTCTTTGAATGAACAACGGAACCGAGTCGACGAACTCGAGCACCGATTTGGCGACGTGTCGCAACCGGCATCTGCAATTATATCGATTGATTTCATCGACTCGAAAAACAAGAAAAAAACGTGGGGACAGAAGTTTATTTTTGCCCAAATTTGGTCTTAAAATACTCGTAAGACCTTCCTCCACAAAAGTTAGGTTGCTTTTCTCGAAAATTTTCCGAAATAACGAAGTGTTTCCTGTTTTTCCGGTCGCGATCGCAGTTTTCAGTGCAAATTTGATCGAATGATGCAATCACGCCCCACCGCACACTGTCACCTTTTTTTGCTGGCGCATTGCACGTGCAGGGCGCCGTGCGTTTACCGTGCGAGATACCGTTTAATGAAAAACGAATTTACAAATACTCCCACAAAAGACAGATGCAAAGAAAACTGTCGAGAAATATGAAAAATTAAAAAAATGTGGCTTATTGACCTACCTCGAGCGCAAATCGAGACTCTTGACAACGTCGGCGCGGAAAATCGAGGGAAGTCGGTTCCAGTCCAACATTTTCAGCCCAGTTTGACTGGTTCTCCCTTGGTTTCCTTCAGATTTTTAAGTTTGCCACGTGAAACGGCAAAGGTCACGTTTTTATTCGTTTTCGTCATGGGTGGTCTTTTCGCGTGGCGGAGAAACTTCGGCCACGGCCCTCGGTTTCTCGGCCGCCGCTTTTTTTGGTCGGTTTCTCGGGATTTTTTCTTGAAATTCAAGTCGAATTTCGAAAACTGAGAACTTAAAATGCAAAATGATAACCAGATGTGTCGTTTCGATGAATATAGTAGCAATCGCCGGCGAAATTTCGAAGGAAAATATCTATTTTCAGCACTGTTTCGCTCAAACTTTCTGACGGAGCGGACCGGCACAACAACAACTCCAACTTTTTGACAATTGTTCGTTTCATTTTTGCGGGTTTACATCCATCAAGTTTATGTGAAACACGCCGTCTATTTCGTCTAGTCATCGAAAATAGAAAAACAAGTCGATAGAGATGGTTACGAGTGCTGAGCGGTGAACTTTTCGTCCTCATCATCGTGCTCAACCATGGCGGCGAGGTCGGTCATGATGAATCGCACCCAACGAGCTCGCACCTCTTCTTGATCGACGGCCCTCTTCCGAATGCCGAGCCGTTGGAAACGACGGTTCTCGGCTGCAGTCAACAGCACCCTCAACTCGTCAGTCTTCTCGACTATAACCAATTGTTTCGTTTCGTGAATCTCTTGACGAGTCAAACATCGCCTCAATTGATTCATTCTCGCATAGACGTGATCGTGGAGCAACCGTTTCACATCGCGACGCAACTGCTCGTCATAGTCCCCTTGTACCGGCTCCGGCTCCGGCTTCTTATTCTTCTTATTCTTCTTCTTTTTCTTCTTCTCGACATTTTCCGACGGTAGCGACTTCTCCACCGTTTGCTCGCCGGACTCGGCGATCTTCAGCAGCTCGGCGAACTTTCGCTTCACGTTGTTCACATTGTTAAAGTTGCAGATCAGCACCTCTTCGTCGTAAAACTCGGGCTCGTTGAAGTAGGTGTATTCGTCGGCAACGCGCTTCATGTGGTACCAGTAGTCGAACGGATCCGAGTGGGTCGGACACGCGTAACGCATCGGACACGTCACAAAGTTCTGGAAGAAACAACCAACTCATCTTCCAATGGCCGAACTTTTTCGTCGGCGAAACCTCGGCCACTTACCGATTTGTCTTCTTTGATGTTGTGGGTATGCGTGTAGAACATCAGTCCGCACTTTTGATGAGCACGGATCATGAGGCCAGAGCCGCGCAAGCCGGTGGGATTGAGAAGAGCAGAGAAATCGCCGGGAGCACTGCAGAGTGAAATCGATAATTCGCGGAAATCAATCGATAACTCACTTTCTGTCGATTTTCCGATCCTTCACGTATTTCATGACAGCGGCTCGTGGATCCGTCACCTTTTCGCGAGAATAACAGAAGTCTGAAAACGATTCTTAAGATTGTCTATTCTGATCTCTGTGAGCATTTTCTAAAAGCTTTTTCTGAATAGTCCGTTCTTTTCAACTATGGCAGCTCAAAGTTTCTCAGATTTTGGCGATGACACCGAATCGAACGGTTATATTGCTGAAAATTCAGAGAAAACTCACTCTGAGAAGCGAGGCAATCGGTGTCGCCGGTGCCGTCGGAAGTGCGACGAGTGTCGACGAACGCGACCACCATTCGCTTCACGAGCCCGCCCGCTTTTGGAGCGCGTTTGTAGCAAGAGTGCTCCACAAACGCGTAGGTGCTCGCCGCCTGCTCGGCTACGAACTGAATCTCTTGAATGTCGGGCTCGACGAGCCGCTTCATAAAAGCAGCGTCGACGCCGAGCTCGTAGTCGTACTTGAGCAGCCGAGCACGGATCGTCGTGTGCTCGCCGAGCAGTTTGTCGATGCTCGCAGTGAGCTCCGGGGCTCTGAAGAAGAGCTCGAGTCCGCCGAGCACCGTGTTCGGATGCATCGCCACTGATTTGAAGATCGCGACGGCGGCGAGGATCGGAGACGTCGAGCCCACCGGCTTCGCGAACGACGGCTTGTTCTGCGAGGCGTCCAGACGTCTGCAAACCGACAAATTATCGACTTTTAGGGTTTCTTCAAAAAATCAACAATTGTAATCGAACTTTCGAAACTTTTTTTGATTATTTGTCATCTTCAGACTCACACAATGCAGTTAATCTCTGAATGAGCGTTCTCGACCAACTCCACACTCATCGATTTTCGGACGTCGGTGTAGAAATGGAGCATGACGTTGCCGTCCTTCTCGTGGAGTCGCACTCTTTGAATGAACAACGGAACCGAGTCGACGAACTCGAGCACCGATTTGGCGACGTGTCGCAACCGGCATCTGCAATCATATCGATCGATTGATTTTCATCAGTAACATTCGATCCTCGTAATTCGACACACCTCGAGCGCAAATCGAGACTTTTGACAACGTCGGCGCGGAATTGCTCCGGGAGCACGTTCCAGTCCAACATTTCAAGACGGGTTTGACTGGTTTTCCCTTGATTTCCTCCAGATTTCAAGTTTGCCACGTGGCGGCACGAGGAACCGAAAAGGTCACGTTTTTATTCGTTTTCGTCGTGGGTGGTCTTTTTGCGTGGCGGAGAAACCTCGGCCACGGCCCTCGGTTTCTCAGCTCTTTCGTCTGACCGCAGAGTAATATGTCCGGATCGAAATACGAAAAGACGTTCTTCGCCTTGGTATTGCTCCATGAGGTACTGAACACACAAACACAAAAAGATGTTTTATGATTAAAATTTATTGAAGATTAAATTAACAAAAATAATTTATTTTTTCCATCGTTCTTTTTCGAATCTGCGACCAGGTTGATCACAAAGTGATTCGCAGCCGGTTTGTTTTTTCTTCGTTGTCGATTCGTTCTCCCAAGTACTCCGCGATAAACTCGCCACTCTTGATGTCCTCGATTGCGAACACACCGAACCCTCGATCGTTCGTACTCCGGACACTCGTCGGTTTCGGTCTTTCGGAGAGCCATCGGTTCAGGCATCCGTCTCCGCATTCCGGTGGGGCATTCCAACTTGTCGGCAAAATACGTAAACTCGTCGTTCTTGCATCGATGCGTTCCTCTGCATTCGCAGCTTCCTCTGTGCCAGGTCGCGAAGAGACCATCGAAATCATTAGTGGAGAGTGTTTTCGAAATCTCTCACGACCTCCACAGTGACTTCTTCGACATTCTGACGGCTTGACCACTGGCAGACCGATTCGAATTGGGCCGATGTAGTCGTTTCGTTGGCTGCCTCGCTCGACCGGGCTCCTTCATTGCTCACCTGGAGCCTGTCGATCGCGGCGATCAGGTCGAAGTCCCGACGCGCTTCACGAAGATCTTGAATGCGCTGAAGTCGCTCGGCCTTCCGGATCATCTCGTCCAAGGTCTTCGGGTAGCTCTCCATGGCGATGAGTTTGTATCGAAGCTCCGGCTTGACATTTCGCACGAATTCCGCCACCAGAAGACCTTCTCGTGTCGCCTCGTCCATCTTCTCGAATGCGTACTCTCCGAGATTCCGCAGCTTTTGCCCGAACTCCGCGAGTGACATGCTTCCTTCTTCCTGGGCCACTTGTCGATCTCCTGCCACTTCGAACGCGGCTGCGAGGTTCTTCACCGTGTCGCTCCAGGTCCGGGTTTGGGCTTCCGATAGGCCGATGATGCGGGCCTTTGCCGTTCCTTCGAGGAAGAGGGGCAGGAGGCGATTTCCTGTCGCTTGTTTGATTCCGAGCGAGACGAAAGAGGGGGGACTCCACTCGATTGCAAACGTCGTGGAACGATTGAACGCAGAAATTGCAGTCAATCAGCGGCGCACTGCTCGAGCAGTTTTTGTTGTGGCAGATTTCGATGAGACCATCTTCTGCTCGGCTCCGTCATTTCGCATGCTGTTTCCTGGCGCATGTGATGTCTTCTATGAACTCCTTTTGCTCGATTGGAATGCCCGTCTGAAAAATCAATACTCTTCCAGAGTATTCCATCTCATTTCGCTCACCTCTTCCTCGTTCTTCCCGACAACTTTTGGTCCCATGATCTTCCTGTCAACTGTTCGAACCTTTCTTTGAACTGTCGAATTGCTTCTTCTTTGTCATCCACCCGGTATTCTTTCTTCTAAGCGACATTCCATATCAGCTTGTTCCGGTTGCTTTGTACCTCGACATTCATCAGAACACAAGCGAAGAGCCCCCTGATCATCCTTCGATTCCACTCGGAGATTCATCGAACTCGTCTCGAAGCATTGGTTTTGTGGTCGACAAGTTCTGGAAAGTACAAATTGCTGCTATAGATCTCTAGTTCAGCTCACTCTCACCTCCGTTGAATCTGCCATCGTTGTCCCCAGACTCCGAGACGAGCTTCTTCAGGGAGTTCTTTCGCCTAGACCTCTCCGTGACAGCCGTGACAGTTAGCGGGCTCCTCGGTGAGCTCATCGTCCGATTGCTCCTCCGGCTCTTCGTTCATCAGCTCTCTGTAAAAATATGGGCGGTTCCGAAAAATCAATACAAAACGACATTCCTCAAATTTCGGTTATTAAAATTTTTTTTGTTTAATTTCAATTTTTTAAAACTTTTTCTTCAGTAATTTTTTTTAAATTTCAAATTTTCCCTTCAAAAAGTGATATAAAATCGATGAAATTAAAATTATTGATTTTAAAAATTAAAGTTTTCAAATATAAATCCGTATTATTTTAAAAATATTTCCTATTTTTAAAAATAGTTTTTTTTTAAATAAAAAAATTATACCTTTTTTTAATTCCAGTTTTGTTCTGGATATTTGAAAAAAAAAGAAAATAGAACTGAATAAATAATAGCGAATAACACCATTAATTATAAAAAAAAAAAAAAAAAAAAACATTAAATTGTAGAAAAACATTAGGAAAAAATAGGGAGGGACCGTCGCGGACGGTCAGAAAAAGAGGGAAAATGTGAATAGAATGAATGAAATGGGAAGGGAAAGGGAAGAGAAAGGGCTGTCTAGATAGGTGGAGAGAGAGAGAGAAATAGTGTGGGAGGCTGGAGAGACGCAGAGAAGCGACGAGAGAGTGCGGGAGGAGGGAGAGACGCAGAGAAGCGACGAGAGAGTGTGTGTGTCAGGGTTGTGCGGGAAATTTCCCGATACCGGGAAATTTCCCGAATTTCCCGAGGGGTCAACGGGAAATTTCCCGACCGGGAAATTTCCCGAAAAAATTCGGGAAATTCGGGAAAAATCAGAAAGGCAATTTTCGCGAAGTTTTGATGCGCACATGAAAATTTTTGAAATTTATCGAAGCAAAAAATGTATTTTTAAGTTCAAAAGAGTTTTTCTTCCATTTTTTAGCTGTTTTATTTGCCAATTTCAACAGATTCGAGCTTTTCGTTGAACCACCAAGCACCTTCTCTTCATTCAAACGTAGATATCACACTCTGCGAATTCTAGATGACTCTGCAATGTTTTTCGTTGAACTTTTTGACAAAAAATGGAAGAAAGTTGTGTTTTAAACTTTAAAAAAAGCCCAGAAAAAAATTTCCCGAATTTCCCGAAATTTCCCGGTTTTTCCCGAACTTTTGGACCGGGAAAACTTTTTCCCGAAAAATTTCCCGATGGGTCTTTCCCGCACATCCCTGGTGTATACACTGTATACACCGCACGCCGCTGCTTACCGTACTCTCGGCGATGATAATTAAAATTTTTAGGTTCAATTGTTGCTTATTTTCTTTTTTTTTACCGCAAATATTTGTAGAAACAGATAATTTTTTTTAAAATGAAAAGTACGGTGAAATATGCGAAAATAAGCAACAATTGAACCTAAAAATTTTAATTATCATCGCCAAGAGTACGGTAAGCAGCGGCGTGCGGTGTATACAGTGTATACACCGTCCTCTACGTATGCGTCCGCGGTCGCGTTCGCGGTTCGCTGTCAACCGTAGGATTTCCCAATGCAGACGGCGAACCGATAATAATGAATCAGATTCGTATCATCTGAGCAGCGTATCGCCAAGGAAAACCTGATTATCCGTGGTGCCACGGCCACCTTGCCCTAAGGCGACTCGTCTGCCCGTTCATGGATTTTAATATATTTCCCCACGACGGGATGATCTTATCGAGCCTGAATGCGGCTAACTAATTAGGGGCCATTCGGGACTAATTACATCGGGGGGGGGGGGGGGGGCCATTCGGGACCATTTGCGGTGAAATCCTATAATTGAGCAGCCGGCGGATCAACGCGATACACCTGCTCCTTTTGTCTCATATTGCAAAGGTTTCCCCGAGAAAGGCTTAGTGGAAATAAGCCTCTTCCGATGGAGATGGAGTCTCCGACTTCAAGTGCTCATAGGTTACTGTAGTTGTCTTCGTCGCTCACGGGCTCATGAGCACGATCAGGTCCGTCAACAGGTCATTAATGAGGTCACCGAAAAGGAAGAGTAGACTTGAGATCAGAAGACGATGACGTCGGACGCCTACTTGACAGATCTATGTGGGCTCGTGGAGCCCGTGCAACCGAAAGTTATGCTCCGAGCCTGCGCGGATGAACTGAATGAGACTTGTAGGCGATGGTTGGCTGCCCAATTTTCTCTGAAACACGTGACATATACTTTTTCCGTGTCAGCTCGTCCCGCTGTGGTTTGTTACTGGTTTTTAGCTTGAGTTTTTCAGTGGAACAGTTTAAACTACTATGAATTCACCGAGGTTTTCCGGGTAATTTTTGATTTTCCATTCTTTCTGGGTCCCAGCCACACAATAACATCGTTTTATCCCAATCACTAAAAAGAAGAGAAGAGCTATCTCAGGTCACCTCACTCTGAGCACATCTCAACACACACTGACCATCCTCCTCATGGATTCGGGGCGGGGCTAAACTGCCCGCTGGAGACAGTGTGTGAGGAGGGAGAGACGCAGAGAAGCGACGAGAGAGTGTGTGAGGAGGGAGAGACGCAGAGAAGCGACGAGAGAGTGTGTGCGGAGGGAGAGACGCAGAGAAGCGACGAGAGAGAGTGTGTGTGTGCGAGAGAGTCTTCTCTGCGTCTCTCCTCCTCCAGTACTCTTTTCTCTATGTTGTCGGTTCGCACCCCGCTGCGCGCTTCCCACAGGTGAGGTCACGCCAGCTGTGACCATCTGTCCCGGAATGCTAATTGAGCGCGGATCGATGTTATAACAAAACCATCGAGAGAGAGATAGAGGCTTACGTTTTATGTTTCATCCATCTTTTATGCATGTCCCCCCCCCCCCCCCCCCCACAATTATACTCATTTTTCCTCAGTTCACTACTCCTGGTTTCATTTTTCTCGGTCGTTCACTTTTCTTGATTGTTCACCTATTGACTTTTGCCGACTAATTGTTGTATTAGTGGCATTTCGCTCTTCAACAAATAAATAAAAAAAAGAAAAAAAAATAGAGAGAGAGGTCTCGCCACGAAAAGTAGGAGTTCCATTTTTGTATTGGAAATCAATTATTTTAATAAATGTAATCATTAGATTTTAACTCTCGATTTTTTTAAATCCAGATTTTTCTTAAATTTTGAATTAATTTTTTTATGTAGAAAATTTTTTATTCAAATTTTTATAAAATTTAAAATTAAAATTTTTTAATTTTTGAAAAAAATTTTTTTTTTTCAAAAAAAATTAGGAAGTTTTAAAATATTTAATTTTCAAAAATTCTAAAAATAGTTAAAGTTTCAAAATTAAATCTCATGAAAAAATAGAAAATTCAAATTTTGTAAATTAACATTTTTTTTTAAATTCAAATTTATTTTTTAATTTGAAGTTAAAAATTTTTGAATTTTTAAAAATTTATTTTTCTTAATTTTTAAAAATTTATTTTTCTTAATTTTTAAAAATTTATTTTTCTTAATTTTTAATTTTTTTTTATTCTCAAAAATTTTTTTCAAAAAAAATTAGAGAATTTTAAAAATTTAAAAATTTAAATTTAAAAATTGAATCTTTTGAAAACTTAGAAAATTTTGAATAAAATTTTTAAAATTCAAATTAAAAATTGAACTATTTTTTAAAAAAATTAACAATTTAAATTTGAAAAAATTTTTAAACTTGAAAACTCAACAATTAAAATTTTTAAAAATTTCAAAAATTTAAAAATTAGAATTCAAATATTAAATTTATTTTTTAAAAAACTTTTTTTTAAAAAAAAACTTTTTTGAAAAATTAGAAAATTTAAAATTAAAATTTATAATAGATTATTTGTTTCGGTAGGAGCTGCAGAGGGGTGGTGAGCCCGTCCTAACGAGAAAACCCTAACTGCTCGGACCTAGGAGAGTCGCTTCGAGTGTGTTTGTGTGTAGTGCGAACAGAGTAATCACCCAACGCTTTATTGATGACTGTGACTGAGACTAGCCGCTCACGGGAGGCAGCACTGTCCTTCCGTGGGGCGGTTGGCAGCAGCTACTGCGAGCAAGTGAGCTTAGGCTAAGATGGAATTGGTCTAGTCGCCGTCAGAGTGGTGGTGACGGGTAGTCGAGCGACGGATTGGTGAGTCGCTGGGTGATGTGAGCTTTCAGACCAAACCGAGTCAGTTCACGACGGGCGAAGAGATCCCGATCCACGGGCACGTCGGCTCACGAGACATTGTGACGAGTCGGCGAGTCGGTGATCCTCCCGTCGAAGACTGATCCGTGAGATTCGAGAGCTGAGAGCTCAAGGCTGAGAACTCAGGAGTGAGAACTGAGAACTGAGGCTCAAGACTGAGAACTGAGAACTGAGGCTTCGGAGTTCTATCACTCTGAAGCCCCAAAGCTGAAATGGGGTAGGTTTCTGGGATTGGTCACGCTTCGAGCGTGACTCTCGGAAGGTTTTCGAGTAGAAATGAATCTTCTCACGTGTAGGTGAGGTAGAGTTTATTTGTGAATGGTTTTCGTTGAGTGGAGAATGAGTAGATCTGGTTGGGGAAATTAAGGGCTCCCCTTTATTTCCGCAACACTGGGGGGGCGGGTTGAAACTGCGATTTTATCGGCAGTTTCGTTTTTGATTTTGCAGCTTGGTGGAGGCATGGCCGTGTTCTGCATTGTGGTTTGGTTATTGGTAGTGGTCTTTGCCACGTAAGGTATTCGCCTTCTGCGTTGTCCCAGAGCTGGTGCTCGATTGGGAATAGATCGTCGGTTCGGATCAACGCGTCTTTGACTGGGCTGGGGTATGTGACGTATCCGAGACGAGTGTCGTCCACGATCCTCCCGCTTGGGAGATGGTGTCGGATGGTGTCTGTGGTGAGGTTGCTGATCAGATCGTTTCCTAGTATGAGGTCGATCTTGTTGCCGTTCTCTCGCTTCGTGTTCACGATCTTGTTCACATCTACCCCGTTGTTTTTGAGGTACTGTGCGTCGTCTTGTGAGAATGTAGGTGCTCGAAATTTGGTTGGCATTTCTGGGTAACTGACGATCGACGTCTCCCAACCTTTTTTCTCGCGGTCAGTCAGTATTAGTTTGTAGACGTTGCGTGCGGTTGGGTGCGATGTGGTTATGAAACCTATGAATGCCATCAGTTTTGTCTTTACAACTTGACATTTCAGTTTTTTCGCGGTGTTATCGTCTATGAGGGAGATAGTGGCTCCGCTGTCGACGAGCGCTAGTAGTGTGTCACCTTGTGGTGTCTCTAGTTGTAGAAACGGTAGCTTGTATTCGTTATCTGCGATGACGTTGATATTGATGCATGGGACTGAGTTGTTTCTGTCCGTCGAGTCAGTTGATGTTTGGCTCGTGCTGATGAGCGAGTTGGTTGGTAGTGCGGGATCCACCGGGCTTGGTTTGGTAGTTGGTGTTGAAGCGGTGATTGTAGGCTTCGTACTGGTGAACGTTTTGTTGTGTGAGTGTTTGGTAGGGAGTATCGAGTACTGCCGGTTCTTGTCTGTCGACTTGGTATCTGAATTCGTTGTGTGGCTCGTGCTGATGAGCGAGTTGGTGGGTAGTGTGGAGTCCACCGAGCTTGGTTTGGTCGTTGTTTGTGAAGCGGTGCTTGTGGGCTTCGAGCTGGCGGACGTGTTTATGTGTGAGTATTTGGTGGTAGGTATCGAGTATTGTCGGTTCGTGTCAGTCGATTTGGACCGGGATGTGTTGGGTGAGCTAGTGTGTGGAGTCGTTCGGCAGGGTTTCGCTCCCTCCTTCGCGAAAAAACTCCATGATGGCAGCTTTGTTTGCTTTCAGCAGACGAAGAAACTGATCTGATTGGCTCAGCTGGGATGTGTCGTCGATGTTCTCGTCGCTGTCCTGGTTGTAGAGCTGGCAGATGCAAGTGTGGTGTTTCTCATGACAGTGGAGGCAGCTGTAGTTTGATTTGCAATCTGTCACCGTGTGGTTGTTTCTGAGGCAGTTCTTGCACCGCTTCTGCTGCTCGATCAGTTTTTCTTTCTCTGCTGGAGACAGTTTGCATTCGGCTGCTGTATGATTTTCCTTTTTGCAGAACATACACGGTGTGGATTTGTATGCTGATGTTTTCTGGTTTCTAGGTTTGGTTTCGGCTGCCGAGGCGTAGTAGATTTCGTTCATTTGGCAGTGAGACTTTTTGTGTTCTTCGGCCATGTGGACTGAGCGTTTTTCGGCAATCGAGTTTTGAACGAGTCGAATGACTTCGTGGAAGGACATTCTTCGGTCTCTCGATCTGACCAGCACTCGTTCCATGATGCCGGGCGGTAGTTTGGCCGTGAATGAGTGCATCACAACTGGGTCGTCAATGCAGACGCCGCATCGTGCCAGATTGTTGGCAATGCTGAGATGTCTCATTACGTCTCTTTCCATCTGGTCAAAGTCGTGCTGATGGAACGGTAGTGAAAACCAGAGAACCTTGTTGTGTTCGAGTCTGTCCGCTGTGCGGTTGTACATGATTTCGAGGTGGTTTTTGAGAATCTCGTAGTCTTCGAAATTCATGCCGCTCGTGGTGATGAGGTCCTTGGCGTCGCCTGTGAGCAGGGACACTAGGAGGCCGTGTTTTACGCGCACGTCGATGTTCGGGTTGTCGTCGACTAGAGCATCGAACATGGCTCGAAACAGCGGGTATTTGTCTGCTTCTCCGTTGAATGGAGCGATGGTTTCGCGGATGTTGCGGATGTTGTCCGAGTACTGTGCTTCGGTTCTCCAGGTTCCGCGTGTTCCGGAGATTTGGTTTGGCTGTTTTGTCATGCCGTATTGATTTTCGTGGCTCTCTCTTTCGCCATAGTGCGCATGAGAGTGGGTTTTCGTGCCACCGATTTCGTTTTTCGCATGCATCGTTGGCAGAGTTGGAGAAGAGCGTTGGGCTGGCTTTGCACTTTCTTCTGTGATTTTCGCCACCTTCTTCTCAATGTTTCTTTGTGCTTGTTTTACGAGCGCCACTTCGTTTTGTATCTCGGAGACTGCTTTGTTGGTTTGTTCAAGCGAGTCTCTGTGGAGTGCGTGTATGTCGTCAACACGTTGATGGATGGCATCGACTCGTTTGTGGATGTCTGCCGCCAGATTGTGAAACTGCGTAGACATCATGTTGCTGATTGCTTGGAGAAGTCCGTTCGTGTCGTAGTTCGACATGACGTTGTTTTGCTGTTTCGGCTGCTGCGAGGTTGGGATTGTCGTCTCCTGGCTCGGCAGCTGGGCGGTCAGCAGTGGTGTTTCCTGGCTCGGTTGAGCGGTCAGGATTGGAGTTTCTTGACTCGGCAAGTCAGTGTATTTGGTATTTTTGAGTTGTTGCTTGTTCGGTTCAGCCTGATCGTCAGAATCTGGGCTTTCGATCGACGATTCGGAGCCTTCGGTCGACTCCATGTTTGGAACGTTCGGCATGGGTGACTCATTGGTCTCGAAGTCAATTGGCTGTATTTGTTGGCTCATCGTTTCGAGCTCGCCCTGCCGTTTGGCTAGGTCTGCGATCAGCTCGGGATAGCCTTTTTCTTGCATGTGGGCAAGAAGTTCATCGATGTTGTTTTTGCGCGTTTCCGGCATTTTGCTGAGGTGCGGATGCAGATCGAGTTTGTTTCCGACCTCGATCGCGTTGTATGCGGAGCGCATGGTGTTGATGCATTCGGTCACATGTCGTTGGCATGTGCGAATTTTCCCGCCGTAGTTGGTGTCGTTGATGTCGGCTTCGATGGTCACCTTTCTCGTTTCCTTCAGTATTTGGAAGGCTTTTGTGGCCTTTTTCGTGTACGAACACTTGAGTTCTTTGAGCGTGGTGTAGGCCTTCACTCCTTTCTTTCCAGATTTCGTCGTTCCTTTTCCTCCATTCTTGTCGTTGCCGTTGTTCTTCGTCATTGTTGATTTTGAAGATTTGATGTACTAGGTTTCTTCGTACAGTTCGCTCGAATCGCTTCGATGTTCCAAGTTTTTGATGTGATCTGAAATTTGGTTCATTTGTGTTGCGAAGCGTTTTGTGCAGCGTAATTGCAAGATAATTGTACGGCGCGCCAAATGTTCAATGAAAGAAAAGGGGAAAAAAGGTGGTAGGAAAAATGTGAATTCAGAAATGTTGTTCTGAATTCGTTGTGTCTTGTTTTGACATTGGTCTGATTCCGATTTCGAAGATGGTTTGGTTTCATCTTGGTTTCTGGGAGTTTTTGGTACTCCACCTAGAGAGGTGGGTTCCTTTGTTTGGAACGTGTCTGTTTCAGTTTCTCTAGGGTGTCTGACAGGCTGATTTGTTTCGTTTTAACGTCTCCGAAGATGCTGCGTCATCTTCGTGTCAGTGAGACGGTTCGAGGTCTCCGGGAAGGTCCGTAGCCTTCCTTGGCTCAAAGAGACTGCTATTTCAGGTGGGCTAGCTTCACCTTGTGCATTGAAATATGCAACTATCAGGTTATGAGTCTTTTTACGCTCGAGTGGTTATTTGGATCCGTTCCTCTCGGGTTTCATTGTTCTCATTCCTGATAGCCTCGATGTCAGCCGTTGCGGTCGGGGTAGTTG
This sequence comes from Caenorhabditis sulstoni, assembly GCA_963966605.1. NCBI lineage: Eukaryota > Metazoa > Nematoda > Chromadorea > Rhabditida > Rhabditidae > Caenorhabditis > Caenorhabditis sulstoni. The sequence goes on from OZ016477.1 coordinate 2,421,735, forward strand.
GCGAGGTTTGATAGGTGTTTGATGGGTGTTTTGGTGTCCGGAGGAGATCATAGTTGTAGATTTCCTGTCTGTCTTTGTCGGATTGGGCTGTTGGTGGCCCGTTCGCCTACTGTTCCCGACTTTTTGCCATGGTGCGCGATTGACTGACGGTCGGAGTTGAGCTCTGTAATGATGCACGCATCTACGTTCTCTATTGTGTCGGGACACTGCTCAATGCGAGAGTCTGGAATCAGCGTCCTGATACCAGATGACTCGACTGGCTGCATGTGTCTCTGCAGCAATTGTAGTTCGTAGTTTTCGTGTTCCGATGACAGGCTTTGTGGCTCCTTGGTTAACACCTTCTGAACAGCTGTAATCGAAGAGATTTCTCCTAGACAGGGTCGTTGATCAATATCTTTTTGCTAATAAAGCCTTGTTTTCTAACTGTAACTTAAACCAAACTCTAGGATGCTAGACAGTATTGATTTGCCACTAAGCTACGAGTCTGAATGTGGGGTTTGTAGCATTGGATGTTGCAACATTCCTATAGGTTGAGGATTTTTGGGTTTAGGCCTACCAAATCTTACGTCTTGTTGGTGGTGCAAGAACTGTTTGAGGCTAAATCCTCGGTATACCTCACTCTATGGAATACCTGTGTGGTTCGAATGCTCTTTTCTCAATCTCGCTTATCTAGTTGTCCAGTTCGGCTTGATTGAAGAATGGATCTGAAGCACGGCGACTCGTCGCGGGAAATTCTCTTGATGGCAGCGTGGAGAAAGGTGGTGGCTGAATAGGCGGGCGATTGGGTTCGCGCGCTGATACCTAGACGGCCGGCTTCAGCCTGTGGCCTGGTGCAGGCTGCACAGGTGCAGTTTCTGTGGTTCTGAAGCCTGGAATGTTGTTTTTCTCCTGTTGCTTGTAGGAGTTTATTGGTTTGTTCGGTGGTTCAGTTGTTGCCTTGGGGCCTGAGTTCCCCGAAGCATGTTGTTCTGGTTTTGTTTTTCAGGAGGACCGTTGGGCGTTTTCTATTGTGAGTTGCCCTGATAGCGCTCCTATTTGCCACTTTCCCCCGCGGTCCTGCGGGGAATAGGAGGATCGGAACTCTGGTGAGAGTGAAGTTTTTACTTCTTGCTGCTCTCTTGCTTTTGGTTTGCAGTTTGGTGACATGTAGGGTTGCTACGTGTCGGGTCACTGCACTGCAAGAGGTGCCCTGCTTTTGTTCTGTTTTCACGTTGCTGGGGTCACGTGTGCGTGTTTTTGGGCTTCCCCTGGTTTGGTTTGCTTGGTATGAGTCACGTGGATCTTTTAGCGTTGTTGGTGGGGTGTGCTCGGTTGCACTTGGACTGCGCCGGGTTTAACGAGCAGCTAGGTCACCATCGGGTTGCTTTGGTATAGGCCGGCGCACCATGTTTCGGTAGGAGCTGCAGAGGGGTGGTGAGCCCGTCCTAACGAGAAAACCCTAACTGCTCGGACCTAGGAGAGTCGCTTCGAGTGTGTTTGTGTGTAGTGCGAACAGAGTAATCACCCAACGCTTTATTGATGACTGTGACTGAGACTAGCCGCTCACGGGAGGCAGCACTGTCCTTCCGTGGGGCGGTTGGCAGCAGCTACTGCGAGCAAGTGAGCTTAGGCTAAGATGGAATTGGTCTAGTCGCCGTCAGAGTGGTGGTGACGGGTAGTCGAGCGACGGATTGGTGAGTCGCTGGGTGATGTGAGCTTTCAGACCAAACCGAGTCAGTTCACGACGGGCGAAGAGATCCCGATCCACGGGCACGTCGGCTCACGAGACATTGTGACGAGTCGGCGAGTCGGTGATCCTCCCGTCGAAGACTGATCCGTGAGATTCGAGAGCTGAGAGCTCAAGGCTGAGAACTCAGGAGTGAGAACTGAGAACTGAGGCTCAAGACTGAGAACTGAGAACTGAGGCTTCGGAGTTCTATCACTCTGAAGCCCCAAAGCTGAAATGGGGTAGGTTTCTGGGATTGGTCACGCTTCGAGCGTGACTCTCGGAAGGTTTTCGAGTAGAAATGAATCTTCTCACGTGTAGGTGAGGTAGAGTTTATTTGTGAATGGTTTTCGTTGAGTGGAGAATGAGTAGATCTGGTTGGGGAAATTAAGGGCTCCCCTTTATTTCCGCAACATTATTTACAAAATTTGAATTTTTCTAGTTTTTCATGAGATTTAATTTTGAAATTTTAACTATTTTTAGAATTTTAAAATATTTAATATTTTAAAATTTCCTAATTTTTTTTGAAAAAAAAGAAAATCAAATTTTTCAAAAATAAAAAATTTTAATTCTAAATTTTATAAAAATTTGAATAAAAAATTTTTGTTACAAAAAAAAATTAATTCAAAATTGAAGAGAAATCAGATTTTTTTCAAATTCGAAAGTTAAAATTTCAAGATTTGATTTATTAAAATAATTTATTTCCAGTACAAAAATTTTTTTCGAGTCTTCGAGATTAAATGCACAGATGATTATGATTCTGAAAAAAATTTATGGAACCCCTTCTTTTCGTGGCGAGACCCGATCGTCAGTCTGTCTGTGGTCTCTCTCTCTCTCCTTTTCTCTTTCTTGATGTTTTGTTATAACATCTATCCGCGCTCAATTAGCATTCCGGGACAGAGGGTCACAGCTGGCGTGACCTCACCTGTGGGAAGAACGCAGCGGGGGGGCGAACCGACAACATAGAGAAAAGAGTACGGGAGGAGGAGAGACGCAGAGAAGACTCTCTCGCACACACACACTCTCTCTCGTCGCTTCTCTGCGTCTCTCCCTCCGCACACACTCTCTCGTCGCTTCTCTGCGTCTCTCCCTCCTCACACACTCTCTCGTCGCTTCTCTGCGTCTCTCCCTCCTCACACACTGTCTCCAGCGGGCAGTTTAGCCCCGCCCCGAATCCATGAGGAGGATGGTCAGTGTGTGTTGAGATGTGCTCAGAGTGAGGTGACCTGAGATAGCTCTTCTCTTCTTTTTATCCTCTTTTTCCTATTATTACTTTTATTTCTTTTTCTCCCCATTACTATGTGTGCTATTATTCTATATCTATTACAGAACCGAGATCGGGACAATTTCGATTCTGTAAACTTCTTCCGATCAAGAGAGCTACGTTCGATGAAAAAGCGAGGCTACCGTAAGTAACCGCAAAAAGGGCATGACTACATTTTCCACCTGGAAACCTCTCCCTTCCCCTCTTCTATTCTTCTCGTCCTTTTTTTTCTGTCAACTATTGTTGTATTAGTGGCATTTCGCCCTTCAACAAATACAAAAATAGAGGCGTCGAACA